>CM054060.1:23604857-24827357 GCA_028641055.1 Alopecurus myosuroides
GAAGCCAATCCTTCAAAGATAAAAGCTATAGAGAGCATGTCTTTCCCGAGATCCCTGAAGGATGTGCAGAAGTTCACTGGATGCCTGGCTTCTCCGAGCCGCTTCCTGGGCAGAATGGGCGAGAAGGCCTTGCCTCTTTACCAACTCATGAAGAAGAGTGACAAGTTTGTCTGCACACCACAAGCTGATGTGGCGTTCAGGGAGCTGAAGAACATGTTGGGTAGCGCTCCCATCCTGGCTAGTCCACTACCCAAAGAGCCAATGCTGCTGTATATTGCGGCAACCAACCGGGTAGTCAGTGTGGTGATAGTGGTGGAAAGAGAAGAGGAAGGCAAGACTGTGCAGCGGCCAGTGTATTATCTGAGTGAGGTGCTATCCAGCTCCAAGCAAAACTACCCGCAATACCAGAAGATGACTTATGGCGTGTACCTGGGTGCCAAGAAGCTGAAGCACTATTTCCAAGAGCATCCCATCACAGTGGTGAGTTCTGCTCCCATCTCGGATATCATGGGAAACAAGGAAGCAAGCGGTCGGGTAGCCAAGTGGGCAATCGAGCTAGCCGCGTACGCTCCTCTGTACGACAGAAGAGAAGCCATCAAGTCACAAATTCTGGCATATTTTCTAGTGGATTGGGCTGAGGTGCAGTATGAGCCTCCCTTGCCGGAAACCAACTACTGGAAGATGCATTTTGATGGCTCCAAAGTGAAGGAAGGCCTTGGTGCTGGCGTAGTGCTTACGTCACCCAAGCGAGATCAACTCAAGTACGTGCTGCAGATTCATTTCAAGGCATCTAACAATGTGGCCGAGTATGAGGCAGTGGTGCACGGCTTGAAGGTAGCCAATGAGGTTGGCGTGCAGTGCATCATCTGTTATGGCGACTCGGAATTGGTGGTGCAGCAGGTATCCGGCACTTGGGATGCTCTGGATGCCAACATGGCATCATATCGGTTTCTGGTGCAAACCATGACTGGCTTCTTTGAAGGATGTGAATTCCAACATATACATCGAGCAGAAAATGATGCATTGTCCAAGTTGGGGTCTTCTCGGCAGTTCATCCCGGCTGGGATTGCCTTGGAGCATTTGAGGAAGCCATCTATCAAGCCATCCCCCAACTCGGAGTCTATATTCGTTCCTTCTCTGCCAGGAGAGGAAGTTGTTCCAATGGAGATTGACTGGGAGGCTGCAAAAGAGAACTCGGGGACTGGCACCTGCAACCCGGGGACTGTCGCATTCATCGAGGGGATCCTTTCCGAGTACTCGGGGACTCGGGGACTCGTCTCCAACTCAGAAGAGGTCTTGGTGGCTGATCCAATGGAAGTGGAAGTGTTTCCCACGCGGGAGACACCGAGTTGGGCTCTGCCCATATTATCCTTTCTAACGGATGGCACCTTGCCAAGTGACGAGGTTGCAGCCAGGCAGATACATAGAAGATCCAAGGGCTACACTATCCTCAACAAGGTACTTTATAGAAGGAGTCCTACTGGCGTGCTGCAACGCTGCGTTGAGCCAGAGGAAGGAGAAGAAATTCTGGTGGATATACACCAGGGGGAATGCGGGCATCACGCCTCATCTCGGGCTCTGGTCAACAAAGCTTTCCGGCATGGTTTCTTTTGGCTCACTGCCTTGAAGCAAGCTGAAGATATAGTGAGAAAGTGCAACGGCTGCCAGAGATTTGCAAGTAAGATTCATATGCCAGCTTCCGAGTTGAAGACCATTCCCATTACTTGGCCATTTGCAGTTTGGTGTTTGGATATGGTGGGGCCTTTCAACCCGGCTAGAGGCAACATGACTCACATCTTGGTCATGGTTGACAAGTTCACCAAGTGGATTGAGGTCAAGCCTATTCGGAAGTGTGATGGAGCCACAGCTGTGAGTTTTCTGAAGGATGTGATCCTGAGATACGGCTACCCGCACAACATCATCACTGATAATGGCACAAACTTTGCTGAGGGTGCTTTTGCGAGATTCTGCAAGGAGAAGCGGATCCGGCTAGATGTTGCATCTGTTGCGCATCCGGCCTCCAATGGGAAAGTTGAGAGAGCAAATGGCATGGTGCTATCCGGCATAAAGCCAAGGATGATGGAGCCATTACAGCGAACCCCTGGTTGTTGGCTGGACAAGTTGCCGGCGGTGTTGTCGAGTCTAAGGACTACCCCTAACCGATCAACCGGATACACACCATTCTTCCTGGTATATGGTGCTGAGGCCGTGTTGCCCACTGACCTAGAGCATGACTCGCCCCGAGTAACCCTCTACACTGAGGCGGAGCCAGAGAAACTCGAGAAAATGACGTTGACCTGCTAGAAGAAGCAAGAGAGTTAACCCTGTCATGTTCAGCTGTTTATCAGCAAAACTTGAGGCGTTATCACAGCCGGAAAGTGAACCCAAGGGTTTTTCGAGAAGGAGACATGGTCCTTAGGCTCATGCAGCGCACGGCCGGGGTGCACAAGTTATCCCCCCCCCCCGTGGGAAGGGCCCTTCATTGTGAGCAAGGCTCTGCACAATGATGCCTACTATCTAGCTGACGCACAGGCACCCCAGAAGAGCAGGCCGGATAGAGCTGGAAAGGAATCTAAGCACCCCTGGAATGTAGCTCTACTCCGCCGTTTTCATTCATGAGCAGAAAGTTGTATGTATCTCCTCAACCGAGTTAAAATTCTAGTAGGCACTCCGAATTCAAACTCGGGGACTGCCCTTGTCCAAAATTGATCTGTGTTGTTCTACTCTGTTTTACTTTGTCTACTCGGTTGCTTTACTTAGAATTTCAAGAGCATATCTGGTAGTGTGTCTAAACCCAAGGGCCAACTCTTCGACTCTGCTGCTGTCCGCAACCCGGCTTCATGGCAAACAAGAGAACAATCCAAAGGTCAATGAGCACACGAAAAATTGCTAAGGAGAAGAGAAGTGTAGCAACCGAGTAGGGCGTTCTTTTCTGTTTTTGTTGTCTCTTTTCGGCTAAGTGGTGGGCAGCGTTACTATGCGAATTTCTAAGTGGCTAAGTATTTGAAACTCAAACTTTGAAATCTTGTGACTTGACTACAAAAAAAAGCCACAAGTGGCAGGTAAGAGCTAAGACGAAAAGAGAGAGTGGATGAAAAATGCAACTCGGGGACTTGCATAGAAACGCAACCCGGCATTGAGCCAGAGTTGCTAAAAAAAATTAAATTGAAATAAAAGAAGAGTAGCAACGAGCATAATTGTTTCGGTTACATGTGCACCCGGCATCCCGGGGATCTAATAAGAGTTTGAGATAAAGCACGCAGGTATTACTCGGCAGTAGAGGCGGTGTTTTCTACGTCGATGTTGGCAGAGGCAGCCTGCTCGGAAGTTGCGGTGGCCATGGAGATGGGATCCGTTGCTGAGATGTAGGCTGGAGTAGACTGGGTGTTGGGTATCGGGTAGACACCGGTTGTCGCAGCAGCAGTCACGCCCAACTCGGGAGCTGGCGCCTGGATCACCATCTCGATGGTGATGGTGGCCTCCTGAGCGGTAGGTTGCGGCTGCCCGGCATCAGCGTTGGCGGCCAACTTGGATTCCTCCGTGTTGCCCTGCTGCTCGGATTCCTCTGTCTCCTTGGTCTCCTCCTGCTCGGCTCCCTCATATCCGGCACCCTCCTCATCCTCGTCATCGTCTTCATCATTGTCATCTTCATCATCGTCTTCTCCAACGTCCGTGTCCGTCTCGGGGAGGCCATCGATGTAGACGCTGGTCTCGGCGTAGGAGGCGATCTCATAGGCCACCTCCTTTCGGAGAGCGACGCAATCAGTATCGTCAGTCCACTTGGAGTCTTCACGGCGCTCACGGATCTTTTGGAGGTCCAAATTCTCATACCAACTCAGGATGAAATGCAGCAAATCGTCAGCTCCTGCCCGAGCTGCGGAGGCGCGCCACTTCTTGAGTTCAGCCTTGACTCCGCTCAGGTTCTCGGCAATTCCTTGGAAAGTTTCTGGGACATCCTTTCCTGGCCAAAATAGTTTGTGTAGGTTGATTGCCGTGGCCACCATGGTGGTGCCCAGGCCCTTGAGGGAATGCACCTGCGTCTTCAGGTTGGCAAGAAGGTCCGAGATGGTGGAGGCATCATCAAGGCTAAGACCAGCTGGTGCCCTGACTTTCCTTGCTTTTTCCGCAGCAGTTATGCCAGCAGCACGAAGCTCCGGGAAGACATCTAAATCAGCAGGGCCTAAAGTTAGGTCAGAAACAGAAACCGGGAAGAAGAAAAACAGAATAGAAGAAGGCAGAGAGAAAAAAAGGCAAACAGAGATAGCGGGTAATGACAATTTACATTTCATCTCAAGAACAATTGCTCCCAGTTTCCTCTGCCAGTCGGTCTCGTTTGAGACATGCTTCGCATGGAGGCGGCGCGACTCCGTGATCTGGGTCTCGAGAGCCGAGTTGCGATCCTTCAGCACCTGGATCTCCAGCTCAAGCGCATGCTTCTCGGCCTTGGATTTCCTCTCGATCTCCTTTTTCTCGCTGACATGGTTGATGGCAGTCTGTAGTGCGGCTTGGAGATCGAGTTGGAGCTTCTCGTATTCATCTCTCTCAGTCTTGCGCTCCTTCTCAATCTCCAATTCCCGGGTCACCAGTTGCTGTTGCACCTCAGCGGGCGTGAGGCACTCCAAGTGTTGCTCTCGGAACTTTTTTATACTCTTCTGCGAGAAGAACATCATTATCAGCAAAACAGCCAAGTAGAACGATAGGATTGCAGAGAAGGAAGAGGAAGGCTCACCTTCCAGAGTAGCGATCTTGCTCTGGGCGGAGGCGGCGAAAACTTCGCAGTCTTGGTGCTTTTCCACCAAGTCCTTGAGCTTGCCTGCAGAGAAAACATCAACGAAGCAAAAAAGCAAACACGGGCGTAAACACAAAACGCACAAACCGAGATTCTAAAAGCTTACCTTCAACCTCAGAGATCTGGAGAGTGCATTCTAGGACCGCCTGCTCTATCGCCTCACTATCGTTTTTGTCGGCTTCCAGAGCCTGGACACGATCTTTGGCGATGCGGTGGTTCTAGAGTAGCCGATGGAAAATCCTGGTCCTCTTCTGGACGCTATCCTGCAGAGAAGAAGAGAGAAAGTGTAAGTGGTTTGGAAGATTTCGCCCGAGTAACTGTCAACTCGGTTGAGTCTTCACTCACTCGGCCCGAATCTCGGGGACTGGGGAATGACTAAGAGGAGAAGAGAAAAAAGAAACCAGCAATTCGGAAAATGCAAGAAGGAGAAGAAATACTTACCACGTAGCTCTGCTCGATGTCCTCAATGTTCTTGCGGATGACGAACAGTTTGCCGGCCAAGGTGCAGGCAGGGCTGGCAACCGTCATGGCGACAGAGCCTACATCAGCCTTGTTCCAGTCGGTGCGGTAGTGATCAAGCTGACCCAACTCGGTACCGTTCCAAGTGGGGTTACCATGCGCCTTGCTGTTCCAGGCCTGATCAACGAAGCCTACTCGGTCCAAGATGGGAGTGAGGCCTTCTCCTTCAGTCTCGTCATCTTCTTCACCACGAGAAAAGAGCTCGGGAGTCGCCTTCTTCCCCTTGGTCTTCGAGGTTCCCACGGCTTGGCCTTCCTTGAGAGCGGCTAGTCGCTTCTCTCCCTTGGATAGCGGGATCTGGTGGCGCTGCGACAGGGTCATCATGTACTCGAGGTAGGTAGCGCCGGCACTCTGCTTCTCGTCGGGGCCAGTGGTAACCCCGGAGGCAGCCGGGTTGGCGTTTGAAGCAGAAGGAACAAGCGTAAGCTGGGTGCTCTTCATCTGCTTCCTGGACGGATCACCTCGTGGCTTGGGAGGCGGCATCTGCTGCCCAGCCTGCGAAGCACTGCGCTTCGGCTGTATCCGGGTTGCCTCGCTCTTGATGATCTTCTTGGTGCTTGGAGAGGTGGCAGGCCGAGAAGGCGGTGGCACTTGCAGAGTAGGTTGAGGAGGTGTTGGTGGAGCAACAGGCACGCTGGGTGGAGTCACCTGCGGAGTTGGCGGCGCAGGAGGCCGGCTACTCGGTGCAGCGCCTGGCTGCACTTGGTCCTGGTGGGTTGGCTCCACCACGTCATCTTCTACCCGCTGCTCCGCAACGGGATCTGGACTTGTGTCAGTAGTGTGTTCTACCCGCGGCCCGGCCGCGAGATCATCTTGTTCTGCAGCATGGAGGTCTTGCTGCTCTGCAGCGTTGTCTTGCTGCTGCTCGGGGGTGGCATCTGGCCGCTCCAGGACGGCATCGTCTTGCTGCTCGGCAACATCTTCAGTGTTTTCCCCAGCTGAGGCAGCTGGGGGAGTTGGCGTCATCTCGTCATTGACAGCATCCCGAGCAGCTGGCCGCGCGTCAGGCTGCGACTGCTCGGAGGTGAGATCTATCTCTACCCTGGCGCCGTCGTTCTCGGCGCCAGCATCTTATTCTTCATCAACTGGGGAGGACGCACGCGCCCTTCCCTGTTTCTCTCGGTTCTCATCATCATCTGAGAGCTCAACAGTCTCCTCTCGGGATGGGGCTGTCTGTGTCTGAGAAGCTGACGCAGTGGTGGCGTCCGCGTCAAGAGCCGCGCTGGAAGAAAGAACGATGCAAGATCAGAAAGCAGAAAAGGGAACCAAGGAAAAGGGGCAACAAGAAGCGGCAATAAGTTAAGAGGTACTCGGAGGAACACTTACCCTTTGCGGGTGGGGGCTTTCCTCTTCTTGGAAGCACTGGTCTTGGGGACGATTGTCTTCTTGGCATTCTTGGGGGCAGGTGCCTGGGCACCACTGCCAACTCTCTTTCGAGTATTGGGAGCGGCCACCGATAGCGGATCGACAACCAGGACTTCATCCTCGTCGTCCAACTCAGGGTCCTCTGCAGAGTAGAAGAAGAAAGGAGTTAAAGCAAGCAAGGAAAGAAAGTCAAAGTTCACTGCTAGAAGAGAGGTGAACTCAATCACCTTCGTCATCTTCGGACCAATCCCGAATAGACGCATCAACTTGGGACTTACCGGGCTGATTGGCGTGAGGGATGCACAAGGTGTCTTGGGTGTCGTATGCCGTCGCGTCATCCTCAGTTCTCTCCTCGTGCCAGTTGGCGGTGAAGATTTCGTTGTCTTCTTCTCGCTGACGATCGATGTGCTGTTGAGGCAAACATGAAGCACAGTGAGTTGGGTTCTCGGCTAAGGATTTCTACTCGGGATAGCATGCAAACACAAAGCATATTCAGCTAAGGATTTCTACTCGGGATAGCATGCAAACACAAAGCATATTCAGCTAAGGATTTCTACCCAGGAAGGCATGCAAACACAAAGCATATAGAGCCAAAAAGATAAATATGAGGACCTACTCGGTGCAGCATGCAAACATTAAGCATATAAAGCTGAGAAACTATCTATCCGGTATCCAAGTGCAAACACAAAGCATAGAACGCTAACCTGTTCGATGGGATTGGTGCGGCTATACGGCATGAAACCGTAAGCCCAGTTATCAGAGAGCGAGGTCTGCATGATGGACCTGGCCCAGATAGCCACCAGCTCAAACGTCGTTGTCTTGGTGCAGTCATGGGGTCCTCCCATGTGGCACATCTTGTGTACCCGGTGCTGGAGCGGGAGTACCCAGCGTGATATCCAACACGCGATGGCATCGTCCTGAAGGAACCCTTCTGAGATCAACTCGGTCAGGCGTCTCTCAACCTGGAGGACGTCCGGGATGGTCTTCTTGGGGTCGTAGCCCCAGTGCTGCCCGGTGGGCAGTGCGTTCTTGAACCTTGGGAGCCCTATCCGGTCTTCGATGGGCTTCCCCTCTTCGGCGGCAACATTCTTCACGTAAAGAAAACCGCACTGCCACTTGCGCACAATTTCCAATCCTTTTACTCTCGGGTGGTGCCCGGTCTTGTGTTGCAACATCATTGCGCTAGCCGTCTCGGTCATCGCGCGAGGGACGTCAGTGTTCCCAGGATCGGGAACACTTTGTTTGCGAAGGAAGAAATATCTTGCCCATGTGTGGATTGTTGGGTAGACACACACGACGGCCTCACACATGACGGCGTGTATGGAAATCATGAGGATGGTGTTTGGTGGAAGGTGATGCAGCTGGAGGCCGAAATGGTTGAGGAAATCGGAGAGGAATTGCGAGATGGGAAGGCCAAAGCCACGTTCGAAATGAGAAAGAAATACGACGTACTCGTCCTTGTCAGGTTTCGGGATGAGCTCGGTACCTGGAGGCCGGCAGACGATGCTGGGAGGGATGCGGCGGGTGTTTACCAACCACTCGCAGTCCTCGGAGGTGACGTCCGAGCCCTCCCAGCCGGCTCGGGCGGTAGCCTCCTCGTCTCCGCGCGGAGCCATGGAAGGGAAGCTGCTGATCGGAGAAGAAGAGCTCGTGAGGGCGAGGATGGCGCGCCGGAATGCTTGCTCTCAGATCTCACGGTGGCGGCGCAGTGAGTGCTCGCGGTAGCGGAGTGCTCGACGGCGGCGACTGCGCAGAGAGGATGCGAGATTGGGAAGTGCGAAGGAAAAAAGGAGAAGTGGGCGGCGCGGGGGTATTTATCTCACCCCGCGCGTTGCAGTTACCACCGGATTGATCGTGGACATTGATCGTGCAGCGTGGGTTAACTTCCCATTAGAAACGCACACAGCGCGAAACGCGCGCGTAACGGGCGCAGTTTATCCCACGTCTAGATCGTGGGCTTGCGAGTACTGGTTGACGCGACCTAACGGGTCGTGGGCCCTAGTTGCAGAGACTGGCACGTGGCATGCCGTGTCCCTGGCACCGAGGCGTCGGGGCCGCAAGGGTTTGACACGGGCCCAGTAGCGACACGGAGAGGTGGATTTGGTCTGATCCAGCGGGATTGTGTTAGAAATGTCACGAAGTCATTTTACTCCGCAGCTCAGTAGAGAGGTTGCTCTACTCAGCTACCAGGAAGGTTATCACGTAACCACAGTTGAAGAGATTCAAGAAGGGGTTACTGGTTCAAGCTGGAGTGCAATTCGGCATTACTGATTCGAGAAGACAATTTGGTTTAAGCTGGCAGGACCCAGTGAACAAGTTCGCAGGACTGTACCAGCTCCGGGAACTAATGTCGGGGGGTTACCCCCGAATAGGGGTAAGGCAAGTGGTAAAAGGAAAAAATCAGAGTACTGTTGGCCGGGTTGGTGACTACCCGGGTACCCTCTACCCGGTAGTCTCTATCCGGTCATAAGTATTAAAGGCCAAGAGAAGATATTGAGCAAGTTTGTATTTGACCGGGTAGCGATCAAGTGGTCCGAGTAGATGGGCTGCGTTCCTACTCGGGCAAAAAGTCAATGGAGCCGTTTTGACAGGATCCCACGTATCCTGTAGCCGTACAGACGTGCGGTTCAACTTACGGAGCGCGTGATTATCCGCGCTACGGCGTGGCTACAGTGAGGTAGGCGCCTGTCAAGTCCTGTCACTGACAGAGGGGACATGACAAGTCTAGGGGCCTACTCTATCTCACTGACAGGGTGGACAGGTCCCATCTCCCGAACGGCGCGACGACTTCCCGCACCCGCGTCAGCGAGAACTCGGAGGCGTGCGCTATCCTGCAGTGGGCATGTCCCATCAAGTGTACCTTATAGTCTTTCTTTATTCTGCTGGGCACCAGTATATAAGGTGCCCTGCCCCCTCCTGCGTGAGGGACGTTGCCTCAGTTCGCATTTATTACAAGAGACAACACTAGAGCTAGAGAGAACAGCCGAGTGGCTACTCGGCCAAGAGGCAAACATTATACTGTGGTTACTCGGAAAACATACATACAGAGAGGTAGGAAGGAGTAGGGGTGTTAGCTCCACACGAGGGCCCTGAACCTGGGTAGATCTTGTTGTTTGCAGTGCTAGAGATACCTACGTGCGGCTACTCGCCGTACGATCCCTCCCCGGATACCTCTAGCATCCATCAGCCCCAACACTTTAGCCATCCTATGGCATCTGCCGTGATACCACCACGACACTAGGGTTGACGACGACGGCGGCTGCGTAACTTTTCGGGGATTTTTATCTGGTACGTAGGGTTTTCCTTCGGAGGGGAATAAATAGGCGAAAGGGCGACGTCGTTCGGCCACCAGGGTGGCCTCACCACCCCTAGGCGCAGCCAAGGGGGGCCCTCTCCTGGCTATGGTGAGAGCCCCCTGGTGCCCATCTTCAACTCCACTTTGGACTTTTGGATGCTTTCGGGGAAAATAGGAACTTCGGGATTCGTGGGGTCCAATTCCGAGAGTATTTCCAGAACAACATTTCTAAAATAAAAAACAACACAAAATAGGGAACTGGCACTTGGAATCTTGTTAATAGGTTAGTCCTGAAAAACGTGTAAAAATGCTATAAAGAATGGAGTAAACATGTAGCAATTGGCATAATATCAACATGGAACATTAGAATTATAGATACGTTGGAGACGTATCAAGCATCCCAAAGCTTAGTTCCTACTCGTCCTCGAGCAGTTAAACAATTAAACAAAATAATTTCTGAGGTGACATGCTACCACACAACCTTGATCATAATATGTAAAGCAAGGCATGTAAACTAGGATCAAATGAACTAAACCTATGATCTATATTTGATATAAACAAGTAATGCATAAACAAAGAAGAAATAAGTAAAACTTTTAATGAATCAATACTAAAATAGTATCATCCGTGCAAAGTTTATTAGAGATGATTTAAGCTTTCAAGAACAACAATATCATGCATGTTAAACGATCTTCACAAGCCTGTTAGGATCAAGTCAAACTTTTCACACGATGCAATGCTTGAATCTTAAACTATTGGCGCACTAAAAACAAACAAGTGTTCTGCGTTGGTCCCTTGCACCGAGATGTTATGGCAAAGAGAACATTATGGGTGGTTTGGAAGGTCAATGGAAGAAAGGCTCACAAAGTTGAAACTGGTCATCAGACAAGAGAAAGTCTTACAACAGAAGCTATGGAAGGAGTAGGGATTGCCACACAACGGATGCAAATAGAGCTATAAGTATGAAAGCTCTCCAATGGAACTAGTGGGGTGCATCCAACTTGCTTGCTCACGAAGATCTAGAGCTCATTTGAGGAGGCTCATCATTGGAATATACAAGCCAAGTTCTATAATGTAAAGTTTCCCACATAGTTATGAATGAATGATAATATGAAAACTTTCTCCAAACTGGAGCATTGGTGCTAAACATGAAGCACAAGTGTGGTATAAACGATAGTGATGCCCCCCTCTCTTTATTATCTCTTTGGCCCTTTCTTTTTTGGGGGTATTTTTTTTATTTTATATATCCTCACCGATAGGGGCAACATCCTATATTACAATGAATCATCACACTTTTAGTACTCATAACTCATAATGGAATATCTATGATGTATTTAACTGCATGCTCCTACCAGTGTAGCAGTATGCATAAATAACCATGAAGCTCATCATCAAGTAACATAATGGAGGTGGATGTTGTGCAGCAATATATCTCGGAATGGCTATGGAAATGCTTACCAGTGACGAACAAAAACAAGTATCGGAGTAGGTATGGTGGCTGTTTCACTAGTAGGAAAACGCTTACCAGTGACGAACAAAAACAAGCTACCGCTGGCGAACAAGTGTTCGCCAGCAGTACACCGCCAGTGGTAAGGGGTTACCGCTGGCGAACAAGTCCTGTTCGCCAGCGCTATCTAGTTACCGCTGGCGAACACCAGTCTTGTTCGCCAGCGGTAAGTCTAAAATTTTGAAATTTCGTAAATAAATTTTTTCGCATTATTTTTTTTTTAAATTTTCAAAACATTTAAATTCGGGGAACCTCTAAACACGCTGTAGAAATTTTTCCTTTTTTATCTTTTTTTTCATCTTTGAATGCCCACTTCCTGCTCGGTCACCCATCCTCCCACTACTCTAGCCCGAGCACGCTTAACTTCTTAGTTCTATCCCACTACTCTACCTATGACCCACTCATTCTTTCTTGTTAGTATAGTACTATCAATCCTCTTAACTATTGCACCATATCTACAAATCCGT
This sequence comes from Alopecurus myosuroides, assembly GCA_028641055.1. NCBI lineage: Eukaryota > Viridiplantae > Streptophyta > Magnoliopsida > Poales > Poaceae > Alopecurus > Alopecurus myosuroides. The sequence goes on from CM054060.1 coordinate 23,616,800, forward strand.
AATTCCAAATTCGATAAACGAATTGTCTAAATTGATCAGAAGAATATGAGGAATCCAAATATGACATCCTTATTATCTTTTCTCGAAAAAAAACATTTTTTTTATTTTTTTTTGAATTTTGAATTTATTTAATTAAATTGATTATGTAGGAAAATTTAGTCTGTCTCAAATAACATTTTTTCCTTTTGGAATTTGCCGATTCTGAAAAAACCTCACAGGCCGATTCTGAAATTTGCTCACATTTCTTTTGATATATTGAACGCGTTTTTTCGACGTCGTATGCAAAAGTTATGGCCGTTTTACGTTTTATTTTTGAACTTTGCATAAAAGGTCAAATGGAGTATTTCAAATTTTCTATATCAACTAGACAGTGCACTCTACCCACATATCCAAGGAATATATTTTTTGAACGTTTTATCATTTTCGTTTCTGCTTTAGAAAAGTAAAAAAAGGCGGTCCACGGGGGGGGGGGGTGTGGAGGGATTTTTTTTCAAAACTTACCGCTGGCGAACCAAAATAGTGGTTGGCCAGCGGTATAGTTAGCGCTGGCGAACCAAAATGTTGCCCAGCAGTAACCATACCGCTGGCGAACCAGCTCGCTGTTCGCCAGCGCTAAGTTACGTTACCGTGGCGAACGAAGTGCAATGTTCGCCAGCGGTATTTGCTGCCGCCCGCAGCCGCGCGCAGCCCCCACGCCCACTGTTACCGCTGGCGAACGAAGTGCCATGTTCGCCAGCGGTACCTAACTTAGCGCTGGCCAACAAGGGCGGCGCGTTCGCCAGCAGTAGTAGCACTGGCGCACATGTATTCTTGTTGGCCAGCGGTAACCTGGTGGCTATAGCCTGTTTCCTACTAGTGTTTTGAGGAAGAATGTATGGGCTTATGTGTAGGAGAACAAAATCCTCCCACGAGATTTGGATGCACTGGCGAATTTTGCACCAACTCTCAATGTGAGAAAGGGCAATGCACAACACCAAAGAAACTAGAAAATATGGATGGTTGAAGTGCCAGGAACCGCAACATAGACTCACGAGTTAAAAGGTTGCATCAAGAAAATCATCTTTACCAGGAATAATACAAATCACTCCAAGAGGTTTCGTGGCAGTGACAAGTCACTGTTAGCTACCCCGACCGTAGCGCATAACAAAAGGCCGATCAGAAATGTATCACTCGTAGCAATCATATACCATTGTTTCTATCAGCTGGTAATTTTAAGTGTGGCATAGTTTCAAGTTTCTTAGACACACATTAAAAGTTTCTACTTACTAGTCCTTCCCATTTATCCATTAAGCAAATTAATATCTCAAAACAACAGAAGTGATTCAAGTGAAACCGTTTAGTGATCTACAAGACCATGCGAATTTTTCCACTATACCAACTACCACATAAGCATTTCTATTCTCAACCAACCACATATATGAGACAAAAAAAATTCTCTCTAAGCATTTAGCAATAAAAACTAGAGAGTACTAACAGCTCTAAATAAGAGATGAATGCAAAACAGAAGCTAAATAAATGCATCAGTCAGACAAAGATTAAGAATACGAAGTATTCCCATGAAAAAGCGGAGCATGTCACTCTCCAATAGAAGAATGCTGGGGTCCAACCAAGCTTATTGCAAAAATAAAAAAAACCGAGAGCAAAAGTAAAAGACACTCCAAGTAAAGAACATAAGATGTGACCGAATAAAAATATAGTTTCACTAGAAGTGACCTGATAATTTGTCGATGAAGAAGGGGACGCCTTGGGCATCCCCAAGCTTAGACGCTTGAGTATTCTTGTAATTTGCTGAGATGTACCACCGGGGAATCCCCAAGCTTAGGCTCTTCACTCTTCTTGATCACGTCATATCATCCTCTTCTCTTGCCCTTGAAAACTTCCTTCACACCAAACTTCTCACAATCTTCATTAGCAATGTTAGTGCAATCGAAATAATAAATTCACATGGTTCAGTTTCAACACAATACTAACACTCATAAACACATTAGATACTGTCACAACTTCTTTTAAAACTCTTTTTCTCAAAAGAACACCAAAACAAAGAGATTAAGATGCAAATGCAATTATTGGCAAAAATCTGTCAAAACAGGACAACAGGTAAAGATGATTTTTTAGAAAATCTTCTGTTTCTCAAATCAAAAAGTGTTCAAATAATAAAAGTTGCGTATATAGCACAGGATTACGCACAAAAAGACTCAGGTAATTTTGAAGTTTCTGTGATTTTATACGAATTTAACAGTGGACAGCAGAAATCTTTTTCCTGCGCAGAAATCCGAAATATAGTCTCAACTTTCCACTAGAGTCTTTTCTTGGCTCAACAAAGACACAAAATAAAAGATACAGCGGGGTTTCTAAGTAAATAAACAGCACCCAGGTGCAAAGAACACAGAAAGAAACGCCGGAAAACGGGTTGAAAACGGAGAAATAAAACGGAGAAAAGCGCTTTTCTTTAACGTCTTTCAGCTAGGCATAGAAAGCAACTCAAGTATTTTCAAGTGAAGAAGCATAAAAATTAAGCTTACAAATCTCCTCAACAATGAATTGTATTTCATCTATAGAAGTTTTAGATGTCCCTTTATCAGCACTTTTAGGCACACTACTTTCATCAAATGGGTTTGCAGGAACAACCCAATCAAAATTCTTTTCTAGAGCTTCATGCATTCCTACCAATTTAAAGGGTATTGGTATTTCAATTTCCTTATCATTGGCTTTACCCGGTGTTCTATTAACATCTACACATCAGCCTGACATCTCAAATCGGTTAAAACCTTTTCTAGCCTCAATGGCAACATCGCCAAATTGTTTAAACAAAGTTTGTAGAATAAACTCTCTTTTTTCGCTATCCTTTATGTTATCAAGGTTGAGGACCATTTGTTGTATTATGGGATTAAGGTTAACATACCAAGCTTCCAGCATACGAACTAGAGATGCTGCAGCGGTTTGATAATCTAGAGCAAGTTCAGCTAAGGATCTATGCTCAAATTCTTTGTGATTACTAATATAATTAAAGAACTCTCCAATATTATCTTTCCAAATTATATCACCGCTACCTATTGGTACGTCTTTCAAGGTAAACTTGGGTAGAATCATGATTATAGATTAAACTAAGAGCAGAAAAGAAAAAATAACAGCTATGAAGTAAACTAATTTTTTTGTGTTTTTAATATAAAGAAGCAAAACAAGACAAAAATAAAAACAAGACAATAGAAAAAATAAAGAGGTTGAGAGTGAGAGAATCCCCTTGCCAGAATACTTCTTTCTCCCCGGCAACAGCGCCAGAAATTCTTGCTGCTATGGATGGCGACCGTTGCGGGAGGAAGTCTTCTTATGTATATTTGTTTTGTTCCCCGGCAACGGCGCCAGAAATTATTTGTTACGCCTTGATGGTGCCTTGACGGGGAGACTTTGTTGGGAATATGCCCTAGAGGCAATCATAGATGATGTAATTCCCAATGTATTCATAAAGTTATTAGGTTGTCCTTTGGTTTGAACATCTGATATATGTCATTGAATATGTGATTCGATTGTGGAACTATGTATTCATGTTGTTCATACTAATTGTCCTTGGTCGTTAAGGTTGTGTTGGACACACACCCTAGACTAATGTGAGTGTTGGCTGATGACACGGTTCCACTTGTCATGGGCATGGTGATGCCATTCCAACGTTCACGGACTTGGCTAAAGAGTTTAGCAAGTCGGACTGACCCACATTGAGATGCAACGATCAAGTCGTCATTTGCATGTCTCAATCAATGTAATCCTTAGACCTGAGATTGTCGCACAATCCGAGTTGTGGATCACCGACTTAGGTTATGTGAAACGTTGTTCTGTGACAAGGCAACTATAAAGGCAGAGTTCGGGTCGAATGAGAAGCAAGCTGCGTGATGTGGATAATCAAGATGGGATTTTGCCCCTCCGAATGGAGAGATATTCTCTGGGCCCTCTCGAGTGATATGATTCAGGAAGCATGGCCATGCGCGACTCAGTTAAGTGTTAACTGTGTCGGTTGACTAAGAGTTAGTCAGATGAATCACATGTCACAGATCGAGAAGAGAGTTGAGCTATTTAAGGGATGACGATAAATCTCCTATAGCTCGACAAGGTATATTGTGAGGCAAAAGGGACTAAGATGAATATCACATTGAAAGGTATGTCGTCATGACTCAATGGTACTTGGGAGTCGGCACGTTCTGCTAGGAGCCGCTACCGATTGATCGATTGGGAGTTGGACTCCAATCGTGTCCAAGTCGCCATGAGCCTGCAGCGTCGCACACTTAAGAGCGGGAGCAAGTATTGGTCGGGTTGGACCCGAACCGGAAATGGACTGGTTTTGTGAGTCGGACTCACAGAGGGAATGGGCCACAAGTGTTGTGAAGCCCATTACCATACGCTATATAAAGAGGGGCGCAGGTTGCCCAGCGGGCACGTTAGTCCACTCTCCCATGCGTTGGGAACCCTAGCCCCACTCAGTCCAGCCGTCGCACCAGACCTAGCAGTCTGCCGTCGGAGCTCCTCCTCGTACGTGTGAATACCGGCAGAGGTGTTGTACGTTCAGCACTTCGACGTTCGAGGGATTGGATCGGCCGGATCGGATCGTGGGACTGCACTGCCCCGACGCGCTGCATCGATAATCCGCACCTGCGCGTCTAGTGGTAATACTCGTAGCCTTCTACCTCGGCTAGATCTTGGAAGCATCGCGTAGGAAAAGTTTTTCGTTTATCTCTACGCGTTCCAACAGACTTCTTGATCATGATGAATTTTAAGTCCCCGGCAACGGCGCCAGAAATTCTTGATGCTTGTGATGGCGTGTTGGGAACCCCAAGAGGATGGTGTGATGAGTACAACTGTAAGAATTTCCCTCAGTTAAGAGCCAAGGTTATCAATCCAGTAGGAGAAAGAGGATCTTTCGAAGGTTGATGCCACTGATGGTGGTGATGGTGCGTCACAGGTGTCAGCAACAACGCAGAACCTGTACACAACACAACCAAAATACTTTGTCCCAACGGTACAGTGAGGTTGTCAATCTCACCGGTCTTGCTGAAAACAAAGATTAGACGTATAGTGTGGAAAATGGTGTATGCTTGCAGTAAGTAAAGAAAGCAGGGAATTGTATTGGTTTGTTTAACAGTGTAGAAAAATGGACCGGGGATCATATGTTCACTAGTGGTGTCTCTCCATAAAAGATAGCATGCTGGGTGAACAAATTACAGCTGGGCAATTGACAAATAGAGGTTGCACCGTAGTGCACATCCATGACATGATGACTACTATGATATTTAGTGCGGTCATTACAACAATATACATAGACCGTAATCCAAATGCATCTATGACTAATAATCAACCCTCAGGTTATCATCTGAACCCCCTTAGGTGTTAAGTTGCAAGCAACAGATAATCGCATTAAGCAATGTGTGTAATGTAAGCAATGATTGTGCACACGGGTACTCACACCGCTGTTTTCTCCGTAGTGGCAACAACACATCCTCCCCCGTCACGTTTCTGTCACTCGAGCACAGGTGAAAAGGAGGCATGAACCCAACTATCGAGCATAAATACTCCCTCTTGGAGTCAATAGCAACTACTTCGCAGGAGCAAGCACTAGCAACGGAAAACATGCAATATCACAAATAACATATGCAATAAAGACTATAATCAACTTGGCATAAGTTCAATATTCAGTGAATCCTAGCAAACACAGCACATAGAATTACATAAGAACAATCTCGATCATGTTAGGCAGCTCACGAGATCTAAACATTGAGTCATAGGAGGAGAAGACAACCATCTAGCTACTGCTATGGACCCGTAGTCCAAAGATGAAGTACTCACGCATCACTCCGGAGGAAGCCATGGTGATGAAGAGCCCTCCGGTGATGATCTCCTCTCCGGCAGGGTGCCGGGAGACAGGTTCAGAACCCCCACTGATCTAGGGTTGACGACGACGGCGGCTGCAGAACTTTTCGGGGATTTTTTGATCAGGTACGTAGGGTTTTCATTCGAAGGGGAATAAATAGGCGAAACGGCGACGTCGGTGGGCCACCAGGGTGGCCTCACCAACCCCAGGCGCGGCCAAGGGGGGGCCGCGCCTAGCTATGGTGAGGGCCCTCTGGTTCCCGTCTTGGACTCTTCTTCGGACTTCTGGATGCTTCCGGGGGAAATAGGAAATTCGGGATTCGTGGGGTCCGATTTCGAGAACATTCACATAACAATTTTTCTGAAATTAAAAAACAGCAGTAAACAGGGAACTGGCACTTGGCATCTTGTTAATAGGTTAGTCCTGGAAAACGTGTAAAAATATTATAAAGAAGGAAGAAAATATGTAGCAATTGGCATAATATCAACATGGAACATCAGAAATTATAGATACGTTGGAGACGTATGCAGATAGAGCTCTAGTTTATGGAACAGATTTGCATAATCCTGTTTGGAGAATCTTGTGGAAATTAAAAGTCTGAGCCAAGGATAAAATTTTCTGTTGGCGTGCAATGCATGGTATTATATCTCTTAAAACTATACTATTTGATAGACACATTAGAGACTCCGGACAATGCCCTATTTGTCACCAACAGCCAGAGGATCTTCTCCACATGTTATTCCAGTTTGATCCGGCTGTTAGTATTTGGAGAGGGCTAGGAATTATGGATATCATATCGGAGACTATCACACTGGACTGTACTGGACCCAAGGTGTTAGAAAGAATTCTGAGATCTACACCAACTCCGATACCCGATTTGCCAGCCATCAACATACACGAGCTGGTGGCTACTGGTGACTGGTATATTTGGTGGCTTCGGCGACGGCGGACACATGGAGAATCCATTCCATATTTACACCAGTGTGTCATGTCCATCAGAACAGTCACGGCCAATTATGCTAGATCAAATTCAATTAAAAATGCGCCTTTCAAACAAGTATGGATGAGACCAAAAGCTAATTACTGGAAACGGAATGTTGATGATGCATATAATGACGAAGCTAAATCTAGAGAAGCGGGAGCGATAATTAGGGATGAGCATGGGGTGTTCATCGCAGCGACTGCAAATTTTATTCCGCATCTGGGTTCGGTTGAAACTGCGGAAGCAATGGAGATGAAGTACGGGCTAGAGCTAGCACTAAACATGGGAGCTAATACCATCGAAGTTGAATCAGACTCTTCTGAAGTGATTAATTATTGCACTGGCCAAATCCAGATGTGGAATGAAGCAACGGCGATTTATGCCGAATGCATCACTATTTCTAGTTTAATTGGGAAGGTGGAATTTGGCCACTGTAAGAGAGAATGTAACATGGTTGCACACCAAATAGCTAAGTCTTGCTTTACATTGCATAATTCATGTAATTGGGTCGATGAACCCCCTAGCTTCATTTTACAAACAATCACGGATGATGTAACAATTTTGTAATCTCTTTGTAGCAAGTTTCATACGTACTCTTTCCTTACCAGTGTACCTAAGAGGACTGGAAGATTTTTAATGAGCCGGCTTGCTTGTGTTATTAGTAAATGGTTTGAAATTAAAGAAAAACTGTCCTAAAACTGAACGTCTCTGCAACGCTTGCGTGTTGTCTCTACAAAGCTTGCGTGTTGTAGCACGGAACCGGAAGAAACGGGACATGGAAAAATGAAATTTGCATGCGCCGGACTCTCTCCTTCATCCTCCGCACGGATGATCAGCCAAGTGCGACAACAAATGCCCACCCCAGAGCCTTAAGCACGCAGCTAGTCCCGTGCGAGATACTGCACTTGCAATTGACGCCCAAGTTTATGGGTCGATTCAATTATTTGCATGCATATAGATAACGGCTGCATGTGCATCCATGGAGATTTGTCCTCATGTAAGCTTTGCACAGCCGTGGAAGGCATGCATACATGCTAGCAACTTTTCACCGCAACACTTCAATTAACGGCTCTACAGATCACAGTTTCTCCGTACTAAACGTGAATTTTGGATCCTCTACTTCCCCGAGAAGGTAAATCGAGACTTTTTTGTTAAGTTGTTTTCTGGTGTAGCTGGGCTAGCAAAGCATATTTTTCACAATGACACTATTTCTTAAAACTGAACAATCAGATGGCCTCTGTTTTCATAGTACCGATAAGGCCTTCTATTATCAGAGTGTTATTGAATGCATGGTACCGGTGGAAAACGGGTCTAGTCCGTATTGGTAAGGGGCTCTAGTACCGGTTTTCCAACTGGGACACCCACCCCCCTTATTTCCGATAGTCCATGCACCAGCACTAAAACCTCTCCACGTGGACGCGGCGTAGTGCTCAGACCGCGGGACCTTTAGTCCCGGCTTGTAACACAACCCGAGACAAAAGTTTTCCACGTGTCAGTGTCCCAACGCGTGACTGGAGAACTCTTTTATCCCGATTTCTGTTACAAACTGGGACTAAATATCCCGTTGGGTTTTGTGGTTTAGACGTTTAGGGTTTTGGTGTTTTGAAGTTTAGTTTTCTGGGGTGAAGAATTTTATTAGGGTTTTTCACGGTACTACGTACGTAGTGTACACGTTGAAGCATACATATAATATAATATCGACTATAAGCATTCATTTATTTATATTATATATATATATATATATATATATATATATATATATGCAAAATAGCTGGCTACCATGGGTGGTAGCTCTGCATGCACATCTGGCCATTAGATGCTATATAGAGCATAGCAAGAGCACATTTTTTTCCAACGGCCTCAACATTTTCCTAACGACAGAAGCTCACGGCGTCACACCGAGAGCACAGCCTCATTGATTTTTTTTGTATAACTAGCTGCATGCGAAACATCACCCTCATCCTTTTTATTCTCTGCCATCCGTGCATGAATTACTGTAGAGATTGAACCTCATTACCGTAGAGAATTGAGCCTTATATGATTTTTCCCTCAGCAACACCCCTCTGCCCCATTGATTTTTTTGTATAGCTAGCTGCATGCGAAACACCACTCTCGTCCTTTTATTCTTTGTCATACGTGCATGCATTACCGTATGATTTTTCCCTCACCAACACCCCTCTGCCTCATTGATTTTTTGTATAGCTAGTTGCATGCGAAACACCACCCTCATTCTTTTTATTCTCTGCCATCCGTGCATGCATTATCGTATGATTTTTCCCTCACCAACACACCTCTGCCTCATTGATTTTTTTGTATAGCTAGCTGCATGCGAAATACCACCCTCATTCTTTTTATTCTCTGCCATCCGTGCATGCATTACCGTAGAGATTGAAACTCATTACCATAGAGAATTGAGGCTCATATGATTTTTCCCTCACCAACACCTCTCTGCCTCATTGATTTTTTTGTATAGATAGCTGCATGCGAAACACCACCCTTATCGCTGTAATCAAGCAACATAGTCCACCGCTTTGAACATTTTTTTCATGTTGTCGTTATTTTACTCGCAGCCTGACTTTTTAAACCCAGCCACATGTAGTTTTCCCGCGCACGTCCTTCGCGCCGCACAAGATACTTGTAGCAAAAAATAATGGTGCTCGTTTGATGGAAAAAAATAAGTGCTGGATTGGATGCAGCATGGGCTAGCTCGTTTAAAATTTCAGCACCCGGACGGACGGAAGGCATTCCACATATGTAATCTATATCACGGAAAGAGACATCCGTCTATGCGTCTAAACGGCATCGCATGCATGGACCTCATCAAAATAAACATGTGTTCATGAAATCCTACGATTGGGAAGGCATGCGCACCTACCACCCATGGTAGCAAATCCGCGTCCTATATATATATATATATATATACAAATGTTGTATTACATTTCACCGCTTCAACAATCAGGAAGCGTTCTACATCGTTCTCCGTTCTCTCTGTCGGCGCGGGTGTTACAAAAATCTCCGGTACGTTGGAGATACACCTAATTTTTGAGGTAGTTGAACTGTCCCCGTTGAGTTATGACATGCTCTAACAAAAGTCATGCAAACTCTTCTTGAGTTCCTCGTATGCGGTTCTGTGGTAGGAGTTTCTCTGGCATGTGTTGCATCTTTAAAGAAGGAGAACAAAATGAATATTTGAGTGGTGTGTACATATGAAGGAAACTCAAAACAATTGCTGGTAATAGAATAAAACCGTGAATACTGTTTACGTACCTCCATTTGTCTTACGTTATCCTTGCGCCTCTCACTGGTCGTCATGCAAATGTACTCACAAATGTATTACGCAAATAAGTTTGTCGCTTTTTCCTGTCTCAGCCTCTTTACGAGAATATAATTAAATGAAATAATAGTCAAGCATGATAATGGCATTTAAACTAGAATCAAATATATGCGCGGACATAGCTAATATATATATATATATACCACTTACCCTGACAGGCCTAAAAGTCAGTTTCGGTTTCCATTCACCGGTAATCTCCTTGATGAACTGTTCCCAACAACTTCAACGCAAAGAAAATTAATAATTGAGTTATATTAACTACTTGATATCAGCAAATGAACGAGAGAGACCAGTATAGTGCGATACTGATTGACATAATGCATTATTAAACTTACCTCTGGAGCATCGTAAGAAGGTTCTCATATAGGCTTTGTATCTTTACCTAATGGGTCAATGATTTGAACAACTACATCGTAAACTCTAATGATTAGCAAAATGTAGTGAAATCTGCGCATATTTATATAAGCAGGCATGCATATAACTCATCAATTATTGTTGACATCTAGTAAGAAAAATAGAATGTGTACAACGATAAAACTTACCCGAAGTTGTGAGGGAATAGTATTTCTGATTTGGTATTTAATTTCGTTAGAAACTTTAGCAAGTTAGCCTTTGTATCCACTGAATGATGGAGTACTGTATACTCATGGATGACGTCTGGGTCAATGAACCCAATATCATAGATTCTATCTCGTTTGCATTCGCTAATCTTCATTTTGCATAATAGCGTACAAAAGAATATAGTTAGAATATACATGCAATGAACGAGCAGATTTAGAGACTGAACTTACGGATGAAAAACACTTACAGACAATAGCAACTGACGAGAGTTTTGTCGAGAGAGTCTTGATTGAATAATTGAAAGAATTATGTAAACCAAATAGATATCTACAAATTTTTCCTGAAGTAATACTTCTTAGAAACTTTAAGAGGGAGATATTGTCATTACTCTTTATCTGGTCCATGTACCACTCATGCAATCTTCACATCTATGTTGGCAGCATCTGGATCTCCTTGACCACAGCCTTTCCTTTTTATAAGTCCATGCCAGATAAGTTGTATGGATATTGAGATCTCCGCTGGCTAGGAGTTCAGAAACAGTTAAGTTCAGAAACAGTTATACTAATACCGCTAGCAACTTCTTTGCATGTTTCAATATCCAGCTACGGGAGCAAGACTGGCTATACCTCCTGGGTTCGCGGCGGATAAGGCAGGTCCGCACGGATGATCATCCAAGTGTGACAACGCATGTCCACCAGAGTGTCTTAAGCAGGAAGTTGGTCCCGTTCGAGATACTGCGCTTGCAATTGACGCCGCGGCGCCCAAGTTTCACGTGTACGGTCGGCGCTCTCCCTCGTGCAAGCTTATGGGTCGATCCAATTATTTGCATGCATATAGATAACGGCTTAGAGTTGTCCTCATGCATGTAAGCTTTGTACAGCCGGGGAAAGGCATGCATACATGCTGGCAGATTTTCCCCGCAACAGTTTAACGGCTCTACGGGTCACACGTTTCTCCACTAAGCGTGAATCTAGCTTGGATCCTCTACTTCCCCGAGAAGGTATATTGAAACTTTTTGTTAAGTTGCTATCTGGTGTAGTCAGGCTAGCTAAGCATATTTTTCACAATGCCACTATTTCTTAAAACTGAACAATCAGATGGCCCTTGTTTTCATAGTGCCGATAAGGCCTGCTATTATCAGCGTTTTATAAAAGACAGTGGTGTATTATAGGAGACAACCACACTAATGCATACTTTTTTATATGTTGTTGGACTATCTAGTTAAAATTGTATTTAATGATTTTGGCCTTATTATTGCACTTGATTAAGCTATCATCATTTTTTGCCTATGCTCTCATGTCAGAATTGTATGTTAGCTAAGATACAAACCACTGGTGGAGAACAGGGCATTAGCACCGGTTTGTAAGGGCCTTTGAACCCGGATACAAATCCGGTGCTACGTATCCGGGACAAACCCGCCCCCCCCCCCCCCCCCCCTTTAGAACCGGTCTGTCACCAACCGGTGCTAAAGGCCTCCACGTGGGCGCCGAAGAGCGCGCGCAGGCGGAGGACCTTTAGAACAGGTTGGTAACACCAACCGGTCCTAAAGCTTTTTTTTCTTCTTTTTTTTTACTTTTCTTTTCAGGGTTTCCGATTCCGTATTTAGGGTTTAGGGTTTAGGGCGTGTTCTGTATTTTCAGCGTTTCCGTTTACGTGTTTCCGTTTAGTCTTTCCGATCCGTGTGTCCGTGTTTCGTTTTTTACGAACACGGAATCGGAAACACGTAATCGGAAATACGTATCCGGAAACACCGATTCCGTGTTTGCGGTTAAGTGTTTCCGATTCCGTGTTTGCGGTTAAATGTTGATGCACCAAATAAAAGTACATATATATATACATGTAACACGAAGTACTCGACCGAGCATTACATAATCTGAAGTTCGTTTTCAATAGCTGTATACTTTCATAGAGAAGGGAGCTGGCTATTGGTTCATAGGATGGAAAAATTCTCCGCCTTCATCTATGACTTGTGTGAGGAGAAATCCTGCCAATTCCTCTGCAACTGCCTTGCAACGTTGGATTGGTTTGAGCATCGCCCGCTTTCGTTGCATCTTTAAAAGAAGTAGATGAAAACAATTAAGTTATGAACAAAACTAAACATAATTGATGGCAACATAAATAAAGTTGTGAAGATCCGGTTACGTACCTCTAGATTTCTGGAAGTACGGGATTTCTCATTGATAATCCTGTGAATGAACTCGCAAACGTAGTATCCACAATAATCAGTTCCCTGTGGTTGTTGCGGGACTTTCTATATACGAGAACATAATTCAGTCAAATTAATAATAATCAAGAGAATGGTAATGGTATTGAAACCAGGGTACGTAGTACTACTTACTTTGTTTATCTGAAAGTGGAGCTTGTCTGCCCATGTACCGGGTTCTTCCTTGATGAACATTTGCCAAACCCTGGCCGACAAAAGAAAAATGAATACAAGAGTTAATTATTACTTACTTGATATCAGGAAATGAAAGAAAAAGAGGCCGATGAACGAAAGAGGCCGATATATATATATACCTTTGAAGCATCTGACGCGCGCTCTTCCATGTGTCAGCGTCCCAGGTTAACGAGTCCCAGACTTCAACTTGTCCTTGATCGATTCTATTGATGAACAATATGAAGTGGGACCTGCGCACGTGTACACACGCAGTCATGCATACTCATCAATTACACTTAACATCAGGTAAGCAAAATAGATTGTCTACAAGACAGTAACACTCACTTGAATCCGTAGGGCCAAAGTATTTCTTTTTTGGTACTTTGTCGCTTAAAAAACCTTAGCAAATCATCCGGTGTATCCTTGTTGAACTTTTCTATTGTGTCTTGATGATACGAATACGGGTCAATGAACCCAAAGTCCCAGATTCCTGCCAGCCTGCATTCACGAATCTTTATTCTGCATAGTACAAAAAGAATGTCGTGAGTGATAATTATACGGGCAATGAACGCGAGCTTAACTAAATAATTAAATTACACAAATAAATCACTTACAAAGAGTAGCAGCTGAGGATAGACTTGTCGAGGGCACGTTGATTGTACATTTGGAAAAATTCATCGAACCCAAGCTCCACACCGTACTCTCCGAAGTAGTGTTGATCCTGAACTGCCGCCATGATACAGTCTCTCTTTTGCCTTGCGGCTCCAAGTACCAATCATGTAAATTCCGTAGTTGGGTTGTGAGAGCAGTAGGATTTTCGACCAGAGGGTGCTCGGGCTTGTATTTATATACCACATCAGCAATAGCGTAACCGGAGTCGCCCATGCGTGGACCGGACACTGAAGCCTGGTCAGATAACACCTTGAGCGGGGCTATTGACCGTGCTTCTTGTTGTCCGAGCTGGGGAACTTGTTTCCCGCATTTCGTCTGCTCCGCCTATTTCATCTGTGCGGTGTGCATCTTTTCAATGTACCGTTCATAGTCTGAAAGGGCCGGCGGTGGCGGCGGTGCAGGATAATATAAGTTGTCGATGGTGCGCTCAATTTGCCACTTTGGGATGTTCTTCAGTGTTTTCTTCCAGACGTCTGGTGGGGGCTTCAGAGGAAACCGTGCCAACCATGCTTTGTTTTTGGCTTTCACGGCCTCGTCTAGTTCCTCCGGAGTCATCAGGCCTGGTAACTTCGGGGGAGTCTCGACTTTCTTGTGTTTCCTTGGTCTCTTCTTGGGAGGAGTCCCGTTTCTTTTGAACTGCAGCTTCCGCTTTGCCGTACCCGTAGTGGGCGCATCCGTCAGCTCACGGGAGTGCACGGGCGATGGACCCTCGGCCTCGGGCTCCCAATCTTTGTTGTGGGGTGGACTTGGATGTGCGTTGGGGGTGGACTTGGAGGTCGTGCATTCTCTGTACGAAAGGGAAAAAACTATTAAAAATAGGCTTACATGTGGTGCAACATTCAGTAATTGATGAGGTGGTGCATTTGTACCTGGAGGAGTCGGTGGCCTTGGCGCCGCGTTAGGAAACATGATGTGTTTCTTATTCCACAAGATGATACCAAGCTCCATTTCTCCTAGTGTCTTCTCGTCTTCACCTCCAGGAATATGTTGCTCAATTGAATGGCATCCCGGCGTAATTGTTGACAACCCGACACGAGCATGGGATGCTGGAATCTGACCACCATGGTAGGTTGCTCCAAGTTGATTCGGTAAAGCATAGCCTGACGCCACCCTGAAGGATATGTTCCCCATTGGCATATGTATCTCACAGTTTGTCTTCTCCGTGATATCATCCACGGGGTAGTGAGGCGCCGACGGTTCGACTGCACGACCGTCTTCTAGCTGCAGCTGCGTGGAACCCACGCTGCTTCTATGCTGAGATGGGACGGCATCTGCTACAGGATCGTCTTCTATTTGCAGCTGATCAGGTGCAGGACGATGTTCTACCTCCTCTTCAGTGTCAGGTACAGGGTGTCCCCCTTTCTCCAAGAGAAACGCCACCTTCCCTTCTAATGTCGATATCCGTTCCAGCGCCTTCTTCTTGCTTCTACCACGGCTTCTGTAAGTGCCAAGGTCCGCTGGAAACCCTTTGCTCCACGGGGTAGTGGCTCCAAAGCCTCGTGTTCGTCCCCACTTTTCGGGGTTCCCGAGTGCCTTCGTCAGCTCGTCGTTCTCTCTATCGGGAACAAAAGTTCCTTTTCGAACAGCTTTTATTGCCTTCTCTAGTTCTGCTACGACTTTTGTTATTTTTTCCGACCATGGTCCCTGAGCAACAATCATCTCAGTCTCAGCGTCCAACGTTGCCCCATGCGCGAACAACCAGAACTTGGACCTATCGGGCCTGTCATGTGTCTGTGGAATGATACCTCTATTCAGAAGCGCATCTTCATAGCGTCGCCACCTAGGCAGGACAGTCATGTAGCCACCTGACCACCAAAATATGGTGATGTTTCTTCTTCGCATTCTCCTTATTTGTGGCTGATCGGGATGCAAAGACACCTGATTTCTTGTACGCCTTAAAATCATCCCAAGCGTCTCTTATCTTCACTAGGTGCCCAGTGAAAACTGGATCTTCGTCCTTATATTTCTTCCACGGGTCTTTCTTCCACCTCTGGAATTGTGTGGCCATCTTCTTCAAAGCCCACTCCTCGACTTTCTTCTTCTTATCTTTCGCTACGCTGAAATTTAGCCATACCGTGTCGCAAAGAATTTTTTTCAATCTGTCATCGACATAAGTAGCTCCAACGTTGGCACCGGTATTCGGCTTATTCCATTCTATTAAGTTGATCGGCACCAGGTCTCTTACAACAACTCCGCACTGATTTACGAATTTGCGATAAATTTCTGGGGGCTCCAGTGGTTTTCCATCAGCAGCAACTGTATCAATCGGGAACCTTGCGGTATCTTTCAACCTTGCGGCCGGGCCTCGTTTCGACTTTGACTCAGTACTTGCGCTAGCTGTTCCGGAGGGCGCCTAAACGGGAAAATAATGATTCGTTAGTAAGTGCAATACAAATTAATTGTTGCGTCAACAGTGACTTGAGATATACATTGGCAGAGTTTGTTCTGGAGGGCACTTCTGCATCCTCGACGTTGTCGTCGTCATCATCTACTACATCTTCTATATTCTCAGCTCCGTCACCGAAGTCGTTCAAAAATTGATTGCTAAACGCATGTCCACCGTCGTGATCATGATATATGGCCGTTGCATCTTCAAAAATCATCTGGCACATGTATCTGTCCTTCTCCGCCTCACCCATTCCCGCGAGCTGATCGGCGTGCGGATCACGTGCAGGTTCTTGGGGATCCATAGCTCAACACCTGCTAGTAAAATTAATAAAATGAAGAACACTTAGCGAAATTATTTAATCGGACACTTAGCGAAATTATTTCATCGGACACTTAGCGAAATTATTTCATCGGTTATTTATATAGAGAATGTGGTATATTTTAAATTTAAACAGAAAAATTCTCTAAGTCTAGCTAATTATAATTACTAAAAATTCTAATTCTAGCTAATATATTTCCAAATATTTTTCTAATTTTAAAAATTATAATTCTAGCTAATTCTAATTCTAAATCTAATTCTAATTCTAATTCTAAATGTAATTATAATTCTAATTCTAACTAAAAAATAAAATTCTAATTCTAATTAGAACTTAACAGAAAAAAAAACTCACTGTGGGGGGGGTGACGTCACGCGTACGTCACGTGTACGTCACTGCACTTGGGGCGGCCGGAGACGGGGCGGCGCGAGGTGGGAGGCAGAGGGAGGCGAGCGGTGGGGAGGCAGAGGCCGCGGCGGCGTCGTGGCCGCGTCTGGGCGGCGACGGGGTGGAGGCGGGACGGCGGAGGCGGACGGCGACACGGGGGCGGAGGCGTGGCCGCGGTGGGGAGGCAGAGGGAGGCGCGCGCGCGGTCTCGGGTCGGGGGTGGGAGGCACAGGGAGGCGGCGCGGCGTCGGGGCGCGCCCGGGGCGGCGAGGCGGACGGCGACGAGCAGATGACGGCGAGGCGAACGGCGACGCGCGGCCGGAGCAGGGCTTCGCCGTAGAAAGCAGAGAGGGCGCGCGCGAACGAAATGAGTGCAAAAATTTCGCTAAGTGTTGCTAAGTTCCCCTGTACAGACCTTTAGCACCGGTTTGTGTTAACAACCGGTGCTAAAGCCCCTTTCGCACCGGTTGTTAACACAAACCGATGCTAAAGGTCTGTACAGGGGTCACTTTTTCTTTTTTTTTCTTTTTTCTGTTTTCCTTTTCTGTTTCTTCTTTTATTTCCCTTTTCTGTTTTCTTTTACACTTATTTCCTGTTTCTTCTTTTATCTTTATTTTTTGTTTTCTTTTACATTTATTTATAAAATCAAAGTAGACTCAAAAAATTGTAAAATCAAATATTTATAAAAACATATTTATATTTTCTAATATTTTGTGTAAAAATTGTCTAAATGTCTTTTAAAACAATAAAATAAAATAAAAAATAAGGTATTTATCAAATTAATTTGAAAATATAAATAAGTTTTTTTGTTTCCTTTTTCTTTTTCCTGTTTCTTCTTTTATTTTTCTTCTTTTATTTTTCTTTTTTGTTTCCCTTTTCTGTTTTTCTTTTACATTGATTTATAAAATCAAAGTAGACTCAAAAAATTGTAAAATCAAATATTTGAGAAAACAAGTGGAAAACAGACGCGCTAGCGCGCCGCAGTGTCGCCGGAATAAAAATTCTTTTATTAAAAAAGAGAAAACAGACGAACACTACTCCTCGTCGTCGTCGTCGGGGAACTCGTCGGTGACCTCCTCCGGGTCATCGTCGTCGTCGAACTCGTCGGTGACCTCCTCGTCGTCGTCGGAGGTGCATGATGGTATGTCCGAGATAGGCCCCCACCTCGGATCGTCGGAGGCCCAGATTTCGCCGGCGTGGTCGGCCCGACGAAGCTCTTGCAGCGCATTCGTCCTCGCCTCCCGAGCGGCATCTAACGCGAGATGGCGTTCGAGGCGGCGCTCCGCCCGCTCAGCCGCGCGGGTCTGCCAGAGCTCCTCGTCGGCGCTCTCCTCCCCCGGGTTGTTCCGGTAATACTCGCGGACGACGCGGTCTTCCATGGCGTCGACTAGGCCCTGAAACGCGCGGTGGCGGAGGTGGAGGTGGTCGGCGGCAGTGACGATCTGCGGCTTTGACGCCCTAGCCTCCGCTTCCCAGACGGTGTGGCAGTCGTTGAAGTTCATCAGCGACCGCGGGCGGTTGAGGCGCCAGGCCGCCGCGTCCCAGGCGCGGGCGGCCTCCGCCGCCGTCGCAAAGGAGCCGAGAGGGATGCGGTCGTCCCCCCAGCGGATATCTGCGCTGAACATTCCGTTCTGCCGTGCTCGGACGCCGCGGAAGCTGGTGGTGCTGTTCCTCCTCGGAGGCATAGTGGAAGCGCGACGGTGCGTGGAGAGGAGTGGGCGCGTGGAGAGGAGAAGACGCGCTCGAGGCGCGACAGTTTATACCGCGCCCTCTTGTCCACGCGTGAACTCCCGCGCCACGCGTCAACTCCCGCGCCACGCTCCACCCTAACACAACAATCGGTATCGCCATCATACAGCCCCACTGTGGCTACTGGGTGCAATATGCATACCAAATGCACGGCAGGACGTATGATGGCGAATCCAGATGTTTTGTATTTACTCGATGAACTGAATATATGATGTATCAAACCTTAAAGGGGGGGTGTAGAACAAAACAATCGGTATCGCCATCGTACAGCCCTACCGTGGCTACTGGGTGCATATATGCATACCAAATGCACGGCAGGACGTACGATGGCGAATCCGGATGTTTTGTATTTGCTCGATGAACTGAATATATGATGTATAAAACCTTAAAGGGGGTGTAGAACAAAACAAACGATATCGCCATCATACAGCCCCACCGTGTCTACTGGGTGCATATCTGCATACCAAATGCACGGCAGGACGTATGATGGCGAATCCGAATGTTTTGTATTTTCTCGATGAACTGACCGATGTATGAAGGTGGGGTATATATAGGGTCCTCTGGCTCACAAAGTGTTGATCTAGGGTTTTGATCCAACGGTTAAGAAACACCCTCATCCACCGGCTCACAACAGCTCGAAAGAAACACACCATAGCCCTGATCGAACGGCTCACAACAGCTCGAAAGAAACACACCCCGGATCCAACGACTCACAAGCGCTTAAAAGAAACACACGATCCGTGTGATTCTATCTGATTGGTCGAAACGAAACCCTAACCCATTTAGTCCCGGTTGGTGTCCCCAACCAGGACTAAAGGATGATCCGTTTCTATTTTTTTCTTGCCTTTCTTCTGCTTGCGCCGTAAGAACCATGGAACATCTTCATCATTTAACTGAATGCTTGGATCATCTTTGACTTTGAAGGGAGGAATTTCATTAAATTTATTGTAATCTTCTGACATGTCTGTCTTGTCCTCGACTCCCATGATGTTTCTTTTCCCTGAAAGAACTATGTGGCGCCTTGGCTCATCGTCTGATGTATTCGCTTCCTTATCTTTTCTTTTTCTCGGTCTGCTAGACATGTCCTTCACATAGAAAACCTGAGCCACATCATTGGCTAGGAAGAATTGATCATTGTCGTACCCAAGATTCTTTTGATCCATTGTTGTCATTCCGTACTTCGGGTCTACCTTCACGCCTGACAGGTTGAACCATTTGCACCAGAACAAAGGGGCCTTAAAGGAAGGTCCATAGTCAAGTTCCCATATCTGCTCTATGTAACCATAGTATGTGACCCTTTGCCCGTTGTCGTCTTTTGCATCAAACCGGACACCACTGTTTTGGTTGGTGCTCTTTTTATCTTGGTCTGCCGTGTAAAATATGTTACCATTTATCTCGTACCCTTTAAAGGTCAATACAGTCGAAGATGGTTGCTTGGACAACAAGTATAGCTCATCTTCAACAATGTTGTCATTAATGAGACGTCTTTGCAACCAACCGCCGAAAGTCTTCGCGTGTTCTTTAGCAATAAAATCTTCAGGTTGCTCCGGATATTCTGAGCGTAAAATATCCTTGTGTTCCTGGATATATGGAACCGTCAAGCTGGAATTAACTAGAACTGTGTAGTGTGCTTGAGTGAAAGATTGCTCGTCCATACATGTTGTTGATTTCATTCCTAGCGTGCCTTTTCCATGCAGTCTCCCCTCATGGCGCGACTGAGGAACACCGATCGGATTCAGGTCAGGAATAAAGTCAACACAAAACTCAATGACCTCCTCTGTTCCATAGCCCTTGACCATGCTTCCTTCTGGCCTAGCACGGTTTTTAACATAATTCTTCAAGACTCCCATGAACCTCTCAAAGGGGAACATATTGTGTAAGAATACAGGACCGAGAACGGAAATCTCTTGGACTAGGTGAACTATGAGGTGCGTCATAATATTGAAGAAGGTTGGTGGGAACACCAACTTGAAGCTGACAAGACATTGGACCACGTCCTTCTGTAAACTTGGTAGAGTTGCTGGATCGATTGCCTTCTGAGAAATTGCGTTGAGGAATGCACATAGCTTCACAATGGGTACTCGCACGTTTTCTGGCAGAAGCCCCCTCAATGCAATCGGAAGTAACTGGGTCATGATCACGTGGCAGTCATGAAACTTTAGGTTTTGGCAGTTTTTCTCTTCCAGGTTTAGTATTCCTTTTATGTTCGACGAGTAGCCAGACGGGATCTTGATACTGCTCAGGACTTGGAAAAAGATCTCCTTCTCTTCCTTGGTAAGAGCGTAGCTGGCAGGACCTTTGAAATTCTCTGGATTCATCAGGTTGTCTCGTTCGTGCATACGTTGGTGGTGCAGCCGTGCTTTTGGTGTATCTCTCGACTTCTTCCCATGCACGCCTAATAAGTTTAGCAGGTTCACGCAAATATTTTTCGTCACGTGCATCACGTTGATCGCAGAGCGAACCTCTAGGAATTTCCAATAGGGTAGTTCCCAGAATACAGATTTCTTCTTCCACATGGCTACGTGGTTGTCGGCGTCATTCGGAACAGATTGTGCGCCAGGACCCTTACCAAGATTACTTTTATATCTTTGACAATGTCATATATATCAGTACCTTTAGGGAGGGTTGGCTTCCTCCGTGTATCTGCCTCGCCTTTGAAATGCTTTCCTTTCTTTCTTACGGGATGCCTGTATGGAAGAAATCGACGATGCCCCGGGTACACATTCTTGCCTATATGTATACTTTCAGTCTCGCCTAAACAGTGTGTGCATGCGCTGTATCCCTTGTTTGACTGTCCTGAGATGTTACTAAGAGCGGGACAATCATTGATGGTTACAAACAGCAACCCTCGTAGGTCAAATTCCTCTTGTTTGTACTCGTCCCACACACGTACACCTTCGTCACCCCACAACTCTAAAAGTTCATCAACCAGTGGCCTCAGGTACACATCAATGTTGTTGCCAGGTTGCGACGGGCCTGGGATAAGCACTGGCATCATAATGAACTTACGCTTCATGCATAACCAAGGAGGAAGGTTATAGATACATAGAGTCACGGGCCAGGTGCTATGACTGCTACTCTGCTCCCCAAACGGATTCAGGCCATCTGTACTCAGACCAAACCTTAAATTTCTTGCGTCACGTGCAAAGTCCTCGTACTTATCGTCGATGTTTCTCCACTGCGACCCATCAGCGGGGTGTCTCAGCATATCGTCTTCCTTACGATCTTCTTTGTGCCATCGCAGCAACTTGGCATGCTCTTTGTTTCGGAACAAACGTTTCAACCGTGGTATTATAGGAGCATGCCACGTCACCATGGCAGGAACCCTCTTCCTGGGGCGATCGTCGCCCTCAACATCACCAGGGTCATCTCGCCTGATCTTATACTGAAATGCACCACATACCGGGCAGGCAGTTAAATTCTCGTGCTGACCGCGGTACAGGATGCAGTCATTGATGCATGCATGTATCTTATGCACTTCCAATCTTAGAGGGCAGACAACTTTCTTTGCTTCGTATGTACTGCAGGGCAGCACGTTATCTCTTGGAAGCATCTTCTTCATTATTTTCAGCAGATTTTCAAATCCCTTGTCAGATAATCCATTCTCTGCCTTCCATTGCAGCAATTCCAGGGTGGTGCCCAGCTTTTTCTGGCCATCTTCGCAATTTGGGTACAACAACTTTTTGTAGTCTTCTAACATGCGCTCCAACTTCAACCTCTCGTTTTCACTTGCGCAGTTTATCTGTTCTTCACGAATGACCTGACGAAGATCATCATCAGACTCATCAACAATGTCCTCAAGTTCAGGCTCGTCTTCCCCCATTTCAGTATCACCGTGTTCACCGAACATAGGATAATTATCATTATCCTCTTCTTCTTCATTGTCTCCCATTACAACCCCTCTTTCTCCGTGCTTGGTCCAACAAAAATAACTGGGCATGAAGCCTTCTTGCAACAGGTGGGTGTGTACTTGAGCTAGGGAAATTCCTCTTATTCTGACATTTTTTACATGGACAAAAAATAAATCCATTCTGCCTGTTTTTCTCAGCCACATTGAGAAAACTATGCATGCCATTAAGGAATTCGGGACGACGTCGATCACTGTACATCCATTGCCGGTTCATCTGCATTATATAAATTTATCAACAACCATTATGCTAAATCATCATGACTAAATTAATTAATTAATACAAAAAGTTCATCACACGTTAAAACCAAAGTAGCGTAGTGACCATACATAAAAACTCTCTCTAATTAATGCATTTAAAAACAACAACAAATGCGATCAAAATCGCAACAAAGGTAACAATTGACCCGACGGCATAATGATACCAAGCCTCTTTACTAATTGCATATTTTCTAATCTTTCTAATCTTCAGGCGCATTGCGTCCATCTCGCTCTTGTGACCATCGACGACACCGGCAAGAACCTTTTCCAAGGTCATCTTCTCTCTTTCAGTTTTTTCCAACCTTTCTTCAGTTTTTTTCAATCTTTCTTTCAAGCCAACATTTTCTTGTTCAACTAAGTGTAACTTCTCAACAATATGGTCGATTGGCATTTCCGGTTCCACTACCTCCTAGATAAAAATATCTATGTCAAGTTGGTCGGCATAATTAATTGTCATATAATCAGGAAATGAAAATATGTAGTTATAAAAGATAATATATCACATCCGAATCATAGACTGGACGAGGGCCAACGGGGACGGATATCAAAACCATGGCGCTATATATATAAAAAAAATTATATACTAGTAAATATGTAAATCATACAAATCAAAATTTGTTTTGGTAAATAAAAACAATAGGCTCACCAAGGTTGTGTCGGTGACGGGGCGATCGACGGCGGTGAGGAAGGGGACAAGGCGCGCGACACTAAAAAAAACCATAAATCATAATTAAATTTGAGCTCAAATTGCATATGTATACATAACAAATGATGAACTCTCTCTAGCTTAGGCATTTCATCAAACACCTAGCTAGCACAACAAAAATGAAATGAGCAAGAAAACGAGCAAAACTTGCAATGCCGGAAGAGGGAATATTAATGCTAACCGTAGAACCGATGGGTACCAACAATCTTGACAAATGGTGGAGAAAAATGGGGATGGATTAGAGCTCACAAGAGGAAGGAGAGAGCAAAAATGGAGTTGAGCTCGAGCTGGAAAAAATGGAGCTGAGCTAGGGGTGGAATATAGGGTTTAGGGGAGGGCTTTAGGACCGGTTTGTGTTACAAACCGGTGCTAAAGGGTCTGACAGCGGGCCCCGCAGTTGCTGCAAAAAACGAAAAAAAAACATTTAGAACCGGTTTGTAAGGGTCTGACCCATTGGCCCCCCCTCCCTGCAGCAAATGGCCGCAAGACCTTTAGTACCGGTGTGTAACACAAACCGGTCCTAAAGGCCTTGCGGCCATTTGCTGCAGGGAGGGGGCCCAGCGGACAGACCCTTTAGAACCGGTTTATATCCAATCCGGTTCCAATGTGCTTGGCTCAATGTCCTGTTTTCTACTAGTGAACTGAATATCTTTCCTTATTAGATATAGTTACACGGAAACAATTTACCTACATATTGTGGTAAGATACAACCATTAGGGAATGGCTAAGGGTGTAAGACAAGGTGGCCCAATATCCCTATTTTGTTTAGTATTGCTGGCGAGTGCCTTACCAAAATGTTGATCAATATTGGTTGGAGGTTTAAGTCATGATTTGATTGATAATAGTGCGCCTATTATGCAACATGTTAAATATTTGGTTCTTTATATTACCCATGGCCTTGATCCACCTGTTGGGTAACTTAGAACGTAGAACAAAAAATTTCTAGCACATAACCTTGTAGATCAAACTAGTGGAAGTTTGTTGATGACGAGGTCTACTCGGAACTAGAAGCAGTCGATCCTCGAAGTTAGACTTGTCTAATTACGAGGATATGTATTATCCCAAGTCTAAGTACCGCAAGCGCAGCGCCTCCTCGGTATCCACACGTACGGGTATAATGTCACCTCGTCGGTATTTGATCAAGAACATGGACGAAGTAGGGAATCAAGTCGATGAAGATCTTGTGCTCCGCGATTGCTATCTCGATTAGATCTAGACTAGGTAGACGGTCTGGCAGCGCTCCCACGAGAGAGAATAAAACATAGGACACACCGGCCGTACGGTTTGGGTCCATAGCATGGAGGTGACGAGGATGAAAGGACGACGACGTCAACACAAGTGGCAGAGATGTGGCGTGGCAAGAGAGCGTTGCGCAGTGCGATGGCGTCGTCATGTCGATGGCCAGGGTTTTGAGAGGGGCGGTGGTGCAACGACTTAGGGAGGTACCGTTGCGGCTTCGAGAGCCTTTGGGTGCCCTTTGGCCTCCTCTTATAGGTGGCCAAGCCACATGGGTCGTCCATAGTACTGCCTCAAAGTTTGAGAGAGTTCCGATAGGTTTCCGTATTAGAAAACAGTAAGAAAAATGATTGAAAAGTAGATACGTTTGGGACGTATCAGAGAGCCGCTGACATAGCTATCGCGGGAATATACCGACAGCAATGCCGTCGGCATATTGTCGCACCCGGACTTCTAGGGGATACTCACAGTCCGTTAAACAGTAGATAAATGGCTTACGGGGCATACCGGCACCCGCATCTCAATATGAGCAGGCCAACACGTAAACGTGTGACAACCATTCTCTTACTATTCATCGTCTGCGCAAACCATCCCATAGAAATCCAGATACTTCCATTGACGTACTTCAAAACATACACACATGGTACGTCAACGGCATTGGAACAAGTGATATCACAACAGATCTCTACGACACAAAAGATAAAAATAAGTTGCAAATAGCTCTCACTAGAGCAGAGATAGAAAATACAATCATCCAGAGGACACATGTCCCAACAGTTCATCATTACATCACAGCGGAAACATCCAAAATGTCTGAGTACAGACAAGATCCAAATAGGCCTAAGAGGCCGGAAACGAAAAGACGGAGCCCATCCACGAAGTCTCGGATCCTGCACGGGTCCGCTATCTACTCGTCAGCAGTCTCGTCATACTCCACGTAGTAGCCACCATGTAGATCCTCGCAAACGTAGGTCTACGGAAACCACAGCCCCAAAGGGGTCAGTACATAAACGTACTGGCAAGCAAGACTCACAGTTCGACAAAGTGTAACCCGTCAACACCAAGCACAGATGCTTTGGGTCAACGGAAAAAAGGGGATATAAAGGATGCTGCAACTGGCTGCTCTAAACAACTACAGAGTTTCTACCACTTCCGGCTACCAGAAAGGAGATAAGATCGTGTATCGTAACCAACCTATCAACTAACCTCAAACAAACCCATCCTGGATCTCGCCCCTTATCCAAAGAAGCAATCCGAGGATAACTCACACAGTTGAATTAATGATGGTTCATATTATTGTGTCAATAAGCCTATTACTAGTCAAGTTGTTAATCATTGGGTGTAAGGTTGTTAATCATTAGGTTTAAGTTGTCCTGAGTACTTGTTAGCCAGTACTTTCACCAAGTAATCCATAACCGCGGAAAACACGGCTTCTCGAGAAGATTATCCCTGCAGGGTTGCACCAATTTGGCCGTACACGTATGAATAACCCGCCAGATGGGATGCCTCCCACCAAGCGGGGCACTCAACACAACTCAACTCTTCTTCGCATCAAGCCCAAAGCACCTTGGGCGCACGGCTAATCGAGCCCAGAAGAAAATGGACCCTCATAGCACTCTAAGAACGTGTCCCCCTATATGCCGACTACGAAAGTTCCACCCGGGTACCAAGGGCTCGCAAGATCATGCATGCAGCAAATGGAAAACCCGAACTAAATGAGGCGATTTGGACGAGATGCGAATCGAATCAAATTGAGGGGGGCGCCCATACTCGCTTCCCACATGCGGGTAGTGCACTCATCATGGATCAGTAGACAAGACCCTTTTCCTATTAGGGTCGACACTAGCAGGCCTCAAAACCACAAAGGGCCTCCTGCCGGTGCCTTATCATCAAATTTATTATTGATAATAACATTAGCATGATTGATTGATTAAACATCGAGCCCCCAGAACATAATGGAATATAGTAACAGAAAGTAACGGGTAACAGACTCGAGCAAAACAACCCTAAGCATGCTAATAAGACACGGGCAACAAGCAATGGTTATAGGTATGGAGGTGGGCAATATCAGGGTTAAAGGATACATGTGATAGGTTCGTAACAGAAGCAACTATTCATAGGGCTAGCAGAATAGACAACGGAAAGTATCGGTAACCAAGGTTGAAAGGAACACAGTGGTTCATGTGAGTGAATACTTGCCTGCAAACCCAGTAGCCTGGTACTGAGCTAACTCCTTAGAAGGGGTGTCGTAAGTATCGTCGGTCTCAACGTCGTCGTTTATCCGGGAAGATGCAAACAAACAACGCAGAGAACAAACAATCAATAACATGGCATAGTGCACAAACATGGTATGATGCATGACCATTTATTTGATGCATCAAAATAAACTAGTTGATGTGGTAACAACATGATTAAATGGACCCACATGCAACTGAGTTGCATATGAAAAGCCCATGAATTATGGTTGAATTAATTGTTCTACAACTAATCATCATGTGAAAGTGGATTAGGATGATGCATGGATGAGGAAAACAGCAAAATAACAACAATAGCAACAAGTAGAAATAAGGTTTACCAAGTTTGGAAATTCATTTATTAAGTTTTGGAATTTTGGTTCCTTAAAGGTGTCACACAAGCATTTGTTGTTTTCACCAAGTTTAATTGTTCACAACTGATAACAAAGTTTATATTTGGAAAGTTCACACAATTTTAGGTGGAATACATGTTTCACTTGTTGAAAAGGATTTCAAATAAGTTATTTAGGAATTAAACAAGTTTAAGCAAGAATTAAATGAATTTAATTCTAACATGAACTTATTTGAATTTTTATTTGTTCAAAACATTAAACCAAATTCATATTTGAAAAGTTTATACTTTTATGGTTGGAAAACATATTTTGCATGTTCAAAAATAATTTAATTTGACCAAGTTATGAAATTAGCAATATTAAATGAATTAAACAAGTTTTAAATCATTTAACCAATTTTAATTATTCAAAACATGGAACAAATTTTATATTTGGAAAGGTGGTTTAATTTTGCATGGAAAACATATTTCATTTGTTGAAATTGGATTTAAAATGAGCAAGTTATGATTTTGGCAATTTTCAATGCAATAATTAAGAAACAGTTGTTTTCAGCAATTTAAAATATTCAAAACAGTAAACAAAATTTATATTTGGAAAGTACATTAAAAGTTGATTGGAAAACATATTTAGTTTGTTGAATTTGGAATTTTTATGCCCAAGTTATGAATTTTGCAAGTTTAAGTGAATTTAACAAGTTTTCAAATATTGCACCAATTTAAAATATTCAAAACAGTAAACAAATTTTATATTTGGATAGAACATTCAATTTGGGACATAAAACATGTTTAAAAAGTTAAATTTGGAGTTAAAATGAAATAGTTATGCAATTTACAAGATTTGGTGCAAATCTGCCATTTTTTTATTAACTAGGGACTTAGGAAAAATATTTCAGGGGTCTAGAATTAATTTACAAGGGCCTATTGGTGATTTGCAGAAGTTTCTGTAACCAAAACAATGGGAAAATAAAAGTTGGTTTTATTGTGGGAGGGGGGATTCGAACCCCCCACCTCCTGCTGCGCCAAGGGGACAGTGACCAGATGGGCTACTGCTCTGTGTGTTGATAGTAAGGGGCTGCAGGGGGGCTTAGGTTCAGGTTGCGGGTGCGATTTTTCTGAAACTGAATCTGCAACCGCCGCTCGCTGACAGAGAAGGACGCAGCGATCCTCGCCGGCCATCCGCGCTGCTGCGAGCACGGGAGGGCGCCGTGGGCGCTGCCAAGGGAGAGGGAGGAGGCGATAGGAGGGAGGAGCGAGTGGGAGACGAGGGGCCTCACCTGGCAGCGATCGGGAGGAGACAGGCGTGCAGGCTCGGGGCGGACAGAGGTGATGGTGGCGACTAGGAGGGGATGGCGCCGGCGGTGGGAGGCCTCCCGGCCAGCGCCGATGGGGTGGAGAGGGAGATGGAACCCTGGGGGTTCCATTCCCATGCTTTGCCCGGTCGGAGGAGGTTGCTGGCGGCGGCGATCGCCGGAGGAACTAGGGAGCTCGGTTGAGGTTCAGGTTCAGTAACTGTAAGGGTTCAGAGGGAGAACAGAGGGAAGAGGTGGAAGGAAAGGGAAGATGGCGGCGGCTGGTGAGGGAGAGGGCTTAGGGCTAGCGAGAGGAGGATGAGGTTGGTGCTTTAAGGGGGGAGGAGCTAGGTACGGCAGGCCATCGGAGAGGTGAGGCGATGATCATACGGTGGGGAATTGGTCGTACAGGAGCAAGAAGACAAACGAGGGGGGGTACGGGCCAGAAGGGAAAGTGGGCTTGGGGGGAGAGTTGGGCCTCTCTCTCTCTCCCTCTTGTTAGTTGTTAGGTTTATTATTTTTCTTTGTTTCTTTTTTTTTTTTTGCTGATTTGGAAAAGGAAGAAAAAGAGAGGGTTTAGGGTTAGAAATTTTTACGGCAAAATTTTATAATGCTTATTTAAGTAATAGCAATAAATTGCAAGCTTTTGTTTTTCAAAAGTCCAAAATTAAATTGCTGTTATTGGTTGGATTCAAATTTGAATGCATTTGAGTTTAAGTGGTTTATTGAAAACAAGATTTACATGTAGGGATCATATAGTTTTAATTGGAGGCAAAAGATTATAATTGTTTTGGGTAATTTTCAATAATTCCAAAAGGTTGCTGTCTGAAATTTGATTGGATTTGAAGTATCATTTGAATTGAGTGAATTTTTCAAAACAACATTTAAATGGTTTGAACCTTATAGATTAATGGAAACAAATGATGGATTTGTTTTGCAATTTTCATAATTTCAACATGGTTGCTGTTTTGGACAATGTGATTTGAATTTGAATGTGAATTGATTCAAATGAGTTATTAAATAGAAATAACAAGTTAATGGTTCTATTTAAATAGAAACAACTAGTTGTTTTAATTGAAACTTTTATTTGGAAATTTGTAACATAACAAGTATGAAACAAGGCATTTGGAAATTGTTTTGGAATTTCAAATGTTTTTGGTATTAGATGAATTTTTGATAGAAACAAAACAACAGTTTTGAAATCACACTTTAATGGAAACAATTGGTTGTTTTTATTTGAAATATGATTTTGGAAATTGTAACATCACAAGGATGAAACAAAAAGGTTTGAATTTTGGTTTGAAATTCAAATATAAAACAGTTGGAAAACAAATGAAAACAGTTGGAAAACAAAAGGAAAACAAGCAAAACAATTGCAATGAACATGATGCCATGATGCAAAACATAAAATAACAGAGAGCAAACATTCTAAAGGCTTATTTTTCATCCTTGGGATGTTACAAAACGCCCCCCCTGAAGGAATCGCGCCCCGAGATTCCTACTGAGAAAAGAAAAGGTCCGGATATTTCTTGCGAAGATCCTCTTGAGCTGTGACACGTGAAACACATCGTGCACCTTGGATAGTTTTCTGGAAGTTCAAGATGATAGGCATTCCTGGCAACTCTTCTGGAAAGACGTCAGGATATTTGGAAACCACCGGAACATTTCCAAGTAAAGGGAGAGGTTTTGTATTGAGGGTGTATAGCTGGATAGAATTTAATTCATTCGGAGAATAGACTATCTGGAATGTGGTGATTCAGGAATGCTTCCTCGAACAACCCCAGGTGATAGGAATGCCAGTTCTCATAGCCTGGTAGTTTTCGAAACAACAACAACCTTTCTGGCTAGATAGACTTGATATTTGGGAAGTTTTGATTAGACGCCGGTAGAAGAACTGAAATGGAAAACAACAACAAGATTTCAACGGACGAAAAGGATGTTGAGAAGAACAGGATAACGAAGCAACACCGGGAAAAACGAGAACAAAACTCCTAAGGTACTACGGAAAACCCATCCGGGCTTCTAAAGGATCAATATCTACTGCTTAAGGAATAGAGGATCTGCTTCCGGGGCTTACACGCCTCCGTTCTCAATCGTGAGTAGGCAACATGATAAATCATGTCACAACCACCTCCATTCCTATGGTCTAGTAGATATAACCATCCTAGAGAAACCAGAATACGTGAAATCCTAACTTGAAAGTT
Source organism: Alopecurus myosuroides (assembly GCA_028641055.1). Classification (NCBI taxonomy): domain Eukaryota; kingdom Viridiplantae; phylum Streptophyta; class Magnoliopsida; order Poales; family Poaceae; genus Alopecurus; species Alopecurus myosuroides. The sequence goes on from CM054060.1 coordinate 23,647,610, forward strand.
TAGATGAGAAGGGAAAACAGTGTTGCACTTCCTTACCAGAAAAGGGAGGGCGGGTGGGGAAAGAAGAAAAAGAACAGAATTCCTACTCTCACGTTTCATTTTTCCTACATAGCTACAAAATAGTTTCTAGACTCAACTGCGACCAGTAAAAAGGGATCCTACAGGCAGACAGGCTCTGATACCATTTGTCGCACCCGGACTTCTAGGGGATACTCACAGTCCGTTAAACAGTAGATAAATGGCTTACGGGGCATACCGGCACCCGCATCTCAACATGAGCAGGCCAACACGTAAACGTGTGACAACCATTCTCTTACTATTCATCGTCTGCGCAAACCATCCCATAGAAATCCAGATACTTCCATTGACGTACTTCGAAACATACACACATGGTACGTCAACGGCATTGGAACAAGTGATATCACAACAGATCTCTACGACACAAAAGATAAAAATATGTTGCAAATAGCTCTCACTAGAGTAGAGATAGCAAATACAATCATCCAGAGGACACATGTCCCAACAGTTCATCATTACATCACAGCGGAAGCATCCAGAATGTCTGAGTACAGACAAGATCCAAATAGGCCTAAGAGGCCGGAAACGAAAAGACGGAGCCCATCCACGAAGTCTCGGATCCTGCCCGGGTCTGCTATCTACTCGTCAGCAGTCTCGTCATACTCCACGTAGTAGCCACCATGTAGATCCTCGGAAACGTAGGTCTGCGGAAACCACAGCCCCAAAGGGGTCAGTACATAAACGTACTGGCAAGCAAGACTCACAGTTCACCAAAGTGTAACCCGTCAACACCAAGCACAGATGCTTTGGGTCAACGGAAGAAAGGGGATATAAAGGATGCTGCAACTGGCTGCTCTAAACAACTACAGAGTTTCTACCACTTCCGGCTACCAGAAAGGAGATAAGATCGTGTATCGTAACCAACCTATCAACTAACCTCAAACAAACCCATCCTGGATCTCGCCCGTTATCCAAAGAAGCAATCCGAGGATAACTCACACAGTTGAATTAATGATGGTTCATATTATTGTGTCAATAAGCCTATTACTAGTCAAGTTGTTAATCATTGGGTGTAAGGTTGTTAATCATTAGGTTTAAGTTGTCCTGAGTACTTGTTAGCCAGTACTTTCACCAAGTAATCCATAACCGCGGAAAACACGGCTTCTCGAGAAGATTATCCCTGCAGGGTTGCACCAATTTGGCCGTACACGTATGAATAACCCGCCAGATGGGATGCCTCCCACCAAGCGGGGCACTCAACACAACTCAACTCTTCTTCGCATCAAGCCCAAAGCACCTTGGGCGCATGGCTAATCGAGCCCAGAAGAAAATGGACCCTCATAGCACTCTAAGAACGTGTCCCCCTATATGCCGACTACGAAAGTTCCACCCGGGTACCAAGGGCTCGCAAGATCATGCATGCAGCAAATGGAAAACCCGAACTAAATGAGGCGATTTGGACGAGATGTGAATCGAATCAAATTGAGGGGGCGCCCATACTCGCTTCCCACATGCGGGTAGTGCGCTCATCATGGATCAGTAGACAAGACCCTTTTCCTATTAGGGTCGACACTAGCAGGCCTCAAAATCACAAAGGGCCTCCTGCCGGTGCCTTATCATCAAATTTATTATTGATAATAACATTAGCATGATTGATTGATTAAACATCGAGCCCCCAGAACATAATGGAATATAGTAACAGAAAGTAACGGGTAACAGACTCGAGCAAAACAACCCTAAGCATGCTAATAAGACACGGGCAACAAGCAATGGTTATAGGTATGGAGTTTGGGCAATATCAGGGTTAAAGGATACATGTGATAGGTTCGTAACAGAAGCAACTATTCATAGGGCTAGCAGAATAGACAACGGAAAGTATCGGTAACCAAGGTTGAAAGGAACACAGTGGTTCATGTGAGTGAATACTTGCCTGCAAACCCAGTAGCCTGGTACTGAGCTAACTCCTTAGAAGGGGTGTCGTAAGTATCGTCGGTCTCAACGTCGTCGTTTATCCGGGAAGAGGCAAACAAACAACGCAGAGAACAAACAATCAATAACATGGCATAGTGCACAAACATGGGATGATGCATGACCATTTATTTGATGCATCAAAATAAACTAGTTGATGTGGTAACAACATGATTAAATGGACCCACATGCAACTGAGTTGCATATGAAAAGCCCATGAATTATGGTTGAATTAATTGTTCTACAACTAATCATCATGTGAAAGTGGATTAGGATGATGCATGGATGAGGAAAACATGAAAATAACAACAATAGCAACAAGTAGAAATAAGGTTTACCAAGTTTGGAAATTCATTTATTAAGTTTTGGAATTTTGGTTCCTTAAAGGTGTCACACAAGCATTTGTTGTTTTCACCAAGTTTAATTGTTCACAACTGATAACAAAGTTTATATTTGGAAAGTTCACACAATTTTAGGTGGAATACATGTTTCACTTGTTGAAAAGGATTTCAAATAAGTTATTTAGGAATTAAACAAGTTTAAGCAAGAATTAAATGAATTTAATTCTAACATGAACTTATTTGAATTTTTATTTGTTCAAAACATTAAACCAAATTCATATTTGAAAAGTTTATACTTTTATGGTTGGAAAACATATTTTGCATGTTCAAAAATAATTTAATTTGACCAAGTTATGAAATTAGCAATATTAAATGAATTAAACAAGTTTTAAATCATTTAACCAATTTTAATTATTCAAAACATGGAACAAATTTTATATTTGGAAAGGTGGTTTACTTTTGCATGGAAAACATATTTCATTTGTTGAAATTGGATTTAAAATGAGCAAGTTATGATTTTGGCAATTTTAAATGCAATAATTAAGAAACAGTTGTTTTCAGCAATTTAAAATATTCAAAACAGTAAACAAAATTTATATTTGGAAAGTACATGAAAAGTTGATTGGAAAACATATTTAGTTTGTTGAATTTGGAATTTTTATGCCCAAGTTATGAATTTTGCTGGTTTAAGTGAATTTAACAAGTTTTCAAATATTGCACCAATTTAAAATATTCAAAACAGTAAAAAAAAAATTTATATTTGGATAGAACATTCAATTTGGGACAGAAAACATGTTTAAAAAGTTAAATTTGGAGTTAAAATGAAATAGTTATGCAATTTACAAGATTTGGTGCAAATCTGCCATTTTCTTATTAACTAGGGACTTAGGAAACATATTTCAGGGGTCTAGAATTAATTTACAAGGGCCTATTGGTGATTTGCAGAAGTTTCTGTAACCAAAACAATGGGAAAATAAAAGTTGGTCTTATTGTGGGAGGGGGATTCGAACCCCCCACCTCCTGCTGCGCCAAGGGGACAGTGACCAGATGGGCTACTGCTCTGTGTGTTGACAGTAAGGGGCTGCAGGGGGCTTAGGTTCAGGTTGCGGGTGCGATTTTTCTGAAACTGAATCTGCAACCGCCGCTCGCTGACAGAGAAGGACGCAGCGATCCTCGCCGGCCATCCGCGCTGCTGCGAGCACGGGAGGGCGCCGTGGGCGCTGCCAAGGGAGAGGGAGGAGGCGATAGGAGGGAGGAGCGAGTGGGAGACGAGGGGCCTCACCTGGCAGCGATCGGGAGGAGACAGGCGTGCAGGCTCGGGGCGGACAGAGGTGATGGTGGCGACTAGGAGGGGATGGCGCCGGCGGTGGGAGGCCTCCCGGCCAGCGCCGAGGGGGTGGAGAGGGAGATGGAACCCTGGGGGTTCCATTCCCATGCTTTGCCCGGCCGGAGGAGGTTGCTGGCGGCGGCGATCGCCGGAGGAACTAGGGAGCTCGGTTGAGGTTCAGGTTCAGTAACTGTAAGGGTTCAGAGGGAGAACAGAGGGAAGAGGTGGAAGGAAAGGGAAGATGGCGGCGGCTGGTGAGGGAGAGGGCTTAGGGCTAGCGAGAGGAGGATGAGGTTGGTGCTTTAATGGGGGAGGAGCTAGGTACGGCAGGCCATCGGAGAGGTGAGGCGATGATCATACGGTGGGGAATTGGTCGTACAGGAGGAAGAAGACAAACGAGGGGGGGTACGGGCCAGAAGGGAAAGTGGGCTTGGGGGGGAGAGTTGGGCCTCTCTCTCTCTCCCTCTTGTTAGCTGTTAGGTTTATTATTTTTCTTTGTTTCTTTTTTTTTTGCTGATTTGGAAAAAGAAGAAAAAGAGAGGGTTTAGGGTTAGAAATTTTTAGGGCGGAATTTTATAATGCTTATTTAAGTAATAGCAACAAATTGCAAGTTTTTGTTTTTCAAAAGTCCAAAATTAAATTGCTGTTATTGGTTGGATTCAAATTTGAATGCATTTGAGTTTAAGTGGTTTATTGAAAACAAGATTTACATGTAGGGATCATATAGTTTTAATTGGAGGCAAAGGATTATAATTGTTTTGGGTAATTTTCAATAATTCCAAAAGGTTGCTGTTTGAAATTTGATTGGATTTGAAGTATCATTTGAATTGAGTGAATTTTTCAAAACAACATTTAAATGGTTTGAACCTTATAGATTAATGGAAACAAATGATGGATTTGTTTCGCAATTTTCATAATTTCAACATGGTTGCTGTTTTGGACAATGTGATTTGAATTTGAATGTGAATTGATTCAAATGAGTTATTAAATAGAAATAACAAGTTAATGGTTCTATTTAAATAGAAACAACTAGTTGTTTTAATTGAAACTTTTATTTCAAAATTTGTAACATAACAAGTATGAAACAAGGCATTTGGAAATTGTTTTGGAATTTCAAATGTTTTTGGTATTAGATGAATTTTTGATAGAAACAAAACAACAGTTTTGAAATCACACTTTAATGGAAAAAATTGGTTGTTTTTATTTGAAATATGATTTTGGAAATTGTAACATCACAAGGATGAAACAAAAAGGTTTGAATTTTGGTTTGAAATTCAAATAGAAAACAGTTGGAAAACAAATGAAAACAGTTGGAAAACAAAAGGAAAACAAGCAAAACAATTGCAATGAACATGATGCCATGATGCAAAACATAAAATAACAGAGAGCAAACATTCTAAAGGCTTATTTTTCATCCTTGGGATGTTACACATATATCCTCCCATAGTTTTCCAATTAATCCCCCTATTTGATTATGTCTCCATTTTTTGCATGATAATATTACAGGGTACAAATGAATAATTTTTTCATAGGGAAACTGCTGGTGTGGTCCGGTAGAAGGGATAGATGTGTGGGTTCCCCTATTTAGTTTCGCTGGAAATCGATCACCAGATTGCCCAAATCACCCTAAAACTTGCGTTGGACCCTAAATCTATTGAGAGGTAGCCTAAATCTATTGAGAGGTAGCTAGATCCAAGATTTAATCCTCCGGTGTGACCCGCTTCACGCACATGCGCTCGTGGGAATGAGTTTCAGTACTTGTAGCCCAAAACTTCCTCTTGGGAAGAACCAGATGGAATCTTGTGAAGAGTTGGGATATGCCTTTGTTTAGGGTGTTCCGAGGTACTAATCTAACACAACCAAGCAAGTATTTCCTCCCCTCTACCCCTATCCGATGTCGGTCTAGGGGGTAGACGAATTAGTTGACTTTTCTCCAGCGAGGCTAGGGTTTCACCGTGGAGTGGCTCCGGAGTGTCGGAGTCCAACCAACAGATAGGTAGTGACATACCATGTGTGTAAACCTGTGTTTTGGATTATAGATGTACAAGATTTAACTCGGGTGTTTGAGCGCATTAACCGGCGTCAGCTCCTCTCTAGTGAGTTTCAGGACTTAAATCCTGAAACTCCCGCTTGGAGCAAACCGAATCTTGTGAAGGTTGGGGTAGAAATTTATTTCATATATTCCTAGGGTGTAAACTAACACAACCAAGAAAGTTTTTCCACTGTTCTCCCCCCTTCCGATGTTGGTCTAGGAGGTAGACAAAAGTAGTTGACTTTCCTCGAGTGGGGCTAGGCTGCACGGTTTTGCTTGTTTCTTGATGAATGCATTTTCTGGCCTAGGGGATTTAAAACCTTATGGAGAACAGAAAATAAAAATCGGTGGTCATTAGTGCCGATGGGAATGCCGTCGGTGTAGCCACCATCGGCTCCCAGGCGGTCATTGGTGTCGACGGCAATGCCGCCGGCGTACCCACCTTCGGCTCCCTGGTGGTCATTGGTGTTGACGGCAATGCTGCTGTACCTAGCCACCTTCGTTAGTGTAGACCTGTCCAGCCCGCAGAAGCAGCGAGAAGAGGACGTCGAGTGTCGCGAGAGCACCCAGAGGACGACTCGTTGGGCAAGCAGATAGAGATGGCCAACATATATATATGATTATGGTGAAGTTCTTGTACTCGATCCAACCGGCCAAGATGAAGAGTACAAGAACACCGGCGAGTACTTGGGCGACAAGGGCAAGAATTAGTACAACCGTAACCGTACCCCAAAGAGCGAGTGTAACGGTGGTCAAGCAGATCTGAATTTGTCGTAGTCGGCAATGTGGGGAACCAAAAAGATTGGTAAAAATCATTCGACATAAGATTCGTACAAGTACAAAAGGACAAAGAATTTTTTTATTGGAACACGACAATGCAATCTAGAAATAGCAATTTCCAAATAAATGCAGTACCTAAATATGTATAGATGCAGGGTTCACTACAGGAATCGGCCTATATGCCGACGGCCAAATTCTATGCCGACGGCAATTTGTCGGGGCCGTCGGCATAGGTCGAGTGAGAAAATCTCAAACTGCGAAAAAAAAAATTTGCTATGCCGACGGCAATGCCGTCGGCCTATTGTTTTTTGTTTTTTTTTTGAGCTACGCCGACGGCTGCCGTCGGCATAGACCCTAAGAGGGAATCCTGGATTGCGAAAAAAAAATTGAGCTATGCCGACGGCAAAGCCGTAGGCATAGCCAAGCTCAGTTTTTTTTAACTTAATCACCGTTTTGATCATAACTTTTGCATTCCAACTCGGATTTTGACGTTCTTTAGCTCGTTTCGAAGAGGAGAAACATATATAAATTATCATGCATATTGTTAAAACTAAATAATTAGAAAAAAATCATGAGAAATAACGCAACTAACAATAATGGGTTAACAGTTTCGTCTGAGAGGGTTGTGGGGCGTCTGAATCCAACCAAAATCTAGGTGGACCTAAAACTCATGAGAAATAGGTAGTTGTGTACCTAAAAATGATTTTTTCCAAAAATCATGAGCAAACTAGGAGGCACCTGTAGTTCAAATTTGCCCCGTTTCCAGCTGAATCGGCAGAAACTTGTGTTCTTCAAAAGAGGTGGATGAAAACCTTTTCAGAGGAAAATAATTGGTTATTTGTGAATATAACATGGTCTAGTATATTCAAAAAATGCATCTCCCAGGTTTTGCAACATATTTGTGGTTGATGCTTCACAAAAAAAGCCATTTTTCACAGTCGGAGAATAGAAAATGGTTTTTTTATTCAACGAAAAGCAAAACTTTCTTCGGGAACATTGTCCGTGCTTCCAATATGCATGTTTGTGTGCAATATGGGCATATTTAAACAAACTATGCCATGGATTTGGCCATTACACCCGTCATTTGGCCCGAAACCCTAGAATGTTCGTAGGAGATAGCTCATTTATGTGAACATATTTTCAACACAACCGTCGTATTCCAAGTTTATTATTTTTGGTGGATACTAGGACATATATAATGACACCACGCGAAGGTCTTGCATCATTTTGGAGTTTTTTAAATTTTCTGGAATTTTCTAAGTCGGTTTCGGGAAAAAGTCAAGACGGCGGCATGACCGTTCGTATCTAGGGCTTGAGTATTGAGAAACTCTTGGTGTATCTCTGATGAAATAGGTAGTTGTGTACCTAAAAATGATTTTTTCCAAAAATCATGAGCAAACTAGGAGGCACCTGTAGTTCAAATTTGCCCCGTTTCCAGCTGAATCGGCAGAAACTTGTGTTCTTCAAAAGAGGTGGATAAAAACCTTTTCAGAGGAAAATAATTGGTTATTTGTGCATATAACATGGTCTAGTATATTCAAAAAATGCAGCTCCTAGGTTTTGCAACATATTTGTGGTTGATGCTTCACAAAAAAAGCCATTTTTCACACTCGGAGGATGGAAAATGGTTTTTTTATTCAACGAAAAGGAAAACTTTCTTCGGGAACATTGTCTGTGCTTCCAATATGCATGTTTGTGTTGAATATGGGCATATTTAAACAAACTATGCCATGGATTTGGCCATTACACCCGTCATTTGGCCCGAAACCCTAGAATGCTCGTAGGAGATAGCTCATTTATGTGAACATATTTTCAACACAACCGTCGTATTCCAAGTTTATTATTTTTGGTGGTTACTAGGACATATATAATGACACCACGCGAAGGTCTTGCATCATTTTGGGGTTTTTTAAATTTTCTGGAATTTTCTAAGTCGGTTTCGGGAAAAAGTCAAGACGGCGGGCATGACCGTTCGTATCTAGGGCTTGAGTATTGAGAAACTCTTGGTGTATCTCTGATGAAATAGGTAGTTGTGTACCTAAAAATGATTTTTTCCAAAAATCATGAGCAAACTAGGAGGCACCTGTAGTTCAAATTTGCCCCGTTTCCAGCTGAATCGGCAGAAACTTGTGTTCTTCAAAAGAGGTGGATAAAAACCTTTTCAGAGGAAAATAATTGGTTATTTGTGCATATAACATGGTCTAGTATATTCAAAAAATGCAGCTCCTAGATTTTGCAACATATTTGTGGTTGATGCTTCACAAAAAAAGCCATTTTTCACACTCGGAGGATGGAAAATGGTTTTTTTATTCAACGAAAAGGAAAACTTTCTTCGGGAACATTGTCCGTGCTTCCAATATGCATGTTTGTGTGGAATGTGGGCATATTTAAACAAACTATGCCATGGATTTGGCCATTACACCCGTCATTTGGCCCGAAACCCTAGAATGTTCGTAGGAGATAGCTCATTTATGTGAACATATTTTCAACACAACCGTCGTATTCCAAGTTTATTATTTTTGGTGGATACTAGGACATATATAACGACACCACGCGAAGGTCTTGCATCATTTTGGGGTTTTTTAAATTTTCTGGAATTTTCTAAGTCGGTTTCGGGAAAAAGTCAAGACGGCGGGCATGACCGTTCGTATCTAGGGCTTGAGTATTGAGAAACTCTTGGTGTGTCTCTGATGAAATAGGTAGTTGTGTACCTAAAAATGATTTTTTCCAAAAATCATGAGCAAACTAGGAGGCACGTGTAGTTCAAATTTGACCCGTTTCCAGCTGAATCGGCAGAAACTTGTGTTCTTCAAAAGAGGTGGATAAAAACCTTTTCAGAGGAAAATAATTGGTTATTTGTGCATATAACATGGTCTAGTATATTCAAAAAATGCAGCTCCTAGGTTTTGCAACATATTTGTGGTTGATGCTTCACAAAAAAAGCCATTTTTCACACTCGGAGGATGGAAAATGGTTTTTTTATTCAATGAAAAGGAAAACTTTCTTCGGGAACATTGTCCGTGCTTCCAATATGCATGTTTGTGTGGAATATGGGCATATTTAAACAAACTATGCCATAGATTTGGCCATTACACCCGTCATTTGGCCTGTTTCCACCTTAATCGGCAGAAACTATCAAAATGGCCACCATGGCTATTTATCAAAAGAGATTAATTTTTTTAAAACTATCGATGTTTTTATGATATGGATGTCATATTTGAATTTCTCTAATTTTTCTAATCGATTTAGACATTTTATTTGTCAAATTTCGATTTACGGATTTAAAGATATAAATTATTGTATATTAAATAATTTATTCACAAAATAAAGTAATTTATAACATTATATTGTTATTTAGTCAATAAAGATAATTATAAAATCATTGTTATTTGTTCAAATACTGTTTTAAATTTATACAATAGAAAAGTTTAACATCATTCCCCACAGGTTAATATGATTGATATGATAGTAATATCAGTAAGTTCTAACATCTCATATGGAATCTAGTTTGGAAGGAACTCAAAGGTTAAGCGTGCTTGGGCTGGAGCAATTTCAGGATGGGTGACCGAACGGGAAGTTTGACTAAGTTAAGTATGTTGACTAGATTAATTGTGTAATTAGAGATTAGAGATTAAATATGTGGCTAAGTGAAAAATTCTGGAATAGAAATTCAAAAAAGTTCAAAAAAAAAATTCCAAAATTCGAATTTTCCCGTCGGCATAGCCTACGCCGACGGTTTTTTATGTGCCGACGGCCATTTGACCATGTGCCGACGCCGGATAGGCCGACGGCAAGGTGCCGACGGCGGCCGTCGGCACAACCTGTGCCGACGGCTTTTTAGCCTGTGCCGACGGCTTATGGCCGTCGGCATATGGAGCGTTTACTGTAGATTGAGCTTAGCAAAGCTCATATGATGATGGGCTCTTTATTTGCAATAAAATAAAATTATTTCCAAGTATATATCAGACGGCGGCAGGGTAGAGGTGCACCGGTAGACGCAACTGGGCGAGGAGCAGCAGTGGTTTGGCTAGGAACATGTCGTACTCTGACTCGCTGAGATCGACAGCCGCCACACCGGGTGTGTTACAGATATATTAGGTGTACGTATCTTTGATAATTTAGGATTTGTATTCAATCTTCTACTCTATCTCTACGAGGCTTCTTACTCTCCAAATTTGTACCCCAATATATACTCGTCCATGATGCTTAATAATACATCCAACATATTCCCTCAATATTATCCTTCTACATGGTATCAGCCTAAACACGATCTAACCCTAGCCGCCGCCGCTTCCGCCTCGCGCCGCCCCCGGGACGGATCTATGATCGTCGCCGGGGGCCGCGCCGCCCGTACCTAGGGTTCATCCGCCGGTCCTGTGGATCGGCTGCCCTAGAGCGTCTTTCTCTCCGCCGGTCGCTTGGCCGGCATTTTCTTTTTTGGTTTTCCGATTCAAAATCGGTTTGCGTCGCCCGCCACCACCGTCGATCCTCACGCGCCTCTACACCGACACCGGCACGACTACCGGCCTCTTCACCGACACGGCGAGGTCACACGCCACGCGGCGGCCGTAACGGCCATTGTCCATGTGGCCTCTTTGTCGCCTCGGCCGCCTTCCGCGCGTCCACCCGCCCGTCACTTTGTGTCGGTCGTCATCGCCTCTGCTCCGATCGGGACTCCTCCACTACCCCGCCTTCACCGTGGCTGCCTCACGCACGGAGCTGCCTTGGCCGCTCAGGCACGGCGCTGCGTTCGTCGCTCGGCCTCCACCACCCAGCCTTACATGATCATCATCGTGCTGAGCGGCGCATCCTCCAAATCGCGAGCAAGCGGACTGATCACCAGCCCGCCCGCGATCCGTTCCATCCAGTCTGCGCGGCCGACCCGTACAGTCGTGTGCGTGCGCCTTCGCAGGTTCCCGTGAAGACCGTCCCTGAGTGTGCGTCGATCACCGATCGAGCAAACGGGCTGCCGCTGCTTCCCCCCATCGGGTCGCAGCGTCGCCGCCCCGTGGTTCTCACCGCGGCTGCATCACCCCGCGCGTCGCCGCTGCGTCGCCACTCCGGGCCGTAGCGGCGCAGCACGCGGTCCCCGCCGCCGCCCCGAGTTGTTCCCGTTGTTCAATGGCGGTGCGCTGCCGCTGCGTCGCCCCTTTGGGATGTAGCGCCGCTGCACACACGGTTCACGCCGCTGCCCGGATGTCTTCCCTACCGTCGCCCTGACACGCGCGTCGCCGCTGCGTCACCCCTTCGAGTCGTAGCGCCACGACATGTGGTCCACTTCGCCGTCCCCGCGCGTTGACTTCTTCGTGGTATGCGCCGCGCCGCCTCCCTACGCGCGGGAACGCCACCGTCCGCGCGTGGTCTTTTTCGAGCTGTTGGGTTCTTCTTCGCATACTACGAGCATCGCCGCCGCGCTTCTACACGTGACCGCCGTGGCCCTTCGCGGGCTACCGCCGCCGCGTCGGCGACCGACATGGCCCCCCACGGGCTGCCGTTGGTTCCGCCGACTACATCGCCGTCCACCTCTTCGTCTACGTCCAGCACGAGCTTACCGCCAGCGTCGCCGTCATCTTCCTCGACCACTTCCTCTACTCCGACAACCGTGGTTGACATCGGCACCTTCTACCCCCACGCCGACTGGCGCCGCAACCGCCGTCGAGTCCTTCTCTGCTGGTCCCTCCGACATGGTGTAAAGTTTGTGCTAGTTCCCGTCTACGCATGCCCGGTGCTGGCAACACCGACGCTTTCCTTCGTCCACGACGTGTCCTCGGGCACGGCAAGCCTGGTGCGACGCCTCGTCAACATCGACTTCGTCCTTCTACGCATGCCCGGTGTTGGCAACACTGACGCGTGCCTTCGTCCACGACGTGTCCACGGGCTTGGCAAACCCGGCGCGACGCCTCGTCCATACCGTCTTCTTCCCAGCCGTGACACCGTCCAGGACGTCAGCCCACTGGATTCTACTTCGGTTTCTCTCCAGTCTGACCGTCCGCGACGCTCCTGTTGTTCGCAACGCTACCGCTACGACTGTGGGGGGATGTTAGAGATATATTAGGTGTACGTATATTTGCTAGTTTAGGATTTGTATTCAATCTCCTACTCTATATCTACGAAGCTTCTTGCCCTCCAAGTTTGTACCCCAATATATAGTCGCCCATGAGGCTCAATAATACATCCAACATATTCCGCCAATATTATCCTTCTACAGGGTGGCTTGGTCCAGGTGAACCCCTGCAGGAACCTAGTGAAGAGCATCATGCACATGGCAGTCCCAAGCGACGCTGGAACGCAGCCGGCCGCGGCGACCGGTGCTGAAGGAGATAAACCTCAACTCGCTCTCCGTGAGTGCCACACCGCCTTCACCGCAAGCTGCGGATGTATTCCAAGTATATATTATTGGTATCTCTCTTATTCTTTTATAGCTGGTAAGAAAGCGGGAGAAGCTCCCCCTCGAACGCCGCTTCAAAGCAATTTGCGAGGAATTGGCGGGATTTTTCCTCCAAGACATCATAACTCCTTTCGGGGAGTACCACCATGTATCATATTGTATGGATCAATGTAATAGTGAGCTAGCTACATGTAATGTATATAGTATGCCTCGGAGAGTACCATATTAAACACTACTTAATTTGTGATCTCATTTAATTAATTGCATGTGTTATATGTATGCACCAAGTTGATATAGGCATCAACTTGATGCATGTAGATATTTTATATATAGCCAAACGCGTTTCTGGCGCATCGACGCGATGCTCGTACCATGAAAAGGTCCGATACGGTCCCTCCTAAACCCTAAACCTCTCCTAATCACTAAACCCCTCGTAAACCATAAATCCCTGCTAAACCCTAAACCCCTCAAAACCCTTTTGTACCGGTTAGTGTTACGAAATGGTACCAAATGTCTCCAGCCCTGTGGGCTCCCCTGAGGCCACGTGGAGGCACCTGCAATACCGGTTCGTAAGGAACCGATACTAAACGTTGGACTACCTTTAGTGCCGATTAATTAGTACCGGTTGTCCAACCCGTACTAAATGCTCTCTGAAACCGGCACTACAGGAATGGGCCGATATGCCGACGGCCAAATCCTATGCCGACGGCAATTTGTCGGGGCCGTCGGCATAGGCTTAGTGAGCAAATCCCAAATTGCGAAAAAAAAAAATTGCTGTGCCGACGGCAATGCCGTCGGCCTTTTGTTTTTTTTTTTTTTTTTTTTGAGCTACGCCGACGGCTGCCGTCGGCATCGACCCTAAGAGGGAATTCAGAATTGAAAAAAAAAAATTTGAGCTATGCCGACGGCAAAGCCGTCGGCATAGCCAAGCTCAAATTTTTTGTTTTTCGACTTAATCACCGTTTTGATCATAACTTTTGCGTTCCAACTCGGATTTTCACGTTCTTTAGCTCGTTTCGAAGAGGAGAAATATATCTAAATTATCATGCATATTGTTAAAGCTAAATAATTAGATAAAAATCATAAGAAGGTCTTGCATATTGTTAAAGCTCATTTATGTGAACATATTTTCAACACAACTGTCGTATTCCAAGTTTATTATTTTTGGTGGATACTAGGACATATATAATGACACCACGCGAAGGTCTTGCATCATTTTGAGGTTTTTTAAATTTTCTGGAATTTTCTAAGTCGGTTTCGGGAAAAAGTCAAGACGGCGGGCATGACCGTTCGTATCTAGGGCTTGAATATTGAGAAACTCTTGGTGTATCTCTGATGAAATAGGTATTTGTGTACCTAAAAATGATTTTTTCAAAAAATTATGAGCAAACTAGGAGGCACCTGTAGTTCAAATTTGACCCGTTTCCAGCTGAATCGGCAGAAACTTGTGTTCTTCAAAAGAGGTTGATGAAAACCTTTTCAGAGGAAAATAATTGGTTATTCGTGCATATAACATGGTCTAGTATATTCAAAAAATGCAGCTCCCAGGTTTTGCAACATATTTATGGTTGATGCTTCACAAAAAAAGCCATTTTTCACACTCGGAAGATGGAAAATGGTTTTTTTATTGAATGAAAAGGAAAACTTTCTTCGGGAACATTGTCCGTGCTTCCAATATGCATGTTTGTGTGGAATATGGGCATATTTAAACAAACTATGCCATGGATTTGGCCATTACACCCGTCATTTGGCCCGAAACCCTAGAATGTTCGTAGGAGATAGCTCATTTATGTGAACATATTTTCAACACAACTGTCGTATTCCAAGTTTATTATTTTTGGTGGATACTAGGACATATATAATGACACCACGCGAAGGTCTTGCATCATTTTGAGGTTTTTTAAATTTTCTGGAATTTTCTAAGTCGGTTTCGGGAAAAAGTCAAGACGGCGGGCATGACCGTTCGTATCTAGGGCTTGAATATTGAGAAACTCTTGGTGTATCTCTGATGAAATAGGTATTTGTGTACCTAAAAATGATTTTTTCAAAAAATTATGAGCAAACTAGGAGGCACCTGTAGTTCAAATTTGACCCGTTTCCAGCTGAATCGGCAGAAACTTGTGTTCTTCAAAAGAGGTTGATGAAAACCTTTTCAGAGGAAAATAATTGGTTATTCGTGCATATAACATGGTCTAGTATATTCAAAAAATGCAGCTCCCAGGTTTTGCAACATATTTATGGTTGATGCTTCACAAAAAAAGCCATTTTTCACACTCGGAAGATGGAAAATGGTTTTTTTATTGAATGAAAAGGAAAACTTTCTTCGGGAACATTGTCCGTGCTTCCAATATGCATGTTTGTGTGGAATATGGGCATATTTAAACAAACTATGCCATGGATTTGGCCATTACACCCGTCATTTGGCCCGAAACCCTAGAATGTTCGTAGGAGATAGCTCATTTATGTGAACATATTTTCAACACAACTGTCGTATTCCAAGTTTATTATTTTTGGTGGATACTAGGACATATATAATGACACCACGCGAAGGTCTTGCATCATTTTGAGGTTTTTTAAATTTTCTGGAATTTTCTAAGTCGGTTTCGGGAAAAAGTCAAGACGGCGGGCATGACCGTTCGTATCTAGGGCTTGAATATTGAGAAACTCTTGGTGTATCTCTGATGAAATAGGTATTTGTGTACCTAAAAATGATTTTTTCAAAAAATTATGAGCAAACTAGGAGGCACCTGTAGTTCAAATTTGACCCGTTTCCAGCTGAATCGGCAGAAACTTGTGTTCTTCAAAAGAGGTTGATGAAAACCTTTTCAGAGGAAAATAATTGGTTATTCGTGCATATAACATGGTCTAGTATATTCAAAAAATGCAGCTCCCAGGTTTTGCAACATATTTATGGTTGATGCTTCACAAAAAAAGCCATTTTTCACACTCGGAAGATGGAAAATGGTTTTTTTATTGAATGAAAAGGAAAACTTTCTTCGGGAACATTGTCCGTGCTTCCAATATGCATGTTTGTGTGGAATATGGGCATATTTAAACAAACTATGCCATGGATTTGGCCATTACACCCGTCATTTGGCCCGAAACCCTAGAATGTTCGTAGGAGATAGCTCATTTATGTGAACATATTTTCAACACAACTGTCGTATTCCAAGTTTATTATTTTTGGTGGATACTAGGACATATATAATGACACCACGCGAAGGTCTTGCATCATTTTGAGGTTTTTTAAATTTTCTGGAATTTTCTAAGTCGGTTTCGGGAAAAAGTCAAGACGGCGGGCATGACCGTTCGTATCTAGGGCTTGAATATTGAGAAACTCTTGGTGTATCTCTGATGAAATAGGTATTTGTGTACCTAAAAATGATTTTTTCAAAAAATTATGAGCAAACTAGGAGGCACCTGTAGTTCAAATTTGACCCGTTTCCAGCTGAATCGGCAGAAACTTGTGTTCTTCAAAAGAGGTTGATGAAAACCTTTTCAGAGGAAAATAATTGGTTATTCGTGCATATAACATGGTCTAGTATATTCAAAAAATGCAGCTCCCAGGTTTTGCAACATATTTATGGTTGATGCTTCACAAAAAAAGCCATTTTTCACACTCGGAAGATGGAAAATGGTTTTTTTATTGAATGAAAAGGAAAACTTTCTTCGGGAACATTGTCCGTGCTTCCAATATGCATGTTTGTGTGGAATATGGGCATATTTAAACAAACTATGCCATGGATTTGGCCATTACACCCGTCATTTGGCCCGAAACCCTAGAATGTTCGTAGGAGATAGCTCATTTATGTGAACATATTTTCAACACAACTGTCGTATTCCAAGTTTATTATTTTTGGTGGATACTAGGACATATATAATGACACCACGCGAAGGTCTTGCATCATTTTGAGGTTTTTTAAATTTTCTGGAATTTTCTAAGTCGGTTTCGGGAAAAAGTCAAGACGGCGGGCATGACCGTTCGTATCTAGGGCTTGAATATTGAGAAACTCTTGGTGTATCTCTGATGAAATAGGTATTTGTGTACCTAAAAATGATTTTTTCAAAAAATTATGAGCAAACTAGGAGGCACCTGTAGTTCAAATTTGACCCGTTTCCAGCTGAATCGGCAGAAACTTGTGTTCTTCAAAAGAGGTTGATGAAAACCTTTTCAGAGGAAAATAATTGGTTATTCGTGCATATAACATGGTCTAGTATATTCAAAAAATGCAGCTCCCAGGTTTTGCAACATATTTATGGTTGATGCTTCACAAAAAAAGCCATTTTTCACACTCGGAAGATGGAAAATGGTTTTTTTATTGAATGAAAAGGAAAACTTTCTTCGGGAACATTGTCCGTGCTTCCAATATGCATGTTTGTGTGGAATATGGGCATATTTAAACAAACTATGCCATGGATTTGGCCATTACACCCGTCATTTGGCCCGAAACCCTAGAATGTTCGTAGGAGATAGCTCATTTATGTGAACATATTTTCAACACAACTGTCGTATTCCAAGTTTATTATTTTTGGTGGATACTAGGACATATATAATGACACCACGCGAAGGTCTTGCATCATTTTGAGGTTTTTTAAATTTTCTGGAATTTTCTAAGTCGGTTTCGGGAAAAAGTCAAGACGGCGGGCATGACCGTTCGTATCTAGGGCTTGAATATTGAGAAACTCTTGGTGTATCTCTGATGAAATAGGTATTTGTGTACCTAAAAATGATTTTTTCAAAAAATCATGAGCAAACTAGGAGGCACCTATAGTTCAAATTTGACCCGTTTCCAGCTGAATCGGCAAAAACTTGTGTTCTTCAAAAGAGGTTGATGAAAACCTTTTCAGAGGAAATAATTGGTTATTCGTGCATATAACATGGTCTAGTATATTCAAAAAATGCAGCTCCCAGGTTTTGCAACATATTTATGGTTGATGCTTCACAAAAAAAGCCATTTTTCACACTCGGAAGATGGAAAATGGTTTTTTTATTGAATGAAAAGGAAAACTTTCTTCGGGAACATTGTCCGTGCTTCCAATATGCATGTTTGTGTGGAATATGGGCATATTTAAATAAACTATGCCATGGATTTGGCCATTACACCCGTCATTTGGCCTGTTTCCAGCTGAATCGGAAAAAACTGTCAAAATGGCCACCATGGCTATTCATCAAAAGAGTTTAATTTTTTTCTAAACTATCGATGTTTTTATGATATGGATGTCATATTTGAATTTCTCTAATTTTTCTAATCGATTTAGACATTTTATTTGTCAAATTTCGATTTACGGATTTAAAGATATAAATTATTGTATATTAAATAATTTATTCACAAAATAAAGTAATTTCTAACATTATATTGTTATTTAGTCAATAAATATAATTATATAATCATTGTTATTTGTTCAAATATATTTTAAAATTTATACAATAGAGAAGTTTAACATCATTCCTCACAGGTTAATATGATTGATATGATAGTAATATCAGTAAGTTCTCACATCTCATATGGAATCTAGTTTGGAAGGAACTCAAAGGTTAAGCGTGCTTGGGCTGGAGGAATTTCAGGATGGGTGACCGAATGGGAAGTTTGACTAAGTTAAGTATGTTGACTAGATTAATTGTGTAATTAGAGATTAGAGATTAAATATGTGGCTAAGTGAAAAATTCTGGAATAGAATGTCAAAAAAGTTCAAAAAAAAAAAATTTTTTTTTTTTTTTTTCAAAATTCGAATTTTGGAAATATTGTGCCGACGGCTTTGCCGTCGGCATAGAGCTTAGTGTGCCGACGGCTTTGCCGTCGGCATAGCCTACGCCGACGGTTTTTTATGTGCCGACGGCCATTTGGCCATGTGCCGACGTGGGATGTGCCGACGGCAAGGTGCCGACGGCGGCCGTCGGCACAGGCTGTGCCGACGGCTTTTTAGCCTGTGCCGACGGCTTTTGGCCGTCGGCATATGCGGCGTTTCCTGTAGTGCGGTACTAAAGGTTGAAAAATATTTAGTACCGATTAATTAGTACCGGTTGTCCAGCCGGTACTAAATACCCTCTGTAACATGTATTGATAGCATGTTTTGCACTAGTGGTGCAACGTTACGATTGCATACAAATAGATAACGGCTGCACGTGCATGCAGTTGTACAGCCGGTAAAGCCATGCGCTTGCATGATGTCATGAAGATTTGTCCTCATGCAAGCTTAGTGCAGCCGTGGAATGACTGCATACACGCTTGCAGATTTTCACCGCAACAGCTTAACGGCTCTACGGGTGACACGTTTCTTCACTAAGCGTGAATTTTCAATCCTGTACGTCTACGTATTGCTAAATTGGGACTTCTTTCCTGTTAAGTTGCTGTCTGGTGTAGTTGGGTTAAGCATATTTTTCACAATGCCACTATTTCTTAAAACTGAACTATCAGGGCTTGTTTAATTTATAAGATAGAAAAATGTAGGAATAAGAAACCTACAGAATTGGAATGTCACTTATAGGTTAATCCTTTGGAAATCGTGTTTGATGGCAAAGAAAAAAAATGAATTATAAAATAAGGTTGGGGTGAATGGTAGAATTCCTATGGGATATAGTTCAATGATTCCTATGAAAGAAAATCCTATAGGGAACAATCGTACAATTCAAATGACCAACTTAGGAAAAATTCCTCTCGGATAAAATCTTTCAATAATCCTATGAAGTACTCTCGGGAAGCGTTGGCGCGAACGAGGAAAAATTTCATCGCCGAGTTTGCCGAGTGGTAAACCAAGACACGGCAAACTTTCAAATGTAAGGGCGCGAAACGGACGAACCCTTTCGCGCGTGTTCTGTTTGCCGAGTGGACGTTACAAAGACACTCGGCAAACCCAAAACACCGTTTTGGCACGGTCGTAACGCACGGCCCGCCACGTGGCTCGCTCGTAGGCCGAGTATACTATTTGTGCCGAGTGTCTTTTGTGGATTTGCCATTGTCTATTTGTACGCAGAGTACCCGCAGCAGAGGACACTCGGCGCAAACGTGCTACGCCGACGTTTTCTGGTATGCCGAGTGTCGAATACAGAGCACACTCGGCGTAAATGCTGTTTGCTGAGTGTGCAATTATGCCGAGTGTTTTGTGGCATGATGTCGGCGTACACGGTATTATGCCGAGTGGCCCGTGCTTTGGCACTCGGCACAGACGGAGACAGCCGGCGAAATTCAATTTTCCAGTAGTGAGTTCCTTTGACTCAAAAGAGCCCAAAGACGGCCCTATTAATTTCCATAGTGCTAATAAAACCTTCTGTTCACAGTGTGATATCCATGGCAGTGGTGTATTCTAAGAGACTGCCACACTTATGCATACTTTTTAATAGTTTCACCAACTATATAGAAAAAAAATTGACATTTATAATCCCAAATTATTGCAGTTAGAACCGTCAGGAAATATATTTTTTCTCTCATGTGCATTTGTTACGGTGGATGTTGATATATTTTTATATATATTTGTCAAATTTTAACGGCTTGACTTTAACCAAAAACTATAGGCATCCTATTTTGAGACGAGACGGAGGGAGTATGTTCTAGGAGCTAGATAAAAATTTCATTTAATGATTTTGTCATCATTATTGCACTTGTTTGGCTTTTTTTTGAAACGGAAAACCCAGCCTCTGCATTGCACTTGTTTGGCTAGCACCATATTTTGCCTATGACCTCGTGGCATAAATGTATGTTAGGTAAAATACAAACTCAATGCATTTCTTAATTAAATATATAAATATGGTGACACTTCAAAATTTTAATTGTGATATCGTGCAGATATAAAATCACTATATCATGTGTAGGATACTACTATGCGGTAATTCCCACTAAGAGCAGTCTCACGGAAGGGCTACGAGTGTAGGACAACATGGTCCAATATCCCATTTTCTTAGTATTTCTAGTGAGTGCCTTACTAGAATGTTGATCAAATGCGACGAACAATGGGTTGATTGACGGTTTAATTCCTGGTCTGATTAATAATAGTGTGCCCATTGTGCAATATGTTTAATCAACAGTTGAATATATTTCCCATCCTCTGTTAATCCGAGTTAGCTCATTGAACCCCTGCAGAGCCTCTACCGAGTCGCGGCCCATCACTCTGGATTCCAAAGCCTCGTGTCATCTGATTTTGGTATTTCGAGGTCGTTAGCGCAATTGCGATAACCCTCGACATAAACTAGCTTAGAATGATCTGATTAATTCATCAGCCCCACGGAGTGATCATCACGATCATCACCGTAAGAACAATGCTACACCACTTATTCCATGAGTCCGGGCATAGAACTCCACCATGATGACTAGGAGCCAACTCGTGATGCGAGTCGGAATGGTGGACGTCATGAAGATGATGATAGCCGCTGGAAAATCATGATTCGTCTCGTCCCATATGTCGGTGTAGGGAGCAACAACAGGATAAACTGATGACAGTGGTTGTCGACCGGAGGAAGCCGAAAGTGGCCGTCGGCGTAGATATATAGATGCCCACGGTAAACAGGCCTAGGTCTTGAGTCATGTAGTGATATAGTACTCCCTTATATTACGTCACGAGGGTTAGATTAATACAAATGCAGAGAATTGAGGTTGTACGAGCTAACGTCCAATCATTGGGCAAGCAGATAGAGATCGCCAACAGATATATGCTTATGGTTGAAGCTCTCGTACTCGGTCGAGTACTTGGGCGACAAGGGAAGAGTTAGTACACTACAGGAATCTGCTTCTAGGCCGACGGCAAAAGGCCGTCGGCACAGGTCAGAACCCCGTCGGCACAGAGTGTGCCGACGGTGGCCGTCGGCACACTGCCGTCGGCACACGAGTCGTCGGCGCAGGCACGGGGGCCGTCGGCACACGAAATGCCGTCGGCATAGCTTAGTGGTGGGCCCCACCTCGTTCTGACAGCGGGCCCCACGCTGTCAGGACGTTGGTCTGGTTGTGGCCGCTGTGCCGACGGCCACCGTCGGCACATGATGGGACACGCGGCAGCACCTGGGCTGCTCCTGGGCGGGCACTGTGCCGACGGCATTGCCGTCGGCACAAGGTTGGACACGTGGCGGTTTCTGGTGGCTCCTGGGGCATAGGCTGTGCCGACGGCAATGCCGTCGGCACAGGACTGACCATTTGGTCAGCGTAGGCCCTGTGCCGACGGCATTGCCGTCGGCACAGCCTATGCCCGGTCGTATGTGAACGTCCCGTGGTGCCAAGAGTGGTCCAAATCATCCACAAGCGGCTGCATATAGACACTCAGATTCTTTCCCGGGTATTCTGGCCCTGGAATGATCAGCGACAGAAATATGGTATTCCTTTGCATTAAGACTCCAGGAGGGAGATTGAGCGGAATAACAAACACGGGCCAGCAGCTGTATGAGGCAGTCGACATACCATATGGATTGAATCCATCGGTTGCTATCGCAATCCTGACATTTCGAGCCTCTTTTGCCTCATCGGGGTATTTTGCATCGAAATTCTTCCATGCCTGACCATCAGATGGATGTCCCATCTTTTCCCGTCCGTGCTCGTCTGTGTATCTCTTCCCCATCTTGTGCCAAGTCATCTGTTTGGCAGTCTCCTCGGACCAATACAGCCGCTGGATTCTTTTAATGAATGGGAGATACCGAAGAATCTTCATAGCGACTTTCGTCTGCTTCAACTGACCATCGGCTCCCTTTACCTCATGATACCTAGACGCCTTACAAATGGTACAGTACTTGTCATCCGCAAACTGTTTCCAAAACAGAATGCAGCCTTTTGGACAAGAATCTATCTTTGTATAATCCATGCTGAGCCCTTTCAAGACTTTCTTCGCTTCGTGCATGCTTTTAGGCAGACAATGCCCCTCGGGCAACATGTTACCATAGGTTTTCAGATTAGCTTCAAATCCAGCACGGGTGGTGGAGTACCGGGCCTTGTCGGCTAGTGCTTGAGAGATGGCATCGAGTTGAGAAATCTTTGCACCCTCGTATAGCGGCCTCTTAGCCGAGCCCATCATTTCAAAGAAGGCCTTCGCTGTGGGCTCGGGTTCATCCGGGTCCTCCGGTTCGGCCTGTTCCTCCACTTGAGGTGGCGAATCAGGCATGTCGGCATCACGGAAATCATCTAACAAGTTCCTAATCCCATCGTACTCAATGCCATTGATCCGCTGGCGCATCACCTCTCCTCTATCACGCTCGTACTGAGCAAAGTCGACAGTCGTCACGTAGTTCTGCATATATCCATGCAACCACAGGTGTTTAGTCATTTCAACCTTTCCATGACGATGCCGCCTCCGACAATTAGAGCAAGGGCATAATGGGCGAACCGCTGACTTTGAACCACGCGCTAACTCTTTCACTAACATGTTGGTCTTCCATTCCCACTCATCTGTTCTTTCAGTCACAGAAATACGGCCGCTGTACATCCACTCATTACCAGACATCCTCTGCTTTATTGGGAGACAAACAACAACGCATTTCTTAAAATGATAGGACTGTATTTGCATAATATTTATGAGGATTAATTACGACAAAATTTTATATATTACAACATGCAAAGGTTCACCTACATGTCTAATAGGTAGGGGCCTAATCCCACCCGGATATGTGTAGATCGGTTCGTGTCCCATGTTCTACCCCGACCCGAGACGGAATTTCGGCAGCACCTCCCCGCTGTTCTTCAGAATACACGTCTCGAACTTTTCAAGCCGAGAGGGTGTGCATCCGAAGAACAACGGGGGGTGCTGCCGAAATCCGTCTCAGGAAGGAGCAGAACATGGGACACGAACCGAACTACACATACCCGAGCTGTCCAAAACGTGGACAATCCGGAAGAGCTACGGTTATAAATATGCAGAGACGGACAGTCCTGCATATTTATAAATTTGCAACTCTCCCGGACGGGAGACGCCTACGGTTACGCGACTAGACATGAATGTAAATGTGTCATCGGCTCGAAGGCCGGGGCAGAGCAAGGGGCAGAAGGGCAGAGGAGAAGAAAATTTAGCTCACCTCGAGCGTAGGTGCGAAGCTGCAGGTCGTCGAAGCTGCAAGGAAGGAGAATGTCGATGACGCGCCGCCTTGGACCCGCTGAAGAGGCTCGATAAGACCACGGCTGGACCTAGGCCATCTGAAAACACACAATGAACATCCATTAATAAAGTGCAACAATTTTTACGAAATTGCATTAAAATTTTCAAATTGTAGCATTTTTTACCACCGGGGCCAGTGGCGGAGCCAGCATACAACGATTGGGTTCAAATGAACCCAATGGATTTGTACTAATCAAACCTAGACTACTACTTAGCACCTTATCTCACTTAGTTTGACCCTATAGTTCTACATAGATGAACCCAATCCCTATTTTGTGTAGCTTCGCCCCTGACCGGGGCGCACAACGTCGGCGACCACCGGTGCCCGCCCTCGCCACCGACCACCGATGCGCGACACCTCCACCGGTGCGCGGCATCTCCACCGGTGGCATCACCACCGGGACGCGACATCACCACCGGTGCGTGACATGGCCACCGTCACCACCACCCACGCTAACCCTAAAACTATTTTCTAACCCCGAATACTAATTTTATAACTAACCTAAATTCTAATTAACACTAACTTAAATTATCTAACAGCTAACCTAAAGTATCTAAATAACATCTAACATCTACAATAATTATATAAAAAAAAAATGGTGCAATCTCACCTCGGTGGAGCAGCTCGCTGTGGTGGGTGGCGGGGCAGGTGGGAGGGGGAGCCGCAGCGGCGGCGATGTTGGAGAAGGGCGGCGGCCTACATAGGGTGAAGGGAGAGGGCGGCGGCGGGGCAGGTGGGTGGCGGCGCGGGTGGGGTGGCGCGGCAGATGGGTTGGCGGCGCGGGTGGGGTGGCGGCGCGGGTGGGGTGGCGGCGCGGGTGGGGTGGCGGCGCGGGTGGCCGGGTGGCGGCGCGGATGGGTGGCGCGGGTGGGCGGCGTCGGCGGGATGGGTTGGCGGCGGAGGAGGAGCTCGGGGGCGGGGAGAGGAGCTCGGGCGCGGCGGCCGGGGGCGGCGCGGGGAGAGGTGGCGGCGGGGAGGAGAGCGTGGCGGCGGGGAGGAGAGCGCGGGGAGAGGTGGCGGCCGGGAGAGCGCGGGGACGAGAGGTGGCGGCGGGGAGGAGAGCGCGGCGGCCGGGGGCGGCGCGGGGAGGAGAGGTGGCGGCGGGGAAGAGAGCGCGGCGGCCGGGGGCGGCGCGGGGAGAGGTGGCGGCGCGGCGGGGAGAGGTGGCGGCGGGGAGAGATCGAGGATGAGGGCGTCGGGTGTGGGGGAGTTGACCCCCGCGCCCGACCAGGTGGGTAGATATTAAGTGAGCTGTGCCGACGGCAGCCGTCGGCACAGCTCTGCTGTTTTTTTTTTCAAATAACCTATGCCGACGGCTTTGCCGTCGGCACAACTATTTTTTTTTTTTCAGATTCGCATTTTGTTCTATTTTATTGTATTACTACTTCTATATTATTTTGTTTAATCTTAATAATAGTATATTACTACTACTATATTATTGATCACATAAGTACTATTTTGTTTAATCTTAATAATAGTATATTTTGTTTAATCTTAATAATAGTATATTACTATTTTACATCACCGTCGGGTTGTTCATGTTTAATACTCGCGCATATAAATGGCCGAGTCTACCCATCGCCGACAAAGGCTCATTGACATAACAGCTTGCGCGCGGCACATTGACAACTAGCCACATCCCGACACAAAGTGGACCATGATGATCACACCTAACATAATTCATTTGTCATTTGGACGTCGTGCGTTTTCGGGGGCATTAATTCATGTTAGATATGGCCATTCGTGTGTTGGGGTCCAGACGCTCCGGATCCACCCCTCCGGTGAAACCCTAGACCCGCAGGAGAAATACCGGACTTATACGGAAACACGCGGTAACGGCGTCGAAAGGGGGTAGCATTGTGGAACTAGGTGATTGGTTGTGTTAGGGTAGGCCATAGGAACATAAAACAACAAGGTAGAACCCACCTCTTCGGAAGATTCACGACGTTTCGTCCGATACGGGGGTTTCACCCTATAAGCGCGTGTAAACTCACGAGAGAGAAGTGGATGCCGGTGAAGCGGCCCACACCCCGGAGTGAAATCTTTGCCATCAAAAGCACACAACACACCTATAATGACATGCTATGGCATAAACTTGCTTGTGTTGGGGTCCAGACGCTCCGGATCCACCCCTCCGGTGAAACCCTAGACCCGCAGGAGAAATACCGGACTTATACGGAAACACGCGGTAACGGCGTCGAAAGGGGGTAGCATTGTGGAACTAGGTGCTTGGTTGTGTTAGGGTAGGCCATAGGAACATAAAACAACAAGGTAGAACCCACCTCTTCGGAAGATTCACGACGTTTCGTCCGATACGGGGGTTTCACCCTATAAGCGCGTGTAAACTCACGAGAGAGAAGTGGATGCCGGTGAAGCGGCCCACACCCCGGAGTGAAATCTTTGCCATCAAAAGCACACAACACACCTATAATGACATGCTATGGCATAAACTTGCTTGTGTTGGGGTCCAGACGCTCCGGATCCACCCCTCCGGTGAAACCCTAGACCCGCAGGAGAAATACCGGACTTATACGGAAACACGCGGTAACGGCGTCGAAAGGGGGTAGCATTGTGGAACTAGGTGCTTGGTTGTGTTAGGGTAGGCCATAGGAACATAAAACAACAAGGTAGAACCCACCTCTTCGGAAGATTCACGACGTTTCGTCCGATACGGGGGTTTCACCCTATAAGCGCGTGTAAACTCACGAGAGAGAAGTGGATGCCGGTGAAGCGGCCCACACCCCGGAGTGAAATCTTTGCCATCAAAAGCACACAACACACCTATAATGACATGCTATGGCATAAACTTGCTTGTGTTGGGGTCCAGACGCTCCGGATCCACCCCTCCGGTGAAACCCTAGACCCGCAGGAGAAATACCGGACTTATACGGAAACACGCGGTAACGGCGTCGAAAGGGGGTAGCATTGTGGAACTAGGTGCTTGGTTGTGTTAGGGTAGGCCATAGGAACATAAAACAACAAGGTAGAACCCACCTCTTCGGAAGATTCACGACGTTTCGTCCGATACGGGGGTTTCACCCTATAAGCGCGTGTAAACTCACGAGAGAGAAGTGGATGCCGGTGAAGCGGCCCACACCCCGGAGTGAAATCTTTGCCATCAAAAGCACACAACACACCTATAATGACATGCTATGGCATAAACTTGCTTGTGTTGGGGTCCAGACGCTCCGGATCCACCCCTCCGGTGAAACCCTAGACCCGCAGGAGAAATACCGGACTTATACGGAAACACGCGGTAACGGCGTCGAAAGGGGGTAGCATTGTGGAACTAGGTGATTGGTTGTGTTAGGGTAGGCCATAGGAACATAAAACAACAAGGTAGAACCCACCTCTTCGGAAGATTCACGACGTTTCGTCCGATACGGGGGTTTCACCCTATAAGCGCGTGTAAACTCACGAGAGAGAAGTGGATGCCGGTGAAGCGGCCCACACCCCGGAGTGAAATCTTTGCCATCAAAAGCACACAACACACCTATAATGACATGCTATGGCATAAACTTGCTTGTGTTGGGGTCCAGACGCTCCGGATCCACCCCTCCGGTGAAACCCTAGACCCGCAGGAGAAATACCGGACTTATACGGAAACACGCGGTAACGGCGTCGAAAGGGGGTAGCATTGTGGAACTAGGTGATTGGTTGTGTTAGGGTAGGCCATAGGAACATAAAACAACAAGGTAGAACCCACCTCTTCGGAAGATTCACGACGTTTCGTCCGATACGGGGGTTTCACCCTATAAGCGCGTGTAAACTCACGAGAGAGAAGTGGATGCCGGTGAAGCGGCCCACACCCCGGAGTGAAATCTTTGCCATCAAAAGCACACAACACACCTATAATGACATGCTATGGCATAAACTTGCTTGTGTTGGGGTCCAGACGCTCCGGATCCACCCCTCCGGTGAAACCCTAGACCCGCAGGAGAAATACCGGACTTATACGGAAACACGCGGTAACGGCGTCGAAAGGGGGTAGCATTGTGGAACTAGGTGATTGGTTGTGTTAGGGTAGGCCATAGGAACATAAAACAACAAGGTATAACCCACCTCTTCGGAAGATTCACGACGTTTCGTCCGATACGGGGGTTTCACCCTATAAGCGCGTGTAAACTCACGAGAGAGAAGTGGATGCCGGTGAAGCGGCCCACACCCCGGAGTGAAATATTTGCCATCAAAAGCACACAACACACCTATAATGACATTCTATGGCATAAACTTGCTTGTGTTGGGGTCCAGACGCTCCGGATCCACCCCTCCGGTGAAACCCTAGACCCGCAGGAGAAATACCGGACTTATACGGAAACACGCGGTAACGGCGTCGAAAGGGGGTAGCATTGTGGAACTAGGTGATTGGTTGTGTTAGGGTAGGCCATAGGAACATAAAACAACAAGGTAGAACCCACCTCTTCGGAAGATTCACGACGTTTCGTCCGATACGGGGGTTTCACCCTATAAGCGCGTGTAAACTCACGAGAGAGAAGTGGATGCCGGTGAAGCGGCCCACACCCCGGAGTGAAATCTTTGCCATCAAAAGCACACAACACACCTATAATGACATGCTATGGCATAAACTTGCTTGTGTTGGGGTCCAGACGCTCCGGATCCACCCCTCCGGTGAAACCCTAGACCCGCAGGAGAAATACCGGACTTATACGGAAACACGCGGTAACGGCGTCGAAAGGGGGTAGCATTGTGGAACTAGGTGATTGGTTGTGTTAGGGTAGGCCATAGGAACATAAAACAACAAGGTAGAACCCACCTCTTCGGAAGATTCACGACGTTTCGTCCGATACGGGGGTTTCACCCTATAAGCGCGTGTAAACTCACGAGAGAGAAGTGGATGCCGGTGAAGCGGCCCACACCCCGGAGTGAAATCTTTGCCATCAAAAGCACACAACACACCTATAATGACATGCTATGGCATAAACTTGCTTGTGTTGGGGTCCAGACGCTCCGGATCCACCCCTCCGGTGAAACCCTAGACCCGCAGGAGAAATACCGGACTTATACGGAAACACGCGGTAACGGCGTCGAAAGGGGGTAGCATTGTGGAACTAGGTGATTGGTTGTGTTAGGGTAGGCCATAGGAACATAAAACAACAAGGTAGAACCCACCTCTTCGGAAGATTCACGACGTTTCGTCCGATACGGGGGTTTCACCCTATAAGCGCGTGTAAACTCACGAGAGAGAAGTGGATGCCGGTGAAGCGGCCCACACCCCGGAGTGAAATCTTTATCATCAAAAGCACACAACACACCTATAATGACATGCTATGGCATAAACTTGCTTGTGTTGGGGTCCAGACGCTCCGGATCCACCCCTCCGGTGAAACCCTAGACCCGCAGGAGAAATACCGGACTTATACGGAAACACGCGGTAACGGCGTCGAAAGGGGGTAGCATTGTGGAACTAGGTGATTGGTTGTGTTAGGGTAGGCCATAGGAACATAAAACAACAAGGTAGAACCCACCTCTTCGGAAGATTCACGACGTTTCGTCCGATACGGGGGTTTCACCCTATAAGCGCGTGTAAACTCACGAGAGAGAAGTGGATGCCGGTGAAGCGGCCCACACCCCGGAGTGAAATCTTTGCCATCAAAAGCACACAACACACCTATAATGACATTCTATGGCATAAACTTGCTTGTGTTGGGGTCCAGACGCTCCGGATCCACCCCTCCGGTGAAACCCTAGACCCGCAGGAGAAATACCGGACTTATACGGAAACACGCGGTAACGGCGTCGAAAGGGGGTAGCATTGTGGAACTAGGTGATTGGTTGTGTTAGGGTAGGCCATAGGAACATAAAACAACAAGGTAGAACCCACCTCTTCGGAAGATTCACGACGTTTCGTCCGATACGGGGGTTTCACCCTATAAGCGCGTGTAAACTCACGAGAGAGAAGTGGATGCCGGTGAAGCGGCCCACACCCCGGAGTGAAATCTTTGCCATCAAAAGCACACAACACACCTATAATGACATGCTATGGCATAAACTTGCTTGTGTTGGGGTCCAGACGCTCCGGATCCACCCCTCCGGTGAAACCCTAGACCCGCAGGAGAAATACCGGACTTATACGGAAACACGCGGTAACGGCGTCGAAAGGGGGTAGCATTGTGGAACTAGGTGATTGGTTGTGTTAGGGTAGGCCATAGGAACATAAAACAACAAGGTAGAACCCACCTCTTCGGAAGATTCACGACGTTTCGTCCGATACGGGGGTTTCACCCTATAAGCGCGTGTAAACTCACGAGAGAGAAGTGGATGCCGGTGAAGCGGCCCACACCCCGGAGTGAAATCTTTGCCATCAAAAGCACACAACACACCTATAATGACATGCTATGGCATAAACTTGCTTGTGTTGGGGTCCAGACGCTCCGGATCCACCCCTCCGGTGAAACCCTAGACCCGCAGGAGAAATACCGGACTTATACGGAAACACGCGGTAACGGCGTCGAAAGGGGGTAGCATTGTGGAACTAGGTGCTTGGTTGTGTTAGGGTAGGCCATAGGAACATAAAACAACAAGGTAGAACCCACCTCTTCGGAAGATTCACGACGTTTCGTCCGATACGGGGGTTTCACCCTATAAGCGCGTGTAAACTCACGAGAGAGAAGTGGATGCCGGTGAAGCGGCCCACACCCCGGAGTGAAATCTTTGCCATCAAAAGCACACAACACACCTATAATGACATGCTATGGCATAAACTTGCTTGTGTTGGGGTCCAGACGCTCCGGATCCACCCCTCCGGTGAAACCCTAGACCCGCAGGAGAAATACCGGACTTATACGGAAACACGCGGTAACGGCGTCGAAAGGGGGTAGCATTGTGGAACTAGGTGATTGGTTGTGTTAGGGTAGGCCATAGGAACATAAAACAACAAGGTAGAACCCACCTCTTCGGAAGATTCACGACGTTTCGTCCGATACGGGGGTTTCACCCTATAAGCGCGTGTAAACTCACGAGAGAGAAGTGGATGCCGGTGAAGCGGCCCACACCCCGGAGTGAAATCTTTGCCATCAAAAGCACACAACACACCTATAATGACATTCTATGGCATAAACTTGCTTGTGTTGGGGTCCAGACGCTCCGGATCCACCCCTCCGGTGAAACCCTAGACCCGCAGGAGAAATACCGGACTTATACGGAAACACGCGGTAACGGCGTCGAAAGGGGGTAGCATTGTGGAACTAGGTGATTGGTTGTGTTAGGGTAGGCCATAGGAACATAAAACAACAAGGTAGAACCCACCTCTTCGGAAGATTCACGACGTTTCGTCCGATACGGGGGTTTCACCCTATAAGCGCGTGTAAACTCACGAGAGAGAAGTGGATGCCGGTGAAGCGGCCCACACCCCGGAGTGAAATCTTTGCCATCAAAAGCACACAACACACCTATAATGACATTCTATGGCATAAACTTGCTTGTGTTGGGGTCCAGACGCTCCGGATCCACCCCTCCGGTGAAACCCTAGACCCGCAGGAGAAATACCGGACTTATACGGAAACACGCGGTAACGGCGTCGAAAGGGGGTAGCATTGTGGAACTAGGTGATTGGTTGTGTTAGGGTAGGCCATAGGAACATAAAACAACAAGGTAGAACCCACCTCTTCGGAAGATTCACGACGTTTCGTCCGATACGGGGGTTTCACCCTATAAGCGCGTGTAAACTCACGAGAGAGAAGTGGATGCCGGTGAAGCGGCCCACACCCCGGAGTGAAATCTTTGCCATCAAAAGCACACAACACACCTATAATGACATGCTATGGCATAAACTTGCTTGTGTTGGGGTCCAGACGCTCCGGATCCACCCCTCCGGTGAAACCCTAGACCCGCAGGAGAAATACCGGACTTATACGGAAACACGCGGTAACGGCGTCGAAAGGGGGTAGCATTGTGGAACTAGGTGATTGGTTGTGTTAGGGTAGGCCATAGGAACATAAAACAACAAGGTAGAACCCACCTCTTCGGAAGATTCACGACGTTTCGTCCGATACGGGGGTTTCACCCTATAAGCGCGTGTAAACTCACGAGAGAGAAGTGGATGCCGGTGAAGCGGCCCACACCCCGGAGTGAAATCTTTGCCATCAAAAGCACACAACACACCTATAATGACATGCTATGGCATAAACTTGCTTGTGTTGGGGTCCAGACGCTCCGGATCCACCCCTCCGGTGAAACCCTAGACCCGCAGGAGAAATACCGGACTTATACGGAAACACGCGGTAACGGCGTCGAAAGGGGGTAGCATTGTGGAACTAGGTGATTGGTTGTGTTAGGGTAGGCCATAGGAACATAAAACAACAAGGTAGAACCCACCTCTTCGGAAGATTCACGACGTTTCGTCCGATACGGGGGTTTCACCCTATAAGCGCGTGTAAACTCACGAGAGAGAAGTGGATGCCGGTGAAGCGGCCCACACCCCGGAGTGAAATATTTGCCATCAAAAGCACACAACACACCTATAATGACATTCTATGGCATAAACTTGCTTGTGTTGGGGTCCAGACGCTCCGGATCCACCCCTCCGGTGAAACCCTAGACCCGCAGGAGAAATACCGGACTTATACGGAAACACGCGGTAACGGCGTCGAAAGGGGGTAGCATTGTGGAACTAGGTGATTGGTTGTGTTAGGGTAGGCCATAGGAACATAAAACAACAAGGTAGAACCCACCTCTTCGGAAGATTCACGACGTTTCGTCCGATACGGGGGTTTCACCCTATAAGCGCGTGTAAACTCACGAGAGAGAAGTGGATGCCGGTGAAGCGGCCCACACCCCGGAGTGAAATCTTTGCCATCAAAAGCACACAACACACCTATAATGACATGCTATGGCATAAACTTGCTTGTGTTGGGGTCCAGACGCTCCGGATCCACCCCTCCGGTGAAACCCTAGACCCGCAGGAGAAATACCGGACTTATACGGAAACACGCGGTAACGGCGTCGAAAGGGGGTAGCATTGTGGAACTAGGTGATTGGTTGTGTTAGGGTAGGCCATAGGAACATAAAACAACAAGGTAGAACCCACCTCTTCGGAAGATTCACGACGTTTCGTCCGATACGGGGGTTTCACCCTATAAGCGCGTGTAAACTCACGAGAGAGAAGTGGATGCCGGTGAAGCGGCCCACACCCCGGAGTGAAATCTTTGCCATCAAAAGCACACAACACACCTATAATGACATGCTATGGCATAAACTTGCTTGTGTTGGGGTCCAGACGCTCCGGATCCACCCCTCCGGTGAAACCCTAGACCCGCAGGAGAAATACCGGACTTATACGGAAACACGCGGTAACGGCGTCGAAAGGGGGTAGCATTGTGGAACTAGGTGATTGGTTGTGTTAGGGTAGGCCATAGGAACATAAAACAACAAGGTAGAACCCACCTCTTCGGAAGATTCACGACGTTTCGTCCGATACGGGGGTTTCACCCTATAAGCGCGTGTAAACTCACGAGAGAGAAGTGGATGCCGGTGAAGCGGCCCACACCCCGGAGTGAAATCTTTGCCATCAAAAGCACACAACACACCTATAATGACATGCTATGGCATAAACTTGCTTGTGTTGGGGTCCAGACGCTCCGGATCCACCCCTCCGGTGAAACCCTAGACCCGCAGGAGAAATACCGGACTTATACGGAAACACGCGGTAACGGCGTCGAAAGGGGGTAGCATTGTGGAACTAGGTGATTGGTTGTGTTAGGGTAGGCCATAGGAACATAAAACAACAAGGTAGAACCCACCTCTTCGGAAGATTCACGACGTTTCGTCCGATACGGGGGTTTCACCCTATAAGCGCGTGTAAACTCACGAGAGAGAAGTGGATGCCGGTGAAGCGGCCCACACCCCGGAGTGAAATCTTTGCCATCAAAAGCACACAACACACCTATAATGACATGCTATGGCATAAACTTGCTTGTGTTGGGGTCCAGACGCTCCGGATCCACCCCTCCGGTGAAACCCTAGACCCGCAGGAGAAATACCGGACTTATACGGAAACACGCGGTAACGGCGTCGAAAGGGGGTAGCATTGTGGAACTAGGTGATTGGTTGTGTTAGGGTAGGCCATAGGAACATAAAACAACAAGGTAGAACCCACCTCTTCGGAAGATTCACGACGTTTCGTCCGATACGGGGGTTTCACCCTATAAGCGCGTGTAAACTCACGAGAGAGAAGTGGATGCCGGTGAAGCGGCCCACACCCCGGAGTGAAATCTTTGCCATCAAAAGCACACAACACACCTATAATGACATGCTATGGCATAAACTTGCTTGTGTTGGGGTCCAGACGCTCCGGATCCACCCCTCCGGTGAAACCCTAGACCCGCAGGAGAAATACCGGACTTATACGGAAACACGCGGTAACGGCGTCGAAAGGGGGTAGCATTGTGGAACTAGGTGATTGGTTGTGTTAGGGTAGGCCATAGGAACATAAAACAACAAGGTAGAACCCACCTCTTCGGAAGATTCACGACGTTTCGTCCGATACGGGGGTTTCACCCTATAAGCGCGTGTAAACTCACGAGAGAGAAGTGGATGCCGGTGAAGCGGCCCACACCCCGGAGTGAAATCTTTGCCATCAAAAGCACACAACACACCTATAATGACATGCTATGGCATAAACTTGCTTGTGTTGGGGTCCAGACGCTCCGGATCCACCCCTCCGGTGAAACCCTAGACCCGCAGGAGAAATACCGGACTTATACGGAAACACGCGGTAACGGCGTCGAAAGGGGGTAGCATTGTGGAACTAGGTGATTGGTTGTGTTAGGGTAGGCCATAGGAACATAAAACAACAAGGTAGAACCCACCTCTTCGGAAGATTCACGACGTTTCGTCCGATACGGGGGTTTCACCCTATAAGCGCGTGTAAACTCACGAGAGAGAAGTGGATGCCGGTGAAGCGGCCCACACCCCGGAGTGAAATCTTTGCCATCAAAAGCACACAACACACCTATAATGACATGCTATGGCATAAACTTGCTTGTGTTGGGGTCCAGACGCTCCGGATCCACCCCTCGATAGTGGTGTCGGTGTAGTATGAATAGAAATCGACTTAGATCTCTCGATACATGGTAACGGTTGTGAATTTCTATATTTTAAACATAAAATATTAACATATTAATTTTATCAATTGATAGTAACTAATAAATAGACATGCACGCGCAAAATAAGAAAAAGGGAAAAGTTCACCTGTGCCGACGGCCACCGTCGGCACAGTACTGGGTAGGCCCCAGCCAGCCCGCGCAGTACGGCAAAGTCCACCTGTGCCGACGGTCTATTGTTTGCCGAGGGCCACCGTCGGCCTCTTGCAGACTGTGCCGACGGCTAAACATGTGCCGAGGGCCACCGTCGGCATCCTTGGTCTTGTGCCGACGGCCAAATACGTGCCGACGGCCTCGGGCGCAGGCCGGGGCTCTGACACCATGTGCCGACGGTGCCCGACATTTGGCCGTCGGCACAATATTTGGCCGTCGGCACCTTAGGCCATTCCTGTAGTGGTAGTAGCTAGTACAGCAAGAACAACGAACAGTAACCGTAACCTAAAGCGCGGGTGTATGTGTGTAGCCTAGGATGCCCGGATACGGCGATACGGATACGGATACGGATACCGCGATACGGCGATACGACAATTTTTCAAAAACATGGACACGGGGATACGTTTCATATATATAATATAATTAAAAACATGTAAAAATTTGTGATGTTTTGTATAGAATGACCATGAGAAAGTACCAGAACGTTATATAATCCACAATTCATCTATCCAATGTATAAATTTTAGCCGGGGTGTTATATAATGTACAGTTATGTTTCTATTTGGTATCTAGGATCAGTTTGGTATGTATAATCTTCAATGTACTTTATTGCATGTGTCTCCCAAACATATCCTGGGTGTATCTCAACGTATTCAAAAATATTTTCTTTTTATGAAAATGGAAAATAGCCAGATATGTACGGAATAAGTATCCTTCGCGTATCCGGCTGTATCCCCGTATCCGAGCGTATCCGATACGGATACGTGACATTTTTGCCGTATCCGCGCTTCCTAGTGTGTAGCCATGTAGATGGCTCAAGTTGAGCTGAATTGGTCGCAGTCCGGAATGTGGGCAACTAAAAAGCCTGCGGCAGCCGGCAGAAGGATCCAAAGACGTCCTTCCAACAACATCATGATCCAAGATTCGTGCAAGATCTGCTTTGGGGATCATCACTAAAAATTATTCGACACAATATTCATTCAATTACACGAGAGGAGAAGACAATCTTTATTGGACCACGACAATGCAACTGAGAAATAGCAATTTCCAAGTAAATGCAGTACCTAAATATGTATGTATGCAGGTGTACTGTAGATTGAGCTTATCGAAGCTCATATGATGATCTATATATAGAGTAATATTATTTCCAAGTATATATCAGACGGCGGCAGGGTAGAGGTGCACCGGTAGACGCAGCTGGGCGTGGAGCTGCAGTGGTTTGGCCAGGAACATGTCGTGCTCTGACTCGCTGAGATCGACAGCCGCCATACCGGGTGGCTTGGTCCAGGTGAACCCCTGCAGGAGCCTAGCGAAGAGCATCATGCACATGGCAGTCCCAAGCGACGCTGCAACGCAGCCGCGGCGACCGGTGCTGAAGGAGATAAACCTCAGCTCGCTCTCCGTGAGTGCCACGCCGCCTTCACCGCAAGCTGCGGCTGTATTCATGTGTCGCTCTGGCTTGAAGAGGAGAGGATCGTCCCAGACGGCTGGGTTTCGGCCAAGCCCTGTGCGGCTGAGCAGGACGTGACTCCCCTTGGGCACGCGGTAGCCAGCGACGATGGTGTCAGCGAGCGCGACGTGCGGCACGTTGAAGGGCGCGACGGGGTGCAGCCGGAACGCCTCCCGCACACACGCCTTTGCGTAGGTAAGCTGCGGGATGTCCGACTCCTGCACCAGCCGCTCCCGGCCCACAACCCGGTCCATCTCCTCCACTGCCTTCGCCATCACCTCCGGCGCGTTTGCCATCTCCGCCAGAGCCCACTCAACGGCGTTCGACGGGTTGTCCACCGCCGCAAACGTTATATCCTGCATTGCATGCATGCAACCAGATGTTGGGCACATATTTTGACTCGTTCATGCATGTGCATGTGAGATCGATGTCTGCTTTATATATAACCTGAGACTGTGCTTTGACCTCCTCGAGGGTGAGCAACGGGTTGCCGTCACGGTCCTTAAGGGTGATGAGCACGTCGAGGAAGTCGTCGAGTTCCGTCCTCTTGCCGGACTTCCACTGCCTCCACCGCTCGTCGATGACCGTGTCGTGCAGCCGGTTCACCGTGGCGTTGGCCTCCTTTACCATCTTCTCGTGTCCGTCGAGGTCCAGACCGCACATCCAGGGGAGGTAGTCGGAGACACAGAACGCGAAGAGGAGCCCCAGGGCTGTGAATACGGAATCCATGTGCTCCACCTCCGTCGGCCCTGGCCCACCGTCGTGCTGGGCCTCGCCGAAATACCGCCTGCCGAAGACGAGCCGGCGGATGACGTTTCCGGAGTAGTGCCTCGCGACATGCCTCACGTCCACTACCGACCGGGCCGAAGAACCCTGGACGGTAGCGAGGTTGTAGACGTAGCGCGTGAGGTTGTCGGCCTCGTCGTCCCGGCGGTCCTGGAGCCACCTGTGGCGCGACGGGCAGATAATCTCCGTGGTGAGCACCCGACGCATCTTCTTCCACTGGTCACCGAAGGGAGAGAGCACGGCGTTGCGGTAGCCGCCGCTGAAGGTGCCGGAGGCGAAGGTGAGCGGGCGGGAGGCGAAGTTGGCGTCCTGGTTCTTGAGCACCACCCGGGCGATCTTCGGGCAGGTGATGGGGATGACATGGACACCGCCGAGGCGGATGCAGGCGATGTCGGTGCCCATTTCCTTCATCATGTGGTGGATCCACCGGAACGCGGGCTTGTTGCACATCATCTCGGGAAGGTTGCCCACAACCGGCCATGGCACAGGGCCCGGCGGGAGCGAGATCGGCGTGGCGGCCCACGCGCACACACCACCACCACCACCACCAAAACCGTGTAGGATGTTTCGCGTCTTTGGCCTGAGCGTAAGCACGAGGCAGGTGAACATTAGCACGAGCAACAGGGTGATCAGCATTAATGTAGACGCCCCCAGCTGCTGCATTGCTAGAGAGCTCCCTTCCCAAAGATCAAACTTGTGGCCAGGAGAGCAAGCGCAGCATACACAGACGAACACCCAGCAAACACCAATCAAACACTTAGCCTGCACGCTGGCCAGCGAGGTAGGGGCTCACACACGCGCTGTCTCCCGTGGATATTAACACGGACGTACGCTGCTTTGTATCAAAGTTTTTAAATAGCCGGCTATAGTCTCTCAAGAGGGTTGGGGGATGCGGCTAGAGTCTTTGTAGGCTAAATGGATAATAGGCGCTAATAACCCGGCTAAATGGCTATAACCCCGAGTTAGCCCCATAGCCCGGCTATATCCCGTGCAATGGACCAAAAATTTTGGTCCAAAATTTGTCAACGCTGTGAATTTCGTAGCACAAAGCAACCAATGTTGGTTATTGAACTACTGTTGTGAGGTGTGAGCGCGACCAATGACGACTTTCAGCACTACTGAATTGTGTCATGAATAGCTGCTATTTAAACTCCTAATTATTCGTACATCTTACGTTATGCATCTATGAGTAATGCTATATATACGATTATATGTTGTCTAATTTTTTTTAAAAAAAATCAATATTTTAGTAAAACCGCTATAGGGTTATAGCCAGCCTATTGCGTTTCGTAGCTTCTGAAATGGCCAGACTAAATGCAATACCTCGCTATTTTAAACTTTGCTTTGTATAGATGCACAACCAGGGAAGTTAAGACGCATGACTTAGAAATATGCTTGAGAAAGTCCGGTGATAACTCTTATAGAGGTAATATTTAAAAAAATTATAGCGCAGATATAGGGGGCTATAGCGGGGTTGTAGCAGTAATTGTACATGACATTATTTAGGGAAAACATTCTCAAACTGCTATATCGGTGCTATATCAAGGCTATAGCGGGCTATTTAAAACTAGCACTATGATGCCCAGATATGGCGATTGACTCCATTTATTGGACTCTTGAACCTTCGGCTAGGTTCTCGGTTTCCTTGATGTATAAGAAAATTTCCTGGCGGTGATAGTGGCTCATTTCACGGACGTTTGGGCAGTAGGGTGCCCTTCAAAATCCAGATTTCTCCTGACATATGGTGCTGGGCAAGCTACTTTTAGGCCTGCAGCTGGTTACGAGGCACGACCGCCCCAAACGGCTTGTGCACTCTGTGTGGTGCTCCGGAAAACGTGCCGCATTTTTTTTTTCCTCTTGCTCTCCCGCTCGCTTTGCTTAGAGTGTGCTGCGTCAACCACGTTTATTGTTGTGGATTTACTTTATCGCCCAATTGTGGGCCTTATGGAACATCAGAAATAAGTTGTCTATAGAAGCTAATACTCTGCGTTAAACACTTCCTATTATGTTGGCTTATTTTTACAAGTATGCTTAGGTAGCTTGAGATGATTTAGTTATGTGACCCATAATTACGGGTTTTCACTAAGATGGACCCGATTTGATTTACTAGATTACCAAGGTCAACGCGATATTTTTGCGATTTTACCGCACCATTAGGGTGTTCAACCTAATGGTAGTACCCTGAGGGATACTAGGTCTCGCTTGGCACTCCGTGTTCAACCTCGAGTGCAGCCAAAATGCAGATCCAAATATCGTAGTGTCGTTATTGCTAGCTCTCGTCGTCGTCGTCGCATGGATCAAAAAAGGATGTCGAGGAAGCAGGACGAACAGAAGATCCACTCCATCTTACTTGGAAACGAAATATGTCTTAATGTGTATTTGATGGCTGCAAATGCTAGACTTGTGTACTATTGCTCTTTTTTTATATAGTACAAAGAGAGTAATTTTATGGAATTTCCCTGCTTCTTATTGTAAAATTGATTATCCATACTCTAGCTTCTTATGGAGTTAGTGTCTTTACAAATTCATAACATACATATGTGATATTTGATATAAAAGAATCATACTTACAGCAACATATTTTGTTTCTGCAATATAGTGTTCATACCATCTATTGTATTTCCTCTACCAAATCTTGTTAGCTACGGGCAAACTGGAAGAGGGTCAAAGAGAAGTTTGTAAGTTTCTTCTGAATGTAGATCATTGTCTGTTTGCAACAGTTCATATGTTTCCGTACATTGTTATAACATGATGATTGTGATATGGTAGCTTAACTCTTTTGGCTGGATCGAGCATATTCCTAATTTATGCATATATTGCCAGTATTGCATTCTTCGACCTTTGTGATGTATGTGGAAGGGATTAGTTGAATGTTTTTGCAAACATAGTGATCATGCACGCGTTGTATTAGAGAGGGAAAGATCACATTTTTATTTCCGTGGAGCAGAGGATTGAGCATTATCAAGTGTGGCAAAAAGCTATGGCGTTGCTCGGAGGTTTAAAGTGTTGGATATGGGGATTGTGTTTAGTGGGGGGGGGGGGTTGGGTGAAACTAGGTGTTTCACACAATCCCTACAGGGATTATCCCCACTAAACCCCAATAAACCACAAGAAACAAACATAGCCTTAAGGGTGGGGGTCCCATAGTTGCAATATTAGCCCCCATGCATAGTCCCGGGATAGGCTTCCGAAATTGTGTCAACCAGTCAAAGTGAAGTCATGATGACTTCACATGTCATGGGGAAAATTTACAAGGTAATGTAATCCGACTTGTCAGAGGTGAGATTTACATAGTAGGTCAGAACTCCTCAATCTTTGTGTGGGGCGCTTAGACCATCCACATCGTCTAGCCTATTCAAACATAATGGCGTCAGATTTGGGAACATGCAGTAGTTTGCTACAGTGTGTGAGCCGATTCAATGCAGTCGGGACCTATTTGTTGTCAACGGTGGTGTGTAGCATTACATGTTGCATGATTGGCCGGCAGCCAAGCAGGAATACTATACTTACGGATGGTTTAGCCTACGGAAAGACTTACATATAGGCGTAGAGTGAAATGAATAGCTGATTTTTGTATTCCTTTCCTGAAAACCGGACCATGTTCTGATTTCTATAATGCGCATGATGTTGTCCGTAACCAAAATTCTGTAATACTTGTCCGTAAGTGTAGCATTGCTCGGCAGCCAAGATCTAGCATGGAAAGAAGCTAACCATTTTCTGAATCACTTTTGGTTTCAGACCAATTTGAATCAATGTCCACACTTTATTGAACCGGTTTGTTGTCTCCATTGAATCGCTTTTCTACTAGTGTGCGGCTTGTCAGAAATCCTCATGATAGTGGGCACAAGTGCGGCGATTAGGGCATGTGTGTATAGTGGAGGAGGCGATTCCAGGAAAATTAATAGGCGAGCACAGAGCCGACAACGCCACGTTACTTTTCCTAGGTCTTGCGCTTCAACATTTGTCTCTTTCTTTGTTTTCTTGTTTCCTACTCTCTATCTATCCTATCACCAATCATGTGGAAATGATCTAACAATTTAGGATATGGTTGCACGCTGAGAAAAGGTATAATCTTAGCAGAAGGATAATATTTACCAGTGAAAGCATCTTTACACTTAGTCCAAGAATCAATACTATTTCTAGGATAAGATAGCAACCATTCTTTAGCTCTTTCTCTTAAAGAGAAAGAAAAAAAATTAGTTTAATAATATCTCCATCCACATATTTATATTTTTGCATCTCACATAGTTCAACAAAATTATTAAGATGGGCAGCAGCATCATCAGTACTAATACCAGAAAATTGCTCTCTCATAACAAGATTTAATAGTGCGGGCTTAATCTCATAAAAATCAGCAGTAGGAGCAGGTGGAGCAATAGGTGTGCTAATGAAATCATTGTTGCTGGTGCTAGTGAAGTCAGACAACTTAGTGTTCTCAGGATTAGTCATTTTAACAAGATTAAAAACAGGATAAAAACTACAACTAGAATAAAAACTAATTTTTGTGTATTTTTTATATAGAGAAGCAAACAAGATAAAATAAAATAAACTAAGAAAAACTAAAACAAAGTAAAGAGATTGGAATTGAGAGACTCCCCTTGAAAAAATTCTTTTCCTCCCCGGCAACGGTGCCAGAAAGCTTGATGGTGCGTAGTGGACATTGGTAAACCCCAAGAGAAAGGTTATGAAGAGCACAGCGAAAAGTTTTCTCTCAGAAAAGAAACCAAGGTTGAATCGACCAGTAGGAGGACAAGCGATCTCTGAAGGTTGATGCAGCTGAGGTGGCAGGGCGCACTACCGGTTCAGCAGCAACGTGGAACCTGCACAACACAATCAAATCACTTTGCCCCAATGAAGCAGTGAGGTTGTCAATCTCACCGGTTTTGATGGAAACAAAGAGGTTAAACGTATGGTGTGGAAAACGATATAAAAACAGTATCAAAACAGTAGCAGCAGTGTGAAAATAGTGAAAGAAGTGTGTGTATTATCAGTATGAGAAAATGGACCGGAGTCCATAGTTCACTAGTGGTGTCTTTCTGTGAAAGATAAATAACATGTGTGGTGAACATATTACAGCTGGGCAATTGACAGAAATGAAGCCTGCACCGTAGTACATATGCATGAAATAAAGATTACTGTGTGATTCATGCGGGCTTACAACAAGATACATAGACCGTCATCCAACTGCATATATGACTAATAATCCACCCTCCGAATATCATCCAAACAAACGTTGTTTATTAACTTGCAAGAAACAGATAATCGCAGTAAGAAAAGTGTCTAATGTAAAAAATAGAATCATCCTTAGACAAAGCATTGTTGTTTTCTCCCTAATGGCAGCAACACATCCTCCATCCGTCACGTTTCTGTCACTAGAGCACAGATGCAAAGGAGGCATAAACCCACTATCGAGCATAAATACTCCCTCTTGGAGCTACTAGAATCTACTTGGCCAGAGCATCTACTAATAACGGAGAGCATGCAAGATCATAAATAACATATACATGAAGATAACATGATAGATTGATAATCAAAAGACATAGAATTCAACATTCATCGGATCCCAGCAAACACCACTACTAAGGAAAAGCTTACCCGTGACGCACCATATTGGCTATCCGTGACGCACCCGGGCGCGTCACGGGTAGCACGCCGCGCCTATGGGTTTAGCCGTGACGCACCGAGCTGGTGCGCCGCGCCTATTGATACCCGTGACGCACGGGCTAGGTGCGCCGCGGCTACTTCTGGGCGCGTCACGCCTAACTCCAGAGGTGCGCCACGGCTACGAATACAGGTGCGTCACGGCTATTCTATGCTGTATTTTTTAAAAAAGGCAATACCGTATTTATACAGGTATATACAGCTCAAATACAGAATAATGTCAGTACACAAAATACAGAAGAATATCAATAGCTCAAACACAGGTATGCAATTGATAGAATAAATTTTCATAGCAGAAATATTACATAGTCTAGAAAACAAACATATATACTACTAATAAATCCAGGAGTTAGTCTCGAAAACAACCATATTACATATTTTTGACCATCACCACATAATCTATCTAGCGGGCGCGGATGTAGTCGATCACCATCATCATGTCCAAGTTGGCGATGTCACTATCCCTCATGGTGATCAGAATAGCTCGGCCAACCTCCATACCACCTCTTGCGGAATGGAACTGCCTCCATGCTTGAGAGTTGAGGATGACCCGACCATCAGCGTTATCCCTGGTGATCGGAACTACGGTGACAGGTCCTGATTCTCCACGGCGTACTCCAATGGTACCCATATGCTCCATGCCAGCACTGTCCGCTACCGCCAAAGGTATTTTCTACAACACACAATTCCAAGAAAGAATAAAAGCACAATGTCAAATACCGGATAAGAATTGAAAGTGTTAAGAACATAAGCAACTATACGAATAAGAAAGTGTTAAGAAACATACCATGACATGTCCATTGGAGACGTTAGTGTTGGTGATGCGATGCACGAAAGGGGACCCGATGTAGCTATCTATCTCGGCAAGTTTCTGAAGGACACGGTCCTTCTCAAACTCGCTAAGATTCGCTCTTTGAGCAACCACCACATGTTTCCATGGGTCCTCCTCGTCCATATCATCCTCAGTGTCCATATCCTCGGTGTTCTCAGTTTCCTCCTCACTCCCGCCATCCTCGCTCGCAATCCCGCCCATATACACAATTTTGATGCGAGGTTGCGGTCCTTCCATGGAGAAGTGAATGTAATCAGCTCCGCTTACATTGTACGTGGCGATGAGAGCCTGCACTTCGTGCCCCCAGAAGTAGGTCTTCGTTCTTTCTTTTTTCACTCGAAGAATGAAGGTGTTCCCGTGAACA
This sequence comes from Alopecurus myosuroides, assembly GCA_028641055.1. Classification (NCBI taxonomy): domain Eukaryota; kingdom Viridiplantae; phylum Streptophyta; class Magnoliopsida; order Poales; family Poaceae; genus Alopecurus; species Alopecurus myosuroides. The sequence continues at coordinate 23,691,892 of CM054060.1, forward strand.
TTGAAATTCACCTTACTGCCAACTAACTCGTTGAATTCATCGCGAATATTGCATGGTAGAATCTAAAAAAGAAATATAAAGAATATTTTGTTAATAAACACAAGTCTCAAGCTAGATAGTAAAACGAAAGAACAAGTTATAATAAAAAGAATTGTTAATTACCAACGAATCAACGTCACCGTCGTGGAGCTGAAGCATAAAAGAACTCCCACTGAATCGTCCTTCGGCACATCGGGACCGACATACTTCGCAAGCCATGTTCTATTAAATTAAGAAATGACACATAGAGGTTAGAGGAGCATAGCTATCACAAAACAAAGACAAATGGCAGAACCTACCTATCACAAAACAAATGTAGAAAGGCTATCTACTTTAATGGAATATCCAAAAACAAAGCAACACTTGGGGACATAGACCATTGATTTGTCATGGAAATACGCATTATTGAAAATTAAATGTGACAGATAACATCCGACATCGCTCCTATCACGGGAAAATGGCTAAGTCCTAAATTCACGGGAAAACTTCGGCATGACCTTTGCTAATTCTCTAACACTAGAGTGCCCGATTCTCGCCGAAACGGAAATTAATCAACATTTCGGCGAAAATGGGCAACTCATTTGAATTCCCTGCAAAGTTTTAAACGGCTCGATGGCCGGACAGATTTCCAAAACAAGATTCACCAGCACCATCACCAACACAAGAAATGTTTACAAAGTCCATTTCTTCTCCTGCACCACACAGCTCGAGCTACACAGCTCAAGCACACACAACAAAAACCTGGGCACTTCCTATCAGATAATAATTCCAGGGGCAGCAAGATGAAGTAGATAACCTGTGCTTATTGCTTGTCACCAAGCCATCAAAGACCGAGAGGTTAACAGTAGTAGTGAGAGATCCTATAAAGGACACAACATCTCTGCTGATAAGATTATTCAATTGTGCCTTGCTAATTTATGGAGTATGCTCGTCTCTATGTGGTTTGGATACTCACCCTTCTTCGAGGTTTATGTGCTATCAAATGATGTAAACCTATTTTGTCATGTCAAGGGAAACACCGGTCACTCTGTTTCGTTTAAACTTTCGCGTCATAATTTACCATATGTTTTAGATGTTTGCTTTGCAAATGCACAAATCATCCTTACAACTCTCTAAACACCGGGATTCATCAACAGATCACATGTCATCTCCGTGGGGATAGAGCTATTTGCTTCAACACTCTGGCCTCGTACTATCTTTGCTCCTAGCTACCTAAATAGACCACAAGAAAGTTTGCGGTGCCAATAGACCACAAGAAAGTTAAATAATTGGCAAATAATGGTCTTATAAGCACGACTCTTCCAAACTTTATTGGAAGTCAGCAAATACATAATTGATAATGTTTTTAACTAGTCTTCAAATTGTTTTTTGCAAAATCATAGATGCTCAACAGTCTATTCTGCATCACAAAAGACAAAAGGCACATTTTTTACTACTTGTCCACCTCTTGGCTAGATTATTTTTGGTTAGCAATTTCGTCCGACAAACCAAGGCTCCTAATTTTTCTCCACCAAAGAGCTTCTGAATTGAATATTCGGGGACTCATTACTCAAAACACCATCTGTGCACCAGCTAGCCAGTAGCTAGTGCTCTACAAGATCGCACACACGATTTAGGTTCAGTTAGCTACCGTACAATGCATGAAAGGTGAACATTTTTTATGTTTTTTTCTTATCAAATCTAACTTTTAGGCAAGCGTCAGTAGGCGAATTCATCTTTTGTGTTGCTCAATCGTCACCACTCACGTACGCAAATGGCAACATTATCGTTGGAAACAAACGGAAGAGAACAAAATGCTATCTTGTCTTTCCATGAACCGGCAGTCTATGCCGCTGTTCGTCGGGCGGGATCGAGGAGAAGGGGAGGGAGAGGACTAGGGGGCGGGATCGAGGACTAGGGGGCGGGAAGAAACCTAGGGGGCGGGATCGAGGAGAAGGGGAGGGAGAGGACTAGGGGGCGGCGCACCTTTGTTCGTCGGATATCGAGGTCGATGGAGACGGGACAACGACGGCGCAGTGGTCGACGGCAGTGACCTGGTCCTGCGCGGGCGAGGTGGTGGCGGCGACTAGAGGGAGAGGGCAGAGGCGTGGAGATGTGGATCGAAGAGGAAGAGAAGGAGAGGACGGGCCAGTCCTAGTATAGGCGAAAGGATAGCCGTGACGCACCAATGGAAGGTGCGCCGCGGGTATCTAACATACCCGTGACGCACCACTGCCAAGGTGCGTCGCGGGTATGCCTCGGAGGCTCGCCACCCCGGCCCCACACGTAGGCGCGACGCGCTGTATGTTTGGTGCGCCGCGGGTATGCCTTTAGGCGCGACGCACGAAAGTGTGGTGCGCCGCGGGTAATAGGTGTGACGCGCCAAATTAGAAGTGCGTCACGGGTATCATCACTCCTATAGCCATTTTCCTAGTAGTGCACAGCATGTAGCATTACATAAATATGATCTCGATCAAATGTGAGGAAGCTCATGAGATCTAAACATGAGGCATAAAGTGGAGGAGACAATTATCTATCTACTGCTATGGACCCGTAGTCCAGGGATGAACTACTCATGCAGCACTTCGGAGGAGGGCACGGTGGTGAAGACCCCTCCGGTGATGAATTCCCCTCCTAGCAGGGTGCCGTGGAGAGCTCCAGACCCCTCCCGATCTCGGGGTGATGATGACCGTGGCCACGGGTGTTTCTCGGGAAAAAGTGTTATATTCTAGGTTTGATATGTCGGGGGGAATAAATAGGCAAAAGAGCGATTGCAGAGGGCACCTGGGGGCGCGCCGCCCTATGGTGTCCCCCCCTCCTTGGCCCCTCTCCGGATCTCTTCGGGACTCCATGGAACCTTCGGGAATTCTAAGGCTTTCAGGCTTCGAATTTTCCAGTTCCGAGAATATTTCCAGAACAACTTTTCTGAAACTAAAAACAACAGAAAAGGGGGAACTGGCTCGGTGGCATCTTGTTAACAGGTTAGTCCCGGAAATCGATAAAAATGACATAAAGTGTATAGCAAACATGTGGGAAATAACATGAAAACAACATGGAACATCAGAAATTAAGGATACGTTTATGACGTATCAGGCCTCACTTCTTCTTCCTCTTGCTCTCCTCTCTTCTTTCCCCCATTCTCTCCTCTCTTATTTTGATTCTATATATAGAATAGGAAAATTTCATAGGATAGAAACATGTGTGGCCATTTTGAATCCTATGGGAAAGAGATCTTATTTTGATTCATAGATAGGACAGGAAAAATTGCATAGGATAGCAACATGTGGCCATTTGAATCCTATTGGAAAGAGAGAGCTTCTTCTGATTCACATATAGGATAGGAAAAATTACATAGGATAGCAACATGGGGCCATTTGAATCATATTGGAAAGAGAGAGCTTCTTTTGATACATATAGCAACATGCATTCATTTGAATCCTATATGTATCCATTTGGATCAAGTTTTGTTCCATTTGTTGTTGCATTGAAAGCATAAACTTGTTGCAGCGGTATTTAACATTTGTTCTGTTTGTTGTTGCATTGAAAAAATATACTTGTTGCATCGGTATTTAATATTTATTCCATGTTTTGTTGCAGTAGTGACAAAAATTGTCCAGAACTGCTGGATTTCCTTGTCAACGGCGGCATACGTTTTGCTAGTGTTGATACAACGAATGACAATTTGAAGATGATGCGCACCTGGAATATTGAGATACCATCTCACTGCCATATTGATATACAAGACATGTTCCAGCTTCAGTATCCTAAGACTTTGATGGCCAATATGGCAGCCGCCTTGATCGACAAGACATGCAGTGATATGAAGAAAAAAATTCCCCAGTAAACAACACAATTTGTGGGAGAAGAGCCCACTTGACAGGATTAACGTTGACTATGCAGCCATAGATGAATACGTTTCCTTCGAGCTGTAGCGTATTATTAGTATCTTCAACTATTAGCAGCGTCACCTTGTAGCCCGGTCTCCTACTATTGGGATTATTCGGAGGACAAGCTCGAGTAGATGGCTACTGATGTGTCTCTATATTATGTACTGCTTGGGAGCCTCTCGTGACGCGATGTTTTGTGTGTTTATATATTGCTTAAAAGACTTTATGTAGTACTATTATATCTATTAATTATGTACATGTTAATGTGAGCAAGCTTAATAAACCAATTGTGATGTATATGTAATAAAATTTTGAAAATTCAATTTGACACCCGAGTTCTTCTGCTCATGCTTGTTTCCGAAATTCAAAGAAAATATAAAGACACTTCAAAAAAATCTGAAAAGATTTCATTGTAGTATTTGAATATACATGGAGATACTATATTTTTATTAGCAAAATGGAAAATATGAAGCTATGTTGAAATGACTAACAATTTGGAGTAAATTTTTTATATCTATATATATTAAAATTATAATATTAATGCCATGTGGTGAATCACTCGCTAATTATGAATTAAGTAATTAATAGTCCTATATATACATGATGGAAAATATGTTATGGAAGTCGATCATATATATTTGAACTTCTCTCATTTTTGTAATCAATTTAGACAATAATATTTGCCAATTTCTGATTTACCGATTTTTTTTAACATGTTACCGTAGGGCAAAAACCCTACGGTGTAGATTTTATATATATGGTGAAATGGAAAGTCAGGAGCTTTCAGTGAGTTTTACACAATGGGGAGGGGGGAGGTGGTACCGATTTCTAGATACGAATTATTCAATATTAAATGAAAAAGGTAACAAAATTAGTTATTATTTAAATTCATGATTATTTGAATTCAAGATTATTATTACTTTTTTTTTAACTAAATAATTTTTGGATTCACAAAATAAAGACGTCCGACATCATAGTTCAAAGGTTAACATGATTGACATCATACTATTATTAGTAAAACATGATTTGTTTCTTGGAATGTGAGAGGGAAGGACTAAGAAGTTAAGTGTGATGAGAATGGAATAGTCTAAGGATGGGTGACCTACTGGGAAGTGTCACTTCAGAATGAAAAAGGAGTGTTTAGAGTTATAAATAGTTGAGACTAGGGGAGAATGATTAGAGTTAGAAACAATAGAGACAAAATGAAAAGTAAACTCGCAGTCTAGGCCAACACACTTGATCAGCGCAGAGTCCATGAACTCCTTCTCGACGTGGCGGATCCACCTCTCCACGATTGCTGCACTCCGGATGACCGTGACCTTGAAATGCATCTCTTGTTTGGTGAAGTGGTATATCTCCATTGGAATGGAAGGGAGAGATTATGTGACGGTATTAGAGGAGAGAAGAATGTGCTTAGCAATTGCACAGTACGATTTATATAGTGGCAGGGGGATCTGAACAGGTCGGCCATTCATCATCGTAAATACTACGGAATTATGATGATCAATTCGCGGTTCAACTTCCAAAGCACGCGCAACCGCGCATGGGAGCATAAACAGTCAGTTTACGTATGAACATGAAATGATTTAGATATTTGGAAAGACTCGCCGACCGGGACTAAAGGGGCGGTTTACGTATGAATATGAACATGTTTAGCAATTTTGAAAGATTTTTAGTCCTAGTTGGAGACACCGACCGGGACTGAAACGGCTCGCACCATCCGCAGCCTGCGTCAACACCTTATTCCCGGTTGGTATCTCCAACCGGGACTAAAGGCCCAGTTTGACCCGGAACTAAATCTAGCCATTCCCGTGTGGCTCCTAGCCGTTGGAACCGGGAATAATGCTCAGATTAGTCCCAGTTCCAAACACGGTCGGGACTAATGCTCGGACGGAAGGTCATTTTTCCAGTAGTGCTTCTTTCTTCTTCAAATACAATTGATTGAAAGAGGGCTCGATCTCCCGTGCGAGACCACCAAAATTCTGCGACGGCGATGGCAACGACAACTGCCACCGCCCCTTCCCGCCACCACCGGCCCGCTCTTTGCTCTAACCGGTACTCCTGTGACCTAGCTCCCTCCCGCCGCCCCGCTCTTCTACTAATAACGTGTACGGCCGTTTCTCGCCGGAAAACACCGGGCTCGTCTCCTCTATCACACGGTCGATGAAGACACCGACCGACCGTTTGCTCGCAGGCGACCAAGGCAACATGAGGCGTCAGGAGCCCCAAGTATGAATCCTTCACAATCAGGTAGTGCAACACCTCTATGACGAGAATGAAAAACTGGGGGAGAGAGGGTCATATTGCCGAAGTCCCCGCCTGTTCGGAATACAGCAAATCGGAGATCCATTCAATAGAATGAGAGTGGAAGTTGTGGCAAGCAGAAGACAGTTCCACACAATCAGACGACCGGCAAACCCCAGTCTTCTCAGCATCTCAACGAGGAAAGACTAATCCACATTGCCAAAGGTTTTGGCGATGTCCAACTAGAGAAGCACGACCATGGTGGAAGCCTTGTTCAAATTACGAGTTTTTTTTTTGATAAAGGGAATATATTAATATCGAAGACACCAATTACAAGTTGTCAGAAAGACAACCTGGATGCACACAGCCAAGAAAAAAAATTAAAAAGAGAGAAATATAAAAAAAAAAACCCCGTCGAAGTGATGAAACACACACAACAGGAACACTCTAACCACCACCGAAGACAAGACCCGGACCACATATGAGAGTCTTCAAAGACGACGCCTCCAAGAAGAAAACAAAGCACAAGAGTTGTCGTCGCCTGATCAAAGATCTTGAGTTTTCACTTTGAAGAAAGTCCGAATTTACAAAACAATGTCTTCAATAAGACCATTGCCAGGCACAAACAATTAAGACCAAACCTTGGGCTTTCACCCTTGAACCCGTGACTCGGTACTCGATGAGCATCATCCCAAAAGCAGTCCACATGTGTTATGTCCCTCTTGCCAAGGCCGCCGCTGCATGTGACCAACACTCGACACATAGGGAGAACCCTGTGTCGCCATTCTTCATCTCGCCAATACAACTCTCCACCAACACAACCCTCCGATCGAATCCACCATGACTTTCTTCACCTCCAACAATGTCATGAATCTCAATAAGATATGTCACATAACACCGTCAAGAAAGCGAAGCTTCGCACCACTCTCAGGTGACACAATTGGCCAGAAATAGGAGAGCGCACGACCGGATCGATTCCAATCTAGATAATATCCAGTGGCTTCGTGCGCCAAACGACGGAATCACCGAGAGGAAGGACGGAACTCGTCGGCATCTCAATCAAGGAGGCTCGTGTGAGGCAGATCGACGACATGGCTTTCAAAGAACTGCATGATAAACCACCTTTTTTCAGCTCCGAGCCTTCAACCCCCACACTGTCAGGCTGACTCTCGGCGACCGGTCGATGGTAGGTTGGGAAGGGGCTGACCCCCGGCGAAATCTAGATGGGATATGGGAGGCCATAGCGCCCCGATCTCTTTCCTTTGTCGTGGCGCCTACACCATCACGCCGCCGCGAGCACTCAGACACCGGCCTCGGACCGCGCCTCCTTTGTCTGCCGTCAGCGTCCCATCACCTCTATGAGCCACAACCGGGGGGCACCTCCCCTGCCCGTCGTCTTCAACGGTTGGGGCGCCGCCACCGCCACCGGGACCGGCAGCAGCGGCGGCATAGGCCTTCAATGGGTGGCTTTACCGGATTCTAGGCTTGGGGGTGCCCCCGGAGCCGCCGGGAGGGAGGCGGCTCGGGAGGGTTTTTCCTTGTGGTAATCTCCATTAAAAAGAAGTTTTAAACATGGTAGCACAACACATATGTTCCCAGACACTTGTCTAAGGGAAGGTCCCTGATAGCCGCCCAAAACTCTTCCTCAAAGAAGTTTTTTTGTTTGTTTTTGAAAAAGGTAAACCCAGCCGCTGCATCAAAGTGATGCACACGGCTTATTTATAAAATATCAAAAATTCACCATCATGTATGTACTCCAGGTCAAGATCCAAGCACAAAGGCCTTTCCTATATCCGAGCCTAGCAGCTCGTCATAAAAGTCATAAGTGTACACGATCGACGGGTTCGTACACAAATGAGAGGCCAAATTAGTCTTAGTCCATTTTGAGATGCTCTTAACATCGTTGTTTATTTCAACAGAAAATGGTACCGTTTCCGTTCTGCAATATTTGAATTCCATTTGTGTCGAAATATGCATTTATATATGTATTAAAACATGTATACATATATCCATATTTTTGCAAGTCGAAGAGATGTTTGGAACGGAACGAGTAACTTTTAGCCCAGACAGGCAAATAACCATGTTTGTGATCTCACATTACACCTTATCTCACCATGTCAAGCACGCATCCAGCCTTTCACCAGCAGTTCCAACGCCACATCCGATTCCCCGCCCTCCCGCAGCGCCTCCTTAGCCTGCTGCCTGGCACCCAGCGCCCGCTCTCGGAGGACCCTTCCGCCGTCAGAGTCCATCATCCACCTTACCTTGCACGCAACTTCGTCGGCTTCCACCCCATCCTTGTCGTACCCTTCAACCGCCACGGCCAGACCCAACTCCTTCTCCAGGAACACTCTGTTGATCCGTTGCTCCGCGTAGAGTGGCCAGGCCAGCATGGGCACACCGGCCATGACCGATTCTAGAATGGAGTTCCAGCCGCAGTGTGTCACAAATACACCCACCGCTTGGTGCACCAGCACGTCACGCTGCGGCGCCCACGACTTGACGACCAGACCCGTGCCCTTGGTCCGGTCCAGGAAGCCTTCCGGGAGGAGAGCATCCAGGTCCGGCTCCGGCGGCTTCTCGAACTTCTTGGCCGGGTCGTCGTTGGGCGGGCTCCGCACAACCCAAAGAAACCTTTTGCCACTCGCCTCCAGGCCAATGGCTACCTCTCTGATCTGCTCTGCGCTGAACACGCCCAGGCTGCCGAAACAGAGGAACACCACGCTGGCCTTGGGCTGTGAGTCCAGCCATGCGATGCACTCTTCGCCGTTTTTTACGCCCACCTCCTCCGATTTTATCAGCGGGCCGATGCAATAGACTGGAGGCGTCGGGAGGCCGGGAGGCGTGCAGAGCCCGGCGCCAATCGCGTCGACGGCACGCGGCTCGAGGGAGCGGCAGGTGTTGATGATGATGCCCTGGGAGCGGCAAAGGTAGCGTGGCACGCTCAGGAATCCTCTGTATGCTTCGTCGTCACGGTCCATGAGCGGCTTGAATGTGTGCGATGCCGGAAACGGGTAGATTCCTGGTACGCGTACGAGCTCTTCGCCCATGTCTCCGAAGTTCGCCGTGGTCTGATCCTGCAGTACTGGGAGATGCAGGAGAACGGCCAGAACTTCGGCGCCAGATGTGAAGAAGCAGTAGGCCTGGATGCGGAGCTCCGCGGCGACATCGAGAGCGACGCTACAGAAGATGTCCACCACGAGGACGGCAGGGGTGGCGCCGGCGAGGAAGTCACGGAGGTGGGGATTGGAGACGCGGGCGATCTCGAAGGTTATCCCCTCTGGGTGCTTGGACTGAACAGGCGGAATCTCCATCTGCGGCAAACAGTGGAAGGAGATGGAGGGGTTAGCCGCGGTGACGCCAGCCAGATAAGGCCCCCTCGCGCTGGTGTCTTCGAAAGGCAGCTTCACGATGAGGATGGTGACGGCGAGGCCGCGGGTAGCGAAGAGCTTGCCGAGCTCAATCATGGACACAAGGTGGCCCATACCGGGCGAGGGGTACAGCACCACCTGCTTGCGTGCCGTCCTTGTGGTTGCGTCGCCGGCCATCGCGACGCCGGTACGCTTGTTGCTTACCGGAGCGGCGCGGTGTCTGCTCTGGAGCGTGGTGTGGAACGACTGGTGCAGATGATGGATATGAGGAACCAGAACCGGCGATTTATAGAGGCGTGAATGCAACACCAAGCACTATAGGTATGTGGACACTTGTTGTGCTACCCATGTTTAAATCACTCGCATAGTGCAGAAGTTATGTGAAGCCTCGTGTTATCTTTTAGGGTACTATCACTACGGGAGATCACATCTTTGCCGTGTGCTCGATTCTTTGCCGTGTGCACTCCATCGGGCACACGGCATTGATATTCTTTGCCGTGTGTCGCACACGGCAAAAACGAACACACGGTTTAGTACATCAAAGCAAATGGCACACGGCAAAGAAAGACACACGGTAAAAATCACGAAAAACACACGGTAAAGAAAGCGCACGGCAAAGATTAGTACCACGTGGCAATTCCGTTGCGGGGCAGAACAGAACTGTTACATCAGTTCTTTGCCGTGTGCATGCACACGGCAAAGATATGTCCTTTACCGTGTGCATGCACACGGCAAAGAAATTGACACCGTATCCACAGTTCCCGGCCCACAATCTATTCTTTGCCGTGTGAATGCACACGGCAACAGTACATCCTTTGTCGTGTGCATGCACACGGCAAATAACTTTTTTTATTTTTTTTTCCAAAATAACTTGTTTAATTTATAATTACAAAATTTTATTTTATTTATCAATTTATAATAAATCCCCTTGTTTACCCTAACACAAGCATGCAAGTAGTTCCACATTCCTACCCTCTTTCGACGTCGTTACCACGTGTTTCCGTATAAGTCTGGTATTTCTCCAGCGGAGGTAGGGTTTCACCGGAGGGGGGGCTACGGAGCGTCTAGGTCCCAACACAAGTTAGGGGGTTCCATACCATGTTAGTATAGGTGTGTTGTGTGCTTTTTATGGCAAAGATTGCACTCCGGGGTGTGGGCCGCTTCACCGGCATACACTTCTCTCTCATGAGTTTACACGGGCTTATAGGGTGAAACACCGCGATGAGCTCCGGGGTGTGTGCTTTTTATGAAACTAGTTCCACATTGCTACCCCCTTTCGACGCCGTTACCGCGTGTTTCCGTATAAATCCGGTATTTCTCCAGCGGGTCTAGGGTTTCACCGGAGAGGGGCTCTGGAGCGTCTGAATCCCACCAAGTCCCATGGTATGTCATACCATGTGTGTTAGAGTGTTCCATGTGTATTGGATGCCAAAAATCCCATCACTCCCTGTGTTATGGCCTCACCGGCGTCGGATTCTCTCTTCCGGGTTTCAGGACTGCTCACACCCCGAAACTCCCGGAACTGACGGAACGGGGGGAACCTTGCCAATAGGTGGGCCCTACCATTGTCTTGGTTGTTCCTTGGTACTAACATGACACAAAAAAACAACTAGTTCCACTTTGCTACCCCCTTCCGGCTCACGTAGAGGGGCCAGGACGGCAGTTTCGTCTTTTTGTACAACGGGGCTAGGGTTTCACCGGAGAGGGGCTCCGGAGCGTCTGAATCCCACCAAGTCCCATGGTATGTCATACCATGTGTGTTAGAGTGTTCCATGTGTATTGGATGCCAAAAATCCCATCACTCCCTGTGTTATGGCCTCACCGGCGTCGGATTCTCTCTTCCGGGTTTCAGGACTGCTCACACCCCGAAACTCCCGGAACTGACGGAACGGGGGGAACCTTGCCAATAGGTGGGCCCTACCATTGTCTTGGTTGTTCCTTGGTACTAACATGACACAAAAAAACAACTAGTTCCACTTTGCTACCCCCTTCCGGCTCACGTAGAGGGGCCAGGACGGCAGTTTCGTCTTTTTGTACAACGGGGCTAGGGTTTCACCGGAGAGGGGCTCCGGAGCGTCTGAATCCCACCAAGTACCATGGTATGGCATACTAAGTGTGTTGGAGTGTTCCATGTGTCTTGGATGCCAAAGATCACATCACTCCCTGTGTTATGGCCTCAGCGGCGTCGGATTCTCTCTTCTGGGTTCCAGGACTGCTCACTTCCCGAAAATCCCGGAACTGGCGGAACGAGGGGAACCTTGCCAATAGGTGGGACCTACCATTGTATTGGGTGTTCCTTGGTCCTAAAACGACATAAACAAGCAACTAGTTCCACTTTTCTACACCCTTCCGGCTCACGTAGAGGGGCCAGGACGGCAGTTCCGTCTTTTTCTACACCGGGTCTATGGTTTCACCGGAGAGGGGTTCCGGAGCGTCTGAATCCCACCAAGTCCCATGGTATGCCATACCATGTGTGTTAGAGTGTTCCATGTGTCTTGGATGCCAAAGATCCCATCACTCCCTGTGTTATGGCCTCACTGGCGTCGGATTCTCTCTTCCGGGTTCCAGGACTGCTCACACCCCGAAACTCCCGGAACTGACGGAACGGGGGGAACCTTTCCAATAGGTGGGCCTACTATTGTATTGGGTGTTCCTTGAGCCTAAAATGACACAACCAAGCAGCTATTTCCACTTTGTTGCCCCCTTCCGGCTCACGTAGAGGGGTTAGGACGACATTTCGGTCTTTTTCTCCAGCGGGGCTAGGGTTTCACCAGAGAGGGGCTCTGGAGCGTCTGAATCCCACCAAGTACCATGGTATGGAATACCATGTGTTTTATAGTGTTCCATGTGTCTTAAATGCCAAAGATACCATCACTCCCGGTGTTATGGCCTCACCGGCGTCGGATTCTCTCTTCCGGGTTCCAGGACTGCTCACACCCCGAAACTCCTGGAACTGACGGAACGGGGGAACCTTTCCAATAGGTGGGCACTACTATTGTATTGGGTGTTCCTTGGGCCTAAAATTACACAACCAAGCAACCATTTCCACTTTGCTACCCCCTTCCGGCTCACGTAGAGGGGCCAGGACGGCAGTTCCGTCTTTTTCTACAACGGGGTTAGGGTTTCACCGGAGAGAGGCTCCGGAGCGTCTGAATCCCACCAAGTACCATGGTATGGCACAATAAGTGTGTTAGAGTGTTCCATGTGTCTTGTATGCCAAAGATCCCATCACTCCCTGTGTTATGGCCTCAACGGCGTCGGATTCTCTCTTCCGGGTTCCAGGACTGCTCACTGCCCGAAAATCCCGGAACTGACGGAACGAGGGGAACCTTGCCAATAGGTGGGCCCTACCATTGTCGTGGGTGTTCCTTTGTCCTAACACTACATAAAAAAGCAACTAGTTCCACTTTTCTACCCCCTTCCGGCTCACGTAGAGGGGCCAGGACGGCAGTTCCGTCTTTTTCTACAACGGGTCTATGGTTTCACCGGAGAGGGGCTCCGGAGCGTCTGAATCCCACCAAGTCCCATGTTATGCCATACCATGTGTGTTAGAGTGTTGCATGTGTCTTGTATGCCAAACATCCCATCACTTCTTGTGTTATGGCCTCACCGGTGTCGGATTCTCTCTTCCGGGTTCCCGGACTGCTCACACCCCGAAACTACCGGAACTGACGGAACGGGGGGAACCTTGCCAATATGTGGGCCCTACCATTGTCTTGGTTGTTCCTTGGTACTAACATGACACAAAAAAGCAACTAGTTCCACTTTGCTACCCCCTTCCGGCTCACGTAGAGGGGCCAGGACGGCAGTTCCGTCTTTTTCTCCAACGGGGCTAGGGTTTCACCGGAGAGGGGCTCCGGAGCGTCTGAATCCCACCAAGTACCATGGTATGGCATACTATGTGTGTTAGATTGTTCCATGTGTCTTGGATGCCAAAGATACCATCACTCCCTGTGTTATGGCCTCAGCGGCGTCGGATTCTCTCTTCCGGGTTCCAGGACTGCTCACTGCCCGAAAATCCCGGAACTGACGGAACGAGGGGAACCTTGCCAATATGTGGGCCCTAACATTGTCTTGGCTGTTCCTTGGGCCTAACATGACACAAACAAGCAACTAGTTCCACTTTTCTACCCCCTTCCGGCTCACGTAGAGGGGCCAGGACGACAGTTCCGTCTTTTTCTACAGCGGGGCTAGGGTTTCACCGGAGAGGGGCTCCGGAGCTTCTGAATCCCACCAAGTACCATGGTATGGAATACCATGTGTTTTATAGTGTTCCATGTGTCTTGGATACCAAAGATACCATCATCCCCTGTGTTCTGGCCTCACCGGCGTCGGATTCTCTCTTCCGGGTTCCAGGACTGCTCACACCCCGAAACTACCGGAACTGACGGAACGGGGGGAACCTTTCCAATAGGTGGGACCTACTATTGTATTGGGTGTTCCTTGGGCCCAACATGACACAACCAAGCAACTATTTCCACTTTGCTACCCCCTTCCGGCTCACGTAGAGGGGCCAGGACGACATTTCGGTCTTTTTCTCCAACGGGGCTAGGGTTTCACCGGAGAGGGGCTCCGGAGCGTCTGAATCCCACCAAGTAACATGGTATGGAATACCATGTGTGTTATAGTGTTCCATGTGTCTTGGATACCAAAGATCCCATCCCCTGTGTTCTGGCCTCACCGGCGTCGGATTCTCTCTTCCGGGTTCCAGGACTGCTCACACCCCGAAACTCCCGGAACTGACGGAACGGGAGGAAACTTGCCAATAGGTGGGCCGTACCATTGTCTTGGGTGTTCCTTGGTTCTAAGATGACACAACAAAGCAACTAGTTCCATTTTCTACCCCCTTCCGGCTCACGTTGAGGGGTCAGGACGGCAGTTCCGTCTTTCTCTACATCGGGCCTATGGTTTCACCGGAGAGGGGCTCCGGAGCGTATGAATCGCACCAAGTCCCATGGTATGCCATACCATGTGTGTTAGAGTGTTCCATGTGTCTTGGATGCCAAAGATCCCAACACACCCTGTGTTATGGCCTTACCGGCGTCGGATTCTCTCTTCCGGGTTCCAGGACTGCTCACACCCCGAAACTCCCGGAACTGACGGAACGGGGGGAACCTTGCCAATATGTGGGCCCTACCATTGTCTTGGCTGTTCCTTGGGCCTAACATGACACAACCAAGCAACTAGTTCCACTTTGCTATCCCCTTCCGGCTCACGTAGAGGGGCCAGGACGACAGTTCCGTCTTTTTCTACAGCGGGGCTAGGGTTTCACCGGAGAGAGGCTCCGGAGCTTCTGAATCCCACAAAGTACCATGGTATGGAATACCATGTGTTTTATAGTGTTCCATGTGTCTTAAATGCCAAAGATTCCATCACTCCCTGTGTTATGGCCTCACCGGCGTCGGATTCTCTCTTCCGGGTTCGAAGACTGCTCACACCCCGAAACTCCCGGAACTGACGGAACGGGGGGAACCTTTCCAATATGTGGGCGCTACTATTGTATTGGGTGTTCCTTGGGCCTAACATGACACAACCAAGCAACTATTTCCACTTTGCTACCCCCTTCCGGCTCACGTAGAGGGGCCAGGACGACATTTCGGTCTTTTTCTCCAGCGGGGCTAGGGTTTCACCGGAGAGGGGCTCCGGAGTGTATGAATCCCACCAAGTCCCATGGTATGCCATACCATGTGTTTTAGAGTGTTCCATGTGTCTTGGATACCAAAGATCCCATCACTCCCTATGTTATGGCCTCACCGGCGTCGGATTCTCTCTTCCGGGTTTCAGGACTGCTCACACCCCGAAACTCCCGGAACTGAAGGAACGGGCGGAAACTTGCCAATAGGTGGGCCCTACCATTGTATTAGGTGTTCCTCGGTGCTATGACACAACCAAGCACCTAGTTCCACTTTTCTACCCCCTTCCAGCTCACGTAGAGGGGCCAGGACGGCAGTTCCGTCTTTTTCTACAGCGGGGCTAGGGTTTCACCGGATTGGTGCTCCGGAGCGTCTGTATCCCACGAAGTACCATGGTATGGCATACCATGTGTGTTAGAGTGTTCCATGTTTCTTGGATACCAAAGATCCCATCACCCCCTGTGTTCTGGCCTCACCGGCGTCAGATTCTCTCTTCCAGGTTCCAGGACTGCTCACACCCCGAAACTCCCGGAACTGACGGAACGGGAGGAAACTTGCCAATAGGTGGGCCGTACCATTGTCTTGGGTGTTCCTTGGTTCTAAGATGACACAACAAAGCAACTAGTTCCATTTTCTACCCCCTTCCGGCTCACGTTGAGGGGTCAGGACGGCAGTTCCGTCTTTCTCTACATCGGGCCTATGGTTTCACCGGAGAGGGGCTCCGGAGCGTATGAATCGCACCAAGTCCCATGGTATGCCATACCATGTGTGTTAGAGTGTTCCATGTGTCTTGGATGCCAAAGATCCCAACACACCCTGTGTTATGGCCTTACCGGCGTCGGATTCTCTCTTCCGGGTTCCAGGACTGCTCACACCCCGAAACTCCCGGAACTGACGGAACGGGGGGAACCTTGCCAATATGTGGGCCCTACCATTGTCTTGGCTGTTCCTTGGGCCTAACATGACACAACCAAGCAAACTAGTTCCACTTTGCTACCCCCTTCCGGCTCACGTAGAGGGGCCAGGACGACAGTTCCGTCTTTTTCTACAGCGGGGCTAGGGTTTCACCGGAGAGAGGCTCCGGAGCTTCTGAATCCCACAAAGTACCATGGTATGGAATACCATGTGTTTTATAGTGTTCCATGTGTCTTAAATGCCAAAGATTCCATCACTCCCTGTGTTATGGCCTCACCGGCGTCGGATTCTCTCTTCCGGGTTCGAAGACTGCTCACACCCCGAAACTCCCGGAACTGACGGAACGGGGGGAACCTTTCCAATATGTGGGCGCTACTATTGTATTGGGTGTTCCTTGGGCCTAACATGACACAACCAAGCAACTATTTCCACTTTGCTACCCCCTTCCGGCTCACGTAGAGGGGCCAGGACGACATTTCGGTCTTTTTCTCCAGCGGGGCTAGGGTTTCACCGGAGAGGGGCTCCGGAGTGTATGAATCCCACCAAGTCCCATGGTATGCCATACCATGTGTTTTAGAGTGTTCCATGTGTCTTGGATACCAAAGATCCCATCACTCCCTATGTTATGGCCTCACCGGCGTCGGATTCTCTCTTCCGGGTTTCAGGACTGCTCACACCCCGAAACTCCCGGAACTGAAGGAACGGGCGGAAACTTGCCAATAGGTGGGCCCTACCATTGTATTAGGTGTTCCTCGGTGCTATGACACAACCAAGCACCTAGTTCCACTTTTCTACCCCCTTCCAGCTCACGTAGAGGGGCCAGGACGGCAGTTCCGTCTTTTTCTACAGCGGGGCTAGGGTTTCACCGGATTGGTGCTCCGGAGCGTCTGTATCCCACGAAGTACCATGGTATGGCATACCATGTGTGTTAGAGTGTTCCATGTTTCTTGGATACCAAAGATCCCATCACCCCCTGTGTTCTGGCCTCACCGGCGTCAGATTCTCTCTTCCAGGTTCCAGGACTGCTCACACCCCGAAACTCCCGGAACTGACGGAACGGGAGGAAACTTGCCAATAGGTGGGCCCTACCATTGTCTTGGGTGTTTCTTGGTTCTAACATGAAACAACCAAGCAACTAGTTCCATTTGCTACCCCTTTCGGCTCACGTTGAGGGGTCAGGACGGCAGTTCCGTCTTTTTCTACATCGGGCCTATGGTTTCACCGGAGAGGGGCTCCGGAGCGTCTGAATCCCACCAAGTCCCATGGTATGCCATACCATGTGTGTTAGAGTGTTCCATTTGTCTTGGATGCCAAAGATCCCATCACACCCTGTGTTATGGCCTCACCGGCGTCGGATTCTCTCTTCCGGATTCTAGGACTGCTCACACCCCGAAACTCCCGGAACTGACGGAACGGGGGGAACCTTGCCAATATGTGGGCCCTACCATTATCTTGGCTGTTCCTTGGTCCTAACATGACACAACCAAGCAACTAGTTCCACTTTGCTACCCCCTTCCGGCTCACGTAGAGGGGCCAGGACGACAGTTCCGTCTTTTTCTACAACGGGGCTAGGGTTTCACCGAAGAGAGGCTCCGGAGCTTCTAAATCCCACCAAGTACCATGGTATGGCATACCATGTGTGTTAGAGTGTGCCATGTGTCTTGGATGCTAAAGATCCCATCACTCCCCGTGTTATGGCCTCACCGGCGTCGGATTCTCTCTTCCGGGTTCCAGGACTGCTCACACCCCGAAACTCCCGAAACTGACGGAATGGGGGAAACCTTGACAATAGGTGGGCCCTACCATTGTCTTGGGTGTTCCTTGGTCCTAACATGACACAACCAAGAAACTAGTTCCACTTTGCTATCCACTTCCGGCTCACGTAGAGGGGCCAGGACGGCAGTTCCGTCTTTTTCTACAGCGGGGCTAGGGTTTTACCGGAGAGAGGCTTCGTAGCGTCTGAATGCCACCAAGTCTCATGGTATGCAATAACATGTGTGTTAGAGTGTTCGATGTGTCTTGGATGCCAAAGATCCCATCACTCCTTGTGTTATGGCCTCACCGGCGTCGAATTCTCTCTTCCGGGTTTCAGGACTGCTCACACCCCGAAACTCCCGGAACTGACGGAACGGGGGGAACCTTGCCAATAGGTGGGCCCTACCATTGTCTTGGGTGTTCCTTGGTCCTAACTGACGGAACAGAGAGGGAGGAGTATGTTCGCGCGCTCGTAGACGCCGAGCGCCAGGTGTACGAGCAGCTCAACGCAAAGCGGCGTCCGATGAGCAGCAGGCCCTCGTCGTGCAGTTGGCGGGCGAGTCTGCCTCGTTCCTGGTTGCCCACCGTGCGGCCCACGAGCAACTGAACTTCGCGCGGTCAAGCCGAGAGGCGATGGAGGATGCCCGGAGCGACATGGACAACGCGCACCGCGCCCGCGTCGAGGACGCCTTTCGTCGGTACAGCGAAGCTATGGCGCTGGACGACGAGGCACGACGGCGGAACAAGCCACGCGTGCGCCAGCACTCGGAGCAGGCGCAGTTGCACCGGATGCGGCTGCAGGGCAGGGCGGAGCGGCGCTGGTTCGCTCAGGTGGCGAACCCATCGCCAAGCTCTCCTTCGTTCGGTGCCGAGAACGATGCCGAGGCTGGCCCCTCGAACATGGCGGTCGATGACGAGGAGGAGGAGGACGATGACGACGAGGAGGAGGACGTCTAGGTTAGTTTTAGGCTAGTTTTAAATATCCCGCCGTAGTTTAAATTCAAATGTAATAGTATGAATGGCTGAAATAAAAGTCTCTACTCTTCCTTAAAGGTGTTTGTGTCTACGCACACTAGATAGATGATCCGAATTGGAGGGCGCCGTTGCAGAGCCGGCCCATCAAATAATCGGACACAGGTCCGGCACCCCAAAGGGGGTCTAATTGGGGACAAATATTTGATGGGTGCCGGTGGAGATGCTATTACAGATGGGAAAAAGGCGAGAGAAAAGTCGACCTTATCTGTATGCGCACGTGGCTCCGAACCAACCATAAGTGGTGACGCAAGCACGGGCGTCATAGAGCCGGCGCCTATAGGACCCACACGTGAAGCTTTGCATCCCTCGCATATACCGGTACAAAGTTGTTTGTGCTGCTGTGTGTATCTTCTATTCTTCTAGCCGCCGCCAGAACCAGGCGACCAGAGAGGCGAGCGTCTTCCTCCTATTTTCACCGGCCAACGCGTTGGCCCACTCTCCCTCCGACGGCTGCTTCGGCGGCAGGAGGGAGGGGGGACCCCGTTCCTCCGCTCTGTAGTTAGGTTTTGGATTTGTGTGTCATGGTGTGCCGTTGGGATGGTGGTAGTGGCGCCCGGACGAATAAATTTGCCTCAACTCCACTCCCACATCGGCGGTGTCCTTCATGACGGCGTCTCGGAGTTGATGGCACCATATGTTTACCGATCCTTCAGATCGGCGGAGTTAGTTTTTATGGATGGTGTCGGCGAGGCGGCGGCGCGGCGACTCCATCACGTGTCTCCCTCTTTCTGCTCTTTCCCCGTTGCCGCGGCGTTGTCTGCGCAGAGAGGATGTGTCGTACAGGAGTACTCGCACACTGTTGTCTGCGCAGGTGACTGTTGGAAGATGATGCATCTTGTGTTGGGTGGTTTCCCCCTCCGACTTCGTCGTCATGCGGGGGTGTCAGTTCTGAAGTTCGATGGCGTGTCCGGGGACGTGTTGCCCCGGTCTGATTCGTTCAATGACAATAGTTTTGCTTATGGCAAACTAGTTTGGAGGTCCGTAAAGCTGCAGATCAGCGATGGAGCCGCGTCGAGCTCGGGTGAAAAGGTGATTTGTCTTCTTTTCCTTTGGTGGCCGTTTCGGTGGTGTTGGAGGAGAGGGATAGACGCTGATTTTTGCACAAGATTATTCTATCTTTTCAGTTCTATAACATCGGTGTTTACGTGCTTTATAACAGGATATTTATTCTATAATTGAAAGACGCTGATGAAACGTCTGGCGGGGTAGCTTTTTTGCTTGCCGTAGGCATAGATTTCCGAATTCGGTGGAAGATTTGATAGCAGTACAGTACTTTAATATTCTTGTGCAAAGCAAAAAGTCAGAAGCTGATGAAACGTCTGGCGGGGTAGCTTTTTCGCTTGCCGAAGGCATAGATTGCCGAATTCGGTGGAAGATTTGATAGCAGTACAGTACTTCTACAGCTTTTCTCAGCTGCAGCACGTGGATATACGCGACGGTTGTTGTCTGTCCTACCAGGCGTGGACGACCCAACACGCGTCATGTGTCCATCTACAGTTGTGCACCTACCGCCACAAACCATTTTGGTCTCCTTGCTTGTCTTTTCTTAGAGCACCAACCAAAATTTGAAGTTCGAACACAATTTTGAGGGAAATAGACAAACAAACAAAAAGTGTTGCCACATGCCTACTGGTTCTAGTGGCGGAAGAAATCGAAGCGCGGGAGAAGATCGGGAGCACAGGTCCGCGTCATCGTATTCTATAGATGCGTTGGGTCCGGTCCGGCCCGGTGAACCGCTGGACCTGACCTGCATTTTGTTACCGGTAGGGTAAAGGGCCGATCCACCAAAAATTAGGTCCAACTAGGTCTTAACCCGATGGAACCTAGGGTCGAACCGCACCTCTCGATCGGCATAAGACTGGAGTCTGGAAGGTGCCGGAGTCCCTCGCCATGAAGGCGTCCACGGCAGGTGGTCCACGGAGTGATGCATGGAGAGATTCATCGATCCTTTCTTCCTTAGATCATGCGCGCGGTGGACTCAATGCGACTTGATCTGGCCGGGCGTCATACTCGCATGGAACTGGAGAAGGTCGCCGCTATGCGCACGCCGCCGGCCCCCGCCCGATCCGTCGTTGCTCTGCTGACTTCCGTCCCCGCTCTGCGCACGCCGCCGGCCCCACACCTCGCCACGCTCCAGTAGATCTGCCGCGCTTCCGTCGGCTTGTCGAACGCGTGTCGCGTCACCTCGTGCATCCTGCCGCTCCCGCGTGTGCCGGTTACGGCCGGCGACCAGGTCGATCAGTCGATGGCTCAAGCGCAGGCCTGCGCGGTGCGCCTATATCGGTGCAATGACGCTCCATGCGCCTATATCAGCGAGAGATCTGCTGGAGCGTGCACCCGCGGATACATGCATACGTAGGGAGCCCATGGAAGTCAGCAGCTCGCTGCAGCCCCGGGGACTCCAGCTTCTCATACAGGCGGCTCATGCAGGCGCCGCTGCCGCTATGTTTCACAGCCCGCTGCAGGCGCCGCTGCCGCTATGTATCGACGTATTCGTTGCGTCTGTGCACGCGTGCGCTGGCCGGGCGCGGAGTTACGCTGTGGCATCGACGCTGTTCTCGAACCAGCGTACGCGTGCCGGTGCCACTCGTGTCGTCTTCGTCTCCGTCCGTCTGCGCAAGTGCGTGCGCGTTGTTGGGTCCACCGGCCGGCGCTACCACGGCGGTGGAAGTGCGGAACACCGTGACCGTGAGGACGCTCCAGCTTCTCTCGTCGCACGCATCCTCATCTCGCTGCCGCTCCTCTCGCACGGCGAGCGTGGCCCAGCGCAGCAAACAGGATGGTGACCACGACCATGCCGAGGATGCGCACGCACAGTCGAACCGGATTGGCAGGCTCCCGAAACGCGTCTTCGGCGACGAGCTTTCACCGGGCAATGTCGTCTGCGTGCGGCCTCGCTGCCGAGCTCCTCGTACTGCGCTGCAGGAAGACGAACATGACGGGCGCAAGAAAAGCCGCCACCATGATGCCGTTGACGATGGCCGCGACAAATGCCGGAGGCACATTGGCCTGCACGCGCATCCGGCACCTTGGACGAGAACTCGCCTTGTGGATATAGTGCTCGCCGTCGTCGGCGCGCATGCCGACATGCAAATGGACGGCCAGGCCGGGCCTCTCTATGGTCGATGCATACTTATTGTACGCTGCAAAAAGATTACGTGTGCGTGCATACTTATTGTACAGATAGTGATGCATGTTCTTTGTCCCTTTCTGCTTGCACTGGGTGCAGCCAAGCTTCTGGACTTGGACGAGTTCATCCCGCCGGCCACAAGCAGCGAGCCCTCACTGGCGTCGACTTCGCCTCTGCCACCGCCGGCATCCGGGAGGAAGTAGTACACTGGCACATCTGACATGTTGATCAGTTCAGCGGTGCACCTGAGCCACGGTCGACGTGGGCATCCGCTACCTCTGGTCCATCAACGTCTACGGCGTCGGCCAAGCAACGTCGCCGTTGCCTCATCCCCTTCTTTGGCAGTATTGGCAGACTGGGGGTAATCGACTGAAAGAGACGCAGTCAGAGCACACCGGCGTGCCACCCTTGCACCCTATTCAGTATTATCTAATGGTGAACCATCTTTCGCAAGACATACTCATCTGCTGGGTGGCAAGACTTTGGTGCCACGAAACCCAGCCATCTGCTGGGTGGCAAGACTTTGGTGCCACGAAACCCAGCCTCACGCACGTCATGTTTTCTGGATGAAAATTCAGAGACATCTTTGAACTTCAGCAGACCCCGAAACAGTAACCTTTTCATGAAAACCAAAACTTCAGACATTCCAGCAGTACACACGAATTCAAACGAGTTTCAGAAATATTCTAGAGAGAAAATTGACAACAGAAAGTCACCATTATGTTCCACATAGTGGCATGCTACTACGTATAACAAGAAACTTTCCTCTCACTACGGGAGAAAGATAATAAGCCGAGGGGGATCCCATACAGCGACAGCCAAATATCGGAGCCGTCGGCGTATGCTAGGAAAGCTGGCGGCTAATGAAAAAAAAATTTGATACGCCGACGGCAACCCCGTCGGCCTATCCTAGTTTTTGTGCTACGCCGACGGCCACCGTCGGCGTATCCTAGGTTTTTTTTTTTGCACTCTCACCATTTTAAGCATAACATTTGCATTCGAACTCGGATTTCGACTTCTTTAGCTCGTTTTGAAAAGGAGAAACATATCTACACTACAGGAAACGCGCGATACGCCGACGGCCTGAAGCCGTCGGCACAGCCACGATCCCCGTCGGCACCGCCTGTGCCGACGGTGGCCGTCGGCACAGTGCCGTCGGCGTATCACCGCGTCGGCTCAGCTCATTTGGCCGTCGGCACAAGAAACCCCGTCGGCACAACATACATGTGGGGCCCACCTGGTCTGACAGTGGGACAGGGATGTCAGGGGACGAGCGGCTGGTGGAGGTAACTGTGCCGATGGCAATGCCGTCGGCACAGAGAGGACACGTGGCGCCGTCTGGTGCGCTCCTGGGGCAGAGGCTATGCCGACGGCAATGCCGTCGGCACATGCCTGACCATTTGGTCAGCGTAGGACCTGTGCCGACGGCATTGCCGTCGGCATAGCCTCTGCCCAGGTTTTTTTTTTGCTCTGTTTTGTGTTGTTTTCGTTCCAAAAATCACAGAAAAATCACAAATAATAATCCAATCCAATAGAAACATCTAGAAGCTCAGTACCATCATTATGAACCATCAAAACATCCAGACAAACATCGTTTAATGTCATACATCGATCCTGATACGTCCATCGATCCAGATACATCCATACATCGATCTAGATACATCCCTAGCTAGGAGAAGGGGTGAAGCCCATGTCTCCACTCGTGAAAACGGGACGATCATGTGTCGCGTCCGTCGAACCAGCTCCGGAGCCACCAGGCGAGGTACCAGGAGTGGCCGAAGCACGGCCGTGAATCGGCGTCGTCTGGCGCGAACCCGGGGAGCCACTAGGAGAAGCCCAGCCAAAAGCCGTGTTCTCCGAAGCTCCAGTACCCTACATGTTCGAGCACGAATTAGACACTTTAGAGGCAAAGTAAATCAGTAATCGACGTGTGGAAAAGAACACATACCGGGGTCTCTGCGTAGTATGTGAGGGCATACTCTTCCCTCGATGTGAATATCGGGACCGGCCCTGGCGCTTCAGGAGGCTCTCCTGGAGGCGCTCCTCGCTCTCCGGTGGTCATCCACCTCATCATCACCTACAAGATGGTTTAGATGTTATGTGTTGCCAAGATGGTTTAGACTTGTCATATTTTGGCGAAATATGGATTGAAAACTTACCATCGATACCGCGTTAGTGTACGCAGTGGAGAGATCATTCCTCTGCTGCCACGCCTGTAGGTCCTCCTTGTACTTCGCATAAGCGGCGGCATAGGCCGCATCGAACTCCGGCTACAATTTAGGAAACAAGTTAATATCGACAACTTAGCAATGCAGAGGGGAATGTCAGAAAACATGATGAGAATGAGAGGACAACTTACATCGGCAGAGGCAAAGGCAGCTCCAGCACGCCGTCGACGAGGCTGGATAGGGACGGCGTCGACGGGGAGGGTAGCCTTGATACGAGTGAGGCTCACGGTAGGCGTAGCCACCTTATCAAGGACTTTCAGACGGCCGTGCTCCCTCCCGTTCCCCGCTAGCATCAACGCCGTCTCGTCGTACTCGTGCTCGAGGGGGTTCTCGACCTGCGGGTGCAGAATCTGGAACGCCGAGCAGTAAGACCGCATGTCCTCCTCGGCTGTGCCGTAGTACTCAGGAGCCGAGGACGTGGCGGTGTCCGAAACGGACTTCTTCTGCCTCATCTTCTGCCACGCCCCCAAGTAAGTAGCTGGCACCCCACTCTGTTTCTCCTGCATCGCAAAAGTAAACGTTATGTGTATCAAGTAGAAACATGCATGATAGAAAATAAACCATCTTTTCCATGTATGTACATACCATCCTCGTCTTGAAGCGGTCGGTGCTGAGGCTGCCTCCACTGTGGGTGCCCCCGTGGCCTCGGTTCCTCCTGTTCCGCTTGCTCAGGGCATCGAATTCGGGGTCTTCCCCGGCCCACCTCCTAGCCAACGCCGCCCATGCGTCCTCGTGTCTTTCGGCCCAGTGTGGAATGACCTGAGAATGCAATAGTGAAGTAAATAGGAGGCAATGCAATGGCAACTTAACTGAAATGTAGAATGACATAGATAGTTTACTTACCCTCATGAAATCCTCGGGTGTCATCTTTGGCGGGTTATCGACATTTTCACGCTTCTTGGCCCTTTTGCCCTTCTCGGCCATGAACGCGCTGATGGCGGTGTGCTTCTGGTTGTACCACACCTGGCGGGTCAACCTCATGCACGCCAGGCGGAGAACCCGAACCGCCGCGGCTCTATCCTCCTCAAGCACCCGGAAAAAGCACTTCAATCATGCATAAAGAAAATTGCGAGTTAGAACGGTGGTGTCATCAACTACGAACGAAACTCAAGAAAATATAACTTACCCAAAACCTGGTGATCACGGCGTCAGAAGCCTTCCCGAAGGGCGGGCAATCAGCAGCCTCGTAGTCTAGCCAAGAAGTGGCCAACTTTGGCTCGCCATCCACAGCCGTGGTGTAAAAGCCCGGCCAATAAAGCCGGATCAGAGTTCCAATCAAGCTCGAAGGCTGGCGGCTCCCTTCAGCATATGTCCAATTGCTGCATAATAATCAAACATTAGTACATATGCCAAAAATGAAACTACATATTTAAAATTACAAAATTAGTAAACTTACTCCTTCTTATTTGGATAAATAAGAGTCTTCTCCTCCTCCGTGGCAGGCTGCTTATCCGCACCGGGGACTCCCGCTTCCCCACGAACTCGCAGCTTCTTCGGTGCCCCTACTCCTCCCTCTACCTCCCCCTCCATCTCCACCTCCACCTCCTCGTCCTCGTCCTCCTCCTCCTCCGGTCTGTACTCCTCCTCCTCCTCCCGTCTGGACTCCGTCTCCCCCTCCTCCCTATACTCTATCTGCAGCTGGGAAGCCACGTCACCAGACGCGGAGGGTGGAGGCTCCAAGTCTACACCTCCCCCGCCACCTCCACCTCGTCCTCGTCCTCGTCCTCCACCTCCACCTCCACCTCGTGCCCGGCGCCCTCGTCCTCCAACCGCATCGTCGTCCACGGGGTAGCGCCGATTGCGAATCAAGGATCTACCACTCCGTGTAATCTTCTTGAGCAAGGACGACGACGATTCCTTGCCTTGGCTCATATTGTCCAATCACCTGCATCGAGAAATAGAAAACAATTAAATCACATATACATAGTAAAAATATAGGCACTTAGCATAAAATGCTGAAATGTAGGCACTTAGCATAAAATGGTGAAACTTGGCATAAAATGTAGAGCATCACTAGGCATGTTCAAAAGAAAAAATACTAAGTATAAAATGGTGAAACTTGCATAAAAATATTAAGATAAAATACTAAGTATAAAGACATCACCTAGAATCATCACTCTCATAATTAGGTGGGTTCTCGTTCTCACTATCTGTATCACTATCACATGAGTAGTAAATTAGAGGATCTTCGAACGGTGGTGGCTCATCATCGTCTTCATTGTCTGTATGTAGCTTGGTGAGCATGTCTATGTCCTTTAGATCCACCACTGACTCACCACGAGTTTCTGCATTGTTCTCAAGGTCCTCAAAACCACCCATTTGTAAGTCAAAGTCCCCGAAGTCCTCTTGCTCTTGATAGAAAATTCCCTGGTACGTTTCCGGGTCAATGTTGTTATAATCGTCGTCGGACGGCATGGGTAGTTTACCATGTGGCGATACCCTGAACGCGACCTCCCAACCCTTGAGTGCCTCTTTCTGGCATGGGTAAGGCAAATAATAAACTTGCTTAGCTTGGTGAGACACAATAAAGACATCGGCTCCGCTATAGGTGGTTGAAGGCCTAACTTCAACTAACCCAATGGAAGGGGTACTTTTGTATCCATGGACGGGGTCGAACCAGTGGCATTTGAACACAACGAGCTTGAGTTCTACGTTGGTGCGATTGAACGTCAGCTCGTATACCTTCTCTAACCTTCCGTAGTAGTCTACGGAATCGGCGCCTCGGGTGAAAACCCCGGTATTTACCGTTTTTGCATTCGGCCGACTCTTCTGGTGATCCTCCGTATGGAAGCGATACCCATTCACATCATACTTCTCATATTTCATGACGCTACGGGTAAAACCTTGGGAAACACATCTCAACTCATCCGTCATCTGAACGTTGGGATTAGCTCCCTACAAATACGATACAAATTGTTTTGTGCATTAGATAGGTGTAACGAAAGGGACAAGTCACATATTGCAAGGTAATAGGGAGAGGTTAGAAATTACTTTTTCCATGAACCAAGACACAAATTTTTTCTGTCCGGGAGCACCCTCTTTCAGAAGAGTGTCCAGCTCTCCGATAGATGGTTCCTCCGCTCCAGACCACATTTCATCCGTGAATTCTCTAAAAGAAGAGAATACGTATTAGATCGAAACAGGGTTACTAGTTGGAAAGTAATTTGTACCACCATTTTACCTGATATAATCGACCACTTCCTTCATGTTCGTAAGCACATAGAGCATTATGCAATCTTGCTCTTCCTTGGTCAAGGTATATTTTTCTCGGCCACCTGACTTGCCACCGGGACATTGGAAGAGGAGGAGCTGGGGGTCATGCTTGGGCTCGTTGATATTGTACCGAGATGCCTGGTTATGCATACTGGGAACTTCAGCAGGATAGTACGTTGTCGCGGCGTCTGCCATCTCCTCAAGACATACTCCCTCAGCTATGCATGCTTCAATCTTAGCTTTATTTCCAGTTTTGTTTCTAATGTACTTGAACTCTCTCTCAATACAAAACTGCCAACGAAACTGCACCGGTCCACCCAAAAGTGCCTCGTTCACGAGATGCACAACGAGATGTGCCATCGGAGTAAAGAAGCCTGGCGGAAATATCATCTCTAAGTTGCATAGAAACTCCGGCACTAGATCATGCAGCTTCTGAATAATCACAGGACATATCTGCTTAGCACAAAGCGTGCGGAAGAAATGGCTCAACTCCGCGAGCACTCGCCAGACACGCTCGGGTAGATACCCTCGAACCATCACCGGCATCAGCCGCTCAAGCCATATATGATAGTCGTGTCTCTTGAGCCCGTTGACTTTTCCCGTTAAAAGATTGACCCCCTTGCTTATATTCGAACAATAACCATCAGGAAACATGAAAATGAATTTGAGCCACTTGAATACCTCCTTCTTTTGAATACTGTCAAGGCAGTAGTCAGCGAGCGGTTTAAACCAATTTTTTCGCCGGCGGTCAGGAGCCTGCATATGTAATCTCTTTCTATCAAAGAGTTTCTGGACATCGACTCTAGCCTTCACATTATCCTTCGACTTCTCAGGAATGTTCAGGATTGTGTGAAAGAGTGACTCTCCGACATTCTTTTCGGTGTGCATCACATCGATGTTATGGGGAAGTTCGAGATCCTTGTAATAATCAAGCTGCGTCAAGCCTGCCACGTGAGTCCAGTTGTGTGTTGTACCATATCCGACGTATCGTGGGCCATTTCCCCCAGCGGGAACAAGAGCACGTAGCTCGGCATCAACAGCTGCACCATCGAATGTTGGTATCTTTTTTTCTACACGCTCAACTCTGCCCTTCTTGAAGTTCTTTTTGTCTTCTCTAAATCGATGCCTTCTTTTGAGGAACTGTCGATGCATGTCAAACGAGGAATACTTCTTACCCGCGCTTAACCAGAGGAACTCCAATCGGTTCCTGCACACTGGGCATGGCCACTTACCAGCGGTACACCATCCACAGAATAGAGCGTACCCTGGAAGGTCGTGCATGGAGTATTGGAACCAAATTTTCATTAAGAAGTTTTTCTTTGATGCCCGGTCGTATGTGAACGTCCCGTGGTGCCAAGAGTGGTCCAAATCATCCACAAGCGGCTGCATGTAGACACTCAGATTCTTTCCCGGGTATTCTGGCCCTGGAATGATCAGCGACAGAAATATGGTATTCCTTTGCATTAAGACTCCAGGAGGGAGATTGAGCGGAATAACAAACACGGGCCAGCAGCTGTATGAGGCAGTCGACATACCATATGGATTGAATCCATCTGTTGCTATCGCAATCCTGACATTTCGAGCCTCTTTTGCCTCATCGGGGTATTTTGCATCGAAATTCTTCCATGCCTGACCATCAGATGGATGTCCCATCTTTTCCCGTCCGTGCTCGTCTGTGTATCTCTTCCCCATCTTGTGCCAAGTCATCTGTTTGGCAGTCTCCTCGGACCAATACAGCCGCTGGATTCTTTTAATGAATGGGAGATACCGAAGAATCTTCATAGCGACTTTCGTCTGCTTCAACTGACCATCGGCTCCCTTTACCTCATGATACCTAGACGCCTTACAAATGCTACAGTACTTGTCATCCGCAAACTGTTTCCAAAACAGAATGCAGCCTTTTGGACAAGAATCTATCTTGTATAATCCATGTTGAGCCCTTTCAAGACTTTCTTCGCTTCGTGCATGCTTTTAGGCAGACAATGCCCCTCGGGCAACATGTTACCATAGGTTTTCAGATTAGCTTCAAATCCAGCACGGGTGGTGGAGTACCGGGCCTTGTCGGCTAGTGCTTGAGAGATGGCATCGAGTTGAGAAATCTTTGCACCCTCATATAGCGGCCTCTTAGCCGAGCCCATCATTTCAAAGAAGGCCTTCGCTGTTGGCTCGGGTTCATCCGGTTCCTCCGGTTCGGGCTGTTCCTCCACTTGAGGTGGCGAATCAGGCATGTCGGCATCACGGAAATCATCTAACAAGTTCCTAATCCCATCGTACTCAATGCCATTGATCCGCTGGTGCATCACCTCTCCTCTATCACGCTCGTACTGAGCAAAGTCGACAGTCGTCACGTAGTTCTGCATATATCCATGCAACCACAGGTGTTTAGTCATTTCAACCTTTCCATGACGATGCCGCCTCCGACAATTAGAGCAAGGGCATAATGGGCGAACCGCTGACTTTGAACCACGCGCTAACTCTTTCACTAACATGTTGGTCTTCCATTCCCACTCATCTGTTCTTTCAGTCACAGAAATACGTCCGCTGTACATCCACTCATTACCAGACATCCTCTGCTTTATTGGGAGACAAACAACAACGCATTTCTTAAAATGCAGCAAGTTATAATACTTTTTTACAATGTCATCGGATTAATTACGACAAAATTTTATATTTACAGCATGCAACGGTTCACCTACATGTATAATAGGTAGGGGCCTAATCCCACCCGGGTATGTGTAGATCGGTCCGTGTCCCATGTTCTACCCCGACCCGAGACGGAATTTCGGCAGCACCTCCCCGCTGTTCTTCAGAATACACGTCTCGAACTTTTCAAGCCGAGAGGGTGTGCATCCGAAGAACAACGGGGGGTGCTGCCGAAATCCGTCTCAGGAAGGAGCAGAACATGGGACACGAACCGAACTACACATACCCGAGCTGTCCAAAACGTGGACAATCCGGAAGAGCTACGGTTATAAACATGCAGAGACGGACAGTTCTGCATATTTATAAATTTGCAACCCTTCCGGACGGGAGACGCCTAGGGTTACGCGACTAAACATGAATGTAAATGTGACATCGGCTCGAAGGCCGGGGCAGAGCAAGGGGCAGAAGGGCAGAGGAGAAGAAAATTTAGCTCACCTCGAGCGTAGGTGCGAAGCTGCAGGTCGTCGGAGCTGCAAGGAAGGAGAAAGTCGATGACGCGCCGCCTTGGACTCACGGAAGAAGCTCGATAAGACCACGGCTGGACCTACGCCATCTGAAACCACACAATGAACATCCATTAAAACATTGCAACATTTTTTACGAAATTACAGTAAAATTTTCAAATTGTAGCATTATGCGTGCGAGGGGCATCGCCACCGAAGCAATCGGCGCGCGAGGGGAATTATTTTTATTTACTAAGCATTGTTTTTATTTACTAAGCATTTGCATGTTACATATCCATTTTTCCGGTTAGATGATTTCGTATATGTTGATGGCTGCAGAGTGGAAACAGTGAAAGAGCTTCCCCCACACCCCCCCCCGGCGTACCAGGTAGATCAAGTAACGTATCGACTCAAGGAGAGTTCCATTTACACAATAGAGTGTTTTAACCTTTGACGCGACGAAAACTTACATATCATCCGATCACACTCCTTGAGCATCTACTAGCCCGCTAAATAGGAGAAACGACACATAAACATCACGCATGCGAGGTATGTGGTTCTGACAATTACAAACATTACAGGTTTCAAAACATCCTATGGTAACATATTTATCGAGTACAGTGTTTTGTGCAGGAAAAAAAATATTGTTACTCTAGGAGAGCATGTGCTTCTGACATTGTTGCTTACAGGTGGATCCATTGAAACAGTACAAAGTAAACTTGGTACTCATTTACCAGCGTCCTCAGTGTCCATGTACCTTAACAATAAAATTTGTCAGTTCTATGCACGCATATTCTGATTTAAAGATTTACCTACAAAAATAGTCCATACACCCAGATGACCAAATCGTTACAAATAATAATATAGAAAGGACTGGCAGTGGATTACTGGATTATATATATATATAATTAATTTGAGTCTTAGCGAAAAAAGTTGACATGGCCGATTAGCATCTGGGCTGAACAAGAATTAGTTTAGAACTTGCTCTCTTAGGTTACTCTTTCATAGTTGGTTCATCCAGTTACATTTCCTTGAAAATGAATGTTCTTTCTTAATGAAGGTTCAGAGAATTAAAATATTTTGTATGGGGAACAAAAGAAACGTAGGCATGAGGGGCTCTCGCGAAGGCTCGGGCGATTCGCCCGGCGACGCGCCCCCCCAACCGCCCGGCGCCGCTCCGGTGCCCCGCGGCCACACCCCCTCCCTGCCCAATGCCTCCGCCCTGCCCCCCGCCTCCACCCCTCCCGCCGCCGCCCCCCCACCCCCCACTCCCATCCTTGGGGCTGCCCGTGCTGTCCCATCGGCTGGCGGATCGAGATCGAGCGAGGGTTCAGGCGGGGCCCCAGCCTCCACCGCGCTCGGCGTCGCTCCGGCGCCCAGCGCCCACTCCACCGCAAACTCCGCCTCCGGCGCGGCCCGGAGCGCCGCTTCTCGATGCGTTGACCGTGGGCGAACGACGATGGCCGCCGGCACTCCAGGTGAGAAATTCCAGAGCCATGTTCTAGCCCAGTTTCAGTCCGTTGTCGCCTACGCCCACCTCGACCCCCTGTGCTCAGACGAGCCCGGTCCAATCTGGATCACTCCCCCATTCCTATCCCCCTGCTTCTCTGTGCGTTCCGTGGAGGCGATTTGCAATTTCTTTCTCTCTGCTCCTTTGGATTTTCTCGCAGTTAATTTGGTTTCCGAAAACATCTTCAAAATCTTGCTTGCCTCTCCCGATTTGGCGCGTTACATCGTTGTTTGGAAAGAATTCCTCTTTCCGGGATTTGATTTTGCCCTGCACCTTTCCCTCGACGCGGCGCGCGCTGCGGCTGCCATGGTTACTGTCAGAGAACCTCTCCCCATTAGAGCCACGTCGGGCCGACAGCAGCCAACTGCCAGCAGCTCTAGCTTTAAATGGATAAAACCCCCCGTGTCGGAAGCAGAGGGACTGCTCCCCATCCCCCTGTCTTTACTCCACCGGTCGGTAGTCGACCTGCACGTCCAATCTGTCGACCACCATCCCATCACCATTGCTGCCGCTGCGGAGAGCGTGGCCGGCGCGGGGCGCGAGACGCCGCCTTCGCCGTGCCCATTCACTGCGACGGAACCCCCCACCCACCGGACGTACTGCGATGCGCTCCGCACCCCTGCACCGCCCCCGCCTCCTCCGCCCTTTAAGAAGCCACCGCTCAGGTCGCTCTCGGGGAACTGCTTCCGCTGTCTTTCTCCACTTCGTCACCACAAAGTCGCCGACTGCCGGGACCCCGTAGTTTGTCGGGGTTGCGGGAGCTCGGGACATAAGCTCAAGGGCTGCTCCATGGCTGCTCCCCCACCTGCCTCTAGGCCGCCGGCATCCTCCCCCACGATGCCCACCCCCGCTGCAACCTCCCCCCGCGGCCCTGCCAATCCGTTCCCGGCCTCCCTCCGGGCTGCCCGCGCAAGCCCCGTCCCGATGCAGCTTCTCTCCCCTGTCCGCGTTCGGCGTGGCTCTGGCTCCGGGGGCGCACGGGACGACGAAGACGCCCCCCCCTCGCCACCGTCCATCTGCCTCCACCCTCGCACCCCGCCTCCGCCGCCACCTTCACCACCCCCGCTGCGGGACGTCGGCACGTCCCTGTTTCCTGACACGGTGCCCCCGTCGCCGCCGGCGGCGGCTTCGGACCGAAGCCCTCCTCCCTCCCTGCAAGCGTGGCCCTTCCCGCCACCTGCTGTGCCGCGGCGCGAACTTGTCCCCTCCTCTCCCTCCGCGGCTGGAGACCCATCGGGCGGTGAGGACGATGACGGAGAGTCCCAGCTCAGTGATCCTACGCTCCCAGCGGACTCCGACAGGCCCGATTTCCTGGAGGTTTTCATGCCGCCTGGGGATCTGGACGCGGCGAGGAGGCTCGCGGTGGTCTGGCTTGAGCCTAGGGACGGGTTCCTGAACCCAACTCAGTCCATCAACGAAGGCCTTTTCCATGCCATGGCTCACCTGCAATTCGAGCTCGTTCCCTCCGGGCTGGGGGCTTGCTATGCACGCTTCTCCACGCACGCCGAGCGGGAACTAGCCATTGCTCTTGGGCCTACCATGCACGAAGACGTCAGAATCACGCTGGAGCGCGAGGAGCTCGCCCAGCGCGCCCCCATCCGCGAGCATGTCTGTGCGCTGGTCTGGGCTTCTCCGGTGGCCGCCGAGCACTTCACCCCCTCGGGCATCCCCGCGGTGTTCCGCGGTTTCGGTGAAGTATTGGAGATCGACCCCCTCAATCTGTTAGGGCGCGACCTGTCTGCGGTGCGCGTGGTTCTGCTCATGGACAACCCAAGGGAAGCGCCTTGCGACCTGTGGCCTGTCGGTGGTCCGTGGGGTTCTAGAGTGGTGAGGGTGAAGGTCGTGCAGGTTTGGGCGCGTAGCCAGTCGTTCATCGACGGCGTCTACCGTCCTTTCTTCGGCCGTCCACCCCCGCCGCCCTTCCGCCATCTTCAGATGCGCCATCTGCAGCTCCTGGGCACCCCTACGAACCTCGCTCCTTCGGGGCCAGCGGCAGACCCTCGCTCCCCCCCGCGCATGCATGATCACCTCGTTGCGCAACAGCTGCTCGCCCTCCCACCGGTGCCCGCTGGTGCCGTGCGTGCTCCACCGCCCTCCCCGGCCTCATCTCCGGGGTCGTCTGTAGCTCCTACGGCCAGCAACCCCTCCTCTGGCGGTTGGGACAGCTCCGGCGGGTCGGGAGTCTCCTTCTGCTCTGAGATTTCCCCTGCCCGCCGTCCATCGAGTGTCACAATCACGGAGCTCCCTGCGGACTCTCCCCCTGGCGAGCTGTCAGGCGAGGAGGGCCCCTGGCAGGAGGTTGCCAGCTCTGCCCACCATGTCCGTAAGGCGCGGGGGCGAGCCAAGCGCGCACAAGACAAAGCCAAGTCCCAGCTCCTGGACGCCAAGGTGTCGAATGGAGGACAACGCAAAAGCTCTCGTCTGGCCTCCAAGGAGAAGGTGCTGTTCGAAGACGCCACCACCAAAGCTGTGAAGCTCCGTGCGCTGAAAGACACTCTGAAGGGGTGCTCAGCCAAGCTACAGGCACACGTTCGGGGCTGCAAGATCATGCAGAACGTCGCCTCCCCCATGGGAATGAAGCCTGCGTCCGCGCTGCACGCTGCGGCCTTCGACACGGTGCCCGCTTGTGTCGATGACTAGCTCTCCTCTAGTTCCCGTTAGCTCGTGCCTGTGCCGCTCCCTTGGCAGCTGCTGTTCGTCTTTCTTTTTCCCTTTTATTCGCCTGTTAACAAATGGGTGTGGTGCTGTTCACCTTACCCCCCACCGCCTTGTTTTCTCTGGTGTTTGTTTCGTTAATGGATAATTTCAGTTTCAAGAACTTGTTGATCGCCTCCTGGAATGCACAGGGCCTGGGTGACGATGCCAAGTGTGAGATCGTCAGGGACAATCTGTCCACCACCCCCCTCTCTATAGCCTGTATTCAAGAAACAAAACTTGCGGCTCCCAGCCCTGCTAAGATCCGCTCCTTCCTCCCCCGTCAGCTAACTGAATCCGTTGTGCTCGCTGCGGATGGCAGCCGCGGAGGGCTGATCACGGCCTGGAACCCAAGCTTGCTCGAGCTTACCGAATGCGCCTTGCGGTCCTTTAGCCTAACCACAATCCTAGCTTCCACCACCACGAACGCCTCCATCACTGTAACCAACATATACGCCCCTGCTGATCATAGCCGAACCCAAGCCTTCGTCGACGAGATGAACACTCTCGCGCCATCCGTTAGCGGGCCATGGTTGGTCCTAGGGGACTTTAATCTCCTTCGCTACCCCTCTGATAAGAACAACCAAAACTTCAACCATTCCCTAGCTGCCACCTTCAACGCCCTAATCAACCGTTTAGCGTGGTTCGAGCTCCCGCTACTCGATCGCCTGTTTACCTGGACTAACCGCCAAGCAAACCCAACTCTCGCCCGCCTTGATAGAGCCTTCTTTAACACCGACTGGAACTTGGCCTTCCCCAACTCCTCGCTAACTACCATGCCACGCCCCACCTCTGACCATTTCCCTCTGCTAATCACCGCGGAAACCTCCATCCCTAAACCCTCGCAGTTCAGGTTTGAAAATGCCTGGTTGCTGGACCCAGCCTTCCTTCCCACCACCATCCCATCCTGGTCTCGCCGTGTGCCATCTCGTTCAGCTGCCCTCGATCTCGCCTCGAGGATCAAGCGCTTCCGGTCTGCTGCTAAGGTTTGGAGGAAAAACCACCTTTTCACCCCCTTCTTTGATAATAACTGTCGCTTCTTGATTGATCTGATGGATTTTGCCGAGGAGGATAGGCCCCTCTCTGTCCATGAGCACAGGTTGCGAGATGATGCGCGTGCCAAGCTGGCTGCCTCGGTCCGCCGTGCGGCTGCACGGTGGAAGCAGAGAGGGAAGATGCGCGCGGTGGAAGAAGGCGATGAAAATTCAAAATACTTCCATGCTCGGGCGTCTCAGAGATTCAGACGGAACCAGATCAGG
Source organism: Alopecurus myosuroides (assembly GCA_028641055.1). Taxonomy (NCBI): domain Eukaryota; kingdom Viridiplantae; phylum Streptophyta; class Magnoliopsida; order Poales; family Poaceae; genus Alopecurus; species Alopecurus myosuroides. The sequence goes on from CM054060.1 coordinate 23,727,930, forward strand.
GCGATTGCGGTTGGCGACGAGGTCGCCCTCTCCCACAACGCCAAAGCTGATGCCCTCTTTTGTTTCTTCCACGACCTGCTCGGCTGCGCACGGGATGTCCGTTGGGGGTTTGATCTTGCGCAGCTATACAACAGTGCTCCCAGGGTCGATGGCTCGGCGTTGACAGCTCCGTTTGAAGCCAAGGAGATCAAGCAGGCTGTCTGGGGGATGGACCGCTCCAGTGCTCCTGGTCCGGATGGTCTTGGGCCCAGTTTCTATCGCGCTGCGTGGCCTGTCGTTGAACCTGACATTCTGATGCTCTTCAGAGAACTGCACGAGGGGCGCGCTGACATTGGCTGCATTAACAGGGCGCACGTGGTTCTTCTCCCAAAAGGGGAGGGAGTCCTTGCTCCTGGGTCATTCCGCCCCGTCTCGTTGCAAAATGGATCGATCAAGATGGTTTGCAAGGTACTCACTTCGAGACTGCAGTCTGTAATTGGGTCCCTGATAGACGAGAATCAATCTGGCTTCTTGTCTGGAAGGAGCATATCTGAGAACTTTGTGTTTGCGACGGAGATTGTTCAGACCTGCTTCCGTCGAAAGTGCCCCACGATCACCCTGAAGCTGGATTTCGCCAAGGCATTTGATTCTATCGATTGGAGGAGCCTGAGGGATATTCTGACTGTCCGCGGCTTCCCCGCCCTATGGTGTGATTGGATGGACACAATTCTGTCTTCGTCCCGCTCCGCGATCCTCCTCAATGGAATCCCTGGAGCTTGGATTGACTGCAAACGTGGGCTGCGCCAGGGAGATCCCCTCTCTCCATATCTCTTCCTGATTGTTGCCGATGTGCTTCAGCGACTGATTAAGGCTGACCCGCTGCTGTCTCATCCTCTGGTCGATGGGGAGCCGTGCCAGGTACTCCAGTACGCTGATGACACACTCGTGATCATGCGCGCTGATGTTGGGGCTGCTAAGAGACTGAAGGAGCTGCTGGATCAGTTTGCGGCTGCCACGGGGCTTGTGATCAACTTCCACAAAAGCACATTGGTCCCGATGCATGTTGAGGATGATGCGCTCGCAGATATTCAGAGTTCACTTGGCTGTCGGGTTGAGGGATTCCCACAAACCTATTTGGGGCTCCCGCTCTCAAACGAGAAACTGAACCTCTGCCACTTCTCCCCGATGATCGCAAAAATTGATAAATATCTGTCAGGTTGGAGTGCGCTGCTGCTGTCTGCTGGAGGCCGTATTGTCCTACTGAACGCTGTGCTTGATGCCCTCCCAGTGTTTGCTATGGGCGCTATGATTCTCCCACCTCCCCTACTCATCGCAATTGACGGTCTCCGCCGCGCGTTCCTGTGGAATGTGGCTGATCGGCCGTCTGGTGCAAAGTGTCTGGTGGCCTGGCTCGCTGTCTGTAGAAGCAAGAAGGAAGGTGGGCTCGGGATCAAATGCTTGCAAACGAAAAATGAATGCCTGCAAACCAAACTGCTTCACAGGCTGCACTCGGCGCCGCTTGCGCCGTGGCCACGATGGGTCTGGAACACCATGGGGGCGGTGCCCACCTTGTCCAAACGTCCCCGATCTCACTGGGACCACCTCGCCGCGCGCATGCCGCTGTACCGTGACATTGCCAGGGTTCAGGTGGGAGACGGGCGCCGTGCCGCCTTCTGGTTGGACACCTGGACTGGAGACGGCCCTCTTCAGCTCCGCTTTCCCGCCTTGTTCTCACATGCTCTTGACCCCCTGGTGTCGGTCGGGGCGGTGGCGTCGAGGGGGCTGCGCCGCTGCCTGGTCCCTCGTCTCAACGCCGCTGGCGCGCGGCAGCTTCCGCTGGCAGAAGCCCTGCTGCCTAGCGAGCTGGTGGGGGAGGACACCTGGACGCTCTCCCGCTGCAAACGCCGCTCCGGCGCTCTGGACGCCGCTGCGCTGTATAAGCTGCGCACCTTGGGCGGGGTGGCGGCGCCGTTTGCTGATTTTGTCTGGGAAAACTCCGCTCCCTCTCGAGTCAAGTTCTTCGGGTGGCTTCTCCTGCAGAACCGCATCCAGTCCCGTTCGGCTCTCCGCCGAAAAGGGATCCTCTCCGACGAAGAGGATATCTGCCCAGTGTGTGGCGTTCCCGGCGAGACCAGTGATCATCTTATGCTGAACTGCGGGTTCGCACGCAGCTTTTGGGCTAAAGTTGGCTGGGCTCTGCCGATCGAAGCGTCCGTGCTCCAGATCCATGAATACTGCCCCCCGCCCAGTATCCTCGCCGGGTCTGGCCCCGCCTTCCTGCTCATGTGTTGTTGGAACCTGTGGAAGCACCGCAATGCTGTCGCGTTCCGCGAGCAGCATCCTTGCCTGTCCCTCCTTCTCAGAAACTGCCGCGAGGACGCTCGTTTGTGGAAAGGCCGCCTCCCGCCAAAACTCGAACTCGCCACAGACACATGGCTCTCTTGCCTGCCTGATGGCTTCTCCCCCCCTCCTCCTCTCTGATACACTGGTTCCTACCCTCTGTAATTGACATCTGACCGCGTTGGGTCGATCTTTATATATGCAATACATTCAGGTGGGGTTTATCCCCCCCGGTGAAAACTTCAAAAAAAAAAAAATATTTTGTATGTATGTCATCATCTTGGGAATTTTTCGCCTCTTGCTCAACTCAAGAATGTATGAGTATATGCTTACTCAAGAAAATTTGACTCTGGTGCACTTAAGCAAACCGCATGCTACTTTTCTTTAGAAAAAATGTCTGCACTCTTCTTTTGCACTACTTATTTTGCTTGCTTCTAAGCTGTGAATTACGGTGCAGGTAGTTGAAATGCTTGGGGGAGTTGTTACCTGTGAAGGAAGTTCATGCACACATGTTGTTACTGGAAAAGCTCGAATGACTATGAATTTTCTCACTGCTTTGAGCTCTGGGTTAGTTTTCATCTAAATTTTCTTACTGCTTTGAGCTCTGTTGAAGCATCTTACTCACTATGGAGTAATATTTTCCATCTGACTAGACTATATACTGATTGCAGGGCTTGGATAGTTTCTCCAAACTGGTTAAAACAGAGCTTCAAAGAAGGGCAATTTGTAGGTGAGTCGAAACATGAGACAGCTAAGCAACCAATTCTTGCTATGTGTGTCTGCAATGGAAGCCATGAAATGTATGAGCAAAGATTTCTGTAGTCACCTTCAGCTTCTCTTACGGATTTTCTGCTGTTTCCCAGGTGAAGCAGAACATGTTCTAGATGATGAAGAATATAAGATGAAATACAAGTCTGAAATGAGAGATGCGGTGATGAGGGCTAAAGAGAGGCCTTGCTTGTTATTTTCGGGCTACACTTTCTGTCTGACCAAGTACATCGAACCCTCTGCTGGTGTTCTCTCTCCAATTGTCAAATCCTGTGGTGGCAAGGTAACTTCAGATCATCCTGCCATGCATGAGTGTTTGGAAATAATTTTAGGTGAAAATACCAAATTTTGCAGAGTCTAGCATTTGAAATATGACAAGGGCCATTCTGAAGTATTTTCTCATCTGTTTACGTGCAGGTCATCAATAGGCTAGAACGGGGAGATCAGGAAGAACTGCAGGAGGCTCAACAACTTCCACTGAGAGATACTGATAAACTAAATTTTGTGCTACCTATATGTGTGTGCTGGATTGTAGTACGTGGGGTTTCTGCCATTTCATATCTTTTCAATAAACAAGTGTGATTGTTCTTAATGTGGAACCATTGTTACTGTGTTTGAGCTCCCCCAACTTCCAAAGTAATCCTGCATGTACATTTCCACTACTTGGGAGTTTTAAGTTACTTGGCAATGCATGCATGGCAGTTTGGCTAGCTATTCGCGTCACGGGCCGTCGAGGCAATCTCCTTGTAGTGACAATGGACGTGCACGCATTTTGTCCGCGGGATGGGAAAAGTCAAGCATATTCATCATCTCCGTAGGTACTTTTGTCCTAGTAGGTTAATTATTAGCTCGTTCTTTTGGTTCGTTAGGTAGGTAACATCTGGCTAGTGCAGTACAGCGTGCAGCCGGTCTGTCTAGGTCAAGCTAGCTCAGGTGCGCGTGCATGGTGGGTGAATAATCATGAGCAACCACACATCGGATATACCCATCGCTGTCAGAAGAAAGGGGCCACTTCGTGATCGATCGAACCAAAGTGTAGAGATACAACCGCAAAAGAGTTCACTCCCTGTCTAAGATGCACATAGCTAGCCACTTATTACAAGTTCAATCATTGCATATATATATGCTGCATTTTCAAAAAACAAATCACTGCATGCACCTCCGGAAACAAGGGAAGTGCCGAACTGGTTTGTAACTTTTCACCTGAACTTTTTTTCTTACTGAAAAGACACTCCTCGTTCATCAATGAAAATCAGCTCAAATTAATCCAAACAAAATGTGATTAAGAACTCAAGTGCGTGTCTCTATCTCACTGTTTCTACTACTACCAAGCATGCATCTAACTAAATGGGTCAGTAAAAGGTTGCCTAAGCTAGCACACCAACAGCTAGCGGACGAGGAATACGAGCCTTCACCTAAAAAGATTTTCAGTTACTCATTTTTAACCTTTAGCTTCCAAGAGAAATAATGGAACTCAATTTCGAACTAGATTAATACGCAGATCATGGTAGGATCTAGGATGAGAATGGCAACGCATCCAAGAGGAAACCCATGGAAATCCAATAGCACAGAGCGATACCGTCACATTTGCTGGGACGAACCTTAACGGCCAGGATCATCTCACCTCGGGTTGCAGTTCGCTGTGGTGGCCGGGGGAGGCAGCTGGGAGGAGGAGCAGCACGGCGGCGGCGACCTGCGGCGGAGACCTGCGGCGGAGACGGGGCAGGGAGACGGCCTCCTGCGGCGGCGCCCTGCGGCGGAGGCGGGGCAGGGAGACACGGCCAACTGCGGGGAAGATGGAGGCACGCGGGGAGACGGCGGCGACGGCGGGGAGGACGGTGGGGAGACGGCGGCGACGGCGGGGAGTGAGATGCGGGGAGAGATATGCGCGCGGGGGGAAAACCTGGACAGGGACGACCGCGCCGTCCCGGCTCGATTTGTTTCTGCGGATAGGACTACGCCGACGGCATTGCCGTCGGCACAGTCGTGGCTCTTTTTTTTTTTACATACGCCGATGGCATTGCCGTCGGCACACTTCTTTTTTTTTCAAAATGAGTATTCATTATTCATTCACGTGTTCAATTATTCATTCACGTGTTCAATTATTCATTGTCTTTTTAATTATTCATTCACGTGTTCAATTATTTTATACAACAATGAAAGGACAAAGTGAGTATATAGATATGAACATATTTGTGTTGATTTTCCTCTCAATATTTAGTTTTGGCATATTAACTTACTAGCACCAATTCATATATAGAGTTGATTTTCCTCTCAATATTTGTGTTGATTTTCCTCTCAATATTTTATAGTTAGACTCTCTCTAAGAGTAGTTTTTTAATAGATGCCATTTGCTAGGCTTACGCCTTATGTGAACATAATTGAGAAATTGTACGAATGGCTCTGTCTAATGGACTTAAACATGGAGGAAACAAAGTTAGCCTGTCCTTATCAGACTCATGCTTATTATTAAACAAAAAATACTATTCTAAAATAATTGAACACTATTTATGCTTTTGTTGGGGTCCAGACGCTCCGGAGCCCCCCCTCCGGTGAAACCATAGACCCGCTGGAGAAATACCGGACTTATACGGAAACACGCGGTAACGGCGTCGAAAGGGGGTAGCATTGTGGAACTAGGTGCTTGGTTGTGTTAGGGTAGGCCATAGGAACATAAAACAACAAGGTAGAACCCACCTCTTCGGAAGATTCACGACGTTTCGTCCGATACGGGGGTTTCACCCTATAAGCGCGTGTAAACTCACGAGAGAGAAGTGGATGCCGGTGAAGCGGCCCACACCCCGGAGTGAAATCTTTGCCATCAAAGCACACAACACACCTATAATAACATGCTATGGCACAAACTTGCTTGTGTTGGGGTCCAGACGCTCCGGAGCCCCCCCTCCGGTGAAACCCTAGACCCGCAGGAGAAATGCCGGACTTATACGGAAACACGCGGTAACGGCGTCGAAAGGGGGTAGCATTGTGGAACTAGGTGCTTGGTTGTGTTAGGGTAGGCCATAGGAACATAAAACAACAAGGTAGAACCCACCTCTTCGGAAGATTCACGACGTTTCGTCCGATACGTGGGTTTCACCCTATAAGCGCGTGTAAACTCACGAGAGAGAAGTGGATGCCGGTGAAGCGGCCCACACCCCGGAGTGAAATCTTTGCCATCAAAGCACACAACACACCTATAATAACATTCTATGGCACAAACTTGCTTGTGTTGGGGTCCAGACGCTCCGGAGCCCCCCCTCCGGTGAAACCCTAGACCCGCTGGAGAAATGCCGGACTTATACGGAAACACGCGGTAACGGCGTCGAAAGGGGGTAGCATTGTGGAAATAGGTGCTTGGTTGTGTTAGGGTAGGCCATAGGAACATAAAACAACAAGGTAGAACCCACCTCTTCGGAAGATTCACGATGTTTCGTCCGATACGGGGGTTTCACCCTATAAGCGCGTGTAAACTCACGAGAGAGAAGTGGATGCCGGTGAAGCGGCCCACACCCCGGAGTGAAATCTTTGCCATCAAAGCACACAACACACCTATAATAACATGCTATGGCACAAACTTGCTTGTGCTGGGGTCCAGACGCTCCGGAGCCCCCCCTCCGGTGAAACCCTAGACCCGCTGGAGAAATGCCGGACTTATACGGAAACACGCGGTAACGGCGTCGAAAGGGGGTAGCATTGTGGAACTAGGTGCTTGGTTGTGTTAGGGTAGGCCATAGGAACATAAAACAACAAGGTAGAACCCACCTCTTCGGAAGATTCACGACGTTTCGTCCGATACGGGGGTTTCACCCTATAAGCGCGTGTAAACTCACGAGAGAGAAGTGGATGCCGGTGAAGCGGCCCACACCCCGGAGTGAAATCTTTGCCATCAAAAGCACACAACACACCTATAATAACATGCTATGGCACAAACTTGCTTGTGTTGGGGTCCAGACGCTCCGGAGCCCCCCCTCCGGTGAAACCCTAGACCCGCTGGAGAAATACCGGACTTATACGGAAACACGCGGTAACGGCGTCGAAAGGGGGTAGCATTGTGGAACTAGATGCTTGGTTGTGTTAGGGTAGGCCATAGGAACATAAAACAACAAGGTAGAACCCACCTCTTCGGAATATTCACGACGTTTCGTCCGATACGGGGGTTTCACCCTATAAGCGCGTGTAAACTCACGAGAGAGAAGTGGATGCCGGTGAAGCGGCCCACACCCCGGAGTGAAATCTTTGCCATCAAAAGCACACAACACACCTATAATAACATGCTATGGCACAAACTTGCTTGTGTTGGGGTCCAGACGCTCCGGAGCCCCCCCTCCGGTGAAACCCTAGACCCGCTGGAGAAATGCCGGACTTATACGGAAACACGCGGTAACGGCGTCGAAAGGGGGTAGCATTGTGGAACTAGGTGCTTGGTTGTGTTAGGGTAGGCCATAGGAACATAAAACAACAAGGTAGAACCCACCTCTTCGGAAGATTCACGATGTTTCGTCCGATACGGGGGTTTCACCCTATAAGCGCGTGTAAACTCACGAGAGAGAAGTGGATGCCGGTGAAGCGGCCCACACCCCGGAGTGAAATCTTTGCCATCAAAGCCCACAACACACCTATAATAACATGCTATGGCACAAACTTGCTTGTGCTGGGGTCCAGACGCTCCGGAGCCCCCCCCTCCGGTGAAACCCTAGACCCGCTGGAGAAATGCCGGACTTATACGGAAACACGCGGTAACGGCGTCGAAAGGGGGTAGCATTGTGGAACTAGGTGCTTGGTTGTGTTAGGGTAGGCCATAGGAACATAAAACAACAAGGTAGAACCCACCTCTTCGGAAGATTCACGACGTTTCGTCCGATACGGGGGTTTCACCCTATAAGCGCGTGTAAACTCACGAGAGAGAAGTGGATGCCGGTGAAGCGGCCCACACCCCGGAGTGAAATCTTTGCCATCAAAAGCACACAACACACCTATAATAACATGCTATGGCACAAACTTGCTTGTGTTGGGGTCCAGACGCTCCGGAGCCCCCCCTCCGGTGAAACCCTAGACCCGCTGGAGAAATGCCGGACTTATACGGAAACACGCGGTAACGGCGTCGAAAGGGGGTAGCATTGTGGAACTAGATGCTTGGTTGTGTTAGGGTAGGCCATAGGAACATAAAACAACAAGGTAGAACCCACCTCTTCGGAATATTCACGACGTTTCGTCCGATACGGGGGTTTCACCCTATAAGCGCGTGTAAACTCACGAGAGAGAAGTGGATGCCGGTGAAGCGGCCCACACCCCGGAGTGAAATCTTTGCCATCAAAAGCACACAACACACCTATAATAACATGCTATGGCACAAACTTGCTTGTGTTGGGGTCCAGACGCTCCGGAGCCCCCCCTCCGGTGAAACCCTACACCCGCTGGAGAAATACCGGACTTATACGGAAACACGCGGTAACGGCGTCGAAAGGGGGTAGCATTGTGGAACTAGGTGCTTGGTTGTGTTAGGGTAGGCCATAGGAACATAAGACAACAAGGTAGAACCCAACTCTTCGGAAGATTCACGACGTTTCGTCCGATACGGGGGTTTCACCCTATAAGCGCGTGTAAACTCACGAGAGAGAAGTGGATGCCGGTGAAGCGGCCCACACCCCGGAGTGAAATCTTTGCCATCAAAAGCACACAACACACCTATAATAACATGCTATGGCACAAACTTGCTTGTGTTGGGGTCCAGACGCTCCGGAGCCTCCCCTCCGGTGAAACCCTAGACCCGCTGGAGAAATACCGGACTTATACGGAAACACGCGGTAACGGCGTCGAAAGGGGGTAGCATTGTGGAAGTAGGTGCTTGGTTGTGTTAGGGTAGGTCATAGGAACATAAAACAACAAGGTAGAACCCAACTCTTCGGAAGATTCACGACGTTTCGTCCGATACGGGGGTTTCACCCTATAAGCGCGTGTAAACTCACGAGAGAGAAGTGGATGCCGGTGAAGCGGCCCACACCCCGGAGTGAAATCTTTGCCATCAAAAGCACACAACACACCTATAATAACATGCTATGGCACAAACTTGCTTGTGTTGGGGTCCAGACGCTCCGGAGCCCCCCCTCCGGTGAAACCCTAGACCCGCTGGAGAAATGCCGGACTTATACGGAAACACGCGGTAACGGCGTCGAAAGGGGGTAGCATTGTGGAACTAGGTGCTTGGTTGTGTTAGGGTAGGCCATAGGAACATAAAACAACAAGGTAGAACCCACCTCTTCGGAAGATTCACGACGTTTCGTCCGATACGGGGGTTTCACCCTATAAGCGCGTGTAAACTCACGAGAGAGAAGTGGATGCCGGTGAAGCGGCCCACACCCCGGAGTGAAATCTTTGCCATCAAAAGCACACAACACACCTATAATAACATGCTATGGCACAAACTTGCTTGTGTTGGGGTCCAGACGCTCCGGAGCCCCCCCTCCGGTGAAACCCTAGACCCGCTGGAGAAATACCGGACTTATACGGAAACACGCGGTAACGGCGTCGAAAGGGGGTAGCATTGTGGAACTAGATGCTTGGTTGTCTTAGGGTAGGCCATAGGAACATAAAACAACAAGGTAGAACCCACCTCTTCGGAATATTCACGATGTTTCGTCCGATACGGGGGTTTCACCCTATAAGCGCGTGTAAACTCACGAGAGAGAAGTGGATGCCGGTGAAGCGGCCCACACCCCGGAGTGAAATCTTTGCCATCAAAAGCACACAACACACCTATAATAACATGCTATGGCATAAAATTGCTTGTGTTGGGGTCCAGACGCTCCGGAGCCCCCCCTCCGGTGAAACCCTAGACCCGCTGGAGAAATACCGGACTTATACGGAAACACGCGGTAACGGCGTCGAAAGGGGGTAGAATTGTGGAACTAGGTGCTTGGTTGTGTCAGGGTAGGCCATAGGAACATAAAACAACAAGGTAGAACCCACCTCTTCGGAAGATTCACGACGTTTCGTCCGATACGGGGGTTTCACCCTATAAGCGCGTGTAAACTCACGAGAGAGAAGTGGATGCCGGTGAAGCGGCCCACACCCCGGAGTGAAATCTTTGCCATCAAAAGCACACAACACACCTATAATAACATGCTATGGCACAAACTTGCTTGTGTTGGGGTCCAGACGCTCCGGAGCCTCCCCTCCGGTGAAACCCTAGACCCGATGGAGAAATACCGGACTTATACGGAAACACGCGGTAACAGCGTCGAAAGGGGGTAGCATTGTGGAACTAGGTGCTTGGTTGTGTTAGGGTAGGTCATAGTAACATAAAACAACAAGGTAGAACCCAACTCTTCGGAAGATTCACGACGTTTCGTCCGATACGGGGGTTTCACCCTATAAGCGCGTGTAAACTCACGAGAGAGAAGTGGATGCCGGTGAAGCGGCCCACACCCCGGAGTGAAATCTTTGCCATCAAAAGCACACAACACACCTATAATAACATGCTATGGCACAAACTTGCTTGTGTTGGGGTCCAGACGCTCCGGAGCCCCCCCTCCGGTGAAACCCTAGACCCGCTGGAGAAATACCGGACTTATACGGAAACACGCGGTAACGGCGTCGAAAGGGGGTAGCATTGTGGAACTAGGTGCTTGGTTGTGTTTGGGTAGGCCATAGGAACATAAAACAACAAGGTAGAACCCACCTCTTCGGAAGATTCACGACGTTTCGTCCGATACGGGGGTTTCACCCTATAAGCGCGTGTAAACTCACGAGAGAGAAGTGGATGCCGGTGAAGCGGCCCACACCCCGGAGTGAAATCTTTGCCATCAAAAGCACACAACACACCTATAATAACATGCTATGGCACAAACTTGCTTGTGTTGGGGTCCATACGCTCCGGAGCCCCCCCTCCGGTGAAACCCTAGACCCGCTGGAGAAATACCGGACTTATACGGAAACACGCGGTAACGGCGTCGAAAGGGGGTAGCATTGTGGAACTAGGTGCTTGGTTGTGTTAGGGTAGGCCATAGGAACATAAAACAACAAGGTAGAACCCACCTCTTCGGAAGATTCACGACGTTTCGTCCGATACGGGGGTTTCACCCTATAAGCGCGTGTAAACTCACGAGAGAGAAGTGGATGCCGGTGAAGCGGCCCACACCCCGGAGTGAAATCTTTGCCATCAAAAGCACACAACACACCTATAATAACATGCTATGGCACAAACTTGCTTGTGTTGGGGTCCAGACGCTCCGGAGCCTCCCCTCCGGTGAAACCCTAGACCCGCTGGAGAAATACCGGACTTATACGGAAACACGCGGTAACGGCGTCGAAAGGGGGTAGCATTGTGGAAGTAGGTGCTTGGTTGTGTTAGGGTAGGTCATAGGAACATAAAACAACAAGGTAGAACCCAACTCTTCGGAAGATTCACGACGTTTCGTCCGATACGGGGGTTTCACCCTATAAGCGCGTGTAAACTCACGAGAGAGAAGTGGATGCCGGTGAAGCGGCCCACCCCCCGGAGTGAAATCTTTGCCATAAAAAGCACACAACACACCTATAATAACATGCTATGGCACAAACTTGCTTGTGTTGGGGTCCAGACGCTCCGGAGCCCCCCCTCCGGTGAAACCCTAGACCCGCTGGAGAAATACCGGACTTATACGGAAACACGCGGTAACGGCGTCGAAAGGGGGTAGCATTGTGGAACTAGGTGCTTGGTTGTGTTAGGGTAGGCCATAGGAACATAAAACAACAAGGTAGAACCCACCTCTTCGGAAGATTCACGACGTTTCGTCCGATACGGGGGTTTCACCCTATAAGCGCGTGTAAACTCACGAGAGAGAAGTGGATGCCGGTGAAGCGGCCCACACCCCGGAGTGAAATCTTTGCCATCAAAAGCACACAACACACCTATAATAACATGCTGTGGCACAAACTTGCTTGTGTTGGGGTCCAGACGCTCCGGAGCCCCCCTCCGGTGAAACCCTACACCCGCTGGAGAAATACCGGACTTACACGGAAACACGCGGTAACGGCGTCGAAAGGGGGGCAATAAGGAACTAGGTGCTTAGATTTGTTAGGGTAGGCCATAGGAACATAAAACAACAAGGTATAACCCACCTCTTCGGAAGATTCACGACGTTTCGTCCGATACGGGGGTTTCACCCTATAAGCGCGTGTAAACTCACGAGAGAGAAGTGGATGCCGGTGAAGCGGCCCACACCCCGGAGTGAAATATTTGCCATCAAAAGCACACAACACACCTATAATAACATGCTATGGCACAAACTTGCTTGTGTTAGGGTCCAGACGCTCCGGAGCCCCCCCTCCGGTGAAACCCTAGACCCGCTGGAGAAATACCGGACTTATACGGAAACACGCGGTAACGGCGTCGAAAGGGGGTAGCATTGTGGAACTAGGTTCTTGGTTGTGTTAGAGTAGGCCATAGGAACATAAAAAAACAAGGTAGAACCCACCTCTTCGGAAGATTCATGACGTTTCGTCCGATACGGGGGTTTCACCCTATAAGCGCGTGTAAACTCACGAGAGAGAAGTGGATGCCGGTGAAGCGGCCCACACCCCGGAGTGAAATCTTTGCCATCAAACGCACACAACACACCTATAATAACATGCTATGGCACAAACTTGCTTGTGTTGGGGTCCAGACGCTCCGGAGCCCCCCCTCCGGTGAAACCCTAGACCCGCTGGAGAAATACCGGATTTATACGGAAACACGCAATAACGGCGTCGAAAGGGGGTAGCATTGTGGAACTAGGTGCTTGGTTGTGTTAGGGTAGGCCATAGGAACATAAAACAACAAGGTAGAACCCACCTCTTCGGAAGATTCACGACGTTTCGTCCGATACGGGGGTTTCACCCTATAAGCGCGTGTAAACTCACGAGAGAGAAGTGGATGCCGGTGAAGCGGCCCACACCCCGGAGTGAAATCTTTGCCATCAAAAGCACACAACACACCTATAATAACATGCTATGGCACAAACTTGCTTGTGTTGGGGTCCAGACGCTCCGGAGCCCCCCTCCGGTGAAACCCTAGACCCGCTGGAGAAATACCGGACTTATACGGAAACACGCGGTAACGGCGTCGAAAGGGGGTAGCATTGTGGAACTAGGTGCTTGGTTGTGTTAGGGTAGGCCATAGGAACATAAAACAACAAGGTAGAACCCACCTCTTCGGAAGATTCACGACGTTTCGTCCGATACGGGGGTTTCACCCTATAAGCGCGTGTAAACTCACGAGAGAGAAGTGGATGCCGGTGAAGCGGCCCACACCCCGGAGTGAAATCTTTGCCATCAAAAGCACACAACACACCTATAATAACATGCTATGGCACAAACTTGCTTGTGTTGGGGTCCAAACGCTCCGGAGCCCCCCTCCGGTGAAACCCTAGACCCGCTGGAGAAATACCGGACTTATACGGAAACACGCAGTAACGGCGTCGAAAGGGGGTAGCATTGTGGAACTAGGTGCTTGGTTGTGTTAGGGTAGGCCATAGGAACATAAAACAACAAGGTAGAACCCACCTCTTCGGAAGATTCACGACGTTTCGTCCGATACGGGGGTTTCACCCTATAAGCTCGTGTAAACTCACGAGAGAGAAGTGGATGCCGGTGAAGCGGCCCACACCCCGGAGTGAAATCTTTGCCATCAAAAGCACACAACACACCTATAATAACATGCTATGGCACAAACTTGCTTGTGTTGGGGTCCAGACGCTCCGGAGCCCCCCTCCGGTGAAACCCTAGACCCGCTGGAGAAATACCGGACTTATACGGAAACACGCGGTAACGGCGTCGAAAGGGGGTAGCATTGTGGAACTAGTTGCTTGGTTGTGTTAGGGTAGGCCATAGGAACATAAAACAACAAGGTAGAACCCACCTCTTCGGAAGATTCACGACGTTTCGTCCGATACGGGGGTTTCACCCTATAAGCGCGTGTAAACTCACGAGAGAGAAGTGGATGCCGGTGAAGCGGCCCACACCCCGGAGTGAAATCTTTGCCATCAAAAGCACACAACACACCTATAATAACATGCTATGGCACAAACTTGCTTGTGTTGGGGTCCAGACGCTCCGGAGCCCCCCCTCCGGTGAAACCCTAGACCCGCTGGAGAAATACCGAACTTATACGGAAACACGCGGTAACGGCGTCGAAAGGGGGTAGCATTGTGGAACTAGGTGCTTGGTTGTGTTAGGGTAGGCCATAGGAACATAAAACAACAAGGTAGAACCCACCTCTTCGGAAGATTCACGACGTTTCGTCCGATACGGGGGTTTCACCCTATAAGCGCGTGTAAACTCACGAGAGAGAAGTGGATGCCGGTGAAGCGGCCCACACCCCGGAGTGAAATCTTTGCCATCAAAAGCACACAACACACCTATAATAACATGCTATGGCACAAACTTGCTTGTGTTGGGGTCCAGACGCTCCGGAGCCCCCCCTCCGGTGAAACCCTAGACCCGCTGGAGAAATACCGGACTTATACGGAAACACGCGGTAACGGCGTCGAAAGGGGGTAGCATTGTGGAACTAGGTGCTTGGTTGTGTTAGGGTAGGCCATAGGAACATAAAACAACAAGGTAGAACCCACCTCTTCGGAAGATTCACGACGTTTCGTCCGATACGGGGGTTTCACCCTATAAGTGCGTGTAAACTCACGAGAGAGAAGTGGATGCCGGTGAAGCGGCCCACACCCCGGAGTGAAATCTTTGCCATCAAAAGCACACAACACACCTATAATAACATGCTATGGCACAAACTTGCTTGTGTTGGGGTCCAGACGCTCCGGAGCCCCCCTCCGGTGAAACCCTACACCCGCTGGAGAAATACCGGACTTACACGGAAACACGCGGTAACGGCGTCGAAAGGGGGGGCAATAAGGAACTAGGTGCTTAGATTTGTTAGGGTAGGCTTGACGGGGGGATGATAACCCGGTAGGCCAAATTCCAAGGAGTAACCCGGCCCCGAAGGACGGTGCGCAGGATCCGGCTAAGGATAAGGAAGCTTGTGGAAGTCCCAGTAATCCGGGTTACTGGTTACTGTAAAGGAAAGCTAGGGTTTGTGCGCCGTGTCCGGGTAGGATCCAGGGTGCGCCTTGGGGAATAAGCCAGGGGGTACGGGTGCTTTATAAACCGACCCCCAGGTCTAGTTTTAGACAGAGATCCAAGAGTTCTAGCAATATCGCGTGATATCGAGCATCCAGTGTAACACGAGAGTTGAGTTAATATATTGAGATCGGAGACTCGGCGACTTGATTGCCGGCTACCAGATCGAGTTCCATCATGTTTTCCTCTGAGCTAAACCCTCTCCCAACCGCCTGTGTCGTCTTGCCCCAAGATCAGTTACCCCCGGTAACGTCTGCCGTGATAATCCCACGACAGTTGGCGCCCACCGTGGGGCCTGCGTCCAAAGGTGTTTACATCACGCGGGAGAAGCTCGGAAGGGCATGGAGAATCTTGTCATCAGCGAAATCTACATCGACCACGAAGGAGAAAAGATGGTGGACGATTCCGGCTGGGGGCCGGAGTCGGATCACCTCGAATCCGGATCCGTCGTGACAATCGGCCGGATCAGCGTCTTCATTGGTATGGTATGTACTTCCAATTCGATCCCTGACAACGTTGGATCTGATTCTATGCCAGGAAAAGCCACGTCTATCCGATCAGATGATGAAGAATCGATTGGAACGACACATCCGGCAGAAGAACCCATCGCGGAGTGGGAACAGCCGGAGGAGCCGGCCTGGACCCCACGGGACCGGGCCGAAAGAGAAGATGATACCGGGTCTATCCTGGATCTACTGGAAAATCGGTATGAGGAGAACGATGAGGAAGAACAACATGAATTTACACCGGATATCGTACGCAGAGTTGCAGTCTATGCGGCCCCCGCGGCCAATCTCAACCAAGGAAATGCAACCGCGGCATCAGTCGGGGCGGCTCAGGCAGTGGCCCAGCGACAGGGCGCGGCTAACGGAGACCCGGTCTTGGCCCGGGTTGATGGAGAGTCGGCATCAGTAACCAGCAGGGCAGCGGATGAAGAGTTGCATGCAAATACGTTCGGATTCTTAGAAAACCGGACACCAGGCGCGGGTCCTTCGAACCCGCGCCACCCGGCCTTATTCGATAATAATCTGATTCTAGACCCCACGGTTCTCGCAACGGTTATCACTCCAGAGAACGCAGCGGAACGCGTCAGGGATCTGGACGTGGCTCGTCGTGCGCTGGAGCAGCAAAGAAGGCAGGTAGAGGCAGAAAGACAAGGGATGGCCACGCGGCGGCGTGAGCTAGATGCGTTGGAAACCCGGCTCCGAGAGGAAACGTCTAGAATACATCAAAGGCACCACACCAGGTTACCAGCAATGGGCGGGGTTATTAATCCGGCTAATTTATTTGTTACACCTCAGGACCAGCCGATACCAGTGGCGAACCAGGGAACCGCACCCCAACAGGTGACAACAGCGACACATCCGGCGAATGAGCGGACCGGGTTACCCCCACCACAAACTAGAGTCACAACCGGCAACGATCTACCACCACCGCCACCATCACGGTTCCGCACACCAGCCGGCCACTACAATAACCCCATGGACAATGTATACGCAGCGACACTCGCGTTGAATCAAATCCCTGTGGGAGAGTCGCCCCATGCAGAGAAGACTCGGCAAGCCATCGACCTGTTGCACACTGCGGTGGCACAGCAAGCCAATTATCCGGATCACAGAAGCGGTATGCACGGGACGCCATACGTCAGTCAACAGCAAGGGAATATCCAAACAAGTTCAGCGCGACGGAGGGAAGAGCAGCAGCAAATGCCGCCTCCTCCCCGCGCTCAGGCAGCATCAGCAGCACAGGCCGTCGTGGACAGTTCTAGGGCTCGGAGGGCCGCGGCCGGGTCTGCAGCACATGGACTTCCCGCAGCATCGCGCCCAGCCGCGCCCCCCGCGGTATCACACGTTTCTAGAGCCAGGCCGGCCTCAACCGTTCTTGCAGGGCCTAAGTGTCTCTCGGACAGTATCAGAGCTGAACCTTACCCGGAAAAATTCAAAGAGCCGGGGAAAGTAGTGAATTATGAGCCAACTATGGATCCCGAGACATGGCTAAGCAGTTACGAGATGGCAATGTCAATTCGCAACGCGTCCGAGAACCTCCAAGCCAAGTTCATGTACCTGATGATGTCGGAAGGAGCAGCAAAATTGTGGTTCACCAATTTGCCGGAAGGATCGATCAAGTCTTGGGAGGAATTGAAGACCGCGTTTGTCAAGCACTTTCACGGGACCTGCAGGAAATTATTCACTATTGATGATCTAGAGCGATGCGTCCAGAAGAAGGGAGAATCGGCGCGTAGTTGGGTGCGCCAGGTTATGGAGATACTTCACTCATCCACGGATATCCAGCCCAAGGATGCGCTACAGGCCATGGCAAAAACATGCAAGTATATACCTTTAGTGCAAAAATTAACTCGCATGAAGTCCAGTCGAAATGCGTCGGAAGTTACAATGGGAGAATTGATGGATGCGTGCAACAAACACGCTGCGACAGATACTACAGAAGAAGAAGCTGATGACAAGAAGGTAAAAGCAAACACAAGCAATAACGGAAGAACCGGCAATGGATCAGCATCAGGTAATAACGGAAATAGCCAGAACAAGCGCCCGTTCGAAGGAGGCTCCGAGTTTGTCGCCAACACAAAAGCCGGGTCTTCGAGACCCAGAGCAGAAGGAAATTTCAACGGAGGTAACCACAATGGAGGAAACTATCAAGGTCCACCAAGGCCGGGTAACAATTGGGACATATTCAGGATGGCATGCCCAAAGCACAGCAGGAATGGCAGGCCAGCTAACCACTCCCTAGAACAGTGCGCCGATTTACAAAGATGGAAAAATGAGGAAGTGCACAGAGCTATGCGAGGTGCAGGACGGGGAGGAGGACCGGGTCCAGGGGCAAACCCGGGCAACGGCCCACCCCCAGCCGGCAATCCGGCGGCTGGAAATCAAGGTAATAACCAAGGGGGGGCAGGAGGTTTCCAGGCTAACCCCAAACAATTGGGTCAATATCATGTGCATACCACAGGAGGCTCTAACAAGGACAAAAAGATACTGAAGCAAGCGATCAACTCAGTTTCGTTAGCTGTCCCGAGGTACTTGAGATGGTCAGAACAGGAGGTAACATGGAGCAGAAGGGATCACCCAGAAAGAGTGGAGCACCCAGGAGTCTTGGCATTAGTAGTCGCACTGCAAGTCAATGGGTACGAACTGAAAAAGGTTTTAATGGATGGTGGAAGCAGCATCAACATACTGTATTGGGAAACCTTCCTACGCATGGGTCTCAAGGAATCTCAGCTACAAAAAAGCTCAACAGTTTTTCATGGGATAGTGCCGGGTCATTCAGCATGCCCCGAGGGAAAAATCGCATTGGAGGTAGCCTTTGGAGAGTCAAAGGATAACTATCGAATTGAGTGGCTTACCTTTGAGGTAGTCAAATTGCGCAGCCCTTATCACGCGTTATTTGGAAGGCCGGCTTACGCCAAATTCATGGCTAGGCCGTGTTACGTATATCTACAGCTAAAAATCCCGGGTCCCAAGAAGACCATTACCATACATGGAAATCGAGACATAGCAGCTGAATGCGACGAAGGAGATGCAGCAATGGCCGAGCAGGCCTGTAGAAAAGAAGAACTCAAGAAGTACCGGTCTCAAGAAGACCCGGAGGGTAGAGCCACATCAAAAAGGCCGAGTACTGAAGGCGAACGAGCAAAATCCAAGGTAACACAAGATGCTAAAATGGTGGCTTTTGTCAAGGATGACCCCTCCAAACAATCCGCCACAGAAGAAGAAGCTGCCGGGTTACTCACAACCGGCCATGTCATGGAAACACCTTACCCGGGTTGGCTAGCAAACCCGGTACTCGTCATGAAAAAGTCTAACGTGTGGAGAATGTGCACCGGTCACGCCAGTTCGGGACCGGTGTCCACGAAGAACTAAACAATGTAACGGGCAGCAGGTTTCAGACGCGCTCTTTTCCTACCCAGGGTACCTAAGGGGACTGGAAGGTTTTTAATGAGGCGGCCTGCTGATCCAAACTTTCTCGCAGCAATAAAGAGATGGTTATCAAGTCCTATTTCGTTACAGCCTGATTACAAGTAAGTAGTATCCACGTGGCATCAGTATTTCCGTATCATTAAGAATGTTGAGTATATACAGGTCTCGGGGGCTGGCGGCTCAAGTAGCCCAGCTAGCAACCCAAAAGACCCGGCCTTGATGCCTATAAGTTATAAGGGCCGATTATTCGCAAACGAGTACGGCTGCAATCTTATAACTGGACAAAGGAGCCAAATTTTCTTGACTTTTCTTACTTAAGCTCGATGTGACTCGCACTAAAGTGGCATGATTCGTTCGCTTACGATTACAATCAGCCATGAAGCCCAATGGGACTTGCCTGACACTGTTCTCGTATGGATGTAACAACATGGTATCCACGCGAAAGCCGGCTTACAGTACAAGATAGTCAAAAGGGTCATCTAAACCACAAGTTTATGCAGAGTACAAGGCTAAAAGCCGGAAACTCAACAACTATCAAGCATAACTTCAGTGTTCACACGGAATGGCTTTAGGCTTGCGACTCGGTAAAAAATAATTTGTTCTCTGAGAAAGGCCACACCCCCATGACTCGGACTTTGGGTCCTGGGGACTGGGGACTTCGAAACAGAAACAAACTACTTGGCTATCGCAGTTCGAAAAACCTCACCATCCGAGTCTTGGGGACTTAAAGAAAAAGTCCACGTATCAAAGCCCTTGGTACTCGGAAAACCGAGTCTTACGAAGGGAGCCAAAATAGAGAATCGGGTATCGAGAAAAAGTTCAAAGAATAGGCAAGCAATACGGTTATCAAAAGGCCAGGAAAGCCGCAAAGTATATCACGGACTAAAAGTACGTTACAAGGTACGGCGCCAGTTTCAGGGGTGCACATGCGCACCTTCAAAAGCATAACAGTGTGAATACAAAGCATTACAAGGTATTATGATAGTACGGCCCTATTCGGCCTCCTAAGCACGGCCTTCCGGGTCTGAGTCCTGGGTTTGCTGCTTAGCCTTCCCGGCACCCTTACCCGGACTCATTGCATCAGGGCGGACTGGTGGAGGGACGGCTGGTGTAGAAGCAGACGGGCCCGATCCTAACTCGGCCTCTCTCTTCGCAGTCGCCTCCCTCTTCCTGGCCGAGCTAGAAACCCACTTCTCCAAGATATCAAAAGGCGGGGGCGCTTCCTCCGTAATAGCTTTGCCATCAGCGTCGTATGCACTCATAATCGTATTTAGATCCAAGCTATCGGCCAAAGTGGTAGCTGAGGGGCGCACTGCGGCTTGTATGGCTTTGAAATCCTTGGGTGTAAATTTGGAACCGTCAGCCTTGAATTCGGGAAACCCGGATGTTACCTTTGCCGGGTCAAGCTTTGGAAAGAAAGCCTTGGCCAGAGTAAAAGCCCGGGTCATTCCAATCCGGCATGATGAGCGTTTCCAGATTTCAATCCAGCCAGGTACAGTGGAGCAGGCTTGAACGAGATTCTCTTCACCCGGATATACTTCCGTAGGCCACTTCACAGCATCCAATATAAATTTTGTTCCGGCAAAGAAAGTCCGGAGCACAGTCTTGAGGGTTCTAGCCTTGACAATGGCATTTTCCTCTGGGGCCGCAAGGTTGGCACCTGCAGTCGTAACAAAAGAAACAGCGTATCAGTAATCCCGAGTCTGTTATAATAAAGCAAAGACATGAAGCCAATCGACAGCAGAGAACTTACTGAGCAAGATTTGATAAGTATCGGAGACCTGGTCCGATAGTTTCTTCAGTTCGGTTTGAGCAGCATTGCACTTCTTCTTGTATTTGGAAACATCTTTCTTCAAGGTTTTCATGTCATCCTCAAGGATTTCCATTCGTTTCATCTCGGCAAGAAGAAGTTGTTCGGTCCTCAGTAAAGTTTCATCAGACCGGGTTATCTGTGCCTGTAAGTAGCAAGGAATGCAAGTATTAGTTGGATTGTATGGAAAGCTGAATGTGGTGTAAAGTACCAAGCATCACTTTTGCAAGTCATACTTGGAACTTGGGGACTAGGTATGCAATATGAGATACAAAGTGTCCTTACCTGGTGCTCTGCAGCCATGCGCTCCAAGATCTGGCTCTCCGAAGTCTTCATAGTGAGGAGAGTGTTCATCAACTGATCGAAAGTATCTTTACTCGTATCAGAAGACCCGGGGCCTTGGAAATTCCGGGAAGGAGCTTTCTTCTTAGTAGGAGGCGGAACCCGGGTCATTTGTGTTTCGGAATCCGACACTCCTTCTTCTGCACCCAAGACGGTGGTTTTGTTCTTCTTGCTTGCATGGGAAGCAATTGGATACTCGGCTCCTTGCATGTCCGGGTTTGGCGGCGACGCTTGTTTTTCACCGCTGGACGCGGCTGTAGTCTTATCAGCCGGGCTCCCCTTACCCGGGCCCTCGGTCCCCGTTTCCTCTTGATCGCTGACAACGACCGTGGCCCTATAAGATGTTGTCAGTGAGTAGCTAAATACACAGTCAAGAAAGGGTGATGAAATATGGTGGAACATCAGGAAGAGGATCTTACCCGGTATTCACCGCAAAGTCACAAGGAAATCCATCGCTGGACTCGGGAGAAGCTGGAAATTATCAAGTTAGATGTCATATGGGAATGGTTTAAAGAGAATGTTTTGACCCAGAAAAGATAGGGTAATTACCAGCCCGCCGCGGGGGGGTCGATGAAATACCCGGGTTGAGGGCATCATCACCCGGTTGATTTTGAGTTGACCTACGCTTGGGCACGGGCGACTCCTTCAAGAACGGCCAGTGGGATAACGTCAAGGTAGCTCAAGTATATCATTAAAGTAATGCGAGTTGAATGCGAGGGGGAGATATGAAACCTTGGAGGTGGCCTCTTGAGTCTTTCTTTTGGATCCGACCTTGACTGTCGGCTCCAGTTCTTTCTCGTCGCTGGCAGATTCTACTTTGCCATCGGAGTTTTCTTCTTCGTCATCTTCTTGTTCTGGATATCATCAAAGTTATGGTTGGAAATGAAGGGGTTATGGTGAGTTCAAGGGAACCAAATAAAATCCGGAGAGTACCTTTGTCCGAGTTAACAGTTTCTTGCTCCTCTGGACTTTCGGAGCTAGGGGAGGCATTGGTTTTCCAAAAATCATCATCAGCCTGAAAAGTGTTAACATAAGGGTTATTAACTGCATTGAGTGGAAAGAGCAAAGGTAAAGGCATCAAAGTCGGGTTTTCACCTTGGGGGCTGGGTTCTCGAGCGTGAAGGGCTCTAACCCGGATATGTTCCGGATTACCTCAAGCTTTTCGGTCAGAAAGCCCTTGATTGTTTTATGAGTATCGCCAGCTGCGAAGATGTTGTCGGAGTACCGGAGCGGGTCTGTAGGTTGCCCTGAATACTCGCACATTAACTTTGTGCGGATGGAGTTGGGTTGAATCCGGAAATCTACCCAAGTCTTCACCAGGTTGAGCCCGATGAGGCCTTGGGCTGTGAGAGTGGTGATTTTGGCTAAAAGAGGTTGAATTGCCTCCCTGTCCGAGTCAGGGGCAAAGGCACTAAATTTATCAGAGATGTCAAGAAGGCCCTCTGAGTAACCCGGCAGCTTCTTTTGGCCGGGTGGGGAGGTGTCTTGGCAGTAGAAGTAGGAGAGCTGCCAGTGCTTGACATGGGAATTAAGGGTGAGGGGTGGCATCAGAGAATTCTTGCAGCGCTGGATGGAAACCCCGCCGCAAGCGAGAAGCGCCCCGTCACCGCTCTCGCGACACGGTTTGCATTGAAAAAGCTCGATGAAAAGAGCTAGACTTGGCGAAGTGCACAAGTATGATTCGGAAAGGACTATGAAGTGGGAGATGTTGAGAACAGAATTAGGCCCGATATCAAAGACGCGAAGACCGTAATGATTCAAAACATCACGGAAAAAGGGGTGACCCGGTGGGCGGAAGCCCCGGGTCACATGTTCCACAAAGCAAATTACCTCGCCTTTTGTCGGGATGGGCCGGGTCTCCTTACCCGGCACTCTCCATTGGATATCCTCTTGAGGAGGAAGGACTCCCAGCTCCACTAGCTCCTCCAACTTGGATTTGGTGACTGTAGACCGCGCCCAGTTGGCGGAGATGGAGTTGGCGGCTTTAACTTTGGTTGGAGTTTTCCCTTGCTTTTTGGGAGCCATGTGGTTGACCTGCAAAAGTACAAAGCAAAAGGATAAGAGGACTAAGACCCGGAAGTTGTTAGCCGGCCGAGTATCGGTGGGGTAATATTGAGACATGAAAAATTGCGTGAAACCCGGGTGTTAGTTCACCGAGTAAAGTTCGAAATTGTCCGGGTATCAAGTATTATGACGAAAATTATGGAGATCTAAGTGTTGAAGGGGTTCTTTGGGGACGATGGATGGCCGCATAGGCACTTATCGCGAATAAAAGGAACTGAAAAGGGGAAGTCCGGCCGGGTGATTGAGGCCGAGGCGGAAATTTTGAGTGGATCGGGCTCAGATTGGGAATCTTATCTTCGGATTTGTGGCGAAATTAATACTTGCAGGTAGTAGGAGAATGGATTGGAATCCATAACTTGTCTATTATGCGAGCTGGAAAGAATGTTAGCAACTTAATTCGGCATGGCCGAGGAATCGTTGGCGGGTCGATTTGGATCTAATCTAAGGTGAAATCAAAAAGTGCAAGGGCGAATTAATGGACGCAAGTGGCTTACCGGAGGAGATCTGAGCGAGGCTTTGCGGAGGCAGATGGCGCAAGCCTGGTGTCCCTTCGCGGTCCTTGACGGGCCGGATGGGGATTCGCCGGCGGATATTGGCGGCGGCGCGGGGCGAGTCGTGGCGGAGCGCAGCGCAGCCTCCGGCCGGTGGGCTCCGGTGATGCGCGCGGGATTTCCGTGGTGGTGCTCAGTGAGAGTGAGCTTAGGAGGAGAAAGGAAGCGGAATGGGGGGAAATGAGCCGTTAGGGTTCGGGTTACCCCCAAGGAGCTTATTTATAGTATAAGGGGGTGAGCCCGGTTCGGTGAGTGGGGGCCGGGAGTTGCGGAGGTAAACGGCTATTTATTTAAGTTTCTGCGAGATATGCGCCAAATATTGAGCAAGGCATCTGGATAAAAGAGAGAAGGGAATCCATCCCGTGATATCAGGATCGATTGTCGAGTATGGAATTAGGGTTTAGACCTGGAAAATTAAAGATGTTTGGGGGAAAAAACCCGGGTTACTACATGGCCGCTGTGGAGTAAGGCCTAGCTGAATATCAGAGCATCTTAACCCGGCCTCTATATGCCTGTATGTTTGATATCTTTGCAGGGAATAGCGAGCGCTTCAGGGAGGATCCATGAAGCCCACGCTATTCTGGGGACTACTGACGGGGGGATGATAACCCGGTAGGCCAAATTCCAAGGAGTAACCCGGCCCCAAAGGACGGTGCGCAGGATCCGGCTAAGGATAAGGAAGCTTGTGGAAGGCCCAAGTTTGTAGGCCCAGTAATCCGGGTTACGGGTTACTGTAAAGGAAAGCTAGGGTTTGTGCGCCGTGTCCGGGTAGGATCCAGGGTGCGCCTTGGGGAATAAGACAGGGGGTACGGGTGCTTTATAAACCGACCCCCAGGTCTAGTTTTAGACAGAGATCCAAGAGTTCTAGCAATATCGCGTGATATCGAGCATCCAGTGTAACACGAGAGTTGAGTTAATATATTGAGATCGGAGACTCGGCGACTTGATTGCCGGCTACCAGATCGAGTTCCATCATGTTTTCCTCTGAGCTAAACCCTCTCCCAAACGCCTGTGTCGTCTTGCCCCAAGATCAGTTACCCCCGGTAACGTCTGCCGTGATAATCCCACGACAAGGCTAAGGGAACACAAAACACAAATAAAAATAGAGTTAATGTGTGAAACGGACTCGATAGTGTTGTCGGTGTAGTATGAATATATGAAACGGACTTAGATCTCGATACACGCGGTAACTATTGTGAAATTATATATCTTAAACAAAAAATATTACCATATTAATTTTACCAAATAATAGTAATTTATAAATAGACATACACCTCAAATTAACAAAAAAAAAATGTTGCAGGTGTGCCGACGGCAAGGCCGTCGGCATAGATCCTAGCGACCCCTAGTCCCACGTCCTCCTACCATGTACCGACGGCGACGGGGGTGCCGTGGGCAGCCGTCGGCCCTATTTCCTCTGTGCCGACGGCTAGGTATGTGCCGACGGCTGCCCTCGGCCCTACGTTGCGTACGCCGACGGCCATCGGTGTGCCGACGGTCACTTCGGTGGGCTGGCCTCCAAGCCACGTATGCCGACGGCCCCGACTTTTTGCCGTCGGCATACGGAGCCATTCCTGTAGTGCTACATCATAATGCATATTATTCAAGCTACATTCTTAGAAAAAAATCATGAGCAAGAATGGAACAAACAAGAAAGGGTTAACGCTACCGGGTGTAGACCTATAAGTTGGGTTTTTCTCCAGCGGGGCTAGAGATTGAATATCGAGAAACTCTTGGTGTATCTATGATGAAATAGATATTTGTGTACCTAAAAATGATTTTTTACAAGAAAGGGTTAAAGCTACCGGGTGTAGACCTATAAGTTGGGTTTTTCTCCAGCGTGGCTAGAGGTTGAATATCGAGAAAATCTTGGTGTATCTATGATGAAATAGATATTTGTGTATCTAAAAATGATTTTTGCCAAAAAATCATGAGCAAACTATGAGGTGCATGTAGTTCAAATTTGACCAATTTCCAGCGGAATCGGCAGAAACTTGTGTTTATCAAAAGAGGTGGATGGAAACCTTTTCATATGAAACAAATTGGTTATTTTTGCATCTAACATGGTATAGTATTTTCAAAAATTATAGATCTCAAGTTTTGTAACATATTTGTGGTAGGTCCTTCACAAAAAAACCCATTTTTTACACTCGGAAAATAGAAAAAGGTTTTTTGCTTCAATGAAAAGGAAAAATTCCTCCGTCAACATTGTCCGTACTTCCAAGATGTATGTTTGTGTGGAATATGGGAAAATTTAAACAAACTATGCCATGGATATGACCATAACACTTGTCATTTGGCCTGAAACCCTGGAATGTTCAGAGAAGATAGCTTATTTTTGTGAACACATTTTCAACATAACTGTCGTATTCCAAGTTTATTATTTTTGGTGTATACTAGGACCTATATAATGACACCACGCGAAGGTCTTGCATCATTTTGGGTTCATTTGAATTTTTTGGAATTTTCTTAGCCGGTCTAAGGAAAAAGTCAAGGCGGCGGGCATGACTGTTCGTAGCTAGGGGTTGAATATTGAGAAACTCTTGGTGTATCTATAATGACATAGGTATTTGTGTACCTAAAAATGATTTTTTGCCAAAAATCCTGAGCAAAGTATGAGGTACGTGTAGTTCAAATTTGACCAGTTTCCAGCGGAATCGGCAGAAACTTGTGTTTTTCAAAATAGATGGATGGAAATCTTTGCATATGAAACAAATTGGTTATTTGTGCATATAACATGGTCTAGTATTTTCAAAAATTATAGCTCTCAAGTTTTGCAACATATTTATGGTAGGTCCTTCACAAAAAACCCATTTTTTACACTCGGAAAATAGAAAATGGTTTTTTGCTTCAATGAAAAGGAAAACTTCCTCCGTCAACATTGTCCGTGCTTCCAAGATGCATATTTGTGTAGAATATGGGAACATTTCAAAAAACTATGCCATGGATATGACCATAACACTCATCATTTGGCCCGAAACCCTGGAATGTTCGGAGGAGATAACTTATTTTTGTGAACACATTTTCAACACAACTGTCGTATTCCAAGTTTATTATTTTTGGTGTATACTAGGACCTATATAATGACACCACACGAAGGTCTTGCATCATTTTGGATTCTTTTGAATTTTTTGGAATTTTCTAAGCCGGTTTAAGGAAAAAGTCAAGGCGGCGGGCATGACTGTTCGTAGCTAGGGGTTGAATATTGAGAAAATCTTGGTGTATCTATGATGAAATAGGTATTTGTGTACCTAAAAATGATTTTTGCCAAAAATCATGAGCAAACAATGAGGTACATGTAGTTCAAATTTGACCAGTTTTCAACGGAATCGGTAGAAATTTGTGTTTTTCAAAAGAGATGGATGGAAACTTTTTCATATGAAACAAATTGATTATTTGTGCATCTAACATGGTCTAGTATTTTCAAAAATTATAGCTTTAAAGTTTTGCTACATATTTATGGTAGGTCCTTCACAAAAAACCCATTTTTTACAGTCGGAAAATAGAAAATGGTTTTTTGCTTCAATGAAAAGGAAAACTTCCTCCGTCAACATTGTACGTGCTTTCAAGATGCATATTTGTGTGGAATATGGGAACATTTAAACAAACTATGCCATGGATATGACCATAACACTCGTCATTTGGCCCGAAACTCTCTAATGTTCGGAGGAGATAGCTTATTTTTGTGAACACATTGTCAACAAAACTGTCGTATTTCAAGTTTCTTATTTTTGGTGTATACTAGGACCTATATAATGACACCACGCGAAGGTCTTGCATCATTTTGGGTTCTTTTGAATTTTTGGAATTTTCTAAGCCGGTTTAAGGAAAAAGTCAAGGCGACGGGCATGACTATTTGTAGCTAGGGGTTGAATATTGAGAAACTCTTGGTGTATCTATGATGAAATAATACTTGTGTACCTAAAAATGATTTTTGACAAAAATTATGAGCAAACTATAAGGTACCTATAGTTCAAATTTGACCAGTTTCTAACAGAATCGACATAAACTTGTGTTTTTCAAAATAGATGGATGGAAACCTTTTCATATGAAACAAATTGGTTATTTGTGCATCTAACATGGTCTAGTAGTTTCAAAAATTATAGTTCTCAAGTTTTGCAACATATTTATGGTAGGTCCTTCACAAAAAAACCCATTTTTTACACTCGAAAAATAGAAAATGGTTTTTTGCTTCAATAAAAAGAAAAAAAGTCTAATATATGATGGAAAATATTATATGGATGTCATATTTGAATTTCTCTCATTTTTCTAATCGATATAGACATATTATTTGTCAAATTTCGATTTACGGATTTATAGATATGAATTATTCGATATTAAATAGAAAAGGAAAAAAGTTAATTATTATTTAAATTCTAGATTATTTGAATTCAAATTTATTATTAGTTATTATATTTTATTTAAATAATTATTTGAATTCACAAAATAAAAGAGTGTGACATGATGGTTCAAGGGTTAAGGTTAACAGGATTGATTGAATAATATTGTCAACAACACAACCGTTGTTTCTAGGTAGATCACAGGGAATGAACTACAAAGTTAAGCGTGCTCGGGCTGTAGCAATCTCATGATGGGTGACCGATCGGAAAGTGTTAGTAGAAACGAGTAATTTAGATTAGAATAAAAAAATTGTTAAATATATAGATAAATGTAACTATAGTGTGATTAAGTGGTTAAACAAGTGAAATAAAAAATATGCAGATTTTTTTAAAAATAATTGCGTGCCTATACGCCGACGGGGCTCCCCGTCGGACTAAACGGGATACGCCGACGACGCTCAATACGCCGACGGGGAAGACGCTTCGCCGACGGACGTAGAGGCTGAGGAAGGGCGGCAGTGGGCGGCGGAGGCGGAGGCGGTTCGGGGTGCGCGTGGAGGAAATGGGAGAGGAAGGCCACCTGCTCGTCAACGCGCGTGCGGATAAGAAAACTGCCGGCGGACGCCGATGGTGACGAAGACGCCGACGGGGATGAGACACCGACGACAACCTGCTTGTCAACGACGACGGGGATGCTACGCCGATGTTAGGGTGGCATGCCATTCTGTTCCTCCACTGTACGCCGACGGCCCCGATTCTTTACCGTCGGCGTACGCGGTGGCCGTCGGCGATCGTCGCCTCTCCCGTAGTGTCTCCACCGTTACACTCGCGTTTTGCGTTACGGTTACAGTTGTACTAATTTTTGCCTTTTTCCATTTAATATTGAATAATTCATATCTACAAATCTGTAAATCGCAATTCGACAATTAATATGTCTAAGTCGATAAAAAAATAGAGGAATCCAAATATGACATCCATATCATCTTTTTATCACGTATCAGACCTTACTAAGTGAGATGTCGAAACTAGGGTTTCTATGGGAAACATGCTAAAATTGGGCATAAAATGATCAAACCATGTTGAAATAGGCCAAGATTTGGCACGGTGAGGGCGCACCATGGCATTGCAAACCAATAAAGCCCTGTGTTTGGGGTCTTGGATGTTCCGTAGAGGGTAACCCGCAGAAAAGTTAGGTGTCAAAACTATGAAAATAGAGCTGATTGTTCAGTTTTAAGAAATAGTGTCATGCATCGTGAAAAATATGCTTAACCCAACTACACCAGACAGCAACTTATAACAAAAATTCTCAATTTACCTTCTCAGGGGAAGTAGAGGATCAAAGATTCACGCTTACTGGAGAAACGTGTGACCCGTAGAGCCGTTAAACTGTTGCGGTGAAAATCTGCAATCATGTATGCATGCCTTCCCCGTCTGTGCAAAGCTTGCATAAGGACAAATGAAACTTGGGTGCCGCGGTGTCAACTGTAAGTGCAGGATCTCGCACGGGACCAGCTACGTGCTTAAGGTTCTCGATCGGGTGGACATGTGTTGTCGCACTTGGCTGATCATCCGTGCGGACCACCTGCCTTATCTCCCGCGGAGGCTGAAGGAGACTCCGGGGTATGCAAATTTCGTCGGTCGATGAAGCGTGGCACTACAACACGCAATCCTTGTAGAGATGTTCAGTTTTAGGACAGTTTACGTCGCCTCTAGGTGGCTGTAGAGTTTGTTAGGGAAAGTGTCCCATGATGGTCTCCGCCTTATGCACCGACTCGATCGAAGAGCATATACACGGTTTGAACGGGGCCTAATGTCATATTGAAAGTGTGCCTACAAAATCGAAGCGCTCTATAAAGAGAGATATAGTCAGAGCGCTGACCACGAGCTTGCACATCAATGACGCCCCTACCAACAAACGTGGAGGTCTGCTAATGGGTGTAAATCATTTAATTTTCTTCATTATCAACTACCTCCTCATGCAGTGAAGGTTGAAAATACCTACATCCAGCTAATCGACACGCGATTGTAGGGCAAGTGTAGGGCATTTGCAGGGAACAAATATGTTAATCATGAAAATCTTATTTCAGAACACAAGTATATAAATTAATGGGCAGATGTATCGGTAACAAAAAGATAATTAAAGTTCTAACTGTCTGGAGTTTATCTGATCTTCTGATTGTAGAACAACATTCGCTGCTTCTTTTTCTTTCGAGGGTACGCTGGCTTTTCCCTCTTGCCAAATGTTCCGGCGTTTCCTGCTCCTCTTGCCCAGTGCACTTCTCGCCTCCAACCACCAGCTTTCGAGACGGTCATCAGCTCCAGGAGAAGCTACAGGAAGATGTAAAGATTTGAGCCAGATCGATCTTCCTAGCATATACACATTGGTCGTCCGAACTCTAGCCACCATTTGTTTCATTTTATTCTTTGCAATTTAAAACACACTTAAAAGGCATTAAAAAAAAAGGCTTAGATGCCCCTAGGTTCAGATAGTGCACGTTCAGGCAACCACTCTTTAAAAAACTCTTATAAACAATTTTTTTTGAAGATCTTATAAACATTCTTTGAACAACCACCAAAACACACTCCAATGATTTTACCACAGCAGATCATTGTCATTCTCAGTCAATGGAAAGTTAGACCTTTGCCTGCACAAATCATCCAACACAGCAGAATATTAATAGAACACATCCGTAGAAGCTGTAAAAAATGTTGATACATACCATAATATTGATTGTGTGTTGATCTTATCCTCGTGGGTGTATATAATGAGGTATAAACGGGAGGTAGAATTGGATTACAAGAAGGTCTAGTAGTCCTAGTCTATCGCTACTTGTACACATATATTGTATTATAATTAACATTTCCCATCAGTCGTAGCGGGCGTGAAAACGGTTGCTTCCAACTGGATTTGAAATCTTTTGCTTCCTTCATCTACTCCGCTCCAACATCATAAACTGCGTCTCAAATGATCTCTCCTCTATTCACTTCCCGTAGTTACAACGAGAGAGTTGTGGACGCAAATGATGACGTAGACGCTTTGATTGTAGTTGATGCCGATGTATTGCTATATACGTAGCCTTTGATGTCGATATCAAGGTAGCCAAACGTGATGTAGCTGTAGCCGTGATAGTAGTGGTCGATAATACTCGCCGTAGTTGTTGTACCCACAGTTCAGGATGCACAAAAAAATTGTGCGATGTGTATGCCGGACATGCAGTTGTGTAGCCCACGTTTTGCACCTTGCGAGGTACCATCGGGGGCAATATTTTGCACCTTGAGAGGTACCGTTAGCGGCGTCTTGCGGATCTTAGAGGACAAAGGACATAGGTGAGTCTACCAGTTTTGCCAAGACTAGATGAAACACACCTAGCACACCACGGTTTTGCTTGAACCGTGTGCGTGGTTGTAGAGGGTTTCACAAATAGTGATGCAGAGTTTTTTTTTATGCACTCAATGTTCTCGCAGTTGTCCTGTGGTGTCTTGTAGTATTACTATCAAAGAAAGCACGTGCTTCCTTATTGACGATGTCGTAGCGGCGAGGCGGTGATTTGTTGACAAGGTTATACATGAAGAAGACGATAATGTAGGCCTTGTCAATGATGTATCGGCAATAAACAATAGGCGTGGATTGATACGTCGCTTTGAGGTATTCCGCGGGGCGACAATAGTGTGTGTGGAGGCCTTGCCGTCAGAAAAGTCGATGCTGAATTTACATTTCTTTCCACACCGACATGGTGTGTGGATGGTGCATTTCATTATCGCTTCTTGGTGATGTGCTCCACTAGTCCTGGTGTAGTCCTCCAACTTATGTTGTGGTTCGCTTGGTGTGGTAGCCCTGATTTGATGCAGTGTCGATGTTTTGATGCAACTTGGCATGGTTTGCGCTCGGGTTGATGTATTTGTACGGATCTTGTCCCAATTTGCGTGCGGTGCTACAGGTTAGCGGGAGTTGTGACGCGTGGCCACGAATGCGCGGTATAAACTGCCGCGCCTCGAGCGTCTTCTCCTCTCCACGCACCGTCGCGCCGCCACTATGCCTCCGAGGAGGAACAACACCACCGGCTTCCGCGGCGTCCGAGCACGGCAGAACGGAATGTTCACCGCGCATATCCGCTGCGGGGACGACCGCATCCCCCTCGGCTCCTTTGCGACGGCGGCGGAGGCCGCCCGCGCCTGGGACGCGGCGGTCTGGCGCCTCAACCGCCCAACGGTCGCTGATGAACTTCAACGACTGCCACACCCTCTGGGAAGCGGAGGCAAGGGCGCCGACGCCGCAGATCGTCACTGCCGCCGACCACCGCCACCTCAGGCATCGCACGTTTCAGGGCCTAGTCGACGCCAGGGACGACCGCGTGGTCCGCGAGTATTACCGGAGCAATCCCGGGGAGGAGAGCGCCGACGAGGAGCTTTGGCAGACCCGCGCGGCTGAGCGGGCGGAGCGGCGCCTCGAACGCCACCTCGCGTTAGATGCCGCTCGGGAGGCGAGGACGAAGGCGCTGCAAAAGCTCCGTCGGGCCGACCACGCCGGCGAAGTCTGGGACTCCGACGATCCGAGGTGGGGGCCTAACTCGGACATACCATCATGCACCTCCGACGACGACGAGGAGGTCACCGATGACGACGACGAGGAGTAGTGTTCGTCTGTTTTCTGTTTTTAATAAAAGAATTTGTTGTATGACTAGTAGCGCGTCTGTCTTCTGTTTTCCGTGTGATTCTTCCTGGTTGGTGGGATTCTAACGCCATAAAGAAACACACCCCTCATCCAACGACTCACGTTAAGGAGGGGGACATGCATTTCGATAGATAAACAAGGCACATTACACATAATGGAAAGATTGGATCTAAATCTAAACGGAGAGCATAGATCTAAATAGACAAGGCAGTACATAATGGCAAGAGTGAATCGATCTACTAGTCATACTCCTGCCTAGGCCTATAATACTCCGACTCGTAGTCGTCGTAGTCGCCGCCGTCGTCGTCACTATCGTCGGACGGTGCTCTGGACTCCCTCGGAGGATCACGACTCCAGGACTGGGCGTGAGGGTAGCGCAGGCGGGGGTTATCGCCAGCCCTGATGTAGTTCATGACGCTGTGAAGAGTCCGTCCGCCGCCCCACCATAGCCGACGACCGGCCTCGTTGAAGTTCGAAGGAGGCGGGCCGTTCTCCTCGTACCTGGCGAGCGCACTCTCACGCCGATTAATGAAAAAGGCGTCCCAAGTAGGGCGATAGTCAGGATTCTAATTGGGATTCCTCCGCTGCCCCGCCGTGCGCTCGTGGTAGTAGTGGTTCGTGATGGCCGCCCTACGCGCCACACCTTGAGGAAGAGAAGGGACCGGCACTCCTCCGGCGCTCAGCATCCAACCGGCAGGAACGCTGTAGCCGGGCGGGCACAGGGGTAGTTCGAGGCGGAAACTACCTCCGCCTGGATGAAGGTTAGAGTTGGTACGGTAGAAGCTATGTGAGAGTGGTGAGTTTATATGTGTTTATGCCAATGGTGTGGCAATGCATATATATATATATATATATATAGTGAGAATAAAACAGATCTCTTTAGTCCCGACCTGTTTTACCAACCGGGACGAAATGGTTCGGGTTTAGTTGGGAAACGGATCGTCCCTTTAGTCCCGGCAAGTTTTACCAACCGGGACGAAATGTTTAGGGTTTTGTTTGGACCAATCAGAAAGAATCACACGGATCGTGTGTTTCTTTCAAGCGCTTGTGAGTCGTTGGATGAGGGGTGTGTTTCTTTCGAGCTGTTGTGAGCCGTTCGATCAGGGCTACGGTGTGTTTCTTTCGAGCGGTTGTGAGCCGTTGGATCAGGGTGTTTCTTAACCGTTGGATCAAAACCCTAGCACAACACTTTGTGAGACAGAGGACCCTATATAGCCCACCTTCATACACCGGTCAGTTCATCGACCAAATACAAAACATCCGGATTCGCCAGCATACGTCCTGCCGTGCATTTGGTATGCATATATGCACTCAGTAGCCACGGCAGGGCTGTACGCTGGCGATACCGATTGTTGTGTTCTACATCCCCCTTGAAGGTTTGACAAAAGGTTTGATATATCATTCAGTTCATCGACCGAATACAAATCACCCGGATTTGCTATCATACGTCCGACTGTTCTTTTGATATGCATATATGCACTCAATAGCCACGGTCGGGCTGTATGATGGCGGTACCGATTGTTTTGTTCTACCTCCCCCCCTACAAATCATGCACCCGGATGCCTTGTATGCGACGAAATTATGTAAATGCATGGAGTTATTATAAATTGGTCTGAAGTGCACTCATTATAAATTTAACGTACCTTGTTCTGTATTTAAAACGTGTGGAGTTATTATTTGAAACATAAAGGATATAATGGAAAACACAATAAAACAATAGAAAACATAAAGGAAAATAATGGAAAACATAAAGGAAACAATAGAAAACAAAAAGGGTAACAACAGAAAACAATATAAAACATAAAGGAAAACAATAGAAAACATAATAAAACTATATAACACATAAAGGAAAATAATAGAAAACAAAATAAAACAAGAGAAAACAATAGAAACATAAAAGAAAACGAAAAAACACAAAGAAAACAATAGAAAACAAAAAAATTAAAAATAGGGCATTCGTCCCGGTTTTTGCAAAAATTTAGGCAGGAAAACAAATTTAGACATCCGCCCCAGCCAGGTGAAAAAATTAGTCATCCGTCCCGGTTGGTAGGACCAGACCGGGATGAAAGGAGCTTTCGTCCTGGTTGTTCCTACCAACCGGGACGGATGCCCGTTCCTATGTACGCGCCCCTTCCCTCCCCAAATTCATAACCACGCGCAGGGGACGAACCGACGCCGCCAGGCTGCTCAAATCCTCCGTCCCGCCGCCCTCGATCCCGCTACTAGCCCGCGCACCGCTACTACCCGTCGCCGCACTTCTCTGTCGCGCCGCCCTCGATCCGGTCCACTAGCCCGCGCGTGCGGCGCCTCCACTACTGCCCGCGCGCCGCCACTGCCCGCGCCGGCCTCCGCCCTCCGTCGCGCACCCGAGAGGAGGTAAGGCCTGCCTCCATCGCGCCCTAAACAGAGGGATTTTTTTGTTTTTTTTTACTTACTGTTTTTGTTTTACTTTTTTATTAGTGTTAGAAATGTTAGAATCATTAGTTATGAATTATTACAAATGTTAGGAATTTTAGATTAGATTTAGAAATTTTAGATTTGTTAGAATTGACTTAGGAATTTTAGTGTTAGAAAATTAGACTTAGAAAATTTTTAGTGTTAGAAATATTTACTTAGAAAATTAGACTAAGAAAAATTTACTTAGGTATATCACTTAATTTTTTTTAGAAAATTTCAATAAGTTAGTGTGTTAGAAAATTTCACTTAGTTCGGGCTTGTTTTTAGTTCATATCTCTGTTGGACCCGCCGGGCGATGTCCGGGACTGGGCCCCGCCGGGCTGGCACTGGGAGCTCCTTAGTACCGGGGCACGCGGCTTGGTGAGAAATCCGGGTGACGTGGTCGACCCGGATAGGCAGTATAGCAGCAGTTGGTCGATTATTCGTAGGGTTCCTTATCACGTGAGCTATGACCCTGTGAGGGTTCCTTATCTATGGATGCGTAGCACCCGCGACTCAGCACCCCGCGGCTTAGAACCTGGTCGGAGTTAGTTGGTCTGAGAGATGTCATGAGACTATGTATAAGTGATATTATTCGATCGTGATGTATTAGGGTTAAATAAAATAAACCCGAGCTATATGTAACTCTTTGTGTGTATTATCATACGTTTAAATATTTCATGAATATGTTGCTCTTTTTGTGTATTATCTATAAGCAATTTTGATGAAATGGATCTGGAACATATAGTTACTCTTTTTGTGTATTTTCAGAATATATAGTATGGAGCCAAGAGACGAAGATGCGGAAAACTTGCTCGAGGGTTTCATCCACGGGGCCGACCGAGAGACCGATGTGAGCCAGTAGATGAACAACTCCGGTGAGGGAGATCCGGAGCTCACCCGGGGAGATGTCTCTGCTGGGGGAGAAGTTGACGGCTCCGGTGAGGAAGAAGCCGACGACTCTGGTGAGGAAGAAGCCGACGACTCCGGTGAGGGAGCAGCCGACGGCTCTGGTGGAGCCGTACAAATTACAAACACCGGCTCCGAGGTACATATATAGATATTTTAAATAATGAAGCATCTGTTGTCTATATACATGTATTAACAGTCTTTATATTTTTAGCCATCCGGTTCAAGCATATCAACCGGAAAAAAAGACTAAACGAGGCGCAACAAAGAAGCTGAAAGATACAGAAAGATATAGTATCGACACAATCACAGCAGACGACGCACCCGAGCTTCCCGCTGATGTTGCCCAAAAATTTGTGAAGCAATGCGGAGTGCTAGTTAGGGATCACATCCCGATCACTGTTCATGAGTGGAATCAGCCAATAGATCCGCGGAGGCAAGGAATTTCATATGTCAGCAAAATAGCCAAAGATCATCTTTTCTCGAAGATCTTGTCTAATTTCAACTTACCCTTGATGGAGGTGGACGAGAATGAGGCGGATGTGAATGAGGCCGATGTTGCTAAAATAAAAATTGAGATACCGGAAAAGGTCAAGACGTGGACCCTGAAAAAGATGGCCGAGCAATTCAAAATCTGGAAGAAAAGATTGAACCTTGACTATGTTAAGAAGGGCAAGACTCCAGATTTCACTCAAGGGTATGAGAAAATAAAACCCTTATGGGCAGATTTTGTGAAGTACAAGCTGTCAGAGAATGAACAGGAAAGGACAAAAACAAATGAGAAAAACGCCGCAAAAAAGGTATATCACCATGTTATGGGGCAAGCTGGCTACAAGGGTTCCAGTCCCAAGTGGGAGAAATGGGAGAACGACCTGATTCAGCTGGGGATCACTCCCGAGCCGTTCTTGTGGGTCGAGCGGACAAGGTCATGGTTCTACGGGCATGGGGGCACGTTGGACGCCGAAGGAAATGCAATATATAACCTAAGGCATAAAGAGAATCCTCTATCCATAGAAAGTCTGAGAACCGCAATAAAGGACGTTAAAGAGGGGAAGTTCGTGCCAGATAGAGAGAACGACGAGCTCACACGCGCCCTCGGGAATAAGGAACACGTACGGCATACACGAGGCATAAAAGGCAATACTCCGTCGAATACTGGGTTCGACGACACGTGGCCGTCGGCGATTGTCGCCTCTCCCGTAGTGTCTCCACCGTTACACTCGCGTTTTGCGTTACGGTTACAGTTGTACTAATTTTTGCCTTTTTCCATTTAATATTGAATAATTCATATCTACAAATCTGTAAATCGGAATTCGACAATTAATATGTCTAAGTCGATAAAAAAATAGAGGAATCCAAATATGACATCCATATCATCTTTTTATCACGTATCAGACCTTACTAAGTGAGATGTCGAAACTAGGGTTTCTATGGGAAACATGCTAAAATTGGGCATAAAATGATCAAACCATGTTGAAATAGGCCAAGATTTGGCACAGTGAGGGCGCACCATGGCATTGCAAACCAACAAAGCCCTGTGTTTGGGGTCTTGGATGTTCCGTAGAGGGTAACCCGCAGAAAAGTTAGGTGTCAAAACTATGAAAATAGAGCTGATTGTTCAGTTTTAAGAAATAGTGTCATGCATCGTGAAAAATATGCTTAACCCAACTACACCAGACAGCAACTTATAACAAAAATTCTCAATTTACCTTCTCAGGGGAAGTAGAGGATCAAAGATTCACGCTTACTGGAGAAACGTGTGACCCGTAGAGCCGTTAAACTGTTGCGGTGAAAATCTGCAATCATGTATGCATGCCTTCCCCGTCTGTGCAAAGCTTGCATAAGGACAAATGAAACTTGGGTGCCGCGGTGTCAACTGTAAGTGCAGGATCTCGCACGGGACCAGCTACGTGCTTAAGGTTCTCGATCGGGTGGACATGTGTTGTCGCACTTGGCTGATCATCCGTGCGGACCACCTGCCTTATCTCCCGCGGAGGCTGAAGGAGACTCCGGGGTATGCAAATTTCGTCGGTCGATGAAGCGTGGCACTACAACACGCAATCCTTGTAGAGATGTTCAGTTTTAGGACAGTTTACGTCGCCTCTAGGTGGCTGTAGAGTTTGTTAGGGAAAGTGTCCCATGATGGTCTCCGCCTTATGCACCGACTCGATCGAAGAGCATATACACGGTTTGAACGGGGCCTAATGTCATATTGAAAGTGTGCCTACAAAATCGAAGCGCTCTATAAAGAGAGATATAGTCAGAGCGCTGACCACGAGCTTGCACATCAATGACGCCCCTACCAACAAACGTGGAGGTCTGCTAATGGGTGTAAATCATTTAATTTTCTTCATTATCAACTACCTCCTCATGCAGTGAAGGTTGAAAATACCTACATCCAGCTAATCGACACGCGATTGTAGGGCAAGTGTAGGGCATTTGCAGGGAACAAATATGTTAATCATGAAAATCTTATTTCAGAACACAAGTATATAAATTAATGGGCAGATGTATCGGTAACAAAAAGATAATTAAAGTTCTAACTGTCTGGAGTTTATCTGATCTTCTGATTGTAGAACAACATTCGCTGCTTCTTTTTCTTTCGAGGGTACGCTGGCTTTTCCCTCTTGCCAAATGTTCCGGCGTTTCCTGCTCCTCTTGCCCAGTGCACTTCTCGCCTCCAACCACCAGCTTTCGAGACGGTCATCATCTCCAGGAGAAGCTACAGGAAGATGTAAAGATTTGAGCCAGATCGATCTTCCTAGCATATACACATTGGTCCGAACTCTAGCCACCATTTGTTTCATTTTATTCTTTGCAATTTAAAACACACTTAAAAGGCATTAAAAAAAAGGCTTAGATGCCCCTAGGTTCAGATAGTGCACGTTCAGGCAACCACTCTTTAAAAAACTCTTATAAACAATTTTTTTTGAAGATCTTATAAACATTCTTTGAACAACCACCAAAACACCCTCCAAGGATTTTACCACAGCAGATCATTGTCATTCTCAGTCAATGGAAAGTTAGACCTTTGCCTGCACAAATCATCCAACACAGCAGAATATTAATAGAACACATCCGTAGAAGCTGTAAAAAATGTTGATACATACCATAATATTGATTGTGTGTTGATCTTATCCTCGTGGGTGTATATAATGAGGTATAAACGGGAGGTAGAATTGGATTACAAGAAGGTCTAGTAGTCCTAGTCTATCGCTACTTGTACACATATATTGTATTATAATTAACATTTCCCATCAGTCGTAGCGGGCGTGAAAACGGTTGCTTCCAACTGGATTTGAAATCTTTTGCTTCCTTCATCTACTCCGCTCCAACATCATAAACTGCGTCTCAAATGATCTCTCCTCTATTCACTTCCCGTAGTTACAACGGGAGAGTTGTGGACGCAAATGATGACGTAGACGCTTTGATTGTAGTTGATGCCGATGTATTGCTATATACGTAGCCTTTGATGTCGATATCAAGGTAGCCAAACGTGATGTAGCTGTAGCCGTGATAGTAGTGGTCGATAGTACTCGCCGTAGTTGTTGTACCCACAGTTCAGGATGCACAAAAAAATTGTGCGATGTGTATGCCGGACATGTAGTTGTGTAGCCCACGTTTTGCACCTTGCGAGGTACCATCGGGGGGCAATATTTTGCACCTTGAGAGGTACCGTTAGCGGCGTCTTGCGGATCTTAGAGGACAAAGGACATATGTGAGTCTACCAGTTTTGCCAAGACTAGATGAAACACACCTAGCACACCACGGTTTTGCTTGAACCGTGTGCGTGGTTGTAGAGGGTTTCACAAATAGTGATGCAGAGTTTTTTTTATGCACTCAATGTCCTCGCAGTTGTCCTGTGGTGTCTTGTAGTATTACTATCAAAGAAAGCACGTGCTTCCTTATTGACGATGTCGTAGCTGCGAGGCGGTGATTTGTTGACAAGGTTATACATGAAGAAGACGATACTGTAGGCCTTGTCAATGATGTATCGGCAATAAACAATAGGCGTGGATTGATACGTCGCTTTGAGGTATTCCGCGGGGCGACAATAGTGTGTGTGGAGGCCTTGCCGTCAGAGAAGTCGATGCTGAATTTACATTTCTTTCCACACCGACATGGTGTGTGGATGGTGCATTTCATTATCGCTTCTTGGTGATGTGCTCCACTAGTCCTGGTGTAGTCCTCCAGCTTATGTTGTGGTTCGCTTGGTGTGGTAGCCCTGATTTGATGCAGTGTCGATGTTTTGATGCAACTTGGCATGGTTTGCGCTCGGGTTGATGTATTTGTACGGATCTTGTCCCAATTTGCGTGCGGTGCTACAGGTTAGCGGGAGCACGCCGTCCTTGATATGCATCCACATCGGTGTAATAAAAGCAAATCATGATTAATCTTTCGAACGGCGATGCGCGACGGAAGGGGAAAGTTGTAGTATCAGCATCGCGAGACTAACCGCTCCGATAACATGTAGAAAGTCATGATCCCTTATGTTCCGTTTTGTATTAATCTGATCCTCGTGGCGGTATCTAAGGAGGTATAAGAGGCAGGTAGACTTGGATTATAAGAAGATCTAGTAGCACTAGTGGAAACAACCCCTTTCGTCCAAGGGCCAGGGGGCATCTGTCCCGGTTGCACAAAAATCCGGGACAAATGTATGCATTGGTTCCGGTTTGTGTGCCCGAGGCAGCAGAAACCAACTGGGGGCATCTGTCCCGGTTCGTGGGGAGGCATTGGTCCCGGTTTGTGGCACGAACCGGGACCAATGCCTAGCCACAGGGCACGTGGCACGCGCATGGGCTTTGGTCCCGGTTCATTCCACAAACCGGGACCAATGCCCCCCTTCCACTACATATACTGCCTCACAACCCCCTTTCCTCTTTTTTTTTTTGGCTTGGGGGAGTGAGAGAGGTGGGTGTTAGTGTGTGTTGTGCCTCGTGGCGCGGGAGTCCTGCCGCGTGGCGCGGGAGTTGTTCCTCGTGGCGCGGGAGTCGTGACACGTGGCGCGGGAGTTGTGACGCGTGGCCACGAATGCGCGGTATAAGATGCGGCGCCTCGAGCGTCTTCTCCTCTCCACGCACCGTCGCGCCGCCACTATGCCTCCGAGGAGGAACAACACCACCGGCTTCCGCGGCGTCCGAGCACGGCAGAACAGAATGTTCACCGCGCATATCCGCTGCGGGGACGACCGCATCCCCCTCGGCTCCTTTGCGACGGCGGCGGAGGCCGCCCGCGCCTGGGACGCGGCGGCCTGGCGCCTCAACCGCCCGCGGTCGCTGATGAACTTCAACGACTGCCACACCCTCTGGGAAGCGGAGGCAAGGGCGCCGACGCCGCAGATCGTCACTGCCGCCGACCACCGCCACCTCAGGCACCGCACGTTTCAGGGCCTAGTCGACGCCAGGGACGACCGCGTGGTCCGCGAGTATTACCGGAGCAATCCGGGGGAGGAGAGCGCCGACGAGGAGCTTTGGTAGACCCGCGCGGCTGAGCGGGCGGAGCGGCGCCTCGAACGCCACCTCGCGTTAGATGCCGCTCGGGAGGCGAGGACGAAGGCGCTGCAAAAGCTCCGTCGGGCCGACCACGCCAGCGAACTCTGGGCCTCCGACGATCCGAGGTGGGGGCCTATCTCGGACATACCATCATGCCCCTCCGACGACGACGAGGAGGTCACCGATGACGACGACGAGGAGTAGTGTTCGTCTGTTTTCTGTTTTTAATAAAAGAATTTGTTGTATGACTAGTAGCGCGTCTATCTTCTGTTTTCCGTGTGATTCTTCCTGGTTGGTGGGATTCTAACGCCATAAAGAAACAAACCCCTCATCCAACGACTCACGTTAAGGAGGGGGACATGCATTTCGATAGATAAACAAGGCACAGTACACATAATGGCAAGATTGGATCTAAATCTAAACGGAGAGCATAGATCTAAATAGACAAGGCAGTACATAATGGCAAGAGTGCATCGATCTACTAGTTATACTCCTGCCTAGGCCTATAATACTCCGACTCGTAGTCGTCGTAGTCGCCGCCGTCGTCGTCACTATCGTCGGACGGTGCTCTGGACTCCCTCGGAGGATCACGACTCCAGGACTGGGCGTGAGGGTAGCGCAGGCGGGGGTTATCGCCAGCCCTGATGTAGTTCATGACGCTCTGAAGAGTCCGTCCGCCGCCCCACCACAGCCGACGACCGGCCTCGTTGAAGTTCGAAGGAGGCGGGCCGTTCTCCTCGTACCTGGCGAGCACACTCTTACGCCGATTAATGAAAAAGGCGTCCCAAGTAGGGCGGTAGTCAGGATTCCAACTGGGATTCCTCCGCTGCTCCGCCGTGCGCTCGTGGTAGTAGTGATTCGTGATGGCCGCCCTACGCGCCACAGCTTGAGGAAGAGAAGGGACCGGCACTCCTCCGGCGCTCAGCATCCAACCGGCGGGAACGCTGTAGCCGGGCGGGCACAGGGGTAGTTCGAGGCGGAAACTGCCTCCGCCTGGATGAAGGTTAGAGTGGGTACGGTAGAAGCTATGTGAGAGTGGTGAGTTTATATGTGTTTATGCCAATGGTGTGGCAATGCATATATATATATATATATATATATATATATATATATAGTGAGAAGAAAACAGATCTCTTTAGTCCCGACCTGTTTTACAAACCGGGACGAAATGGTTCGGGTTTCATTGGGAAACGGATCGTCTCTTTAGTCCCGACCAGTTTTACCAACCGAGACGAAATGTTTAGGGTTTTGTTTGGACCAATCAGAAAGAATCACACGGATCGTGTGTTTCTTTCAAGCGCTTGTGAGTCGTTGGATGAGGGGTGTGTTTCTTTCGAGCTGTTGTGAGCCGTTCGATCAGGGCTACGGTGTGTTTCTTTCGAGCGGTTGTGAGCCGTTGGATCAGGGTGTTTCTTAACCGTTGGATCAAAACCCTTGCACAACACTTTGTGAGACAGAAGACCCTATATATAGCCCACCTTCATACACCGGTCAGTTCATCGACCAAATACAAAACATCCGGATTCGACAGCATAGGTCCTGCCGTGCATTTTGTATGCATATATGCACTCAGTAGCCAGGGCAGGGCTGTATGCTGGCGATACCGATTGTTGTGTTCTACATCCCCCTTGAAGGTTTGACAAAAGGTTTGATATATCATTCAGTTCATCGACCGAATACAAATCACCCGGATTTGCTATCATACGTCCGACTGTTCATTTGAGATGCATATATGCACGCAATAGCCACGGTCGGGTTGTATGATGGCGATACCGATTGTTTTGTTCTACATCCCCCCTACAAATCATGCACCCGGATGCCTTGTATGCGACGAAATTATGTAAATGCATGGAGTTATTATAAATTGGTCCGAAGTGCACTTATTATAAATTTAACGTACCTTGTTCTGTATTTGAAACGTGTGGAGTTATTATTTGAAACATAAAGGATATAATGGAAAACACAATAAAACAATAGAAAACATAAAGGAAAATAATGGAAAACATAAAGCAAACAATAGAAAACAAAAGGGTGACAACAGAAAACAATATAAAACATAAAGGAAAACAATAGAAAACATAATAAAACTATATAACACATAAAGGAAAATAATAGAAAACAAAATAAAACAAGAGAAAACAATAGAAACATAAAAGAAAACGAAATAAAACACAAAGAAAACAATAGAAAACAAAAAAAATTAAAAATAGGGCATTCGTCCTGTCGCACCCGGACTTCTAGAGGATACTCACCGTACGAACTGAACAGTAGTTGATTTGGATTACGGGGCTTACCGGCACCCGCATCTCTTACGAGTAGGCCAACACTTATGTGTGACAACCAATCTCTACCATTCACCGTCGATGTAAACTATCCCATAGAAATCAGGATACTACCATTGACGTACTTCATACCATACACACATGGTACGTCAACGGCGTTTAACAGAATGATAACATAACATATCTCTAGGACACAAAAGATGGAAATAAGTTGCAAATAGCTCTCACTAGAGCAGAGATAGCAAATACAATCATCCAGAGGACACTTGTCCCAACATAACATCATTACATCTCAGCGGAAGCATTCAAAGGGTCTGAGTACAGACATATCCAAAATAGGCTTAAGAAGCCGGAAATGAAAAGAAGACGGAGCCCATCCACGATGTCTCGGATCCTGCCCGGGTCCGCTACCTACTCGTCAGCAGTCTCGTCAAACTCCACGTAGTAGCCGTCACGGGGATCCTCGTAAGCGTAGTCTGCGGAAACCACAGCCCCAAAGGGGTCAGTACATAAACGTACTGGCAAGCAAGACTCACAGTTCACCAAAGTGTAGCCCGTCAACACCAAGCACAGATGCCTTGGGTTCAATGGAAGAAAGGGATATAAAAGATGCTGCAACTGGCTGCACTAACCAACTACAGAACATACTACAACTTCCGGCTATCAGAAAGGGGATAAGATAGCGTATCGTAACCAGTTACAGCTAACCACCAAACAAACCCATCCTGGATCTCGCCCCTTATCCAAAGAAGCAATCCGAGGATAACTCACACAATTGGATTAATGATGGATCAAGTTGTTGTGTCAATAAGCCTATTACCAGTCAAGTTATCATTAGTTAGGTGTAAGTTGTTCTGAGTACTTGTTAGCCAGTACTTTCACCAAGTCAACCATAACCGCGGAAAACACGGCTTCTCGAGAAGATTTATCCCTGCAGGGGTGCACCAAT
The DNA here is from genome assembly GCA_028641055.1 of Alopecurus myosuroides. Classification (NCBI taxonomy): domain Eukaryota; kingdom Viridiplantae; phylum Streptophyta; class Magnoliopsida; order Poales; family Poaceae; genus Alopecurus; species Alopecurus myosuroides. The sequence goes on from CM054060.1 coordinate 23,772,901, forward strand.
TTGGCCGTACACGTAAGAATAACCCGCCAGATGGGAAGGCCTTTCCCACCAAGCGGGGCACTCAACACAACTCAACTCTTCTTCGCATCAAGCCCAAAGCACCACGTGCTGTGCGTGCGCGGCTAATCGAGCCCCACGAAGAAAAGGGGACCCTCATAGCACTGGAAGACCACGCCGCCCTAAATGCCGACTACAAAAGTTCCACCCTGGCCTCGGGTTTGTACCTGCATATGCGTGCATCAAATGGAAAGCCCGAACTAAGTGTGGTGATTTGGACGAGATGCGAATCGAATCAAATTGAGGGGGGCGCCCATACACGCTTCCCACATGCGGATAGTGCGCTCATCATGGATTAGTAGACAAGACCCTTTTCCTAATTAGGGTCGACACTAGCAGGCCTCAAAACCACGCCGGGCCTCCTGCCGGTGCCTTATCAGCAAATTATTATTACCTCAAGATTAACAGGTTGTTGTTTAACATCGAGCCCCAGAATATAATCAAATATGATAACAAAAAGTAACGGATAACAGACTCGAGCAAAAACAACCCTAAGCATGCTAGTAAGACACGGGCCCAAGCAACGGGGTTATAAGACTGGAGGTGAGGCAATATCAGGGTTCAGGGTATTCATGTGATAGGTTCGTAACAGAAGCAACGATACATATGGCTAGCAGAAATAGACAACAGAAAGTATCGGTAACCAATGTTGAAAGGAACACAATGGTTCATGTGAGTGATAACTTGCCTGCAAACTCAGTAGCCTGGTACTGGGCTAGATCCTCAGAAGGGGTGTCGTAAGTATCGTCTGTCTCAACGTCGTCGTCTATCTGAGAAGAAGCAAACAAACAATGCAGAAAGATAAACAATCAATATCATGGCATAGTGCACAATCATGGGATGATGCATGTCAAGTTAATGGATGCACCAAAATAAACTAATTGACATGGTAACACAAATTAAATGGACACATATGCAATTTTGAGTTGCATAGGAAAAGCCCATGAATTATGGTTAGATTATTTGTTTTCCAACTAATCAACAGGTGAAGGTGGATTAGTATGATGCATGGATGAGGAAAACAACAAAATAACAACAATAGAACCAATTTAAAATAGGGTTTACCAATTTAGAAATTTAGTTATTAAGTTAGGGAATTTTTGGTTCCTTAAAGGGATTACACAAATAGTTGTTGTTTTCACCATATTAAATTGTGCAAAACAAATAACAAAATTCATATTTGAATAGATCATAAAATTTTGGGTGGATTACATGTTTCAAATATTGAAAAAGGAATTAGGATGAATTATTATGACTTAAACAAAATTAAACAAGTTTTAAATGAATTTAAAACAAGTTTGAATATTATTTGAATTTTATTTGTTCCAAACATAAATCCAAATTCATATTTGAAAAGTTTATACTTTTCTAGTTTGAAAACATATTTTACATGTTCAAAAATAATTTAATTTGAGCAAGTTATGATTTTATCAAATATAAATGATTTAAACAAGGTTTAAATTATTTAAGCAATTTTAATTATTCAAACCATGAAACAAAATTTATATTTGAAAAGGTTATTTGAAATATCATGGAAAACATATTTTATTTGCATTAATTGGATTAAGTATGAATTAGTTATGGATTTTAGCAAATTGCAATTGAATTATTTGAATTCAAATTTGAAATGCATTTGGAAAATCCAAAACATAAAACAAAGGCTATATATAGATAGACAATTTAATTTAGAGCAGTGCACATATTTTATTTTTGTTGTTTGGAGTTATAAAATAAAAGTTATTATCAAATTAGTTTCAGGGGCCAATCTGTAATTAAAAAGGACTTGTTTTGAAAACAGAAAAGCTTGAAAACCTTTTCTACCGCGCAGCTGGCTAACCTAGCTCACTGCCCGTGGGCCCTAGGGCCAGCGTGGACAGCGTGCGCGCGCGTGGCAGCGAGGGCCACTGACGAGTGGGGCCGGCTTGTCAGCCCTGCGCGCAAAAATGGGTTTTATTCCTCGGCGCGAGGGATCGAACTCGTGACCGTGCGCGAGCGAGAGAGCAGTGCTACCACTGCGGTGTTTCGTCAGTTTTGACAGATACCGCGACGCGTACAGGTTATGTTTCAGATCCAACGCTTAACTGAAATTCGCGCGCGCTAACTGAACGTCTGACAGAGGAAAAGTTGCCGGCGGCGAGCACCGTGGTGCTGTGCTCGTGGTGCTGCCGTGGAAACGTGCGCGTGCTGCGTGCGCGAGGTGGTGCAGAGGGAGGACAGGGATGAGGAGGAGATGGCTGCTCACCTCCGGTGTAGGCGAGGCAGCGGCCCGGAGCAGACGAGCTCGACGGCGACAGCGGCGAGTCCGTGGACGGCGGCGTGGCTACAGGGAGTCTCCGGGGTGGCTGCGGTGTTTAAACGGGAGAGGGAGAGGTGGTGGTTCGATCCCGATAGCTAGATGGGTAGGTGACGCTGCGAGGTGGTGGCTGCCATGGCGGATTCAGAGCGGCGGTTCCGGTGAGGTGCAGGGGTGAGGAATTTCGCCGGGGGGAGGGAAACGGCGGCGCTCTCGAGGGGATAGGTGGGAGTAGGTGTCTAGGGCATGCGCGCAGGGTCCTAGGTAGTCTTATAGGGTCTAGGGTTGCGCGGATCGCCGTCGGGATGGCACTGCTACGGCCGTGGCGCCACGGATGGGCGGCCGTACGCGAGGACGACGAGGATAAGAAGATCGAACCGGTATCGGGCCGTGCGGCTGGGCTGCGCGCGGGGAGAAGGAATAGGTGGGCTGGGCGCATCCCACTGTCCCCTGGCACCAATTTTTTTATTTTTAAAATTTCTCCTTCTGTTTTTTTTTGCAGAATTTGGAATAGGAAGAAAAGGTAGGGTTTTAAGTTAGTAAAATTTTTAGAAAAATTAGGGTAAGTTATTTAGGTCAATATCAAACCAATGCCAAGTTTTGTTTTCAAAAAGTTTGAAATTAACTTGCTGTTTGTGAAGTGGTTTCAAATTGACTTAATTTGAGTATTGATTTAATTATGGAAAACAAAGGTTTAATTATTTGGAACCCTATTGTTTAATTAGAAACAATTGATTAGAATTGTTGTATAATTTGCATGAATTCAAATTGGTTGCTGTTTGATGCTTTGATTTGAATTTTGAATGGGATTTGAGATTTAATTGATTGATTAAAACCATCATTTTAATAAGTGAGCATTATGGAATAAAATGGAAACAAATAAGGGTTTGATTTGACATTATTATTTGAAAAAGATTGTAACAGAGCAAGTATGAAATAAATGTTTGAATAAGGTTTGAATTTGAATTGTGAAAACAGAGTAAAACAGAAGCAAACAAATGGAAAACAAGGTAAAACAAATGCAAACAACTTAATGAATATGATGACATGATGCAAAACTTTAATTAAACAAGAAACAAACATGCTAGGGGTGGTTTTTCATACTTGGGATGTTACAAAACGCCCCTCCTTGAAGGAATCGCGCCCCGAGATTCCTACTGAGAAAGGAAAAGGTCCGGATACTTCTTGCGAAGATCCTCTTCGGTCTCCCACGTTGCCTCTTTATCGGAATGATGCGACCACTGCACTTTCAAGAACTTGGTGCTCTTGTTGCGAGTCTTACGCTCGGTCTCATCGAGAATACGAACAGGGTGCTCCTCATAAGATAGATCATCTTGAAGTTCAATGGAATCATGATCAACTGCACGATCTGGATCTTTGAAACACCTCTTGAGCTGTGACACGTGGAACACATCGTGCACCTTGGATAGTTTTTCTAGAAGTTCAAGACGATAAGCATTTTCTGCCCGCCTTGAGAGAATGTTGAAAGGACCAATGTATCTTGGTGCAAGCTTTCCTTTCACACCGAAACGATGAGTGCCTCTGAGGGGAGTTACACGGAGATATGCCTTGTCACCAGGTGCATAGATCATATCCCTGTGCTTGCTGTCATAGTAGCTTTTCTGACGAGACTGAGCAATCTTGAGATTGTCACGAATGATACGAACTTTCTCCTCGGCTTCCTTAACAATGTCAGGGCCTAAGAGTGAACGTTCACCAGCTCCAGACCAATTGATTGGACTCCTGCATCTGCGGCCATAGAGTGCTTCAAATGGTGCCATGCCTAGGCTTGCCTGGTAGCTGTTGTTGTAGGAGAATTCAGCATATGGAAGGCAATCCTCCCATTTCATGCCAAAGGAGATACCACATGCTCTGAGCATATCCTCGAGAATCTGATTGACTCTTTCGACTTGCCCTTGAGACTGAGGGTGATAAGCTGTGCTGAACAGAAGTTTGGTGCCCAATGCATCTTGGAAACTCTTCCAGAAATGAGAAGTGAAAATGCTTCCACGGTCTGAGCTTATTTCCAATGGAACACCATGAAGAGGAACAATCTTTGCTGTGTAGAGTTCTGCTAACTGGCTAGCTAAGATTGTTTCTTTGACAGGAAAGAAGTGAGCTACCTTAGTGAGACGATCAATAACAACGAAGATTGCATCGTTGCCCTTCTTGGACTTTGGATAACCAGTGACGAAGTCCATTTCAATCATGTCCCACTTCCACTCAGGAATTTTCAGAGGTTGGAGTAGACCGGCTGTTTTCTGACGGACTGCCTTAACACGTTGACAAACGTCGCATTCAGAAACGTAGTGAGCAATTTCACGTTTCATGCCAGGCCACCAATACAGTGTCTTAAGATCCTGGTACATCTTTGTACTTCCAGGGTGGATGGAGAGAGGAGTTTCATGAGCCTCCTTGAGAATGACATCTTTGAGACTTTGAACTTGAGGAACTGCAATGCGTCCTTCGAAGAACACAGTTCCTTTGTCATCAATTGAGAAGGACTTAAATTTCTCCTTGCCTTCTTTGATGTGTTCTACCATCTTCTTGATTTCAGCATCACGAAGTTGTTCAGAACGAATCTTATCCTCGAGAGTTGGACTGGCTGTCAAGTTAGCGAGATACCCTTGAGGAACAAGACCAAGGTTCAGCTTCTGGAATTCTTCATGAAGTGGAGGTTGGCTTTCCATGATCATGAGATTATTGCAATATGACTTGCGACTGAGAGCATCGGCCATAACATTAGCCTTGCCTGGAGTGTAAGAAATGGTGAGATCAAAGTCTTTAATCTTTTCAATCCATCTCCTTTGCCTGAGGTTTAGATCTGGTTGAGTGAAGATGTATTTCAGACTCTTATGATTGGAAAAGATTTCAGTGCGGTTACCCAACAAGTATTGCCTCCATTTCTTGAGGGCAAACACAACTGCTGCAAGTTCAAGATCATGTGTGGGATAGTTTTGCTCATGGGCATTCAACTGACGTGAAGCATAAGCCACAACTTGACGTTCTTGCATAAGAACTGCACCTAGACCTTGGAGAGATGCATCGCAGAATATCTGGAAAGGTTTGGTAGTATCTGGGCCAACCAGAACTGGAGTAGAAGTGAGTTTAGTCTTCAGGAGATTGAAACTTTCATCACATTGTGGAGACCAAACGAACTTCTTGTCCTTCTTTGTTAGATCAGTGAGAGGTTTGGCAATCTTGGAAAAGTTTTGGACGAAACGATGGCAATAGCTAGCCAAGCCGAGAAAACTTCTGACTTGCTTCACCGTCTTAGGGGTTTTCCAATCAACAATTGCATTAACCTTTTCTGGATCAATGGCTATGCCCTTGGCAGAGATGACATGACCAAGGTAAGCAACTTCTGGAATCCAGAACTCACATTTGGAGAACTTGGCATATAGACGATGCTCGCGAAGTTTCATGAGAGTGAGACGAAGATGTTCTCCATGCTCTTCCTCAGATTTTGAGTAGACCAGAATGTCATCAAGATATACCACAACGAACTTGTCGAGGTATTCATGGAAGACAGAATTCATGAGTCTTGAGAATGTCGCCGGTGCATTGGTGAGACCAAAGGACATGACGGTGTATTCATATAGACCGTACCGAGTGGTGAAAGCTGTTTTTGGAATATCTTCCTTTCTGATCTTTATTTGATGGTAACCCATCCTCAAGTCCAACTTTGAGAATATTGAGGCTCCAGCAAGTTGATCAAAAAGATCATCGATATGAGGAATCGGATACTTGTTTTTGATGGTTTTCTCGTTGAGAGGACGATAGTCAACCACGAGTCTCTTTGTTTGATCTTTCTTGGCAACGAACAGAGTTGGGCAACCCCAAGCGGAAGAACTAGGTTGAATGTAACCTTTCTCCATGTACATATCGATTTGCTCCTTCAACAATTTCAGTTCAGGAGGAGCTATCTTGTATGGATGCTTAGAGATTGGAGCAGTACCTGGCTCAAGCTCGATCACGAACTCCACTGCTCTGTCCGGAGGCATCCCTAGCAACTCTTCTGGAAAGACGTCAGGGAATTCACAAACCACCGGAACATTTTCGAGTAGAGGTAGAGGTTTAGCATCGAGGGTGTATAGCTGAACAGAACTTGATTCATTTGGAGAATAGACTATCTGGCCAGAAGGGTGGAACAGAGTTATTGACTTCTGAGCACAATCAATCGTAGCTTTATTGGCCTTCAACCAATCCATGCCAAGAATGACATCAATGTCAGAATTGCCAAGCAGAATGAGGGAAGCAAGGAATATGTGACCTCCAATTAGAATCTGATTCTCATGACTGATCTTGGAAGTTTGCATAGTTGCTCCAGGGGAGTTTACTACTAGCGGGGAACCCAAACCAACAAAAGGTAGTTTAACTGCTGTCGCAAAGATCTTTGACACGAAAGAATGCGATGCTCCGGTATCGAACAACACTTTAGCTGGGTTAGAGTTTACGGGGAATGTACCGAGAACGACGTCAGCAGCTTCCTCAGCTTTGTCGACCTTGACATGATTCACCCTCGTGGTCCTCCCGACAGGCCTGTTGTTGGAGTTGAAGGCTTTAGCCGGGGGAGCACGCACCATTGCCTGGTTGGTGTTGGGGCGAGGAGGTGGTGGAGGTAGCTGCCTCTGAGTGCACTTGTCAGCATAGTTCCCTGTCTGCTTGCATTTGTAGCAAGTGACGACACGAGGTGCATCTGGCCTTGGGTGCCCCATTGAGAACCTCTGAGCCTGCATCTGAGATGGGTTGGGTGGGCGGGAAGCGAAGCCTGGAGAAGCTTGGGCATATGGAGCCCGAGTGACACCACCATTTGGCACCCAGATGCGGCGCTTCTGCGGAGGGGTGGTCATGTTGGAGGAGGAACCACCCTCACGCGAGTGCTTTTGAGACTCCTCGAACGCCTTGCGCCCATTTTCTTCATTGAGCGCGGTGTTCACAAGCTCCTCGAAGTCTTTGCACTTGATGTTGGTGAGTGCGTACTTGAGTTCCGGGTTAAAACCTCGGCGGAACCTTGCCATCTTCTTAGCCTCAGTGGACACCTCATCACCAGCGTATCGAGCGAGACGATTGAACTCATTCTGATAGCCAATGACGTCCAGCTTGCCCTGCTTGAGAGAGCAAAACTCCTCACGCATCCTTTCCATGAGACCATCTGGGATGTGGTGCTTCAGGAAGGCATCCTTGAAACAACCCCAGGTGATTGGGTAGCCAGCTCTCATGGTCTGGTAGGTCTCCCACCAAGTAGCTGCCTGACCCTTCAGTAGGTAGGTGGCATACTTGACTTTGTCCTCCTCAGCAACGTGAGCAATGTCCAGAGCCCTGGCCATCTCCCGGATCCAGTCATCAGCATCCAGAGGCTCCCGTGTTGCCACGAAAGCTCTCGGCCCCAGACTCAGAAACTCCTTGATGCTGACTCGTGGAGCATTCTGGTTGTTGTGCTGGTTAGTCTGGAACTGGGCCATCTGTGCCACGACCTGAGTCATCTGAGTCAACAGCTCCGTGATTGGCGGTGGCTCAGGCGGGTTGTTCCTTGTTGGCGGCATCCTGAATAGACATGCATTTTAGCACAACAACAGAAAAGGATAGACTTGGTAAGCGAAAGCGAGATTATTCCGACGCATGAATAGATAACCAACAGGTACATCATCACATGTTCAAATACAGCAGAATATCCAACACACCAATACATGGTTCGACAGCCAAAGGATAATTAAACATAGCTAAGAATGGATACATCGGTACTCCCATGCTCATCACGCAGGACGGCGTTGAGTAGCACGACGAGGGGTACGGTGAGGAGCACGCCCATGAAAGTAGGTAGAACGACGATCCACATAGATCTGACGTGGCCTGAGAGAGACTCTAGGTGTGGTGAAGTACATAGCGTCGACTCCCTGTGCTCCAAAGCGAGGAATCCTAGTGTAACCAGCACCGAGGTTGAGGAGTGGACCTCTGATCGGCTCGTAACCTCCAGCTTCTGGCAGACGACGACCAACTGGCTGATCGAAACGTGCAAAGCGCTCATCTCCAACAAATTCTGTGGTGTACGTCGCCAGACGAGTCAAAGCAAGGTAGAGCTGCTCTCTGACTGAAGCCAACTCCTGAGAGAGTGTGGTGGCAACTGCGTCACTGTGCCTCACAAACTGAGCGGTGGTGTGCAGCCTGGTGTTATCATGCTCGTAGACATCCAGGTTGTCGTAGAGAGTGAAGTGAGCTCCCTCCGAAGTGATGTAACCACGGGGGATGTGGCGATAGATAGAATCGTCAAATCCCAGTAGTCAGCACGAAGGACGGTGAGACTCACATAAGCTGCCTGCTGCACGGCCATATCCACTGTGGAACCTACTGCCTCGTAGCGGTGGACAACGCTCATGCCATCATCTGACAGAATGTAGACGATAGCCTGGTAGTAGGTCTGGTCAAACTGTCGCTGCTGCTCGTAGACCTGGTACTCTGGTGCCCAACGGAACCCCAGATAAGTGACCATGTCTCTCAGCATCTCCGGATAACCGGCAGTGCTCTCGCAACGAGTCATCCGAACCACCTGCGGGAAGAACCTGAGATCCATCTGCAGATGATCGGGGAAGTTTTGATTAGACGCCGGTAGAGAACTGAAGTGGAAAGCAACAACAAGGTTTCAACGGACGATAAGGATGTTGAGAAGAACAAGATATCGAAGCAACATCGGGAAACACGAGACCAAAAACTCCTGAGGTACTACGGAAAAACCCATCCGGGCTTCTAAAGGATCAATATCTACTGCTTAAGGAATAGAGGATCTGCTTCCGGGGCTTACACGCCTTCGTTCTCAATCCTGAGTAGGCAACATGATAAATCACGTCACAACCACCTCCATTCCTATGGTCTAGTAGATATAACTATCCTAGAGAAACCAGGATTCGTGAAATCCTAACTTGAAAGTTTAGATGAGCAGAGAAAACAACGTTGCACTTCCTTACCAGAAAAGGGTGGGTGGGTGGGAAAAGAAGAAAAATGGCAGAATTCCTACTCTCACGTTTCATTTTTCCTATATAGCTACAAAAATAGTTTCTAGACTCAACTGCGACCAGTAAAAGGGATCCTATAGGCAGACATGCTCTGATACCATTTGTCGCACCCGGACTTCTAGAGGATACTCACCGTACGAACTGAATAGTAGTTGATTTGGATTACGGGGCTTACCGGCACCCGCATCTCTTACGAGTAGGCCAACACTTATGTGTGACAACCAATCTCTACCATTCACCGTCGATGTAAACTATCCCATAGAAATCAGGATACTACCATTGACGTACTTCATACCATACACACATGGTACGTCAACGGCGTTTAACAGAATGATAACATAACATATCTCTAGGACACAAAAGATGGAAATAAGTTGCAAATAGCTCTCACTAGAGCAGAGATAGCAAATACAATCATCCAGAGGACACTTGTCCCAACATAACATCATTACATCTCAGCGGAAGCATTCAAAGGGTCTGAGTACAGACAAATCCAAAATAGGCTTAAGAAGCCGGGAATGAAAAGAAGACGGAGCCCATCCACGATGTCTCGGATCCTGCCCGGGTCCGCTACCTACTCGTCAGCAGTCTCGTCAAACTCCACGTAGTAGCCGTCACGGGGATCCTTGTAAGCGTAGTCTGCGGAAACCACAGCCCCAAAGGGGTCAGTACATAAACGTACTGGCAAGCAAGACTCACAGTTCACCAAAGTCTAGCCCGTCAACACCAAGCACAGATGCCTTGGGTTCAACGGAAGAAAGGGATATAAAAGATGCTGCAACTGGCTGCACTAACCAACTACAGAACATACTACAACTTCCGGCTATCAGAAAGGGGATAAGATAGCGTATCGTAACCAATTACAGCTAACCACCAAACAAACCCATCCTGGATCTCGCCCCTTATCCAAAGAAGCAATCCGAGGATAACTCACACAGTTGGATTAATGATGGATCAAGTTGTTGTGTCAATAAGCCTATTACCAGTCAAGTTATCATTAGTTACGTGTAAGTTGTTATGAGTACTTGTTAGCCAGTACTTTCACCAAGTCAACCATAACCGCGGAAAACACGGCTTCTCGAGAAGATTTATCCCTGCAGGGGTGCACCAATTTGGCCGTACACGTAAGAATAACCCGCCAGATGGGAAGGCCTTTCCCACCAAGCGGGGCACTCAACACAACTCAACTCTTCTTCGCATCAAGCCCAAAGCACCACGTGATGTGCGTGCGCGGCTAATCGAGCCCCACGAAGAAAAGGGGACCCTCATAGCACTGGAAGACCACGCCGCCCTAAATGCCGACTACAAAAGTTCCACCCTGGCCTCGGGTTCGTACCTGCATATGCGTGCATCAAATGGAAAGCCCGAACTAAGTGTGGTGATTTAGACGAGATGCGAATCGAATCAAATTGAGGGGGGCGCCCATACACGCTTCCCACATGCGGATAGTGCGCTCATCATGGATCAGTAGACAAGACCCTTTTCCTAATTAGGGTCGACACTAGCAGGCCTCAAAACCACGCCGGGCCTCCTGCCGGTGTCTTATCAGCAAATTATTATTACCTCAAGATTAACAGGTTGTTGTTTAACATCGAGCCCCAGAATATAATCAAATATGATAACAGAAAGTAACGGATAACAGACTCTAGCAAAAACAACCCTAAGCATGCTAGTAAGACACGGGCCCAAGTAACAGGGTTATAGGACTGGAGGTGAGGCAATATCAGGGTTCAGGGTATTCATGTGATAGGTTCGTAACAGAAGCAACGATACATATGGCTAGCAGAAATAGACAACGGAAAGTATCGGTAACCAATGTTGAAAGGAACACAATGGTTCATGTGAGTGATAACTTGCATGCAAACTCAGTAGCCTGATACTGGGCTAGATCCTCAGAAGGGGTGTCGTAAGTATCGTCTGTCTCAACGTCGTCGTCTATCCGAGAAGAAGCAAACAAACAATGCAGAAAGATAAACAATCAATATCATGGCATAGTGCACAATCATGGGATGATGCATGTCAAGTTAATGGATGCACCAAAATAAACTAATTGACATGGTAACACAAATTAAATGGACACATATGCAATTTTGAGTTGCATAGGAAAAGCCCATGAATTATGGTTAGATTATTTGTTTTCCAACTAATCAACAGGTGAAGGTGGATTAGTATGATGCATGGATGAGGAAAACAACAAAATAACAACAATAGAACCAATTTAAAATAGGGTTTACCAATTTAGAAATTTAGTAATTAAGTTAGGGAATTTTTGGTTCCTTAAAGGGATTACACAAATAGTTGTTGTTTTCACCAAGTTAAATTGTGCAAAACAAATAACAAAATTCATATTTGAATAGATCATAAAATTTTGGGTGGATTACATGTTACAAATATTGAAAAAGGAATTAGGATGAATTTATTATGACTTAAACAAAATTAAACAAGTTTTAAATGAATTTAAAACAAGTTTGAATATTATTTGAATTTTATTTGTTCCAAACATAAATCCAAATTCATATTTGAAAAGTTTATACTTTTCTAGTTTGAAAACATATTTTACATGTTCAAAAATAATTTAATTTGAGCAAGTTATGATTTTATCAAATATAAATGATTTAAACAAGGTTTAAATTATTTAAGCAATTTTAATTATTCAAACCATGAAACAAAATTTATATTTGAAAAGGTTATTTGAAATAGCATGGAAAACATATTTTATTTGCATTAATTGGATTAAGTATGAATTACTTATGGATTTTAGCAAATTGCAATTGAATTATTTGAATTCAAATTTGAAATGCATTTGGAAAATCCAAAACAGAAAACAAAGGCTATAGATAGATAGACAATTTAATTTAGAGCAGTGCACATATTTTATTTTTGTTGTTTGGAGTTATAAAATAAAAGTTATTATCAAATTAGTTTCAGGGGCCAATCTGTAATTAAAAAGGACTTGTTTTGAAAACAGAAAAGCTTGAAAACCTTTTCTACCGCGCAGCTGGCTAACCTAGCTCACTGCCCGTGGGCCCTAGGGCCAGCATGGACAGCGTGCGCGCGCGTGGCGGCGAGGGCCACTGACGAGTGGGGCCGGCTTGTCAGCCCTGCGCGCAAAAATGGGTTTTATTCCTCGGCGCGAGGGATCGAACGCGTGACCGTGCGCGAGCGAGAGAGCAGTGCTACCACTGCGGTGTTTCGTCAGTTTTGACAGATACCGCGACGCGTACAGGTTATGTTTCAGATCCAACGCTTAACTGAAATTCGCGCGCGCTAACTGAACGTCTGACAGAGGAAAAGTTGCCGGCGGCGAGCATCGTGGTGCTGTGCTTGTGGTGCTGCCGTGGAAACGTGTGCGTGCTGCGTGCGCGAGGTGGTGCAGAGGGAGGACAGGGAGGAGGAGGAGATGGCTGCTCGCCTCCGGTGTAGGCGAGGCAGCGGCCTGGAGCAGACGAGCTCGACGGCGACAGCGGCGAGTCCGTGGACGGCGGCGTGGCTACATGGAGTCTCCGGGGTGGCTGCGGTGTCTAAACGGGAGAGGGAGAGGTGGTGGTTCGATCCCGATAGCTAGATGGGTAGGTGACGCTGCGAGGTGGTGGCTGCCATGGCGGATTCAGAGCGGCGGTTTCGGTGAGGTGCAGGGGTGAGGAATTTCGCCGGGGGGAGGGAAACGGCGGCGCTCTCGAGGGGATAGGTGGGAGTAGGTGTCTAGGGCATGCGCGCAGGGTCCTAGGTAGTCTTATAGGGTCTAGGGTTGCGCGGATCGCCGTCGGGATGGCACTGCTGCCGCCGTGGCGCCACGGATGGGCGGCCGTACGCGAGGACGACGAGGATAAGAAGATCGAACCGGTATCGGGCCGTGCGGCTGGGCTGCGCGCGGGGAGAAGGAATAGGTGGGCTGGGCGCAGCCCACTGCCCCCTGGCGCCAATTTTTTTATTTTTAAAATGTCTCCTTCTGTTTTTTTTTTTGCAGAATTTGGAATAGGAAGAAAAGGTAGGGTTTTAAGTTAGTAAAAAATTTAGAAAAATTAGGGTAAGTTATTTAGGTCAATATCAAACCAATGCCAAGTTTTGTTTTCAAAAAGTTTGAAATTAACTTGCTGTTTGTGAAGTGGTTTCAAATTGACTTAATTTGAGTATTGATTTAATTATGGAAAACAAAGGTTTAATTATTTGGAACCCTATTGTTTAATTAGAAACAATTGATTAGAATTGTTGTATAATTTGCATGAATTCAAATTGGTTGCTGTTTGATGCTTTGATTTGAATTTTGAATGGGATTTGGGATTTAATTGATTGATTAAAACCATCATTTTAATAAGTGAGCATTATGGAATAAAATGGAAACAAATAAGGGTTTGATTTGACATTATTATTTGAAAAAGATTGTAACAGAGCAAGTATGAAATAAATGTTTGAATAAGGTTTGAATTTGAAATGTGAAAACTGAGTAAAACAGAAGCAAACAAATGGAAAACAAGGTAAAACAAATGCAAACAACTTAATGAATATGATGACATGATGCAAAACTTTAATTAAATAATAAAACAAACATGCTAGGGGTGGTTTTTCATACTTGGGATGTTACACGTCCCGGTTTTTGCAAAAAAATTAGGCAGGAAAAAAAAATTTAGGCATCCGCCCCAGCCAGGGGAAAAAATTAGTCATCCGTCCCGGTTGGTAGGACCAGACCGGGATGAAAGGAGCTTTCGTCCTGGTTGTTCCTACCAACCGGGACGGATGCCCGTTCCTATATACGCGCCCCTTCCCTCCCCAAATTCATAACCGCGCGCAGGGGACGAACCGACGCCGCCAGGCTGCTCAAATCCTCCATCCCGCCGCCCTCGATCCCGCTACTAGCCCGCGCACCGCCACTCCCTGTCGCCGCACTTCTCCGTCGCGCCGCCCGCACCGCCCTTCCGTCGCGCCGCCACTAGACTGCGCGCCGCTACTACCCGTCGCCGCACTTCTCTGTCGCGCCGCGCGCCGCCCCTCCTTCGCGCCGCCACTAGCCCGCGCGCGCCGCCCTCGATCCGGTCCACTAGCCCGCGCGCGTGGCGCCTCCACTACTGCCCGCACGCCGCCACTGCCCGCGCCGGCCTCCGCCTTCCGTCGCGCACCCGAGAGGAGGTAAGGCCTGCCTCCATCGCGCCCTAAACAGAGGGATTTTTTTTTACTTACTGTTTTTGTTTTACTTTTTTATTAGTGTTAGAAATGTTAGAATCATTAGTTATGAATTATTACAAATGTTAGGAATTTTAGATTAGACTTTGGAATTTTAGATTTGTTAGAATTGACTTAGGAATTTTAGTGTTAGAAAATTAGACTTAGAAAAATTTTAGTGTTAGAAAAATTTACTTAGAAAATTAGACTAAGAAAAATTTACTTAGGTATTTCACTTAATTTTTTTTAGAAAATTTCAATAAGTTAGTGTGTTAGAAAATTTCACTTAGTTCGGGCTTGTTTTTAGTTCATATCTCTGTTGGACCCGCCGGGCGATGTCCGGGACTGGGCCCCGCCGGGCTGGCACCGGGAGCTCCTTAGTACCGGGGCACGCGGCTTGGTGAGAAATCCGGGTGACGTGGTCGACCCGGATAGGCAGTATAGAAGCAGTTGGTCGACTATTCGTAGGGTTCCTTATCACGTGAGCTATGACCCTGTGAGGGTTCCTTATCTATGGATGCGTAGCACCCGGGACTCAGCACCCCGCGGCTTAGGACCCGGTCGGAGTTAGTTGGTCTGAGAGATGTCATGAGACTATGTATAAGTGATATTATTCGATCGTGATGTATTAGGGTTAAATAAAATGAACCCGAGCTATATGTAACTCTTTGTGTGTATTATCATACGTTTAAATATTTCATGAATATGTTGCTCTTTTTGTGTATTATCTATAAGCAATTTTGATGAAATGGATCTGGAACATATAGTTACTCTTTTTGTGTATTTTCAGAATATATAGTATGGAGCCAAGAGACGAAGATGCGGAAAACTTGCTCGAGGGTTTCATCCACGGGGCCGACCGAGAGACCGATGTGAGCCAGTAGATGAACAACTCCGGTGAGGGAGATCCGGAGCTCACCCGGGGAGATGTCTCTGCTGAGGGAGAAGTTGACGGCTCCGGTGAGGAAGAAGCCGACGACTCTGGTGAGGAAGAAGCCGACGACTCCGGTGAGGGAGCAGCCGACGGCTCTGGTGGAGCCGTACAAATTACAAACACCGGCTCCGGGGTGCATATATAGATATTTTAAATAATGAAGCATCCATTGTCTATATACATGTATTAACAATCTTTATATTTTTAGCCATCCGGTTCAAGCATATCAACCGGAAAAAAGACTAAACGAGGCGCAACAAAGAAGCTGAAAGATACAGAAAGATATAGGATCGACACAATCACAGCAGACGACGCACCCGAGCTTCCCGCGGATGTTGCCCAAAAATTTGTGAAGCAATGCGGAGTGCTAGTTAGGGATCACATTCCGATCTCTGTTCATGAGTGGAATCAGCCAATAGATCCGCGGAGGCAAGGAATTTCATACGTCAGCAAAACAACCAACGATCATCTTTTCTCGAAGATCTTGTCTAATTTCAACTTACCCTTGATGGAGGTGGACGAGAATGAGGCGAATGTGAATGAGGCCGATGTTGCTAAAATGGAAATTGAGATACCGGAAAAGGTCAAGACGTGGACCCTGAAAAAGATGGCCGAGCAATTCAAAAACTGGAAGAAAAGATTGAACCTTTACTATGTTAAGAAGGGCAAGACTCTAGATTTCACTCAAGGGTATGAGAAAATAAAACCCTTATGGGCAGATTTTGTGAAGTACAAGCTGTCAGAGAATGAACAGGAAAGGACAAAAACAAATGAGAAAAACGCCGCCAAAAAGGTATATCACCATGTTATGGGGCAAACTGGCTA
Organism: Alopecurus myosuroides; assembly: GCA_028641055.1. NCBI lineage: Eukaryota > Viridiplantae > Streptophyta > Magnoliopsida > Poales > Poaceae > Alopecurus > Alopecurus myosuroides. The sequence goes on from CM054060.1 coordinate 23,789,177, forward strand.
CAAGGGCTCCAGTCCCAAGTGGGAGAAAGGGGAGAACGACCTGATTCAGCTGGGGATCACTCCCGAGCCGTTCTTGTGGGTCGAGCGGACAAGGTCATGGTTCTACGTGCATGGGGGCACGTTGGACGCCGAAGGAAATGCAATATATAACCTAAGGCATAAAGAGAATCCTCTACCCATAGAAAGTCTGAGAACCGCAATAAAGGACGTTAAAGAGGGGAAGTTCGTGCCAGATAGAGAGAACGACGAGCTCACACGCGCCCTCGGTAATAAGGAACACGTAGGGCATACACGAGGCATAAAAGGCAATCCTCCGTGGAATACTGGGTTCGACAACACCAAAAAGAGATACCTCGATAGAAGCCGTTAACGGAAAAAAGGACGCGGAGGCAGCTGAAGCAGAGATTCAGGCAAACTGGAGGCGTAAACTTGAAGATCAGATAAAGCTGACGCAAGATGTAGCAAAGAAGCAGCAGGACCAAATTAACACACTTAGCTAGCAGATAGTGTCTACCGGCGTACTACACATGGTAGAAGGTGAAGGCGAGGCTACCGGCGCCGCACATTCTCAACGGAAAAGCAGCGTTGCGTCCACGCAGCTACCGGGTGATGATGCACCGCCGATGATTCACCCGGTGGATGATATCACAGAGATGACAACCTGTGAGCTCCACGTGAAGGTCGTAAATATAACCATCAAGGCGGCGGCCAGCTATGTCTTACCAATTGGCAACGAACCAACTCACCATAATATTCCGGTTCCACGGGGCTACGCTGTTGTTGGGGTCGATGAAGTTGTCAACAGATTCGAGCGATTAAAGCTTGATTTCCCTGAAGGTGAAGACGAAGAGTTGACTGAACTCGGAGAAGCCAAGAAATTAACTGTTCTATGGCTAAAGGAATGCATTGTGCTCCCAAATCAGACGGCAAGGCCATCGAATCCTCGCCATTCTCCAGCGCAACAGTCTCCAGCGCGGTCGTTTTCGCCATGCATGCCGTCTCTAGCGCGGTCGCCTACGCCGTGCACGTTTCCACCGCGGTCGCCTACGCCGTCGCGTCAGCCTTCTCCACCGCGGTCGCCTACGCCGCCGCGTCAGACTTCTCCGCCCACTAAGTTTCTGCGGAAAAGTAATAGATCACCCAAACGTCAACAGTCACCCATCCCGAAGGTACCACATGAGGTACCCAAGTTAGCTTACGACTATACTCCTGAGGAAAACCAGAAAATCGTAAGGGACGAATACGAGGCGTTGAAATCGAAGCAGAAGGAGAAGAAAAAGGCAGATTTCCCCGAGACCGAAGAAGATATAGAACGAGCATGGAAAATGGTGAAGACTCTTCATCAACCCGAGCCGAGTCTGGCATCTGACTATGACCGCTCTATTCTGAAGTCACACCAGGAAATGGTGCGGTCGACGAAGAGTAGTAGCGCAAGAGGAAAAAGTGGGAAATCAGTTGCCCAACTCGGAGAGCAGAAAAAACAATCCATGTCCCCGCTTAAAGTGATTTCCAATACCCAGGTGGGGCCGAGCAGTAATATTGCCGACGAGCAAATTGATCCGGAGTTTATAAAACTGTACGCAGACAGGGCAGCTGCTGCGGGTTTTTCCATTGTTGAGTATATGCAAACAGTAGACTACTTCCCCGAAGCTGAATGTGCGTACAAATACCAGTACGGGAAGCCTCTCGTCAAACCCGAGGAGATAAAGGATGTACCAACGAAAATGCGAAGCCGCTGAGAAATCTGAGGACTGGATATGTCTCCGCGTTAAGGACGAGCACTACGGGTATGGAGATGAATTGGTTATGATTCAATTTTAAGAATTGTTTCAGTTATTCCAGCAGCATGCCCTCGACAAATTTGTCGTTAGTGCCTATTGTCTGTAAGTACTTATTTCTCTAGCTCACATCGTTCATTGCATATTCATATATATATTATAATTGCAGAATGAAGATTCTCGAATGCAAAAGAGGTGGAATCTATGATATTGGGTTCATTGATCCACATTTTTTTAATGCAAAGACTCTTGAGCTATCTACCAAGGATACAGAAAATAATATTCTGAGGGCAATAATGTTTCAGCAACACCGACGGGAAATACTATTTCCTTACAACTTCGGGTTAGTGTTACTGTGTTGTACACATTATATTTTCCTTACTCGATGTTCACTGTATAATTGATGAGTTCTGCGTGCGCAGCTTCCACTATATTCTGCTAATCTTCCAAGTTGACAAAGGAAAAGCACTGGTAATGGACCCAAAATGATCCAGCGGTAATTTCAATCTTTATTAATTTCAGTCTTTATATATGGCACTATATCGACTACTTTGTTTCGTTTTCGGATATCAAGTAATTACTAACTATTTTTATTCTTTTTTTTTCTCGGGTAGCGTTTGGAAGAGGTTCACAAAAAAGTCTCCCGGTGAATGGAAATCAAAGCTTACATTTGATGTTGTGCAAGTAAGTACTATCTAGATCCGCGCGCATCTCCTTTATTCTAGTGTCGATACCATTATCATGGCTGGTTGATTATTATTTTGATTGAAACCATTTCTCGTAAAGTGCTTGCAACAAGGAGACGGAAATCACTTGTGTGGATACTACGTTTGCGAGTTCATTCGTCAGACGACATGTCCGAAGGGAAGAAATTTACAACAGCTACATGTACGTTAGTCGTCAATTCTTCTTATTACCATCTATTTTAGTTACTTACTTTGATTAATATATATTGACCACTCTTCTTTATATTAGATCGAACGGCTCCGGGACGGTCTTCTACCAAGGGACCGCATACGAGCAATCCCGGAGGAAATTGCGGGCTTCTTAGATGCAGAGGTCCTAAATGTAAATGGAGAGTACTATAGCCCCGGTTGGAACTGAATTCGATTTTGTAATTCATTCCATCGGTCATGTAATATTCTCGATATACTTTGCTTCTGTAATATAAGTGTTCCTTCTTTTGCTATATATATGTATTACGTATTCGGGGAGGGGCCACCGAGGCTCCTCTCTTCTCGTGGGACCCGGGAGGTCCGGGGAATGGCCACCGGGCTAATCTCTTCTCCTAGGATCCGGGGAGGGGCCAACGGGAGGTCTGGGGATCGCAAAATATTAAACGGGAAAATAATAAACACAAAACATAAAAAATATGCCGCGACAGAAGGGGCATGCATCCCGGTTCGTGTTAAGAACCGGGACTAATATCCCTGGCCAGGTTCGCCACGTGGTACGCCCCATTTGTCCCGGGTCCTGGCACAACCGGGACCAATGGGGGAGGGGCATTCGTCCCGGCTGGCCCATCCCGGTTGCACAACCTGGACAAATGGGGCTTACCAACCGGGACTAGTGCCCCTGTTTCCACGAGTGTAGTCCTAATCGATCTATTGCTACTCATACACTATATTGTATTGTGAAAGCTCATCCTCAAGCAAGACTTGCTCTAATTATTGAGTATAATACCATAGATATCTATTGCTTATGATCTTGGGGAGATACATGCGAGACCCGAAACGACAGCTCGCTCCACTCGCCCCCCGTGGGCGACGGACGAGCCCTGCCTCTTCTCCTCCTCCCGCCCCCTCTCCCTCCGTTCTCCCCTGCCGCCGCCACCGTCGTTGTCCGCCGGGCCTCTCCGGCGCGTGGCTGGCAGCGGCGGGACTGATTCCACCCGCGCGGTTGAAGGGGAACGGGGTCTCCCGACGGCGGCGGTCCGGTCCGGCAGCCCTCAGTCCCCGCGGCCGGGTGGTGGACGTCACGGCGGCGCAGCCGTTGGCTGCAGGGAGGAGTGACTGGCTCGTGGCAGAACCTGTCGGCCCAGATCTAGGCCCTCGGGGCCCATCTGGGTCCTGGGCGGGCTGCAGCAGCGTGGTGGCGCCTCCTTCCGTGGACGAGGAGCGATTTCTGCGGCTTGGGACGTAGGTGACGGTGGTACACCTGCTGCAGTATGGCGGCGGGACTTCACGGGCCCTTCTAGGCTTGGCCGGGCCAGTGAGGGCCTAGTTTGTCCCGCTGCTGCATCGGATCGGCTACCGCGTCCGGCGGTGCAGGCAGGTCCCTCCCGTGTGCCGCTGTACCGTTGTCCTTCGCCGGCGGTGTTTCTTCTCGGTTTTTCGGACCTCGTGTCGTGGACCTCGGTGAGACGGCGGTCGTGAGTGCTTGACTGTGGTGGCGTGCGTTGGTGGGTGGCAAGAGTGGTGGAGCGTCCTGAAGTGCCCGGGGGAGTGATTTTTTGGAAGTGGGGAGAAATCCTTGCCGTCTCGGCACCGACGCGGTGACGCCTACGGGAGTCGCCTTCCTTCATGAAGGGCGTCGGGTGTACTTCTTCTCCATACCCCGATGCGAACCGGGGGAAACCCTAGGAGGACCCAGGGTAACCCTCGGAAAGTCTGGGCAGCAGCGTCGTCGTTGTTGCATTCCCTCTTGAGGGCCTGTTTTGGTTCGCGGCAGTCCGGGACTGTAGGAGCATGGTGGAATCCTTCGGAGGGCGCAACGGTTGAGGGTAATCACCGTTATTCGTCGAACCACCGGTGTCGGCATTGTTTTTTCTTGTTTTCTTCTTTTTACGTCTTTTGGGCGTGTTGTGTGATGTTCGCCCCAGCAGTGGCATCACAGTTGTATCGGTTGGTTGCTATATTAATATAGCAGGGCGAAAGCCTGTTTCGAGGATATTTATTGCTTATTTCCAGGAATAGGAAAATGTCAGTTAACATCCTTGCCATGGGCGTATCTAGCGGGTGGGCCGTGGCCCACCCAAAATTTTGGGAATTTTTAGTACCTATGGTTCTTCTTAGAAAAAAATAACCCATAGTATTTGAGTATCATACCGTTCACGTGTGAAATTGCAACTTGTTCGTCTCTTTATCCCTTTCTGGACTACCAATTTTGTGAATCAATTTCCTATTTATAGTATTAATTTAGTAGAAAATTCGCACTAAAATATTTTTATTATAGTGTGTTCACCCTCCAGTTTTTTCCTTGCTGCATCTTGCTTGTCTCATTACACGTACGCTCCTCTTTATAAAATCCACTAAATATGAATACAATTTCCTGCTTATACAAAAATGATTTTGATTAATTCTCAGCATGTTATGCATCATAAAATTTACGTCGCCATTCAAGTAAAGTTAGAATTGATTTTCTATTTATGCTAGTCTTGAGTTACAACATGGGTGGCAACTTCTCAGTCGAGTGAGTCACACCGTAAAATATAAGACATAGTGTCCAATTCATGTTTCTCTATATCTCTGCACGCTCGCTCCCTCGGATAAAAGTAGGAATCAATTAGCCAGATACACAACATGGAAATGGCTCTGCCCAGCAACGTACTTATAATTAGTTGCACTACTAGTTTGCTACATGTTTCCTTCCAACCATTTTTATTTCAGATTTCTATTGTCACTCATAATCATCCATATTACTTGTATTTTACTATCTCTTCGACGAACTAGTGCACCTATACAACTGAAAATTGTATTTGGTGTGTTGGGGACATAAGAGACTTCTTGTATCGTAATTGCAGGGTTGCTTGAGAGGGACATCTTTGACCTCTACCTCCCTGAGTTCGATAAACCTTGGGTGATCCACTTAAGGGAAACTTGTTATTGTTCTACAAACCTCTGTACTTGGAGGCCCAACACTGTCTATAAGAATAGTAGTGTGCGTAGACATCAAGCTCTTTTCGGGCGCCGTTTCCGGGGATGTAAGGTAAAAGGTACCCACATCCTCTGTGAGTTCTTGCAATTATATCTTTTTCTTTCTTGTTTTTATTTTCACTAGTTAGGCTTATGTTTACTTGTTTCTTGTTTTTATATTCACTAGTTAGGCTTAATGGAAAACAACCAAAAATATGAGAGAGCTTTATGAAGTGTTAGGACATGGAACTTTATCTGCATGCTAGTAGCAATGGTATTAGTATGAATTCTTTGAACACCATTATTGCTAATGCTATGGAAAATTCTTAGCTTGGGGAAGCTAGTTTTGATGAATATGATATTTTTAGTCCCCCAAGTTTTGAGGACGAAATTTTCTTTGATGATACTTTGCCTGCAATAGGCTTTTATATTTTAGGGAAATATGTAATAATACTCCTATAAAAACCAGCATGACCAAGAACACTACGATAACATTTAACGTCCATGTGACATGAAATTTTCTCTGTTGCTTCCACTTTAGCTCTGTCAACTTCAATACCTCTTTCAGAAATTTTATGCCCAAGAACAATTCCTTCATTCACCATAAAGTGGCATTTCTCCCAGTTAAGAACAAGATTAGTTTCCTCACATTTCTGCAAAACTTTATCAAGATTGTGCAAATAGTTATCAAAATAAGTTCCATAGACGGAGAAATCATCCATGAATACTTCGACAATTTCTTCACAAAAAACCATGAAAAATAGGTGACATGCATATTTCAAACGTAGCAGGAGCATTACACAAACTAAAAGGCATATGTCTATAAGCATAAGTTCCATAAGGACAAGTAAAAGTTGTTTTCTCTTGATCTTGCTTCCTAAAAACAATTTGAGAAAACCCAGAATATCCATCAAGAAAGGAAAAAATGAGTTCTCTTAGACAATCTATCTAGCATTTGATCAATAAAAGGTAAAGGATAATGATCTTTCTTAGTAATCTTGTTAACTTTCATAAATCAATGCACATTCTATAACCAACTACTACTGTTTGAGGAATAAGCTCATTATTTTCATTAGGCACAATAGTCATTCCTCCCTTCTTAGGGGCACAATGCACAAGGCTTACCCATCTACTATCAGCAATAGGAAAAATAATACCAGCATCAAGGAGTTCTAATATCTCATTTCTTACCACTTCCTTCATCTGAGGAATTAAATGGCGTTGATGTTCAACTACTGGCTTTGCATCTGGTTCAATATTAATAACATGCTGACATATAGTGGGGGAAATCCCTTTCAAATCATCAAGAGTATATCCAATAGCGCCACGGTGTTTCTTCAGTATTCCTAATAACCTTTCCTCTTCTTCACCTGAAAGTTTAGAACTAATAATAACAGGATATATTTTCTTATCATCAATATAAGCATATTTAAGATCATCAGGTAAACATTGTTAATCAAAAACAGGATCCTCCATGGGTGGTAATGTGGTACCCAAGTCTTCCACGAGTAAATTATGTTTCAGTATCACTAGCTAACGAAGAAGAATATCGTCAATCTCATTTCTCTCTTCCATAAAGTCCTCACTTTCATGATCTTCCATGTATTGCTGCAAAGCATTGTTAGGGGCAAGATTAATAGAGGCAAGCTATTCAACTCTAAAATTCTCATTAGGCAATTCAGATTCATAAGCAGCTCTAGCAAATTTGGAGAAATTAAACTCATAAGATTTTCCATCAAATTCAGTCAATATTTTCACTTTCCTACAATCTATAACAGCGCCACAAGTGTTCAAGAAAAGTCTACCAAAGATAATAGGACAAGTTTACTAGCAGCTTTACCCAGTACTAGAAAATCAGTAAGATATTTAGTTTTACCACATAAAACTTCCACATCTCTAACAATACAAATCGGAAAAACAGTTTCTCTATTTGCAAGCTGAATAACCACATCAACATCTTCAAGTTCACAAGAATGAGATTCATGCATGATTTCTTTATAAAGCTCATAAGGAATTGCACTAGAATTTGCACCAATATCACACAAACAATTATAGCAATGATCAACAATCCTAACACAAAGCACATGAACACTAGTTTTCTTAGGTCTATTGGGATGCGAAACAATATTAGAAGCATCCTCACAGAAGACAATGTGTTCATCCTCTACATTTCCAGAGACAAGGTCTTTTACTATAGCCACTATAGGATCAACGGTTATTTGTTCATCAGGTTCAACAGATTTATTTATACTCTTGTTAACCACACTAGCTACAATAGAATGTTCCTTTACCTTAGCAGGGAAAGGAATTTTCTCAATATAAGGTTCAGGTACACACTACTAGGAAAACAACTATAGTACCTTAGCAGGGAAAGGCATTTTCTCAATATAAGGTTCAGGTACACACTACTAGGAAAACAACTATAGGAGAAATCATAGCCGTGACGCACCACATGCTCGGTGCATCACACCTAAGTAGCCATGGCGCACCTCACACTAGTGGTCCTTGGTGCGCCGCACCTAACGGCATAGCCGTGACACACCATCTACATCGTGCGCCACGGCTATAGGTGGGGGGCTGGGTGGGCAAAGATAGCCGTGGCGCACCAAATAGGATTTGCGCCACGTGTACTGAAGATAGGCGTGGCGCACCAAACATGCGGTGCGCCACGGCTATGGCTTCCATTTTTTTTCACTCCACACCCCCCTTGGATCGCCTTTTCGATTTTGTAAAACAAAAATAAAAATGGTAGAAAATTCAAAAAATAAATTTCTTTGAGATGTGGGTAGGTATTAAGATCTTGTTACTAGGAAATTTTGAAATATGAATTTCGACTTTCCGAGCAAAAGTTGGTGAAAATTCGTAAAACGGCTAGAACTTTTGCATACGATGTCGAAATTTAAAGTTTAATATAAAAAAAAACTAGAGGAAAAAAGGAACTCACCCGAGTTTACCCAGTGAGGTTTTCTCAGAATCGGCAAATTCAAAAAAGAAAAAAGATATTTCAAACAGATGATTTTTTTCCTACAAAAAAAGGATAGGCGTGGTGCACCACATGTTTGGTGCGCCACGGCAAAGTCTGGATAGGATTTTCGAAATTTGAACCCGGGAGAGAACCCCTACCTATATAATACCCCCTTCTCCCTTTCCCCTCTCGTTTCTTCGTCCTCTTGTTCCTCCTTCCTCCACTCTCCTCCCTTCTTTCTCTTCCTTCTCCTTCCTCCACTCTCCATTCTATCTTGTTTCTCTCTTCTCGTTCTCCCTTCCTCCTCCTCCTACCACCACCACCACCGCCTCACATCCACTCCGGAGACCACCTCCTCATGTCCACTCCAGCGACCACCACCTCTACTCCGGCAGCCACCTCGACTCCCGCGGCGAGCTCCTCTCCGACGGCCACCTCCACTCCCGCGGCAAACCTCCACTCCGGCGACCACCCTCCTCTCCCGCGGCCAACCTCCACTCCGGGCTCCTCTCTGTTTTCGTTTTTGAAATTTCCAATTTTTGGGCGGCCAGATCCCGACACGCATAGCCCATTTTGGTGCGCCACGCATCACCTTTTCCCTAGTAGTGACAGCAGGATTAACAACATGCATTTCTACATTTCTAGAAGGAACAATATCTTTATAAGGTGCATGGTACTTGCTCAACTCCTTTTTGGGAATATAGAGATAGGAAGCAAAGACTTTAAGAAAAATTTCTTAGATTTAAGAGTCAAGACCACAAACAAAACTAAAATTATAGAAATCATCAGTTCCCATAAAAGCTTTAATGCATTCAAAATCGTAATTTATACCTGACTTTCTACCTTTGTCATTCTCCCATTCTTCAGTGTTTTCTTGAATACGGTCAAGAAGGTCCCATTTAGCTTCTTCCTTCATACGTGTGAATGAACCAGAACAAGAAAGCATCCAATAAATCCTTATCATGAAGAGAAAGCCTTGCATAAAAATTATTGATTACAATATTACTCGGGAGCTCGTGAATGGGACATTTAAGCATTAATAACTTCATTCACCCCCCAAGCTTGGGAAATAATCTCTCCATCATGAGGCCAGAAATTATATATTTGATTCCGATCTTTATGAATCTCACTGGGAGGATAGAATTTAGAATAAAAGAGAGGTACAATTTCCTCCCATCCAATAGATTGACCATTCTTTAGCATTTTGAACCATTCCGTAGATTTCTCCCTTCAGCGATAAAGAGAATAATTTCCCTTTAACTTGATCCGTTGTAATACCTGCAAACCTGAATAAATCACATAATTCATGTATAAAGAGAAAATGATCACCCGGATGGACAGTTCCATCAACAAAATAGCAGTTATCCATAACACATCCAACAATTCTCATAGGTATTTTAGAAGGATCCAATTCAGCAGATAAAGGGTGATCTACTACCCTAGCAGTAACAGTAGTACCCTTAAATAGAGAACCATATGGACTATCCATAATGAAATAAAGCAGCAGATAGAAATAAAAACAGCACCCACAATAAAAGTTTCTCTTACTAATTCCACTTACCAATAGAGCTTCAATCCCCGGTGCCAGAAAATAGTCTTGATGACCCACAAGTATAGGGGGTGTATCGTAGTACTTTTGATAAATAAGAGTGTCAAACCCAACAAGGAGCAGAAGGTGTTGACAAGCAGGTTGGATAGAGGATTCACTTTAAACACTAGCAAATAAATAAAGTACGAGTAAATAAAAGACAATAAATATAATTGCAACGAGTGGCCCAATACTTTTTAGAGCAAAGGACAAGCCGGTCGTTTTACTTATGATTACCAAACGTTCTCGAGGACACATGGGAACTTCGTCAAGCGCTTTCGTTTCATACAGTTTACGAATATTTATTGTTTTGATATATGTTGTGTGGGTGGACCTATGCTAATGCACGCCCAACTAGGACTAATACATACTTGTGATTAAACCCCTTGGAAGCATCTGGAACTATAAGAAAGTAATTAAGATAAATCTAACCACAACCTTAAATTAAGGGATCCTACACTCCCTCGTGCATCGGTTTCCTAACGGGGATTGAGGTTTCTGTCACTCCGTCAAACCCACAATTATTAGCCAAATACACAATGCATCCCTCTAGGCCCATAAAGATGAAGTGTCGTGTAGTCGACATTCATATGGCACCACTAGAAGAATAACACACTAGTAGGAAAAGGCTTATAGCCACCAGCTTATCGCTGGCGAACACATTTTTTTCTTTGCCAGCGCTATTAGCGCTATTAACGCAAGGTAAATTTTCCGTGAATTTTGGCATGATCTTTGCTAAAAATATCACATATTAGATTGACCGAGAAATTTGGACTCATATGGGGTATACATCGTCTAAATTGCAGGATATGTTGAACTAATTTTGGGTTTTCTCTCCTTAATTAGATATGGCTCACAACGACAAGGCGGGTGGTTCTGGGACCGGACGCGGGGACGAAGATGCATGGCTTTCTGTGCTTAGCGCCGGAGGAGAACCCGTAGATCTGCAACCGGAGCTAGAGACGCAGGGCGACGATGCAGACGACGAGATGGACGAAACCATTCGTCAGGAGCTAGAGCCGCGCACCGATACATCAGGCGGAGAAGGTCAAACCGGTAGTGGCACCGAGGATGCCGCCTCCGGTAACGAGGCGTCGCGTAAGCGCAAAAAAAGGCGACACAACATGCTCGCCACCATCCGACAAGAATTCACGGAAGTTGACCCCAACAGCGGTGAGCCTATCGAGCCGGAGATTTACGCTAAGGGGAAAGGAAACCAGATAGGCTGCATAGTTCGAGACTTTGGCAACGTTAATACGATGCAGCTCAGAGATAAAGAAAACAAGGCTATGGCCGCCTTGCTGATTGAGAAGCTGCACACGAGGTACAAGTTCCTGGATCCTTACGACAACCAGGACCTGAAGAGTAATCTGGTCAACTCGTTAGCACTGGGAAAGTTCACCAAGGCGTTTACGACTTGGAGATCCAGTTTGCGGGCGATGATTGCGAACGGTAAGGGTTTCGATGAGATCCATAAGATGTGTCCCTCCATTTCCGAGGAAGACTTGGCCCAATTCGAGCTCGACGAACGCAAATCGGAAAGGGTGGCATTGAGTAAATGGGGAAAAGATTTCCGAAAAAAGAACATTGACCCTCACAATCTCGGAAGCCGGGGTTACCGTGGGAAGGCGAAAGTTTGGGCTAAGGAGGATGCGCAGAGAGAAGGGCCAAACCCGTATGACAAGATCACCGTCCCGCAGGTGAATTTTGTTGTCAGGGCTCATTATAGGGAAGATCCCAAAAAACCCGGCGATCTTGAGTTGAACGAGAAGGTCAAACATTTTGAGAAGAAATATCTCGAGGAAAAAGAAAAAGAACGTCTATCTCAGTCTGAAGGGGGGTCCTCGGCGACGACGAACAAGGACCCATATGACACCCCTTTTCTTAGGGCGCTTAACGCGATGAAGGGAGTGCCCCTTGACAAGAAGCTGCATCGTGGCCATGTGCATGGCCTCGGAAAGGTTCATCGGCATGTGCACTACTACCCGGACAGTAAGGAGAAGAGAAAGGAGCGGAACAAGGTGCCGGAGAAGACGGTAGACGAGCTTGTGAACCAGAGGCTCAACGCGCTCCTCCCTACCATCTGTGTGTCCGTCGCTCAGTCCTTAGCACCGTGGATGGCAGGTGGAGGACAAGCGCCGCTCCCCGAGATCAACATAGCCCAAATGGTGCCGCCTGCTGCGCAGAACATGGCCCCCTTCGTGGCGCCTGCTGCGCAGAATGTGGCACCCTTCGTGGCGCCTGCTGCGCAGAACAAGGCGGCCCCCAACCCTGAGCCGCAAGGTCGCAAAGATCCGTCGCCGCCGGCCCGCCACATCTCTGCAACGCCGCAGACGACACTTAGCGGTCCATCGCCCTTGTCCGAGCTCAATACCCTCACGGTAATTCAACGTCCACTGCTTAGTTATATATTATGACTTGATTCGTGACGACCTCAGTCTCTAACGACGATCGCGCGACGTTTCGCAGGCCGACGAGACGAGATGCACATTGCTCCTTCATGTGAACGGCGAGTTAAAGGACGTGGCCAAAGGAAAAATTATAACACCTCTCAACCGCGTATCCCATGGCATCCGTATGCCCGAGGACGTGTTCAGAGTGACATTAAGTCGGGTGCTCCCTGGTTGCGGTGCTCTCGATCCTCCGAACCAACCCCCCGCAGCCGACAGCGAGTTGAACCTGGAGCAGTGCTTGGTTTGGCCATTGACCTGGCCGAAATCACTAATTCGTTTGGAAAGTACTCCTGTCAACACTCCAACACCGGTCCAGGGGTCGGGGCACCCGAGCCAACACAAGGATTTCTCACCTGCAAAGTCCGCGCAACACGACGGCGACGATGCTGAAGATGAGAACCCCAATGACTACCTCGTCGACGATCCTTACGAGGGGGAGCCCGGCCTGGATGATCCTTACGAGGGGGCGCCCGGCCTGGATGATCTTGATAAACTTCTCTTTCCAGCGGAGGAAGCGGATAAATATCAATGCACAAAGCGTCTTTTCTCTTCTCAAGAACCGGCAGCCCCCGAGCAAGAAGCCATCAGCCAGGACGCCCTCAAAGAGGCGGTAGCAGATGTATTTCATCAGAATCAGCCTAAGATCAAGTATGCACATAAAAGAACTAAGAAGGGTCCTGCCGTTACATCGATGAGCCAACCGGTGGAGGGGACCAAGTCTAAGCCGCAGGCAGAACGGGTATTGGACATGATACCCATACACGACTGGCATCAGATCCATGAGTTGGGCAAACCGATGCTTCCGCCGAGGTTGGCCTCCTTGCTGACAGGTTATATGCTTAGCGTCCATGACGGTTTTCAATTTATGGAGTCGATGCTTCTCAAAGAGAAAAATCCATCGCTGCCGGTTTTGATCGCAAAGGTGCCATCTACGGTGGGATTTGTCACTGAAGGCAACGCAAACAAGATCATCGTGAGATTTGACGACATTTTTCGTATGTTCCACATGAAATCCCTCCACTCGTCAATCGTCCACTCGTCAATTGTGCGATGTGTATGCCGGACATGCAGTTGTGTAGCCCACGTTTTGCACCTTGCGAGGTACCATCGGGGGCAATATTTTGCACCTTGAGAGGTACCGTTAGCGGCGTCTTGCGGATCTTAGAGGACAAAGGACATATGTGAGTCTACCAGTTTTGCCAAGACTAGATGAAACACACCTAGCACACCACGGTTTTGCTTGAACCGTGTGCGTGGTTGTAGAGGGTTTCACAAATAGTGATGCAGAGTTTTTTTTATGCACTCAATGTCCTCGCAGTTGTCCTGTGGTGTCTTGTAGTATTACTATCAAAGAAAGCACGTGCTTCCTTATTGACGATGTCGTAGCTGCGAGGCGGTGATTTGTTGACAAGGTTATACATGAAGAAGACGATACTGTAGGCCTTGTCAATGATGTATCGGCAATAAACAATAGGCGTGGATTGATACGTCGCTTTGAGGTATTCCGCGGGGCGACAATAGTGTGTGTGGAGGCCTTGCCGTCAGAGAAGTCGATGCTGAATTTACATTTCTTTCCACACCGACATGGTGTGTGGATGGTGCATTTCATTATCGCTTCTTGGTGATGTGCTCCACTAGTCCTGGTGTAGTCCTCCAGCTTATGTTGTGGTTCGCTTGGTGTGGTAGCCCTGATTTGATGCAGTGTCGATGTTTTGATGCAACTTGGCATGGTTTGCGCTCGGGTTGATGTATTTGTACGGATCTTGTCCCAATTTGCGTGCGGTGCTACAGGTTAGCGGGAGCACGCCGTCCTTGATATGCATCCACATCGGTGTAATAAAAGCAAATCATGATTAATCTTTCGAACGGCGATGCGCGACGGAAGGGGAAAGTTGTAGTATCAGCATCGCGAGACTAACCGCTCCGATAACATGTAGAAAGTCATGATCCCTTATGTTCCGTTTTGTATTAATCTGATCCTCGTGGCGGTATCTAAGGAGGTATAAGAGGCAGGTAGACTTGGATTATAAGAAGATCTAGTAGCACTAGTGGAAACAACCCCTTTCGTCCAAGGGCCAGGGGGCATCTGTCCCGGTTGCACAAAAATCCGGGACAAATGTATGCATTGGTTCCGGTTTGTGTGCCCGAGGCAGCAGAAACCAACTGGGGGCATCTGTCCCGGTTCGTGGGGAGGCATTGGTCCCGGTTTGTGGCACGAACCGGGACCAATGCCTAGCCACAGGGCACGTGGCACGCGCATGGGCTTTGGTCCCGGTTCATTCCACAAACCGGGACCAATGCCCCCCTTCCACTACATATACTGCCTCACAACCCCCTTTCCTCTTTTTTTTTTTGGCTTGGGGGAGTGAGAGAGGTGGGTGTTAGTGTGTGTTGTGCCTCGTGGCGCGGGAGTCCTGCCGCGTGGCGCGGGAGTTGTTCCTCGTGGCGCGGGAGTCGTGACACGTGGCGCGGGAGTTGTGACGCGTGGCCACGAATGCGCGGTATAAGATGCGGCGCCTCGAGCGTCTTCTCCTCTCCACGCACCGTCGCGCCGCCACTATGCCTCCGAGGAGGAACAACACCACCGGCTTCCGCGGCGTCCGAGCACGGCAGAACGGAATGTTCACCGCGCATATCCGCTGCGGGGACGACCGCATCCCCCTCGGCTCCTTTGCGACGGCGGCGGAGGCCGCCCGCGCCTGGGACGCGGCGGCCTGGCGCCTCAACCGCCCGCGGTCGCTGATGAACTTCAACGACTGCCACACCCTCTGGGAAGCGGAGGCAAGGGCGCCGACGCCGCAGATCGTCACTGCCGCCGACCACCGCCACCTCAGGCACCGCACGTTTCAGGGCCTAGTCGACGCCAGGGACGACCGCGTGGTCCGCGAGTATTACCGGAGCAATCCGGGGGAGGAGAGCGCTGACGAGGAGCTTTGGTAGACCCGCGCGGCTGAGCGGGCGGAGCGGCGCCTCGAACGCCACCTCGCGTTAGATGCCGCTCGGGAGGCGAGGACGAAGGCGCTGCAAAAGCTCCGTCGGGCCGACCACGCCAGCGAACTCTGGGCCTCCGACGATCCGAGGTGGGGGCCTATCTCGGACATACCATCATGCCCCTCCGACGACGACGAGGAGGTCACCGATGACGACGACGAGGAGTAGTGTTCGTCTGTTTTCTGTTTTTAATAAAAGAATTTGTTGTATGACTAGTAGCGCGTCTATCTTCTGTTTTCCGTGTGATTCTTCCTGGTTGGTGGGATTCTAACGCCATAAAGAAACAAACCCCTCATCCAACGACTCACGTTAAGGAGGGGGACATGCATTTCGATAGATAAACAAGGCACAGTACACATAATGGCAAGATTGGATCTAAATCTAAACGGAGAGCATAGATCTAAATAGACAAGGCAGTACATAATGGCAAGAGTGCATCGATCTACTAGTTATACTCCTGCCTAGGCCTATAATACTCCGACTCGTAGTCGTCGTAGTCGCCGCCGTCGTCGTCACTATCGTCGGACGGTGCTCTGGACTCCCTCGGAGGATCACGACTCCAGGACTGGGCGTGAGGGTAGCGCAGGCGGGGGTTATCGCCAGCCCTGATGTAGTTCATGACGCTCTGAAGAGTCCGTCCGCCGCCCCACCACAGCCGACGACCGGCCTCGTTGAAGTTCGAAGGAGGCGGGCCGTTCTCCTCGTACCTGGCGAGCACACTCTTACGCCGATTAATGAAAAAGGCGTCCCAAGTAGGGCGGTAGTCAGGATTCCAACTGGGATTCCTCCGCTGCTCCGCCGTGCGCTCGTGGTAGTAGTGATTCGTGATGGCCGCCCTACGCGCCACAGCTTGAGGAAGAGAAGGGACCGGCACTCCTCCGGCGCTCAGCATCCAACCGGCGGGAACGCTGTAGCCGGGCGGGCACAGGGGTAGTTCGAGGCGGAAACTGCCTCCGCCTGGATGAAGGTTAGAGTGGGTACGGTAGAAGCTATGTGAGAGTGGTGAGTTTATATGTGTTTATGCCAATGGTGTGGCAATGCATATATATATATATATATATATATATATATATATATATATATATATATATATATATATATATATAGTGAGAAGAAAACAGATCTCTTTAGTCCCGACCTGTTTTACAAACCGGGACGAAATGGTTCGGGTTTCATTGGGAAACGGATCGTCTCTTTAGTCCCGACCAGTTTTACCAACCGAGACGAAATGTTTAGGGTTTTGTTTGGACCAATCAGAAAGAATCACACGGATCGTGTGTTTCTTTCAAGCGCTTGTGAGTCGTTGGATGAGGGGTGTGTTTCTTTCGAGCTGTTGTGAGCCGTTCGATCAGGGCTACGGTGTGTTTCTTTCGAGCGGTTGTGAGCCGTTGGATCAGGGTGTTTCTTAACCGTTGGATCAAAACCCTTGCACAACACTTTGTGAGACAGAAGACCCTATATATAGCCCACCTTCATACACCGGTCAGTTCATCGACCAAATACAAAACATCCGGATTCGACAGCATAGGTCCTGCCGTGCATTTTGTATGCATATATGCACTCAGTAGCCAGGGCAGGGCTGTATGCTGGCGATACCGATTGTTGTGTTCTACATCCCCCTTGAAGGTTTGACAAAAGGTTTGATATATCATTCAGTTCATCGACCGAATACAAATCACCCGGATTTGCTATCATACGTCCGACTGTTCTTTTGAGATGCATATATGCACGCAATAGCCACGGTCGGGTTGTATGATGGCGATACCGATTGTTTTGTTCTACATCCCCCCTACAAATCATGCACCCGGATGCCTTGTATGCGACGAAATTATGTAAATGCATGGAGTTATTATAAATTGGTCCGAAGTGCACTTATTATAAATTTAACGTACCTTGTTCTGTATTTGAAACGTGTGGAGTTATTATTTGAAACATAAAGGATATAATGGAAAACACAATAAAACAATAGAAAACATAAAGGAAAATAATGGAAAACATAAAGCAAACAATAGAAAACAAAAGGGTGACAACAGAAAACAATATAAAACATAAAGGAAAACAATAGAAAACATAATAAAACTATATAACACATAAAGGAAAATAATAGAAAACAAAATAAAACAAGAGAAAACAATAGAAACATAAAAGAAAACGAAATAAAACACAAAGAAAACAATAGAAAACAAAAAAAATTAAAAATAGGGCATTCGTCCTGTCGCACCCGGACTTCTAGAGGATACTCACCGTACGAACTGAACAGTAGTTGATTTGGATTACGGGGCTTACCGGCACCCGCATCTCTTACGAGTAGGCCAACACTTATGTGTGACAACCAATCTCTACCATTCACCGTCGATGTAAACTATCCCATAGAAATCAGGATACTACCATTGACGTACTTCATACCATACACACATGGTACGTCAACGGCGTTTAACAGAATGATAACATAACATATCTCTAGGACACAAAAGATGGAAATAAGTTGCAAATAGCTCTCACTAGAGCAGAGATAGCAAATACAATCATCCAGAGGACACTTGTCCCAACATAACATCATTACATCTCAGCGGAAGCATTCAAAGGGTCTGAGTACAGACATATCCAAAATAGGCTTAAGAAGCCGGAAATGAAAAGAAGACGGAGCCCATCCACGATGTCTCGGATCCTGCCCGGGTCCGCTACCTACTCGTCAGCAGTCTCGTCAAACTCCACGTAGTAGCCGTCACGGGGATCCTCGTAAGCGTAGTCTGCGGAAACCACAGCCCCAAAGGGGTCAGTACATAAACGTACTGGCAAGCAAGACTCACAGTTCACCAAAGTGTAGCCCGTCAACACCAAGCACAGATGCCTTGGGTTCAATGGAAGAAAGGGATATAAAAGATGCTGCAACTGGCTGCACTAACCAACTACAGAACATACTACAACTTCCGGCTATCAGAAAGGGGATAAGATAGCGTATCGTAACCAGTTACAGCTAACCACCAAACAAACCCATCCTGGATCTCGCCCCTTATCCAAAGAAGCAATCCGAGGATAACTCACACAATTGGATTAATGATGGATCAAGTTGTTGTGTCAATAAGCCTATTACCAGTCAAGTTATCATTAGTTAGGTGTAAGTTGTTCTGAGTACTTGTTAGCCAGTACTTTCACCAAGTCAACCATAACCGCGGAAAACACGGCTTCTCGAGAAGATTTATCCCTGCAGGGGTGCACCAATTTGGCCGTACACGTAAGAATAACCCGCCAGATGGGAAGGCCTTTCCCACCAAGCGGGGCACTCAACACAACTCAACTCTTCTTCGCATCAAGCCCAAAGCACCACGTGCTGTGCGTGCGCGGCTAATCGAGCCCCACGAAGAAAAGGGGACCCTCATAGCACTGGAAGACCACGCCGCCCTAAATGCCGACTACAAAAGTTCCACCCTGGCCTCGGGTTTGTACCTGCATATGCGTGCATCAAATGGAAAGCCCGAACTAAGTGTGGTGATTTGGACGAGATGCGAATCGAATCAAATTGAGGGGGGCGCCCATACACGCTTCCCACATGCGGATAGTGCGCTCATCATGGATTAGTAGACAAGACCCTTTTCCTAATTAGGGTCGACACTAGCAGGCCTCAAAACCACGCCGGGCCTCCTGCCGGTGCCTTATCAGCAAATTATTATTACCTCAAGATTAACAGGTTGTTGTTTAACATCGAGCCCCAGAATATAATCAAATATGATAACAAAAAGTAACGGATAACAGACTCGAGCAAAAACAACCCTAAGCATGCTAGTAAGACACGGGCCCAAGCAACGGGGTTATAAGACTGGAGGTGAGGCAATATCAGGGTTCAGGGTATTCATGTGATAGGTTCGTAACAGAAGCAACGATACATATGGCTAGCAGAAATAGACAACAGAAAGTATCGGTAACCAATGTTGAAAGGAACACAATGGTTCATGTGAGTGATAACTTGCCTGCAAACTCAGTAGCCTGGTACTGGGCTAGATCCTCAGAAGGGGTGTCGTAAGTATCGTCTGTCTCAACGTCGTCGTCTATCTGAGAAGAAGCAAACAAACAATGCAGAAAGATAAACAATCAATATCATGGCATAGTGCACAATCATGGGATGATGCATGTCAAGTTAATGGATGCACCAAAATAAACTAATTGACATGGTAACACAAATTAAATGGACACATATGCAATTTTGAGTTGCATAGGAAAAGCCCATGAATTATGGTTAGATTATTTGTTTTCCAACTAATCAACAGGTGAAGGTGGATTAGTATGATGCATGGATGAGGAAAACAACAAAATAACAACAATAGAACCAATTTAAAATAGGGTTTACCAATTTAGAAATTTAGTTATTAAGTTAGGGAATTTTTGGTTCCTTAAAGGGATTACACAAATAGTTGTTGTTTTCACCATATTAAATTGTGCAAAACAAATAACAAAATTCATATTTGAATAGATCATAAAATTTTGGGTGGATTACATGTTTCAAATATTGAAAAAGGAATTAGGATGAATTATTATGACTTAAACAAAATTAAACAAGTTTTAAATGAATTTAAAACAAGTTTGAATATTATTTGAATTTTATTTGTTCCAAACATAAATCCAAATTCATATTTGAAAAGTTTATACTTTTCTAGTTTGAAAACATATTTTACATGTTCAAAAATAATTTAATTTGAGCAAGTTATGATTTTATCAAATATAAATGATTTAAACAAGGTTTAAATTATTTAAGCAATTTTAATTATTCAAACCATGAAACAAAATTTATATTTGAAAAGGTTATTTGAAATATCATGGAAAACATATTTTATTTGCATTAATTGGATTAAGTATGAATTAGTTATGGATTTTAGCAAATTGCAATTGAATTATTTGAATTCAAATTTGAAATGCATTTGGAAAATCCAAAACATAAAACAAAGGCTATATATAGATAGACAATTTAATTTAGAGCAGTGCACATATTTTATTTTTGTTGTTTGGAGTTATAAAATAAAAGTTATTATCAAATTAGTTTCAGGGGCCAATCTGTAATTAAAAAGGACTTGTTTTGAAAACAGAAAAGCTTGAAAACCTTTTCTACCGCGCAGCTGGCTAACCTAGCTCACTGCCCGTGGGCCCTAGGGCCAGCGTGGACAGCGTGCGCGCGCGTGGCAGCGAGGGCCACTGACGAGTGGGGCCGGCTTGTCAGCCCTGCGCGCAAAAATGGGTTTTATTCCTCGGCGCGAGGGATCGAACTCGTGACCGTGCGCGAGCGAGAGAGCAGTGCTACCACTGCGGTGTTTCGTCAGTTTTGACAGATACCGCGACGCGTACAGGTTATGTTTCAGATCCAACGCTTAACTGAAATTCGCGCGCGCTAACTGAACGTCTGACAGAGGAAAAGTTGCCGGCGGCGAGCACCGTGGTGCTGTGCTCGTGGTGCTGCCGTGGAAACGTGCGCGTGCTGCGTGCGCGAGGTGGTGCAGAGGGAGGACAGGGATGAGGAGGAGATGGCTGCTCACCTCCGGTGTAGGCGAGGCAGCGGCCCGGAGCAGACGAGCTCGACGGCGACAGCGGCGAGTCCGTGGACGGCGGCGTGGCTACAGGGAGTCTCCGGGGTGGCTGCGGTGTTTAAACGGGAGAGGGAGAGGTGGTGGTTCGATCCCGATAGCTAGATGGGTAGGTGACGCTGCGAGGTGGTGGCTGCCATGGCGGATTCAGAGCGGCGGTTCCGGTGAGGTGCAGGGGTGAGGAATTTCGCCGGGGGGAGGGAAACGGCGGCGCTCTCGAGGGGATAGGTGGGAGTAGGTGTCTAGGGCATGCGCGCAGGGTCCTAGGTAGTCTTATAGGGTCTAGGGTTGCGCGGATCGCCGTCGGGATGGCACTGCTACGGCCGTGGCGCCACGGATGGGCGGCCGTACGCGAGGACGACGAGGATAAGAAGATCGAACCGGTATCGGGCCGTGCGGCTGGGCTGCGCGCGGGGAGAAGGAATAGGTGGGCTGGGCGCATCCCACTGTCCCCTGGCACCAATTTTTTTTATTTTTAAAATTTCTCCTTCTGTTTTTTTTTTGCAGAATTTGGAATAGGAAGAAAAGGTAGGGTTTTAAGTTAGTAAAATTTTTAGAAAAATTAGGGTAAGTTATTTAGGTCAATATCAAACCAATGCCAAGTTTTGTTTTCAAAAAGTTTGAAATTAACTTGCTGTTTGTGAAGTGGTTTCAAATTGACTTAATTTGAGTATTGATTTAATTATGGAAAACAAAGGTTTAATTATTTGGAACCCTATTGTTTAATTAGAAACAATTGATTAGAATTGTTGTATAATTTGCATGAATTCAAATTGGTTGCTGTTTGATGCTTTGATTTGAATTTTGAATGGGATTTGAGATTTAATTGATTGATTAAAACCATCATTTTAATAAGTGAGCATTATGGAATAAAATGGAAACAAATAAGGGTTTGATTTGACATTATTATTTGAAAAAGATTGTAACAGAGCAAGTATGAAATAAATGTTTGAATAAGGTTTGAATTTGAATTGTGAAAACAGAGTAAAACAGAAGCAAACAAATGGAAAACAAGGTAAAACAAATGCAAACAACTTAATGAATATGATGACATGATGCAAAACTTTAATTAAACAAGAAACAAACATGCTAGGGGTGGTTTTTCATACTTGGGATGTTACAAAACGCCCCTCCTTGAAGGAATCGCGCCCCGAGATTCCTACTGAGAAAGGAAAAGGTCCGGATACTTCTTGCGAAGATCCTCTTCGGTCTCCCACGTTGCCTCTTTATCGGAATGATGCGACCACTGCACTTTCAAGAACTTGGTGCTCTTGTTGCGAGTCTTACGCTCGGTCTCATCGAGAATACGAACAGGGTGCTCCTCATAAGATAGATCATCTTGAAGTTCAATGGAATCATGATCAACTGCACGATCTGGATCTTTGAAACACCTCTTGAGCTGTGACACGTGGAACACATCGTGCACCTTGGATAGTTTTTCTGGAAGTTCAAGACGATAAGCATTTTCTGCCCGCCTTGAGAGAATGTTGAAAGGACCAATGTATCTTGGTGCAAGCTTTCCTTTCACACCGAAACGATGAGTGCCTCTGAGGGGAGTTACACGGAGATATGCCTTGTCACCAGGTGCATAGATCATATCCCTGTGCTTGCTGTCATAGTAGCTTTTCTGACGAGACTGAGCAATCTTGAGATTGTCACGAATGATACGAACTTTCTCCTCGGCTTCCTTAACAATGTCAGGGCCTAAGAGTGAACGTTCACCAGCTCCAGACCAATTGATTGGACTCCTGCATCTGCGGCCATAGAGTGCTTCAAATGGTGCCATGCCTAGGCTTGCCTGGTAGCTGTTGTTGTAGGAGAATTCAGCATATGGAAGGCAATCCTCCCATTTCATGCCAAAGGAGATACCACATGCTCTGAGCATATCCTCGAGAATCTGATTGACTCTTTCGACTTGCCCTTGAGACTGAGGGTGATAAGCTGTGCTGAACAGAAGTTTGGTGCCCAATGCATCTTGGAAACTCTTCCAGAAATGAGAAGTGAAAATGCTTCCACGGTCTGAGCTTATTTCCAATGGAACACCATGAAGAGGAACAATCTTTGCTGTGTAGAGTTCTGCTAACTGGCTAGCTAAGATTGTTTCTTTGACAGGAAAGAAGTGAGCTACCTTAGTGAGACGATCAATAACAACGAAGATTGCATCGTTGCCCTTCTTGGACTTTGGATAACCAGTGACGAAGTCCATTTCAATCATGTCCCACTTCCACTCAGGAATTTTCAGAGGTTGGAGTAGACCGGCTGTTTTCTGACGGACTGCCTTAACACGTTGACAAACGTCGCATTCAGAAACGTATTGAGCAATTTCACGTTTCATGCCAGGCCACCAATACAGTGTCTTAAGATCCTGGTACATCTTTGTACTTCCAGGGTGGATGGAGAGAGGAGTTTCATGAGCCTCCTTGAGAATGACATCTTTGAGACTTTGAACTTGAGGAACTGCAATGCGTCCTTCGAAGAACACAGTTCCTTTGTCATCAATTGAGAAGGACTTAAATTTCTCCTTGCCTTCTTTGATGTGTTCTACCATCTTCTTGATTTCAGCATCACGAAGTTGTTCAGAACGAATCTTATCCTCGAGAGTTGGACTGGCTGTCAAGTTAGCGAGATACCCTTGAGGAACAAGACCAAGGTTCAGCTTCTGGAATTCTTCATGAAGTGGAGGTTGGCTTTCCATGATCATGAGATTATTGCAATATGACTTGCGACTGAGAGCATCGGCCATAACATTAGCCTTGCCTGGAGTGTAAGAAATGGTGAGATCAAAGTCTTTAATCTTTTCAATCCATCTCCTTTGCCTGAGGTTTAGATCTGGTTGAGTGAAGATGTATTTCAGACTCTTATGATTGGAAAAGATTTCAGTGCGGTTACCCAACAAGTATTGCCTCCATTTCTTGAGGGCAAACACAACTGCTGCAAGTTCAAGATCATGTGTGGGATAGTTTTGCTCATGGGCATTCAACTGACGTGAAGCATAAGCCACAACTTGACGTTCTTGCATAAGAACTGCACCTAGACCTTGGAGAGATGCATCGCAGAATATCTGGAAAGGTTTGGTAGTATCTGGGCCAACCAGAACTGGAGTAGAAGTGAGTTTAGTCTTCAGGAGATTGAAACTTTCATCACATTGTGGAGACCAAACGAACTTCTTGTCCTTCTTTGTTAGATCAGTGAGAGGTTTGGCAATCTTGGAAAAGTTTTGGACGAAACGATGGCAATAGCTAGCCAAGCCGAGAAAACTTCTGACTTGCTTCACCGTCTTAGGGGTTTTCCAATCAACAATTGCATTAACCTTTTCTGGATCAATGGCTATGCCCTTGGCAGAGATGACATGACCAAGGTAAGCAACTTCTGGAATCCAGAACTCACATTTGGA
Organism: Alopecurus myosuroides; assembly: GCA_028641055.1. Lineage (NCBI taxonomy): Eukaryota > Viridiplantae > Streptophyta > Magnoliopsida > Poales > Poaceae > Alopecurus > Alopecurus myosuroides. The sequence continues at coordinate 23,813,770 of CM054060.1, forward strand.
GAACTTGGCATATAGACGATGCTCGCGAAGTTTCATGAGAGTGAGACGAAGATGTTCTCCATGCTCTTCCTCAGATTTTGAGTAGACCAGAATGTCATCAAGATATACCACAACGAACTTGTCGAGGTATTCATGGAAGACAGAATTCATGAGTCTTGAGAATGTCGCCGGTGCATTGGTGAGACCAAAGGACATGACGGTGTATTCATATAGACCGTACCGAGTGGTGAAAGCTGTTTTTGGAATATCTTCCTTTCTGATCTTTATTTGATGGTAACCCATCCTCAAGTCCAACTTTGAGAATATTGAGGCTCCAGCAAGTTGATCAAAAAGATCATCGATATGAGGAATCGGATACTTGTTTTTGATGGTTTTCTCGTTGAGAGGACGATAGTCAACCACGAGTCTCTTTGTTTGATCTTTCTTGGCAACGAACAGAGTTGGGCAACCCCAAGCGGAAGAACTAGGTTGAATGTAACCTTTCTCCATGTACATATCGATTTGCTCCTTCAACAATTTCAGTTCAGGAGGAGCTATCTTGTATGGATGCTTAGAGATTGGAGCAGTACCTGGCTCAAGCTCGATCACGAACTCCACTGCTCTGTCCGGAGGCATCCCTAGCAACTCTTCTGGAAAGACGTCAGGGAATTCACAAACCACCGGAACATTTTCGAGTAGAGGTAGAGGTTTAGCATCGAGGGTGTATAGCTGAACAGAACTTGATTCATTTGGAGAATAGACTATCTGGCCAGAAGGGTGGAACAGAGTTATTGACTTCTGAGCACAATCAATCGTAGCTTTATTGGCCTTCAACCAATCCATGCCAAGAATGACATCAATGTCAGAATTGCCAAGCAGAATGAGGGAAGCAAGGAATATGTGACCTCCAATTAGAATCTGATTCTCATGACTGATCTTGGAAGTTTGCATAGTTGCTCCAGGGGAGTTTACTACTAGCGGGGAACCCAAACCAACAAAAGGTAGTTTAACTGCTGTCGCAAAGATCTTTGACACGAAAGAATGCGATGCTCCGGTATCGAACAACACTTTAGCTGGGTTAGAGTTTACGGGGAATGTACCGAGAACGACGTCAGCAGCTTCCTCAGCTTTGTCGACCTTGACATGATTCACCCTCGTGGTCCTCCCGACAGGCCTGTTGTTGGAGTTGAAGGCTTTAGCCGGGGGAGCACGCACCATTGCCTGGTTGGTGTTGGGGCGAGGAGGTGGTGGAGGTAGCTGCCTCTGAGTGCACTTGTCAGCATAGTTCCCTGTCTGCTTGCATTTGTAGCAAGTGACGACACGAGGTGCATCTGGCCTTGGGTGCCCCATTGAGAACCTCTGAGCCTGCATCTGAGATGGGTTGGGTGGGCGGGAAGCGAAGCCTGGAGAAGCTTGGGCATATGGAGCCCGAGTGACACCACCATTTGGCACCCAGATGCGGCGCTTCTGCGGAGGGGTGGTCATGTTGGAGGAGGAACCACCCTCACGCGAGTGCTTTTGAGACTCCTCGAACGCCTTGCGCCCATTTTCTTCATTGAGCGCGGTGTTCACAAGCTCCTCGAAGTCTTTGCACTTGATGTTGGTGAGTGCGTACTTGAGTTCCGGGTTAAAACCTCGGCGGAACCTTGCCATCTTCTTAGCCTCAGTGGACACCTCATCACCAGCGTATCGAGCGAGACGATTGAACTCATTCTGATAGCCAATGACGTCCAGCTTGCCCTGCTTGAGAGAGCAAAACTCCTCACGCATCCTTTCCATGAGACCATCTGGGATGTGGTGCTTCAGGAAGGCATCCTTGAAACAACCCCAGGTGATTGGGTAGCCAGCTCTCATGGTCTGGTAGGTCTCCCACCAAGTAGCTGCCTGACCCTTCAGTAGGTAGGTGGCATACTTGACTTTGTCCTCCTCAGCAACGTGAGCAATGTCCAGAGCCCTGGCCATCTCCCGGATCCAGTCATCAGCATCCAGAGGCTCCCGTGTTGCCACGAAAGCTCTCGGCCCCAGACTCAGAAACTCCTTGATGCTGACTCGTGGAGCATTCTGGTTGTTGTGCTGGTTAGTCTGGAACTGGGCCATCTGTGCCACGACCTGAGTCATCTGAGTCAACAGCTCCGTGATTGGCGGTGGCTCAGGCGGGTTGTTCCTTGTTGGCGGCATCCTGAATAGACATGCATTTTAGCACAACAACAGAAAAGGATAGACTTGGTAAGCGAAAGCGAGATTATTCCGACGCATGAATAGATAACCAACAGGTACATCATCACATGTTCAAATACAGCAGAATATCCAACACACCAATACATGGTTCGACAGCCAAAGGATAATTAAACATAGCTAAGAATGGATACATCGGTACTCCCATGCTCATCACGCAGGACGGCGTTGAGTAGCACGACGAGGGGTACGGTGAGGAGCACGCCCATGAAAGTAGGTAGAACGACGATCCACATAGATCTGACGTGGCCTGAGAGAGACTCTAGGTGTGGTGAAGTACATAGCGTCGACTCCCTGTGCTCCAAAGCGAGGAATCCTAGTGTAACCAGCACCGAGGTTGAGGAGTGGACCTCTGATCGGCTCGTAACCTCCAGCTTCTGGCAGACGACGACCAACTGGCTGATCGAAACGTGCAAAGCGCTCATCTCCAACAAATTCTGTGGTGTACGTCGCCAGACGAGTCAAAGCAAGGTAGAGCTGCTCTCTGACTGAAGCCAACTCCTGAGAGAGTGTGGTGGCAACTGCGTCACTGTGCCTCACAAACTGAGCGGTGGTGTGCAGCCTGGTGTTATCATGCTCGTAGACATCCAGGTTGTCGTAGAGAGTGAAGTGAGCTCCCTCCGAAGTGATGTAACCACGGGGGATGTGGCGATAGATAGAATCGTCAAATCCCAGTAGTCAGCACGAAGGACGGTGAGACTCACATAAGCTGCCTGCTGCACGGCCATATCCACTGTGGAACCTACTGCCTCGTAGCGGTGGACAACGCTCATGCCATCATCTGACAGAATGTAGACGATAGCCTGGTAGTAGGTCTGGTCAAACTGTCGCTGCTGCTCGTAGACCTGGTACTCTGGTGCCCAACGGAACCCCAGATAAGTGACCATGTCTCTCAGCATCTCCGGATAACCGGCAGTGCTCTCGCAACGAGTCATCCGAACCACCTGCGGGAAGAACCTGAGATCCATCTGCAGATGATCGGGGAAGTTTTGATTAGACGCCGGTAGAGAACTGAAGTGGAAAGCAACAACAAGGTTTCAACGGACGATAAGGATGTTGAGAAGAACAAGATATCGAAGCAACATCGGGAAACACGAGACCAAAAACTCCTGAGGTACTACGGAAAAACCCATCCGGGCTTCTAAAGGATCAATATCTACTGCTTAAGGAATAGAGGATCTGCTTCCGGGGCTTACACGCCTTCGTTCTCAATCCTGAGTAGGCAACATGATAAATCACGTCACAACCACCTCCATTCCTATGGTCTAGTAGATATAACTATCCTAGAGAAACCAGGATTCGTGAAATCCTAACTTGAAAGTTTAGATGAGCAGAGAAAACAACGTTGCACTTCCTTACCAGAAAAGGGTGGGTGGGTGGGAAAAGAAGAAAAATGGCAGAATTCCTACTCTCACGTTTCATTTTTCCTATATAGCTACAAAAATAGTTTCTAGACTCAACTGCGACCAGTAAAAGGGATCCTATAGGCAGACATGCTCTGATACCATTTGTCGCACCCGGACTTCTAGAGGATACTCACCGTACGAACTGAATAGTAGTTGATTTGGATTACGGGGCTTACCGGCACCCGCATCTCTTACGAGTAGGCCAACACTTATGTGTGACAACCAATCTCTACCATTCACCGTCGATGTAAACTATCCCATAGAAATCAGGATACTACCATTGACGTACTTCATACCATACACACATGGTACGTCAACGGCGTTTAACAGAATGATAACATAACATATCTCTAGGACACAAAAGATGGAAATAAGTTGCAAATAGCTCTCACTAGAGCAGAGATAGCAAATACAATCATCCAGAGGACACTTGTCCCAACATAACATCATTACATCTCAGCGGAAGCATTCAAAGGGTCTGAGTACAGACAAATCCAAAATAGGCTTAAGAAGCCGGGAATGAAAAGAAGACGGAGCCCATCCACGATGTCTCGGATCCTGCCCGGGTCCGCTACCTACTCGTCAGCAGTCTCGTCAAACTCCACGTAGTAGCCGTCACGGGGATCCTTGTAAGCGTAGTCTGCGGAAACCACAGCCCCAAAGGGGTCAGTACATAAACGTACTGGCAAGCAAGACTCACAGTTCACCAAAGTCTAGCCCGTCAACACCAAGCACAGATGCCTTGGGTTCAACGGAAGAAAGGGATATAAAAGATGCTGCAACTGGCTGCACTAACCAACTACAGAACATACTACAACTTCCGGCTATCAGAAAGGGGATAAGATAGCGTATCGTAACCAATTACAGCTAACCACCAAACAAACCCATCCTGGATCTCGCCCCTTATCCAAAGAAGCAATCCGAGGATAACTCACACAGTTGGATTAATGATGGATCAAGTTGTTGTGTCAATAAGCCTATTACCAGTCAAGTTATCATTAGTTACGTGTAAGTTGTTATGAGTACTTGTTAGCCAGTACTTTCACCAAGTCAACCATAACCGCGGAAAACACGGCTTCTCGAGAAGATTTATCCCTGCAGGGGTGCACCAATTTGGCCGTACACGTAAGAATAACCCGCCAGATGGGAAGGCCTTTCCCACCAAGCGGGGCACTCAACACAACTCAACTCTTCTTCGCATCAAGCCCAAAGCACCACGTGATGTGCGTGCGCGGCTAATCGAGCCCCACGAAGAAAAGGGGACCCTCATAGCACTGGAAGACCACGCCGCCCTAAATGCCGACTACAAAAGTTCCACCCTGGCCTCGGGTTCGTACCTGCATATGCGTGCATCAAATGGAAAGCCCGAACTAAGTGTGGTGATTTAGACGAGATGCGAATCGAATCAAATTGAGGGGGGCGCCCATACACGCTTCCCACATGCGGATAGTGCGCTCATCATGGATCAGTAGACAAGACCCTTTTCCTAATTAGGGTCGACACTAGCAGGCCTCAAAACCACGCCGGGCCTCCTGCCGGTGTCTTATCAGCAAATTATTATTACCTCAAGATTAACAGGTTGTTGTTTAACATCGAGCCCCAGAATATAATCAAATATGATAACAGAAAGTAACGGATAACAGACTCTAGCAAAAACAACCCTAAGCATGCTAGTAAGACACGGGCCCAAGTAACAGGGTTATAGGACTGGAGGTGAGGCAATATCAGGGTTCAGGGTATTCATGTGATAGGTTCGTAACAGAAGCAACGATACATATGGCTAGCAGAAATAGACAACGGAAAGTATCGGTAACCAATGTTGAAAGGAACACAATGGTTCATGTGAGTGATAACTTGCATGCAAACTCAGTAGCCTGATACTGGGCTAGATCCTCAGAAGGGGTGTCGTAAGTATCGTCTGTCTCAACGTCGTCGTCTATCCGAGAAGAAGCAAACAAACAATGCAGAAAGATAAACAATCAATATCATGGCATAGTGCACAATCATGGGATGATGCATGTCAAGTTAATGGATGCACCAAAATAAACTAATTGACATGGTAACACAAATTAAATGGACACATATGCAATTTTGAGTTGCATAGGAAAAGCCCATGAATTATGGTTAGATTATTTGTTTTCCAACTAATCAACAGGTGAAGGTGGATTAGTATGATGCATGGATGAGGAAAACAACAAAATAACAACAATAGAACCAATTTAAAATAGGGTTTACCAATTTAGAAATTTAGTAATTAAGTTAGGGAATTTTTGGTTCCTTAAAGGGATTACACAAATAGTTGTTGTTTTCACCAAGTTAAATTGTGCAAAACAAATAACAAAATTCATATTTGAATAGATCATAAAATTTTGGGTGGATTACATGTTACAAATATTGAAAAAGGAATTAGGATGAATTTATTATGACTTAAACAAAATTAAACAAGTTTTAAATGAATTTAAAACAAGTTTGAATATTATTTGAATTTTATTTGTTCCAAACATAAATCCAAATTCATATTTGAAAAGTTTATACTTTTCTAGTTTGAAAACATATTTTACATGTTCAAAAATAATTTAATTTGAGCAAGTTATGATTTTATCAAATATAAATGATTTAAACAAGGTTTAAATTATTTAAGCAATTTTAATTATTCAAACCATGAAACAAAATTTATATTTGAAAAGGTTATTTGAAATAGCATGGAAAACATATTTTATTTGCATTAATTGGATTAAGTATGAATTACTTATGGATTTTAGCAAATTGCAATTGAATTATTTGAATTCAAATTTGAAATGCATTTGGAAAATCCAAAACAGAAAACAAAGGCTATAGATAGATAGACAATTTAATTTAGAGCAGTGCACATATTTTATTTTTGTTGTTTGGAGTTATAAAATAAAAGTTATTATCAAATTAGTTTCAGGGGCCAATCTGTAATTAAAAAGGACTTGTTTTGAAAACAGAAAAGCTTGAAAACCTTTTCTACCGCGCAGCTGGCTAACCTAGCTCACTGCCCGTGGGCCCTAGGGCCAGCGTGGACAGCGTGCGCGCGCGTGGCGGCGAGGGCCACTGACGAGTGGGGCCGGCTTGTCAGCCCTGCGCGCAAAAATGGGTTTTATTCCTCGGCGCGAGGGATCGAACGCGTGACCGTGCGCGAGCGAGAGAGCAGTGCTACCACTGCGGTGTTTCGTCAGTTTTGACAGATACCGCGACGCGTACAGGTTATGTTTCAGATCCAACGCTTAACTGAAATTCGCGCGCGCTAACTGAACGTCTGACAGAGGAAAAGTTGCCGGCGGCGAGCATCGTGGTGCTGTGCTTGTGGTGCTGCCGTGGAAACGTGTGCGTGCTGCGTGCGCGAGGTGGTGCAGAGGGAGGACAGGGAGGAGGAGGAGATGGCTGCTCGCCTCCGGTGTAGGCGAGGCAGCGGCCTGGAGCAGACGAGCTCGACGGCGACAGCGGCGAGTCCGTGGACGGCGGCGTGGCTACATGGAGTCTCCGGGGTGGCTGCGGTGTCTAAACGGGAGAGGGAGAGGTGGTGGTTCGATCCCGATAGCTAGATGGGTAGGTGACGCTGCGAGGTGGTGGCTGCCATGGCGGATTCAGAGCGGCGGTTTCGGTGAGGTGCAGGGGTGAGGAATTTCGCCGGGGGGAGGGAAACGGCGGCGCTCTCGAGGGGATAGGTGGGAGTAGGTGTCTAGGGCATGCGCGCAGGGTCCTAGGTAGTCTTATAGGGTCTAGGGTTGCGCGGATCGCCGTCGGGATGGCACTGCTGCCGCCGTGGCGCCACGGATGGGCGGCCGTACGCGAGGACGACGAGGATAAGAAGATCGAACCGGTATCGGGCCGTGCGGCTGGGCTGCGCGCGGGGAGAAGGAATAGGTGGGCTGGGCGCAGCCCACTGCCCCCTGGCGCCAATTTTTTTATTTTTAAAATGTCTCCTTCTGTTTTTTTTTTTGCAGAATTTGGAATAGGAAGAAAAGGTAGGGTTTTAAGTTAGTAAAAAATTTAGAAAAATTAGGGTAAGTTATTTAGGTCAATATCAAACCAATGCCAAGTTTTGTTTTCAAAAAGTTTGAAATTAACTTGCTGTTTGTGAAGTGGTTTCAAATTGACTTAATTTGAGTATTGATTTAATTATGGAAAACAAAGGTTTAATTATTTGTAACCCTATTGTTTAATTAGAAACAATTGATTAGAATTGTTGTATAATTTGCATGAATTCAAATTGGTTGCTGTTTGATGCTTTGATTTGAATTTTGAATGGGATTTGGGATTTAATTGATTGATTAAAACCATCATTTTAATAAGTGAGCATTATGGAATAAAATGGAAACAAATAAGGGTTTGATTTGACATTATTATTTGAAAAAGATTGTAACAGAGCAAGTATGAAATAAATGTTTGAATAAGGTTTGAATTTGAAATGTGAAAACTGAGTAAAACAGAAGCAAACAAATGGAAAACAAGGTAAAACAAATGCAAACAACTTAATGAATATGATGACATGATGCAAAACTTTAATTAAATAATAAAACAAACATGCTAGGGGTGGTTTTTCATACTTGGGATGTTACACGTCCCGGTTTTTGCAAAAAAATTAGGCAGGAAAAAAAAATTTAGGCATCCGCCCCAGCCAGGGGAAAAAATTAGTCATCCGTCCCGGTTGGTAGGACCAGACCGGGATGAAAGGAGCTTTCGTCCTGGTTGTTCCTACCAACCGGGACGGATGCCCGTTCCTATATACGCGCCCCTTCCCTCCCCAAATTCATAACCGCGCGCAGGGGACGAACCGACGCCGCCAGGCTGCTCAAATCCTCCATCCCGCCGCCCTCGATCCCGCTACTAGCCCGCGCACCGCCACTCCCTGTCGCCGCACTTCTCCGTCGCGCCGCCCGCACCGCCCTTCCGTCGCGCCGCCACTAGACTGCGCGCCGCTACTACCCGTCGCCGCACTTCTCTGTCGCGCCGCGCGCCGCCCCTCCTTCGCGCCGCCACTAGCCCGCGCGCGCCGCCCTCGATCCGGTCCACTAGCCCGCGCGCGTGGCGCCTCCACTACTGCCCGCACGCCGCCACTGCCCGCGCCGGCCTCCGCCTTCCGTCGCGCACCCGAGAGGAGGTAAGGCCTGCCTCCATCGCGCCCTAAACAGAGGGATTTTTTTTTACTTACTGTTTTTGTTTTACTTTTTTATTAGTGTTAGAAATGTTAGAATCATTAGTTATGAATTATTACAAATGTTAGGAATTTTAGATTAGACTTTGGAATTTTAGATTTGTTAGAATTGACTTAGGAATTTTAGTGTTAGAAAATTAGACTTAGAAAAATTTTAGTGTTAGAAAAATTTACTTAGAAAATTAGACTAAGAAAAATTTACTTAGGTATTTCACTTAATTTTTTTTAGAAAATTTCAATAAGTTAGTGTGTTAGAAAATTTCACTTAGTTCGGGCTTGTTTTTAGTTCATATCTCTGTTGGACCCGCCGGGCGATGTCCGGGACTGGGCCCCGCCGGGCTGGCACCGGGAGCTCCTTAGTACCGGGGCACGCGGCTTGGTGAGAAATCCGGGTGACGTGGTCGACCCGGATAGGCAGTATAGAAGCAGTTGGTCGACTATTCGTAGGGTTCCTTATCACGTGAGCTATGACCCTGTGAGGGTTCCTTATCTATGGATGCGTAGCACCCGGGACTCAGCACCCCGCGGCTTAGGACCCGGTCGGAGTTAGTTGGTCTGAGAGATGTCATGAGACTATGTATAAGTGATATTATTCGATCGTGATGTATTAGGGTTAAATAAAATGAACCCGAGCTATATGTAACTCTTTGTGTGTATTATCATACGTTTAAATATTTCATGAATATGTTGCTCTTTTTGTGTATTATCTATAAGCAATTTTGATGAAATGGATCTGGAACATATAGTTACTCTTTTTGTGTATTTTCAGAATATATAGTATGGAGCCAAGAGACGAAGATGCGGAAAACTTGCTCGAGGGTTTCATCCACGGGGCCGACCGAGAGACCGATGTGAGCCAGTAGATGAACAACTCCGGTGAGGGAGATCCGGAGCTCACCCGGGGAGATGTCTCTGCTGAGGGAGAAGTTGACGGCTCCGGTGAGGAAGAAGCCGACGACTCTGGTGAGGAAGAAGCCGACGACTCCGGTGAGGGAGCAGCCGACGGCTCTGGTGGAGCCGTACAAATTACAAACACCGGCTCCGGGGTGCATATATAGATATTTTAAATAATGAAGCATCCATTGTCTATATACATGTATTAACAATCTTTATATTTTTAGCCATCCGGTTCAAGCATATCAACCGGAAAAAAGACTAAACGAGGCGCAACAAAGAAGCTGAAAGATACAGAAAGATATAGGATCGACACAATCACAGCAGACGACGCACCCGAGCTTCCCGCGGATGTTGCCCAAAAATTTGTGAAGCAATGCGGAGTGCTAGTTAGGGATCACATTCCGATCTCTGTTCATGAGTGGAATCAGCCAATAGATCCGCGGAGGCAAGGAATTTCATACGTCAGCAAAACAACCAACGATCATCTTTTCTCGAAGATCTTGTCTAATTTCAACTTACCCTTGATGGAGGTGGACGAGAATGAGGCGAATGTGAATGAGGCCGATGTTGCTAAAATGGAAATTGAGATACCGGAAAAGGTCAAGACGTGGACCCTGAAAAAGATGGCCGAGCAATTCAAAAACTGGAAGAAAAGATTGAACCTTTACTATGTTAAGAAGGGCAAGACTCTAGATTTCACTCAAGGGTATGAGAAAATAAAACCCTTATGGGCAGATTTTGTGAAGTACAAGCTGTCAGAGAATGAACAGGAAAGGACAAAAACAAATGAGAAAAACGCCGCCAAAAAGGTATATCACCATGTTATGGGGCAAACTGGCTACAAGGGCTCCAGTCCCAAGTGGGAGAAAGGGGAGAACGACCTGATTCAGCTGGGGATCACTCCCGAGCCGTTCTTGTGGGTCGAGCGGACAAGGTCATGGTTCTACGTGCATGGGGGCACGTTGGACGCCGAAGGAAATGCAATATATAACCTAAGGCATAAAGAGAATCCTCTACCCATAGAAAGTCTGAGAACCGCAATAAAGGACGTTAAAGAGGGGAAGTTCGTGCCAGATAGAGAGAACGACGAGCTCACACGCGCCCTCGGTAATAAGGAACACGTAGGGCATTCACGAGGCATAAAAGGCAATCCTCCGTGGAATACTGGGTTCGACAACACCAAAAAGAGATACCTCGATAGAAGTCGTTAACGGAAAAAAGGACGCGGAGGCAGCTGAAGCAGAGATTCAGGCAAACTGGAGGCGTAAACTTGAAGATCAGATAAAGCTGACGCAAGATGTAGCAAAGAAGCAGCAGGACCAAATTAACACACTTAGCTAGCAGATAGTGTCTACCGGCGTACTACACATGGTAGAAGGTGAAGGCGAGGCTACCGGCGCCGCACATTCTCAACGGAAAAGCAGCGTTGCGTCCACGCAGCTACCGGGTGATGATGCACCGCCGATGATTCACCCGGTGGATGATATCACAGAGATGACAACCTGTGAGCTCCACGTGAAGGTCGTAAATATAACCATCAAGGCGGCGGCCAGCTATGTCTTACCAATTGGCAACGAACCAACTCACCATAATATTCCGGTTCCACGGGGCTACGCTGTTGTTGGGGTCGATGAAGTTGTCAACAGATTCGAGCGATTAAAGCTTGATTTCCCTGAAGGTGAAGACGAAGAGTTGACTGAACTCGGAGAAGCCAAGAAATTAACTGTTCTATGGCTAAAGGAATGCATTGTGCTCCCAAATCAGACGGCAAGGCCATCGAATCCTCGCCATTCTCCAGCGCAACAGTCTCCAGCGCGGTCGTTTTCGCCATGCATGCCGTCTCTAGCGCGGTCGCCTACGCCGTGCACGTTTCCACCGCGGTCGCCTACGCCGTCGCGTCAGCCTTCTCCACCGCGGTCGCCTACGCCGCCGCGTCAGACTTCTCCGCCCACTAAGTTTCTGCGGAAAAGTAATAGATCACCCAAACGTCAACAGTCACCCATCCCGAAGGTACCACATGAGGTACCCAAGTTAGCTTACGACTATACTCCTGAGGAAAACCAGAAAATCGTAAGGGACGAATACGAGGCGTTGAAATCGAAGCAGAAGGAGAAGAAAAAGGCAGATTTCCCCGAGACCGAAGAAGATATAGAACGAGCATGGAAAATGGTGAAGACTCTTCATCAACCCGAGCCGAGTCTGGCATCTGACTATGACCGCTCTATTCTGAAGTCACACCAGGAAATGGTGCGGTCGACGAAGAGTAGTAGCGCAAGAGGAAAAAGTGGGAAATCAGTTGCCCAACTCGGAGAGCAGAAAAAACAATCCATGTCCCCGCTTAAAGTGATTTCCAATACCCAGGTGGGGCCGAGCAGTAATATTGCCGACGAGCAAATTGATCCGGAGTTTATAAAACTGTACGCAGACAGGGCAGCTGCTGCGGGTTTTTCCATTGTTGAGTATATGCAAACAGTAGACTACTTCCCCGAAGCTGAATGTGCGTACAAATACCAGTACGGGAAGCCTCTCGTCAAACCCGAGGAGATAAAGGATGTACCAACGAAAATGCGAAGCCGCTGAGAAATCTGAGGACTGGATATGTCTCCGCGTTAAGGACGAGCACTACGGGTATGGAGATGAATTTGTTATGATTCAATTTTAAGAATTGTTTCAGTTATTCCAGCAGCATGCCCTCGACAAATTTGTCGTTAGTGCCTATTGTCTGTAAGTACTTATTTCTCTAGCTCACATCGTTCATTGCATATTCATATATATATTATAATTGCAGAATGAAGATTCTCGAATGCAAAAGAGGTGGAATCTATGATATTGGGTTCATTGATCCACATTTTTTTAATGCAAAGACTCTTGAGCTATCTACCAAGGATACAGAAAATAATATTCTGAGGGCAATAATGTTTCAGCAACACCGACGGGAAATACTATTTCCTTACAACTTCGGGTTAGTGTTACTGTGTTGTACACATTATATTTTCCTTACTCGATGTTCACTGTATAATTGATAAGTTCTGCGTGCGCAGCTTCCACTATATTCTGCTAATCTTCCAAGTTGACAAAGGAAAAGCACTGGTAATGGACCCAAAATGATCCAGCGGTAATTTCAATCTTTATTAATTTCAGTCTTTATATATGGCACTATATCGACTACTTTGTTTCGTTTTCGGATATCAAGTAATTACTAACTATTTTTATTCTTTTTTTTTCTCGGGTAGCGTTTGGAAGAGGTTCACAAAAAAGTCTCCCGGTGAATGGAAATCAAAGCTTACATTTGATGTTGTGCAAGTAAGTACTATCTAGATCCGCGCGCATCTCCTTTATTCTAGTGTCGATACCATTATCATGGCTGGTTGATTATTATTTTGATTGAAACCATTTCTCGTAAAGTGCTTGCAACAAGGAGACGGAAATCACTTGTGTGGATACTACGTTTGCGAGTTCATTCGTCAGACGACATGTCCCAAGGGAAGAAATTTACAACAGCTACATGTACGTTAGTCGTCAATTCTTCTTATTACCATCTATTTTAGTTACTTACTTTGATTAATATATATTGACCACTCTTCTTTATATTAGATCGAACGGCTCCGGGACGGTCTTCTACCAAGGGACCGCATACGAGCAATCCCGGAGGAAATTGCGGGCTTCTTAGATGCAGAGGTCCTAAATGTAAATGGAGAGTACTATAGCCCCGGTTGGAACTGAATTCGATTTTGTAATTCATTCCATCGGTCATGTAATATTCTCGATATACTTTGCTTCTGTAATATAAGTGTTCCTTCTTTTGCTATATATATGTATTACGTATTCGGGGAGGGGCCACCGAGGCTCCTCTCTTCTCGTGGGACCCGGGAGGTCCGGGGAATGGCCACCGGGCTAATCTCTTCTCCTAGGATCCGGGGAGGGGCCAACGGGAGGTCTGGGGATCGCAAAATATTAAACGGGAAAATAATAAACACAAAACATAAAAAATATGCCGCGACAGAAGGGGCATGCATCCCGGTTCGTGTTAAGAACCGGGACTAATATCCCTGGCCAGGTTCGCCACGTGGTACGCCCCATTTGTCCCGGGTCCTGGCACAACCGGGACCAATGGGGGAGGGGCATTCGTCCCGGCTGGCCCATCCCGGTTGCACAACCTGGACAAATGGGGCTTACCAACCGGGACTAGTGCCCCTGTTTCCACGAGTGTAGTCCTAATCGATCTATTGCTACTCATACACTATATTGTATTGTGAAAGCTCATCCTCAAGCAAGACTTGCTCTAATTATTGAGTATAATACCATAGATATCTATTGCTTATGATCTTGGGGAGATACATGCGAGACCCGAAACGACAGCTCGCTCCACTCGCCCCCCGTGGGCGACGGACGAGCCCTGCCTCTTCTCCTCCTCCCGCCCCCTCTCCCTCCGTTCTCCCCTGCCGCCGCCACCGTCGTTGTCCGCCGGGCCTCTCCGGCGCGTGGCTGGCAGCGGCGGGACTGATTCCACCCGCGCGGTTGAAGGGGAACGGGGTCTCCCGACGGCGGCGGTCCGGTCCGGCAGCCCTCAGTCCCCGCGGCCGGGTGGTGGACGTCACGGCGGCGCAGCCGTTGGCTGCAGGGAGGAGTGACTGGCTCGTGGCAGAACCTGTCGGCCCAGATCTAGGCCCTCGGGGCCCATCTGGGTCCTGGGCGGGCTGCAGCAGCGTGGTGGCGCCTCCTTCCGTGGACGAGGAGCGATTTCTGCGGCTTGGGACGTAGGCGACGGTGGTACACCTGCTGCAGTATGGCGGCGGGACTTCACGGGCCCTTCTAGGCTTGGCCGGGCCAGTGAGGGCCTAGTTTGTCCCGCTGCTGCATCGGATCGGCTACCGCGTCCGGCGGTGCAGGCAGGTCCCTCCCGTGTGCCGCTGTACCGTTGTCCTTCGCCGGCGGTGTTTCTTCTCGGTTTTTCGGACCTCGTGTCGTGGACCTCGGTGAGACGGCGGTCGTGAGTGCTTGACTGTGGTGGCGTGCGTTGGTGGGTGGCAAGAGTGGTGGAGCGTCCTGAAGTGCCCGGGGGAGTGATTTTTTGGAAGTGGGGAGAAATCCTTGCCGTCTCGGCACCGACGCGGTGACGCCTACGGGAGTCGCCTTCCTTCATGAAGGGCGTCGGGTGTACTTCTTCTCCATACCCCGATGCGAACCGGGGGAAACCCTAGGAGGACCCAGGGTAACCCTCGGAAAGTCTGGGCAGCAGCGTCGTCGTTGTTGCATTCCCTCTTGAGGGCCTGTTTTGGTTCGCGGCAGTCCGGGACTGTAGGAGCATGGTGGAATCCTTCGGAGGGCGCAACGGTTGAGGGTAATAACCGTTATTCGTCGAACCACCGGTGTCGGCATTGTTTTTTCTTGTTTTCTTCTTTTTACGTCTTTTGGGCGTGTTGTGTGATGTTCGCCCCAGCAGTGGCATCACAGTTGTATCGGTTGGTTGCTATATTAATATAGCAGGGCGAAAGCCTGTTTCGAGGATATTTATTGCTTATTTCCAGGAATAGGAAAATGTCAGTTAACATCCTTGCCATGGGCGTATCTAGCG
Organism: Alopecurus myosuroides; assembly: GCA_028641055.1. Classification (NCBI taxonomy): domain Eukaryota; kingdom Viridiplantae; phylum Streptophyta; class Magnoliopsida; order Poales; family Poaceae; genus Alopecurus; species Alopecurus myosuroides. The sequence goes on from CM054060.1 coordinate 23,829,041, forward strand.
GGTGGGCCGTGGCCCACCCAAAATTTTGGGAATTTTTAGTACCTATGGTTCTTCTTAGAAAAAAATAACCCATAGTATTTGAGTATCATACCGTTCACGTGTGAAATTGCAACTTGTTCGTCTCTTTATCCCTTTCTGGACTACCAATTTTGTGAATCAATTTCCTATTTATAGTATTAATTTAGTAGAAAATTCGCACTAAAATATTTTTATTATAGTGTGTTCACCCTCCAGTTTTTTCCTTGCTGCATCTTGCTTGTCTCATTACACGTACGCTCCTCTTTATAAAATCCACTAAATATGAATACAATTTCCTGCTTATACAAAAATGATTTTGATTAATTCTCAGCATGTTATGCATCATAAAATTTACGTCGCCATTCAAGTAAAGTTAGAATTGATTTTCTATTTATGCTAGTCTTGAGTTACAACATGGGTGGCAACTTCTCAGTCGAGTGAGTCACACCGTAAAATATAAGACATAGGGCGTGTTCGGAAACGCTCCGCGCTCCAGCTCCAGTGTGCTCTGGCCCGGAGCAGCGCCGAACGTGCCCAAATCTCAGAGCTAGATCCGCGGATCGGACCGAATCACCTATGCAATTCGCGGAGCACCTATTTGGGCAATCCACGAATCAGCGAAACCCGGAGCAGCTCGTATTTACAACGAAGTGCCACCGCCAAGTGAAGATGAAAAAACGCTTCGCTGTTTCTCTCCCGAGCCACCCAGGTCGTACCTCTCCTCCACCATGAAACAGATCGAGCAAGGTCTCGTCCGCCCCAACCTAGCACCGCTGCCGCCACGGCTCCTCACCCGCCGCCGCCCCGTAGACTGCCTCCGCCTCCGCCCCCGACTCCGGCACCCTCCACGACGACCTCGCCCCCACCCGAGCAGCCTCCTCGAGCTCTACACCGCGGCCTTCCTCCGCCACCAGATGGAGGCTCTGGTCCGGTCCCATCCGCCCCCTTCCCCATATCCGGCGCGCCTTCAGGTGAGCAACCGCCCCTTTCCCCGTCTCCGGCGGTCCCATCCGCCCCCGTCCCTGTGTCTGGCGGTTCGCTCCCAGCCGAAAAGGCATCCCCGTGAGAAGAATGAGTTAACAGGCCTAGCAAAAGCGGACTTGACAGGCTACATGTCCTATTGCTTCACAGGCCGACAGACAGAACATGGGCTTTGGGCCCAGAAAATAGCTGGAGCGGTGCCGAACGTCTGCTGCTCCAGGCAAGACGCGGAATCGCTCGTAACGGAGCCGGATCGAAGGATTTACATGGAGCGGAGGGTTTCCGAACACGCCCATAGTGTCCAATTCATGTTTCTCTATATCTCTGCACGCTCGCTCCCTCGGATAAAAGTAGGAATCAATTAGCCAGATACACAACATGGAAATGGCTCTGCCCAGCAACGTACTTATAATTAGTTGCACTACTAGTTTGCTACATGTTTCCTTCCAACCATTTTTATTTCAGATTTCTATTGTCACTCATAATCATCCATATTACTTGTATTTTACTATCTCTTCGACGAACTAGTGCACCTATACAACTGAAAATTGTATTTGGTGTGTTGGGGACATAAGAGACTTCTTGTATCGTAATTGCAGGGTTGCTTGAGAGGGACATCTTTGACCTCTACCTCCCTGAGTTCGATAAACCTTGGGTGATCCACTTAAGGGAAACTTGTTATTGTTCTACAAACCTCTGTACTTGGAGGCCCAACACTGTCTATAAGAATAGTAGTGTGCGTAGACATCAAGCTCTTTTCGGGCGCCGTTTCCGGGGATGTAAGGTAAAAGGTACCCACATCCTCTGTGAGTTCTTGCAATTATATCTTTTTCTTTCTTGTTTTTATTTTCACTAGTTAGGCTTATGTTTACTTGTTTCTTGTTTTTATATTCACTAGTTAGGCTTAATGGAAAACAACCAAAAATATGAGAGAGCTTTATGAAGTGTTAGGACATGGAACTTTATCTGCATGCTAGTAGCAATGGTATTAGTATGAATTCTTTGAACACCATTATTGCTAATGCTATGGAAAATTCTTAGCTTGGGGAAGCTAGTTTTGATGAATATGATATTTTTAGTCCCCCAAGTTTTGAGGACGAAATTTTCTTTGATGATACTTTGCCTGCAATAGGCTTTTATATTTTAGGGAAATATGTAATAATACTCCTATAAAAACCAGCATGACCAAGAACACTACGATAACATTTAACGTCCATGTGACATGAAATTTTCTCTGTTGCTTCCACTTTAGCTCTGTCAACTTCAATACCTCTTTCAGAAATTTTATGCCCAAGAACAATTCCTTCATTCACCATAAAGTGGCATTTCTCCCAGTTAAGAACAAGATTAGTTTCCTCACATTTCTGCAAAACTTTATCAAGATTGTGCAAATAGTTATCAAAATAAGTTCCATAGACGGAGAAATCATCCATGAATACTTCGACAATTTCTTCACAAAAAACCATGAAAAATAGGTGACATGCATATTTCAAACGTAGCAGGAGCATTACACAAACTAAAAGGCATATGTCTATAAGCATAAGTTCCATAAGGACAAGTAAAAGTTGTTTTCTCTTGATCTTGCTTCCTAAAAACAATTTGAGAAAACCCAGAATATCCATCAAGAAAGGAAAAAATGAGTTCTCTTAGACAATCTATCTAGCATTTGATCAATAAAAGGTAAAGGATAATGATCTTTCTTAGTAATCTTGTTAACTTTCATAAATCAATGCACATTCTATAACCAACTACTACTGTTTGAGGAATAAGCTCATTATTTTCATTAGGCACAATAGTCATTCCTCCCTTCTTAGGGGCACAATGCACAAGGCTTACCCATCTACTATCAGCAATAGGAAAAATAATACCAGCATCAAGGAGTTCTAATATCTCATTTCTTACCACTTCCTTCATCTGAGGAATTAAATGGCGTTGATGTTCAACTACTGGCTTTGCATCTGGTTCAATATTAATAACATGCTGACATATAGTGGGGGAAATCCCTTTCAAATCATCAAGAGTATATCCAATAGCGCCACGGTGTTTCTTCAGTATTCCTAATAACCTTTCCTCTTCTTCACCTGAAAGTTTAGAACTAATAATAACAGGATATATTTTCTTATCATCAATATAAGCATATTTAAGATCATCAGGTAAACATTGTTAATCAAAAACAGGATCCTCCATGGGTGGTAATGTGGTACCCAAGTCTTCCACGAGTAAATTATGTTTCAGTATCACTAGCTAACGAAGAAGAATATCGTCAATCTCATTTCTCTCTTCCATAAAGTCCTCACTTTCATGATCTTCCATGTATTGCTGCAAAGCATTGTTAGGGGCAAGATTAATAGAGGCAAGCTATTCAACTCTAAAATTCTCATTAGGCAATTCAGATTCATAAGCAGCTCTAGCAAATTTGGAGAAATTAAACTCATAAGATTTTCCATCAAATTCAGTCAATATTTTCACTTTCCTACAATCTATAACAGCGCCACAAGTGTTCAAGAAAAGTCTACCAAAGATAATAGGACAAGTTTACTAGCAGCTTTACCCAGTACTAGAAAATCAGTAAGATATTTAGTTTTACCACATAAAACTTCCACATCTCTAACAATACAAATCGGAAAAACAGTTTCTCTATTTGCAAGCTGAATAACCACATCAACATCTTCAAGTTCACAAGAATGAGATTCATGCATGATTTCTTTATAAAGCTCATAAGGAATTGCACTAGAATTTGCACCAATATCACACAAACAATTATAGCAATGATCAACAATCCTAACACAAAGCACATGAACACTAGTTTTCTTAGGTCTATTGGGATGCGAAACAATATTAGAAGCATCCTCACAGAAGACAATGTGTTCATCCTCTACATTTCCAGAGACAAGGTCTTTTACTATAGCCACTATAGGATCAACGGTTATTTGTTCATCAGGTTCAACAGATTTATTTATACTCTTGTTAACCACACTAGCTACAATAGAATGTTCCTTTACCTTAGCAGGGAAAGGCATTTTCTCAATATAAGGTTCAGGTACACACTACTAGGAAAACAACTATAGGAGAAATCATAGCCGTGACGCACCACATGCTCGGTGCATCACACCTAAGTAGCCATGGCGCACCTCACACTAGTGGTCCTTGGTGCGCCGCACCTAACGGCATAGCCGTGACACACCATCTACATCGTGCGCCACGGCTATAGGTGGGGGGCTGGGTGGGCAAAGATAGCCGTGGCGCACCAAATAGGATTTGCGCCACGTGTACTGAAGATAGGCGTGGCGCACCAAACATGCGGTGCGCCACGGCTATGGCTTCCATTTTTTTTCACTCCACACCCCCCTTGGATCGCCTTTTCGATTTTGTAAAACAAAAATAAAAATGGTAGAAAATTCAAAAAATAAATTTCTTTGAGATGTGGGTAGGTATTAAGATCTTGTTACTAGGAAATTTTGAAATATGAATTTCGACTTTCCGAGCAAAAGTTGGTGAAAATTCGTAAAACGGCTAGAACTTTTGCATACGATGTCGAAATTTAAAGTTTAATATAAAAAAAAACTAGAGGAAAAAAGGAACTCACCCGAGTTTACCCAGTGAGGTTTTCTCAGAATCGGCAAATTCAAAAAAGAAAAAAGATATTTCAAACAGATGATTTTTTTCCTACAAAAAAAGGATAGGCGTGGTGCACCACATGTTTGGTGCGCCACGGCAAAGTCTGGATAGGATTTTCGAAATTTGAACCCGGGAGAGAACCCCTACCTATATAATACCCCCTTCTCCCTTTCCCCTCTCGTTTCTTCGTCCTCTTGTTCCTCCTTCCTCCACTCTCCTCCCTTCTTTCTCTTCCTTCTCCTTCCTCCACTCTCCATTCTATCTTGTTTCTCTCTTCTCGTTCTCCCTTCCTCCTCCTCCTACCACCACCACCACCGCCTCACATCCACTCCGGAGACCACCTCCTCATGTCCACTCCAGCGACCACCACCTCTACTCCGGCAGCCACCTCGACTCCCGCGGCGAGCTCCTCTCCGACGGCCACCTCCACTCCCGCGGCAAACCTCCACTCCGGCGACCACCCTCCTCTCCCGCGGCCAACCTCCACTCCGGGCTCCTCTCTGTTTTCGTTTTTGAAATTTCCAATTTTTGGGCGGCCAGATCCCGACACGCATAGCCCATTTTGGTGCGCCACGCATCACCTTTTCCCTAGTAGTGACAGCAGGATTAACAACATGCATTTCTACATTTCTAGAAGGAACAATATCTTTATAAGGTGCATGGTACTTGCTCAACTCCTTTTTGGGAATATAGAGATAGGAAGCAAAGACTTTAAGAAAAATTTCTTAGATTTAAGAGTCAAGACCACAAACAAAACTAAAATTATAGAAATCATCAGTTCCCATAAAAGCTTTAATGCATTCAAAATCGTAATTTATACCTGACTTTCTACCTTTGTCATTCTCCCATTCTTCAGTGTTTTCTTGAATACGGTCAAGAAGGTCCCATTTAGCTTCTTCCTTCATACGTGTGAATGAACCAGAACAAGAAAGCATCCAATAAATCCTTATCATGAAGAGAAAGCCTTGCATAAAAATTATTGATTACAATATTACTCGGGAGCTCGTGAATGGGACATTTAAGCATTAATAACTTCATTCACCCCCCAAGCTTGGGAAATAATCTCTCCATCATGAGGCCAGAAATTATATATTTGATTCCGATCTTTATGAATCTCACTGGGAGGATAGAATTTAGAATAAAAGAGAGGTACAATTTCCTCCCATCCAATAGATTGACCATTCTTTAGCATTTTGAACCATTCCGTAGATTTCTCCCTTCAGCGATAAAGAGAATAATTTCCCTTTAACTTGATCCGTTGTAATACCTGCAAACCTGAATAAATCACATAATTCATGTATAAAGAGAAAATGATCACCCGGATGGACAGTTCCATCAACAAAATAGCAGTTATCCATAACACATCCAACAATTCTCATAGGTATTTTAGAAGGATCCAATTCAGCAGATAAAGGGTGATCTACTACCCTAGCAGTAACAGTAGTACCCTTAAATAGAGAACCATATGGACTATCCATAATGAAATAAAGCAGCAGATAGAAATAAAAACAGCACCCACAATAAAAGTTTCTCTTACTAATTCCACTTACCAATAGAGCTTCAATCCCCGGTGCCAGAAAATAGTCTTGATGACCCACAAGTATAGGGGGTGTATCGTAGTACTTTTGATAAATAAGAGTGTCAAACCCAACAAGGAGCAGAAGGTGTTGACAAGCAGGTTGGATAGAGGATTCACTTTAAACACTAGCAAATAAATAAAGTACGAGTAAATAAAAGACAATAAATATAATTGCAACGAGTGGCCCAATACTTTTTAGAGCAAAGGACAAGCCGGTCGTTTTACTTATGATTACCAAACGTTCTCGAGGACACATGGGAACTTCGTCAAGCGCTTTCGTTTCATACAGTTTACGAATATTTATTGTTTTGATATATGTTGTGTGGGTGGACCTATGCTAATGCACGCCCAACTAGGACTAATACATACTTGTGATTAAACCCCTTGGAAGCATCTGGAACTATAAGAAAGTAATTAAGATAAATCTAACCACAACCTTAAATTAAGGGATCCTACACTCCCTCGTGCATCGGTTTCCTAACGGGGATTGAGGTTTCTGTCACTCCGTCAAACCCACAATTATTAGCCAAATACACAATGCATCCCTCTAGGCCCATAAAGATGAAGTGTCGTGTAGTCGACATTCATATGGCACCACTAGAAGAATAACACACTAGTAGGAAAAGGCTTATAGCCACCAGCTTATCGCTGGCGAACACATTTTTGTCTTTGCCAGCGCTATTAGCGCTATTAACGCAAGGTAAATTTTCCGTGAATTTTGGCATGATCTTTGCTAAAAATATCACATATTAGATTGACCGAGAAATTTGGACTCATATGGGGTATACATCGTCTAAATTGCAGGATATGTTGAACTAATTTTGGGTTTTCTCTCCTTAATTAGATATGGCTCACAACGACAAGGCGGGTGGTTCTGGGACCGGACGCGGGGACGAAGATGCATGGCTTTCTGTGCTTAGCGCCGGAGGAGAACCCGTAGATCTGCAACCGGAGCTAGAGACGCAGGGCGACGATGCAGACGACGAGATGGACGAAACCATTCGTCAGGAGCTAGAGCCGCGCACCGATACATCAGGCGGAGAAGGTCAAACCGGTAGTGGCACCGAGGATGCCGCCTCCGGTAACGAGGCGTCGCGTAAGCGCAAAAAAAGGCGACACAACATGCTCGCCACCATCCGACAAGAATTCACGGAAGTTGACCCCAACAGCGGTGAGCCTATCGAGCCGGAGATTTACGCTAAGGGGAAAGGAAACCAGATAGGCTGCATAGTTCGAGACTTTGGCAACGTTAATACGATGCAGCTCAGAGATAAAGAAAACAAGGCTATGGCCGCCTTGCTGATTGAGAAGCTGCACACGAGGTACAAGTTCCTGGATCCTTACGACAACCAGGACCTGAAGAGTAATCTGGTCAACTCGTTAGCACTGGGAAAGTTCACCAAGGCGTTTACGACTTGGAGATCCAGTTTGCGGGCGATGATTGCGAACGGTAAGGGTTTCGATGAGATCCATAAGATGTGTCCCTCCATTTCCGAGGAAGACTTGGCCCAATTCGAGCTCGACGAACGCAAATCGGAAAGGGTGGCATTGAGTAAATGGGGAAAAGATTTCCGAAAAAAGAACATTGACCCTCACAATCTCGGAAGCCGGGGTTACCGTGGGAAGGCGAAAGTTTGGGCTAAGGAGGATGCGCAGAGAGAAGGGCCAAACCCGTATGACAAGATCACCGTCCCGCAGGTGAATTTTGTTGTCAGGGCTCATTATAGGGAAGATCCCAAAAAACCCGGCGATCTTGAGTTGAACGAGAAGGTCAAACATTTTGAGAAGAAATATCTCGAGGAAAAAGAAAAAGAACGTCTATCTCAGTCTGAAGGGGGGTCCTCGGCGACGACGAACAAGGACCCATATGACACCCCTTTTCTTAGGGCGCTTAACGCGATGAAGGGAGTGCCCCTTGACAAGAAGCTGCATCGTGGCCATGTGCATGGCCTCGGAAAGGTTCATCGGCATGTGCACTACTACCCGGACAGTAAGGAGAAGAGAAAGGAGCGGAACAAGGTGCCGGAGAAGACGGTAGACGAGCTTGTGAACCAGAGGCTCAACGCGCTCCTCCCTACCATCTGTGTGTCCGTCGCTCAGTCCTTAGCACCGTGGATGGCAGGTGGAGGACAAGCGCCGCTCCCCGAGATCAACATAGCCCAAATGGTGCCGCCTGCTGCGCAGAACATGGCCCCCTTCGTGGCGCCTGCTGCGCAGAATGTGGCACCCTTCGTGGCGCCTGCTGCGCAGAACAAGGCGGCCCCCAACCCTGAGCCGCAAGGTCGCAAAGATCCGTCGCCGCCGGCCCGCCACATCTCTGCAACGCCGCAGACGACACTTAGCGGTCCATCGCCCTTGTCCGAGCTCAATACCCTCACGGTAATTCAACGTCCACTGCTTAGTTATATATTATGACTTGATTCGTGACGACCTCAGTCTCTAACGACGATCGCGCGACGTTTCGCAGGCCGACGAGACGAGATGCACATTGCTCCTTCATGTGAACGGCGAGTTAAAGGACGTGGCCAAAGGAAAAATTATAACACCTCTCAACCGCGTATCCCATGGCATCCGTATGCCCGAGGACGTGTTCAGAGTGACATTAAGTCGGGTGCTCCCTGGTTGCGGTGCTCTCGATCCTCCGAACCAACCCCCCGCAGCCGACAGCGAGTTGAACCTGGAGCAGTGCTTGGTTTGGCCATTGACCTGGCCGAAATCACTAATTCGTTTGGAAAGTACTCCTGTCAACACTCCAACACCGGTCCAGGGGTCGGGGCACCCGAGCCAACACAAGGATTTCTCACCTGCAAAGTCCGCGCAACACGACGGCGACGATGCTGAAGATGAGAACCCCAATGACTACCTCGTCGACGATCCTTACGAGGGGGAGCCCGGCCTGGATGATCCTTACGAGGGGGCGCCCGGCCTGGATGATCTTGATAAACTTCTCTTTCCAGCGGAGGAAGCGGATAAATATCAATGCACAAAGCGTCTTTTCTCTTCTCAAGAACCGGCAGCCCCCGAGCAAGAAGCCATCAGCCAGGACGCCCTCAAAGAGGCGGTAGCAGATGTATTTCATCAGAATCAGCCTAAGATCAAGTATGCACATAAAAGAACTAAGAAGGGTCCTGCCGTTACATCGATGAGCCAACCGGTGGAGGGGACCAAGTCTAAGCCGCAGGCAGAACGGGTATTGGACATGATACCCATACACGACTGGCATCAGATCCATGAGTTGGGCAAACCGATGCTTCCGCCGAGGTTGGCCTCCTTGCTGACAGGTTATATGCTTAGCGTCCATGACGGTTTTCAATTTATGGAGTCGATGCTTCTCAAAGAGAAAAATCCATCGCTGCCGGTTTTGATCGCAAAGGTGCCATCTACGGTGGGATTTGTCACTGAAGGCAACGCAAACAAGATCATCGTGAGATTTGACGACATTTTTCGTATGTTCCACATGAAATCCCTCCACTCGTCAATCGTCCGTCTGTTTACGCTCAGTTTGGCGCATCAACTATCCATAGAGAATGTCAAAAGCATCGGGCTAGCAGACCCCTAATACATGCACGACATGTACTTGAACAACCCCAAGGGTAGGGCAAAATCGGCAAAGTACCTCGAACAACTGTTGATCAATAATCATATGCACAAGAGGATCACCCTCGTGCCTTACTTTCCCGAGTAAGTTATATTTCCCATCTTTACATAAGTTAGCGCATATACAATTTTTGAGGATTATATATATGGACTCTCCTGTTTTGCGCAGAAACAAATACGGCACCCTCATCATGCTCTACCAGAGAGACGCGCACGCAGTATATCTCGACTCCGGGAGTAGGATGAGGAGAAGAACTACTCCCTCATCAAGTATGTTCTCTATGATGCTATGGACGGCTACATTAGGGGGGGAAGGATTCTGCGATAGGAAGAAACAAATTCAAGGCAAATATGTGTTCAGACACAAAACAGAGTTTCCCTGCCCCAAGCAGGCGCCAGGCGGCCATATGGAGGCATGGTACCTCATCCAACGCATGACGGAGATCGTGAAGGACCAACAGAGTCTACAATACATGTCTGATGTGGACAAATGGTCTCGCAGCATCGTCGAATGGTCTGATGCTGAATTCAGACAAAACTTTGGTCGCATCCAGTGCAACCTCTGCACAATCATCTATAATGATGTAGTAACTAAAGACTCGGTGTTCCACTGGAACTCCCCACCATCTAACAATGAGTTGCGACAATGTGTGCTAGAGCAGACTGACGAGAGACCATTCAACTCGTTAGAAGGTGCTCTTCCGTTTCCGCCGGAGAAGAAACAAAAGATCACAACATCGAGGAAGAAATGATCGACGGTATGTATTCGATTCGTTACGAATTGCTCCTAATAAGAACTTGTGATTTCCTTTGCCGGTCTAATGCTTTTATCTTGGTCTACAGAGAGATGTAGAAGTGGACGATGCGCTGGCCCGAGCGACAGATCGCAATCGGAGGCGGATCAAGCTAAAGCGGAGGCAGACCGCATATATATATATATGTCTTGTTTGCGATTGATCTATATCGCGCGTTGTATCGATGTCATACTTTTGTAATCGTTAAACTAATTAGATGGCTATTTATGAAAAGGATGTTATTGAGATCAATGTGTCATACTTTTGTAATGGTTCGAGAGATCGATGTGTATTAATATTTATGAGAAGGATGTTATTGAGATCGATGTGTTATTATTTTTGATATTAATATTGGATCTCGGTTTGTGTATAGCATATACATATATCTAAGAGTGATTTATATGTGTGAACTATAGAAATTACATGTATTTGGACTTGTATAGTATAATACCAGGAAAATACAAACTGTTATACGAAAATAACAAAAAAAATAAAAAACTGGGAGCAATAGCGCTGGCGAACAAAATACGTACCGCTGGCGAACCTCAGTTGCTACCGCTGGCGAACACGACCTGGTTCGCTAGCGGTAATATGTACTACCGCCGGCGAAGCGCTGTTCATCAGCGGTAACCCGCTACCACTGGCGAGCTAGCGCTGGCAAACAACCCTTTGCCAGCGGTAGGCCAATTTTATTCGTCACTGGTAGATGTTTTCCTACTAGTAACACCACAACTTAAATATCAAACCATTAGATATTACTTCAACATAATTACACTACTAACATCTTGACTTCTCTCATGTCCCCAAGAACTAAACGAACCACTCACAATACTATCATATAGATCATAATAAGAGGTGATATAATGATGAATAACAATCTGATCATAAAGTGCAAACACCGATAAATCTCGTAATCATAAACTACTAACAAGTAATCCACACCGGGAGAGAGATCTAGTGCAGAACAAAGATACAGAACCCTAATTGTTACAGCGGGACGAAGATTGATGGTGAGGGTGATGGTGCTGGTGATGATGATGATGACGATCTTGATGATACCCGGAGCGATGACGGTGACGATGGCGATGATTTCCCCTCTCCGAGGAGGAATTTCTGCGGCAGATTTCTCACTGCCAAAGAGCTTTTATGTCAGTGTTGTTTTCCGCCCCGAGGAGGCGGCGGAATATTTCCTTGATGGTTCTCTGAGTCTTAGGGTTCCCTGGGGTCAAGTACGCGAATGGAGGCGGCCAGAGGCGGGATAGGGTGGCCACACCACCCCCAGGCGCGGCCAAGGGGGGGCGCAACCCATAGTGGTGATGGCCCCTGGTGGCCCCCCTTCGGGTCTCCTCGTGGCTGGCTCCCTCTTCTGAACTTCTAAGACTCCTCTGATTCCCCCTTCTTCTTCCGATCTTCTGAAATAGGGTATCTTGACGGTGCTTTTTTCCATCAGATTTCTGTTCCCGATGTTATTCTCCAATAATTATTAAACATGCAAAATAAGATGAAATAACGTAAGTAATGCATCATAATATGAAATATATCGATTAATAACAAAAAATTACAATATAAAATAGTGCTGCAAAATGGACATATCAGTAAGCGAGAACATATCTAATGTGTGGCGGCCAATATGTCTACCACAATTTTTGTGCGTAGGTTTGGCCGCGCGGCTTACATAGCAGGGGTGGGGGTAGTAGATTTTTGTATTAGGCCAAAAAAGGAGGGAATGAAAATTTTCAAGTTAAAGGAGGGAACGAAAACAGTTCCAAAAGGAGAGTGGCGTGAAGCTTGAATAAACGTTTGTACATAGATTATATCTGACACGTCTTTGTTTAAAATTGTATACAGTTATCTAGTAATATGGTACAACAGCACAAGTTTCAACTATTACATCATGAGATTTCAACTTTCAGAGTAAGATGATTCTACATTAGTGTTTAAACCAAATGACAAAGTTATGGACATGCACCATTCATAGTTTGTGATCTAGTTCCCATATGTGTCAAGAAGTTGTACCTTGGCATGGGAGAATAATTTTTCCAACTTGGGTTTTCAAATACATTTTTCCAAATGTCATTTTTCATTTTAAAATTGTTAAAATTGACTTATTTTGTAAAGCAACCATAAGAAATATGGTGCAAAATGGAACCCATACAATTTTCACACAAAGTAGTCCTCATTTGATGGATAGTCCTCAAATATAGGAGTTTTCTCGAATCCTACCTAATTTCTCCCATTTAACTCATTATAAGCCAATTTGCTGAAACTGATTCAAATTTGAACTACAAGTGTGTGATACTTTCGTCATGAATTTCTGTAAAAATGAATTTAAGGTGCACATGGGTCGGTTATTTCATAGAAACTTTCATAGTTTTGAAAAATTCGGCCCCTTTGAGTGGATGGCCATGTTGGGCATTTTGGCAAAGTTTTAAAAAAAAACTCAAAAAAAGTGAAAGCTAACTCAAAAAAAATCCTTTGGCATGGACTCCTCCTATGTCCACTAGTTGCTACGAAAAATGATAAACCTAATAATTACCATACTTTACATAAATTTGCATCACAAGGAGGCCTATCATCAATGAACACGAGAATAAGTTTCAAAGTCAAATGACCAAGTTATGGCCATGCACCACGCATAGTTTGTGATCTAATGCGCATACGTGGCGATTGGTTATACCTTGGTATGGGAGAATAATGTTTCCAACTTTGGTTTTCAAATTAATTTTTCCAAATGTCATTTTTAATTTTAAAAGTGTCAAAATTGACTTTTTTGTGTGAAGCAACCGTAAGAAATATGGTGCAAAATTGCACCCATCCAATTTTCACACAAAGTAGTCCCCATTCAATGGATAGTACTCAAATATTAGGAGTTTTCTCCAATCCTACCTAATTTCTCCCATTTAACTCATTCTAAGCCGATTCACCGAAACTGATTCTAATTTTAACTACAAGTGTGTGATACTTTCATCATGAATTTATGAAAAAAAATCATTTTAAGGTGCACCCGGGTTGGTTATTTCAGAGAAACTTCATCCTTTTGGAAAATTCGACCACTTTGAGTGGATGGCCATGTCGGGCATTTCGGCAAAATTTACAGAAAATTCAAAAAAAAAGTGTAAGCTAACTTAAAAAAAATCCTTTGGCAAGGAATCCTCTTATGTCCACTAGTTGCTCTGAAAAATGATAAAACTGAGACTGTCATACTTTACATAAAGCTGCATCACAAGGAGGCCTATCATCTATGAACATGAGAATTGGTTTCAAAACCAAATGACCGAGTTATCGCCATGCACCACGCATAGTTTGTGATCTAGTTCCCATACGTGGCGAGTAGTTGTACCTTGGTATTTGAGAACAATGTTTCCAACTTGGGTTTTCAAACTAATTTTTTCAAATGTCATTGTTCATTTTAAAAGTTTCAAAATTGACTTTTTTGTGAAGTAACGTACGGAAAATGGTCAAAATGGAACCCATCCAATTTTCACACAAAGTAGTCCCCGTTTGATGGATAGTCCTCAAATATTAGGAGTTTTCTTGAATCCTACCTAATTTCTCTCATTTAACTCATTCTAAGCGGATTTGCCGAAACTGATTCAAATTTGAACTACAAGTGTGTGATACTTTCATCATGAATTTCTGCAAAAATCATTTTAAGGTGCACAAGGGTTGGTTATTTCATAGAAACTTCCATCGTCTTGGAAAATTCGACCCCTTTGAGTGGATGAAAATGTCGGTCATTGCGGCAAAATGTACAAAAAAAAGTGAAAGCTAACTAAAAAAATCCTTTGGCATGGACTCCTCTTATGTCCACTAGTTGCTTTGAAACATGATAAACCTGAGATTTTCATACTTTGCATAAAGTTGCATCACAAGGAGGCCTATCATCTATGAACATGAGAATGGGTTTCAAAGCCAAATGACCAAGTTATGGCGATGCACCACACATAGTTTGTGATCTAGTGCCCATACGGGGCGAGTAGTTGTACCTTGGTATGAAAGAACAATGTTTCCAACTTGGATTTTCAATTTAATTTTTCCAAATGTCATTTTTTTCACTTTAAATGTGTCAAAATTGACTTTTCTTGTGAAGCAACCTAAGAAATTGTGTGCAAAATGGCACCCATCCAATTTTCACACAAAGTAGTCCCCATGTGATGGCTAGTCCTCAAATATGAGGAGTTTTCTCCAATCCTACCTAATTTCTCCCATTTAACTCATTCTAAGCCGATTTGCCGAAACTAATTCAAATTTGTACTACAAGTGTGTGATACTTTCATCTTGAATTTCTGCAGAAATCATTTTAAGGTGTACATGGGTTGGTTATTTCGGAGAAACGTCCATAGTTTTGGAAAATTCGACCCTTTGAGTGGATGGACATGTCGTGCATTTTGGCAAAATTTACAAAAAGAACTCAAAAAGTGAAAACTATCTCAAAAAAAATCCTTTGCCGTGGACTTCTCTTATGTCCACTAGTTGCTCTGAAAAATGATAAACCGGAGATTTTTCATAGTTTACATAAAGTTGCATCACATGGAGGCCTATCATCTATGAATACGAGAATGGGTTTCAAAGGCAAATGGCGAAGTTATGGCCATGCAGCACGCATAGTTTGTGATGTAGTGCCCATACGTGGCGAGTAGTTGTACCTTGGTATGGGAGAACAATGTTTCCAACTTG
The DNA here is from genome assembly GCA_028641055.1 of Alopecurus myosuroides. Lineage (NCBI taxonomy): Eukaryota > Viridiplantae > Streptophyta > Magnoliopsida > Poales > Poaceae > Alopecurus > Alopecurus myosuroides. The sequence goes on from CM054060.1 coordinate 23,844,305, forward strand.
GGTTTTCAAATTAATTTTTCCAAATGTCATTTTTCATTAAAAAGTGTCAAAATTGACTTTTTTGTGAAGCAACCATAAGAAATATCGTGCAAAATGGCACCCATCCAATTTTCACACAAATTAGTCCCCATTTTATGGACAGTTCTCAAATATTAGGATTTTTCTCGAATCTACCTAATTTCGTCCATTTAACTAATTCTAACGCTACTAGGGAAAAGGTGATGCGTGGTGCACTGTGGCTAGTTTGACCAGCATACGTCCTGCCGTGCATTTGGTATGCATATATGCACTCAGCAGCCACGGCAGGGCTGTATGCTGGCGATACCGATTGTTGTGTTCTACATCCCCCTTGAAGGTTTGACAAAAGGTTTGATATATCATTTAGTTCATCGACCGATTACAAATCACCCGGATTTGCTATCATACGTCCGATTGTTCTTTTTATATGCATATATGCACTCAATAGCCACGGTCGGGCTGTATGATGGCGATACCGATTGTTTTGTTCTACATTCCCCCTACAAATCATGCACCCGGATGCCTTGTATGCGACGAAATTATGTAAATGCATGGAGTTATTATAAATTGGTCTGAAGTGCACTTATTATAAATTTAACGTACCTTGTTCTGTATTTGAAACGTGTGGAGTTATTATTTGAAACATAAAGGATATAATGGAAAACACAATAAAACAATAGAAAACATAAAGGAAAATAATGAAAACATAAAGGAAACAATAGAAAACAAAAAGGGTAACAACAGAAAACAATATAAAATATAAAGGAAAACAATAGAAAACATAATAAAACTATATAACACATAAAGGAAAATAATAGAAAACAAAATAAAACAAGAGAAAACAATAGAAACATAAAAGAAAACAAAATAAAACACAAAGAAAACAATAGAAAACAAAAAAAATTAAAAATAGGGCATTCGTCCCGGTTTTTGCAAAAAATTAGGCAGGAAAAAAAAATTTAGGCATCCGCCCCAGCCAGGGGAAAAAATTAGTCATCCGTCCCGGTTGGTAGGACCAGACCGGGATGAAAGGAGCTTTTGTCCTGGTTGTTCCTACCAACCGGGACGGATGCCCGTTCCTATATACGCGCCCCTTCCCTCCCCAAATTCATAACCGCGCGCAGGGGACGAACCGACGCCGCCAGGCTGCTCAAATCCTCCGTCCCGCGGCCCTCGATCCCGCTACTAGCCCGCGCACCGCCACTCCCCGTCGCCGCACTTCTCCATCGCGCCGCCCGCGCCGCCCTTCCGTCGCGCCGCCACTAGACTGCGCGCCGCTACTACCCGTCGCCGCACTTCTCTCTCGCGCCGCGCGCGCCGCCCCTCCGTCGCGCAGCCACTAGCCCGCGCGCCGCCCTCGATCCAGTCCACTAGCCCGCGCGTGCGGCACCTCCACTACTGCCCACGCGCCGCCACTGCCCGCGCCGGCCTCCGCCCTCCGTCGCGCACCCGAGAGGAGGTAAGGCCTGCCTCCATCGCGCCCTAAACAGAGGGATTTTTTTTGTTTATTTTTTTTACTTACTGTTTTATTTTACTTTTTTATTAGTGTTAGAAATGTTAGAATCATTAGTTATGAATTATTACAAATGTTAGGAATTTTAGATTTGTTAGAATTGACTTAGGAATTTTAGTGTTAGAAAATTAGACTTAGAAAAATTTTAGTGTTAGAAAAATTTACTTAGAAAATTAGACTAAGAAAAATTTACTTAGGTATTTCACTTAATTTTTTTTAGAAAATTTCACTAAGTTAGTGTGTTAGAAAATGTCACTTAGTTCGGGCTTGTTTTTAGTTCATATCTCTGTTGGACCCGCCGGGCGATGTCCGGGACTGGGCCCCGTCGGGCTGGCACTGGGAGCTCCTTAGTACCAGGGCACGCGGCATGGTGAGAAATCCGGGTGACGTGGTCGACCCGGATAGGCAGTATAGCAGCAGTTGGTCGATTATTCGTAGGGTTCATTATCACGTGAGCTATGATCCTGTGAGGGTTCCTTATCTATGGATGCGTAGCACCCGCGACTCAGCACCCCGCGGCTTAGGACCCGGTCGGAGTTAGTTGGTCTGAGAGATGTCATGAGACTATGTATAAGTGATATTATTCGATCGTGATGTATTAGGGTTAAATAAAATGAACCCGAGCTATATGTAACTCTTGGTGTGTATTATCATACGTTTAAATATTTCATGAATATGTTGCTCTTTTTGTGTATTATCTATAAGTAATTTTGATGAAATGGATCTGGAACATATAGTTACTCTTTTTGTGTATTTTCGGAATATATAGTATGGAGCCAAGAGACGAAGATGCGGAAAACTTGCTCGAGGGTTTCATCCACGGGGCCGACCGAGAGACCGATGTGAGCCTGTAGATTAACAACTCCGGTGAGGGAGATCCGGAGCTCACCCGGGGAGACGTCTCTGCTGAGGGAGAAGTTGACGGCTCCGGTGAGGAAGAAGTCGACGACTCCGGTGAGGAAGAAGCCGACGACTCCGGTGAGGGAGCAGCCGACGGCTCTGGTGGAGCCGTACAAATTACAAACACCGGCTCCGAGGTGCATATATGGATATTTTAAATAATGAAGCATCCGTTGTCTATATACATGTATTAACAGTCTTTATATTTTTAGCCATCCGGTTCAAGCATATCAACCGGAAAAAATACTAAACGAGGCGCAACAAAGAAGCTGAAAGATACAGAAAGATATAGGATCGACACAATCACAGCAGACGGCGCACCCGAGCTTCCCGCTGATGTTGCCCAAAAATTTGTGAAGCAATGCGGAGTGCTAGTTAGGGATCACATCCCGATCACTGTTCATGAGTGGAATCAGCCAATTGATTTGCGGAGGCAAGGAATTTCATATGTCAGCAAAATAGCCAAAGATCATCTTTTTTCGAAGATCTTGTCTAATTTCAACTTACCCTTGATGGAGGTGGACGAGAATGAGGCGGATGTGAATGAGGCCGATGTTGCTAAAATGAAAATTGAGATACCGGAAAAGGTCAAGGCGTGGACCCTGAAAAAGATGGCCGAGCAATTCAAAAACTGGAAGAAAAGATTGAACCTTGACTATGTTAAGAAGGGCAAGACTCCAGATTTCACTCAAGGGTATGAGAAAATAAAACCCTTATGGGCAGATTTTGTGAAGTACAAGCTGTCAGAGAATGAACAGGAAAGGACAAAAAAAATGAGAAAAACGCCGCCAAAAAGGTATATCACCATGTTATGGGGCAAGCTGGTTACAAGGGTTCCAGTCCCAAGTGGGAGAAATGGGAGAACGACCTGATTCAGCTGGGGATCACTCCCGAGCCGTTCTTGTGGGTCGAGCGGACAAGGTCATGGTTCTACGGGCATGGGGGCACGTTGGACGCCGAAGGAAATGCAATATATAACCTAAGGCATAAAGAGAATCCTCTACCCATAGAAAGTGTGAGAACCGCAATAAATGACGTTAAAGAGGGGAAGTTCGTGCCAGATAGAGAGAACGACGAGCTCACACGCGCCCTCGGGAATAAGGAACACATAGGGCATACACGAGGCATAAAAGGCAATCCTCCGTGGAATACTGGGTTCGACGACACCAAAAAGAGATACCCCGATAGAAGCCGTTAACGGAAAAAAGGACGCGGAGGCAGCTGAAGCAGAGATTCAGGCAAACTGGAGGCGTAAACTTGAAGATCAGATAAAGCTGACGCAAGATGTAGCAAAGAAGCAGCAGGACCAAATTAACACACTTAGCTAGCAGATAGTGTCTACCGGCGTACTACACATGGTAGAAGGTGAAGGCGAGGCTACCGGCGCCGCACATTCTCAACGGAAAAGCAGCGTTGTGTCCACGCAGCTACCGGGTGATGATGCACCGCCGATGATTCACCCGGTGGATGATATCACAGAGATGACAACCTGTGAGCTCCATGTAACATCCCAAGTATGAAAATACCCCTAGAATGTTTGATTCCTTGTTTTATTTCAAGCATTGCATCATGTCATCATCTCATTGCATTGTTTTATTATTGTTTGCATTGTTAATATTTGTTTTGCATCTGTTTTATCTTGTTTTCATAATTCAAACTCAAACAAATTCAAATGGTTATTTTCATACTTGTTCTGTTACAATTTTTGGAATAAAAATAACAAGTAAAAACAACCAAATTGCTTCCATTTTATTCCATGTTGATCACTCATTAAATTGTTGGTTTGATCAATCAATTGTTTCCAAATTGCAATCAAAAATTCAACTCAAAGCACCAAAACAAAAATCACTTTGAAATCATGTTGAGGTCAAAACAAATCTACTCTATTTGTTTATAATAACATAGGGGTCACCCTATTTAAAATTGTGTTTCAATAATCATTTTTAATACTCAAATCACTCCAATATGAACTATTTCCAAACAACATCAAATTCAAATGTTTTTGGAATTCCAAACTTGGTTTTGGGTGGTGTCTAATCTAAATAGGCCACCCAAATTTTTCTGGAATTTTTTGCAAACCCCAAAAGTATCATTTTCTTCCACTTTCATTTGCTGCAAAAAAAAAAAATAATAACAAAACAAATATTTAAAAAGAAGAGAGGAGGGGAGCAGCAGCCTCCCAGTCCAGCCCACTTACCCCCCTAGGCCCACCCTCCAACCAGCCCAATACCCCTCTTCTCCCTCCTGTCACTTTCATCCTCTGTACGATCTCAATCTGAACCACAGGTTCATCTTCCTCCCCACCCGATGAGCTGCCGTACAGCTCCTCCTCCCTATAACTGGCTACCTCGGAGCCCTAGCCCTACCCTCTGTAACCCTAACCCCCCTTCGCCGCCACCTCTCTTTTCTTTCTTCCTCCTCTCTCTGCTGGCTGTACCTCTGAACCCACGAGCTCTCTCTGAACCTCTCCGAGACCACCACATGCCTCCGCACCGCGTCGACGATCTGACCACCTCGAGGGCTTTTTGGTGGCGGGAATGGAAGCTGGGAGATGCCCTGAAGCTCGCCATCCCCCCGCCCGCTGCTGGGACGCATCACGGCGCCCGCGCCGTCGCCGGAGAAGCGCGGCCGCTTCCTGCCGACAGGCAGTCGTCGTCGACAGCGCCCAACCGCGGTGAGCGCCCGCTGCTCCGTTTCCCCTCTTCCTCTGCTTGCCTACGTGAAGTCCCTCCCGTGTCCACTGCCTCCGCTCGCCCGGGGTCGCCGTCAGGTGCCGGTGATCGACGGAGCAGTCGCTGTTTTCTCCTCTGTCAGTCAATCGTGCGGGTTCAGAAAACTGCTTCGTTTGTTTCAGTTAACCACCTGGCAAACCATATCCTCAGTCGCCCACCCTACCTCTACAACGCAGCAGCAGTAGCCCAGTGGCTAGGCCACCCGAGCGCTCGCCCTCAGATCGCGGGATCGATCCCCGCTCGGGCAAAATTCGCCCACCCCTTTTTACTCCACAGCGCCACCCCGGCCCCACCTGCCATACACCGCGGTGGCTGCGTGGCTTCCACCCACGCCCACGTGGCTGCCACCTGGGCACGGGCCCGCGCCGCAGAGGCCCAGGCTGGGTTGCCCTTGGTAAAAAAACTTCCCAGGGGCCCCTCTGCAAATTCTTTTCTTTCTTTTAGGCCCCTGTTTTCACAGATTGACCCCTAATTTTAAAGTGGTAATAACTTTTATTTCCTAAGTCCAAAAGATAAAAATAAAATATGTTTCTTGACCCAAATTTAATGATCTACCTATCCAAAGCATTTGTTTTCTGTTTTGAACTTTCAAAATGCAATTCAAATTCGAATTCAAATAATTCAATTGTAAATTGCAACAATTCATAAATAATTCATATTAATTCCAAATCAAACAAATAAAATATGTTTTCCATACCATTTCAACTCATCTTTCCAAATATACATTCTGTTTCCTGGTTTGAATAATTTAAATTGCCTAAATATTTTAAATCTTGTTTAATTCAATTAAAAACTTGTTTAATATTGTTTAATTCATAACTAAATAATCCTAGGTCCAATTTCAAAATGTGAAACATGTAATCCAACTAAAATTTGATAACCTTTTCAAATATCAACTTTGTTATTTGTTTTGCACACTTTAACTTGTTGAAAACAACAATTTCATGTGTGACATCATTAAGTAACCAAATTTCCAAACTTAATAATAAACTCCCTAACTGGTTTTAACCTCTTTTCCTTGCATCTATCCTTGTTATTTGCTGTTATGTTGTTGTTATCATCATGCAAGCATCATGTTTAACCACTTACACTTGTTAATCAAATGTAGATCATTACTTCCACCTTAACCATTTGCATCCATATGCAATTCACATTGCATATGGGTCCAATTAAATTGTGTTATACTGTCAAGTAGTTTATTCTGATGCATCTATTAACATGACATGCATCATCCCATGTTGTGCACCTATGCCATGATATTGATTGTTTATCTTTCTGCATTGTCTGTTTGCTTCTTCCCGGATAAACGACGACGTTGAGACCGACGATACTTACGACATCCCTTCTAAGGATTTAGCTCAGTACCAGGCTACTGGGTTTTGCAGGCAAGTTATCACTCACATGAACCACTGTGTTCCTTTCAACCTTGGTTACCGATACTTACCGTTGTTCTTTTCTGCTAGCCTTAGTAGTAGTTGTTTCTGTTACGAACCTATCACATGATACCTTGAACCATGATATTGCCTCACCTCCCTACCTACAGCCATTGCTTGTGCCTGTTCTTATCTAGCATGCTTAGGTTGCCTTGTTCGAGTCTGTTACCCGTTACTTTCTGTTACTATCTCTATTACGTTGTGGGGGCTCGATGTTTAATCAATCAATCATGCTAATGATATTGTTAAATAATAATTTGATGATAAGGCACCGGCAGGAGGCCCATGAGAGGTTTTGAAGCCTGCTAGTGTCGACCCTAATAGGAAAAGGGTCTTGTCTACTGATCCATGATGAGCGCACTACCCGCATTTGGGAAGCGAGTATGGGCGCCCCCCTCAACTTGACCTGATTCGCATCTCGTCCAAATCGCCTCATTTAGTTCGTGTTTTCCATTTGCCGCATGCATGTTTTTGCGAGCCCAGGCCAGGGTGGAACTTTTGTAGTCGGCATATAGGGGGACACGGTCTTAGAGTGCTATGAGGGTCCCTTTTCTTCGGGGCTTGATTAGCCGTGCGCCCAAGGTTCTTTGGGCTTGATGCGAAGAATGGTTGGTTGTGTTGAGTGCCCCGCTTGGTGGGGTGATCTCCCATCTGGCGGGATATTCATGAGTGTACGGCCAAATTGGTGCAACCCTGCAGGGATAATCTTCTCGAGAAGCCGTGTTTTCCGCGGTTATGGATTACTTGGTGAAAGTACTGGCTAACAAGTACTCAGGACAACTTAAACATAATGATCAAACATGCGACACCCAATGATTAATAATTTGACTAGTAATAGGTTGATGACACAATAATTTGATTCACCCTTATTACAACTGTGTGAGTTATCCTCGGATCGCTTCTTTGGATAAGGGGCGAGATCCAGGATGGGTTTGTTTGAAGTTATCTTTCAGTTGGTTACAATCCTCGATCTTATCTCCTTTCTGTTAGCCGGCAGTGGTAGAATCTCTGTAGTTGGTTAGCGCAGCCAGTTGCAGCATCTTTTATATCCCCTTTCTTCCGTTGAACCCAAGGCATCTGTGCTTGGTGTTGACGGGTTACACTTTGGTGAACTGTGAGTCTTGCTTGCCAGTACGTTTATGTACTGACCCCGTTGGGGCTGTGGTTTACGCAGACGACGTTTCCGAGGATCTACATGGTGGCAACTACGTGAAGTTGGACGAGACTGCTGACGAGTAGATAGCGGACCCGGGCAGGATCCGAGACTTCGTGGATGGGCTCCGTCTGTTTGTTTCCGGCCTCTTAGGCCTATTTGGTTCTTGTCTGTACTCAGACATGTTGAATGCTTCCGCTGTATTGTAATGATGTATTGTTGGGGCATGTGCCCTCTGAATGATTGTATTTGCGATCTCTGCTCTAATGAGAGCCATTTGCAACTTATTTCAATCTTTTGTGTCGTAGAGATCTGTTGTGATATCACTTGTTAAACGCCGTTGACGTACCATGTGTGTATGGTTTGAAGTACGTCGACGGAAGTGCCTTTGATCTCTAGTGGATAGTTTACATCGACGATGGAATAGCAGGGCTTGTGTTGTCGCGCATAAGCGCAGGCCTACCAGGAAGCTGGGACGTGGGAGCAGTTATGCCCCATAATCCAAGCATCTGCTATCCAGTTCGTACGGTGAGTATCCCCTAGAAATCAGGGTGCGACAAATGGTATCAGAGCCTGTCTGCCTGTAGGATCCCTTTTTACTGGTCGCAGTTGAGTCTAGAAACTATTTTGTAGCTATATAGGAAAAATGAAACGTGAGAGTAGGAATTCTATTCTTTTTCTTCTTTCCCCACCCTCCCTCCCTTTTCTGGTAAGGAAGTGCAACGTTGATTTCTCCCTTCTCATCTAAACTTTCAAGTTAGGATTTCACGTATTCTGGTTTCTCTAGGATGGTTATATCTACTAGACCATAGGAATGGAGGTGGTTGTGACATGATTTATCATGTTGCCTACTCACGATTGAGAACGGTGGCAAATAAGCCCCGGAAGCAAATCCTCTATTTCTTAAGCAGTAGATATTTATCCTTTAGAAGCCCGGATGGGTTTTCCGTAGTACCTCAGGAGTTTTGTTCTCGTTTTCCCCGATGTTGTTATCCTGTTCTTCTCAACATCCTTTTCGTCCGTTGAAATCTTGTTGTTGTTTTCCATTTCAGTTATTCTACCGGCGTCTAATCAAAGTTTCCCCGTTCATCTCCTAAACTCTATTCCAGCTAAAGTGTTATTTGATACCGGAGCATCACATTCCCTTGTGTCAACAATCTTTTCCACAACATAAAACCCAAGTCTGATTCCACCAAGCAATCAAAACTCTGTTCACTCCCCGGGATCTCAAATGTTGACTTCCAAGATAAGTAAGAACAATCCAATTCTAATGGGAGGCCACATATTCCTCGTTACTCTCATGTTGATGATTCTGACATTGATGTTATTCTTGGTGTTGCATTGATGTCAATAATTCTGCTCCACCATTCTAGCCAGATAATCTATTCTACAAATGCATCAAATTCTATCCAGCTATACACCCTTGGTGCAAAACCTCTCCCTTTACTTGAAAATGTTCCGGTGGTTTGCAAATTCCCTGACGTCTATCCAATGTGCACGATGTGTTTCACGTGTCACAGCTCAAGAAGATCTTCCCAAGAAGTTTCCGGACCTTTTCTTTTCTCAGTAGGAATCTCGGGGCGCGATTCCTTCAAGGGGGGGCGTTTTGTAACATCCCAAGTATGAAAATACCCCTAGAATGTTTGATTCCTTGTTTTATTTCAAGCATTGCATCATGTCATCATCTCATTGCATTGTTTTATTATTGTTTGCATTGTTAATATTTGTTTTGCATCTGTTTTATCTTGTTTTCATAATTCAAACTCAAACAAATTCAAATGGTTATTTTCATACTTGTTCTGTTACAATTTTTGGAATAAAAATAACAAGTAAAAACAACCAAATTGCTTCCATTTTATTCCATGTTGATCACTCATTAAATTGTTGGTTTGATCAATCAATTGTTTCCAAATTGCAATCAAAAATTCAACTCAAAGCACCAAAACAAAAATCACTTTGAAATCATGTTGAGGTCAAAACAAATCTACTCTATTTGTTTATAATAACATAGGGGTCACCCTATTTAAAATTGTGTTTCAATAATCATTTTTAATACTCAAATCACTCCAATATGAACTATTTCCAAACAACATCAAATTCAAATGTTTTTGGAATTCCAAACTTGGTTTTGGGTGGTGTCTAATCTAAATAGGCCACCCAAATTTTTCTGGAATTTTTTGCAAACCCCAAAAGTATCATTTTCTTCCACTTTCATTTGCTGCAAAAAAAAAAAAATAATAACAAAACAAATATTTAAAAAGAAGAGAGGAGGGGAGCAGCAGCCTCCCAGTCCAGCCCACTTACCCCCCTAGGCCCACCCTCCAACCAGCCCAATACCCCTCTTCTCCCTCCTGTCACTTTCATCCTCTGTACGATCTCAATCTGAACCACAGGTTCATCTTCCTCCCCACCCGATGAGCTGCCGTACAGCTCCTCCTCCCTATAACTGGCTACCTCGGAGCCCTAGCCCTACCCTCTGTAACCCTAACCCCCCTTCGCCGCCACCTCTCTTTTCTTTCTTCCTCCTCTCTCTGCTGGCTGTACCTCTGAACCCACGAGCTCTCTCTGAACCTCTCCGAGACCACCACATGCCTCCGCACCGCGTCGACGATCTGACCACCTCGAGGGCTTTTTGGTGGCGGGAATGGAAGCTGGGAGATGCCCTGAAGCTCGCCATCCCCCCGCCCGCTGCTGGGACGCATCACGGCGCCCGCGCCGTCGCCGGAGAAGCGCGGCCGCTTCCTGCCGACAGGCAGTCGTCGTCGACAGCGCCCAACCGCGGTGAGCGCCCGCTGCTCCGTTTCCCCTCTTCCTCTGCTTGCCTACGTGAAGTCCCTCCCGTGTCCACTGCCTCCGCTCGCCCGGGGTCGCCGTCAGGTGCCGGTGATCGACGGAGCAGTCGCTGTTTTCTCCTCTGTCAGTCAATCGTGCGGGTTCAGAAAACTGCTTCGTTTGTTTCAGTTAACCACCTGGCAAACCATATCCTCAGTCGCCCACCCTACCTCTACAACGCAGCAGCAGTAGCCCAGTGGCTAGGCCACCCGAGCGCTCGCCCTCAGATCGCGGGATCGATCCCCGCTCGGGCAAAATTCGCCCACCCCTTTTTACTCCACAGCGCCACCCCGGCCCCACCTGCCATACACCGCGGTGGCTGCGTGGCTTCCACCCACGCCCACGTGGCTGCCACCTGGGCACGGGCCCGCGCCGCAGAGGCCCAGGCTGGGTTGCCCTTGGTAAAAAAACTTCCCAGGGGCCCCTCTGCAAATTCTTTTCTTTCTTTTAGGCCCCTGTTTTCACAGATTGACCCCTAATTTTAAAGTGGTAATAACTTTTATTTCCTAAGTCCAAAAGATAAAAATAAAATATGTTTCTTGACCCAAATTTAATGATCTACCTATCCAAAGCATTTGTTTTCTGTTTTGAACTTTCAAAATGCAATTCAAATTCGAATTCAAATAATTCAATTGTAAATTGCAACAATTCATAAATAATTCATATTAATTCCAAATCAAACAAATAAAATATGTTTTCCATACCATTTCAACTCATCTTTCCAAATATACATTCTGTTTCCTGGTTTGAATAATTTAAATTGCCTAAATATTTTAAATCTTGTTTAATTCAATTAAAAACTTGTTTAATATTGTTTAATTCATAACTAAATAATCCTAGGTCCAATTTCAAAATGTGAAACATGTAATCCAACTAAAATTTGATAACCTTTTCAAATATCAACTTTGTTATTTGTTTTGCACACTTTAACTTGTTGAAAACAACAATTTCATGTGTGACATCATTAAGTAACCAAATTTCCAAACTTAATAATAAACTCCCTAACTGGTTTTAACCTCTTTTCCTTGCATCTATCCTTGTTATTTGCTGTTATGTTGTTGTTATCATCATGCAAGCATCATGTTTAACCACTTACACTTGTTAATCAAATGTAGATCATTGCTTCCACCTTAACCATTTGCATCCATATGCAATTCACATTGCATATGGGTCCAATTAAATTGTGTTATACTGTCAAGTAGTTTATTCTGATGCATCTATTAACATGACATGCATCATCCCATGTTGTGCACCTATGCCATGATATTGATTGTTTATCTTTCTGCATTGTCTGTTTGCTTCTTCCCGGATAAACGACGACGTTGAGACCGACGATACTTACGACATCCCTTCTAAGGATTTAGCTCAGTACCAGGCTACTGGGTTTTGCAGGCAAGTTATCACTCACATGAACCACTGTGTTCCTTTCAACCTTGGTTACCGATACTTTCCGTTGTTCTTTTCTGCTAGCCTTAGTAGTAGTTGTTTCTGTTACGAACCTATCACATGATACCTTGAACCATGATATTGCCTCACCTCCCTACCTACAGCCATTGCTTGTGCCTGTTCTTATCTAGCATGCTTAGGTTGCCTTGTTCGAGTCTGTTACCCGTTACTTTCTGTTACTATCTCTATTACGTTGTGGGGGCTCGATGTTTAATCAATCAATCATGCTAATGATATTGTTAAATAATAATTTGATGATAAGGCACCGGCAGGAGGCCCATGAGAGGTTTTGAAGCCTGCTAGTGTCGACCCTAATAGGAAAAGGGTCTTGTCTACTGATCCATGATGAGCGCACTACCCGCATTTGGGAAGCGAGTATGGGCGCCCCCCTCAACTTGACCTGATTCGCATCTCGTCCAAATCGCCTCATTTAGTTCGTGTTTTCCATTTGCCGCATGCATGTTTTTGCGAGCCCAGGCCAGGGTGGAACTTTTGTAGTCGGCATATAGGGGGACACGGTCTTAGAGTGCTATGAGGGTCCCTTTTCTTCGGGGCTTGATTAGCCGTGCGCCCAAGGTTCTTTGGGCTTGATGCGAAGAATGGTTGGTTGTGTTGAGTGCCCCGCTTGGTGGGGTGATCTCCCATCTGGCGGGATATTCATGAGTGTACGGCCAAATTGGTGCAACCCTGCAGGGATAATCTTCTCGAGAAGCCGTGTTTTCCGCGGTTATGGATTACTTGGTGAAAGTACTGGCTAACAAGTACTCAGGACAACTTAAACATAATGATCAAACATGCGACACCCAATGATTAATAATTTGACTAGTAATAGGTTGATGACACAATAATTTGATTCACCCTTATTACAACTGTGTGAGTTATCCTCGGATCGCTTCTTTGGATAAGGGGCGAGATCCAGGATGGGTTTGTTTGAAGTTATCTTTCAGTTGGTTACAATCCTCGATCTTATCTCCTTTCTGTTAGCCGGCAGTGGTAGAATCTCTGTAGTTGGTTAGCGCAGCCAGTTGCAGCATCTTTTATATCCCCTTTCTTCCGTTGAACCCAAGGCATCTGTGCTTGGTGTTGACGGGTTACACTTTGGTGAACTGTGAGTCTTGCTTGCCAGTACGTTTATGTACTGACCCCGTTGGGGCTGTGGTTTACGCAGACGACGTTTCCGAGGATCTACATGGTGGCAACTACGTGAAGTTGGACGAGACTGCTGACGAGTAGATAGCGGACCCGGGCAGGATCCGAGACTTCGTGGATGGGCTCCGTCTGTTTGTTTCCGGCCTCTTAGGCCTATTTGGTTCTTGTCTGTACTCAGACATGTTGAATGCTTCCGCTGTATTGTAATGATGTATTGTTGGGGCATGTGCCCTCTGAATGATTGTATTTGCGATCTCTGCTCTAATGAGAGCCATTTGCAACTTATTTCAATCTTTTGTGTCGTAGAGATCTGTTGTGATATCACTTGTTAAACGCCGTTGACGTACCATGTGTGTATGGTTTGAAGTACGTCGACGGAAGTGCCTTTGATCTCTAGTGGATAGTTTACATCGACGATGGAATAGCAGGGCTTGTGTTGTCGCGCATAAGCGCAGGCCTACCAGGAAGCTGGGACGTGGGAGCAGTTATGCCCCATAATCCAAGCATCTGCTATCCAGTTCGTACGGTGAGTATCCCCTAGAAATCAGGGTGCGACACTCCACGTGAAGGTCGTAAATATAACCATCAAGGCGGCGGCCAGCTATGTCTTACCAATTGGCAACGAACCAACTCACCATAATATTCCGGTTCCACGGGGCTACGTTGTTGTTGGGGTCGATGAAGTTGTCAACAGATTCGAGCGATTAAAGCTTGATTTCCCTGAAGGTGAAGACGAAGAGTTGACTGAACTCGGAGAAGCCAAGAAATTAACTGTTCTATGGCTAAAGGAATGCATTGTGCTCCCAAATCAGACGGCAAGGCCATCGAATCCTCGCCATTCTCCAGCGCAATAGTCTCCAGCGCGGTCGTTTTCGACATGCATGCCGTCTCCAGCGCGGTCTCCTACGCCGTGCACGTCTCCACCGCGGTCGCCTACGCCGTCGCGTCAGCCTTCTCCACCGCGGTCGCCTACGCCGCCGCGTCAGCCTTCTCCGCCCACTAAGTTTCTACGGAAAAGTAATAGATCACCCAAACGTCAACGGTCACCCATCCCGAAGGTACCAAAGGAGGTACCCAAGTTACATTACAACTATACTCCTGTGGAAAACCAGAAAATCGTAAGGGACGAATACGAGGCGTGGAAATCGAAGCGGAAGGAGAAGAAAAAGGCAAATTCCCCCGAGACCGAAGAAGATATAGAACGAGCATGGAAAATGGTGAAGACTCTTTATCAACCCGAGCCGAGTCTGGCATCTGACTATGACCGCTCTATTCTGAAGTCACACCAGGAAATGGTGCGGTCGACGAAGAGTAGTAGCGCAAGAGGAAAAAGTGGGAAATCAGTTGCCCAGCTCGGAGAGCAGAAAAAACAATCCATGTCCCCTCTTAAAGTGATTTCTAATACCCAGGTGGGGCCGAGCAGTAATATTGCTGATGAGCAAATTGATCCGGAGTTTATAACACTGTACGCAGACAGGACAGCTGCTGCGGGTTTTTCCATTGTTGAGTATATGCGAACAGTAGACTACTTCCCCGAAGTTGAATGTGCGTACAAATACCAGTACGGGAAGCCTCTCGTCAAACCCGAGGAGATAAAGGATCTACCAACGAAAATGCGAAGAGTGCATAGTTGGTATATGGAAGCCGCTGAGAAATCTGAGGACTGGATATGTCTCCGCGTTAAGGACGAGCACTACGGGTATGGAGATGAATTGGTTATGATTCAATTTGAAGAATTGTTTCAGTTATTCCAGCAGCATGCCTTCGACAAATCTGTCGTTAGTGCCTATTGTCTGTAAGTACTTATTTCTCTAGCTCACATCGTTCATTTCATATTCATATATATATAGTACACTCATATATTATAATTGCAGAATGAAGATTCTCGAATGCAAAAGAGGTGGAATCTATGATATTGGGTTCATTGATTGTAACATCCCAAGTCTGAAAAATAGCCTTTAGAATGTTTTGCTCTCTGTTATTTTATGTTTTGCATCATGGCATCATGTTGATTGCATTTGTTTTGTTTGTTTTCCATTTGTTTTCCTCTGTTTTCAGTTGTTTTCCAACTGTTTTCATTTGTTTTCCTTTGTTTTCTATTTGAATTTCAACTCAAATTTCAAACCTTTTGTTTCATCCTTGTGATGTTACAATTTCTAAAAAGATATTTCAAAATAAAACAATTATTTGTTTCCATTAAAGTGTGATTCCAAACTATTGTTTATTTCTACAAAAATGCATCCAATAATCAAACCCTTTTCAAATTCAATTTGTTTTCCATTTGAAATTCCAAACCAACATCCAAATAGTTGTTTCCAAATTATCCCATAATGTTCAACTAATAAAATGGTGTTATAAATTCCACTAAGTCATCCCAAATTGGTTTTCAAATTCAAAGCAAACCATCAACAACACCTCCTTTGGAAATTGTAAAATATCAAACCATTCCAATGTTTCTAATCCAACTAATAATAGGGTTCACCCTATTAAATGGTTGTTTCTATTAATTAACAAAATATTCCAATTTCAAATCAAATTCTTTCAAACAGCACCCAAGTTGAGTTATAACCACTTTATAAACATTTTCAATTCAACCAACTAATTTTAATCTTTTAATTCTTAGGGGCTACCCTATCAAAATGCTTTTATTTCATAAGGTTTAATTAATATGAAAATTCATCCAAAGTGGGTTGAAATACAAATACCAAATAAAAAAAAATCCAAACTTTTGACAATAGAAGTTGGCATCTGTTTGCTTTTGAGCTAACAAGCATAACCTAATTTTTCTAGATTTTTCATTAAGCTAAAAGCTATGTTTTTCTTCTAAAACCAAACCTTACAAAAAAAAAACAGAAAATAGAAAAAAAAAAGGAGCAGCAGCTAACTATGCTATCCTAAGCCCAGCCCACTTCTTTCCCACATTGGCCCAGTACCCCTTCCACGTTGCCCCCTTTCTCCCTCCTCTGGATGACGTCGACAGTACGAACACACCCATCACCCTCCGATCGCTCCATGCCCTCCCGATGATCAGCCGTACAAGCTCCTAGCCCCTATATCTACCCTACCCCGAGCCCTAACCTAGACCCATCCTCCTGCGCCGCCAAAACCCCTCTCCCCTTCGTCTAGCTGCCGGAACTCCCGCCGTTTCTGAACCTGCACCACCGTGAGCTCCACTGTCAGACCACCGCCTCCCTCATCGCTGGTCACCATCCACCTCGAGGGGCTCCGCTCCCCGGGAATGGAAACGGGGCAGTCCCTGGAGTCGCCCCGTCCTCTCGTTGCTTGCCGGGAGTGACCACGGCGACCGCGCCGTCGCCGGAGAGTTGCCCTCCGCTACCTGCCCGTCAGGCCATCGTCAACGACCAACAGCAGCAAGGTGAGCAGGCCACCTCTCTCCTCTTCCCTCCTTACGTCTCCACGCTGCACGCGCACGATCGGCACACAACCCGCACACCGCACGCGCACGGCCCGCGCGGGCAGCCCCGGCGAGCCCCGTCGCCATCGGCCGGTTGCAGCCATCCTATCTGTCGATGGCTCAACTGACTGAATTTTATTCAGTTAACTTCGCGGCCTTTCTGAACCTCATACCCCCCCACTGCTGTATCTGAATCAAACTTCAGCGACAGCGCACTGGCTACCGCCCACTGCGCGGAAGCGCTTGGTCGTGGGTTCGATACCCGACCGCGCCACACCTTTTTTCGGGAATTTTTCCCTAAGCAGCGGCCCACCTGTAAGCCCCTCTGGTGGCCACGCGTGCAGCTGCGTGGTCCACGCTGGCTAGGGCCCACGGGTCAGCGTCTGTGGCTAGCTACCCGTGCGGTACCAAATGCCTCTGCAAGTTTCTGTTAATACAAAATCATTTTAAATAACTGAATAAAGCCTAAAACTTCAAAAATCAATAACTTTTAATATATGAATCCAATAAATAAAAACTTTATATGTTTTCTGATCCAATTTTCCTAATCTTTCCAAATAACCTATTTGTATTCTGTTTTGAGTTTTCAAAATACTTTAAAATTCAAATTTGGATAATTCAAATGTAATTTGCAATAATTCATAAATAATTCATACTATTTCCAAATAAGTCAAATAAAATATGTTTTTCATACCATTTTGAATATCCTATTCAAATATAAAATTTGTTTTCTGGTTGGAATAATTTAAATTGCCTAAATAATTTAATACTTGTTTAATTCAATTAAAATTGCTAAAATCATAACTTGCTCAAAATAATTTATTTTTGGACATGCAAAATATGTTTTCAAACCACCAAAGTGTGAACTTTGCAAATGTGAATTTGAAATTATGTTTTGACTAAATAAAATTCAATTAATATTCAAACTTGCTTTAAATTCAATTAAAACTTGTTTAATATTGTTTAATTCATAATAAATTCATCCTAATCCAAATTTCAATATTTGAAACATGTAATCCAACTAAAATTTGATAACCTTTTCAAATATAAACTTTGTTATTTGTTTTGAACACTTTAACTTGTTGAAAACAACAATTACTTGTGTGACATCAATAAGGAACCAAAATTCCTAACATGACAAATAAAATCCCACACTTGTTTTACTCCTTTTCCAATTGCATCTAACTTGTTTACTTCTTGTTATCATCATGCATGCATCATATTTAAACTACTTACACTTGTTAATCAAATGTAGCTCATTGCTTCAACCTAAACCATTTGCATCCATATGCAATTCACATTGCATATGGGTCCATTTAAATTGTGTTATCTTGTCAAGTAGTTTATTTTGATGCATCTATTAACATGACATGCATCATCCCATTGTTTGTGCACTATGCCATTATATTGATTGTTTATCTTTCTGCAATGTTTGTTTGCTTCTTCTCGGATACACGACGACGTTGAGACCGACGATACTTACGACATCCCTTCTAAGGAGTTAGCTCAGTACCGGGCTACTGGGTTTTGCAGGCAAGTTATCACTCACATGAACCACTGTGTTCCTTTCAACATTGGTTACCGATACTTTCCGTTGTTCCTTTCTGCTAGCCTTAGTAGTAGTTGTTTCTGTTACGAACCTATCACATGAATCCCTTAAACCTGATATTGCCTCATCTCCCTTCCTACAACCCATTGTTTGAGCCAGTGTCTTACTAGCATGCTTAGGTTGTTTTGCTCGAGTCTGTTACCCGTTACCTTCTGTTACTATTTCATTATGTTCTGGGGGCTCGATGTTTAATCAATCAATCATGCTAATGTCACTATTAATAATAAATTTGATGATAAGGCACCGGCAGGAGGCCCATGAGAGGTTTTGAAGCCTGCTAGTATCGACCCTAATAGGAAAAGGGTCTTGTCTACTGATCCATGATGAGCGCACTACCCGCATTTGGGAAGCGAGTATGGGCGCCCCCCTCAACTTGACCTGATTCGCATCTCGTCCAAATCGCCTCATTTAGTTCGTGTTTTCCATTTGCCGCATGCATGTTTTTGCGAGCCCAGGCCAGGGTGGAACTTTCGTAGTCGGCATATAGGGGGACACGTTCTTAGAGTGCTATGAGGGTCCATTTTCTTCTGGGCTCGATTAGCCGTGCGCCCAAGGTGCTTTGGGCTTGATGCGAAGAATGGTTGGTTGTGTTGAGTGCCCCGCTTGGTGGGAGGCATCCCATCTGGCGGGATATTCATGAGTGTACGGCCAAATTGGTGCAACCCTGCAGGGATAATCTTCTCGAGAAGCCGTGTTTTCCGCGGTTATGGATTACTTGGTGAAAGTACTGGCTAACAAGTACTCAGGACAACTTAAACATAATGATCAAACATGTTACACCCATTGATTAATAACTTGACTAGTAATAGGTTGATGACATAATAATTTGATTCACATTTAATACAACTGTGTGAGTATCCTCGGATTGCTTCTTTGGATAAGGGGCGAGATCCAGGATGGGTTTGTTTGAAGTTATCTTTCAGTTGATACAATCCTCGATCTTATCTCCTTTCTGTTAGCCGGAAGTGGTAGAATCTCTGTAGTTGGTTAGCGCAGCCAGTTGCAGCATCTTTTATATCCCTTTCCTTCCGTTGAACCCAAGGCATCTGTGCTTGGTGTTGACGGGCTACACCTTGGTGAATTGTGAGTCTTGCTTGCCAGTACGTTTATGTACTGACCCCTTTGGGGCTGTGGTTTCCGCAGACCTACGTTTCCGAGGATCTACATGGTGGCTACCACGTGGAGTATGACGAGACTGCTGACGAGTAGATAGCGGACCCGGGCAGGATCCGAGACTTCGTGGATGGGCTCCGTCTGTTTGTTTCCGGCCTCTTAGGCCTATTTGGTTCTTGTCTGTACTCAGACATGTTGAATGCTTCCGCTGTATTGTAATGATGTATTGTTGGGGCAGGTGCATTCTGAATGATTGTATTTGCTATCTCTGCTCTAATGAGAGCCATTTGCAACTTATTTCAATCTTTTGTGTCGTAGAGATCTGTTGTGATATCACTTGTTAAACGCCGTTGACGTACCATGTGTGTATGGTTTGAAGTACGTCGACGAAAGTGCCTTTGATCTCTAGTGGATAGTTTACATCGACGATGGAATAGCAGGGCTTGTGTTGTCGCGCATAAGCGCAGGCCTACCAGGAAGCTGGGACGTGGGAGCAGTTATGCCCCATAATCCAAGCATCTGCTATCCAGTTCGTACGGTGAGTATCCCCTAGAAATCAGGGTGCGACATTGATCCACATTTTGTTAATGCAAAGACTCTTGAGCTATCTACCAAGGATACAGAAAATAATATTCTGAGGGCAATAATGTTTCACCAACACTGACGGGAAATACTATTTCCTTACAACTTCGGGTTAGTGTTACTGTGTTGTACACATTATGTTTTCCTTACTCGATGTTCACTGTATAATTGATGAGTTCTGCGTGCGCAGCTTCCACTATATTCTGCTAATCTTCCAAGTTGACAAAGGAAAAGCACTGGTAATGGACCCAAAATGATCCAGCGGAAATTTTAATCTTTATTAATTTCAGTGTTTATATATGGCACTATATCGACTACTTTGTTTCGTTTTCGGATATCAAGTAATTACTAACTATTTTTATTCTTTTTTTTCTCGGGTAGCGTTTGGAAGAGGTTCACAAAAAATTCTCCCGGTGAATGGAAATCAAAGCTTACATTTGATGTTGTGCAAGTAAGTACTATCTAGATCCGCGCGCATCTCCTTTAGTCTAGTGTCGATACCATTATCATGGATGGTTGATTATTATTTTGATTGAAACCATTTCTCGTAAAGTGCTTGCAACAAGGAGACGGAAATCACTTGTGTGGATACTACGTTTGCGAGTTCATTCGTCAGACGACATGTCCCAAGGGCAGAAATTTACAGCAGCTACATGTACGTTAGTCGTCAATTCTTCTTATTACCATCTATTTCAGTTACTTACTTTCATTAATATATATTGACCATTCTTCTTTATATTAGATCGAATGACTCTGGGACGGTCTTCTACCAAGGGACCGCATACGAGCAATCCAGGAGGAAACTGCGGGCTTCTTAGATGCAGAGGTCCTAAATGTAAATGTAGAGTACTATAGCCCCAGTTGGAACTGAATTCGATTTTGTAATTCATTCCATCGGTCATGTAATATGCTCGATATACTTTGCTTCTATAATATAAGTGTTCCTTCTTTTGCTATATATATGTATTATGTATTCGGGGAGGGGCCACCGAGGCTCCTCTCTTCTCGTGGGACCCTGGAGGTCCGGGGAATGGCCACCGGGCTAATCTCTTCTCCTAGGATCCGGGGAGGGGCCAACGGGAGGTCTGGGGATCGCAAAACATTAAACTGGAAAATAATAAACACAAACCATAAAAAATATGCCACGACAGAAGGGGCATGCATCTCGGTTCGTGTTAAGAACCGGGACTAATATCCCTGGCCAGGTTCGCCACGTGGTACGCCCCATTTGTCCCGGGTCCTGGCACAACCGGGACCAATGGGGGAGGGGCATTCGTCCCGGCTGGCCCATCCCGGTTGCACAACCTGGACAAATGGGCCTTACCAACCGGGACTAGTGCCCCTGTTTCCACGAGTGTAGTCCTAATCGATCTATTGCTACTCATACACTATATTGTATTGTGAAAGCTCATCCTCAAGCAAGACTAGCTCTAATTATTGATTCTAATACCATAGATATCTATTGCTTATGATCTTGGGGAGATACATGCGAGACCCGAAACGACCGATCGCTCCACTCGCCCCCCGTGGGCGACGGACGAGCCCTGCCTCTTCTCCTCCTCCGCCCCCTCTCCCTCCGTTCTCCCCTGCCGCCGCCACCGTCGTTGTCCGCCGGGCCTCTCCGGCGCGTGGCTGGCAGCGGCGGGACTGATTCCACCCGCGCGGTTGAAGGGGAACGGGGTCTCCCAACGGCGGCGGTCCGGTCCGGCGGCCCTCAGTCCCCGCGACCGGGTGGTGGACGTCACGGCGGCGCAGCCGTTGGCTGCAGGGAGGAGTGACTGGCTCGTGGCCGAACCTGTCGGCCCAGATCTAGGCCCTCGGGGCCCATCTGGGTCCTGGGCGGGCTGCAGCAGCGTGGTGGCGCCTCCTTCCGTGGACGAGGAGCGATTTCTGCGGCTTGGGACGTAGGTGACGGTGGTACACCTGCTGCAGTGCGGCGGTGGGACTTCACGGGCCCTTCTAGGCTTGGCCAGGCCAGCGAGGGCCTAGTTTGTCCCGCGGATGCATCCGATCGGCTACCGCGTCCGGCGGTGTAGGCAGGTCCCTCCCGTGTGCCGCTGTACCGTTGTCCTTCGCCGGCGGTGTTGCTTCTCGGTTTTTCGGACCTCGTGTCGTGGACCTCGGTGAGACGGCGGTCATGAGTGCTTGACTGTGGTGGCGTGCGTTGGTGGGTGGCAAGAGTGGTGGAGCGTCCTGAAGTGCCCGGGGGAGTGGTTTTTTGGAAGTTGGGAGAAATCCTTGCCGTCTCGGCACCGACGCGGTGACGCCTACGGGAGTCGCCTTCCTTCATGAAGGGCGTCGGGTGTACTTCTTCTCCATACCCCAATGCGAACCGGGGGAAACCCTAGGAGGACCCGGGGTAACCCTCGGAAAGTCTGGGCAACCGCGTCGTCGTTGTTGCATTCCCTCTTGAGGGCCTGTTTTGGTTCGCGGCGGTCCGGGACTGTAGGAGCGTGGTGGAATCCTTCGGAGGGCGCAACGGTTGAGGGTAATCACCGTTATTCGTCGAACCACCGGTGTCGGCATTGTTTTTTCTTGTTTTCTTCTTTTTACGTCTTTTGGGCGTGTTGTGTGATGTTCGCCCCAGCAGTGGCATCACAGTTGTATCGGTTGGTTGCTATATTAATATAGAAGGGCGAAAGCCTGTTTCGAGGATATTTATTGCTTATCTCCAGGAATAGGAAAATGTCAGTTAACATCCTTGCCATGGGCGTATCTAGCGGGTGGGCCGTGGCCCACCCAAAATTTTGGGAATTTTTAGCACCTATGGTTCTTCTTAGAAAAAAATATCCCATAGTATTTGAGTATCATACCGTTCACGTGTGAAATTGCAACTTGTTCGTCTCTTTATCCCTTTCTGGACTACCAATTTTGTGAATCAATTGCCTATTTATAGTATTAATTTAGTAGAAAATTCGCACTAAAATATTTTTATTATAGTGTGTTCACCCTCCAGTTTTTTCCTTGCTGCATCTTGCTTGTCTCATTACACGTACGCTCCTCTTTCTAAAATCCACTAAATTAGAATACAATTTCCTGCTTATACAAAAATGATTTTGATTAATTCTCAGCATGTTATGCATCATAAAATTTACGTCGCCATTCAAGTAAAGTTGTAATTGATTTTCTATTTCTGCTAGTCTTGAGTTACAATATGGGTGGCAACTTCTCAGTCGAGTGAGTCACACCATAAAATATAAGACATAGTGTCCAATTCATGTTTCTCTATATCTCTGCACGCTCGCTCCCTCTAATAAAAGTAGGAATCAATTAGCCAGATACACAACTTGGAAATGGCTCTGCCCAGCAACGTACTTATAATTAGTTGCACTACTAGTTTGCTACATGTTTCCTTCCAGCCATTTTTATTTCAGATTTCTATTGTCACTTATAATCATCCATATTACTTGTATTTTACTATCTCTTCGCCGAACTAGTGCACCTATACAACTGAAAATTGTATTAGGTGTGTTGGGGACATAAGAGACTTCTTGTATCGTAATTGCAGGGTTGCTTGAGAGGGACATCTTTGACCTCTACCTCCCTAAGTTCGATAAACCTTGGGTGATCCACTTAAGGGAAACTTGTTGTTGTTCTACAAACCTCTGTACTTGGAGGCCCAACACTGTCTATAAGAATAGTAGTGTGCGTAGACATCAAGCTCTTTTAGGGCGCCGTTTCCGGGGATGTAAGGTAAAAGGTACCCACATCCTCTGTGAGTTCTTGCAATTATATCTTTTTCTTTCTTGTTTTTATTTTCACTAGTTAGTCTTATGTTTACTTGTTTCTTGTTTTTATATTCACTAGTTAGGCTTAATGGAAAACAACCAAAAATATGAGAGAGCTTTATGAAGTGTTAGGACATGGAACTTTATTTGCATGCTAGTAGCAATGGTATTAGTATGAATTCTTTGAACACCATTATTGCTAATGCTATGGAAAATTATTAGCTTGGGGAAGCTAGTTTTGATGAATATGATATTTTTAGTCCCCCAAGTTTTGAGGACGAAATTTTCTTTGATGATACTTTGCCTGCAATAGGCTTTTATATTTTAGGGAAATATTTAATAAACCTCCTATAAAAACCAGCATGACCAAGAACACTACGATAACCTTTAACGTCCATGTGACATGAAATTTTCTCTGGTTCTTCCACTTTAGCTCTGTCAACTTCAATACCTCTTTCAGAAATTTTATGCCCAAGAACAATTCCTTCATTCACCATAAAGTGGCATTTCTCCCAGTTAAGAACAAGATTAGTTTCCTCACATTTCTGCAAAACTTTATCAAGATTGTGCAAATAGTTATCAAAATAAGTTCCATGGACGGAGAAATCATCCATGAATACTTCGACAATTTCTTCACAAAAAACCATGAAAAATAGGAGACATGCATATTTGAAACGTAGCAAGAGCATTACACAAACTAAAAGGCATATGTCTATAAGCATAAGTTCCATAAGGACAAGTAAAAGTTGTTTTCTCTTGATCTTGCTTCCTAACAACAATTTGAGAAAACCCAGAATATCCATCAAGAAAGGAAAAAATGAGTTCTCTTAGACAATCTATCTAGCATTTGATCAATAAAAGGTAAAGGATAATGATCTTTCTTAGTAATCTTGTTAACTTTCATAAATCAATGCACATTCTATAACCAACTACTACTGTTTGAGGAATAAGCCCATTATTTTCATTAGGCACAATAGTCATTCCTCCCTTCTTAGGGGCACAATGCACAAGGCTTACCCATCTACTATTAGCAATAGGAAAAATAATACCAGCATCAAGGAGTTCTAATATCTCATTTCTTACCACTTCCTTCATCTGAGGATTTAAATGGCGTTGATGTTCAACTACTGGCTTTGCATCTGGTTCAATATTAATAACATGCTGACATATAGTGGGGGAAATCCCTTTCAAATCATCAAGAGTATATCCAATAGCGCCACGGTGTTTCTTCAATATTCCTAATAACCTTTCCTCTTCTTCACCTGAAAGTTTAGAACTAATAATAACATGATATATTTTCTTATCATCAATATAAGCATATTTAAGATCATCAGGTAAACATTGTTAATCAAAAACAGGATCCTCCATGGGTGGTAATGTGGTACCCAAGTCTTCCACGAGTAAATTATGTTTCAGTATCACTAGCTAACGAAGAAGAATATCGTCAATCTCATTTCTCTCTTCCATAAAGACCTCACTTTCATGATCTTCCATGTATTGCTGCAAAGCATTGTTAGGGGCAAGAGTAATAGAGGCAAGCTATTCAACTCTAAAATTCTCATTAGGCAATTCAGATTCATAAGCAGCTCTAGCAAATTTGAAGAAATTAAACTCATAAGATTTTCCATCAAATTCAGTCAATATTTTCACTTTCCTACAATCTATAACAGCGCCACAAGTGTTCAAGAAAAGTATACCAAAGATAATAGGACAAGTTTACTAGCAGCTTTACCCAGTACTAGAAAATCAGTAAGATATTTAGTTTTACCACATAAAACTTCCACATCTCTAACAATACCAATCGGAAAAACAGTTTCTCTATTTGCAAGCTGAATAACCACATCAACATCTTCAAGTTCACAAGAATGAATTTCATGCATGATTTCTTTATAAAGCTCATAAGGAATTGCACTAGAATTTGCACCAATATCACACAAACAATAATAGCAATGATCAACAATCCTAACACAAAGCACATGAGCACTAGTTTTCTTAGGTCTATTGGGATGCGAAACAATATTAGAAGCATCCTCACAGAAGACAATGTGTTCATCCTCTACATTTCCAGAGACAAGGTCTTTTACTATAGCCACTATAGGATCAACGGTTATTTGTTCATCAGGTTCAACAGATTTATTTATACTCTTGTTAACCACACTAGCTACAATAGAATGTTCCTTTACCTTAGCAGGGAAAGGCATTTTCTCAATATAAGGTTCAGGTACACACTACTAGGAAAACAACTATAGGAGAAATCATAGCCGTGACGCACCACATGCTCGGTGCATCACACCTAAGTAGCCATGGCGCACCACACACTAGTGGGCCTTGGTGCGCCGCACCTAACGGCATAGCCGTGACACACCATCCACACCGTGCGCCACGGCTATAGGTGGGGGGCTGGGTGGGCAAAGATAGCCGTGGCGCACCAAATAGGATTTGCGCCACGTGTACTGAAGATAGGCGTGGTGCACCAAACATGCGGTGCGCCACGGCTATGGCTTCCATATTTTTTTTTCACTCCACACCCCCCTTGGATCGCCTTTTCGATTTTGTAAAACAAAAATAAAAATGGTAGAAAATTCAAAAAATAAATTTCTTTGAGATGTGGGTAGGTATTAAGATCTTGTTACTAGGAAATTTTGAAATATGAATTTCGACTTTCCGAGCAAAAGTTGGTGAAAATTCGTAAAACGGCTAGAACTTTTGCATACGATGTCGAAATTTAAAGTTTAATATACAAAAAAAAAACTAGAGGAAAAAAGGAACTCACCCGAGTTTACCCAGTGAGGTTTTCTCAGAATCGGCAAATTCAAAAAAGAAAAAAGATATTTCAAACAGATAAATTTTTCCAACAAAAAAGGATAGGCGTGGTGCACCACATGTTTGGTGCGCCACGGCAAAGTCTGGACAGGATTTTCGAAATTTGAACCCGGGAGAGAACCCCTACCTATATAATACCCCCTTCTCCCTTTCCCCTCTCATTTCTTCGTCCTCTTGTTCCTCCTTCCTCCACTCTCCTCCCTTCTTTATCTTCCTTCTCCTTCCTCCACTCTCCATTCTATCTTGTTTCTCTCTTCTCGTTCTCCCTTCCTCCTCCTCCTACCACCACCACCACCGCCTCACATCCACTCCGGAGACCACCTCCTCATGTCCACTCCGGCGACCACCACCTCTACTCCGGCAGCCACCTCGACTCCCGCGGCGAGCTCCTCTCCGATGGCCACCTCCACTCCCGCGGCAAACCTCCACTCCGGCGACCACCCTCCTCTCCCGCGGCCAACCTCCACTCCGGGCTCCTCTCTGTTTTCGTTTTTGAAATTTCCAATTTTTGGGCGGCCAGATCCCGACACGCATAGCCCATTTTGGTGCGCCACGCATCACCTTTTCCCTAGTAGTGACAACAGGATTAACAACATGCATTTCTACATTTCTAGAAGGAACAATATCTTTATAAGGTGCATGGTACTTGCTCAACTCCTTTTTGGGAATATAGAGATAGGAAGCAAAGACTTTAAGAAAAATTTCTTAGATTTAAGAGTCAAGACCACAAACAAAACTAAAATTGTAGAAATCATCAGTTCCCATAAAAGCTTTAATGCATTCAAAATCGAAATTTATACCTGACTTTCTACCTTTGTCATTCTCCCATTCTTCAGTGTTTTCTTGAATATGGTCAAGAAGGTCCCATTTAGCTTCTTCCTTCATACGTGTGAATGAACCAGAACAAGAAAGCATCCAATAAATCCTTATCATGAAGAGAAAGCCTTGCATAAAAATTATTGATAACAATATTACTCGGGAGCTCGTGAATGGGACATTTAAGCATTAATAACTTCATTCACCCCCCCAAGCTTGGGAAATAATCTCTCCATCATGAGGCCAGAAATTATATATTTGATTCCGATCTTTATGAATCTCACTGGGAGGATAGAATTTAGAATAAAAGAGAGGTACAATTTCCTCCCATCCAATAGATTGACCATTCTTTAGCATTTTGTACCATTCCGTAGATTTCTCCCTTCAGCGATAAAGATAATAATTTCCCTTTAACTTGATCCGTTGTAATACCTGCAAACCTGAATAACTCACATAATTCATGTATAAAGAGAAAATGATCACCCGGATGGACAGTTCCATCAACAAAATAGCAGTTATCCATAACACATCCAACAATTTTCATAGGTATTTTAGAAGGATCCAATTCAGCAGATAAAGGGTGATCTACTACCCTAGCAGTAACAGTAGTACCCTTAAATAGAGAACCATATGGACTATCCATAATGAAATAAAGCAGCAGATAGAAATAAAAACGACACCCACAGTAAAAGTTTCTCTTACTAATTCCACTTACCAATAGAGCTTCAATCCCCGGTGCCAGAAAATAGTCTTGTTGACCCACAAGTATAGGGGGTGTATCGTAGTACTTTTGATAAATAAGAGTGTTAAACCCAACAAGGAGCAGAAGGTGTTGACAAGCAGGTTGGATAGAGGATTCACTTTAAACACTAGCAAACATGTTTTTGGTGGTTTTTTATGTAGCAAATAAATAAAGTACGAGTAAATAAAAGACAATAAATATATTTGCAACGAGTGGCCCAATCCTTTTTAGAGCAAAGGACAAGCCAGTCGTTTTACTTATGATTACCAAACGTTCTCGAGGACACATGGGAACTTCGTCAAGCGCTTTCGTTTCATACAGTTTATGAATATTTATTGTTTTGATATATGTTGTGTGGGTGGACCTATGCTAATGCACCGCCCAACTAGGACTAATACATACTTGTGATTAAACCCCTTGGAACCATCTGGAACTATAAGAAAGTAATTAAGATAAATCTAACCACAACCTTAAATTCTGGGATCCTACACTCCCTCGTGCATCGGTTTCCTAACGGGGGTTGAGGTTTCTGTCACTCCGTCAAACCCACAATTATTAGCCAAATACACAATGCATCCCTCTAGGCCCATAAAGATGAAGTGTCGTGTAGTCGACATTCATATGGCACCACTAGAAGAATAACACACTAGTAGGAAAAGGCTTATAGCCACCAGCTTATCGCTGGCGAACACATTTTTGTCTTTGCCAGCGCTATTAGCGCTATTAGCGCAAGGTAAATTTTCCGTGAATTTTGGCATGATCTTTGCTAAAAATATCACATATTAGAGTGTCCGAGAAATTTGGACTCATATGGGGTATACATTGTCTAAATTGCAGGATATGTTGAACTAGTTTCGGGTTTTCTCTCCTTAATTAGATATGGATCACAACGACAAGGCGGGTGGTTCTGGGAACGGACGCGGAGACGAAGATGCGTGGCTTTCTGTGCTTAGCGCCGGAGGAGAACCCTTAGATCTGCAACCGGAGCTAGAGACGCAGGGCGACTATGCAGACGACGAGATGGACGAAACCATTCGTCAGGAGCTAGAGCCGCGCACTGATACATTGGGCGGAGAAGGTCAAACCGGTAGTGGCACCGAGGATGCCGCCTCCGGTAGCGAGGCGTCGCGTAAGCGCAAAAAAAGGCGACACAACATGCTCGCCACCATCCGACAAGAGTTCACGGAAGTGGACCCCAACAGCGGTGAGCCTATCGAGCCGGAGATTTACGCTAAGGGGTAAGGAAACCAGATAGGATGCATAGATCGAGACTTTGGCAACGTTAATATGATGCAGCTCAGAGATAAAGAAAACAAGGCTATGGCCGCCCTGCTGATTGAGAAGCTGCACACGAGGTACAAGTTCCTGGATCCTTATGACAACCAAGACCTGAAGAGTAATCTGGTCAACTCGTTAGCACTGGGAAAGTTCACCAAGGCGTTTACGACTTGGAGATCCAGTTTGCGGGCGATGATTGCGAACGGTAAGGGTTTCGATGAGATCCGTAAGATGTGTCCCTCCATTTCCGAGGAAGACTTGGCCCAATTCGAGCTTGACGAACTCAAACCGGAAAGGGTGGCATTGAGTAAATGGGGAAAAGATTTCCGAAAAAAGAACATTGGCCCTCACAATCTCGGAAGCCGGGGTTACCGTGGGAAGGCGAAAGTTTGGGCTAAGGAGGATGCGCAGAGAGAAGGGCCGAACCCGTATGACAAGATCACCGACCCGCAGGTGATTTTTTTTTGTCAAGGCTCATTATAGGGAAGATCCCAAAAAACCCGGCGATCTTGAGTTGAACGAGAAGGTCAAACATTTCGAGAAGAAATATCTCGAGGAAGAAGAAAAAGAACTTTATCTCAGTCTGAAGGGGGGTCCTCGGCGACGATGAACAAGGACCCATATGACACCCCTTTTCTTAGGGCGCTTAACGCGATGAAGGGAGTGCCCCTTGACAAGAAGCCGCATCGTGGCCATGTGCATGGCCTCGGAAAGGGTCATCGACATGTGCACTACTACCCGGACAGTAAGGAGAAGAGAAAGGAGCGGAACAAGGTGCCGGAGAAGACGGTAGACGAGCTTGTGAACCAGAGGCTCAACGTGCTCCTCCCTACCATCGGTGTGTCCGTCGCTCAGTCCTTAGCGCCATGGATGGCAGGTGGAGGACAAGGGCCGCTCCCCGAGATCAACATAGCCCAAATGGTGCCGCCTGCTGCGCAGAACGTGGCCCCCTTCGTGGCGCTTGCTGCGCAGAATGTGGCCCCCTTCGTGGCGCCTGCTGCGCAGAACAAGGCAGCCCCCAACCCTGAGCCGCAAGGTCGCAAAGATCCGTCGCCGCCGGCCCACCACGTCTCTGCAACGCCGCCGCCGACACTTAGCGGTCCATCGCCCTTGTCCGAGCTCAATACCCTCACGGTAATTCAACGTCCACTGCTTAATTATATATTATGACTTGATTCGTGACGGCCTCAGTCTCTAACGACGATCGCGTGACGTTTCGCAGGCCGACGAGACGAGATGCACATTGCTCCTTCGTGTGAACAGCGATTTAAAGGACATGGCCAAAGGAAAAATCATAACACCTCTCAACCGCGTATCCCACGGCGTCCGTATGCCCGAGGACGTGTTCAGAGTGACATTAAGTCGGGTGCTCCCTTGTTGCGGTGCTCTCGATCCTCCGAACCAACCCCCCGCAGCAGACAGCGAGTTGAACCTGGAGCAGTGCTTGGTTTGGCCATTGACCTGGCCGAAATCACTAATTCGTTTGGAAAGTACTCCTGTCAACACTCCAACACCGGTCCAGGGGTCGGGGCACCCAAGCCAACACAAGGATTTCTCACCTGCAAAGTCCGTGCAACACGACGGCGATGATGCTGAAGATGAGAACCCCAATGACTACCTCTTCGACGATCCTTACGAGGGGGCGCCCGGCCTGTATGATCCTTACGAGGGGGCGCCCGGCCTGGATGATCTTGATAAACTTTTCTTTCCAGCGGAGGAAACGGATAAATATCGATGCACAAAGCGTCTTTTCTCTTCTCAAGAACCGGCAGCCCCCGAGCAAGAAGCCATCAGCCAGGACGCCCTCAAAGAGGCGGTAGCAGATGTATTTCATCAGAATCAGCCTAAGATCAAGTATGCACAGAAAAGAACTAAGAAGGGTCCTGCCGTTACATCGATGAGCCAACCGGTGGAGGGGACCAAGTCTAAGCCGCAGGCAGAACGGGTATTGGACAGGATACCCATACACGACTGGCATAAGATCCATGAGTTGGGCAAACCGATGCTTCCGCCGAGGTTGGCCTCCTTGCTGACAGGTGATATGCTTAGCGTCCATTACGGTGTTCAATTTATGGAGACGATGCTTCTCAAAGAGAAAAATCCAACGCTGCCGGTTTTGATCGCAAAGGTGCCATCTACGGTGGGATTTGTCACTGAAGGCAACGCAAACAAGATCATCGTGAGATTTGACGACATTTTTCGTATGTTCCACATGAAATCCCTCCACTCGTCAATCGTCCGTCTGTTTACGCTCAGTTTGGCGCATCAACTATCCATAGAGAATGTCAAAAGCATCGGGCTAGCAGACCCCTAATACATGCACGACATGTACTTGAACAACCCCAAGGGTAGGGCAAAATCGGCAAAGTACCTCGAACAACTGTTGCTCAATAACCATATGCACAAGAGGATCACCCTCGTGCCTTACTTTCCCGAGTAAGTTATATTTCCCATCTTTACATAAGTTTGCGCATATACAATTTTTGAGGATTATATATATGGACTCTCCTGTTTTGCGCAGAAACAAATACGGCACCCTCATCATGCTCTACCCGAGAGACGCGCACACAGTATATCTCGACTCCGGGAGTAGGATGAAGGAGAAGAACTACTCCCTCATCAAGTCTGTTCTCTATGATGCTATGGACGGCTACATCAGGGGGGAAGGATTCTGTGACAGGAAGAAACAAATTCAAGGCAAATATGAGTTCAGACACAAAACAGAGTTTCCCTGCCCCAAGCAGGCGCCAGGCGGCCATATGGAGGCATGGTACCTCATCCAACACATGATGGAGATCGTGAAGGACCAACAGAGTCTACAATACATGTCTGCTGTGGACAAATGGTCTCGCGGCATCGTCGAATGGTCTGATGCTGAATTCAGACAAAACTTTGGTCGCATCCAGCGCAAGCTCACCACAATCATCTATAAGGATGTAGTAACTAAAGACTCGGTGTTCCACTGGAACTCCCCACCATCTAACAATGAGTTGCGACAATGTGTGCTAGAGCAGACTGACAAGAGACCATCCAA
Organism: Alopecurus myosuroides; assembly: GCA_028641055.1. Classification (NCBI taxonomy): domain Eukaryota; kingdom Viridiplantae; phylum Streptophyta; class Magnoliopsida; order Poales; family Poaceae; genus Alopecurus; species Alopecurus myosuroides. The sequence continues at coordinate 23,876,621 of CM054060.1, forward strand.
CTTATTAGAAGATGCTCTTCCGTTTCCGCCGGAAAAGAAACAAAAGATCACAACATCGAGGAAGAAATGATCGACGATATGTATTCGATTCGTTACGAATTGCTCCTAATAAGAACTTGTGATTTTCTTTGCCGGTCTAATGCTTTTATCTTGGTCTAGAGAGAGATGAAGAAGTGGACGACGCGCTGGCTCGAGCGAAAGATCGCAATCGGAGGCGGATCAAGCTAAAGCGGAGGCAGACCGCATATATATATATGTCTTGTTTGCGATTGATCTATATCACGCGTTGTATCGATGTCATACTTTTGTAATCGTTAAACTAATTAGATGGCTATTTATGAAAAGGATGTTATTGAGATCAATGTGTCATACTTTTGTAATGGTTCGAGAGATCGATGTGTATTAATATTTATGAGAAGGATGTTATTGAGATCGATGTGTTATTATTTTCGTTATCAATATTGGATCTCGGTTTGTGTATTGCATATACATATATCTAAGAGTGATTTATATGTGTGAACTATAGAAATTACATGTATTTGGACTTGTATAGTAGAATACCAGGAAAATACAAACTGTTATACGAAAATAACAAAAAAAATAAAAAACTGGGAGCAATAGCGCTGGCGAACAAAATACGTACCGCTGGCGAACCTCAGTTGCTACCGCTGGCGAACACAGCGCTGGCGAACACGACCTGGTTCGCAAGCGGTAATATGTACTACCGCTGGCGAAGCGCTGTTCGTCAGCGGTAACCCGCTACCACTGACGAGCTAGCGATGGCGAACAACCCTTTGCCAGCGGTAGGCCAATTTTGTTCGTCACTGGTAGAGGTTTTCCTATTAGTGACACCACAACTTAAATATCAAACCATTAGATATTACTTCAACATAATTACACTACTAACATCTTGACTTCTCTCATGTCCCCAAGAACTAAACAAACCACTCACAATACTATTATATAGATCATAATAAGAGGTGATATAATGATGAATAACAATCTGATCATAAAGTGCAAACACCGATAAATCTCGTAAGCATAAACTACTAACAAGTAATCCACACCGGGAGAGAGATCTAGTGAAGAACAAAGATACAGAACCCTAATTGTTACAGCGGGACGAAGATTGATGGTGAGGGTGATGGTGCTGGTGATGATGATGATGACGATCTTGATGATACCCGGAGCGATGACGGTGACGATGGCGACGATTTCCCCTCTCCGAGGAGGAATTTCTGCGGCAGATTTCTCACTGCCAAAGAGCTTTTCTGTCAGTGTTGTTTTCCGCCCCGAGGAGGCGGCGGAATATTTCCTTGATGGTTCTCTGAGTCTTAGGGTTCCCTGGGGTCAAGTACGCGAAAGGAGGCGGCAAGAGGCGGGATAGGGTGGCCACACCACCCCAGGCGCGGCCAAGGGGGGGCGCACCCCATAGTGGTGATGGCCCCTGGTGGCCCCCCTTCGGGTCTCCTCGTGGCTGGCTCCCTGTTCTGAACTTCTAAGAATCCTCTGATTCCCCCTTCTTCTTCCGATCTTCTGAAATAGGGTATCTTGACGGTGCTTTTTTTCCATCAGATTTCTGTTCCCGATGTTATTCTCCAATAATTATTAAACATGCAAAATAAGATGAAATAACGTAAGTAATGCATCATAATATGAAATATATCGATTAATAACAAAAACTTACAATATAAAATAGTGCTACAAAATGGACATATCAGTAAGCGAGAACATATCTAATGTGTGGCGGCCAATATGTCTACCACAATTTTTGTGCGTAGGTTTGGCTGCGCGGCTTACATAGCAGGGTGGGGGTAGTAGATTTTTGTATTAGGCCAAAAAAGGAGGGAATGAAAATTTTCAAGTTAAAGGAGGGAACGAAAACAGTTCCAAAAGGAGAGTGGCGGGAAGCTTGAATAAACGTTTGTACATAGATTATATCTGACACGTCTTTGTTTAAAATTGTATACAGTTATCTAGTAATATGGTACAACAGCACAAGTTTCAACTATTACATCATGAGATTTCAACTTTCAGAGTAAGATGATTCTACATTAGTGTTTAAACCAAATGACAAAGTTATGGACATGCACCATTGATAGTTTGTGATCTAGTTCCCATATGTGTCAAGAAGTTGTACCTTGGCATGGGAGGATAATGTTTCCAACTTGGGTTTTCAAATACATTTTTCCAAATGTCATTTTTCATTTTAAAATTGTTAAAATTGACTTATTTTGTAAAGCAACCATAAGAAATATGGTGCAAAATGGAACCCATACAATTTTCACACAAAGTAGTCCTCATTTGATGGATAGTCCTCAAATATAGGAGTTTTCTCGAATTCTACCTAATTTCTCCCATTTAACTCATTATAAGCCAATTTGCTGAAACTGATTCAAATTTGAACTACAAGTGTGTGATACTTTCCCAATGAATTTCTGTAAAAATGAATTTAAGGTGCACATGGGTCGGTTATTTCATAGAAACTTTCATAGTTTTGACAAATTCGCCCCCTTTGAGTGGATGGCCATGTTGGGCATTTTGGCAAAGTTTTCAAAAAAAACTCAAAAAAAGTGAGAGTTAACTCAAAAAAAATCCTTTGGCATGGACTCCTCTTATGTCCACTAGTTGCTACGAAAAATGATAAACCTAATAATTACCATACTTTACATAAATTTGCATCACAAGGAGGCCTATCATCAATGAACACGAGAATAAGTTTCAAAGTCAAATGACCAAGTTATGGCCATGCACCACGCATAGTTTGTGATCTAATGCCCATACGTGGCGATTGGTTATACCTTGGTATGGGAGAATAATGTTTCCAACTTTGGTTTTCAAATTAATTTTTCCAAATGTCATTTTTCATTTTAAAAGTGTCAAAATTGACTTTTTTGTGTGAAGCAACCATAAGAAATATGGTGCAAAATTGCACCATCCAATTTTCACACAAAGTAGTCCCCATTTGATGGATAGTACTCAAATATTAGGAGTTTTCTCCAATCCTACCTAATTTCCCCATTTAACTCATTCTAAGCCGATTCACCGAAACTGATTCTAATTTGAACTACAAGTGTGTGATACTTTCATCATGAATTTATGAAAAAAATCATTTTAAGGGGCACCCGGGTTGGTTATTTCAGAGAAACTTCATCCTTTTGGAAAATTCGACCACTTTGAGTGGATGACCATGTCGGGCATTTCGGCAAAATTTACAGAAAATTCAAAAAAAAAGTGTAAGCTAACTTAAAAAAAATCCTTTGGCAAGGAATCCTCTTATGTCCACTAGTTGCTCTGTGTCGTGGTGGTGTCACGGCAGATGCCATGGGATGGCTAAAGATGTGGGGACGATGGACGCTGGAGGTGTCCGGGGAGGGATCACGCGACGAGTAGCCGCGTGAGGTAAGATCCACACAACATAAACAACACGATGTACCCAGGTTCAGGGCCCTCGTGAGGAGGTAAAACCCCTACTCCTGCCTTTCTCTATGTATTACGATGTCTCTCCGAGTAGCCACAGTACAAATGGTATCGCTACCGAGTAGCCTTTCTCTCCTCTCCGAGTAGGGCTAGGTCAAGAACTTAGGGTTTCTAGGGTTCCCAGTGAGCAACCGTTAGCGTATGGGAGCATGCCTCGCGCAGGAGGCGGCGGGGCACCTTATATACACGGTGCCTAGCCGGATACGTCCAAATCTAGACAAGTGTCGACATAGTGTGCACATCGTCCTTTCTCCGAGTACCCGCTGACAGCTTTGGTTCCTAACCTTGGCTGCTTCTGTAAAGTCGTTGGGCAAAACTAGGGGACAGACTGGTAACACTGTACCTAGGCACAGAGTAGGCCCCCCTTATCCTGCCACAGCCTGCTTCCATGCTGTCACTGTCAGGCAGGCCGTCCCCACGTGAACAGTAGTTCGAATGCTGCCAAGTACGGACCCAGGATACGCGGGATCCTGTGTCAGAACGGCTCCTTTGACTTCCTGGCCCGAGTAGTTTCCCGCCAATGGTTCCCGCCAATTGTACTCGGGCCAAACCTTTACTCGTCAGGGTAGAACTTGATTGATATCTCCTTCTGGTCATCTTGAGGTGAGACCGAGTAGCAGTCGACCGGGTAGCGAGTACCTGGTAGTCGGCTACTCGACCAAACCTCTCTTCTGTAAGCGGCCTTTACCACCTGTCTTTACCCTACTCGGGGGTAACCCCCCGACAGCAGTCCCCGAAGCTGGTTGAGTCTTGCGAACTTGTTCACTAGGCTCTGCCAGCTTAAAACCAGCCTTTGCATCTCAGCCATCGAACCTCAAGATGCCGAGTAGGTCCTCCGAGTAGCTATCTGGAAAGCACCTTGAGTTTCCTCTTTTCCGAGTAGCACTTGCTTTCTACTCTGTAACCGAGTAAAAAGACTTAGCGAAATTTCTCAGATTGAGCCTCTGCAGCACAGAGCACAATCCAGCCCTTCGCGCAGCAACTGCACACGTGTCAAGCATCCACGACCTTGTCGTTTGGTTGCCCAGGACACGACCTGCCACGCGTCCAGTTTTCACGCGATGGGCCCACCGGCCGTCATGTCCCATCAAGTGCAGTTATAGGCCACGATTCGGTGGTGGGATCCACTGTGGCCATTACGCGCGCAACCGGCGCTTGTGTGCGTTTCTAGCCGGCCACAGGATCCGCCACACGCCACAATCGATCCCACTACCAAGACGGTAACGGTAAACTCGCGGAGGAGATATAAATACCCCCGCCGGTAACTTCCTTTTCCCCTTCCTTCGCACCATTCCTTCTCTGTCTCCTGCTCTTCTCCGCCACCGTGCTCTCCGCCGCCGCGCAAGCTCTCGCGCCGCCGCGGATTCGATTCACCAGCCAACTCCTCTTGAAATCTTCCACCTTCCCAACTCGCCACGATGGCCAAGTCAGGCTGGGCTGGCTCCTGCGTCACTGCGGAGGATTGCGCCTGGCTCGTCAATACCCGGCGGGTCCCTCCCGGCGTGGAGTGCCGGGCGCCGGACGGCGAAATCGTGCCGTCCCCGCGGGAGGGGGAGCGCGTCGTCTTCCTGGCGCATTTCGAGCGCGGGTTTGGATTGCCCGCGTCCGATTTCCTGCGGAAATTCCTCAACCACTTCGGCATCCAGATGCACCATCTGCCGCCGAACGCCGTGGTCTTCCTCGCCTACCACGCCGTGGTCTGCGAGGCCTTTCTCGGCATCCGGCCACGTGGGAGACGTGGCTCAGGTATTTCCACCTGCGCCAGCAGTCTACCGGGAAGAAGGACTCCGCGGGCGTTGCCCGCGCCACCGACACCGGCTGCGCCATGATGGTGCAGCGGTCCGGGACGAACCACCCCCGCGTCAAGGGGCTGGACTCCGTCAAGCTATGGCAGAAGACGTTCCTCTACGTCAGGAACGTTGCCGCCGAGCCAGGAGCCCCGGTGAACGACAGAATCAACCTGCCCGTTTGGTGCAATCGCGCTCCAATCGGGATGTACTGGAAGGACAAGCCCGTCAACGACGACGACGCCATCGAGATGGAGAATCGACTCGGCTGGCTGAGGGCGGAGGGCCTCAAGAACGACGACCCGGTGGCCTGCTGGATCCAGCGCCGAGTACTGCCCTTGCAGGAGCGGTGCCATCTCATGTGTTACATGGGAGGGCCCCGCGACTGCACCAGGACCACCACCATCGAGATCGACAACATCGACGTCCCCTGGCATGCCAGGAACATCTTGACGACAAGCCTTGGCGACCACTGGCAATACGGGTTCGTCCCGTACAGCCGTACAAAACCGATTGAGCGGGTACGCCTTCCTTACTTTGCTCTCTGCATAAATTTTCCGAGTAGGTAGCTTCTCCTTCTTGCATCAACTAGCAATTGCCTTTCGTTCCGAGTAGGACATCTAGCCGAATCGCCTTAGGATTTAGTATGCTTTGTGTTTGCACGCCTTGCCGGGTAGCCTACTCGAGAACGATTCTTAGGCTCCATGTGCTTTATGCCTGCACGCCCTTCCGAGTAATGTCTCTCGGCAAACATGTGTAGGCTTAGTATGCTTTGTGTTTGCACGCCTATCTGAGTAAAATGCTTAGTAAACTGCCTAGGCCTTGTGTGCTTTGCACTTGCACACCTATCCGAGTAGAGTTCCTTCCTGGTACTCGGCTGGTTTGTGATCCTTCTCTGTTTTTCAGGTTCTCACTCGCCAGATAATTGAGAGCTGCGAGGTCTTTGAGGGCAACTGGTCTCCTGACCGTGAGGAGGATGATGTGCCCTCTTCTGATGCCGTGGAGCAGCCCAACCTCTCTCGCTCCCCCGTCCCTGACAAGCGCGATGCTCTCCGCACCTGGTCCGACGAGGATTTTGATGGTAACTGTACTTTCATTCTGTTTGTCTCCGAGAAGCATCAATCCCTCGTTGGCTGTTTCTGATTCTTTCCTCTTTTCTCTTTGATTCCCAGATGAAGCTGCCGCGGACAAGGACGACGAGGACGAAGACGAGACCGAGGGCGATGCGCCCCTAGTCGTCAAGCCCCTGGCCGTCGCCGCTCCTGAGACCCGCAAACGGGCTGGTAGCGTGGCACCAGCGCCCCCTGCCAAGAAGAGGAAGCCCGCCGAGAAGAAGGCGGTTGCGAAGAGAACCAGACGAGAGCTCAAGTGCACCACCGCGTAAGCCCTCTTCTCGGTCACCTCCCTTCTCGCGCAGTGCTGTTTTCCCAAATTCCTTCTGATTTCTAGTTTCCCTTTCTCTGCAGTCCTCCTATGGACGCGAATGCAGCTCTCGCGTCCGACCAAGCCAAGAAGAAACCAGTACCTCTGGTCAACCTGGACGATGATGATGATGACCACAACGCCAACACTGCTGCTGCCAATCCACAGGCCGCTGATGCACAAGGAGCAGCGTCTGAACCAGCAGCACAGGACACTGCCGTCCACGACGAGAGACCCCCTTCTCCTCCGGCTAGCAACGCCGAGGAGAATCAAGATCACGAGATGCAAGACAACACCGCCGCAGAGCGGCCTGAAGCAGAGCAAGAGCAGCCCGCCACAGGGGCTGCTGCACAAGAGAGCCTCGCTGCCGCGCAGCGAGTAGAAGACACCACCGCCACGGATGCCACTGCTTATCCATTGAGCAGCGTGCAACCGGGCGTGACACCGAGTAGCGCCCAGCCAGGAGCTGCACAAGACGATGGATCTGCTGCGCCACCAACTGCGCAAGGCCCTACCGCACCAACTGCGCAAGGCCCTACACCGTCAACTGCGCAAGGCCCTACACCGCCAACCTCCTCCTCGCCGTCGAAGACCAAGGATGCATCCAGCCCTCCTGCCGGGCGAGTAACCAGGCAGCGAGCCTTGGAAGCTCTGAGGGACGAGGTTGTCAGAAGGGAATCCGAGAAGGAAGCTGCTGAGAAGGCCAAGGCCGAGAGGAAACTGCTGACAAGGAGGCTGCTGAGAAGGCCAAGGCTGAGCAGAAGAAAGCCAGGGCTGAACAGAAGAAGGCCGAGAAGCAAGCTGCCGAGCAGGCAGTCGCCGAGAAGGCGAAGGCCAAGACTGACGGCAAGGCGACTGCGGATCTCGAGAAGCAGAGGGTTGAGAAGGAGCAAACGAAGAAACGGGCCAGAGACCAGAGTACATCCTCAGGCGGAGCGCTCGTGATCCACGAGTCCGGCCCGATTCCTGCTGCGCTCTCGGCTGATGCTCGCGCTGCTGGTCAGCCCTGCTACCCGGAGTACATGATTGAGGTTAGCCATCAGCACTCCATCGGCTTCCCTCCCAAAGACAAAGCTTTAGCTATCCAGAGGGGAAGGAAGGTTGTGGCCATGAACTCCCCTCCTCCAGATCCAAGCCAACAGCAATCTGTCAACATTGCTTCTCGCGGAGCCCAAGACAAACCAATAACTTCCAAGGGTCTTGAACAGGTTTTGGACACCGTTGGCCACATCAACGCCAGGTGGGACAGCAGGGTTCTCGGAGAGGAGAAATGGCACGGCTTGACCCTTGGCTCCATCGACCACATGCGCGTGGATTGGAACAAGGTTGATCTGGGACACAAGCCCATGTCCGTCTCCACCGAGACCGCAACCCTCGCAGCCAAGATGTTCCTGCATCGCAAGAACGCCGAGGACATCGAGCAGTCCTATGCAGTAAGTCTTCCTTGTCTTTTCCGAGTTGAACTTTCTTCTCTTCTACTCGCCTTTCTTCTTTCTTACCATCACCCCCAGTCCCCGAGATTTGGGTCGAGTAGACGGATACTCTCCGAGTAGCCTTCTACTCGGGTCGAATCTTCTCTGCTCTTGTCTAACTTGTTTTCTTCTCGCTTCTCAGGATAGCGTCCTTAAGCGGACCCACTTATACCGCATCCTTCTCTGGAACCACTCCATCGCCAGGAGGCGTATCGCCGTACTGGAGAAGGAGAAAGCAATGGCCGAGGCCGCGAGCAAAGATGCTACCACCAGCACCCAACAGCTGGCTGAAGTGCAAGGTACGCCTTTAGCTCCGCGGTTTCTGCGTTTTATGTTTACGCCCGCTTTTGCTTTCTTATGCGCTAACCCTTCCTTCTCTGCAGAAAAACTAAAGGCCTTGGCAGATGAACATGAAAAATGCCGTAGCTCATCTATCTTTTCGCAGAAGATCATAAGTCATTTGCTGAGGCACACCAAGATTGCGTCAAGCCAGCGGAGGTGGAGAAACAGCTATCCGACCAGGCCATTACTCTGGTGAAGGACCACACCACCGAGATGGAGAAGCTGCAGCTCCAGCTTCAGAAGGCACTCCAAGATGCCGTCAAGATTGGCGCCGAGAGGGACAAGGCCATCGCCGAGAAGGCCAAGGCCGAGACCACTTTCAAGGACAAGGAGAGGGCCCTTGAGCAGGAATGTGAAACCTTGAAGAAGACCAATGCTGATCTCTTTGCTCAGATGGATAGCTTGCGCCTGATCCAAGAAAAGCACATTGGCAACGAGGAGTCCTGGAGAACCAAGCTGCAGCAGCTGCGCCGCCAACTGATCGGTAAGTTTTCTCTTCATTGCATCTTTTCTTCTCGGTCTTGTTCCTTCCCGGCTTCTTTTTTCTTTCTCGGTTTTTGATCTTGCCACTTGCTATTTCAGATATCTGGCCTCGTCTTGATTCTTCCTCTGCGCCTACGGTAGCCAAGGCCCGAGCAGTTCGCCTTTCGCTGGGTGAGCCAATTGACACCAGGGCTGATATCGAGGACAGCTTGCTGGTGCTCAAAGGTTACTTCGAACAGCTGGCCGGCGTCGGAACTGATTTGATGCATGCGGGCTTTGAGCTCCACCGGCTGTTCTGGCCTCATGACCCCCAGCCAAGGAACATGCGGGATCTCGCCCTCAAGCTGGAGAACGTGAAGGCCGAGCTGAAAAAATGGCGAGCCTCTGGAGCCCGTGCTGGTGCGGACGTGATGCTTCTCTGCATAGCATCTTGGTATGAAAACCTGGATATGCAGCGCATCCGCGGGAAGCGCAATAATTCCAAGTGGGAGATGGATGCCGAGAGCGTGGCCTTGCGCAAGCAGATTGCGTATGAGGTCGCAGAGTGCGCCGAGACGGAGATCTACATCGAGGGCGTCCCCGAACCCGACACCGAGTACGAGGACGAAGGAGATGATGACGAAGACGATGACCTTGACGGCTTCTTCGAATCTCCCAAGGGCAAGGCCGGAAAGGGAAAGGCCACCGTCGTCGCGAGTAGCGATGAAGACGAAGGGGCGCACATCGACTCCGAGCCACTCGACTTCGGCACCTCCTCAGGTGCTGCTCTCGATGACACGGTGCCTCCTCCTGGCCACGCCTCAGGTTCCTCCTCGGCTCCAGGACCCGTCTCGGTGGCCACGGCCACTTCCGAGCAGGCGGCCACCCAGGATGATGCCGAGATGACGGAATCCGCCACCGTCCAGACGGGAGCGGGTGCCACCCAAGCCAGCACCGAAGGAACGGCTGCCGCGACCGCCACTGAAGAAACTGCTGCCAAGACCGCTGCTGAGGAAACATCAGCCAAGGCCAGCGCCGAGAACACTGCCTCCTCATCTTGAAGCAACCTGCATTCTCTTTCAAACTTGAACACTTATCAGATCCCCGGGATGCCGGGAGCAGATGTAATAGACTACCTTTATCTTGCTTGCTACTCAGTTTTTATGCCCACTCGGTTTATGTTGACATTAATCAATTTGAACGACACTGGCTTAATGCCGAGTTGTGTTTCCATGCGAGTCCCCGAGTAGCATTTCTTATTCACCCTGTCTTTTCATCTCTGCTCTACCTGCGACTTGTCGCTTGTTTGGTATTCGAGTCACAAGAATCAAATAGCAAGGCTGCAAATACTTAGCCGCTAGAAACAATCATGGTAACGCAGCCCACCACTTAGCCGAGAAGACGAGAACAGGGAACAAAAAGTAACCGACAATCTACTCGGTTCCTGCACTCTTTCTTCCTTAGTGATTTTCGTGTGCTCATTGACCTTTTGCTTGTTCTCTTGCTTGCCATGAAGCCGGGTTTCGGACAGCATCAGAGTCGAAGAGTTGGCATATAGGTTTAAACACAGCACTCAATGCACTTATGAGTTCTGAAGTGGAGCAACCGAATAGACAAAGGAACAAGCCGAGTAAGAAAAACACTTAGAGCAATTTTGGACGAGGGCAGTCCCCGAGAACAATTTCAGATTGCAGAGTAGAATTTCAACTCGGATAAAAGGGTACATACACATTTTTGCTTACGAATGAAAACGACGAAGTAGAGCTACATTCCAGGGACGCTTGGTTTCCTCTCCAGCTTTATCTGCCCTGTTCGCCTGCGATGGGCGCACATCTACAAGATAGTACGCGTCATTGTGCAGCGCTTTGCTGACAATGAAAGGCCCTTCCCATGGAGGAGACAACTTGTGCATCCCGGCTGTGCGCTGCACAAGCCTAAGGACCATGTCTCCTTCTCGGAAAACCCTTGGGTTTACCTTTCGGCTATGATAGCGCCGCAGGTTTTGCTGGTAGATAGCCGAACGTGACAGAGTCAGCTCTCTTGCTTCTTCAAGCAGGTCAACGTCGTCTTCTCGAGCTTCTCTCGCCTCCACCTCAGTGTAGAGGGCTACTCGGGGGGAGTCATGCTCTAGGTCTATTGGAAACACGGCCTCAGCCCCGTATACCAAGAAGAATGGCGTGTAGCCGGTTGACCGGTTAGGGGTAGTCCTTAGACTCCACAACACCGCTGGCAACTCTTCTAGCCAACACCCTGGTGTTTTCAGCAATGGCTCAATCAGCCTTGGCTTGATGCCTGCCAGTACCATCCCATTTGCTCTCTCAACTTGCCCATTGGAGGCAGGGTGCGCGACTGACGCAACGTCTAGTCGGATATGCTTATCTCTGCAGAATCGCACCATTGCCCCCTCTGCAAAGTTGGTGCCGTTGTCGGTGATGATACTGTGCGGGTAGCCATATCTCATGATCACATCCTTCACAAACTTCACAGCTGTGGCCCCATCGCACTTTCGAATAGGTTTCACCTCGATCCACTTGGTGAACTTGTCCACCATGACCAAGATATGTGTCATATTGCCTTTAGCCGGCTTGAAAGGACCAACCATATCCAAGCACCAGACAGCAAATGGCCATGTGATAGGAATTGTTTTCAACTCGGAAGCTGGCATGTGAATCTTACTTGCGAACATCTGGCAGCCGGTGCACTTCCTCACAATATCTTCAGCTTGCTGCAGTGCAGTGAGCCAGTAGAAGCCATGCCGAAAAGCCTTCTTGACCAAAGCCCGAGAAGAGGCGTGATGCCCACATTCCCCTTGATGTATCTCCACCAGGATTTCTTCTCCTTCTTCTGGGCTCACACAACGTTGCAGCACGCCGGTGGCACTTCTCTTATGCAGCACATCTCGGACTATGGTGTAGCCCTTGGACCTTCTCTGAATCTGCCTCGCAGTCACCTCATCTTCAGGTAAAGTGCCGTCCCTTAGAAAGGATAATATGGGCATTGCCCAACTCGGTGTCTCCCGCACGGGAAACACTGGTTCGTCCATTTCCATTGGGACAGGCTCTGGTGGTTGCACAGGAGGAGTAGGAGCGCTTCTCTGCAGCCCAGACCGATTGGCGAGAACTTCTTCAATGAATGCAACAGCTTCTGGGTTGAGGGCGGCAGTCCCCGAGTAAGGAGTGGCAGTCCCCGAGTAAGGAATGGCAGTCCCCGAGTAGGGAGTGGCAGTCCCCGAGTAAGGAATGGCAGTCCCCGAGTAAGGAATGACAGTCCCCGAGTAAGGAATGGCAGTCCCCGAGTAGGGAGTGGCAGTCCCCGAGTAAGGAATGGCAGTCCCCGAGTAGGGAATGGCAGTCCCCGAGTAGGGAATGGCAGTCCCCGAGTAGAGGACGGCAGCCCCCGGGTTCCCTGCAGCACTCTCCCAGTCAATCTCCATTGGGTCAGATTCTTCACTTGGCAGAGAAGGGACAAAGATGGATTCCGAGTTGGGGGAAGGCTTGATGGATGGCTTCCTCAAATGCTCCAAGGCAATCCCTGCCGGGATGGACTGCCGAGAAGATCCCAACTTGGATAGCTCGTCTGATGCTTCGTTCTCTGCTCGGTGAATGTGCTGGAACTCACAGCCTTCGAAAAACCCAGTCATTGACTGCACCAGGAAGCGATACGACGCCATGTTGGCATCCAAAGCATCCCAGGTACCTGAGACTTGCTGCACCACCAGATCCGAATCGCCATAGCATATAATGCGCTGCACACCAACCTCCTTTGCTACTCGCAAACCATGCACCACTGCCTCGTACTCGGCTACATTGTTGGATGCCTTGAAATGAATCTGCAGCACGTACTTGAGTTGATCCCGCTTGGGTGATGTAAGCACCACGCCAGCACCAAGGCCTTCTTTCACCTTTGAGCCATCAAAGTGCATTTTCCAATAGTTGGAAACTGGAGCGGGAGGTTCATACTGCATCTCGGCCCAGTCCACAAGAAATTCCGCCAGGACCTGAGACTTGATTGCTTCTCTTCTCGTATACGCGGGAGCGTACGCGGCTAGCTCAATCGCCCACTTGGCTACTCTGCCACTCGCCTCCTTGTTTCCCATGATGTCCGAGATGGGAGCAGAGCTCACAACAGTGATGGGGTGCTCCTGAAAGTAATGTTTCAGCTTTCTGGCGCCCAGGTACACACCATATGTCATTTTCTGGTAATGCGGATAGTTTTGCTTGGAACTGGACAGCACTTCACTGAGATAATAGACTGGGCGCTGCACACTCTTGCCTTCTTCTTCTCGCTCCACCACTATCACCACGCTGACTACTCGGTTAGTCGCCGCAATGTACAGCAGCATAGGCTCCTTGGGTAGCGGACTAGCCAAGACGGGAGCGCTAGCCAGCATCGCTTTCAGCTCATTGAATGCCACATCCGCTTGCGGAGTCCAGACAAACTTGTCGCTTTTCTTCATCAGCTGGTACAGAGGCAGAGCCTTCTCGCCCATTCGGCCCAGAAAACGGCTCAGAGATGCCAGGCAACCTGTGAACTTCTGCACATCCTTCAATGATCTCGGCAAAGACATGCTCTCAATAGCTTTTATCTTAGACGGATTGGCTTCAATGCCCCGACTAGAAACCAGAAAACCGAGTAGCTTTCCAGCTGGTACACCAAAGGTGCACTTACTCGGATTCAGTTTCATTTTGTACCTGCGTAGGTTAGCAAAGGTTTCCTCCAGGTCGGCAAGCAGAGTATGTGTTTTATTCGTTTTGATGACAATGTCATCTACGTACACCTGCACATTCTTGCCGAGCTGGTCGTGCAAGCATTTCTGCATGCATCTCTGATAGGTTGCACCCGCATTCCTCAGGCCAAAACACATGACACGATAGCAATAAGCCCCGTACGGGGTAATGAAAGCAGTCTTTATTTGATCAGCAGGGTTGAGTGCAATCTGGTGGAAACCAGAGTAGGCATCTATGAAAGACAACAATTCACAGCCGGCAGTGGAATCGATCACCTGATCGATGCGAGGTAGCGGGAAGGGATCCTTGGGGCATGCCTTGTTCAAGTCGGTGTAGTCGACGCACATGCGCCATGCGGTGGCAGCCTTGGGATCTTCCTTTTTCTTCTCGACCATGACCGGGTTGGCTAACCAGTCCGGGTGCAGCACTTCCATGATGAAGTTACTGATCAGCAGCTTGGTGATTTGATCACCGATGGCCTTCCTTCTCTCATCCCCGAAGCGGCGTAAAGCCTGCTTCACGGGCTTGGCGTCAGGACGCACATGCAAAGAGTGCTCAACCAACTCCCTCGGGACTCCTGGTAGATCTTCATTGGTCCAGGCGAAAACATCCCGATTCTCACGGAGGAAGTGGATGAGCGCGCTTTCCTATTTCTCCGCCAACCCGGCACCAATGATGGCCACGCGCTCCGGGAACTCGGGGTCAACCTGGACTGTCTTGGTCTCCTTGGCAGCTTGGAAAGCAGTACCATGCTGGGTACTCGGCACACCTTGTGCGCCAGCTTGTGCGGACTGAGCCATGGCCACCACCTCGTACATCTTCTTCTTCTCGGCAGCAATCACCATTGACTCCGCCAGCTGGGAGCTAGCAGAGGCACACTCCATGGACTTCTTGTAATCTCCCGAGATGGTGATAATGCCATTGGGGCCGGGGATCTTCATCTTCAGATAAGCCACATGTGTGGAGGCCATGAACTTGCTCAGAGCAGGCCTGCCGAGTAGAGCATGATAGGGGCTCTGATGATCCACCACTTCAAACTGCAGGCGCTCTGTGCGGCAGTTCTCCCGAGTACCGAATAGCACATCGATCCACACTCGGCCAATCGGGTTGCATGAGATCCCGGGCACAATGCCATGGAACGTGGTCTTGCTCGGCAGCATCATGTTCTCGGCCAGGCCAAGCTTCTCGAGTGTGTCCTTGTACACAATGTTGATGCTGCTGCCGTTGTCGATCAGCACCTTGCTGAACCTCACATTCTTCTCGGGGCCCAGGAAGGTAGGATCCAGCACCAAAGCATAGGTACCCGGATTGGGCATCACCTTGGGGTGATCTGCCCGAGTCCACCTGATCTCCTGGTCGCACCAGTACATGTAGTGAGGGACAGCAGGAATCACTGCGTTGACCTCCATGGCCCGCCTGTGCTGTGACTGCTTGTCGACTGCCTCAGAGGTGAAGATCATATAGCTCTCATGGTGCTCTTGGTACTGGTTGGAGCCATTGCCCCCATTGTTGCCATTGTTGTTGTTGTTGCCCTGATAGTTGTTGTTGTTGCCTCTGTTGTTGTGGTTGCGGTTGTAGTTGTTGTTGTTGTTGCGGTATCTCTCGTTGTTGAAGTTCCGGTTGGCTCCTAAAGCCACCTGGTTGACATTCTCTCTTCTCGGATAGACTGGCGGCCGAGTTGCGGGCGCGCGAGTAGGCTGAACAGTAGCATTGGCAGCTGGCAGAGGAGGAGGAGGAGGCAAGCCATCACTCTTGATCACATCCCACCACTCGCATTGCCGAGTAGTATGGTTCGCAGGCCTTGAGGGGTGGTGAGTGTGGAAGCTGCATGGACCATCCTTCATGTCGTCGAAGACAAACTTCTTCGGCTGCTCGGAGTTCCCGCTACCCGGCAGCGCAGTGCGGAACGGTTTCTTGTTGCCTTGGCCCTGGTTCTGGTTCTGCCCGTAGGCTCCAGCAGGTTTCTGCCTTTGGCCACCACCGCCTCCGACATTCACTGCATTAACCTCCTCAGGGTCATACCGAGTATCTACTCGGCGCTTGTTGCGGAACTCATTGCGCTTGCTGCTGTTGAAGTTTCTTCTCGGCTCAGAGGAATCCATCAGTGGCTGAGTAGGATCACCGAGTGCGTACTGATCCGCAATCTTGATGGTCTCGGCCAGGGTGTTCGGCATCTCCCTCTGCAATCTCTGCCAAAGCATGCTGCCATGTCGGCAACCCTGCGCAAACCAAGTGATGGCCTGTGCCTCATTCACACCCTCACAGGTGTTCCTCAAGGTGCTCCACCGAGTAAGGTACTCGCGGTCCGTCTCGTCTTCTCGCTGCCGGCAAGCCGACAACTGCTGTGGCCTATTCGGCCTCTTGTAGGTGCTGGTGAAGTTGCTGACGAAGGCGTCCGAGAAGTCCAGCCAGCAGTTTATGCTGTGCTTGGGCAAGTTGTTGAGCCAAGTGCGAGCTGGACCTTCTAGCATCTGCGGGACGTACCGCACTGCCCATCTCCTGTTGCCACCCGCAATGTGGACTGCGGTGACGTAGTCATTGAGCCAATCTTCAGGCTTGGTGCTACCATTGTAGCTCTTGGTGCCTCTTGCAAGCTGGAAGCCCTTCACGGATGGCTCGTTCATGATGCGCGGGCCAAAGCACTCGGGGCCAGGAGGACCCGTGCTCTCAAGCCGCGCCGACAAGCTGATACGGTCCAGCTGGTGCCTTGCATCTCCAGGCGCCAACACACGCTCACCAACACGGTCATGAATATCATAACCTGCCATCTCCATAGCCGAGTAGCCATCATCATACCTATCCACATGCATTGCCGCGGGCTGCTCCACCGGGTTGGCGACTGGTGCCATTGGGCGCGGCTGCTGCCTCTGCCGAGTAGGCTGAGCTGCAGGCTGCCGAGAAGTACCCGGACGCGCGGCTTCTCGGACACGGCTTTGAGCTTGATGGGCTTGAGAGCCTGCTCTTGCAGCGTTGTGTTCCTGCCCGGGCTGCTGCGGCACAGTAACCTGTTTCGCGGCAGCAGCCGGGTCATACACCTGCATTTGCCTGTCTCTACCCGAACGCCCGCTGCGGCTCTTCTCGCGGCTAGGATGCGGAGATGAGGCTTGATCGTTAGATCTTGCCGCATGCGAGTGAATCACCTGCGAAGCTCCAGCTCCCGGGTTGGCCTTCCGGAACTCCTCGTTCTGCCTGGCGGCCTCCAGCACCAACTCGTTGAGCCTCTCCTGCTGCTTGAGACGCGCCTCTCCATCTAGGCGCGGCAACTCGGCAGCTACGGCTTGCGCGGCCCTGAGCGTCTTGGCGGGCGTGCTGTACCTTGGCCTTGTGAAGGTGTTCGCGGTGGCAGACTGCGCGGGCTCCTCCGCAACTGTCGCCATCTCGGCGCCCAGATTGCGCCGCGTAGCGCCTACCCTGCTGGGCCTCCTGGCAACCGGCGTGAAGCCGTGAGCCTTGTTGTACTCGAGCTGGTCCAAACTCAACTCGAGCCTGATCTTCTCCAACTCCGCCTGCTCGGCAAGCAGCTCCTGGCGTTGCCGCTCGAGCTGCTCCCGCGCGGCTAGGAGCTCGATGTCGGTGGGAGTAGGCATGCCGGTTCGCGCAGCAGACGCGGGGATGACCGTAGACGTGGAAGGCGGCAAGTTGCTCTCCTTCTCGTAGGGCCGGTGGTTCCTGCCACCAGCAGGCGGGTCGTCAACCTCCTCGACGACGGCCACAGCGCCAGTAGCAGCTGCGCCGGTGTTCGCCGCCAAGCCCGTCACCATCACCTCAGCGCAGCATGCAGAGCCGCATGCAGGCCTTCCGCGAGCAGCAACCACCGCAGGAGGATCCTCCGCGTCATGCACCAGCTCGGGGTAGGCGCTGTTGGCGACGGCGGCGACGTAGACGAGATGCGAGCCGAAGGAGATCACCGAGCCGCCCTCGGGCATGGCCATGCCGCCGAAACAGCCGGCGTTGTCGGTGACGAAGTCGAAGGAGCCGAATCTGTGGACAAGGCCACAAACTACGCGCTCCGCTGATGAAGATCCCGTCCGAACAGAAACTCCAGCCAGCGCCGCTGGTTGCCCCACGGTGGGCGCCAACTGTCGTGGTGGTGTCACGGCAGATGCCATGGGATGGCTAAAGATGTGGGGACGATGGACGCTGGAGGTGTCCGGGGAGGGATCACGCGACGAGTAGCCGCGTGAGGTAAGATCCACACAACACAAACAACACGATGTACCCAGGTTCAGGGCCCTCGTGAGGAGGTAAAACCCCTACTCCTGCCTTTCTCTATGTATTACGATGTCTCTCCGAGTAGCCACAGTACAAATGGTATCGCTACCGAGTAGCCTTTCTCTCCTCTCCGAGTAGGGCTAGGTCAAGAACTTAGGGTTTCTAGGGTTCCCAGTGAGCAACCGTTAGCGTATGGGAGCATGCCTCGCGCAGGAGGCGGCGGGGCACCTTATATACACGGTGCCCAGCCGGATACGTCCAAATCTAGACAAGTGTCGACATAGTGTGCACATCGTCCTTTCTCCGAGTACCCGCTGACAGCTTTGGTTCCTAACCTTGGCTGCTTCTGTAAAGTCGTTGGGCAAAACTAGGGGACAGACTGGTAACACTGTACCTAGGCACAGAGTAGGCCCCCCTTATCCTGCCACAGCCTGCTTCCATGCTGTCACTGTCAGGCAGGCCGTCCCCACGTGAACAGTAGTTCGAATGCTGCCAAGTACGGACCCAGGATACGCGGGATCCTGTGTCAGAACGGCTCCTTTGACTTCCTGGCCCGAGTAGTTTCCCGCCAATGGTTCCCGCCAATTGTACTCGGGCCAAACCTTTACTCGTCAGGGTAGAACTTGATTGATATCTCCTTCTGGTCATCTTGAGGTGAGACCGAGTAGCAGTCGACCGGGTAGCGAGTACCTGGTAGTCGGCTACTCGACCAAACCTCTCTTCTGTAAGCGGCCTTTACCACCTGTCTTTACCCTACTCGGGGGTAACCCCCCGACACTCTGAAAAATGATAAAACTGAGACTGTCATACTTTACATAAAGCTGCATCACAAGGAGGCCTATCATCTATGAACATGAGAATTGGTTTCAAAACCAAATGACCGAGTTATGGCCATGCACCACGCATAGTTTGTGATCTAGTTCCCATACGTGGCGAGTAGTTGTACTTTCGTATTTGAGAACAATGTTTCCAACTTGGGTTTTCAAACTAATTTTTTCAAATGTCATTGTTCATTTTAAAAGTTTCAAAATTGACTTTTTGTGAAGTAACGTACGAAATATGGTCAAAATGGCACCCATCCAATTTTCACCCAAAGTAGTCCCCGTTTGATGGATAGTCCTCAAATATTAGGAGTTTTCTTGAATCCTACCTAATTTCTCCCATTTAACTCATTCTAAGCGGATTTGCCGAAACTGATTCAAATTTGAACTACAAGTGTGTGATACTTTCATCATGAATTTCTGCAAAAATCATTTTAAGGTGCACAAGGGTTGGTTATTTCATAGAAACTTCCATCGTCTTGGAAAATTTGACCCCTTTGAGTGGATGAAAATGTCGGTCATTGCGGCAAAATGTACAAAAAAAAGTGAAAGCTAACTAAAAAAAATCCTTTGGCATGGACTCCTCTTATGTCCACTAGTTGCTTTGAAACATGATAAACCTGAGATTGTCATACTTTGCATAAAGTTGCATCAGAAGGAGGCCTATCATCTATGAACATGAGAATGGGTTTCAAAGCCAAATGACCAAGTTATGGCGATGCACCACACATAGTTTGTGATCTAGTGCCCATACGGGGAGAGTAGTTGTACCTTGGTATGAAAGAACAATGTTTCCAACTTGGATTTTCAAATTAATTTTTCCAAATGTCATTTTTCATTTTAAAAGTGTCAAAATTGACTTTTCTTGTGAAGCAACCTAAGAAATTGTGTGCAAAATGGCACCCATCCAATTTTCACACAAAGTAGTCCCCATTTGATGGCTAGTCCTCAAATATTAGGAGTTTTCTCCAATCCTACCTAATTTCTCCCATTTAACTCATTCTAAGCCGATTTGCCGAAACTAATTCAAATTTGTACTACAAGTGTGTGATACTTTCATCCTGAATTTCTGCAGAAATCATTTTAAGGTGTACATGGGTTGGTTATTTCGGAGAAACGTCCATAGTTTTGGAAAATTCGACCCTTTGAGTGGATGGCCATGTCGTGCATTTTGGCAAAATTTACAAAAAAAACTCAAAAAGTGAAAACTATCTCAAAAAAATCCTTTGCCGTGGACTTCTCTTATGTACACTAGTTGCTCTGAAAAATGATAAACCGGAGATTTTTCATAGTTTACATAAAGTTGCATCGCATGGAGGCCTATCATCTATGAATACGAGAATGGGTTTCAAAGGCAAATGGCGAAGTTATGGCCATGCAGCACGCATAGTTTGTGATGTAGTGCCCATACGTGGCGAGTAGTTGTACCTTGGTATGGGAGAACAATGTTTCCAACTTGGGTTTTCAAATTAATTTTTCCAAACGTCATTTTTCATTAAAAAGTGTCAAAATTGACTTTTTTGTGAAGCAACCAGAAGAAATATCGTGCAAAATGGCAACCATCCAATTTTCACACAAATTAGTCCCCATTTTATGGACAGTTCTCAAATATTAGGATTTTTCTCGAATCTACCTAATTTCGTCCATTTAACTAATTCTAACACTACTAGGGAAAAGGTGATGCGTGGTGCACTGTGGCTAGTTTCACCTGGTGCGCCACGCATATGGTGCGCCACGGCTATGGCTTCAGGTGCACAACGGCTATTATTTGCTGTATTTTTTAATACGCAGTATCGTATTTATACAGGGATATACAGTTCAAATACAGTGTATCCATAGAAGATTATACGTAGATAAAGGTTATTAAAACAGTGATGCGACAAACACATAATATATAATAGTCGATCACATTACTTAGAATGCCAAATAGGTATATCAAAAAGTTCATCATCACTATAAAGTGTTCATCATAGCCGAACAAATACATCAAAAAGTTCATCATCGAGATCGAGTACATCGATGCTTCATCAACACTACAAATGACCTATCTAGTCGTTGATAATCTAATCAGGTAGGAACAATAGCACTGCAAGCATGGTAAGCAAGGCGGCGGCGGCAACGGCAGCGGAGAGGGTCTTCATCCACTTGTTGTTCTTCTTCTTCTGTTCCTCGAGATAGATGAGCCACCCAGCTTCCGCTGCCGCTCTAGTGTTGTAGGCTTTGTAGGCATTTCCCCTAAACTTGTTCACTTTTTCCAAGCAGTCTTCCTAGTGGTCGTAGACTCCTGAAACCCTGCCTCTCAACACCATGTATCACCTCAACATCTGTAAAGACAAGAAAGAAAACCGCAAGCAATGGTTTTAAAAATGTCTTCAATAATCAGTAAATGGAGAAATATGATTGAAATAAGAAGAAATTTAAACACAAAGGAACACATTAGTTCTGGCATTCTGCGAAAACAAGTTGTCCCTTTAGATTTCGTGCTTGTTACGAGGTAGTATACGTGATGGTGATGCGGGGAAGGATGAATACAAGGGTTTCTGAATTTCATTCGAACTAAACAAAATCATATATGTAAGTGTTTGTGAGATCTGAACAAAGTTGGACCCTTCTGTGAAGATTCACAATGGTGACATTCTTCATTACCCCGGACGGGGTTATGAAAAATATCACCATTACGAATATGCACCAAAAGGTGCAACTCAGTTCTGATCTCAGTAACCATAATATTAAATATGTGACGTTCCTTAGTTCCAACCGAAACCCTCATCTTCATCCCTTTCCCCGGATCACCACCGCCTGTATTACCTCTTGACAGGCACAAGATGGTCATAGGACCTTGTGCCTCATATTTTGGCCTTGATGTGAAGTTGGCCCTTCATATTTTGTGCTTGTTACGAGGTAGTATACGTGATGGTGATGCTGCGAAGGATGAAGACAAGGGTTTCTGGAATTCGTTGAAACTAAACAAAATCATATATGTAAGTGTTTGTGAGATCCGAACAAAGTTGGACCCTTCTGTTCACATTCATAATGGTGACATTCTACATAACCCCGGACGGGGTTATGAAAAGTATCATCATTACGAATATGCACCAAAGGGTGCAACTCAGTTCTGATCTCACTAACCATAATATTACATATGTGACGTTCCTTAGTTCCAACTGAAACGCTCGTCTTCATTCCATTCCTCGAATCACCGTCTCCTATAGTACCTCTTAACAGACACAAGATGGTCATCAGTCCTTGTGCCTCATATTTAGGGTGGACACATACAAGTGGCCTTGATGTGAAGTTGGACCTTCACATTTATTGCTTGTTATGAGGTAGTATACGAGATGGTGATGCAGGGAAGGATGAAGACAAGGGTTTCTAGACTTCATTGAAACTAAAAAAAATCATATATGTAAGTGTTTGTCAGAACTGAACAAAATTGGACCATTTTGTGCACATACATAACATCAACATTCTTCAAAACCCCGGACGGGATTTATGAGTAATGCCACCATTACGGATGTGCACAAAAGGGTGAAACTTTGTTCTAATCTCACTAACCGTAATATTACATATGTGACTTTATTTAGTTCCAACCTAAACTCTCATCTTCGTTTCTTTCCCCGGATCACCACCGCCTGTAGTCCCTCTTAACAGGCACAAGATGGTCATCGGTCCGTGTGCCTCATATTTAGGGTGGACACAAGGATCCTTGGTGGACCTGGAGCGCCAAGTAGGATGCACAAGATCTAAATTTTGTGAATATCACAAGGGGCAGCAGACCACCAAGGCCAACTTAGTGCGAACCAACTCTTTTAATCATCGACATTTATAAAAAGGATCGAACATCACAAATACACTACTAGGAAAACAGCTATAGGAGATTCGATAGCCGTGGCGCACCAGCACTTTGGTGCGTCACGCCTAAAAGCGGTGGCGCACCACATCACGGTGCGTCACACCTATACCTTTAGCCGTGGCACACCAAACCTGACGCGCGCCGCGCCTATGTGTGGGCCCGGGGTGGCTAGGCTCCCAGACATACTCGTGACGCACCGTGCTGTTGGTGCGTCACGACTGTTTCAAATAGGCGTGGCGCACATAGGGCTGGTGCGCCACGGCTATTCTTATTATAGGTGGAACACATAGTCGTGACGCACCGGCCCCATGTGCTCCACGCCTATTTGAAATAGCCGTGACGCAACAACAACACGGTGCGTCACGGGTATGCTTGAGAGCCCTTTAAGTGATTTGGACCACCTCCCACCTCCCATTTCTCCACCTCTCCACACTATTTTACATCTGGTGGTCGTCCCCCACCTCCTCATCACCCCATTTCCCCCATTTTCCCACCATTTTAAGATTGTTTAACCTATTTTATTTGATATATATGTGAGGGGAATCTCTAGTAAACACTCCTCTCTCCACCCGATCTCACTTTACCACTTTCTCTTCCATCTTTTTCACTCCCTACAACTACACACTCTCTCTCGGTCTCGTGTCGGCAAGATCTATAGTTTGTTAGTTGTTGGAGGGATATATATATATATATATGGTTGCATGTATATATATATATGTGAATATATTGTATGTATGTGTCTCTCTCTCTCGCTCTCATCGATCGGTGTACCTCGTCACAAAAGATTCAAATGGTTGCATATATACATATGCGAAATTGTGTTGCATATCTTTGATGAAAATTGTGGATGTCATAAAAATGAGTTGCCATGTGTTGCCAAAATGTTGATTCATTTCCATTTCGGCGACCATGCACTCCGAGAATGTCCTATTTTTAGCAAAGGTCATGCCGAATTTTTCCGTCGATGACCATGCATGCATCATCCATATATTGCGTAATTTGATTCTAATTAATTTGTCTTTTGATCTTTTTTTACTATGCAGGCACCCATGCATATAAGCACAGACATCGTCGCTAGATTTATGAAACATGCGACGGCCAAAATGTTTCGAAATAACATGACAGAGATAAGATGTGGAGTCGCACCTTGGAGTCGCACCTTATCCGTCATGGTTTCATTGATGGCTACACTCCTTACCTTTCAAGTGATGAAGAATATGAACACGACACTAATGGGACAACCGGATATGAGGAAGGACATCATGATCAGGATAATAACGGCGATGGCGGCCGGTGAGAAGATGAAGAGTCTCCCGGACATGATGAAGGACATGATCATGATAAAGACGAAGGACATCATGATGAAAATATCGGGACATCGTCGTCGGACCGGGTGCGCGACCCTCATGTTCAAGCTCTGCTTGTCAAGGAGACTAGCAACACCAGAGCTGCTGCTAGAGATAAATCGAGGCTGTCGCAACTGGAGATAGACGCGGTTACTCCATTGTATGAAGGATGCGTGAGCGAGGATACCCGTCTGAACGTAACGCTCAGGACCCTCGAGATGAAGACCAAGTACAGATGGACTGATGCGAGCTACGATGAAAACATGGCATTCTGGCACGTCCGTCTTCCCATGGAGAACAAGTGTCCAACGAGCATCGAGGAGGCCACGAAAGTCATGTGCCCTCTCGATTTACCTCACGTGAAATACCATTCTTGCATTAATGACTGCATCATCTATCGGGGCGCGGACGCGGAGAGAACCATATGCGCCGTATGCGATGCAACTCGATACAAGCCAGGGAAGAAGGCCTCTCCTCGAAAAGTGGTGTGGTACTTTCCAATAACTTCCCGTCTGCAGCGGTATTTCGCAGACCCCACGCAGGCGAAGCTCAGGGCCGACGCAACGACTTTGACAGAGCAAACCTAGTCGCGCTACAACATATAATATTGGTCGATCCTTGGTTGGAAGAGCACAAAATGTTAATCGCGAAGTATTACAGTGATAGGGGAAAACAGAGGACCGAAGCAGAAATAATCAGAGAGCACAACATCCATTTCACACAGTGGTTCAGGGAGAAGATTATGGCCGATCCCCGGAGACGCCTTATTCTGAAGAAGAAAAACTCATACTCACATTGTCACAAGGCCCCGCACACAACCTCATGACCTATCAGGCATACGATATCAATGGTTACACATTCTACACGACAAAGAAGGACCGGAATTGCGAATACCAGAACTCAGGGGTAAATATGGAATCATTAACATGTGACGTCAAGGAAAGATACTATGGTAGGATCGACGAGATATGGGAACTGGACTACTGAGGGGAGAAGGTGCCAATGTTCCGTGTCAAATGGGCCAAGAGCGTGAAGAAAGAAGGACAATATTTCACCACCATGGTTATACCTGAAGCCAAATCCGACACGAATGTGACCGCAAAAAATGAGCCATGGGTATTGGCTAACTAAGTTGACCAATGCTTCTTCATTATCGACCCGACAAGGCCTAGCCGTGCTGTCGTGCGGAGAGGCAAAAGAAGCATCATCGGAATGAATGGAGTAGACAACGAGCAAGACTTTGATCAGTACGGCGACACAAAAATGGAAGATGACAACAACGATGGAACGAAATACACAACAAGAAGAAGCAGGAAAACGCTACCTACAGGTCGCCCATTCCACAGAAAAAGTAACGGTGTTCCGGGGCTAAATTACTCAACCGCGACAAAGAAGGGAAAGAAAATTGTGAAACGCTAGCTAGAGCTACAAGAATCATTATGTTGTCGTGTGTGTGCGTGAATTAGACAAGATTATGATGATGTAATAAGAATATTTGAAATTTTATGATTTCTAAATTAATCAACACTTTATTTGAGATTTTTTTTGAATTCATATCGATTTTGCAAATTTCATTATATTTACATCTTTGTTCATCTACTATAATTTGTTATATATATATATATTGATTTATTTTGAATCATTTTGTAAGAAAAAACAAAAATTAAAAAAATTGGGGGTGGACAGGAGTCGAACCCGTGTGTGTAGCTAGGCAACAGAGGGCACTAGCCACTGGGGTAAGTATCAATTATTGATACATAGCCACGCGCAGCCTTTTTATGTAGATGCTACAGATAGGCGCGGCGCACCTCGGTTTGGTGCGCCACGGTTAGCTTAGGCGCGACGCACCGTTGGTTGGTGCATCACGGCTACTTGTGAAATGTAAGAAAAATTAAGTTAAAAGGGGGGGGGGGGGACAGGATTTGAACCTGGGTGGACAGCACGGCAACAGGGGGCAGTAGCCACTGGGATGAGTGACAATTGTTGATACATAGCCGCGCGCGATTCTTTTGAACAGATAGTACGAATAGGCGTGATGCATCGAAGCTTGGGGCGCCACGGTTAAGCCATGTGTGGCGCAGATCGGCGCGGTGCGTCACGGCTATTCTCTGCTATAGCCACACGCGGGACCGTTCCCCCTCTCTCCTCTTCTTCCACGCATCCGATCATGATCTGAATGAAGCAGAGTCGAGCGCCTCGCCCGTTCCCCCTCCGCTGTTTTTGAACCGCCGCTGCAGCCCCTATAGTCACCGCCACGCCTTCACCATCAACGACCCACCGCCCACCACCACCCAGCCCTATCCCTAGCATCTGCCCTCCCTCTAGTTGCCGCCCACCACCACCGAGACCTAGCCTCTGCGCAAAGAACACCGTCGTTGTCGCCATCCTTGCCAAGGTCTCTGTCCACCGCACGCTAGCCACTCTTTCGCCTCCACCGCCAAGTATTTTCGCCGAGCCAAGCCGTCCAGGACCAGGAGGAGTAGCCCTGTCGCCCATCGGCCTCCGCCCTGGTATAGATCGAGAGGAGACACCGCCGTCGCAGTTTGGTATGGAGGAGGGAGCCGCCACCACCACACTGTCCAGGAGAAGGAGCAGGACAGACCCGCCGCTAAGTAGGAGGGAGACCGCCGCACCGTTCAGGAGCATCGCCTGCACTGTTCCACGAGGCCGTCCACCTGCAGGAGCGCCAAAGGCGCTGGCTTCTTCCCCTCCCGCCAAGGCCCTAGTGTGAACGACTACATCGAACCCCAGGTAAGGCACCTCCTCCCCCCTCCCGCCATGTTCTTGTTCCTGTTTGTCTTTGTAAAACTCTGAAACCCTAGCGTAAACTCCAAAACTGATCGACCATGTTTTATTGTTCTTGGTGCCGTATGACTAGAGGAACAACCAAGCGACCTCTGTTTTAAGCTGTAGGGCATGCCTTGTTTCTCAAGCCCGTTGATCATGTATCACACAACTTATTTGTTCAGCCTATTTTGAATCATGCATCGCAATAGCAGAAACTAGCGCAATGACAAGCCCCTTTTACATTAGCGGAGGAAGTCTCAATTGGCCGGTGTGTTTGCTTTCACGAGATAAAATGAGGAAATGCGTATGCCAATCCATAAACAGAGCGTGAAGAAAAAGCCCAGTGTGTGGTATCATCTGTAATTCCAATATAGTGCCACTCATCAACCAGCTTGATCTCGGTGTTGTCGACTAACCACTGTGCACCATCCTCTGAGAGAGAAAATACTAGAGGGCATCCATTTCCAACTAGAGTATTCACAGTGAAAATGTCGACACTTATTTTTCCTTTTTGGTGCCCTATGCGTAATTAATCCAGATATGTATCACTACAAAATTCTTGATTATGGTAAGCCAAAATATGAATATCTGAATACTACACCGTACAAATGATTGCTACGAGAATATGCAACTAATTCAGCACATCAATTTACATCATGTGGAAGAAGAGCTAAACCGCGCATGCATGCACTGTCTATGGCTATGGAAAGGATAGCTAGCTAGTTGTAACTAGGTAGCTAACTAATCATATATGCAGCAAGATCATTGTGCATGTATGTGAGATCCTTCTGTACTCATGACATGCACATGCTAACCTAGCCATAGTACTCACAGCTTAGTGTGTAGCTAGCTAGGAAACAAGTGCATTTCTCATTCTTGCAAACAAATAATACTTGCTTCAGCCTTAAGAAATCAAGATACTTGGTAGGATAATAAGTTGTAGTAGCATGTTGACCACATTGCCATACAAAACAAGCTAGGATAATAAGTGGAGTCCCCTGGCTTTGCTGAATTTAGCTATGTTGTATGCCATCATTTTTCATTTTGATTTCTAAATTTATGATTCATGGCAAGGTAGTTTCAATATGAGAAAAAAACACTCCTGAAAATCATGCAATTTTACCTCATGCCAAGGTAGTTTCAAGATTTCCTAAACTCTTTCAGGTGCTTCTATGTTCTGTAATTCCACTGGTACTGAATTTGCTTCTGAATGGTGGTTGAGCATTTGCACAACTTAGCTTTCTGATTCTGTCCGTGTTCATTTGCTGACAGGATAAGGTTCCATGAGGTAAATTTGCATAAATCAGTAGTGTCGATGCAGCTGCCACTCCTAGTTGCTAAATCAGTACTGTTGCTAAAACTTGTTTACCTGCAAATAGTTCATACTACTCCTAGTTGCTATAGTGGATAGAAATAACAAATTGTTCTCCTAGTTGTTGTAGTGGACAGAAACTACAGGAATACTGTTTATAAATGAAAAATACTGTATCTGTATATGATAGCATAAATAATTTTTACTCGTGTTTAACCCAACAAGTAGTAGGAAGTTTCAAAGCCACTGAAAATATATACAATCATCGGTATTTCTTGTAATGCATCATTATGATGTACAACCAAATACTCCTATATTGTATTGTACTGTACTAGACAGGGTTAAGTAATTTTGGCAGAAAAGAGGGAGGTGTTGTATTGTACTGTACTGTACTATCACTGTAAAATCCATGTGTTTTTGGAGAATGGTTTTGTAAAGAGAAGTGTTGTAAACTTTAGGATGCTGGCTGTTGCTAGTCATAAAATTGTAAAACATGCTCGCTGCGGCTAATCATGTGCTTGTGGGGGTGCTCGTAGTGAGAGATGTTGTTGGTGTACTTGTGTTGGTACTAATGTTGTGCTGTTGTGTTGGTACTGCTGTTGTGCTTGCTGGTGCTGTTGTTGTGCTGTTGATGTTGTTGTGTTGGTGCTGTTGCTGGTGAAACATGTTTTGGAAATCTGTCCGGCCATCGAGCCATTTAAAACATTGCATGGAATTTCAAATGAGTTGCCCATTTTTGCCAAAATGTTGATTAATTTCCGTTTCGGCGAAAATCGGGCACTCTAGTGTTAGAAAATTAGCAACGCTCATGCCGGATTTTTCGGTGAATTTAGGACTTAGACGTTTTCCCGTGATCGAGTAGTATCTCGATTTTTTGTTGCCTTTAGATTAACCAATAATTTCCCACTTCAGAACATGGCACACAACGACGAGGCCTGCGGTTCTAAGCCGTTCTTGCAAATCTCCAAGGAAGAAGAGGAGCAATACGATCCGACGGCGGATGCCGGGGCTGACGCCACCACTAGCGGTGGCGTGGAGGATGACGCCACGGCTAGTGGCGCCGGTGATACCACTAGTGGAGCTGCCGGAGGGAATGAAACCAATGATGCTGAAGGTCGGACAGATGGTGGTAGCCAAGCCAAGAAGAAGGCGACAACGAGAAAACGGAAAAGGAACAGTCTCCGCACCTATCGTGAGCGTTCACGGAAGTGGATCCCAATGGTTATACTATCGCGCCCGAGCCGGTGGTCAGAGGATTCGGAAACCAAATTGGTTGCATGGTCCGGGCGACTTTCAAGATCACCACCGATGATCTAAGGAAAAAAGAGAATACCCATTATCGGGTTGGTTCTCTTTAGAAAGCTACACGGATGATACTTGTACCCGCATCCTCCAGAAGAGCCGCTTAAGTACAATAACAACAGTCTGGAGGGGAATCCAGTCAACAATGCCGCCATTGGTAAGATGAACAACGCCTTGTCCAACTGGAAACATCGGGTGAAGGTTGCGCTCTTGAACCCCAAAAAAAGCTTTGAGGAGGTTTTAGCGAGTGAGCAGAACATCACCGAAGCTGAACTCCGAGACTTCAAGCTAATTTGCGAGAGCAAAGTCGCCAAGGCTAATAGTGAATGGGGGCAGAAGCTGCGGGGGTTGAACATAGGTTCCCACAAACTGGGATGCGGCGGTTACAGAGCGGCGATTCCCAATTGGGAGAAGGAGGAAGCCACACGTGCAGCACAGGACATCCCTGATCTCCTCGCAAGGTACTCGCCGCGGACAAAAAACTTCATCAGGGCCCGGTTTACATATGACCCGGTAGCTAATGGGTATACTACCGATGATGAGAAGGTGAAGGAGTTGTATGAAAACTTGGTAAGTAAATACACCACCCTAATTAGTTTTCTCTCGACGATCAAGTCGATTGCATCATAGTGTACTGGTGGAATTCTAAACGGTTCACGCTACTTGTGCAGAACACAGAAATCAATAGTGGTGGAGCCTCGACATCCATGCCGTCGCTGCACGGCCCGTGGGACGACCATTTGAACAGGGCGGTTAACGTGACGCAGGGGAAGGATAAGCACAAAAGGACGTCAGGTGGCCGATCAGTTTGTGGCTTGGGCAAGACGACGAAGCTCAGAGAGTACTACAAGGAGACCAAGGAGGCGAGAAGGAATAGAAGGAGTACCATCGAAGAGATCCAACGTGACGAAGCCTGCGCGCGAGATTGCAGACCTCAAATCCAAAGTTGACGATATTCCGAATATTTTCAATAAAGCTTTGGCAGAACACATGGGCAACGTTTTGCCTGCCCTCTACGTTGTGGTTACTCAATGGGATTAGGGAGGTCGAGTGGGGCCGTGCCTGGTGCCAAGCATGCAGGGAAGCAACTCAAGAGACTTGTCTAGAGTCTCGCCGGCCAACGCCACGGTGGAGGACCCACTGGTGAATCCGCCCGCCTACAACACGGCGCCAATGGTGACTCCACCCGCCGATAGCCGCCTGACCATCTATTGCGCGCCCCCAGTCGGCGGTCCTCCGCGAAATAAAGAGCGTGCACCAACGAACAACTGCATGGTCATCAGTTGCACGCTCGCCGCCGGCGGTCCCTCGCTAGTCATCACTAGCACGCCCGCCGTCGTTGGCCCCTCGCCACTAGAGGAGCTCGACGCCATCGCCAGCCATATAAATATTTAAGCGTTGGAGCGTCGATCTTCCTTTGCCTTAGACTGGCATCTCTGATGCCCTGCATGTTTTCCGCAGAACGCCGACATTCCATGCACTCTCGTACACATAGTGGACGGCGTGTTGAATGATGTGGCTGTGGGTATGATCGTTCAACCGGCAACCCACAGGTTCCACAATAGGCCGATGCGAGATGACGTATATAGAGTTCGAGTGCTTCGGGTGCTGGCGGGCTACGATGACTTGTTGCCTCCCATTCAACCCTACCAGGAAGAAGATGACCCCGATACCCTGACGCCGCTCCAGTGATTACCTTGGAACATGGAATGGCCGAAGAGCCAGATTCGTCTGGGGAAGAGGGGCGCCACCCCGCAGACATCACCTCTAGAGCTGCGGGCGCGAGGAACAACCTCGAAAACAACCCCTCTAGAAGCGCCGGAGCGGAGCCATGGCAAGACCGTCGTAGCGCCGTAGCCTACCCTTGACATGCAGATGGCACAACACCCGGCGGAAGACGATCTTGATGCCTTGGATATCATCGCCGATTACTTTGATGGCGGAGATTACATTCCTCCTCTCCCAGAAGAACCCTACCATAGCAAAGAGGCTCGTGGTGAGGCTCCTCCCGCGGATAAATCCAATTGCAAGCGTCTGTTTGGTTCTCAAGAAGACACGCCTCCAGATGTCGCCCCCTGCACCGATAATCAGAAAAGCGCGAAGGGAGGAGTTATTTTGAGCCCCGACACAATCCGTAAGGCGGCTAATGAGGAGATTGAGAAGGAATGTCTTCCGAAAGCGCCGAAGCGGCGGAAAAGAGGACCTAGATCCAAGGCCGCGAGCCAGCCTGCTAAGATGCCGCTCCGTTTTCAGGACGGGCCACCTACATCCAAGCATACGCCGAAGGTGCATGTGATGGGTCAGCCTATGCTTCACCAGAACAAGCTCAAGGCCGCAAGTGGGGATATGCGGAGTTTGCATGACATCGTTATTTATCTCGAATCGTGCCTTATTGATACCAAGGATCCATCATACCCGGTTTTCATTGCCCTGGTGCCCAAGGCACTAGTAGGAAAACCCCTACCAGTGACGAACAAAATTGGCCTACCGCTGGCGAAGGGCTGTTCGCCAGCGCTAGCTCGCCAGTGGTAACGGGTTACCGCTGGCGAACAGCGCTTCGCCAGCGGTAGTAGATGTTACCGCTGGCGAACCAGGTCGAGTTCGCTAGCGCTGTGTTCGCCAGCGGTAGCAACTGAGGTTCGCCAGCGGTAAGTTCGCCAGAGGTAAGTATTTTGTTCGCCAACGCTATTGCTCCCCGGTTTTTATTTTTTTTGTTATTTTTGTATAACAGTTTGTATTTTCCTGGTATTATACTATACAGGTCCAAATACATGTAATTTCTATAGTTCACACATATAAATCACTCTTAGATATATGTATATGCAATACACAAACCGAGATCCAATATCGATAACGAACACATCGATCTCAATAACATCCTTCTCATAAATATTACTCCCTCCGTATCAAAATATAAGTTGTTTTAGCATTTTGTAGATATAGTGTATCTAGACATGTTTTAGTATGTAGATTCATATGTATCTTACACTAAAACATGTCTAGATACATATTGTCTAGGAAATGCTAAAACATCTTATATTTTGATACGGAGGGAGTAATACACATCGATCTCTCGAACCATTACAAAAGTATGACACATCGATCTCAATAACATCCTTTTCATAAATAGCCATCTAATTAGTTTAACCATTACAAAAGTATGACATCGATACAACGCGCGATATAGATCAATCGCAAACAAGACATATATATATATATGTGGTCAGCCTCGGCTTTAGCTTGATCCGCCTCCGATTGCAATCTTTCGCTAGGGCCAGCGCGTCGTCCACTTCTTCATCTGGCTGTAGATCAAGATAAAAGCATTAGACCGGCAAAGGAAATCACAAGTTCTTATTAGGAGCAATTCGTAACGAATCGAATACATACCGTCGATCATTTCTTCCTCGATGTTGTGATCTTCTGTTTCTTCTCCGGCGAGAACGGAAGAGGACCTTCTAACAAGTTGAATGGTCTCTCGTCAGTCTTCTCTAGCACACATTATCGCAACTCATTGTTAGATGGTGGGGAGTTCCAGTGGAAGACCGAGTATTTAGTTACTACATCCTTATAGATGATTGTGCAGAGCTTGCGCTGGATGCGACCAAAGTTTTGTCTGAATTCAGCATCAGACCATTCGACGATGCTGCGAGACCATTTGTCCACAGCAGACATGTATTGTAGACTATGTTGGTCCTTCACGATCTCCGTCATGTGTTGGATGAGCTACCATGCCTCCATATGGCCGCCTGGCGCCTGCTTGGGGCAGGGAAACTCTATTTTGTGTCTGAACACATATTTGCCTTGAATTTGTTTCTTCCTGTCGCAGAATCCTTCCCCCCTGATGTAGCTGTCCATAGCATCATTGAGAACATACTTGATGAGGGAGTAGTTCTTCTCCTTCATCCTACTCCCGGAGTCGAGATATACTGCGTGCGCGTCTCTCGGGTAGAGCATGATGAGGGTGCCGTATTTGTTTCTGCGCAAAACAGGAGAGTCCATATATATAATCCTCAAAAATTGTATATGCGCAAACTTATGTAAAGATGGGAAATATAACTTACTCGGGAAAGTAAGGCACGAGGGTGATCCTCCGGTGCATATGATTATTGATCAACACTTGTTCGAGGTACTTTGCCGCTTTTGCCCTACCCTTGGGGTTGTTCAAGTACATGTCGTGCATGTAGTAGGGGTCTGCTAGCCCGATGTTTTTGACATTCTCTATGGATAGTTGATGCGCCAAACTGAGCGTAAACAGACGGACGATTGATGAGTGGGGGGATTTCATGTGGAACATCCGAAAAATGTCGTCAAATCTCACGGTGATCTTGTTTGCGTTGCCTTCAGTGACAAATCCCACCGTAGATGGAACCTTTGCGATCAAAACCGGCAGTGTTGGATTTTTCTCTTTGAGAAGCATCGTCTCCATAAAGTGAACACCGTCATGGACGCTAAGCATATCACCTGTCAGCAAGGAGGCCAACCTCGGCGGAAGCATCGGTTTGCCCAACTCATGGATCTGATGCCAGTCGTGTATGGGTATCCTGTCCAATACCCGTTCTGCCTGCGGCTTAGACATGGTCCCCTCCACCGGTTGACTCATCGATGCAACGGCAGGACCCTTCTTAGTTCTTTTCCGTGCATACTTGATCTTAGGCCGATTCTGATGAAATACATCTGCTACCGCCTCGTTGAGGGCGTCCTGGCTGATGGCTTCTTGCTCGGGGGCTGCCGGTTCCTAAGAAGAGAAAATACGCTTTGGGCATCGATATTTATCCACTTCCTCCGCTGGCAAGAGAAGTTTATCAAGATCATCCAGGCCGGGCGCCCCCTCGTAAAGATCATCCAGGCCGGGCGCCCCCTCTTAACGACCGTTGACGAGGTAGTCATTGGGGTTCTCATCTTCAGCATCGTCGCCGTCGTGTTGCACGAACTTTGCAGGTGAGAAATCCTTATGTTGGCTCGGGTGCCCCGACCCCTGGACCGGTGTTGGAGTGTTGACAGGAGTACTTTCCAAACAAATTAGTGATTTCGGCCAGGTCAATGGCCAAACCAAGCACTGCTCCAGGTTCAACTGGCTGTCGGCTGCGGGGGGTTGGTTCAAAGGATCGAGAGCACCGCAACCAGGGAGCACCCGACTCAATGTCACTCTGAACACGTCCTCGGGCATACGAACGCCGTGGGATACGCGGTTGAGAGGTGTTATGATTTTTCCTTTGTCCACGTCCTTTAGCTCGCCGTTCACACGAAGGAGCAATGTGCATCCCGTCTCGTCGGCCTGCGAAACGTCGCGCGATCGTCGTTAGAGACTGAGTCCGTCACGAATCAAGTCATAATATATAATTAAGAAGTGGATGTTGAATTACCGTGAGGTCATTGAGCTCGGACAAGGGCGATGGACCGCTAAGTGTCGGCGGCGGAGTTGAAGAGACGTGGCGGGCCGGCGGCGACGGATCTTTGCGACCTTGCGGCTCAGGGTTGGGGGCCGCCTTGTTCTGCGCAGCAGGCGCCACAATGGGGGCAACATTCTGCGCAGCAGGCGCCACGACAGGGGCTACGTTCTGCGCAGCAGGCGGCACCATTTGGTCTATGTTGATCTCAGGGAGCGGCCCTTGTCCTCCACCTGACATCCATGGCGCTAAGGACTGAGCGACGGACGCACAGATGGTAGGGAGGAGCGCGTTGAGCCTCTCGTTCAAAAGCTCGTCTACCGTTTTCTCTGACACCTTGTTGCGCTCCTTTCTCTTCTCCTTACTGTTCGGGTAGTAGTGCACATGCCGATGACCCTTTCCGAGGCCATGCACATGGCCACGATGAGGCTTCTTGTCAAGGGGCACTCCCTTCATCGCGTTAATCGCCCTAAGAAAAGGGGTGTCATATGGGTCCTTGTTCGTCGTCGCCGAGGACCCCACTTCAGACTGAGATAGACGTTCTTTTTCTTCTTCCTCGAGATATTTCTTCTCGAAATCTTTGACCTTCTCGTTCAACTCAAGATCGACGGGTTTTTTGGGATCTTCCCTATAATGGGCCTTGACAAAAAATTTCACCTGCGGGTCGGTGATCTTGTCATACGGGTTCCGCCCTTCTCTCTGCGCATCCTCCTTATCCCAAACTTTCGCCTTCCCACGGTAACCCCGGCTTCCGAGATTGTGAGGGCCAATGTTCTTTTTTCGGAAATCTTTTCCCCATTTACTCAATGCCACCCTTTCTGGTTTGAGTTCGTCGAGCTTGAATTGGGCCAAGTCTTCCTCGGGAATGGAGGGCCACATCTAATGGATCTCATCGAAACCCTTACCGTTCGCAATCATCGCCCGCAAACTGGATCTCCAAGTCGTAAACGCCTTGGTGAACTTTCCTAGTGCTAACGAGTTGACCAGATTACTCTTCAGGTCCTGGTTGTCGTAAGGATCCGGGAACTTGTACCTCGTGTGCAGCTTCTCAATCAGCAGGGCGGACATAGCCTTGTTTTATTTATCTCTGAGCTGCATCGTATTAACGTTGCCAAAGTCTCGAGCTATGCAGCCTATCTGGTTTCCATACCCCTTAGCGTAAATCTCCGGCTCGATAGGCTCACCGCTGTTGGGGTCCACTTCTGTGAACTCTTGCCGGATGGTGGCGAGCATGTTGTGCCGCCTTTCTTTGCGCTTACGCGACGCCTCGCTACCGGAGGCGGCATCCCCAGGCCACTACCGGTTTGACCTTCTCCGCCTGATGTATCGGTGCGCGGCTCTAGCTCCTGACGAATGGTTTCGTCCATCTAGTCGTCTGCATCGTCGCCTACGTCTCTAGCTCCGGTTGCAGGTCTACGGGTTCTCCTCCGGCGCTAAGCATAGAAAGCCACACATCTTCGTCCCC
Source organism: Alopecurus myosuroides (assembly GCA_028641055.1). NCBI lineage: Eukaryota > Viridiplantae > Streptophyta > Magnoliopsida > Poales > Poaceae > Alopecurus > Alopecurus myosuroides. The sequence continues at coordinate 23,912,798 of CM054060.1, forward strand.
ACGTCCGGTCCCAGAACCACCCGCCTCGTCGTTGTGAGCCATATCTAATTAAGGAGAGAAAACCCGAAATTAGTTCAACATATCCTGCAATTTAGACGATGTATACCCCATATGAGTCCAAATTTCTCGGACACTCTAATATGTGATATTTTTTAGCAAAGATCATGCCAAAATTCACGGAAAATTTCGGCATGACCTTTGCTAAAAATATCACAAATGGAGTACCCAAATTTGCCGGAACGGAAATTAATCAACATTCTGGCAAATAGGGACTCACGTGGGGTACCTGCACATAAAATCCCACCCCTCATATAATCCCACCCCTCATATTATCATCGTCATCCACACGAAGGTGGGCACATATCCACACGACCACACACCATCTCCACCATCCATCACCACCATCCATATCACCACGCCATATCAGTCACAACCATCCATCACCACCATCAATCCACACCACATCCATCACACAAACCATCACCGACCACCAAAAACGGAACATATTCAAAATGCATACATGAAATAAGCTTTAGAAATAAAAATGCATCATAAATTCAAAATGTTAACTAAAACCAAAATAATGAAAATAGCCATAGCTAGATCACCTATTTTTTATACTCAAGTGTAGACAGTGAGAGAGCTGCACCTAAAACTAATAGATAATGTCAGCTGCACCTAAAATTAACTAATTGCATCTTCTAATCTGATCACACCAACCATCACCTATTTTTCATACTCAAGTGTTGCATGCTGTATCAAAAGCAGCAGAGATATTATTATGGACTTCCATTTTATTATGTTCTACAGCTTGACAACTACTGAAACAATACATGCACATGTTCATTTTAACATATTGTGTGTCTGTCACAATGTTGTAGTCATATGTTAATTCTCAACATCACCAATTAGATGCTAGTATAAGTACTATTAAGACATGAAGGGCAATGAAACACGGCAAGCACTTAATCCATAAAATGAATTCCAGAATTATCTTCTGTTTCTAAAGATTTGAAAACAGCCATAGATAAGCACATGGGCACAAAACATCAGGAATTTTTTTCTGTTTGAAAACAGCCACATAATTTTTATGTTGGTTGGGATTATTATGTTTCTGATCAGAACTTTAGTTTCAAGATAGAAATTTGCAACCACTTGCAACTGCAAACATGAATACACAAGCAAAGTTTCGATCAAATTACTCCAAGCAATTCACAGTAGAATTATTACTACAAAAAAGTTTTAGTCAAATTACTCCAAGCGAATTACAGTAGCAAGGCAGTAGAAATATTAATACAAAAAATTACCTAAAGTGTTCTTGCAGAACCTGTGTCGAACAGGTTGTGTGCGTGGGCAGAAGAGGGGGCAGCAGCAGGGCAGTAGGGGCGGCGCCGCTGAGGAGGGAGTGCGGCAGCCGCAGGACAGGAGGAGGGAGGGAGGGGAGTGGCCAGGGGGTGGTGCTGCGTCGGTGAGGGAGGGGCAGTCGCCGGCGGGTTGGGGCAGTGGTTGTGCTCGCGCGCGGGGGCAGTGGGGAAGGGAGGGGCGATCGAGGAGAGGGAGGGAGGGGCGCGGTGGCAAGGAGAGGGAGGGGTGCGCTCGCCGGAGTTACAGAGAGGGGAGGAGCCGGCGCGCGCGCGGTGGTTGCTTCTCGATCGCGAAAACGACTAAGTCCTACTACTGTGCGCAGTACTGCTAGAGAGAGGGGAGGGGCGAGGGGCCCACGCGTAAGTGTCACAGCGCCACATAGCGCTGGCGAACAAGGGCAACTGTTCGCCAGCGGTACGTTACCGCTGGCGAACAACATTCTGTTGCCCAGCGCTAGAGGTTCCTTACCGCTGGCGAACAAGTATGGATCTTCGCCAGCGGTACTTTTTGTTTTTGTTTTCTTTATTTGTTTAAATTATTCAAAGACATTTCATTTATAATAATTCAAACACATTACAAATTAATTTCAAACACATTACAAATAATAATGTTTTATTTTGTTTTCCATTATATCCTTTATGTTTTATATTATTTTATTTTGTTTTCCATTATTTTCTTTTTGTTTTCTTTATTTGTTTAAATTATTCAAAGACATTTCATTTATAATAATTCAAACACATTACAAATTAATTTCAAACACATTACAAATAATAATGTTTTATTTTTTTTCCATTGTATCCTTTATGTTTTATATTATTTTATTTTGTTTTCCATTATTTTCTTTTTGTTTTCTCTATTTGTTTAAATTATTCAAAGACATTTCATTTTTAATAATTCAAACACATTACAAATTAATTTCAAACACATTACAAATAATAATGTTTTATTTTGTTTTCCAATATTTCCTTCTTGTTTTCTCTTTTCATTATTTTGGTTTTAGTTGTTTTCCATTATTTTCCTTCATTTTTCTATTTGTTTCCTTTATGTTTCAAATAATATAAGTCCACACATTTGAAATACAGAACAAAGTACATTAAAGTTATAATAAGTGCACATCAGACCAGTTGATCCATGCATATACATAGTGATGGAGGGATAATAACCCGGTAGGCCAACTCCAAGGTATAACCCGGCCCAAAGGACGCTGCGCAAGATCCGGCTAAGGATAAAGAAAATTCTGGAAGGCCCAAGTTGTAGGCCTCGTAACCCGGATTGTGGGTTACGGTAAAGGAAAGTTAGAGTTTGTATGCGGTGTCCGGGTAGGATTCAGGGTGCGCCTTGGAGAATAAGCCAGGGGGTACGGGTGCTTTATAAACCGACCCCTAGGTCTAGTTGAGAGAGATCTAAGAACCCTAGTAGTACCAGTTGATATCGAGCATCCAGTGTATACGAGAGATTGAGTTAATATATTGAGATTGGAGACTCGGCGACTTGATTGCCGGCTACCAGATCGAGTTCCATCATGTTTTCCTCTGAGCTAAACCCTCTCCCAAACGCCTGTGTCGCCTTGCCCCAAGATCAGTTACCCCCGGTAACGTCTGCCGTGATAATCCCACGACAGTTGGCGCCCACCGTGGGGCCTGCGTCCAAAGGTGTTTACATCACGGGAGAAGCTCGGAAGAACATGGAGAATCTTGTCGTCGGCGAGATCTACATCGACCACAAAGGAAAAAAGACGGTGGACGATTCCGGCTGGGGGCCAGAGTCGGATCACCTCGAATCCGGATCCGTCGTGAAAATCGGCCGGATCAGCGTCTTCATTGTTATGGTATGTACTTCCGGTTCGATCCCTAACAATTTTGGATCTGATTCTGTATCAGGGGGGGCCACTTCTATCCAATCAGATGAAGAAGAATCAGTTGGAACGACATATCCGGCGGAAGAACCCATCGCGAAGTGGGAACAGCCGGAGGAGCCGGCATGGACCCCGCGCGACCGGGTCGAAAGAGAGGATGATACCGAGTCTATCCTGGATCTGCTGGAAAACCGATATGAGGAGAATAACAGCGAAGGGGAACAACATGAATTCGTGCCAAGCATCATACGCCGAGTTGCGGTTTATACGGCTCCCGCGACCAATCTCAACCAAGAGGCCGTAACCGCGGCCGCGGCCGGGTCAGCACAAGCATTAGCCCGACAGCAGGGGCCGGCTAACGGAAACACGGTTTTGGCCCACGTTGACGGAGAGTTGGCATCGGTTACCAGTCAAGCGCCGGAAAACGAGCTACACGCAAACACGTTCGGATTCCTAGCAAACCGGACACCAGGAGCGGGTCCTTCCAATCCACAACACCCGGCCTTGTTCGACAACAATCTGATCCTAGATCCGACGGTTCTTGCCACAGTTATCACTCTGGAGAACGCGGCGGAACGTGTTAGGGATTTGGACGTAGCCCGTCGTGCATTGGAGCAGCAGAGAAGGCAAGTAGAAGCAGAAAGGCAAGGGATGGTCACACGGCAACGTGAGCTGGATGCACTGGAAACTCGGCTCCGAGAGGAAACGACTAGAATACATCAAAGGCATCAAACTAGATTACCAGCATTGGGAGGAGTCATAAACCCGGCCGCACTATTTATCACGCCTCAGGATCAGCCGATTCCAGCGGCAAATCAAGGAACCGCCCCTCAGCCGACAACCGGAGGAGCACAACCGGCAGATACGTAGGCCGGGTTACTTGCACCACAGACCGGAGTCACTGCAGGCAATACCGTACCACCGCCACTACCACCACCACCATCGCGTTTTCGCACACCAGCAGGTCATTACAACAATCCCATGGACAACGTGTACGCGGCAACGCTTGCACTAAATCAAATCCCCGTGAGAGAGTCACCCCACGCAGAGGAGACCCGGCGGGCGATAGATATGCTGCGCACCGCGGTAGCGCAACAGGTTAATTACCCGGATCACAGAAGTTGAATGCATGGGACGCCGTATGTCAGCCAACAACAAGGTAACGCTGGAAACATCCAAAGGAGTTCGGTACGGCGGAGGGAAGAGCAGCAGCAAATGCCGCCTCCTCCACACATCCAGGCAGTACCAGCAGCATCAGCAGCACAGGCCATCGTGGATAGTTCCAGGGCCAGGAGAGCCGTGGCCGGGTCTGCGGCACATGGGCCACCAGCGGTACCGCAGCCAGCTGTACCCCCTGCAGGATCTCATGTTTCCCGAGTAAGACCAGCTTCAACCATTCTCGCAGGGCCTAAGTGTCTTTCGGATAGCATCAGAGCTGAACCTTACCCGGAAAAGTTCAAAGAACCGGGTAAAGTGGTAAATTATGAGCCGACTATGGATCCGGAAACATGGTTGAGCAGCTATGAGATGGCCATGTCGATTCGCAATGCGTCCGAGAATCTTCAAGCCAAGTTCATGTATCTAATGATGTCAGAAGGAGCAGCAAATTATGGTTCGCCAATCTACCGGAAGGATCTATTAAGTCATGGGAAGAATTGAAAACTGCATTTATCAAGCACTTTCACGGGACGTGTAGAAAGTTATTCACTATTGACGACTTAGAGCGATGTGTTCAGAAGAAGAGAGAATCGGCGCGCAGCTGGGTGCGCCGGGTTATGGAAATTCTCCATTCATCTACGGATATCCAGCCCAAGGATGCGCTGCAAGCTATGGCAAAGACCTGCAAGTACACACCCTTAGTACAAAAATTAACTCGCATGAAATCTAGTCGGAATGCTTCGGAGGTCACAATGGGAGAATTGATGGATGCATGCAACAAACATGCCGCAACGGACACTACGGAAGAGGAAACTGATGGTAAAAAAGCAAAAACAAACACAAGTAGTAATGGAAGAACTGGCAACGGATCAGCACCGGGTAACAACAGCCAGAACAAGCGTTCGTTTGAAGGAGGCTCTGAGTTTGTCGCCAATACTGAAGCTGGATCTTCCAAACCTAGGGCAGAAGGAAATTTCAATGCTGGAAATCACAATGGAGGAAACTATCAAGGGCCACCAAGGCCGGGTAATAATTGGGACATATTCAGAATGGCATGCCCGGAGCACAGCAGGAACGGTAGGCCAGCTAACCACTCCTTGGAGCAGTGCGCCGACCTACAGAGATGGAAAAATGAGGAAGTGAACAGAGCCATGCGAGGTGCAGGACGGGAAGGAGGACCGGGTCCAGGAGGAAACCCGGGCAACGGTCCACCCCCAGCCGGTAACCCGGCAGCTGGAAATCAAGGTAATAACCAAGGGGGAGCAGCAGGTTTCCAGGCTAACCCCAAACAGTTGGGTCAATATCATGTGCATACCACAGGAGGTTCTAACAAGGACAAAAAGATACTGAAGCAAGCGGTCAATTCAGTTTCTTCGGCTGTCCCGAGATACCTGAGATGGTCAGAACAGGATGTAACATGGAGCAGAAGGGACCACCCGGAAAGAGTTGAACACCCGGGAGTCTTGGCATTAGTAGTCGCACCGCAGGTAAATGGGTATGAACTGAAAAAGGTTTTGATGGATGGTGGAAGTAGCATCAATATACTGTATTGGGAAACCTTCTTACGCATGGGCCTCAAGGAGTCTCAGCTACAGAAAAGCTCAACAATTTTTCATGGGATAGTGCCGGGTCATTCAGCGTGCCCCGAGGGAAAAATCGCATTGGAGGTAGCTTTTGGGGAATCAAAGGATAACTATCGAGTTGAGTGGCTCACTTTTGAGGTAGTCAAATTGCGCAGTCCTTATCACGCGTTATTCGGAAGGCTGGCTTACGCCAAATTCATGGCTAGGTCGTGTTACGTATATCTACAGCTAAAAATCCCGGGTCCCAAGAAGACCATTACCATACATGGAAATCGAGACATAGCAGCTGAATGCGATGAAGGAGACGCAGCAATGGCCGAGCAAGCCTGTAGAAAAGAGGAACTCAAGCATTACCGGTCTCAAGCAGACCCGGAGGACAGAACCACATCAAAAAAGCCGAGTACTGAAGACGAAAGAGCAAAGTCCAAGGCAGCACAAGATGCTAAGATGGTGGCTTTTATCAAGGATGGTTCCCCCAAACAATCTGCCATAGGAGAAGAAATTGCATGGCCGCTCACAACCAGCCGCGCTATGGAGACACCTCACCCGGGTTGGCTAGTAAATCCGGTACTCATCATGAAAAAGTCCAGCAAATGGAGAATGTGTATCGGTCACGTCAGCCCGGGACCGGTTCCCAAGAAGAACTAAACAATGTAACGGGCAGCAGGTTTCAGACGCGCTCTTTTCCTACCCAGGGTACCTAAGGGGACTGGAAGGTTTTTAATGAGGCGGCCTGCTGATCCAAACTTTCTCGTATCAATAAAGAGATGATTATCAAGTCCTATTTTGTTACGGCTTTACTTCGATTACAAGTAAAGTAAGTATCCATTGCCATCAATACATCAGTATCATTAAGTATGTTGAATATGTATAGGTCTCGGGGGCTGGTTGCTCAAGTAGCGCAGCCACAAACCCAAAGACCCGGCCTTGATGCCTATGAGTTATAAGGGTCGATTATTCGCAAACGAGTACGGCTGCAATCTTATAACCGGACAAAGGAGCCAAATTTTCTTGACTTTTCTTACTTAAGCTCGATGTGACTCGCACTAAAGTGGCATGATTTGCTCGCTTACGATTACAATCAGCCATGAAGCCCATTGGGACTTGTCTGACCCTGTTTTCGTATAGATGTAACAACATGGTATCCACGCGAAAGCCGGCTTACAGTACAAGATAGTCAAAAGGGTCATCTAAACCACAAGTTATGCAGAGTACAAGGCTAATAGCTGGAAACTCAATGTTTATCAAGCATAACTTCATTATCTATATGAAACAGTTCCAGGTTTCGGCTTGGCAACAACAAGTTTGTTCTCTTCGAAAAAACCACACACCACGGACTCGGAAATTCGGGCCTTGGGGACTGTGGGTTCCGAAACAGAATCAAGTTGTTTTGTCGCCAAGCTCGAAAGACCCCAATGTCCGAGTCATGGGGACTTGGGGACTTAAAGAAAAGTCCACTTGTCAAAACCCATGATACTCGGAAATAAAGAAAGAAATGAAAAGAAAGTCGGATATCAAGAATAAGTTCAAAAGTAGACAAGTACCAAGTTCATCAAAAAGGCCTAGAAAGGCACGAAGTGTATCACAGAATTAAAGTGCGTTGCAAGTTGCGACACTAGTACCCAGGGTGCACAGGCGCACCGTCAGAAGAATACTTGTTTTAAGTAAAAACATAAGATGATTGAAGTATTTTCATGGCGTTTGCCTATTCGGCTTCCTGAGTAGGGTCCACATCTTTGCCCTTGCCCTCCGGGTCTTGCTCCTGGACTTTCTCTTTAGCTCTCCCGGCATCATCACCCGGATTCCTTCCGGCAGGACGGACAGGCGGAAGAACAGTTGGTGTAAAGGTGGTTGGCCCTGATCCTAACTCGGCCTCTCTCTTCTCAGTTGCTTCCCTCTTCCTGGCCGAATCAGCAGCCCATTTCTCCAAAATATCAAAGGGTGGGGGTGCGTCCTCCGTAACAATTTTTCCTTAAGCATCGTATGCACTCATGATAGTGTTCAGATCCATACTATCGGCCAAAGTGGTGGCCGAATGGCGCACTGCGGACTGTACGGCCTTGAAGTCCTTAGGTGTAAACTTGGAGCCATCTGCTTTGAATTCTGGAAACCCGGATATTACCTTTGCCGGATCAAGCTTCGGAAAGTAAGCCTGCCAGGGTAAAGGCCCGGGTCATACCAATCCGGCATGCCGAGCGTTTCCAGATTTCAATCCATCCAGGCACAGTGGAGCAGGCTTTGATAAGATTTTCTTCACCCGGGTATACTTCAGTAGGCCACTTCACGGCGTCCAGTATAAACTTTGTGCCGGCAAAGAAAGTCCGGAGCATAGTCTTTAAAGTTTTAGCCTTTGCAATGGCATCCTCTTCTGGGGCCGCAAGGTTGGCACCTGCAGTTGAAGCAAAGGAAAGACGTATCAGTAATCCCGAGTGTCATATAATAAAGTAAAGGCATAAAGACAATCGGCAGCAAAAACTTACTAAGCAAGATCTGATAGGTATCGGTGACCTGGTCCGATAGTTTCTTCAGTGCAGTTTGAGCAGTATCGCACTTCTTTTTGTATTTAGAAACATCCTTCTTCAAGGTTTTCACGTCATCCTCAAGGGTTTCTCTCCGCTTTACCTCGGCGAGAAGAAGTTGTTCGGTCTTGAGCAAAATTTCATCAGACCGGGTCGTCTGCGCCTGTAAGTAGCAAGGAACATAAGTATCAGTCAGATATCATGGCAAGCCGAGTATTGCGTAAAGTACCAAGCACAACTCCAGCAAGTCATGCTCGGAACTTGGGGACTAGGCATACACTGTGAGATATCAAGTATTATTACCTGGTACGCTGCGGCCATGCGCTCCAGAATATTGCTCTCTGAAGTCTTCATAGTGAGGAGAGTGCTCATCAGTTGATCAAAAGTATCATTACCCGTGTCAGAGGACCCGGGGCCTTGGAAATTCCGAGAAGGAGTTTTCTTCTTAGCAGGGGGCGGCATCCGGGTCATCCGAATGTCGGAATCTGATGCCCCCTCTCCTGCACCCAAAGTGGCAGCTCTTTTCTTCTTGCTTGCGTGAGAGGCGATCGGATACTCGGCTTCTTGTCTGGCCAGGTTTATTGGTGACGCTTGTCCTTCGCCGCTAGACGCGACTGTTGCCTTGTCAGCCAGACTCCCCTTACCCGGGTCATCGGTCTCCATATCCTCTTGGTCGCTAACAACGACCGTGTCCCTATGGATAGTACGAGTGAGCAGTTAGTATACAATCAGGAAAGGGTGATGAAAGTATGATAGAGCATCAGGAAAAGGATTTTACCCGGTATTCACCGCAAAGTCCGAGGGGAACTCGTGGCTGGACCCGGGCGAAACTGAAAAGTATCAAGCGAGGTTTCGTAAGGGAATGGTTCAGGAAGATTGTTTCCTCTGAGAAAGGATAAGGTTAATACCAGCGCGTCCAGCTGGAGACAATGGAATACCCGGGCTAAGAGCATCGTCACCCGGGTAATTCCGAGTTGCTCTGCGCTTGGTCATGGGCGACTCCTTCAAATATGGCCGGTGGAATAATGTCAAGTTAGCTCATGTATATCATCAAAGGAATACGAGTTGAATACAAGGAGGCGATATGAGACCTTGAAGACGATCCCTCGGGGTTTTCTCTTAGATCCGACTTTAATTGTCGGCTCCACTTCATCTTCATCACTGGCGGATTCCACCTTGCCGTCAGTTTCTTCTTCTTCGTCATTCTCCTCTTGTTCTGGAAGTCATCAAGGTTATAGTTGGAAAATGAAGGAGTTACGACGAACTTAAAGGAACCAAGTAAAACCCGGCGAGCACCTTCGTCCGAGCTAACGGCCTCTTCTTGTTCCTCTGGACTCTCGGAGCTAGGGGAAGTGTCGATCTTCCAAAAATCATCATCAGCCTGAGATGAAAATATCAGAACAAGGGTTATCAACCGTATCAAGCGGAAAGAGCAAAGGTAAAAACGTTAAAATCGGATCTTCACCTTGGGGGCTGGGTTCTCGAGTGTGAAGGGTTCTAATACGGCTATGTTCCGGATTACCTCTAGTTTTTCTGTCAGAAAACCCTTGATAGTTTTATTGGTGTCACCAGCCGCAAAGCTGTTGTCAGAATACCGGAGCGGGTCTGTGGTTTGCCCCGAATACTCGCACATTAACTGTCGTGGGATAATCACGGCAGATGTTACCGGGGGTAACTGATCTGGGGGCAAGACGACACAGGCGTTTGGGAGAGGGTTTAGCTCAGAGGAAAACATGGTGCAATTCGATCTGGTAACCGGCAATCAAAGTCGCCGTGTCTCCGATCCTGATACAATAACTCAACTCTGGGATTACACTGGATGCTCGATATCAAGCGATATTGCTAGGGTTCTTAGATCTCTACCTAAACTAGACCTGGGGGTCGGTTTATAAAGCACCCGTACCCCCTGGCTTATTCTCCAAGGCGAATCCTGGATCCTACCCGGACACGGCGCACAAACCCTAACTTTCTTCTACCATAACCCACAATCCGGGTTACTGGGCCTACAAGCTTGGGCCTTTATAGGTTCCCTTATCCTTAGCCGGATCCTGCGCAGCGTCCTTTGGGCCGGGTTATTCCTTGGAGTTTGGCCTACCGGGTTATCTTCCCCCCATCAGTAGTCCCCAGAATAGCCTGGGCTTCATGGATCCTCCTTGAAGCGCTCGCTATTCCCTGCAGAGATATCAAACACACGAGTATGTGGAGGCCGGGTTAAAGCGCCTCAATAAATAGCTAGGCCTTACTCCATGGTGGCCATATAGTAACCCGGCTCTTCCCCAAGCACCTAAGTTACCTTCCCAGGTAAACCCCAAAATGTCAAGATTTTGCGCTCGATAATTGACCTGATATCACGGGATGGATCTCTTTCTCCTTTTCGTTCAAATCCCCTATTCAACGTTTAAAGCGCATCTCGCCACAACTCAAATAAGTAGCCGTTTACTTCCGCAACTCCCGGCTCCCGCTCACTGAACCGGGCTTATCCATTCGCCCTATAAATAAGCTCCTTGGGGGTAACCCGAACCCTAACGGCTCATTTCCCCCCACTCCGCTTCCTTCCTCCCTCTGAGCCCATTCTCACTGAGAGCCACCACGGAAATCCCGCGCGCATCACCGGAGCCCATCGGCCGGAGGCTGCGCTCCGCCACTGTTTGCCCCGCGCCGCCGCCAAGATCCGTCGACGAATCTCCATCCGGCTCGTCAAGAACCGTGAAGGGTCACCAGGCTTGCGCCATCTGCCTTCGCAAAGCCTCACTCAGATCTCCTCCGGTAAGCCTCTTGCGCCCATTAATTTGCCCTTGCAATTTTTGATTTCGCCTTAGATTAGATCCAAATCGACCCGCCAACGATTCCTCGGCCATGCCGAATTAGGTTGCTAGTATTCTTGCCAGCTCGCCTAATAGATAAGTTATGGATTCCAATCCACTCTCCTACTACCTGCAAGTATTAATTTCGCCACAAATCTGAAGATAAGATTCCCAATCTGGGCCCGATCCACTCAAAATTTCCGCCTTGGCCTCAATCACCCGGCCAGACTTCCCCTTTTCAGTTCCTTTTATACGCGTTAAGTGCCTACGCGGACATCCATCGTCCTCAAAAACTCCTTCAATACTTAGATCCCATAATTTTTCGCCATAATGCTTGATACCCGGATAATTTCAAACTTTACTCTACGAGCTAACACCCGGATTGCGTGCAATTTCTCATGCCTCAATATCACCCTGCCGATACTCGGCCACCTCATAGCTTCCGCGTCTTAGTCCTCTTATCCCTTTACCTTGTATTTTGCAGGTCAACCAAATGGCTCCCAAAAAGCAAGGGAAAACTCCAACCAAAGCTAAAGCCACCAACTCCATATCCGCCAACTGGGCGCGGTCTACGGTCACCAAGGCCAAGTTGGAGGAGCTGGTGGAGCTGGGAATTCTTCCTCCTCAAGAGGATATCCAGTGGAGGGTGCCGGGTAAGGAGACCCGGCCCACCCCGACAAAAGGCGAGGTAATCTGCTTTGTGGAACATGTGACCCGGGGCTTCCGCCCACCGGGTCACCCCTTTTTCCGTGATGTTCTAAACCATTACGGCCTTCGCGTCTTTGATATCGGGCCCAATTCTGTTTTAAACATCTCCCACTTCATAGTCCTTTCCGAGTCCTACTTGTGCACTTCGCCAAGTCTAGCTCTCTTCATTGAGCTTTTTCAATGCAAACCGTGCCGCGAGAGCGGCGACGGGGCGCTTCTCGCTTGCGGCGGGGTTTCCATCCAGCGCCGCAAGAATTCTTTGATGCCACCCCTCACCCTTAATTCTCATGTCAAGCACTGGCAGCTCTCCTACTTTTACTGCCAAGATACCTCCCCACCCGGCCAAAAGAAGCTGCCGGGTTACTCTGAGGGTCTTCTTGACATCTCTGATAAATTTAGTGCCTTCGCCCCTGACTCGGACAGGGAGGCAATTCAACCCCTTCTAGCCAAAATCACCACTCTCACGGCCCAAGGCCTCATCGGGCTCAACCTGGTGAAGACTTGGGTTGATTTCCGGATTCAACCCAACTCCATCCGCACAAAGTTGATGTGCGAGTATTCAGGGCAATCTACAGACCCGCTCTGGTATTCCGACAACATCTCCGGGCGACACTCATAAAACCATCAAGGGTTTTCTGACAGAAAAGCTCGAGGTAATCCGGAACATATCCGGGTTGGAGCCCTTCACACTTGAGAACCCAGCCCCCAAGGTGAAAACCCGACTTTGATGCCTTTACCTTTGCTGTTTCCACTCAATACAGTTGATAACCCTTGCACTAACACCTTTCAGGCTGACGATGATTTCTGGAAAACCAACGCCTCCCCTAGCTCCGAAAGTCCAGAAGAGCAAGAAACCGTTAACTCGGACGAAGGTACTCTCCGGATTTTATTTGGCTCCTTTAAGCTCACCATAACCCTTTCATTTCCAACTATAACTTTGATGATATCCAGAACGAGAAGATGACGAGGAAGAAAACTCTGACGGCAAAGTAGAATCCGCCAGCGACGAGGAGGAACTGGAGCCGACCGTTAAAGTCGGATCAAAAAGGAAAACTCAAGAGGCCACCTCCAAGGTTTCATATCTCCTCCTCGCATTCAATTCGCATTACCTTAATGATACACATGAGCTACCTTGACGTTATTCCACTGGCCATGCTTGAAGGAGTCGCCCATGACCAAGCGCAGGTCAACCCGGAATAATCCGGGTGATGGTACCCTTAACCCGGGTATTCCATCGACCCCGACTCGGCGGGCTGGTAATTGCCCTATCTTTTCTCGGTCAAAACATTCTCCTTGAACCATTCCCATATGACATCTATCTTGATAATTTCCAGCCTCTCCCGAGTCCAGCGATGGATTTCCTTGTGACTTTGCGGTGAACGCCGGGTAAAATCCCCTTCCTGATACTCCACCACATTTCATCACCCTTTCCTGACTGTATATTTAACTGTTCGCTGACAACATCTATAGGGCCACGGTCGTTATCAGCGACCAAGAGGATATGGAAAACGAGGGACCGGGTAAAGGAAGCCCGACTGATAAGTCCACAGCCGCGTCTAGCGGCGAAAAACAAGCGTCACCGAGAAACCCGGACACACAAGAAGCCGAGTATCCGATTGCTTCCCATGCAAGCAAGAAGAACAAAGCCACCGTCTTGGGTGCAGAAGAAGGAGCGTCGGATTCCGACACACAAATGACCCGGGTTCCGCCTCCCACTAAGAAGAAAGCTCCTTCTCGAAATTTCCAAGGCCCCGTGTCTTCTGATACGAGTAAAGACACTTTTGATCAATTGATGAACACTCTCCTCACTATGAAGAGTTCGGAGAGCCAGATCTTGGAGCGCATGGCTGCAGAGCACCAGGTAAGGACACTTGGTATCTCATATTGCATACCTAGTCCCCAAGTTCCGAGTGTGACTTGTAAAAGTTATGCTTGGTACTTTTACGCCATATTCAGCTTACCATAATATCCAACTAATACTTGCGTTCCTTGCTACTTACAGGCACAGATAACCCGGTCTGATGAAACTTTACTGAAGACCGAACGACTTTTTCTTGCCGAGATAAAACGAAGGGAAACCCTTGAGGATGACATGAGAACTTTGAAGAAGGATGTTTCCAAATACAAGAAGAAGTGCAATGCCGCTCAGACCTCACTGAAGAAACTATCGGACCAAGTTGCCGATACTTATCAGATCTTGCTTAGTAAGTTTTTGCTGCCGATTGGCTTCATATCTTTGCTTTATTATGTCAGACTCGGGATTACTGATACGTTCTCTCTTTTGTTACAACTGTAGGTGCCAACCTTGCGGCCCCAGAGGAGGATGCCATTGTCAAGGCTAAAACCCTAAAGACCGTGCTCCGAACTTTCTTTGCCGGCACGAAATTTATACTGGATGCCGTGAAGTGGCCTACGGAAGTATACCCGGGTGAAGAAAATCTCGTTCAAGCCCGCTCCACTGTGCCTGGCTGGATTGAAATCTGGAAGCGCTCGTCCTGCCGGATTGGTATGACCCGGGCCTTTACCCTGGCCAAGGCTTTCTTTCCAAAGCTTGACCCGGCAAAGGTAATATCAGGGTTTCCCGAATTCAAGGCGGATGGTTCCAAATTTACACCCAAAGATTTCAAGGCCATACAAGCCGCAGTGCGCCCCTCGGCTACCTCTTTGGCCGATAGTTTGGACCTAAACACGATCATGAGTGCATACGACGCTGATGGCAAAGTTGTTACAGAGGAAGCACCCCCGCCCTTTGATATCTTGGAGAAGTGGGCTTCTAACTCGGCCAAGAAGAGGGAGGTGACTGCAAAGAGAGAGGCCGAGCTAGGATCATGTCCTTCTGCCTCTACACCAGCCGTTCCTCCACCTGTCCGCCCTGATGCAGTGAGTCCGATTAAAGGTGCCGGGAAGGCTAAGCAGCAATCCCAGGACCTGGAGCCGGAAGACCGTACTCAGGAGGCCGAATAGGGCAACACCATCATAATACCTTGTTTTCGTGATGCTTTGTACTCAAACTATTATGCTTTTGATGATGCGCCTGTGCACCCTGACACTGATGTCGTAACTTGTAACGTACTTTAGTCCGTGATATGCTTTGCGGCTTTCCTAGCCTTTTGATAACCGTATTGCTTGTCTATTCTTTGAGTTTTTCCTCGATATCCGACTCTCTATTCTGGCTCCCTTCGTAAAACTCGGTTTTCCGAGTACCAGGGGCTTTGATAAGTGGACTTTTCTTTAAGTCCCCAAGACTCGGATGCTAAGGTCTTTCGAACTGCGATAACCAAGTAGTTTGTTTCTGTTGCGAAGTCCCCAGTCCCCATGACCCAAAGTCCGAGTCATGGAGGTGTGGCCTTTCTCAGAGAACAAATTGCTTTTTATCGAGTCGAAAACCTAAGGCCATTCCGCGTAAGTACTGAAGTTATTCTTGATAGTAATTGAGTTTCCGGCTATTAGCCTTGTACTCTGCATAAACTTGTGGTTTAGATGACCCTTTTGACTATCTTGTACTGTAAGCCGGCTTTCGCGTGGATACCATGTTGTTACATCCATACGAAAACAGGGTCAGACAAGTCCCATTGGGCTTCATGACTGATTGTAATCGTAAGCGAACAAATCATGCCACTTTAGTGCGAGTCACATCGAGCTTAAGTAAGAAAAGTCAAGAAAATTTGGCTCCTTTGTCCAGTTATAAGATTGCAGCCGTACTCGTTTGCGAATAATCGGCCCCTATAACTTATAGGCATCAAGGCCGGGTCTTTCGGGTTTGTGGCTGGGCTACTTGAGCAACCAGCCCCCGAGACCTATATATGCTCAACGTTCTTAATGATACTGAAATATTGATGTCACACGGATACTACTTACTTGTAATCAGGCTGTAACGAAATAGGACTTGATAACCATCTCTTTATTGATGCGAGAAAGTTTGGATCAGCAGGCCGCCTCATTAAAAACCTTCCAGTCCCCTTAGGTACCCTGGGTAGGAAAAGAGCGCGTCTGAAACCTGCTGCCCGTTACATTGTTTAGTTCTCCATGGGGACCGGTCCCGGACTGGCGTGACCGACGCACATTCTCCACATGCTGGACTTTTTCATGATGAGTATCGGGTTTACTAATCGACCCGAGTGAGGTGTTTCCGTGACACGGCTGGTTGTGAGCGGCCGTGCAGTTTCTTCCTTTATAGCGGATTGCTTGGGGGAGTCATCCTTGGTAAAAGCCACCATTTTAGCATCTTGCGCTACTTTGGATTTTGCTCTTTCGCCTTCAGTACTCGGCCTTTTTGATGTGGTTCTATCCTCCGGGTCTGCTTGAGATCGGTAATGCTTGAGTTCTTCTTTTCTACAGGCTTGCTCGGCCATTGCTGCATCTCCTTCGTCGCATTCAGCTGCTATGTCTCGGTTTCCATGTATGGTGATGGTCTTCTTGGGACCCGGGATTTTTAGCTGTAGATATACGTTACACGGCCTAGCCATGAATTTGGCGTAAGCCGGTCTTCCGAATAACGCATGATATGGGCTGCGCAATTTGACTACCTCAAAGGTAAGCCACTCAACTCGATAGTTATCCTTTGACTCACCAAAGGCTACCTCCAATGCGATTTTTCCCTCGGGGCACGCTGAATGACCCGGCACTATCCCATGAAAAATTGTTGAGCTTTTTTGTAGCTGAGACTCCTTGAGGCCCATGCGTAGGAAGGTTTCCCAATACAGTATGTTGATGCTGCTTCCACCATCCATCAAAACCTTTTTCAGCTCATACCCATTGACTTGTGGTGCGACCACTAATGCCAAGACTCCCGGGTGCTCCACTCTTTCTGGGTGATCCCTTCTGCTCCATGTTACCTCCTGTTCTGACCATCTCAAGTATCTCGGGACAGCTGACGAAACTGAGTTGACCGCTTGCTTCAGTATCTTTTTGTCCTTGTTAGAGACTCCTGTGGTATGCACATGATATTGACCCAGTTGTTTGGGGTTAGCCTGGAAACCTCCTGCCCCCCCTTGGTTATTGCCTTGATTTCCAGCCGCCGGGTTACCAGCTGGGGGTGGGCCGTTGCCCGGGTTTCCCCCTGGACCCGGTCCTCCTCCCCGTCCTGCACTTCGCATAGCTCTGTTCACTTCGTCATTTTTCCATCTTTGTAAGTCGGCGCACTGCTCCAGAGAGTGATTAGCTGGCCTGCCGTTCCTGCTGTGTTTCGGGCACGCCATCCTGAATATGTCCCAATTGTTACCCGGCCTTGGAGGCCCTTGATAGTTTCCTCCATTGTGATTACCTCCGTTGAAATTTCCTTCTGCTCTGGGCCTTGAAGACCCGGCTTCTGTATTGACGACAAACTCGGAGCCTCCTTCAAACGGGCGCTTGTTCTGGCTATTTCCATTATTACCCGGTGCTGATGCATTGCCGGTTCTTCCATTATTACTTGTGTTTGCTTTTACCTTCTTGTCATCAACTTCCTCTTCTGTAGTATCTGTCGCAGCGTGTTTGTTGCATGCGTCCATCAATTCTCCCATTGTAACTTCCGACGCATTTCGACTAGACTTCATGCGAGTTAACTTTTGCACTAAAGGTATGTACTTGCATGTTTTTGCCATGGCCTGTAGCGCATCCTTGGGCTGAATGTCCGTGGACGAGTGAAGTATCTCCATAACCCGGCGCACCCAACTGCGCGCCGATTCTCCCTTCTTCTGGACGCACCGCTCTAGGTCGTCAATAGTGAACAACTTCCTGCATGTCCCATGAAAGTGCTTGACAAACGCGGTCTTCAATTCCTCCCAGGACTTGATCGATCCTTCCGGCAAATTGGTGAACCACAACTTTGCTGCTCCTTCTGACATCATCAAGTACATGAACTTGGCTTGGAGATTCTCGGATGCGTTGCGAATTGACATTGCCATCTCATAGCTACTTAGCCATGTTTCTGGGTCCATAGTTGGCTCATAATTCACTACTTTCCCTGGCTCTTTGAATTTTTCCGGGTAAGGTTCAGCTCTGATATTGTCCGAGAGACACTTGGGTCCCGCAAGAACGGTTGAAGCCGGCCTTGCTCTAGAAACGTGTGATGCCGCGGGGGGCGCGGCTGGGCGCGGTGCTGCGGGAAGTCCATGCGCTGCAGACCCGGCCGCGGCCCTCCGGGCTCTAGAACTGTCCACGACAGCCTGTGCTGCTGATGCTGCCTGAGCGCGGGGAGGAGGCGGCATTTGCTGCTGATCTTCCCTCCGCCGTGCTGAACTTGTTTGGATATTCCCTTGTTGTTGACTGACGTATGGCGTTCCATGCATACCCCTTCTGTGATCCGGATAATTGGCTTGCTGTGCCACCGCAGTGTGCAACAGATCGATGGCTTGTCGAGTCTTCTCTGCATGGGGCGACTCTCCCACGGGGATCTGATTTAACGCGAGTGTCGCTGCATACACATTGTCCATGGGGTTATTGTAGTGGCCGGCTGGTGTGCGGAATCGTGACGGTGGCGGTGGTGGTAGATCGTTGCCGGTTGTGACTCTGGTCTGTGGTGGGGGTAACCCGGCCCGTTCATTGGCCGGATGTGTCCCTGTTCTCGCCGGTTGGGGTGTGGTTCCCTGGTTCACCACTGGTATCGGCTGATCCTGAGGTGTGATAAATAAATTAGCCGGATTAATGACCCCGCCCGTTGCTGGTAACCTGGTTTGATGCCTTTGATGCACTCTAGACGTCTCCTCTCGGAGCCGAGTTTCTAGCGCATCCAACTCACGCTGCCGCCTGGCCATCCCTTGCCTTTCTGCTTCTACCTGCCTTCTTTGCTGTTCCAGCGCACGACGAGCTACATCCAGATCCCTGACACGTTCCGCTGCGTTTTCCAGAGTGATAACTGTCGCAAGGACCGTGGGATCTAGAATCAGATTATTATCGAATAAGGCCGGGTGGCGCGGGTTTGAAGGACCCGCCCCTGGTGTCCGGTTTCCCAGGAATCCGAACGTGTTTGCGTGCAACTCCTCGTCTGCTGCGCGGCTGGTTACTGATGCAGATTCCCCATCAACCCGGGCCAAAACCGGGTCTCCGTTAGCCGCGCCCTGCTGCTGGGCCACCGCCTGAGCCGCCCCGACTGATGCCGCGGTTGCGTTTCCTTGGTTGAGATTGGCCGCGGGAGCCGCATAGACTGTGACTCGGCGTACGATATCCGGTGTGAGTTCATGCTGTTCTTCCTCATCGTTCTCCTCCTCATACCGGTTTTCCAGCAGATCTAGGATAGACCCGGTATCACCTTCTCTTTCGACCCGGTCGCGCGGGGTCCATGCCGGCTCCTCCGGCTGTTCCCACTCCGCGATGGGTTCTTCTGCCGGATGTGTCGTTCCAATCGATTCTTCGTCATCTGATCGGATAGAAGTGGCTTCTCCTGGCACAGAATCAGATCCAATATTGTCAAGGATCGAATTGGAAGTACATACCATACCAATGAAGACGCTGATCCGGCCGATTGTCACGACGGATCCGGATTCGAGGTGATCCGACTCTGGCCCCCAGCCGGAATCGTCCACCATCTTTTCTCCTTTGTGGTCGACGTAGATTTCACCGACGACGAGATTCTCCATGCTCTTCCGAGCTTCTCCCGTGATGTAAACACCTTTGGACGCAGGCCCCACGGTGGGCGCCAACTGTCGTGGGATAATCACGGCAGATGTTACCGGGGGTAACTGATCTGGGGGCAAGACGACACAGGTGTTTGGGAGAGGGTTTAGCTCAGAGGAAAACATGGTGCAATTCGATCTGGTAACCGGCAATCAAAGTCGCCGAGTCTCCGATCCTGATACAATAACTCAACTCTGGGATTACACTGGATGCTCGATATCAAGTGATATTGCTAGGGTTCTTAGATCTCTACCTAAACTAGACCTGGGGGTCGGTTTATAAAGCACCCGTACCCCCTGGCTTATTCTCCAAGGCGAATCCTGGATCCTACCCGGACACGGCGCACAAACCCTAACTTTCTTCTACCATAACCCACAATCCGGGTTACTGGGCCTACAAGCTTGGGCCTTTATAGGTTCCCTTATCCTTAGCCGGATCCTGCGCAGCGTCCTTTGGGCCGGGTTATTCCTTGGAGTTTGGCCTACCGGGTTATCTTCCCCCCATCATTAACTTTGTGCGGATGGAATTGGGCTGAATCCGGAAATCGACCCAAGTTTTCACCAGGTTGAGCCCGATGAGACCTTGGGCCGCAAGAATAGTGATTTTGACTAGCAAAGGTTGAATGGCCTCCATGTCCGAGTCAGAGGCAAAGGCATTAAAATTCTCGGAGATGTCAAGAAGACCCTCTGAGTAACCCGGCAGTTTCTTTTGGCCGGGTGGGGAAGTGTCTCGGCAATAAAAATATGAAAGCTGCCAATGTTTGACGTGGGAGTTAAGGGTAAGAGGTGGCATCAGAGAATTCTTGCGGCGCTGGATAGAGACCCCGCCGCAAGCGAGAAGTGCCCCGTCGCCGCTTTCGCGGCACGGTTTGCACTGGAAAAGCTCGACGAAAAGAACCAAACTTGGCGGAGTACACAAGTATGACTCGGAAAGGACGATAAAATGGGAGATATTTAACACAGAATTAGGACCTATGTCAAATACACGAAGGCCATAATGGCTCAGAATGTCGCGGAAGAAGGGGTGACCCGGAGGACGAAAGCCCCGGGCCACGTGCTCTACAAAGCATATTACCTCGTCCTTTGCCGGCGTAGGCCGGGTCTCCTTACCCGGCACTCTCCACTGGATATCCTCTTGAGGAGGGAGAACTCCCAGCTCGACCAGTTCTTCTAACTTGGTTTTCGTGACCATAGATCGCGCCCAGTTGGCGGATATGGAGTTGGTGGTCTTGTCCTTTGCCTGCTGCTTTCCATGTTTCTTGGGATCCATGGGTGTGACCTGCAAAACACGAGGTATAGGAGTGTGAGGAATAAGGCTCGGAAATCATAAGCTGGTCGAGTATCAGTGAGCGGTATCGAGACAGTATGAAGGTTACGTAATATCCGGGTGTTATTTTGTGAAGCAAGGCTCAAGCTACCCGGGTATCAAGCATCATTATAAAAATCATGAAGGCTTATGCATTGAAAGAATGTTTGAGGGTAATGGATGGTTATACAGGTACCTATTATGAGTAAAGGGAATCGGAAAAGGGAAGATTTTCCTGATGATAGAGTCAAGGGCGGAAAAATTGGGCGGCCTGAGCCCAGGCTAAAGATTCCATTTCTAGATTCGTGGCAAAATTAGCAGTTGTGGGCTGTAGGGAAGTGAAATAAAGCCAGCATTCAATCCATTGGATGAGCTAGAGTGAATACAAATGACTCGATTCGGCATGGTCGGGAAAATGACCGGCGGGTTGACCTAGATCTAATCTGAAGAAAATCAAGAAATTGTGGAGGCTAATTAACGGGTATGGGAGGCTTACTGGAGGAGATCGAAGTGAAGCTCGATGGAGGCAAATCGCGCAAGTTTGGTGCCCCTTTGCGATTCCCGATGGGCCGGTTGAGGGTTTCGCGGCGGATCTTGGCGGCGGTGCAGAGTGCGCGGTGGCGGAACGTAGCCGGCGGCCAATAGGTTCCGGTGATGCGCGCGGGATTTCCGTGGTGGCGCTCTGTGAATTTGAGCACGGAGGAAGAAAGGAAGAGGAATGGGGGAAATGAGTCGTTGGGGTTAGGGTTACCCCTGCGACCATATTTATAATGGTTCATGTGGATAAGCTTGGTTCCACGAGCGGGAGCCGGGGATTACGGAGTAACGGCTATCTGTTTGAATCTTGCGAAATACGCTTTAAGTGTTGAAACGTGATATCTGGGTAGAAATAAGAAGGAGATATTCTTCATAATATCAAGATCAATTATCGAGTAAAGTGCAGGATCTTGACACTTTTATCAGGGCTTAGACCCGGGCAGCTAAGCCGGGTATTTGGAGAGGAGCCGGGTTACTATATGGCCACCGTAGAGTTGGGCCTAGCTGTTTATTGAAGCGTTTTAACCCGGCCTTCATGCGTTTGGGTATTTGATGTCTTTGCAGGTAATAGCAAGCGCTTCAAGGAAGGATCCGTGAAGCCCAAGCTATTCTGGGGACTACTGATGGAGGGATAATAACCCGGTAGGCCAACTCCAAGGTATAACCCGGCCCAAAGGACGCTGCGCAAGATCCGGCTAAGGATAAAGAAACTTCTGGAAGGCCCAAGTTGTAGTCCTCATAACCCGGATTGTGGGTTACGGTAAAGGAAAGTTAGAGTTTGTATGCGGTGTCCGGGTAGGATTGAGGGTGCGCCTTGGAGAATAAGCCAGGGGGTACGGGTGCTTTATAAACCGACCCCTAGGTCTAGTTGAGAGAGATCTAAGAACCCTAGTAGTACCAGTTGATATCGAGCATCCAGTGTATACGAGAGATTGAGTTAATATATTGAGATTGGAGACTCGGCGACTTGATTGCCGGCTACCAGATTGAGTTCCATCATGTTTTCCTCTGAGCTAAACCCTCTCCCAAACGCCTGTGTCGCCTTGCCCCAAGATCAGTTACCCCCGGTAACGTTTGCCGTGATAATCCCACGACACATAGTTTCGTCGCATACAATTGGCAGACAAATATATACATAGTTTCTCAGTGTTTGATCTTTTTGCCTTTTTTGGTCGTAATTGCATAATTTAACCCCACATTATTACTTCTCCTTCTGAATGGAAGACCATGCCTAGGTATCGTTGTTCTGCTTCTTCTTGTTGTGTATGTTGCATGACTATCATCATCATCTTCTTGATCATCGTCAATATTTGGGTCGCCGAACGTGTCGAACTCGTCCTCATCAACGACTCCATCTATTCCGATGATATTTCTTTTCCCTCTCCTCAGGACAACACGGCTAGGCCTTGCGGGGTCTGTTATGAAGAAGCATTGGGACACATGCTTAGCCAATACCCATGGCTCATTTTGCGCTGTGACATTTGCGCTTGATGAGGTTCCGGCTTCGGGAATAACCATGGTTGTAAAGTATTGGTCTTCTTTTCTGACGGTCGACATCCTAGCCCATCTGACGCGGAACATAGGCACCTTCTCTCCAGAGTAGTTAAGCTCCCATATCTCCTCGATCCTTCCGTAGTATCTTAACTTTTTGTCACCGGTGTAGGATTCCATCGTTACCCCTGAGTTTTGATAATCAGAAGTTTTGTCTTTCTCCTCTGTGTAGAAAGTGAACCTGTTGATATCATATGCTTGAAACGTCGCTAGGTTGGGAGCTGGGCCATGTGCCAAGGCGTACAATAGTTTATTTTTCGCACAATCCCTTGGCGGTGGATTAGCGACGATCACATCTTTAAACCAACGCAAGAAAGTGGAGTTATGCTCTCTGATTATTTCTCCTTCGGTCCGCCGCTTGCCTTGCTCACTGTACTTTTTCATAATAGAGCTCTTGTGTTTTTCCACCCAAGTATCGACCATGTCAATGTGTTGGAGAGCTACTAAGTTTGCCCTGTTAAAGTCGGTGCATCGAAAAGCCCGATCCACATGCACTTCTCTACGTCCATTTTTGTGACCTACTCCATCGAGCTTGCCAATGTGCTTGTTTCTGGGCAGACCAACAGGGTCCTCCACGTCCATATGGTTCGTGCAGAAAGAGATGCACTCTTCGGTGAGAAAGCCTTGAACGATGCTTCCATACTGACGGGCTCTGTTGCGAACAAATCCTTTGATGACCCCATTCATCCTTGCAAACGGCATCATGTTATGCAGGAACAACGGCCCGAGATGGATGATATCGTCCACGATATGGACCAACAGATGAACACATATGTCAAAGAATGATGGTGGAAAGTACATCTCAAGCTCGCATAGTATCACGACAATCTCTTCCTGCAGCCTTGAGATCTGCTTCCCCGTGATTGACTTTCGAGATATAACGTCGAAGAAGTTACAGAGGCCAAACAGGGTTTCCCGGACGTGTTTGTCCATTATTCCGCGGATCGCAACCGGAAGTATCTGCGTCATCATCACGTAACAGTCATGAGACTTCATCCCGCTAAACTTTTGTTTCTGCGCGTCGAGGAATCTGCTTATTAGCCCTGAGTAACCGCTAGGGACTTTGACTCCGAGAAGGCACATCATCAATTTTGTGATCTCGTCTGGACTAAGAGTGAAGCAGGAGGGGGGGCAGTAATAGTCATTCCTCTTAACCCTTTTGGCCTTGCGACCCTCCGTCTCCTCATCACACGATTGATCGTCGTCGTCATCATCCGGGCGTCCCCCTGAAGATCTACCCTAATACCAAAATATTTCAGGTCGTTTCTTGCTTTCACCCCGTCTTTGGTCCTCTCCGGCATGTTGAGCAGCGTGCCAAACAAACTTTCAAACACATTCTTCGTGATATGCATCAGATCAAGGCAGTGAGGCGTATCGAGAATGGGCCAGTATGGCAAGTCCCAAAACACCGACCTCGTCTTCCATACATCCAGAAGCGGTTTTGGCGCCTTTTGCTTCTTTCCCGGCTCTGGGCATTCCTTCCAATCATTCAGCAAATTGTAGATTTCTTCGCCGCACCTCTTACGTGGAGGTCCACGGAGCTCATCCTCACCGTTAAAAAGGTCTCCTCGCCTTCTCCACGGGTCTTTGTTGGGTAGCCACGTTCGATGGCCAACGAAAACTGTTTTCGAAGACCCAGGATCTTTCGGAAGTTGCATAAATGTGGGGTCATCCATGCACCGCACGCAACCGTTATGTCCGTGGCACACCTGGCCCGCCACATATCCGTAGCCGAGTAGGTCGTGAACCGTACAGAGTAAGACATCTCTCATTGGCAAATATTGTTCACCGAAGGCGTCCCATGTGTTCACCCCTTCCTCGGCCCATAGCGTGTCCAGCTCATCTTTAAGCAGCTTCAGGTATAGATTGATGTCGTTGCCTGGTTGTTTCGGCCCTTGAACATGTGAATATACTTCCTCTTCATGCACAACCAGGGAGGGATGTTGTACATCCATACAAACACGGGCCATGTGCTATGGGTGCTGCTCTGGTTGCCAAACGGATTGAGTCTGTCGGTGCTCACACCCAACCTGATGTTCCTTGCCTCCGCCCCGAACGTTGGATATTCACAGTCAATTGCTTTCCATTGACTTGCATCTGAAGGATGTGTCAGAATTACTTTTTCACTCCGATTTGGATCTTTCAAAACTTTATTCCTCCTTTTCGCGTGCCAGCGCATGAGCTCTGCTTCCTTGCGGTCCGCGAAATACCGTTGCAGACGGGGAATGAGCGGAAAGTACCACACAACTTTCCGAGGAGCTTTCTTCTTCCCTTTCTTGTATCGAGCGGCGTTGCAAACTGGACAAATGGTTTTGTTCGCGTCCTCTTTCCGATAAATGTAGCAATCGTTGATGCACACATGGTATTTTTCGTGAGGTAAATCAAAGGGGCACACGACTTTCTTGGCCTCGTCGCAACTTTTAGGACAGGTGTTGCCCTCTGGAAGGACATCGTGCCAGTATTGCAGGCTTTCATCGACGCTTATGTCGCTCCATTTGTATCTCGCCTTCATCTGCAGAACATCGAGGGCCACTCTCAGGCGGGACTCTCCCGGACCGCAGCGTGCATACAACGGTGTCTTCGAGTCTATCTCTAGTTGCGCCAGCTTTGATTGCTCTCTAGCAGCAGATATCGAGTTAGTCGTCTTTCTCAAAAGCAGTTTCTTCCGTTAGGGGTTTCCCTGTGTCCTCGTGATCTTCTTCCACGTCTTGTTCAGCATCTTCTCCATGATCATGTGCGGGGTCATGAGGCTGATCTTGGTCCTACTGTAGTTCTAGTCGATCGTTGCTATTGTCCTGTTGCACATCATTTCCTACCGCCGCCGCCCCATGGACTTCATCATCTTCATCATCACTTACCCACTGACTGTTATACCCATCCATGAAACCATACCTTAGGAGGTGACTGAGCAAGTCTCCGGTAAAGGGATTCAGCAAGCCCCCTAGTTTGCACTTTCGACATGGACATCGTATCTCCTTGCGGCCATTTTGTAACATGTCTTCTGTCGCGTGTCTCAAGTAACTATTCACGACACGTTCACTCTTAACGACCACCATTATATGTCGCCTGCACGAGAGCGCGCCGATATAATTAATATTAGAACCAAACATAATATATATATATATTTCGATATTCACGAAAAAAATCGGCATGACCTTCCTACAAATTGGAGGTTAGAGGAGTGCCAAACTTTGCCGAGACGGAAATGAATCAACATTCCGGCAAAGTGGCAACTCATTTTCATATCAAAAATTTCACTTCATGTCGTATTCACGAAAAAATTCGGCATGACCTTCCTACAAATAGGAGGTTATTAGGGAGTGCCAAACTATGCCGAGACGGAAAAGAATCAACATTCCGGCGATAGTTGGCTACTCAATTTCATTCCACAACAAATTGCGCACACATGCATTTATCGTCTCCATCACACGACCATTGTTGAATCCGGTGAAATTTCACACATATTGCATATCGCGTGTATCCGGACAAAATTTATATACAAACTCAATTAATTATATATTATCATTCATCCCACCTCAAATGAATAGATGGCTACACGATGATATCCGGAGAATTTTGGAGCTTTGGAGAGAGAGGGGGTAATTCTAGATCTAGATGGCTAGGGAGGGAAAATTTTGGGTAGAAATGGTGTTAGGAGGGAGATAAACATATATATACCAACTAAAATAAATTTAGTTGGTTCAAAATAGAGTAGGAGGGTGGAGAAATTGGCATAATTTTGAGCTAGAGAGAGAAGAGGGGACAAGGTGGAGAAGGGAGAGTGGAGGGGAAAGTGGGTGGTTGGGGGTACCACTTATGGCAGATCTGCCATACTACCGCTGGCGAACAGGTGTGGTTGTTCGCCAGCGCTAACATGCGTCCTGGGCCCACAAGTTAGCGCTGGCGAACAACCACACCTGTTCGCCAGCGGTAGTGAGCGTAGCGCTGGCGAACACTCAGCCCAGTTCGCCAGCGGTAGTATCAGGCAGCGGCTGTACCGCGCGCAGGTGGGTCCCACCCGTAGCGCTGGCGAACCAGCGGGCATGTTCGCCAGCGGTAGGAGGAATAGCGCTGGCGAACAGGAATTGCTGTTCGCCAGTGCTGTTAGCATTGGGCAACGGAAAATGCTGTTGGCAGCAGTATGCTGGTGGCTATAAGCCATTCCCTACTAGTGATCTCAGCGTGCATATGCTTTTACAATAGATTGATCAAGTTTATGTTAGTAGCATGTCACCTCAGAAATTATTGTTTTATCGTTTACCTACTCGAGGACGAGTAGGAACTAAGCTTGGGGATGCTTGATACGTCTCAAACGTATCTATAATTTCTGATAGTCCATGATCATATTATGTCAATTGCTACTTGTTTTCTCCCTTATTTATAGCATTTCTGTACGTTTTCCGGGACTAACCTATTGACAAGATGCCAAGTGCCAGTTCCCTGTTTTCTGCTGTTTTTGTTTTCAGAAAAGTTGTTCTGGAAACATTCTCGGAATTGGACCCCACAAAGCCTGAAGTGCCTATTTTCCCTGGAAGCATCCAGAAGACCGAAGGAGAGTCAAAGACGGGCACCGGAGGGCCACACCATAGGGTGGTACGGCAAGGGTGGCCGCGCCAGCTATGGGTGTGGGGCCCCTGGAGCTCCACCGTATTTTCCCTTTCGCCTATTTAACCCCCCCGGATGGAAAACCCTAGACACCTGATAAAAAATCCCCGAAAAGTTCCGCAGCCACCGTCACAGTCAACCCTAGATCTAGGGGGTTCTATAGCTGTTTCCGGCACCCTTCCGGAGAGAAGATCATCACCATAGGCTTCTAGATCACTATGCCTGCCTCCGGAGTGATGCGTGAGTAGTCCATCCTTGGACTACGGGTTCGTAGCTGTAGGTAGATGGTTGTCTTCTCCTCATATGCCTCCATGTTTAGATCTCGTCAGCTGCCTATCATGATCGAGATTGATCTTATGTAATTCTATATGCTGTGTTTGCTGGGATCCGATGAATATTGAACTTATGCCAAGTTGATTATAGTCTTTATTTGCATATGCTATTTGTGATCTTGCATGCTTTCTGTTGCTAGTGGTTGCTATGGCCAAGTAGTTGCTAGTGACTCCAAGAGGGAGTATTTATGCTTGATAGTGGGTTTATGCCTCCTCACCGCCTTGCTCGAGTGAAAAAAACGTGAAGGGGGAGGATGTGTTGTTGCCATTAGGGAGAAAACAACGGAGAGAGTATCACACCCCATATTTGGGACACTTGTAACACATGAGGGAGACCATTTTTGTGAGCCAACCAATTTTTTTTAATTCCCTTGTGTAATCCAACATTATGTATTGAACCATGCTTATCTATGCAATGCAAGCAAATTTGATTCAAAAATCATTCACTTTGTTTTCTGATGTTTTCTGAATATTTCTGGATTGTTTTCCACCTGATGTTTCCAAAGTTGTTCATCAAAATTCATGTGGCAATGTTGTATTCAACTTATTAATAATATTTGGTTTGTTTAGAATCAAGAAAACAATTTGGCAAAAGACTACACCAAAGTTTTCCTTAGGAATTTCTGTAGAAACTCACTTCTGAAAAATAAGCCAATTAGGTGTTTTTCACCCTTGTTATCTATATACTAGAGAGTCACATTTTGTGTTTTCTTGGCATGGATGTGATCTCTATTATATGGACTACAAAATTATTAACTTGTTTTGAAAATTTTAATTACAGATATAATCAATTGCTTGATTTTTTTGTGTTAAGAAAATAAGACAATTTAGTGTTTTCTAGAAAACAAAGAAAAACCCAAACTAGCTGTTTTCCCACCTTGTTTTAATTGATTATTTGAACTTAAAATTTGGTTTCTTTTGCTGTTAATGAAAGTACTAATGTTTATTAACACAACCATACTTGGAAAACAAAATTTGAATATGATTTTGTTCTTGAAAACAACTGCAACATATGGCTAATCCATTCTGTTAAACCAACACTTAGAAACAGTGAAACTGAATTTTTCTGCAGAAACAGTGAAATGGCACCAAGTTCAAATGCTTGTAACTTTTATTTGGATGATCCATTTGCTGCACTGTTTGACCTTCTAGAAGCCTAGTCAGCACCCATATCACTTCTATCCCTTAGTCACCAAGGCACTTTGACCACAGAGGGAGAGAGAGGGTGAGATTCGAAGGGTGAAACGGGAGGGAGAGGCATGGGCTCTCTGACAAAACTTGCCCCTGTCGCGTGCCACAGTGCGCCCCCGTCGATTTTCTTCCGTTTCTTCGCCCTAGTAGCCATTGATCACTCCAAGTCGTGCCCCTGGGCGCTCCCAAAGGGTAAGGGCACGGCATGGGCACGCCAGGTTGCGCACGCACGTGTCTCACTGACGCCCGAGGCCACCCGAGCGTGCACATGGCTGCCCCGCCCCTATAAAGCCACAACAAGGCCCCGGCTTTCGCTACCACTCCCTCACACGCTCACTCACTCACCCCAGACCCAACCACGAGCTCGAGAAACCCCCAGCTAGCCTAGATCGCCGGAGAAATGCCGTGGCCACCGCGGACAGTCGAGGTGGGATGCGCACGCCTGAGGCCACCCCAGCCCTTCCTTTCACTCCCATCGTGTTCCCCACCATCCGTGGATCGAGCCTGATGCCTTCCCATGGTTCCTCGCTTGTAGGAGCACCGGAGAGCTTGTCGGAGCCACCGCGGGATACCTGCACCGCGCCATCGATTGGAGCTGCCTCACGCCGCGATTTCAGCACCTCTGCACAGCCCCGAGCCCATGCGACTTCCTCGACCACTCGCCACCTGCCTGCAACCCCCCTAGGTGAGCAATCGCTTGCGAGTTCGCCGCCGGCCGCCGTGCGTCGTTCAGTCGGGAGAGAAAAGAGAGAGAGAGAGGAAGAGGACAATGGACGTGCGCCGTTGATCTCGAGCTCAACGGCCACGTTTAAACCGCGAAGCGGTACGCACGCGCCGCGTGCCATGGAAGCATGGTGGGCCGCAGAGCGCTAGCGGGCCGCGCACCCGTGTGTTGCTCAGCCCGTGGACGATTTCTTTTCCCTTTTTTAAAATGCACTGAATCTGCCACTTTGCTTTAATCATGTTAAAATTCGTTAAACTCAAAAATAAAATCAACCAAAACTACCTGATGTGGATGAACAAAATCTTGAACGAATGCAACTTGCAGAACTGGATTTGAACCTTGTATGAACAAATGAAAAATGATGAACTGCACACTGTCTGTTAAGGAAAACATGCAATAACGTTTTCTTGGAATGTTGAAAATGTGCAAACTAAAATTCCTTGAGTAGCCCTTGACTATATATACAAGTAGAACTTGACCTCACATCAAGGTGAGCTACCATTTGGAAATGGCATCCACTTTGGTAAAAGTCCAGTAGCATGTTCTGTGATTTTTAGGATTTAATTTGCAACACTTTTTTATGTGAATCCAATTGGCACTACTAGAGAAAAGACTATAGGAGAAAATGAGGGCTCGAGGCACATATTGGCAAAATGCGCCTCCTATATATTATGCGAGGCGCATTTCCAAGATGTGCCTCCTATAATGCATATATAGGAGGCGCATTTCTAAAATATGCGCCTTGTATACTTCATGTGGGGCCCACAGCCTCCCGGTCCCAAGTTATGCGAGACGCACGGGGCCTTATGCGCCTCCTATAATGTATGTATAGGAGGCGCATTTTTACATAATGCGCCTCGTGTAGTTTGTGTGGGCCCGGATTATAGGAGGCGCACTTTGCATACGCGCCTCGCCTAACTTATAGGAGGCGCATTTTTGCCGATGCGCCTCGCGTATTCTGGCCCTGTGGCTAATACACGCGCGCGCCTGCCGGAGGGAAAGAGAAAAGCAGAGGAGTTTCCCTGCCTGCCTTCCTCAGAATTCCCCACCTGCCCTTCCTCGGCTGATTCCGTTCCGCCTTCCGCGGGCGCCGGCCGGAGGTTCGTAGCTTCCCCCCATGGCGGCGGTTGCCATGCGGATCCCCCGGCGGAAGGCCGGGGTGGCGGGCGTCGCGCTCGGCGTGCCCAGCCGCCGGACGCAGATCGCCGCGGTCTTCCCGCTCGCCGTGCTGCTGGGGGTCTCCGTCCTCTACGACAGCGCCCACATCGCCGCCTCGCTGCGCGGCCACAGCGGCTTCAGCAGGCTCTCCGCCACCACGGTAAGCACCCACTAGCTAGGCAGCCGTCCCTCTTCCGCACGCCTTGGTGCCAGGCTCCGTCTTAATCGGGAATACTAAACCGTGCAGGAGGCGGCGGCGGCGGAGGCTGGCCCGCGCGCGCCACCGGCGGAGGGAGCGGAATCGAGGGCGGGGGCCACGGATCGGAGCGACCCGCCCCCGCGCCACGGGCAGGGGAAGGCGGAGGAGGTGTCAACCCCCGCGAAGGAAGCCGGTGACGCGTCGGCGGCGGCGGTCGTCAAGGAAGTGGTGGCGGGCGGAGGGGATCACGGCGTGGCGAGCTGCGACATGTACAAGGGGAGGTGGGTGTACGACGAGGCCAACGCGCCGCTGTACAAGGAGTCCGACTGCGAGTTCCTCACGGAGCAGGTCGTCTGCATGCGCAACGGCCGCCGCAGCGACGAGTACCAGAAGTGGCGGTGGCAGCCCGACGGCTGCGACCTGCCAAGGTACGCTTTTCCCCCGTATCTTCTCCATTTTTTGCTCCTTTATTACTGTTGAATGTGCATGCAGCGGAAATCATGCCTGTATGGAGGCAAAAGTGTTGTGTGCATAGGCAGATGCGCTCATTTTTTTCATTTGTTTGTTGCATATTCATACGAAGTTCTGAAACTTCTATATTCAGAGAAATTAAATAGGAAGTCTCCTCCATGTATTTTTGGTAAATTTTGTTTCCTCCTTCCTGCACTTGCTACCTGCAAGTTAATTAACAGCGGATTCAGGACGCCTTATTCCATTCTAATCATCATTAGCAGAATTTATCTGCTCCTTCGTGACTAGTTCTAGAAATTCTTCCATCCGCCATTAATTGTAGAAGTAAAACATGTGCTAGCTTACTAGTATTCCTAATGCGCTTAAATAGGAGTAAACCTGAACCTGAACTTGTTTTAATATGCTTCACTAGACTCTCTAGATGACGAGTATTCCTAGTGCCCTGTATATTTCTTGGGCTGCAACTTGTCGTGCCCTGAATATTGCAGCAGTGCATTGCTTGCATGCGTAGTGCAAGATGGATTTTATGTTCCTTAACTATTGAGTGGGGCTTCTTTAGTCAGATGAAGATGGATAATTTGCTAATTTCGTTGTATGCAATTTAGAGGACACATGCACCTGGTTACTCCAAATGCTTTGTCAATTGTACTCCTAATCATGCTACTCCCTGCACATCACTGAAGGAGTATCCAGTGCTATACTCCTTGTGATGTTTATACTGAAGGAGCTAGTGTTCTTGTGTAAAATATTATAAGTATTGCTTTCTTATCTATGAGTGCGTAATAATTGTACTCCTAATCATGCTACTCCCTGCACATCACTGAAGGAGTATCCAGTGCTATACTCCTTGTGATGTTTATACTGAAGGAGCTAGTGTTCTTGTGTAAAATATTATAAGTATTGCTTTCTTATCTATGAGTGCGTAGTAATTGAATGTGCAGCACAGTAACTTATGCATTGCTCTATTGAAATTTGCAGTGCAATTACATGCCCTTGTTAAGTTGTTATCTGACATGATTCATTGCAACAGGCGATAGCATGATAGTTCCTCTTGGTGCCCCCCTCTTGCAGTGCATGACTGGCATCTACCACAAATGGAACATCATGCTGAAGAGGTGTTGGGAAAACTACCGAAGAATTGATTTGAACTCCCCGGTAGAATTAGTACAAGAATGATGTATTTGATAATAGTTTACTCCACATTGGGATGCTTTCATCGATTGTTTTATAGTTTGTACTGAGGTTAAGATTTGTCAAAATTTCCTGGTTGCATGTTGTACTATTGACTGATATTAACAAGAATTTCTCCTCGGAGACATATCAGACAAGTTTCTTGGAGATGTATATATGACCGCGATGAATAAGTTCGATTGTTTGACGTGATTTATGTTGAACCAATAAAATATTTACACCCCCGTTGCAACGCACGGGCATTTTGCTAGTGCAAGAAACAAAATCATGAAAAAAAAATTCTACAAAATTTAAAAATCGAAAATGTTTGAGGCGCATATTGGGAACTATAGGAGGCTCATATGAGGATATATAGGAGGCGCATTTATATGCATATGCGAGGCGCATTTCAAAATGCGCCTCCTATAACATATAGGAGGCGCATTTTGAAATGCGCCTCCTATATGTTATAGGAGGCGCATTTTGAAATGCGCCTCCTATACCTGCAAGTATAGGAGGCGCGTTTGGAAATGCGCCTCGCATAACCCAAATACCAGAGGCTTGACGTTCGAGGCTCATTCCATATGCGCCTCGAATAACAAAAAAACGAGCCTCCAATAATCTTTTCTCTAGTAGTGTGGATCTGTTAGATATTGGATAGGTCTATGATATCATAGATTTTTGTGATTTTAGAGCTCTAGATTTATTTTGGCAACAGATCTAAGAATTTGTACTTTTCTGTTAAAAATAAAATGTGTAGATTTGAGTTTAGAATAATTGCTTGCTAGTGTAGATTTGTTTTCTAGCATGTTTAAATGTTGTGTTTAGTGTTATTATGTTGTTTTCTCACAGATCTAGCATGTTTTAAAGTTTATGCATATTTAGGATTTGTTTGGAAACTAGTATGAGCATAGGGGTATTCTCTAGTTTAGTTTTTATTTAATCATGTGATGCAAATGCTTAGCTAGATTTCTATCCAAGTTGTTAGGATTATTTTTAGGTTAGTCCAGTACCATTTTGGTACTGTTTAATACTTCTTTTCATCTCTGTTAGGATGCATGTTGTTCTTTAGAGATGCATGTGTAGGTTTAATTATTTATTGTCCATAGTGTTGTTTTCACTAGAATAGCTAGTAGTATTTTTGCTAGGGAAATATTTTTGTTTTCCACAAGTTGGACCAGAGGCTAAATACCTATTAAATGACATTGAAAACTTAGTGGAACACCCACTGGTTCCATCTCATGTTGTTGAGAAATGATTCTATGTCAACCGTAGTAGTTGTAGTAATAATAATAAGTATTATTATTTTTTGATGTATGCTTGTGTAGAATTGTTTTGTGAACTTGTGTGTTATTTTTGTGTGTGCATTTCTTGCTGTATAAATGTAGTTGAGTGTCATTGCTTGCTTAGTTTGGTTCTGATTGAGTGTCCTTGTTTTTATTTTACGAAGATAGAAACCGAAGAAGATGTAGTTGGAGCAGGAGGTTACTACTACCACTCCTGCTACGATCACGAACAAGACCCTCGTTTCCTCCAAGGAAAGCCATCCTTAAAGATTGTTGTTATTCCTACTTATCATTATCTATCATGCATGCCCTACTTTTGAAGTTTTCAAAAAACTTGATTGCCAAAAACTATTTTATTAAGTGAATATTATTATTAATATTATATAGTTATACTATCACTTTGCCATTAGTCAACTTGGTGTTACCAAGCCCTTAGCCACCATAAGGTATATAAATACCGCCTAAGATAATAATCTTGAGTCCCTAAATGGACACTTTTAAAATGTGCTTTTGCAAACAAAAGGAGTTATGAAAAGTACACGGTGAAGAGGCGGGACCTTGTTCACCGGGGGAGCTAAAGAGTTGTTTTCAAAATGTTTACAAAACGCACATAACCTAGTCTTCGCTGGACAACCAAGAAGTACTGCCACTCTACCCCAACATGGGTACGGGGCCTATCTAGATGCTTGAGCTTGTTAGTGTGTGTCCTATCCCAAGTTGCTACAGAGAGTATCTAGATAGGCCCCGTACCCATGTTGGGATAGGACAAGCTTTTACTTGGCCCCGTATCTAGATAGGCCCCCTGGCTATTTACTTGGCCAGACTTTGAGGAGACGCCTTTGGAGGAAGAATACGAGGAAGGGTACTACTCCGACGAATATGAGAACTAGGCCCGGCTCCCGGTCAGCAGCTCGTCGGTGACGGCGTTACATGGGGCTACCTACGTGTGTTTCTTTTCCGCTGTGGGTGTGAGTTGTGAGAATTTGCCTGTCCTGCGTGACAGCTAATAAAGACTTGGTCATATGACCATTGGCTTGTAAGACTGTTGTTATTCGTGTAATGGATAATGTATCTGTGTACCACTTCGTATGTTGTTCACGACTGAATTTCTTGGGATCGTGAATGTATGCATATGAGGGGTTCTGGACCATCCGGTTTGGGGCCTCTACAAAGTTGGTATCAGAGCTATCCTGACCCTGGGAGCCCTTAGTTAGCATGGAAGTCAACCAGTACTCTATATATATACATAATATACTTAAGTGACTAAGCTTTAAAAGATTCTTATACCTATCTTCCCTATTTTCACAAACTCTACTTACATTAGGTTATATCATGTCCGACTCTAAAAATTTTCACACTTGGGTCTTACTAAATCTTACTTAAAATTTTGTGTAGATGGACGTTGTTTTCACGGAGGCGTGCCAGTTGGGACTGGCTAGGGACTTCCGTTTTCGCTTCGAGCGGAGGCTCGTTGCGATGACCGAGCTTCTCGACCGTCCCGTTCCCGAGCTGCAGAGAGGGATGATCTCCGGGACTCCTTTCGAGGGAGAGTGGTTTGTGGAGTGCACCATACGCCCTCCGCTTACCACTCCTTCAGCGGAGGCTTTCGTCTTCGCCACGTTTGAGCGCTCCTGGCAGGAGGGCGCAGTGAGGGTGATTCAGGAGGCCATTGCACGCCTGGCACACTTGAGGGACTACCAGTTCTTGGGGTCTAGCTTCGAGTTCCACGAAAGGAGGGACCAGACCAACACACCTGTTGCCGTGTCTCAGGACTTCGCGGGTATCATTGCACACATGGATGACATGGAGGTTCTGCTTTACCGCACTCAGCGTCGTCTCGATGATATGAGCATCCTGCAGCACACCACTGTTGCAGAGTGTCGTCTCCTCTGTACCCATCTGGGGTAAGATTATGCTCGACCTCGAGACAGCTACTGCGCGCTCCCGGGCCTTGGCAAGTCCGCTGCGGACCACTCGTCTGGCCTGTACCCGTCTCACCACCAAGGTGGGGTCACTTCAGGAGGCGAACACGATTCTGCGTGAGCACCTGCAGACTGCTAGAGCGGACTTATCCACTCGAGACTCCACACTCGAGGAGTTAGAGGAGGAGAACTCCGAGCTTCGCAGGGAGAACGAGGATCTCCTTGTTGACGACGACGTCCTGTCAGATGCTGAGGGTATGGATCTGAGCCAGCAGAGCGGACAGGAGGACGACGACTCAGTTTAGGAGGAGGACCCAGAGGAGCTCCTCTTTGACGTCGACAAAACTTAGGACTAGTCGTAGTGCCTCTTAGTTCTGGAGTTGTGCGAGTGAGATGTATGCCGACCCTATAAGGCGAATCCCCCCGATGTAGCTCTGAGGAGCGTAGTTGTGGTAGATGTCTGTTGGAGTGTTGTGCTATGTAGGACTTGATGCTATGATTATGATGTTTGGTTGTATGATAACTATGTTTGGAAATTGTCTCAACCCTTAAAAATCGTTACCCTAATTAAATCACTTGTCTTTTCCATTTGGTTTTTAGACACTCTTTTGGTTGTTCAAATTTTTGGTGTTCTAAAAACAAAGAAGTCTTGTTGCATAGTCTTACACATGTTTCACTAAACAGCATGCCTCCGCATCGAGAACCACCAACACCACCCCCGCCGTCAATAGAGGCATTGCTAGCACTTATGATGGAGGATCACCAGGCCACTAGAGCTGAGAGTGCTGCCACAATTGCTGCCCTGCAGCAGTTGGCCGCTGCCAGCGCCAACAACAATAACAACAATGGCGATGACAACGGTAATGGCGGACGCTCGAAGCTGAAGGTGTTTCAGCAGACCAATCCTCCGGTATTCACCAAGATCGTGGAACCACTTGACGCTGACGATTGGCTTCGTACCATCGCCAACAATCTGAAAGTGGCAGGAGTGGATGATAATGACAAGGTGCTTTTTGCCACCCATTTTCTTGCTGGACCAGCGAGGACTTGGTGGGAGACCACCTGTGACACCGTCGCTCCTGATTACGTGTTCACCTGGGATGATTTCACTGCCCGGTTCCTCAAGTATCACATCCCTCAGGGTGTGATGAGCATCATGAAGGACAAGTTCCTGAAACTGAGGCATGGAGGAATGTCTGTGTCAAAGTACTGGGAGGAATTCACTCTGCTAGCCCGGTATGCACCAGATGAAGTTAACACAGAAGCTAAGAAGAAGGAGATATTCCTAAATGGGCTACACGATGAGTTGCAGTGTACCCTTGTGGTCATTCCATTTGCGGATCTGGAGTCACTCGCGGATGCCGCGATGATGATGGAGCACAAGAGGCAGAATGTCTTTGAAAATGGGAAGAGAAAGATGCAGTTCCAAGGTGGACCTAGTGCACCCATACACCGCCCCACACCATATGCCAGGCCACCACCACACAAGGCGCCTACTTTTGCGCCAAGAAACCACCATAACAGCCAAAACCACAACAACAACCACCACCATGGCCACAACAACCACAACAACCACCACAACAACAACAACTGTGCACCTTATGCACCCAAGCCTGGAGACAGTGGAAATGGAAATGGGAATGGACACAAGCCCAACCATGCTACCAAGCCAAACCAGAATCCAAAACCCAGTGGAGGTTGCTTTGTTTGTGGGAAGGAGGGCCATTTTGCTCGGGAGTGCCCAAGCAAGACCACTCCACCAGCTCAGAACAATGCTACCAAGATTACACATGCACCAGCGCACAAGAAGCAGAACATGACCAAAGGATATCTGAATCATGTTAATGCTGAGGAGGTTCAGGACACGCCATAGATGGTGATGGCTATGTTTCCTGTCAACTCTGTACCTGCTGAAGTATTGTTTGATTCGGATGCCTCACATTCCTCTGTTATCATGCTATTTGTTGAAAAGAGTGGGATGAAACACACACATATGCAAAACCCTATGTTAGTACAAATACCCGGAGCCAGCACAAAAACCAACCGTGTTTGCAAAGAGATACCCCTGGACATACAAGGAAAAACTTTTCATGCCGATCTGATAGTACTGGGATCCCAAGGGATAGAAGTAGTACTAGGCATGAATTGGATGACCAAGTATAATGGTGTGATTGACTGCACCAGAAAGTCCATATCATTGACTGCCAGTGATGGGGAAAGGGTTGCCTTCGCCGCAACCAAGTCAAAGTCAGAGACTCACTGCCACACTGGTATACCCACACCTGCACTTGAGGAAGTTCCGGTAGTATGTGAATACCCGGACGTGTTTCCCGAGGAGTTACCCGGTATGCCACCTGATCGGGATATCGAGTTTGTTATTGAGTTGATACCCGGCACTGGACCCATAGCAGAGAAACCTTACCGAATGAACCCGAAAGAGCTAGATGAGTTGAAGAAACAGATGGATGTCATGTTAAGGAAAGGTTTGATTCGCCCTAGTGCATCACCATGGGGATCACATGTCATTTTTGTGGACAAGCGGGACGGTTCCTCACGTCTATGTGTGGATTACCGTAAGTTGAATGATGTTACCATCAAGAACAAATACCCGCTGCCCAAAATTGAAGACTTGTTTGACCAGCTAAATGGGGCAAGAATTTTCTCAAAGATCGATCTTTGTACTGGTTATCATCAGTTGAAGGGTCGTGAGACAAATATTCCAAAGACCACCTTCACCACACGTTACAGATTGTATGAGTACACCGTGATGTTTTTCGGTCTAACCAACACCCCCGCCTACTTCATGAATCTTATGAATAAAGTTTTCATGGAATGCCTGGACAAGTTTGTTGTGGTTTTTATTGACAACATTCTTATATACTCCAAGAGTGAGGAAGAACACGAAGAACATCTGACAATTGTTCTCGGAACACTTCGACATCATCAACTGTATGCTAAGTTCAGTCAGTGCCAATTCTGGTTGAAGGAAGTGGGATTTCTTGGACACGTAGTATCCGGAGGTGGGATCTCTGTTGACCCTGCTCTGGTTCAGTCTGTCGCTAATCGGGCTGCCCCGACTAATCAGACTGATGTCAGATCTTTTCTGGGATTAGCGCGATATTATCGCAAGTTTGTTCAAGGATTTTCCAGTATAGCCAGACCACTCACTCAGTTGCTCAAGAAGGATAGAAAGTTCGTTTGGACGGACAAATGTGCTGAGAGTTTTCAAGAGTTGAAGAATCGACTGGTGACGGCCCTGGTACTCATTATGCCGGATGTCACCAAGAGTTTCGATGTGTATTCTGATGCTTTTAAGCTTGGTCTTGGAAGTGTTCTCATGCAAGAAGGAAAGGTCATCTCGTTTATCTCATTCCAGGTGAGACTACATGAGTTGAATTATCCTACTCATGACTTAGAGCTTGCTGCTGTTGTACATGCTCTCAAAGCATGGCGACATTTCCTTATTGGGAAGAGGTGTGAAATCTATACAGATCATAAGAGTTTGAAGTATATATTCACATAGTGTGAACTCAATATGAGGCAACACCGTTGGATAGAGCTCATCAAGGACTATGATTTTAGTATCCACTATCACCCTGGAAAGGCGAATGTTGTTGCAGACGCTCTTAGTCGAGAGCCGGCCTCTCTAAATTCTATGATTCAGATCAGATAACCGGAGTTGTGGAAAGAACTTGACCAGCTTGGTATCGAGGTGGTCAGCTATGGCATGTTGGACGCCATGGAAGTTAAACCAACTCTAGTTGATCAAATCAAAGAAGCTCGAAAGGGACAAAAGAGTATTGAGGGGATTAAAACCCGCATGGAGAAAGAAGAAGTTGCCGGTTTTACCATTGATTCTGATGGAGTCTTATGGTATGAAGGACGCATTTGTGTTCCGGTTGAGTCCGAGTTGAAGCAAACAATCATGACTGAGGCTCATGACACTTTATACTCTATTCACCCTGGTGGAACTAAAATGTATCAAGATTTGAAGGAGAAGTTTTGGTGGCACAAAATGAAGCGAGATATTGCCTCGTTTATACCGAAGTGCCATGTTTGTCAGCAAGTGAAGGCTGGACATCAGCGTCCCGCTGGTTTGTTACAGCCGTTGTAAGTACCTATTTGGAAATGGAATGAAGTTGGGATGGACTTCATTACTGGACTGCCACGTGTTGGAACGCGTAGAGATAAATAAAAATTTTTCTACGTGGTACTTCCAAGATCTAGCCGAGGTAGAAGGCCACGAGGATTACCACTAGACGCGCATGTGCGGATTATCGATGCAACGCGTTGATGCAGTGTATTCCCACGATCCGATCCAGCCGATCCAATCCCGCGAACGTCGAAGTGCTGAACGTACAACACCTCTGCCGGTATCCACACGTACGAGGAGGAGCTCCGACGGCGGACTGCTAGGTCCGATGTGACGGCTGGACTGAGTGGGGTTAGGGTTCCCAACGCATGGGGTGGAGTAACGTCCCACTTGGGCAACCTGCGCTCCTCTTTATATAGCGAATGGTAGTGGGCTTCACAACACTTGTGGCCCATTCCCTCTGTGAGTCTGACTCATAAACTGACTCTATTTCCGGTTCGGGTCCAACCCGACCAATACATTTGCTCCCGCTCTTAAGTGTGCGACCCTGCAGGCTCATGGCGACTTGGACATGATTAGAGTCCGACTCCCAATCGATCAATCGGTAGCGGCTCCTAGCAGAACGTGCCGACTCCCAAGTCCCATTGAGTCATGACGACATACCTTCCAATGTGACTTTCATCTTAGTCCCTTTTCCCTCACCGTATACCTTCTCGAACTATAGGCGATTTATCGTCATCCCTTAAGAGCTCAACTCTCTTCTCGGTCCGTGATATATGATTCATCTGACTAACTCTTAGTCAACAGACTCAGTTAACACTTAACCGAGTTGCACATGGCCATGCTTCCGGAATCATATCACTCGAGAGAGTCCAGAGAATATCTCTCAATCCGGAGGGGCAAAATCCCATCTTGATTATCCACATCATGCAGCTTGCTTCTCATTCAACCCGAACTCTGCCTTTATAACTGCCTTGTCACAGAACATCGTTTGACAGAACCTAAGTCGGTGATCCACATCTCGGATTGTGCGACCACCTCAGGTCTAAGAATTGCATTGATTGAGACATGCAAATGATGACTTGCTCGTTGCATCTCACTATGGGTCAGTCCGACTTGTTAAACTCTTTAGCCAAGTCTGTGAACGTTGGAATGGCATTGCCATGCCCATGACAAGTGGAACCGAGTCATCAGCCAACACTCACATTAGTCTAGGGTGTGTGTCTAGCACAACCTTGATGACCAAGGACAATTTAGTATGAAAAACATGAATACATAGTTCCAAAATCGAATCACATATTCAATGACATATATCAGATGTTCAAAACAAGGACGACTTAATAACTTTATGAATACATTGGGAATTATATCATACATGATTGCCTCTAGGGCATATTCCCAACAGTCTCCCACTTGCACTAGAGTCAATCATCCTGGCATTATATGCCTAGGCATCGAATGCCCATACCTCTCATGTGCGCCTCATGGTTTGGCTGTGGTAGCGCCTTTGTCAACGGATATGCAATGTTTGCATCCGTGTGTACTTTGCATAACTTGATATCACCGTGTTCATCAAACTGGCGAATGAGGTGGTAACGCATGAGTATATGTTTGTTCTTCTGGTGTTGTCTAGGTTCCTTGGCTTGTGAGATAGCACCATTGTTGTCACAATATACGTCCAAAGGATTGGACGTGCCCTGAACCACACCAAGATCTATCAGGAGGTTCCTGATCCAAACAGCTTCCTTTGCAGCCTCAGAGGCAGCAATAGACTCACCCTCTGTCGTAGATGCAGACAAGGTATCTTACTTGGAACTCTTCCAGCTCACAGCCCCTCCGTTCATTACGAACACGTATCCAGATTGCGAACGAGAATCATTTGAGTCGGTGAGATAACTCGCATTCGTGTAACCCTTTACACTGAATTCCTCATCGCCTCCATAAACTAGGAACATTTCCTTAGTCCTTCTCAAGTACTTAAGGATATTTTTAACCGCTGCCCAGTGGGCTTTGCCAGGGTCAGCCTGGTATCTTCTCGTTACACTTAGAGCATAGGTAACATCTGGCCTAGTACAAATCATGGCATACATGATGGATTTGATTGCCGAATCATACGGGATCACACTCATACGACTTTGCTCATCAGTCGTCGAAGGACACTGAGTCTTGCATTTTGAATTTCTTCAAAACTTTGTCTAGATATGTACTCTGACTCAATCCAATGAGCCACCTTGATCTATCTCTATAGATCCTGATTCCTAATATGTAAGTCGCCTCACCCCAAATCCTTCATTGAGAAACTCCTTTCCAATGATTCTTTGGTTTCTTGCAACATCATGACATCATTTCCGATCAGTAATATATCATCCATATATAAGATTAGAAAATTTACTTTGCTCCCACTAAACTTCTTGTATAGACAAGAATCATGATCGCTCTTGATGAAGCCAAACAATTTGACTACCTCATCAAAGCGAATGTTCCAACTCCGAGATGCTTTCTTAAACCCATAAATGGATTTCTGAAGTTTGCATACCTTGTCAGCATTAGCCGAATCGACAAAACCTTCGGGCTGTATCATATACACGTCCTCAGTTAAATTTCCATTAAGGAAAGCCGTCTTGACATCCATCTGCCATATCTCATAGTCGAAATAGGCTGCTATGGCTAACATGATTCGAACTGATTTAAGCATACAGGCGAGAAGGTCTCGTCATAGTGAACTCCTTGAACCTATCGGAATCCCTTCACGACAAGTCGTGCTTTATAGACGGAATTATTTCCATCCATATCAGTTTTCTTCTTAAAGACCCATTTGCACTCGACGGGTCTTGCACCGTCAGGCAGATCAACCAAATTCCAAAATTGGTTTTCATCCATGGCCTTTAATTCGGATCTCATGGCTCCAAGCCATGACTCGGAATCAGATCCCAACATTGCTTCTGAATAAGTTGCCGGTTCATTACTGTCTAACAGTAAAACCTCACGAGCATTTTTTAATCTGGCAGATCTCCGTATTTCAGGTGCTGTTACCGGCGTAGGTACCACGACTAGATCAGCCTCCAAGTCCCTCGCCGACTCGCCCCTAGCTGGTTCCTCTCGAATTTCTTCGAGTTGCACTGCGCTCCCACTGACTCCCCGACTGAGAAACTCTTTCTCAAGGAAGACACCTTTCCGAGCAACAAACACTTTTCCCTCTTCTCGGTTGTAGAAGTAGTACCGCAAGGTTTCCCTCGGATACCCCACGAAAATACACTTATCCGACTGAAGTCGCTTGCCAAATGCTTCACAACCCCAAATCTTAAGAAAAGACAAACTTGGCCTTTTGCCAGTCCACATATCATGCGGTGTCTTCTCTACTTACTTTGATGGTACTCTGTTTAGTGTGAACGCTGCAGTTTCTAGACAATAACCCCAAAATGATAAAGGTAGATCTGTCCGACTCATCATCGATCGTACCATGTCCAACAGGGTCCGATTTATCCGTTCCGATAAAGGTAGAACTATTCCATAACTCTTTAGATGGTCATCAAACTCATGGCTCATGTACTCGCCTCCACGGTTCGACCGTAGAAACTTTATTTTCTTGCCGAGCTGATTTTGTACTTCGCTCTGAAATTACTCCTGCTTTATGTTCCTGTTTTTGCTCATGAGGACGTCACTAGAGAATCTTTATCTCACTTGTTGATTGGATTTCACACCCTAGACTAGTGGCTTCATCCGCTTGTCCAAATGATAGAAGAGCTGGCAGCGGGGTGCCCAGCCCCAAATTAATACAAAAAAAATTCTCTTCACTATTTTTGCCCCTGATTTATCAGTCAAACCATAATTGTGTAAACAAAAGAGAAAGAGGGATGACCTTCTACACCAATTGCGTCCTTCACCATGGGAGCCACTCTTGTGAATCCACTTGGCTTGTGACGTACTGTATTTTCTGTTTACCATTCGTTGACATTACCATACATCCCCCAAAATATAGACACTCGGTGTCAAACTTTTAATACCCCTGTTTAATAAAATAAAAGCTCTAGCACATGAGTGATCCCTGCTTCCCTCTAAGAAGGGCCTTTCTTTTACTTTTATGTTGAGTCTCCATCTTCTAACTTTTATGCACAGTTGAGAGAGTATTTTTGCCATTGTGAGTTTTATGTTCAATTGTCCCATAAACATCAATAATTA
This sequence comes from Alopecurus myosuroides, assembly GCA_028641055.1. NCBI lineage: Eukaryota > Viridiplantae > Streptophyta > Magnoliopsida > Poales > Poaceae > Alopecurus > Alopecurus myosuroides. The sequence continues at coordinate 23,957,106 of CM054060.1, forward strand.
CTTCATGATGTGATATCATTTGTTTTTAAATTATTTATTCTAGTCTTCCTCATGAACTTTGAAGGTGTCCTTGCATTTATGTTTTTCCCCACTCTTAACGACTAGCGAAATATCACTTTGCCATACTTTCTCTATACCTGAAACAAACGTCTACCTTTGTTTGCATTATTATTCATGATCCTTTATTTGAGATACTCTTCGCGATGCAAAGTAATTGCTATGCTTTATTATTAAAGTTCTATTTATCATGTTTGTGTTTGAAGTTCTATGATCTTGCATATGCTTTTACATTAGATTGATAAGGTTTATGTTAGTAGCAAGTCACCTCAGAAATTATTGTTTTATCGTTTACCTACTCGAGGACGAGTAGGAACTAAGCTTGGGGATGCTTGATACGTATCCAACGTATCTATAATTTTTGATGCTCCATGATCATATTATGTCAATTTCTACTTGTTTTCTCCCTTATTTATAGCATTTTTATACGTTTTTCGGGACTAACCTATTAACAAGATGCCAAGTGCAAGTTCCCTGTTTTCTGCTGTTTTTGGTTTCAGAAACGTTGTTCTGGAAACATTCTCGGAATTGGACCCCACAAAGCCCGAAGTGCCTATTTTCCCCGGAAGCATCCAGAAGACCGAAGGAGAGTCGAAGAAGGGCATCAGGGGGGCCACACCATAGGGTGGCACGGCCCCCTTGGCCACACGCCCCCTGGCCGCACCTGCTATGGGTGTGGGGCCCCTGGAGCTCCACCGCCTTTGCCCTTTCGCCTATTTAATCCCGTCGTATGGAAAACCCTTAGCACTGGTCAAAAATCCCCGAAAAGTTCCAGAGCCGCCGTCACGGTCAACCCTAGATCAGGGGGGTTCTGAAGCTGTTTCCGGCACCCTGCCGGAGAGGAGATCATCACCGGAGGCTTCTACATCACCATGCCTGCCTCCGGAGTGATGCGTGAGTAGTTCATCCTTGGACTACGAGTTTGTAGTTGTAGCTAGATGGTTGTCTTCTCCTCATATGCCTCCATGTTTAGATCTCGTGAGCTACCTATCATGATCGAGATCGATCTTATGTAATTCTATATGTTGTGTTTGCTGGGATCCTAGGAATATTGAATTTATGCCAAGTTGATTATAGTCTTTATTTGCATATGCTATTTGTTATCTTGCATGCTTTTCGTTGCTAGTGGTTGCTCTGGCCAAGTAGTTGCTAGTGACTTCAAGAGGGAGTATTTATGCTTGATAGTGGGTTCAGGCCTCCTCACCGCCTTGCCGTCTACCACACGATTCTAGGAGGTTGTACCCCCGGTAGCTTCCTCCGGCGGTGGCGGGCGTGTGGGACAGAGGGGATGCGGGGGCGGCGAGTGCTAGGGTTTCGCCCGAGTCACCACCGCTGGGAGCACGCAAGCGTTTTTCTCTCCTAAAAATATAGCATCACGGAGGCTTGACTAAGAATTGGCTAGGGAGCTTGGGGGGCTATCAAATTACCGGTTGGGGCATCATTGACTCCATGGATTGCCCTACCGTATGAGGCTGAAGATTATTAGGAAAGAAGATGAGCTGGTGTGGGCTTCAAGCGAGCACTTAGCTAAGACGTTGTTGTTTTCTTTTTTTCCATTTAATTTTATTAGAGCTATATACATCCTAGGTCCCAAAAGTTGTCCACGACGTGCAAATTAGTCTCACTAATTTTAAAATCGGGTAAGGATGTTCTAAAAGTTGTCCATGTTACCCAAAACTAGTCCAAAACAATTGTAGCGCTGACATGTGGCATCATCGTTCTTTTGCGATAACAACCATTTATGTTTTATATACACCATCTTTGACCTTACTATTTTTTACTTGTATTGGTCCCACCTATCAGAGATTCCAACCGCCGACCCAACAATTGTTGCCCGACAACATGCACTAACCACCACAACACGCAAGTGTTAGTGTTGTATTTAAACCATTATTACTACTCACTCCGTCCATTTTTATAAGGCACACTTCTTATCATTTCAATTTTGCCCACATACATAGTAAAATTAATGAATCTATTTTTAATTGTTTCTTCCTCCCCTGACCGCTGGGACCAATTTTGGTCACAAGTATTGATGTTGTTCAGAAAATATATAGGGGTGTTTCCCCAAAAGAACGATGCCACGTGCACTATAATCATTGGGATTGGTACAACATAAACAACTTTTTGCACATTCGTACCCTATTTTACAAGTTGTGTGTGATTATTTTGCATGTTATAGACAACTTTTGGGACCTAGGTGTATATAGCTCATTTTATTACTACTATTTTATTTCTGAACTTTCGGATGATAAAAATAGTTTGGCACACTTTTTGAAGTTCACTTGGTGCTCTTCCAACTGTGATAAAATATAAAAAATATCTTTTTGTGGGCAATATTGAAAACATGTTTTAAAATACACATCAAAAGAAAAGGCTTCATTAAAATATGAAATGAGAATTGTTTTATAGAAGCCAAATATTAATATCAAATATAATTTGGGGGTTTAGTGCTTATCTAAAATGTATCATTGTGTTATAATACATGATGTCATTATGATATAATAAAAATATAATTACAAATATAACCTAGAATGTTACAATGGTAATTATTAGCTTGGTCACTCCCCAGTCTGGGTCTTAGGCTGGCCATAATGGGAGTAACTAAGTTAGTAACATCACATATTTCAAGGAAAGTTTACTTATGTGGCACATATTTAATGAAGAGAGAAGTGTTTGTGATAACTAGCTATGTTACTAGTAACATCACCCATACCAAGGGAAAATATGTCTATAACCCTAATAAATGAAGGCATGCATGACACCACAAATATGTTACTACACATTGTTAGAGGTAGTAAGTTGGGTCATTTATCGAATTGCCCACAGCGGACCACTTGTACTCAGTTTTACCCCTAGCGCCGAATCGACCTCAGTTTTGCCCCTAGTCTGTGCGCAACTACTATGGAGAGGCCGGAACGGTAAGTTTGGAGTCGAATCCGTTAGGCGAAGTGGGCCCGGAGGAGTCAGACTCCGTTTCGCGAAGTGGGTCCGCGTGGGACTGCCAGTTCGTTGAAACCGTCCGGAGCTTACAGGTGGGACCGCGCAGTCAGTTGACTAATCTGAATAGTCCACACCCGAGCTTCCCGCCACAACCGTCGTGCGCTGCCGCCCAATTTAGTTGTCCCGCCGTCGTGCGCTGCCGCTCTCGCCGCCGCCACCTCCGCACCACCCCCTGCTGTGCCACGAGCACCTGCGGCACCACCACCACCTGCGGCACCACCACCACCTACTCCACCGCCACCTTCCTCAGCCAGCGGCCCACCGCCACCTGTGTCGCCACCTGTTTCGCAGCCAGCAGCACGCATTTGCGCCGACAGCACCACCTGCACCGCCGCGGACGTTCCGCGTGGCCACCTGCTTCACCGCCGGGGCCGTCCTGCGACGCCGCTGGTGGGGCGCTCGTTCCACCACTCTGCCCGCCACCTGCTCGACGAAAGGGATAGGAATGAAATGGAGAGCAGCCGCGCCATGGGGCCGGAGACATGCCGCGTCCACGATTGGGTTCCCATTGGGTAGGTACTGAGCTTTGAATTATCGATTAGACATGGGATGCCATTGATTTGCAGCTGATTGCGTCTCTGTTTTCGTGGGTTAGGATGGAGTTGCGGTTTTCTTTCTTGGTGAACGTTAGAAGAGAGCGCTCCATCGTCGATGCAGACAGTAAGAAGAAATACCAAGGAGGTTTCAGTTATTCGGTCCCAATGGATTGTAACTGGAGTTTCAGACAATTTGGGGAGATAGTTTGCAGCCCATATCCTTGGGGTTTGCATGATGAAGGGGAATTTAGATACTTTGATGGGGGAAAAGATTGGATCCAAATTAGTAATGATGAAGAGCTCGCTACCATGTTTGCTAAGCATAAGGAGGCAGAGAATTTTAATGTGAAGCTGCAAAATGATGTGCTTGTGCCGGCAGTTGTGGCGGGTTCATCTTTTGTGGCAGGACCATCACGTCGTACTGCCAACTCCAGCCAGAACAGTTCGAAAACAGCTCGACGTGGTGGCTCGACAAGTGTGGGCACTGGGAAAAGGGTTCATGTCGATGTGGAGGAGGATGCATGCCTTTCTGCGGATGATGAAGAGAGGCTATATCCTGATGTTATTAGGAATTTAAGACAGACACCTCGGGTTGAAATCCAATATCAGTCTGACAGTGACGATGAAGAAGAGGAAGACCGGACACCTGTTGAATGGAACCCTGCGAACCCTCTTATGGCAGAAGGTTGCATTTTTTCTTCCATGGCTGAGTGTAGAAATGCACTTGTGACGTACTGCATGAAGGTAGAACGTGCCTTTATAGTTGACAAGAGCGATAAAAGGCGCTACACCGTGCACTGTGTGTCTGAAGATTGTCAATGGAGGATGCACACATCTAAAATGCGTGGCAGCACCAATGTTCAGGTAAAAGTTAACCCTTTTCCCCACACATGCGAAGAATCAACCCTTAGGAAGCAAACAATCAGCAGAGCCAAGTCAAGATGGGTGGCGGATGAAGTAAAAAAATGGGTGGCAGAAAACCATCAAGTGAGTGCAAAGCAATTGCAGAAAAACATGAAAGACAAGTTCAAGATAGATTTACCATACATGAGGGTGTTCACTGGTAAAAACAAAGCATTGGAATCTATCCATGGTAACTGGAATGAAAGTTTTCAGTTGTTGTATTCATTCAAAGCTGAAGTGGAGAGGGCAAGCCCAGGCAGTGTTGTTGAAAGTGATCACCACGCCGTGGATTACACATTGAAGAAAGTGACAAGGACCAAGGAATGCTTTATGAGGGTTTTTGTGTGCTTTCAAGCTTGCAAAATAGGTTTTTTGGTAGGCTGCAGGCCTTATTTGGCTATTGATGCTACTTTTCTCACAGGAAGGTTTAAAGACCAGCTAGTAGCAGCTTGTGTAGTTGATGCACACAGTTTTGTTTTTCCAGTCGCCTACGGTGTGCTGGAGACAGAGTCCGAGGAGAGCTGTCGTGGGATAATCACGGCAGATGTTACCGGGGGCAACTGATCTTGGGGCAAGACGACACAGGCGTTTGGGAGAGGGTTTAGCTCAGAGGAAAACATGGTGCGATTCGATCTGGTAGCCGGCAATCAAAGTCGCCGAGTCTCCGATCTTGATACAATAACTCAACTCTGGGATTACACTGGATGCTCGATATCAAGCGATATTGCTAGGGTTCTTAGATCTCTGCCTAAACTAGACCTGGGGGTCGGTTTATAAAGCACCCGTACCCCCTAGCTTATTCTCCAAGGCGCGTCCTGGATCCTACCCGGACACGGCGCACAAACCCTAACTTTCCTCTACAATAACCCACGATCCGGGTTGCTGGGCCTACAAGTTCGGGCCTTCCACAGGTTCCCTTATCCTTAGCCGGATCCTGCGCAGCGTCCTTTGGGCCGGGTTATTCCTTCGAGTTTGGCCTACCGGGTTATCATCCCTCCATCAGTAGTCCCCAGAATAGCCTGGGCTTCATGGATCCTCCTTGAAGCGCTCGCTATTCCCAGCAAATATATCAAACACATAGGCACGTGGAGGCCGGGTTAAGATGCTTTGATAAGTGGCTAGGCCTAACTCCATGGTGGCCATATAGTAACCCGGGCTTTCCCCAAACTCTTTGGTTTAATTTTCCAGGTCCAAACCTTGATAAAAATGTCAAGATCCCATACTCGATAATCGATCCCGATATCACGGGGTTGATCCCCTTCTTTCTTTTATCCCAATGGCTTGCTCAATATTTGGCGCATATCTCGCAAAATCCACGTGGATAACCGTCACCCCACGATTTCCGGCTTCTGGCCGTTGAGATAGACTCACCCCTGCTTTATAAATAGCACATAGAGGGTAACCCTAAACTCATCACTGCACCTCAGCTTCCCCTTTCCTCCCTTGCTCCTTACACCCTCGCGGCACCACCGCAAGAAGCTCGTGCTTGTCATCGAAGCAAGATCACCGCCGGCCGCGCCCGCTCTCGAGTCATCTCGCCCCGCCGTCAAGTGTCACCGTCGCGCCTTTGCTCCTCTCGCTAGGAATCGCGAAGGGGCATTCGATCCACACCGCTCGCCGTTGTTGCGCCGGACTCCAATCTTTCCAGTAAGCCTCTCACATTCGTTTAATTTAGCCCCATAATTTTTCAATTCATCCAAGATCGGATCTAGGTCAACCCGTGAATCATTTTTCCGATTTCATCAAATTAGACCGATTTGATGCTCGCCAACTCCTCTAACTGCCTGCGGGATAGTTACAACTCATCCTCCTACCATTACTAATCACCAAATCTCCTGCAAAACCGCTCGCAAACTTTCCCATCTAGATCCATTCCTCCTTGATTTTCCGCTCATTGCGTTAACACCCGGAAAACCTTCCTTTTCCAGCTATTTTGCTTGCAGTAGACACATGGGCAACCATCCGTCTTCCCCAAATGCTTTTCCATACGTAAGTGACCAATAATTTCCATGATTGTACTTAAAACCCGGATACCTTGTAATCCCCACCTCATAGCGTGATACCCGGATAATTTTTAGCTTCATACTTTCTTGATACCTTATACTCGGATAATCCAACACTCCCGGATCTTATTCCATATGCCTCTTTTTCTTGTGCTTTGCAGGTTGACCCCATGGCTCCCAAACGACAAGGAAAACAGCCGGCTCAGGCGAGGGCTACCCAAACCATATCCGCTAACTGGGGGCGTTCCACAGCTACGAAGGCCAAATTGGACGAGCTAGCCGAATTAGGAATTCTCCCTTCTCAGAAGGACATTCACTGGAGGGCGCCGGGCAACGAGACCCGGCCCACACCTGCTGATAACGAGGTAATCTGCTTCGTAGAGCACGTGACCCGGGGATTCCGTCCTCCGGGTCACCCTTTCTTCCGGGAGGTCTTAAGCCATTATGGACTCCGGGTATTCGACATAGGGCCTAACTCTATGTTGAATATTACCCACTTCATCGTTCTATCTGAGTCGTACTTGTGCATGCCGCCAAGTTTGACTCTCTTCATCGAACTATTCCAGTGTAAGCCGTGTCGCGAAAGCGGCGACCGAGCACTTCTTACTTGCGGCGGGGTATCCATCCAACGCCGCAAGAACTCACCGATGCCAACCCTCAATTTAAACTCCCACGTCAAACATTGGCAGCTGTCTTTCTTTTATTGCCACGATACCTCCCAAGACGGCGAAAAGAAACTGCCGGGTTACTCGGAAAATCTCCTTGAACCTTCCGAGTCTTTCAACGCCTTTGCACCAGACTCGGATAGGGAGGCAATCCTTCCCTCGTTAGCCAAGATAGCCATCCTCTCAGCCCAAGGCCTCCTCGGGCTAAATTTAGTAAAAACATGGGTTGATTTTCGAATCCAACCCAACTCCATCCGCACCAAATTGATGTGCGAGTATTCGGGGCACACCACAGATGCACTCCGCTACTCCACCAAGAACTTTGCGACCGGCGATACTAACAAGACCATCAAGGGCTTCTTAACAGAGAAACTGGAGGTGATAAAGGGCATCACCGGGTTACCCCCGTTTACTCGGGAAAACCCGGCTCCAGCGGTAATACCCGACATTCATAACTTATTTCCACATTTTGACTTGATACAGCTTCTAACCCTTGATCTCATTCTTTTGTCTTAGGCTGATGACCCTTTCTGGAGAGTTGAACCCTTCCCCCCTTCCAGAGACCCGGAAGAAGAGGACGAGCCGGCTGATGAGAGTGAAGGTATTTGCACAGAATTTGTATATCTTTACTTGTATTATTTTCCTCCCGTTTACCATTTTTCCAACGAACACACACCCGGTTCGTAGGGCTGGAGGACGAAGGTGAGACCAACGAGGATGATCCGGAGGCAGCCGAGTCTGACCAAGAGGCAACAGTCGGAGCCAAGAGGAAGACCAGGGGAGCAGTGTCCAAGGTTCCTTTTTCCTCATTATCCTCTGAACCCTACTCCTTTGACGCCATGCGACGACTTAACCATCAATTATCAAATTCATCGTGCTTGAAGGATTCTTTCCCAGCCAAGCGCAGAGTAACTCGGAGCTCCCCGGGTGAAGATCCCCTTAACCCGGGCATCTCTACCCCCTCGGTCCCTCGTGCCAGCGCTCCTCCGTCTCGTCCTTCCGACTCTCCTCAACGCCACCCTTCTCCTAACCACCCTCGTGCCGGGCAATTCCGGGTTCCGCTAGTGGTCCCTGTGACAACCTCATCTGCTTCCAGTGGCGAGCTCCCGCCGGATTACATCGTGAATGCTGGGTAAGTTTTTGTTACATGATTTCCTTTTACGTCTGACCAATTTCCACTCAAGCCACCGTCATAGCTAATAACTGCCTTTTCTCATCTTTCTTTCAGCACTAAAGTCACCGTCAGTGACCCGGAAAACGTAGAAACAGATGACCGTCGGGCGGAGAAGCCGACTGATAATGCAGACGCCGCGACTGGCGGTGATACGGCGAATAACCAAGAACAAGACCCTCCAAACAATCCGCTTCCCCGAGCCGCCGGATCTCCTTCCTCATCGGAACCGGTAGACGAGGAGATCGAGGTTCTGGATACAAGGATGGGTTCTCCCAACCCGGGTACTCAAACTGTCCGGGTCTCGACTCCAAGGGCGGGAAGAGCCCCCCCACCAGGTGACCAAGCTTCCGGCTCTTCCGGTACTCGATCCGAAGAACTGACGTTTGCCCAGATGCTGGAAACCCTGCGCACTTTAAGGGCTAATGAAGAAAACATCTTGGGAGCTTTAATAGCCAAGCACGAGGTAAATCCGAGTAATGTTGCTTGTGCCCTTGTCCAGTCCCCAAGTTCCGAGTGAATTGATTCATAATTCGCTTGGGACTTTATTATACAAGCGCCTGATAACTTGCTCCTCTACCCGACTGATCCTTGTTTGCATGCATGCAGTCTTTCGTGACTCAATCTGAGGAGAAACTGGCAGACGCCACCAAGCTCATCGAAAAGGAGGTAGCTTTGCGTGAAGCAGCCGAAGCTGAGGCCAGGAGGAATAGGCTGATAATGAGGAAATATAGGAAAAGGGCTCACAAAGCCGAAGATGATCTAACAAGCCTTTCCGTCCAAATATCAGACACATATCGTGCTTTACTTGGTACGTTTCCTCCTCCGGGTTTACCCTTTTGATAGATAACAACGGTTTTCCCGACTTACGTTTCCATTCCCTCAGGCCCGGACGAAACCATGCCGGAAGAGGATGACATCGCCAAGCTGAAAACCATGAAGAGTGTTCTTCGGCAGCTGTGTGCCGGAACCAAATGGATCCTGGAGGAGTTACGGTGGCCGGGTAGAGGGCATGTTGATCTGAAGAGGATGCTGGATGCCTTCTCCACTATTCCTGAGTGGATTTGGCACTGGAAACGGTCGTCTTGCCGGGTTGGAATGACCCGGGGGCTTGCACTCGCCAAGGCTTATTTCCCCAAGCTCGAACTGGCGAAGCTCATGGGCGGCTTCCCAGAGTTCAAGCTTGATGGGTCCAAGTTCTCAGTGAAGGACTTTCAGGCCGTCCAGAAGGAGGTCCGTTACCCGGCCAGTGTGATCGCTGATGAACTGGACGTTAATATCCTTGTTCCAGCATATGATGCTGCTGGTGTAGCAATTAAGTCGGATCTTCCCGAGCCGTATGACATGCTGGCTCGGTGGAAGGAGGAAGCTGCTGCGTTGAGGGCGGAGGCTGGAAAGAAGCAAGCTGAAGCCGGCTCTGCCCCTGCTACCTCGACGCCAGTCGTCCCACCTCCTGCACGAGCTGGTACCGCTGATCCGGGTGCTGCTGCTACCACCAATGATGGCAAGGGCAAGGCCAAGATGAACGCCGAGTGATATCGGATCTCTAATGCCTCTTCTTATGCGCCGGTCGGGCAACATGTTGTTTAAACAATTATTTTTTGGATGGTGCGCCTGTGCACCTTTGATATCTTTTCGCCGAGATTTTGTAATGCACGCTAAGGTCTTGATATACTCTATGCCTCTTCCGGCCTTTTTAAGTTTATCCATTATTAAGCTCATCTGTTCTCGATATCCGGCTTTCTTTACTGTTCCTTTTGTGAAAAACTCGCTTTCCGGGTCTCATGGGTATTGACAAGCGGATTTGCTTCTAAGTCCCCAAGTCCCCAAGACTCGGATATTTGGGTTTTTGGAATTCTACAGATAAGCAATTTTTTCTCTTTTCAAGATTTCAAGTCACCCGGACCCGGATCTCCAAGTCTAGGACACTTGATCTTGAAAGGGGAACGACTTGCCTACTGCTAAATTCACAAAGATCCCTGAGTTGTTTCACATAGGATTTGAAGTTATGCTTAATAATCGTTGAGTTTCCAGCTGTTTAGCCTTGTACTCTGCATAACTTGTGGTTTAGATGACCCTTTTGACTATCTTGTACTGTAAGCCGGCTTTCGCGTGGATACCATGTTGTTACATCCATACGAAAACGTAGCCACTCAAGCCCCGTCGGGTTTCATGACTGACTGTAATCGTAAGCGAACAAATCATGCCACTTTAACGCGAGTCACATCGAGCTTAAGGAAGAATAGCCAAGGAATTTGGACTTCTTTGTCCGGTTATAAGATTGTAGCCGTACTCGTTTGCAAGTAATCGGCCCTTATAACTCATAGGCATCATGGCCGGGTCTTTGAGTTTGTAACTGTGCTATTCAAGCGACCAGCCCCCAAGACCTAGATATACGCATCATGTTGAGAGTACATAACCTGATAATAATCATCTCTTTTCTTGATAATCACCTCTTTACTTGATATGAAAAATCTAGGTCAGCAAGCCGCCTCATTAAAAACCCGTCCAGTCCCCAAAGGTACCCTGGATAGGAAAAGAGTACGTCTGAAAACCTGCTGCCTATTACATCATTCAATGCCAATGCAATTTTTGCTAAGTATAATATGGACGTAGCTGAGCCACGTTCCACGGTCTGTCTCTTTCTTGCATAGATGAAGTGGTGTGAGCAGTGTCATTAACTGTGGTCGACTCTTCCCTTGCATCTATCAAGTAGTATGACCCATTATGCAAATTCCGGCTTATGATAAACGGTCCTTCCCAAGGTGGTGATAACTTGTGCTTTCCTTCGTTTGACTGTACCAGGCGCAAAACCAGGTCTCCTTCCTGGAAGACCCGGGTTTTCACGTGCCGGCTATGATACCTTCGTAAATCCTGCTGATATATGGCTGATCTTTCCAGGGCTTGTTCCCTTTGCTCTTCTAACATATCCACGGCGTCTTGCCGGGTTTTTTCATTCTCCACTTCGACGTATGCTGACACTCGTGGTGAATCATGGATAATATCACTCGGTAGTACTGCCTCCGCGCCATAGATCATGAAGAAGGGTGTCATCTGAGTAGATCTATTAGGCGTAGTATTGATGCCCCAAACCACAGAAGGGAGTTCTTCGACCCATGCGCCAGCTGCCCGGATACAGGGGACTCGTAGTCTTGGTTTTAACCCTCGTAGCAATTCCTGATTTGCCCTCTCCACTTGTCCGTTGGCCTGCGGATGAGCCACTGACGCGACGTCAAGTCGGATTCCATTGTTGCCACAGAACTTCTCCATCTCACCAAGGGACATGTTGGTTCCATTATCGGTAATTATGCTGTGGGGATACCCGAACCGGTAGATAATTCTCTTCAGGAACTTAACTGCTGTGGCTGATTCGCAGTTAGTAACTGGCATTACCTCAACCCACTTGGTAAACTTATCAATAGCCACCAAAAGATGTGTCTTCTTGCATGGTGACATGTGAAAGGGGCCAACCATGTCCATACCCCAGACAGCGAACGGCCAAGTTAACGGGATGGTCCGTAACTCCATAGCCGGCACATGGGTTTGGCGAGCGTACCTTTGACATCCGTCACACCTTGCTACTAATCGCTCCGCATCTGCTAGAGCCGTGAGTCAGAAAAATCCGTGTCGATAAGCTTTAGCCACGAGAGATCTTGTGGATGCGTGATGTCCACAGTCGCCTTCATGTATTTCCTTGAGAATCTGTCGGCCTTCTTCTGGCGCTACGCAGCGCAAAAAGACCCCTGCTGCGCTTCTCTTATATAGTTCCCCGTTGATGATAGAGTATCCCTTTGCTCGCCTCAAAATTTGTCTTGCTAATACCTCCTGCTGTGGTAACTCGCCTCGCGATAGGTAGGAGAAAAACGGTTCTGTCCATTCGGGAACAGTGCGTACAGTAGCCACAAGTCCTGAATCCGGGTCTTGATTTGCCAATTCCTCCTCTGACTCGGTTTTAACTGATGGTCGCCATAATTCGTCCAGGAAAACGTTAGGTGGAACCGGCTCTCTACGCGAGCCGAGTCTAGCGAGCGCGTCGGCTGCCTCATTCTTTCTACTGTCTATATGTTCCACCTCATACCCGGAAAAACATCCTGCAACCCTATCAACTTCCCTGCGGTATGCTGCCATAGTTGCGTCCTTTCTATCCCAAGTTCCTGATACCTGCTGTACCACAAGGTCCGAATCTCCAAAACACCGTATCCTCTTGACGTTCATCTCCTTAGCTGCCCTTAGGCCGTGCAATAGGGCCTCATACTCGGCCACGTTGTTGGAACAGTCGAAGTGAATTTGTAGTACGTAACTTAATTTATCTCCTTTGGGTGACGTTAGCACCACCCCAGCTCCTGATCCCTCGTATTGCTTAGATCCATCGAAGTGCATGATCCATGACTCGGAATTTGGAACCGTCGTAGTCATGCCTGTATGTGTCCAGTCGTTAACGAAATCAATTAAAGCTTGGGAATTGATTGCTGACCTGGGTTCGTAGTTGATGTGATAATCCCCCATCTCTATTGCCCACTTGGCTATTCTTCCCGTCGCGTCCGAGTTTCTGATGATATCCGACATTGGTATTGAACTAACCACTGTTATGGGATGTTCTTGGAAATACGGCTTCAACTTCCGGCTGGCCATAAAGACCCCGAACACCAACTTTTGCCAATGTGGATAGCGCTGCTTTGCTTCTGATAATACCTCGCTGACGTAATAAACTGGCCTCTGAACCGGGTAACATTTCCCATCCTCTTTGCGCTCCACAACAACTACTGCGCTGACGGCTCGGGGGCCAGCTGCCACGTATAGCAACATAGGCTCTTTAGGACCCGGCGCCGCTAGTACTGGTGCTTCAGATAACTGCTTCTTTAGTGCCTCAAACGCCTCATCCGCCTCTTGATCCCACACGAATTTATCTGATTTTCGCAAGAGCCGGTACAAGGGTATTGCCTTTTCTCCGAGTCTGGATATGAATCGGCACAAGGCTGCTACGCAGCCCGTGAGCTTTTGAACATGCTTCAAATTTTCCGGTTTTTTCAGACTCTGGATGGCCTTAATTTTATCCGGGTTTGCCTCGATTCCTCTCTCGGAAACTATAAAGCCGAGTAATTTCCCAGCTGGAACTCCGAACACGCACTTTGTCGGGTTAAGCTTCATCTGGTATCTCCTCAAGTTTTTGAACGTCTCCTTTAGATCATCGATAAATGTCTCCGCCTTTCTGGTCTTGATGACCACATCATCCACATAGGCGTGGACGTTGCGTCCGATTTGGTCCTCGAAGCACTTCTGAATACACCGTTGGTAAGTTGCACCGGCGTTCTTCAATCCAAACGTCATAGTTTTATAACAGAAGGCCCCAAAAGGGGTTATGAATGATGTTTTCTCCCAATCCTCCCTCTTGAGCTTAATCTGATGATACCCGGAATATGCGTCCAGGAAGCATAATAGATCGCTTCCAGCTACTGCATCTATGATCTGATCTATCCTTGGTAGCGCGAACGGATCCTTTGGGCAATGTTTGTTGAGACTCGTAAAATCAATGCACATCCTCCACTCGTTGGTCTTTTTCATCACTAGAACCGGGTTCGCCAACCAATCCGGGTGAAATACTTCCATGATAAAGCCGGCTGCCAATAGCCGAGCGATCTCTTCGCCTATAGCCTTCCTTCTTTCCTCATTCATTTTCCTCAAACCCTGCTTCACGGGCCTGGACTTGGGATCCACATGCAAACTGTGCTCGGCCAGCTCTGTAGGGATACCCGGCATGTCGCTAGGCGTCCAGGCGAACACATCTGCATTTGAACGAATAAACTCCACAAGCGCTTCCTCCTGCTCTTTTCCCAAGTTAGACCCTATGGTAAACTGCTTAGTGGAATCGCCTTCGATAAAATCTATCTTCTTGGTGTCTTGCGATGCCTTGAATTTTGCTCTCTCATCCTCCGTATTCGGCTTTTTCAAGGCTGTTCTATCATCCGGATTTACTTGAGACCGGTAATATTCGAGTTCTTCCTTTCTGCATGCTTGCTCAGCCATAACCGAATCTCCTTCGTCACACTCGGCCGCTATATCCCGGTTCCCATGTATGGTGATGGTCCGTTTAGGGCCCGGGATCTTTAGCTACAAATACACGTAGCATGGCCTAGCCATAAATTTGGCATAAGCCGGTCTTCCAAACAACGCGTGATAAGGACTGCGCAATTTGACCACCTCGAACGTGAGCCACTCAACTCGATAATTATCCGTCGATTCTCCAAAAGCAACTTCCAAGGTGATCTTTCCCTCGGGGCTCGCCGAGTGACCCGGCACGATCCCATGAAAGATTGTCGAACTTTTCTGTAACTGGGACTCTTTGAGACTCATCCGTAAGAAGGTTTCCCAATAAAGGATGTTGATGCTACTTCCACCGTCCATCAGGACCCTCTTCAATTCATAACCATTAACCTGTGGAGCAACCACCAATGCCAAGACTCCTGGACGCTCTACTTTTTCTGGATGATCTCTTCTACTCCACGTTACTTCTTGTTCTGCCCATCTAAGGTATCCCTGCGCGGCCGACGAAACCGAGTTTGCCGCTTGCTTTAATGTCTCTTTGTCCCTGCTAGAAGTTCCTGTAGTATGCACATGATACTGTACTTTTAAATTAGGCATTCGTACCATACCGACGAAGATGTTGACCCGGCCGATCGTCACCATGGATCCGGACTCGAGGTGATCCGACTCTGGCCCCCAGCCGGAATCGTCCACCATCTTTTCTCCTTTGTGGTCGATGTAGATTTCGCCGACGACAAAATTCTCCATGCTCTTCCGAGCTTCTCCCGTGATGTAAACACCTTTGGACGCAGGCCCCACGGTGGGCGCCAACTGTCGTGGGATAATGACGGCAGATGTTACCGGGGGTAACTGATCTTGGGGCAAGACGACACAGGCGTTTGGGAGAGGGTTTAGCTCAGAGGAAAACATGGTGCAATTCGATCTGGTAGCCGGCAATCAAAGTCGCCGAGTCTCCGATCTTGATACAATAACTCAACTCTGGGATTACACTGGATGCTCGATATCAAGCGATATTGCTAGGGTTCTTAGATCTCTGCCTAAACTAGACCTGGAGGTCGGTTTATAAAGCACCCGTACCCCCTAGCTTATTCTCCAAGGCGCGTCCTGGATCCTACCCGGACACGGCGCACAAACCCTAACTTTCCTCTACAATAACCCACGATCCGGGTTGCTGGGCGTACAAGTTCGGGCCTTCCACAGGTTCCCTTATCCTTAGCCGGATCCTGCGCAGCGTCCTTTGGGCCGGGTTATTCCTTGGAGTTTGGCCTACCGGGTTATCATCCCTCCATCAAGAGCTGGACATGGTTTTTGCAGAATCTGCGCCAGGCTATTGGACATCCCAATGGATTGGTAATCCACACAGATGCATGCAAAGGTTTAGAAGTGGCCGTGGATAATGTGTTCCCAAGAGTAGAGCACAGGGAATGTATGCGTCACCTTGCTGCAAATTTTGTGAAGAAATTCAAAGGAAAGTTTTATACCGATCATTTATGGCCTGCCTCTTTGACTTGCAGTGTGAGGAAGCACAACTACCACATGAGGCAGTTGTACACAAAAGAGAAAGTAAAGGAATACTTGGAAACACACCACTCGAAGCTATGGTCTAGAAGCCAATTCAGTGAATTGAGCAAAGTTGACTATGTGCACAATAATCTTGCAGAATCTTTCAACTCAACGATCCGAAGACTAAAGGATCTTTATTTGGCTGATTTGCTTGATAGGATAAGGATAGAATACGCCGAGAAATTTCATTTCCGTCTGGAAATAGCTAATGCAAAATTCATGGGCCACATTATTATCCCGAATGTGATGAAGGCGTTGAAGCAGAAACAGAGGGCTTGAATATGAACATGAGATTTGTCTCGGATACCAAATCAGAGGTATCATTCTTTGATAAAAGTAACAAAGAATGGAGATATCTAGTGGATTTATGTGACGCCCCGAGATCGGGCACTATGCAGATTTCAGCATTCCCGCAAGAATCCACATAGTAACCGATTCCAGGTTGCCACTTGTGATAACATTACAACAGTTCACGAATATTCCGCAACAACAACAGAAAAGATATATACAAGGTGACTCAACGAGCCAAAGATACAACTGATACAATACAAAGATCCAAATAACAGCGAAAGAAACAACATAGTGTCCGACTACGGACAAGATACAAATTGGACTAAGAGTCCTGAAGATAACCGATGGCGTCCAATCCCTGCCCAGGCCAATCCGGAGGGATTCCCAAGCTAACGTCGTCAGACTTCAAACCTGTTGACTGCAATGTTGAATATGCAGCCACGAAAAGGATTCGTGGGTCAGTACGGTTAAGTACTGGCAAGTGGATAAACCATACTCACAAGATACCGGCGTAACCAGTCATCACAAGATACAAATTCTTTGGTTTAACGGAAAGGAAGGGATTATTGCAAATAAGCGGCAGCGGGCTGCACTAACCAACTACGGAGACTCACTACAACATCCGGCTAAAAGAGGGGGATAAGATAGTGTATCGTAACCAACTAGTACTAACCACCCAAACAAACCCATCCAATGTTACCCCCTACTAAGGAAGCAACCCAAGGATAACTCACACTGTTGGATTAATGATGTTCAACTTATTGTGTCAATAATCCTATTACTAGTCAAAATTAGCATTAGTTAGGTGTAAGTTGTTCTGAGTACTTGTTAGCCAGTACTTTCACCAAGTCATCCATAACCACGGAAAACACGGCTTCTCGAGAAGATTTAACCCTGCAGGGATGCACCAATTTGGCCGTACACGTAAGAATAACCCGCCAGACGGGGGATCAACCCACCAAGCGAGGTACTCAACACAACCCAACTCTTCTTCGCATCAAGCCCAAAGAACCCCGTGCAATTGAGCGCACGGCTAATCAAGCCCCACGAAGAAAAGGGGACCCTCATAGCACTCTAAGAACGTGTCTCCCTAAATGCCGACTACAAAAGTTCCAGCCTGGCCTGGGTTCGCAAGATCATGCATGCGGCAAATGGAAAACCCGAACTAAATGAGGTGATTTGGACGAGATGCGAATCGAATCAAATTGAGGGGGGCGCCCATACTCGCTTCCCACATGCGGTTAGTGCGCTCATCACTACTAGAGAAAAGATTATTGGAGGCTCGTTTTTTTGTTATTCGAGGCGCATATGGAATGAGCCTCGAACGTCAAGCCTCTGGTATTTGGGTTATGCGAGGCGCATTTCCAAATGCGCCTCCTATACTTGCAGGTATAGGAGGCGCATTTCAAAATGCGCCTCCTATAACATATAGGAGGCGCATTTCAAAATGCGCCTCCTATATGTTATAGGAGGCGCATTTTCAAATGCGCCTCCTATATGTTATAGGAGGCGCATTTTGAAATGCGCCTCGCATATGCATATAAATGCGCCTCCTATATATCCTCATATGAGCCTCCTATAGTTCCCAATATGCGCCTCAAACATTTTCGATTTTTAAATTTTGTAGAATTTTTTTTTCATGATTTTGTTTCTTGCACTAGCAAAATGCCCGTGCGTTGCAACGGGGGTGTAAATATTTTATTGGTTCAACATAAATCACGTCAAACAATCGAACTTATTCATCGCGGTCATATATACATCTCCAAGAAACTTGTCTGATATGTCTCCGAGGAGAAATTCTTGTTAATATCAGTCAATAGTACAACATGCAACCAGGAAATTTTGACAAATCTTAACCTCAGTACAAACTATAAAACAATCGATGAAAGCATCCCAATGTGGAGTAAACTATTATCAAATACATCATTCTTGTACTAATTCTACCGGGGAGTTCAAATCAATTCTTCGGTAGTTTTCCCAACACCTCTTCAGCATGATGTTCCATTTGTGGTAGATGCCAGTCATGCACTGCAAGAGGGGGGCACCAAGAGGAACTATCATGCTATCGCCTGTTGCAATGAATCATGTCAGATAACAACTTAACAATGGCATGTAATTGCACTGCAAATTTCAATAGAGCAATGCATAAGTTACTGCGCTGCACATTCAATTATTACGCACTCATAGATAAGAAAGCAATACTTATAATATTTTACACAAGAACACTAGCTCCTTCAGTATAAACATCACAAGGAGTATAGCACTGGATACTCCTTCAGTGATGTGCAGGGAGTAGCATGATTAGGAGTACAATTGACAAAGCATTTGGAGTAACCAGGTGCATGTGTCCTCTAAATTGCATACAACGAAATTAGCAAATTATCCATCTTCATCTGACTAAAGAAGCCCCACTCAATAGTTAAGGAACATAAAATCCATCTTGCACTACGCATGCAAGCAATGCACTGCTGCAATATTCAGGGCACGACAAGTTGCAGCCCAAGAAATATACAGGGCACTAGGAATACTCGTCATCTAGAGAGTCTAGTGAAACATATTAAAACAAGTTCAGGTTCAGGTTTACTCCTATTTAAGCGCATTAGGAATACTAGTAAGCTAGCACATGTTTTACTTCTACAATTAATGGCGGATGGAAGAATTTCTAGAACTAGTCACGAAGGAGCAGATAAATTCTGCTAATGATGATTAGAATGGAATAAGGCGTCCTGAATCCGCTGTTAATTAACTTGCAGGTAGCAAGTGCAGGAAGGAGGAAACAAAATTTACCAAAAATACATGGAGGAGACTTCCTATTTAATTTCTCTGAATATAGAAGTTTCAGAACTTCGTATGAATATGCAACAAACAAATGAAAAAAATGAGCGCATCTGCCTATGCACACAACACTTTTGCCTCCATACAGGCATGATTTCCGCTGCATGCACATTCAACAGTAATAAAGGAGCAAAAAATGGAGAAGATACGGGGGAAAAGCGTACCTTGGCAGGTCGCAGCCGTCGGGCTGCCACCGCCACTTCTGGTACTCGTCGCTGCGGCGGCCGTTGCGCATGCAGACGACCTGCTCCGTGAGGAACTCGCAGTCGGACTCCTTGTACAGCGGCGCGTTGGCCTCGTCGTACACCCACCTCCCCTTGTACATGTCGCAGCTCGCCACGCCGTGATCCCCTCCGCCCGCCACCACTTCCTTGACGACCGCCGCCGCCGACGCGTCACCGGCTTCCTTCGCGGGGGTTGACACCTCCTCCGCCTGCCCCTGCCCGTGGCGCGGGGGCGGGTCGCTCCGATCCGTGGCCCCCGCCCTCGATTCCGCTCCCTCCGCCGGTGGCGCGCGCGGGCCAGCCTCCGCCGCCGCCGCCTCCTGCACGGTTTAGTATTCCCGATTAAGACGGAGCCTGGCACGAAGGCGTGCGGAAGAGGGACGGCTGCCTAGCTAGTGGGTGCTTACCGTGGTGGCGGAGAGCCTGCTGAAGCCGCTGTGGCCGCGCAGCGAGGCGGCGATGTGGGCGCTGTCGTAGAGGACGGAGACCCCCAGCAGCACGGCGAGCGGGAAGACCGCGGCGATCTGCGTCCGGCGGCTGGGCACGCCGAGCGCGACGCCCGCCACCCCGGCCTTCCGCCGGGGGATCCGCATGGCAACCGCCGCCATGGGGGGAAGCTACGAACCTCCGGCCGGCGCCCGCGGAAGGCGGAACGGAATCAGCCGAGGAAGGGCAGGTGGGGAATTCTGAGGAAGGCAGGCAGGGAAACTCCTCTGCTTTTCTCTTTCCCTCCGGCAGGCGCGCGCGTGTATTAGCCACAGGGCCAGAATACGCGAGGCGCATCGGCAAAAATGCGCCTCCTATAAGTTAGGCGAGGCGCGTATGCAAAGTGCGCCTCCTATAATCCGGGCCCACACAAACTACACGAGGCGCATTATGTAAAAATGCGCCTCCTATACATACATTATAGGAGGCGCATAAGGCCCCGTGCGTCTCGCATAACTTGGGACCGGGAGGCTGTGGGCCCCACATGAAGTATACAAGGCGCATATTTTAGAAATGCGCCTCCTATATATGCATTATAGGAGGCACATCTTGGAAATGCGCCTCGCATAATATATAGGAGGCGCATTTTGCCAATATGTGCCTCGAGCCCTCATTTTCTCCTATAGGCTTTTCTCTAGTAGTGCATCATGGATCAGTGGACAAGACCCTTTTCCTAATTAGGGTCGACACTAGCAGGCTTCAAAACCACGCCGGGCCTCCTGCCGGTGCCTTATCATCAAATTATTATTACCCAAAACATTAACATGTTGCTGATTGAATTGAAACCCAACTATCAAACTAAACAGTTGATAAGACGGACAACAAGACTTGAGCGCAAACAACACTAAGCATGCAACTACGACACGAGGGCCAACAGGGTAAACAAACAAGAGTTAATAGGAAGTGGAAGGAAGGCTATATCATGGCTGCAAGGTAACATATAATAGGATCGAGACATAAGCATCGAGAACAACGGAAAGAATCGGTAACAAGTGATGAAAGGCAGCCATTTGGCAGCAAGTGAGTATACTTGCCTGAGATCCAGCAAGTAGAGGTACATCCGAAGAACTTGTCGTTGCTCACATCATCTCAACGTCCTATCCGGGAAGAAGCAACGAACCTCGAACAAACACCGGATGCAACAATTACTACTACGGCAAAAGATCCAGCATGATCAAGATATGGATGCATGACAATTTAATTGATGCATCAAGATAAACTAGTTGACAAGATAACAGGTTTAAATGGACCCATATGCAATTTGGATTGCATATGGAAACCCATGAATTAAGGTTGAATTAATTGATCTACAATTAACCAACATGTGAAGGTGAATTAGCATGATGCATGGATGAGGGAAACAGAAAGAAAACAACCATAGGTTCAATTTGAAATATGGTTTACCAAGTTTGGAATTTTATTCATTAAGTGTTGGAATTTTGGTTTCTTAAAGGTGTTACACAAGCATTTGTTGTTTTCACCAATTTTAATTGTTCAAAATAGATAACAAAGTTCATATTTGGAAAGTACACAAAATTTTAGGTGGAATACATGTTTCAATTATTGAAAAAGGAATTAAGATGAATTACTTCTGATTTAAACAAGTTTACACAAGAGTTAATTGAATTTAATTCACGTATGAATTTATTTGAATTTTTATTTGTTCAAAACATTAAATGAAATTCATATTTGGAAAGGTTATGATTTTCTGGTTTGAAAACATATTTTATATGTCCAAGAAGAATTTAATTTGACCAAGTTATTTATTTAGCAATTTTAAATGATTTACACAAGATGTAAATTATTCAACCACTTTTAATTATTCCAAACAGGAAACAAAGTTTATATTTGGAAAGGTGGTTCAATTTGGCATGGAAAACATATTTCATATGTGACATTTGAATTAATATTGAATTAGTTATGAATTTCGCCATTTAAATGATTTAATCAAAGCATTAAGTAATTGCATTAGTTTTATTTAACCAAAACAGAAAACAAATGTTATATTTGGAAAGAGCATGAAATTTTGGTTGGAAAACATGTTTTATATGGGCCATTTGAAATATATTTGAATTTATTATGGATTTAATCAAATTCATAAGAGTTATTTGAATTTGAAGTTTTGAACCCATTTGAAATATTCAAAACAGAAAACAAAATGCATATTTGAAAAGGTCATGATTTTCTGATTGGGATACATATTTTGTTTGTGCAATTTGGAGTTAAAATGATGAAGATATTAATTGTTTAAATTTTAGGTTTAAATTTCTATTTAAAAGAAATGGGACAGGGCTTTTCTTACGGAGGCAGATCTAACCACGCTGGCTGACAGTGGGCCCAGGCTAGCGTGGCGCCACCGTGGCGCGGGTGCGCAGTGAGGTGGCGCAGGGGGGACAATGACGGGTGGGTCCGAGGGCTGCGCGCGAGTAAATCACGGAAAAAAGGGGCCTTGCGGCCGAGGGGGATCGAACTCTGGTCTACAGGCGGGCGCAAAGGGACGCTACCACTGCGGTGAACTGCTCGTTGTGATGGTACAGGTTACTGACGGAAGAAGTGGTCACCCACGGACGTTTAACTGAATTTTAACGACAGAGGTTCTCTGAACCTGACGGTGGCAGGGCAGTGATCTCCGGCAGCGAGTAGATGGCGCACGATGGGGTGGTGGTGTGCGCTGGCTTGTGGAGGCGTGCAGGTGCTGTGCGTGTAGCGGGAAGGGAGGAGGACGGGAAGGAGAGGGGCTTACCACCGGGTGCAAGGTCTGCAGCGAGGCGCCGATGGCGACAGTCGAGGTGGCCGGCGCCGTTGACGACGATCCACGGCCGCTCAGGCCCTTCCCTGGAAACGAGGAGGGAGAGGTTGACGCGGGGAGTCCGTTTCCGCTGAGAACAGCCACCGACGATGACCACAGCCACCGTTGCTGTACCGTCAACTGACGGCCATGGCGGCAGGTGGCAGAGTTCAGAATAAAATTCAGAGCAGAAACGATGGAGGAGGAGGGGATGTGGGAACGGAGAAGGTGGGTGGCGGCGATGGGAGAAGGAGGAGGGGGGAAGGTGCGGCCTAGGGTTAGGGCAGGGCTAGGGGTCTTGTAGGCGCTCGGGGCAGGTGAGGTAGGGGGGTCCATGGAGGGGGGAAAAGACAGCGACACCCCCCTCTGCGTCCGTACGAGGAAGATGAGTGAGGTGGCTGTTGGGCTAGGGGAAAGGGCTATGGTGGGCTGGGGTGAGAGGGAAAAATTGTGGGTTTAGGTGGGTTGAGGTGGGCTGGCCGCAGGGGGCTGGCCTGTCTCCCTCAGCTCACCTTTTCCTTTATTTCCCCTCTTTTCTTTTTTTTGTAAGAGATGAAAGAGAGAGAGAGAGAGAGAGAGAGAGAGAGAGAGAAATAGGGTTTGGGGGTTATTTTATTTGATGAATAAATTTTATTAATTTGCAAAGGAGTAAATCAAAGCAATGTTAACATCATTTCCAAAAATTTGAAATTTTAATTTAATTTTAATTTGTTAGTTGAATTTCAAATAGGGCTTCACTTGGGATTTTGAAATAAACAAATTTTTATTTAATAACATCAAACACTATGAAACTTGGTGAGTTTTAAAATGTTTGGAAGATTTTAATTCTTAAACCACAATTGGGATCATGCCCATTATGATTGATTTTGAAGTGAATTTGAATTTGCCATTTAGGGTGTTGATTAAAGGGAGTTTTTATTTAACAAGCAATTTAAATAAATTCAACTTCCAACTATTGAAAAACAATTTGAGGTATTTAGTTTGCAACTTTCAATTGGAAATTTTAGACATGTTTGAAAGTTTAAATTGGTTTGGATTTTTGAGTGGTTTTGAGAACAGGATGCAATGCATATGATGCATGTGATGCAGAAAGAAAAAGGAAAGCAACCAATTTTCTACTTAGGGGGAACACCCCAGGTGTTACAGACGACACCACTAACAAGGGATTGCGCCCTCGCAATCCACCTGCTAACCCGGGAGGGGAAAGAAGTTCAACTATCGATTCTTCATGCTTCCAGTTGATCTCCTCGACACCACTAACAAGAGATTCTTGCTCGGAGTGACGACGATGTTCTTCCACCAGGAATCTTCCGATGATCGAACCTATTAGGTTAAAGGCTCAGAAAACGTCCACCCGCGTAGGATCCTAACACTTTGAATGATAGACAAGGGGGAGACTCCAAAACAAATAAGATGGGAGGGGAAATAGAATAGAGATAAGAAGAAAACAAGAATCCTATTGAGATGTTTCCTAAATAGTTTAGCAGAAATAGTTTTTGACACTCTAGAAACAAAGACCGTTAGCGAGGTTATCCTACAGGCTTTGCGGACCCGTTGCTTCGATAACCATTCGTATCGAAACAATCTCGGGAATCTGAACCAAGGCTCTGATACCATTTGTGACGCCCCGAGATCAGGCACTATGCAGATTTCAGCATTCCCGCAAGAATCCACATAGTAACCGATTCCAGGTTGCCACTTGTGATAACATTACAACAGTTCACGAATATTCCGCAACAACAACAGAAAAGATATATACAAGGTGACTCAATGAGCCAAAGAAACAACTGATACAATACAAAGATCCAAATAATAGCGGAAGAAACAACATAGTGTCCGACTACGGACAAGATACAAATTGGACTAAGAGTCCTGAAGATAACCGATGGCGTCCAATCCCTGCCCAGGCCAAGCCGGAGGGATTCCCAAGCTAACCTCGTCAGACTTCAAACCTGTTGACTGCAATGTTGAATATGCAGCCACGAAAAGGATTCGTGGGTCAGTACGGTTAAGTACTGGCAAGTGGATAAACCATACTCACAAGATACCGGCATAACCAGTCATCACAAGATACAAATTCTTTGGTTCAACGGAAAGGAAGGGATTATTGCAAATAAGCGGCAGCGGGCTGCACTAACCAACTACGGAGACTCACTACAACATCCGGCTAAAAGAGGGGATAAGATAGCGTATCGTAACCAACTAGTACTAACCACCCAAACAAACCCATCCAATGTTACCCCCTACTAAGGAAGCAACCCAAGGATAACTCACACTGTTGGATTAATGATGTTCAACTTATTGTGTCAATAATCCTATTACTAGTCAAAATTAGCATTAGTTAGGTGTAAGTTGTTCTGAGTACTTGTTAGCCAGTACTTTCACCAAGTTATCCATAACCGCGGAAAACACGTCTTCTTGAGAAGATTTAACCCTGCAGGGATGCACCAATTTGGTCGTACACGTAAGAATAACCCGCCAGACGGGGGATCAACCCACCAAGCGAGGTACTCAACACAACCCAACTCTTCTTCACATCAAGCCCAAAGAACCCCGTTCAATTGAGCGCACGGCTAATCAAGCCCCACGAAGAAAAGGGGACCCTCATAGCACTCTAAGAACGTGTCTCCCTAAATGACGACTACAAAAGTTCCACCCTGGCCTGGGTTCGCAAGATCATGCATGCGGCAAATGGAAAACCCGAACTAAATGAGGCGATTTGGACGAGATGCGAATCGAATCAAATTGAGGGGGGCGCCCATACTCGCTTCCCATATGCGGTTAGTGCGCTCATCATGGATCAGTAGACAAGACCCTTTTCCTAATTAGGGTCGACACTAGCAGGCTTCAAAACCACGCCGGGCCTCCTGCCGGTGCCTTATCATCAAATTATTATTACCCAAAACATTAACATGTTGCTGATTGAATTGAAACCCAACTATCAAACTAAACAGGTTATAAGACGGACAACAAGACTTGAGCGCAAACAACACTAAGCATGCAACTACGACACGAGGGCCAACAGGGTAAACAAACAACAGTTAATAGGAAGTGGAAGGAAGGCTATATCATGGCTGCAAGGTAACATATAATAGGATCGAGACACAAGCATCGAATCAACATGCTAGAATAAGAACAACGGAAAGAATCGGTAACAAGTGATGAAAGGCAGCCATTTGGCAGCAAGTGAGTATACTTGCCTGAGATCCAGCAAGTAGAGGTACATCCGAAGAACTTGTCGTTGCTCACATCATCTCAACGTCCTATCCGGGAAGAAGCAACGAACCTCGAACAAACACCGGATGCAACAATTACTACTACGGCAAAAGTTCCAGCATGATCAAGATATGGATGCATGACAATTTAATTGATGCATCAAGATAAACTAGTTGACAAGATAACAGGTTTAAATGGACCCATATGCAATTTGGATTGCATATGGAAACCCATGAATTAAGGTTGAATTAATTGATCTACAATTAACCAACATGTGAAGGTGAATTAGCATGATGCATGGATGAGGGAAACAGAAAGAAAACAACCATAGGTTCAATTTGAAATATGGTTTACCAAGTTTGGAATTTTATTTATTAAGTGTTGGAATTTTGGTTTCTTAAAGGTGTTACACAAGCTATTGTTGTGTTCACCAATTTTAATTGTTCAAAATAGATAACAAAGTTCATATTTGGAAAGTACACAAAATTTTAGGTGGAATACATGTTTCAATTATTGAAAAAGGAATTAAGATGAATTACTTATGATTTAAACAAGTTTACACAAGAGTTAATTGAATTTAATTCAAGTATGAATTTATTTGAATTTTTATTTGTTCAAAACATTAAATGAAATTCATATTTTGAAAGGTTATGATTTTCTGGTTTGAAAACATATTTTATATGTCCAAGAAGAATTTAATTTGACCAAATTATTAATTTAGCAATTTTAAATGATTTACACAAGATGTAAATTATTCATCCACTTTTAATTATTCAAAACAGGAAACAAAGTTTATATTTGGAAAGGTGGTTCAATTTGGCATGGAAAACATATTTCATATGTGACATTTGAATTAATATTGAATTAGTTATGAATTTCACCATTTAAATGATTTAATTAAAGCATTAAGTAATTGCATTAGTTTTATTTAACCAAAACAGAAAACAAATGTTATATTTGGAAAGAGCATGAAATTTTGGTTGGAAAACATGTTTTATATGGGCCATTTGAAATATATTTGAATTTGTTATGGATTTAATCAAATTCATAAGAGTTATTTGAATTTGAAGTTTTGAAACCATTTGAAATATTCAAAACAGAAAACAAAATGCATATTTGAAAAGGTCACGATTTTCTGATTGGGATACATATTTTGTTTGTGCAATTTGGAGTTAAAATGATGAAGATATTAATTGTTCAAATTTTAGGTTTAAATTTCTATTTAAAAGAAATGGGACAGGGCTTTTCTTACGGAGGCAGATCCAACCACGCTGGCTGACAGTGGGCCCAGGCCAGCGTGGCGCCACCGTGGCGCGGGTGCGCAGTGAGGTGGCGCAGGGGGACAATGACGGGTGGGTCCGAGGGCTGCGCGCGAGTAAATCAAAGAAAAAAGAGGCCTTGCGGCCGAGGGGGATCGAACTCTGGTCTACAGGCGCGCGCAAAGGGACGCTACCACTGTGGTGAACTGCTCGTTGTGATGGTACAGGTTACTGACGGAAGAAGTGGTCACCCACGGACGTTTAACTGAATTTTAACGACAGAGGTTCTCTGAACCTGACGGTGGCAGGGCAGTGATCTCCTGCAGCGAGTAGACGGTGCACGACGGGGTGGTGGTGTGCGCTGGCTTGTGGAGGCGTGCAGGTGCTGTGCGTGTAGCAGGAAGGGAGGAGGACGGGAAGGAGAGGGGCTTACCACCGGGTGCAGGGTCTGCAGCGAGGCGCCGATGGCGACAGTCGAGGTGGCCGGCGCCGTTGACGACGATCCACGGCCGCTCAGGCCCTTCCCTGGAAACGAGGAGGGAGAGGTTGACGCGGGGAGTCCGTTTCCGCTGAGAACAGCCACCGACGATGACCACAGCCACCGTTGCTGTACCGTCAACTCACGGCCATGGCGGCAGGTGGCAGAGTTCAGAATAAAATTCAGAGCAGAAACGATGGAGGAGGAGGGGATGTGGTAACGGAGAAGGTGGGTGGCGGCGATGGGAGAAGGAGGAGGGGGAAGGTGCGGCCTAGGGTTAGGGCAGGGCTAGGGGTCTTGTAGGGGCTCGGGGCAGGTGAGGTAGGGGGGTCCATGGAGGGGGGAAAAGACAGCGACACCCCCCTCTGCGTCCGTACGAGGAAGATGAGTGAGGTGGCTATTGGGCTAGGGGAAAGGGCTGTGGTGGGCTGGGGTGAGAGGGAAAAATTGTGGGTTTAGGTGGGTTGAGGTGGGCTGGCCGCAGGGGGCTGGCCTGTCTCCCTCAGCTCACCTTTTCCTTTATTTTCCCTCTTTTCTTTTTTTTGTAAGAGATGAAAGAGAGAGAGAGAGAGAGAGAGAGAGAGAAATAGGGTTTGGGGGTTATTTTATTTGATGAATAAATTTTATTAATTTGCAAAGCAGTAAATCAAAGCAATGTTAACATCATTTCCAAAAATTTGAAATGTTAATTTAATTTTAATTTGTTAGTTGAATTTCAAATAGGGTTTCACTTGGGATTTTGAAATAAACAATTTTTTGTTTAATAAGATCAAACACTATGAAACTTGGTGAGTTTTAAAATGTTTGGAAGATTTTAATTCTTAAACCACAATTGGGATCATGCCCATTATGATTGATTTTGAAGTGAATTTGAATTTTCCATTTAGGGTGTTGATTAAAGGGAGTTTTTATTTAACAAGCAATTTAAATAAATTCAACTTCCAACTATTGAAAAACAATTTGAGGTATTTAGTTTGCAACTTTCAATTGGAAATTTTAGACATGTTTGAAAGTTTAAATTGGTTTGGATTTTTGAGTGGTTTTGAGAAGAGGATGCAATGCATATGATGCATGTAATGCAAAAAGAAAAAGGAAAGCAACCAATTTTCTACTTAGGGGGAACACCCCAGGTGTTAAAATTTAGAATCGAAAACTTGCAGTTGTAGGCAATGGTGCGTTGGATTCATGTCATTTTGATTTTTTTTGAATTATTTATGCTCATTTGAAACCATCGCTCTATTCTCATGAGAAATGTGCTTCAAATGAGGTGTGAAGCAAGGGTAAACACCCCCGTTTGTAATTTCATGAAAAATTCTACCTTGTCAAAATTATCCAAATAAATTTGAGGAGCAACTATATCGCATATAACAACATGGTGCGTTGGATTCATGTCATTTTGATTTTTTTTGAATTATTTATGCTCATTTGAAACCATCGCTCTATTCTCATGAGAAATGTGCTTCAAATGAGGTGTGAAGCTAGGGTAAACACCCCCATTTGTGCTTCAACATTTTTTGGCATCTCGTCGACATCAGCCAAATTAATTTCCTAGACAAGTATTCTACATATATAGTGTAAATCTGAATTTTCGTTATGTTTTCAATAATTCTTCTTTTTTTTAATATTTTATTTAAATAACATGGTTTAATAGAAGATTCATATGTAAAACAGATAAAAATCATCGCTCTAGTAAATCTGAAGTTTCATTATGCTTTGAATAAGGGTATTCTTCTATTTTTTTATTTAAATAACATGGTTTAATACTTAACAGCAAAGAAATCATATGTAGAATAGATAGAAACCATCGATCCCTGTGGCCAACGGACCAACCAATCAGAGCGCAGAACGAGCGTCTCGCGGATCGCTATGGCTGCGAGCGCATCCGTCCGATGCACGATTCCTTCTAGAAGGCGTCGATCCAACAGCCCAGGTCGAATCTCTGTGTTTCCTTCTAGAAGCTTTTCGGCTGGTCAAACAGAGGGTTGACCAAGCTTGAAATGAGCATACATAATTAAAAAAAATCGAAAAAATATATTGCCGACGCACATAGTAGTGTTATGTCATATAGTAACGAGAAAAAAATATAAACCTGTCTTATAAAGAATGGAACGAAAAAGCCTTGTGTAACATGTGATATCTTGAACAGTCTAGTAGAGAGTTCAAGAAAATGAGATGAGTTTCAGACCTTTTGAACTCAAATAAGGTCAAAATCTCACCAAAGCTTCATTTTGGTGTGACTAAGAAAGATCCAAAGTTATTTTTTCATTTTGATGTTTTTAACTTGTTTTATTTACGATTTTCGATTAAAACCATTATTATTCAAAAGAAAATAAATAATATGAATATTCATCCAATAAATTTTCGGGCTTCGGAATTGCATTATATAGGTCTAATACAAGTCTAGGAAAAATATAAATAGGATTTATAAACATTAGAACGAAAGCCATCACTAAAATGAGATTCCTCGAATACAAGACTAGAGATTTCAAAGAATATGAGGTGGAAACATTGTGAATCTTCCGAAGAAGTGGGTTCTACATTTTTGTTTTGTGTTCCTATGGTCTATACTAGCACAACCAAGCAAATAGTTCCACATTGCTACGCCCTTTCGACGCAGTTACCGCGTGTTTCCGTATAAGTCCGGTATTTCTCCAGCCGGTAGGGTTTCACCGGGAGGGGGGCTACGGAGCGTCTCGATCCCAACACAAGCTAGGGGATGCCATACCATGTTAGTATAGGTGTGTTCTGTGCTTTTTATGTCAAAGATTGCTCTCCGGGGTGTGACCCGGCTTCACCGGCATCCACTTCTCTCTCGTAGGCGCTTACAGGGTGAAACTCCCGTATCGGACCAAACACCGTGAATCTTCCGAAGAGGTGGGTTCTACCTTTTTGTTTTGTGTGTTCCTATGGGCTATCCTAGCACAACCAAGCAAATAGTTCCACATTGCTACCCCCCTTTCGACGCAGTTACCGCGTGTTTCCGTATAAGTCCGGTATTTCTCCAGCGGGGCTAGGGTTTCACCGGGAGGGGGGCTACGGAGCGTCTGGATCCCAACACAAGCTAGGGGGTGCCATACCATGTTATTATATGTGTGTTGTGTTCTTTGGATGTCAAATATTGCTCTCCGGGGTGTGACCCGGCTTCACCGGCATCCACTTCTCTCTCGTAGGCGCTTACAGGGTGAAACTCCCGTATCAGACCAAACACCGTGAATCTTCCGAAGAGGTGGGTTCTACCTTTTTGTTTTGTGTTCCTATGGGCTATCCTAGCACAACCAAGCAAATAGTTCCACATTGCTACCCCCTTTCGACGCAGTTACCGCGTGTTTCCGTATAAGTCCGATATTTCTCCAGCGGGGATAGGGTTTCACCGGGAGGGGGGCTACGGAGCGTCTGGAACGCAACACAAGCTAGGGGGTGCCATAACATGTTAGTATAGGTGTGTTGTGTGCTTTGGATGTCAAAGATTGCTCTCCAGGGTGTGACCCGGCTTCACCGGCATCCACTTCTCTCTCGTAGGCGCTTACAGGGTGAAACTCCCGTATCGGACCAAACCCCGTGAATCTTACGAAGAGGTGGGTTCTACCTTTATGTTTTGTGTTCCTATGGGCTATCCTAGCAAAACCAAGCAAATAGTTCCACATTGCTACCCCTTTCGACGCAGTTACCGCGTGTTTCCGTATAAGTCTGGTATTTCTCCAACGGGGCTAGGGTTTCACCGGGAGGGGGGCTACGGAGCGTCTCGATCCCAACACAAGCTAGGGGGTGCCATACCATGTTAGTATAGGTGTGTTGTGTGCTTTGGATGTCAAAGATTGCTCTCCAGGGTGTGACCCGGCTTCACCGGCATCCACTTCTCTCTCGTAGGCGCTTACAGGGTGAAACTCCCGTATCGGACCAAACACCGTGAATCTTCCGAAGAGGTGGGTTCTACCTTTTTGTTTTGTGTTCCTATGGGCTATCCTAGCACAACCAAGCAAATATTTCCACATTGCTACCCCCTTTCGACGCAGTTACCGCGTGTTTCCGTATAAGTCCGGTATTGCTCCAGCGGGGCTAGGGTTTCACCGGGACGGGGGCTACGTAGTGTCTCGATCCCGACACAAGCTAGGGGGTGCCATACCATGTTAGTATAGGTGTGTTGTGTGCTTTGGATGTCAAAGATTGCTCTCCAGGGTGTGACCCGGCTTCACCGGCATCCACTGCTCTCTCGTAGGCGCTTATAGGGTGAAACTCCCGTATCGGACCAAACACCGTGAATCTTCCGAAGAGGTGGGTTCTACCTTTTTGTTTTGTGTTCCTATGGTCTATACTAGCACAACCAAGCAAATAGTTCCACATTGCTACCCCCTTTTGACGCAGTTACCGCGTGTTTCCGCATAAGTCCGATATTTCTCCAGCGGGGCTAGGGCTTCACCGGGAGGGGGGCTACGGAGCGTCTCGATCCCAACACAAGCTAGGGGGTGCCATACCATGTTAGTATAGGTATTTTGTGTGCTTTGGATGTCAATGATTGCTCTCCAGGGTGTGACCCGGCTTCACCGGCATCCACTTCTCTCTCGTAGGCGCTTACAGGGTGAAACTCCCGTATCGGACCAAACACCGTGAATCTTCCGAAGAGGTGGGTTCTACCTTTTTGTTTTGCAATCCTATGGGCTATCCTAGCCCAACCAAGCAAATAGTTCCACATTGCTACCCCCTTTCGACACAGTTACCGCGTGTTTCCGTATAAGTCCGGTATTTCTCCAGCCGGTAGGGTTTCACCGGGCGGGGGGCTACGGAGCGTCTGGATCCCAACACAGTCAAGGGGGTGTCATACCATGTTAGTATAGCTGTGTTCTGTGCTTTGGATGTCAAAGATTGCTCTCCGGGGTGTGACCCAGCTTCACCGGCATCCATTTCTCTCTCATTGGCGCTTATAGGGTGAAACTCCCGTATCGGACCAAACACCGTGAATCTTCCGAAGAGGTGGGTTCTACCTTTTTGTTTTGTGTTCGTATGGGCTATCCTAGCACAACCAAGCAAATAGTTCCACATTGCTACCCCCTTTCGACGCAGTTACCGCGTGTTTCCGTATAAGTCCGGTATTTCTCCAACGGGGCTAGGGTTTCACCGGGAGGGGGGCTACGGAGCGTCTCGATCCCAACACAAGCTAGGGGGTGTCATACCATGTTAGTATAGGTGTGTTGTGTGCTTTGGATGTCAAAGATTTCTCTCCAGGGTGTGACCCGGCTTCACCGGCATCCACTTCTCTCTCGTAGGCGCTTATAGGGTGAAACTCCCGTATCGAACCAAACACCGTGAATCTTCCGAAGAGGTGGGTTATACCTTTTTTTGTGTTCCTATGGTCTATACTAGCACAACCAAGCAAATAGTTCCACATTGCTACCCCCTTCCGACGCAGTTACCGCGTGTTTCCGTATAAGTCCGGTATTTCTCCAGCGGGTAGGGTTTCACCGGGAGGGGGCTACGGAGCGTCTCGGTCCCAACACAAGCTAGGGGGTGCCATACCATGTTAGTATAGGTGTGTTCTGTGCTTTGGATGTCAAAGATTGCTCTCCGGGGTGTGACCCGGCTTCACCGGCATCCACTTCTCTCTCGTAGGCGCTTACAGGGTGAAACTCCCGTATCGGACCAAACACCGTGAATCTTCCAAAGAGGTGGGTTCTACCTTTTTGTTTTGTGTGTTCCTATGGGCTATCCTAGCACAACCAAGCAAATAGTTCCACATTGCTACCCCCTTTCGACGCAGTTACCGCGTGTTTCCGTATAAGTCCGGTATTTCTCCAGCCGGTAGGGTTTCACCGGGAGGGGGGCTACGGAGCGTCTGGATCCCAACACAAGCTAGGGGTTGCCATACCATGTTAGTATAGGTGTGTTCTGTGCTTTGGATGTCAAAGATTGCTCTCCGGGGTGTGACCCGGCTTCACCGGCATCCACTTCTCTCTCGTAGGCGCTTACAGGGTGAAACTCCCGTATCGGACCAAACACCGTGAATCTTCCGAAGAGGTGGGTTCTACCTTTTTGTTTTTTGTTCCTATGGGCTATCCTAGCACAACCAAGAAAATAGTTCCAGATTGCTACCCCCTTTTGACGCAGTTACCGCGTGTTTCCGTATAAGTCCGGTATTTCTCCAACGGGGCTAGGGTTTCACCGGGAGGGGGGCTACGGAGCGTCTGGATCCCAACACAAGCTAGGGGGTGACATACCATGTTAGTATAGGTGTGTTGTGTGCTTTGTATGTCAAAGATTGCTCTCCGGGGTGTGACCCGGCTTCACCGGCATCCACTTCTCTCTCGTAGGCGCTTACAGGGTGAAACTCCCGTATCGGACCAAACACCGTGAATCTTCCGAAGAGGTGGGTTCTACCTTTTTGTTTTGTGTTCCTATGGGCTATCCTAGCACAACCAAGAAAATAGTTCCACATTGCTACCCCCTTTCGACGCAGTTACCGCGTGTTTCCGTATAAGTCAGGTATTTCTCCAACGGGGCTACGGTTTCACCGGGAGGGTGGCTACGGAGCGTCTCGATCCCAACACAAGCTAGGGGGTGCCATACCTTGTTAGTATAGGTGTGTTGTGTGATTTGGATTTCAAAGATTGCTCTCCAGGGTGTGACCCGGCTTCACCGGCATCCACTTCTCTCTCGTAGGCGCTTACAGGGTGAAACTCCCGTATCGGACCGAACACCGTGAATCTTCCGAAGAGGTGGGTTCCACCTTTTTCTTTTGTGTTCCTATGGGCTATCCTAGCACAACAAAGCAAATAGTTCCACATTGCTACCCCCTTTCGACGCAGTTACCGCGTGTTTCCGTATAAGTCCGGTATTTCTCCAGCGGGGCTAGGGTTTCACCGGGAGGGGGGCTACGGAGCGTCTCGATCCCAACACAAGATAGGGGGTGCAATACCATGTTAGTATAGGTGTGTTGTGTGCTTTGGATGTCAAAGATTTCTCTCCAGGGTGTGACCCGGCTTCACCGGCATCTACTTCTCTCTCGTAGGCGCTTACAGGGTGAAACTCCCGTATCGGACCAAACACCGTGAATCTTCCGAAGAGGTGGGTTCTACCTTTTTGTTTTGTGTTCCTATGGGCTATCCTAGCACAACCAAGCAAATAGTTCCACATTGCTACCCCCTTTCGACGCAGTTACCGCGTGTTTTCGTATAAGTCCGGTATTTCTCCAGCGGGGCTAGGGTTTCATCGGGAGGGGGGCTACGGAGCGTCTCAATCCCTACACAAGCTAGGGGGTGTCATACCATGTTAGTATAGGTGTGTTCTGTGCTTTGTATGTCAAAGATTGCTCTCCGGGGTGTGACCCGGCTTCACCGGCATCCACTTCTCTCTCGTAGGCGCTTACAGGGTGAAACTCCCGTATCGGACCAAACACCGTGAATCTTCCGAAGAGGTGGGTTATACCTTTTTGTTTTGTGTGTTCCTATGGGCTATCCTATCACAACCAAGCAAATAGTTCCACATTGCTACCCCCTTTCGACGTAGTTACCACGTGTTTCCGTATAAGTCCGGTATTTCTCCAGCGGGGCTAGGGTTTCACCGGGAGGGGGGCTACGGAGCGTCTGGATCCCAACACAAGCTAGTGGGTGCCATACCATGTTATTATAGGTGTTTTGTGTGCTTTGGATGTCAAAGATTGCTCTCCGGGGTGTGACCCGGCTTCACCGGCATCCACTTCTCTCTCGTAGGCGCTTATAGGGTGAAACTCCCGTATCGGACCAAACACCGTGAATCTTCCGAAGAGGTGGGTTCTACCTTTTTGTTTTGTGTTCCTATGGTCTATACTAGCACAACCAAGCAAATAGTTCCACATTGCTACCCCCTTTCGACGCTGTTACCGCGTGTTTCCGCATAAGTCCGATATTTCTCCAGCGGGGCTAGGGCTTCACCGGGAGGGGGGCTACGGAGCGTCTCGATCCCAACACAAGCTAGGGGGTGCCATAACATGTTAGTATAGGTCTTTTGTGTGCTTTGGATGTCAATGATTGCTCTCCAGGGTGTGACCCGGCTTCACCGGCATCCACGTCTCTCTCGTAGGCGCTTACAGGGTGAAACTCCTGTATCGGACCAAACACCGTGAATCTTCCGAAGAGGTGGGTTCTACCTTTTTGTTTTGTGTTCCTATGGGCTATCCTAGCACAACCAAGCAAATAGTTCCACATTGCTACCCCTTTCGACGCTGTTACCGCGTGTTTCTGTATAAGTCCGGTGTTTCTCTAGCGGGGCTAGGGTTTCACCGGGAGGGGGGCTACGGAGCGTCTGGATCGCAACACAAGCTATGGGGTGTCATACCATGTTAGTATAGGTGTGTTGTGTGATTTGGATGTCAAAGATTGCTCTCCAGGGTGTGACCCGGCTTCACCGGCATCCACTTCTCTCTCGTAGGCGCTTACAGGGTGAAACTCCCGTATCGGACTAAACACCGTGAATATTCCGAAGAGGTGGGTTCTACCTTTTTGTTTTGTGTTCCTATGGGTTATCCTAGCAAAACCAAGCAAATAGTTCCACATTGCTACCCCCTTTCGACGCAGTTACCGCGTGTTTCCGTATAAGTCAGGTATTTCTCCATCGGGGCTAGGGTTTCACCGGGAGGGGGGCTACGGAGCGTCTCGATCCCAACACAAGCTAGGGGGTGCCATACCATGTTAGTATAGGTGTGTTGTGTGCTTTGGATGTCAAAGATTGCTCTCCAGGGTGTGACCCGGCTTCAGCGGCATCCACTTCTCTCTCGTAGGCGCTTATAGGGTGAAACTCCTGTATCGGACCAAACACCGTGAATCTTCCGAAGAGGTGGGTTATACCTTTTTGTTTTGTGTTCCTGTGGTCTATACTAGCACAACAAAGCAAATAGTTCCACATTGCTACCCCCTTTCGACGCAGTTACCGCGTGTTTCCGTATAAGTCCAATATTTCTCCAGCGGGGCTAGGGTTTCACCGGGAGGGGGGCTACGGAGCGTCTCGATCCCAACACAAGCTAGGGGGTGCCATACCATGTTAGTATAGGTCTGTTGTGTGCTTTGGATGTCAAAAATTTCTCTCCAGGGTGTGACCCGGCTTCACCGGCATCCACTTCTCTCTCATAGGCGCTTACAGGGTGAAACTCCCGTATCGGACCAAACACCGTGATTCTTCCGAAGAGGTGGGTTCTACCTTTTTGTTTTGTGTTCCTATGGTCTATACTAGCACAACCAAGCAAATATTTCCACATTTATACCCCCTTTCGATGCAGTTACCGCGTGTTTCCGTATAAGTCCGGTATTTCTCCAGCCGGTAGGGTTTCACCGGGAGGGGGGCTACGGAGCGTCTGGATCCCAACACAAGCTAGGGGTTGCCATACCATGTTAGTATAGGTGTGTTCTGTGCTTTGGATGTCAAAGATTGCTCTCCGGGGTGTGACCCGGCTTCACCGGCATCCACTTCTCTCTCGTAGGCGCTTACAGGGTGAAACTCCCGTATCGGACCAAACACCGTGAATCTTCCGAAGAGGTGGGTTCTACCTTTTTGTTTTTTGTTCCTATGGGCTATCCTAGCACAACCAAGAAAATAGTTCCACATTGCTACCCCCTTTTGACGCAGTTACCGCGTGTTTCCGTATAAGTCCGGTATTTCTCCAACGGGGCTAGGGTTTCACCGGGAGGGGGGCTACGGAGCGTCTGGATCCCAACACAAGCTAGGGGGTGACATACCATGTTAGTATAGGTGTGTTGTGTGCTTTGTATGTCAAAGATTGCTCTCCGGGGTGTGACCCGGCTTCACCGGCATCCACTTCTCTCTCGTAGGCGCTTACAGGGTGAAACTCCCGTATCGGACCAAACACCGTGAATCTTCCGAAGAGGTGGGTTCTACCTTTTTGTTTTGTGTTCCTATGGGATATCCTAGCACAACCAAGAAAATAGTTCCACATTGCTACCCCCTTTCGACGCAGTTACCGCGTGTTTCCGTATAAGTCCGGTATTTCTCCAACGGGGCTAGGGTTTCACCGGGAGGGTGGCTACGGAGCGTCTCGATCCCAACACAAGCTAGGGGGTGCCATACCTTGTTAGTATAGGTGTGTTGTGTGATTTGGATGTCAAAGATTGCTCTCCAGGGTGTGACCCGGCTTCACCGGCATCCACTTCTCTCTCGTAGGCGCTTACAGGGTGAAACTCCCGTATCGGACCGAACACCGTGAATCTTCCGAAGAGGTGGGTTCCACCTTTTTCTTTTGTGTTCCTATGGGCTATCCTAGCACAACCAAGCAAATAGTTCCACATTGCTACCCCCTTTCGACGCAGTTACCGCGTGTTTCCGTATAAGTCCGGTATTTCTCCAACGGGGCTAGGGTTTCACCGGGAGGGGGGCTACGGAGCGTCTCGATCCCAACACAAGATAGGGGGTGCCATACCATGTTAGTATAGGTGTGTTGTGTGCTTTGGATGTCAAAGATTTCTCTCCAGGGTGTGACCCGGCTTCACCGGCATCTACTTCTCTCTCGTAGGCGCTTACAGGGTGAAACTCCCGTATCGGACCAAACACCGTGAATCTTCCGAAGAGGTGGGTTCTACCTTTTTGTTTTGTGTTCCTATGGGCTATCCTAGCACAAACAAGCAAATAGTTCCACATTGCTACCCCCTTTCGACGCAGTTACCGCGTGTTTTCGTATAAGTCCGGTATTTCTCCAGCGGGGCTAGGGTTTCATCGGGAGGGGGGCTACGGAGCGTCTCAATCCCTACACAAGCTAGGGGGTGTCATACCATGTTAGTATAGGTGTGTTCTGTGCTTTGTATGTCAAAGATTGCTCTCCGGGGTGTGACCCGGCTTCACCGGCATCCACTTCTCTCTCGTAGGCGCTTACAGGGTGAAACTCCCGTATCGGACCAAACACCGTGAATCTTCCGAAGAGGTGGGTTCTACCTTTTTGTTTTGTGTGTTCCTATGGGCTATCCTATCACAACCAAGCAAATAGTTCCACATTGCTACCCCCTTTCGACGCAGTTACCACGTGTTTCCGTATAAGTCCGGTATTTCTCCAGCGGGGCTAGGGTTTCACCGGGAGGGGGGCTACGGAGCGTCTGGATCCCAACACAAGCTAGGGGGTGCCATACCATGTTATTATAGGTGTGTTGTGTGCTTTGGATGTCAAAGATTGCTCTCCGGGGTGTGACCCGGCTTCACCGGCATCCACTTCTCTCTCGTAGGCGCTTATAGGGTGAAACTCCCGTATCGGACCAAACACCGTGAATCTTCCGAAGAGGTGGGTTCTACCTTTTTGTTTTGTGTTCCTATTGTCTATACTAGCACAACCAAGCAAATAGTTCCACATTGCTACCCCCTTTCGACGCTGTTACCGCGTGTTTCCGCATAAGTCCGATATTTCTCCAGCGGGGCTAGGGCTTCACTGGGAGGGGGGCTACGGAGCGTCTCGATCCCAACACAAGCTAGGGGGTGCCATAACATGTTAGTATAGGTATTTTGTGTGCTTTGGATGTCAATGATTGCTCTCCAGGGTGTGACCCGGCTTCACCGGCATCCACGTCTCTCTCGTAGGCGCTTACAGGGTGAAACTCCCGTATCGGACCAAACAACGTGAATCTTCCGAAGAGGTGGGTTCTACCTTTTTGTTTTGTGTTCCTATGGGCTATCCTAGCAAAAACAAGCAAATAGTTCCACATTGCTACCCCCTTTCGACGCAGTTACCGCGTGTTTCCGTATAAGTCCGGTATTTCTCCAGCGGGGCTAGGGTTTCACCGGGAGGGGGGCTACGGAGTGTCTCGATCCCAACACAAGCTAGGGGGTGCCATACCATGTTAGTATAGGTGTGTTGTGTGCTTTGGATGTCAAAGATTGCTCTCCAGGGTGTGACCTGGCTTCAGCGGCATCCACTTCTCTCTCGTAGGCGCTTACAGGGTGAAACTCCCGTATCGGACCAAACACCGTGAATGTTCCGAAGAGGTGGGTTATACCTTTTTGTTTTGTGTTCCTATGGGCTATCCTAGCACAACCAAGCAAATAGTTCCACGTTGCTACCCCCTTTCGACGCAGTTACCGCGTGTTTCCGTATAAGTCCGGTATTTCTCCAGCGGGGCTAGGGTTTCACCGGGAGGGGGGCTACGGAGTGTCTCGATCCCAACACAAGCTAGGGGGTGCCATACCATGTTAGTATAGGTTTGTTGTGTGCTTTGGATGTCAAAGATTGCTCTCCAGGGTGTGACCCGGCTTCAGCGGCATCCACTTCTCTCTCGTAGGCGCTTACAGGGTGAAACTCCCGTATCGGACCAAACACCGTGAATCTTCCGAAGAGGTGGGTTATACCTTTTTGTTTTGTGTTCCTATGGTCTATACTAGCACAACAAAGAAAATAGTTCCACATTGCTACCCCCTTTCGACGCAGTTACCGTGTGTTTCCGTATAAGTCCAATATTTCTCCAGCGGGGCTAGGGTTTCACCGGGAGGGGGGCTACGGAGCGTCTCGATCCCAACACAAGCTAGGGGGTGCCATACCATGTTAGTATAGGTCTGTTGTGTGCTTTGGATGTCAAAAATTTCTCTCCAGGGTGTGACCCGGCTTCACCGGCATCCACTTCTCTCTCATAGGCGCTTACAGGGTGAAACTCCCGTATCGGACCAAACACCGTGATTCTTCCGAAGAGGTGGGTTCTACCTTTTTGTTTTGTGTTCCTATGGGCTATACTAGCACAACCAAGCAAATATTTCCACATTTATACCCCCTTTCGATGCAGTTACCGCGTGTTTCCGTATAAGTCCGGTATTTCTCCAGCCGGTAGGGTTTCACCGGGAGGGGGGCTACGGAGCGTCTGGATCCCAACACAAGCTAGGGGTTGCCATACTATGTTAGTATAGGTGTGTTCTGTGCTTTGGATGTCAAAGATTGCTCTCCGGGGTGTGACCCGGCTTCACCGGCATCCACTTCTCTCTCGTAGGCGCTTACAGGGTGAAACTCCCGTATCGGACCAAACACCGTGAATATTCCGAAGAGGTGGGTTCTACCTTTTTGTTTTTTGTTCCTATGGGCTATCCTAGCACAACCAAGAAAATAGTTCCACATTGCTACCCCCTTTTGACGCAGTTACCGCGTGTTTCCGTATAAGTCCGGTATTTCTCCAACGGGGCTAGGGTTTCACCGGGAGGGGGGCTACGGAGCGTCTGGATCCCAACACAAGCTAGGGGGTGACATACCATGTTAGTATAGGTGTGTTGTGTGCTTTGTATGTCAAAGATTGCTCTCCGGGGTGTGACCCGGCTTCACCGGCATCCACTTCTCTCTCGTAGGCGCTTACAGGGTGAAACTCCCGTATCGGACCAAACACCGTGAATCTTCCGAAGAGGTGGGTTCTACCTTTTTGTTTTGAGTTCCTATGGGCTATCCTAGCACAACCAAGAAAATAGTTCCACATTGCTACCCCCTTTCGACGCAGTTACCGCGTGTTTCCGTATAAGTCCGGTATTTCTCCAACGGGGCTAGGGTTTCACCGGGAGGGTGGCTACGGAGCGTCTCGATCCCAACACAAGCTAGGGGGTGCCATACCTTGTTAGTATAGGTGTGTTGTGTGATTTGGATGTCAAAGATTGCTCTCCAGGGTGTGACCCGGCTTCACCGGCATCCACTTCTCTCTCGTAGGCGCTTACAGGGTGAAACTCCCGTATCGGACCGAACACCGTGAATCTTCCGAAGAGGTGGGTTCCACCTTTTTCTTTTGTGTTCCTATGGGCTATCCTAGCACAACCAAGCAAATAGTTCCACATTGCTACCCCCTTTCGACGCAGTTACCGCGTGTTTCCGTATAAGTCCGGTATTTCTCCAGCGGGGCTAGGGTTTCACCGGGAGGGGGGCTACGGAGCGTCTCGATCCCAACACAAGATAGGGGGTGCCATACCATGTTAGTATAGGTGTGTTGTGTGCTTTGGATGTCAAAGATTTCTCTCCAGGGTGTGACCCGGCTTCACCGGCATCTACTTCTCTCTCATAGGCGCTTACAGGGTGAAACTCCCGTATCGGACCAAACACCGTGAATCTTCCGAAGAGGTGGGTTCTACCTTTTTGTTTTGTGTTCCTATGGGCTATCCTAGCACAACCAAGCAAATAGTTCCACATTGCTACCCCCTTTCGACGCAGTTACCGCGTGTTTTCGTATAAGTCCGGTATTTCTCCAGCGGGGCTAGGGTTTCATCGGGAGGGGGGCTACGGAGCGTCTCAATCCCTACACAAGCTAGGGGGTGTCATACCATGTTAGTATAGGTGTGTTCTGTGCTTTGTATGTCAAAGATTGCTCTCCGGGGTTTGACCCGGCTTCACCGGCATCCACTTCTCTCTCGTAGGCGCTTACAAGGTGAAACTCCCGTATCGGACCAAACACCGTGAATCTTCCGAAGAGGTGGGTTCTACCTTTTTTTTTTGTGTGTTCCTATGGGCTATCCTATCACAACCAAGCAAATAGTTCCACATTGCTACCCCCTTTCGACGCAGTTACCACGTGTTTCCGTATAAGTCCGGTATTTCTCCAGCGGGGCTAGGGTTTCACCGGGAGGGGGGCTACGGAGCGTCTGGATCCCAACACAAGCTAGGGGGTGCCATACCATGTTATTATAGGTGTGTTGTGTGCTTTGGATGTCAAAGATTGCTCTCCGGGGTGTGACCCGGCTTCACCGGCATCCACTTCTCTCTCGTAGGCGCTTATAGGGTGAAACTCCCGTATCGGACCAAACACCGTGAATCTTCCGAAGAGGTGGGTTCTACCTTTTTGTTTTGTGTTCCTATGGTCTATACTAGCACAACCAAGCAAATAGTTCCACATTGCTACCCCCTTTCGACGCTGTTACCGCGTGTTTCCGCATAAGTCCGATATTTCTCCAGCGGGGCTAGGGCTTCACCGGGAGGGGGGCTACGGAGCGTCTCGATCCCAACACAAGCTAGGTGGTGCCATAAC
Source organism: Alopecurus myosuroides (assembly GCA_028641055.1). Lineage (NCBI taxonomy): Eukaryota > Viridiplantae > Streptophyta > Magnoliopsida > Poales > Poaceae > Alopecurus > Alopecurus myosuroides. Next base: position 23,999,562 of record CM054060.1, read on the forward strand.
ATGTTAGTATAGGTCTTTTGTGTGCTTTGGATGTCAATGATTGCTCTCCAGGGTGTGACCCGGCTTCACCGGCATCCACGTCTCTCTCGTAGGCGCTTACAGGGTGAAACTCCCGTATCGGACCAAACACCGTGAATCTTCCGAAGAGGTGGGTTCTACCTTTTTGTTTTGTGTTCCTATGGGCTATCCTAGCAAAACCAAGCAAATAGTTCCACATTGCTACCCCCTTTCGACGCAGTTACCGCGTGTTTCCGTATAAGTCCGGTATTTCTCCAGCGGGGCTAGGGTTTCACCGGGAGGGGGGCTACGGAGCGTCTCGATCCCAACACAAGCTAGGGGTGCCATACCATGTTAGTATAGGTGTGTTGTGTGCTTTGGATGTCAAAGATTGCTCTCCAGGGTGTGACCTGGCTTCAGCGGCATCCACTTCTCTCTCGTAGGCGCTTACAGGGTGAAACTCCCGTATCGGACCAAACACCGTGAATGTTCCGAAGAGGTGGGTTATACCTTTTTGTTTTGTGTTCCTATGGGCTATCCTAGCACAACCAAGCAAATAGTTCCACGTTGCTACCCCCTTTCGACGCAGTTACCGCGTGTTTCCGTATAAGTCCGGTATTTCTCCAGCGGGGCTAGGGTTTCACCGGGAGGGGGGCTACGGAGTGTCTCGATCCCAACACAAGCTAGGGGGTGCCATACCATGTTAGTATAGGTTTGTTGTGTGCTTTGGATGTCAAAGATTGCTCTCCAGGGTGTGACCCGGCTTCAGCGGCATCCACTTCTCTCTCGTAGGCGCTTACAGGGTGAAACTCCCGTATCGGACCAAACACCGTGAATCTTCCGAAGAGGTGGGTTATACCTTTTTGTTTTGTGTTCCTATGGTCTATACTAGCACAACAAAGCAAATAGTTCCACATTGCTACCCCCTTTCGACGCAGTTACCGCGTGTTTCCGTATAAGTCCAATATTTCTCCAGCGGGGCTAGGGTTTCACCGGGAGGGGGGCTACGGAGCGTCTCGATCCCAACACAAGCTAGGGGGTGCCATACCATGTTAGTATAGGTCTGTTGTGTGCTTTGGATGTCAAAAATTTCTCTCCATGGTGTGACCCGGCTTCACCGGCATCCACTTCTCTCTCATAGGCGCTTACAGGGTGAAACTCCCGTATCGGACCAAACACCGTGATTCTTCCGAAGAGGTGGGTTCTACCTTTTTGTTTTGTGTTCCTATGGGCTATACTAGCACAACCAAGCAAATATTTCCACATTTATACCCCCTTTCGATGCAGTTACCGCGTGTTTCCGTATAAGTCCGGTATTTCTCCAGCCGGTAGGGTTTCACCGGGAGGGGGGCTACGGAGCGTCTGGATCCCAACACAAGCTAGGGGTTGCCATACCATGTTAGTATAGGTGTGTTCTGTGCTTTGGATGTCAAAGATTGCTCTCCGGGGTGTGACCCGGCTTCACCGGCATCCACTTCTCTCTCGTAGGCGCTTACAGGGTGAAACTCCCGTATCGGACCAAACACCGTGAATCTTCCGAAGAGGTGGGTTCTACCTTTTTGTTTTTTGTTCCTATGGGCTATCCTAGCACAACCAAGAAAATAGTTCCACATTGCTACCCCCTTTTGACGCAGTTACCGCGTGTTTCCGTATAAGTCCGGTATTTCTCCAACGGGGCTAGGGTTTCACCGGGAGGGGGGCTACGGAGCGTCTGGATCCCAACACAAGCTAGGGGGTGACATACCATGTTAGTATAGGTGTGTTGTGTGCTTTGTACGTCAAAGATTGCTCTCCGGGGTGTGACCCGGCTTCACCGGCATCCACTTCTCTCTCGTAGGCGCTTACAGGGTGAAACTCCCGTATCGGACCAAACACCGTGAATCTTCCGAAGAGGTGGGTTCTACCTTTTTGTTTTGTGTTCCTATGGGCTATCCTAGCACAACCAAGCAAATAGTTCCACATTGCTACCCCCTTTCGACGCAGTTACCGCGTGTTTCCGTATAAGTCCGGTATTTCTCCAGCGGGGCTAGGGTTTCACCGGGAGGGGGGCTACGGAGCGTCTCGATCCCAACACAAGATAGGGGGTGCCATACCATGTTAGTATAGGTGTGTTGTGTGCTTTGGATGTCAAAGATTTCTCTCCAGGGTGTGACCCGGCTTCACCGGCATCTACTTCTCTCTCGTAGGCGCTTACAGGGTGAAACTCCCGTATCGGACCAAACACCGTGAATCTTCCGAAGAGGTGGGTTCTACCTTTTTGTTTTGTGTTCCTATGGGCTATCCTAGCACAACCAAGCAAATAGTTCCACATTGCTACCCCCTTTCGACGCAGTTACCGCGTGTTTTCGTATAAGTCCGGTATTTCTCCAGCGGGGCTAGGGTTTCATCGGGAGGGGGGCTACGGAGCGTCTCAATCCCTACACAAGCTAGGGGGTGTCATACCATGTTAGTATAGGTGTGTTCTGTGCTTTGTATGTCAAAGATTGCTCTCCGGGGTTTGACCCGGCTTCACCGGCATCCACTTCTCTCTCGTAGGCGCTTACAGGGTGAAACTCCCGTATCGGACCAAACACCGTGAATCTTCCGAAGAGGTGGGTTCTACCTTTTTGTTTTGTGTGTTCCTATGGGCTATCCTATCACAACCAAGCAAATAGTTCCACATTGCTACCCCCTTTCGACGCAGTTACCACGTGTTTCCGTATAAGTCCGGTATTTCTCCAGCGGGGCTAGGGTTTCACCGGGAGGGGGGCTACGGAGCGTCTGGATCCCAACACAAGCTAGGGGGTGCCATACCATGTTATTATAGGTGTGTTGTGTGCTTTGGATGTCAAAGATTGCTCTCCGGGGTGTGACCCGGCTTCACCGGCATCCACTTCTCTCTCGTAGGCGCTTATAGGGTGAAACTCCCGTATCGGACCAAACACCGTGAATCTTCCGAAGAGGTGGGTTCTACCTTTTTGTTTTGTGTTCCTATGGTCTATACTAGCACAACCAAGCAAATAGTTCCACATTGCTACCCCCTTTCGACGCTGTTACCGCGTGTTTCCGCATAAGTCCGATATTTCTCCAGCGGGGCTAGGGCTTCACCGGGAGGGGGGCTACGGAGCGTCTCGATCCCAACACAAGCTAGGTGGTGCCATAACATGTTAGTATAGGTCTTTTGTGTGCTTTGGATGTCAATGATTGCTCTCCAGGGTGTGACCCGGCTTCACCGGCATCCACGTCTCTCTCGTAGGCGCTTACAGGGTGAAACTCCCGTATCGGACCAAACACCGTGAATCTTCCGAAGAGGTGGGTTCTACCTTTTTGTTTTGTGTTCCTATGGGCTATCCTAGCAAAACCAAGCAAATAGTTCCACATTGCTACCCCCTTTCGACGCAGTTACCGCGTGTTTCCGTATAAGTCCGGTATTTCTCCAGCGGGGCTAGGGTTTCACCGGGAGGGGGGCTACGGAGCGTCTCGATCCCAACACAAGCTAGGGGTGCCATACCATGTTAGTATAGGTGTGTTGTGTGCTTTGGATGTCAAAGATTGCTCTCCAGGGTGTGACCTGGCTTCAGCGGCATCCACTTCTCTCTCGTAGGCGCTTACAGGGTGAAACTCCCGTATCGGACCAAACACCGTGAATGTTCCGAAGAGGTGGGTTATACCTTTTTGTTTTGTGTTCCTATGGGCTATCCTAGCACAACCAAGCAAATAGTTCCACGTTGCTACCCCCTTTCGACGCAGTTACCGCGTGTTTCCGTATAAGTCCGGTATTTCTCCAGCGGGGCTAGGGTTTCACCGGGAGGGGGGCTACGGAGTGTCTCGATCCCAACACAAGCTAGGGGGTGCCATACCATGTTAGTATAGGTTTGTTGTGTGCTTTGGATGTCAAAGATTGCTCTCCAGGGTGTGACCCGGCTTCAGCGGCATCCACTTCTCTCTCGTAGGCGCTTACAGGGTGAAACTCCCGTATCGGACCAAACACCGTGAATCTTCCGAAGAGGTGGGTTATACCTTTTTGTTTTGTGTTCCTATGGTCTATACTAGCACAACAAAGCAAATAGTTCCACATTGCTACCCCCTTTCGACGCAGTTACCGCGTGTTTCCGTATAAGTCCAATATTTCTCCAGCGGGGCTAGGGTTTCACCGGGAGGGGGGCTACGGAGCGTCTCGATCCCAACACAAGCTAGGGGGTGCCATACCATGTTAGTATAGGTCTGTTGTGTGCTTTGGATGTCAAAAATTTCTCTCCATGGTGTGACCCGGCTTCACCGGCATCCACTTCTCTCTCATAGGCGCTTACAGGGTGAAACTCCCGTATCGGACCAAACACCGTGATTCTTCCGAAGAGGTGGGTTCTACCTTTTTGTTTTGTGTTCCTATGGGCTATACTAGCACAACCAAGCAAATATTTCCACATTTATACCCCCTTTCGATGCAGTTACCGCGTGTTTCCGTATAAGTCCGGTATTTCTCCAGCCGGTAGGGTTTCACCGGGAGGGGGGCTACGGAGCGTCTGGATCCCAACACAAGCTAGGGGTTGCCATACCATGTTAGTATAGGTGTGTTCTGTGCTTTGGATGTCAAAGATTGCTCTCCGGGGTGTGACCCGGCTTCACCGGCATCCACTTCTCTCTCGTAGGCGCTTACAGGGTGAAACTCCCGTATCGGACCAAACACCGTGAATCTTCCGAAGAGGTGGGTTCTACCTTTTTGTTTTTTGTTCCTATGGGCTATCCTAGCACAACCAAGAAAATAGTTCCACATTGCTACCCCCTTTTGACGCAGTTACCGCGTGTTTCCGTATAAGTCCGGTATTTCTCCAACGGGGCTAGGGTTTCACCGGGAGGGGGGCTACGGAGCGTCTGGATCCCAACACAAGCTAGGGGGTGACATACCATGTTAGTATAGGTGTGTTGTGTGCTTTGTACGTAAAAGATTGCTCTCCGGGGTGTGACCCGGCTTCACCGGCATCCACTTCTCTCTCGTAGGCGCTTACAGGGTGAAACTCCCGTATCGGACCAAACACCGTGAATCTTCCGAAGAGGTGGGTTCTACCTTTTTGTTTTGTGTTCCTATGGGCTATCCTAGCACAACCAAGCAAATAGTTCCACATTGCTACCCCCTTTCGACGCAGTTACCGCGTGTTTCCGTATAAGTCCGGTATTTCTCCAGCGGGGCTAGGGTTTCACCGGGAGGGGGGCTACGGAGCGTCTCGATCCCAACACAAGATAGGGGGTGCCATACCATGTTAGTATAGGTGTGTTGTGTGCTTTGGATGTCAAAGATTTCTCTCCAGGGTGTGACCCGGCTTCACCGGCATCTACTTCTCTCTCGTAGGCGCTTACAGGGTGAAACTCCCGTATCGGACCAAACACCGTGAATCTTCCGAAGAGGTGGGTTCTACCTTTTTGTTTTGTGTTCCTATGGGCTATCCTAGCACAACCAAGCAAATAGTTCCACATTGCTACCCCCTTTCGACGCAGTTACCGCGTGTTTTCGTATAAGTCCGGTATTTCTCCAGCGGGGCTAGGGTTTCATCGGGAGGGGGGCTACGGAGCGTCTCAATCCCTACACAAGCTAGGGGGTGTCATACCATGTTAGTATAGGTGTGTTCTGTGCTTTGTATGTCAAAGATTGCTCTCCAGGGTGTGACCCGGCTTCACCGGCATCCACTTCTCTCTCGTAGGCGCTTACAGGGTGAAACTCCCGTATCGGACCAAACACCGTGAATCTTCCGAAGAGGTGGGTTCTACCTTTTTGTTTTGTGTGTTCCTATGGGCTATCCTATCACAACCAAGCAAATAGTTCCACATTGCTACCCCCTTTCGACGCCGTTACCACGTGTTTCCGTATAAGTCCGGTATTTCTCCAGCGGGGCTAGGGTTTCACCGGGAGGGGGGCTACGGAGCGTCTGGATCCCAACACAAGCTAGGGGGTGCCATATCATGTTATTATAGGTGTGTTGTGTGCTTTGGATGTCAAAGATTGCTCTCCGGGGTGTGACCCGGCTTCACCGGCATCCACTTCTCTCTCGTAGGCGCTTATAGGGTGAAACTCCCGTATCGGACCAAACACCGTGAATCTTCCGAAGAGGTGGGTTCTACCTTTTTGTTTTGTGTTCCTATGGTCTATACTAGCACAACCAAGCAAATAGTTCCACATTGCTACCCCCTTTCGACGATGTTACCGCGTGTTTCCGCATAAGTCCGATATTTCTCCAGCGGGGCTAGGGCTTCACCGGGAGGGGGGCTACGGAGCGTCTCGATCCCAACACAAGCTAGGGGGTGCCATAACATGTTAGTATAGGTCTTTTGTGTGCTTTGGATGTCAATGATTGCTCTCCAGGGTGTGACCCGGCTTCACCGGCATCCACGTCTCTCTCGTAGGCGCTTACAGGGTGAAACTCCCGTATCGGACCAAACACCGTGAATCTTCCAAAGAGGTGGGTTCTACCTTTTTGTTTTGTGTTCCTATGGGGTATCCTAGCAAAACCAAGCAAATAGTTCCACATTGCTACCCCCTTTCGACGCAGTTACCGCGTGTTTCCGTATAAGTCCGGTATTTCTCCAGCGGGGCTAGGGTTTCACCGGGAGGGGGGCTACGGAGCGTCTCGATCCCAACACAAGCTAGGGGGTGCCATACCATGTTAGTATAGGTGTGTTGTGTGCTTTGGATGTCAAAGATTGCTCTCCAGGGTGTGACCTGGCTTCAGCGGCATCCACTTCTCTCTCGTAGGCGCTTACAGGGTGAAACTCCCGTATCGGACCAAACACCGTGAATGTTCCGAAGAGGTGGGTTATACCTTTTTGTTTTGTGTTCCTATGGGCTATCCTAGCACAACCAAGCAAATAGTTCCACGTTGCTACCCCCTTTCGACGCAGTTACCGCGTGTTTCCGTATAAGTCCGGTATTTCTCCAGCGGGGCTAGGGTTTCACCGGGAGGGGGGCTACGGAGTGTCTCGATCCCAACACAAGCTAGGGGATGCCATACCATGTTAGTATAGGTTTGTTGTGTGCTTTGGATGTCAGAGATTGCTCTCCAGGGTGTGACCCGGCTTCACCGGCATCCACTTCTCTCTCGTAGGCGCTTATAGGGTGAAACTCCCGTATCGGACCAAACACCGTGAATCTTCCGAAGAGGTGGGTTATACCTTTTTGTTTTGTGTTCCTATGGTCTATACTAGCAAAACAAAGCAAATAGTTCCACATTGATACCCCCTTTCGACGCAGTTACCGCGTGTTTCCGTATAAGTCCAATATTTCTCCAGCGGGGCTAGGGTTTCACCGGAGGGGTGCTACGGAGCGTCTCGATCCCAACACAAGCTAGGGGGTGCCATACCATGTTAGTATAGGTCTTTTGTGTGCTTTGGATGTCAAAGATTGCTCTCCAGGGTGTGACCCGGCTTCACCGGCATCCACTTCTCTCTCATAGGCGCTTACAGGGTGAAACTCCCATATCGGACCAGACACCGTGAATCTTCCGAAGAGGTGGGTTCTACCTTTTTGTTTTGTGTTCCTATGGGCTATCCTAGCACAACAAAGCAAATATTTCCACATTTCTACCCCTTTCGACGCAGTTACCGCGTGTTTCCGTATAAGTCCGGTATTTCTCCAGCCGGTAGGGTTTCACCGGGAGGGGGGCTACGGAGCGTCTGGATCCCAACACAAGCTAGGGGTTGCCATACCATGTTAGTATAGGTGTGTTCTGTGCTTTGGATGTCAAAGATTGCTCTCCGGGGTGTGACCCGGCTTCACCGGCATCCACTTCTCTCTCGTAGGCGCTTACAGGGTGAAACTCCCGTATCGGACCAAACACCGTGAATCTTCCGAAGAGGTGGGTTCTACATTTTTGTTTTGTGTTCCTATGGGCTATCCTAGCAAAACCAAGCAAATAGTTCCACATTGCTACCCCCTTTCGACGCAGTTACCGCGTGTTTCCGTATAAGTCCGGTATTTCTCCAGCGGGGCTAGGGTTTCACCAGGAGGGGGGCTACGGAGTGTCTCGATCCCAACACAAGATAGGGGGTGCCATACCATGTTAGTATAGGTGTGTTGTGTGCTTTGGATGTCAAATATTGCTCTCCAGGGTGTGACCCGGCTTCAGCGGCATCCACTTCTCTCTCGTAGGCGCTTACAGGGTGAAACTCCCGTATCGGACCAAACACCGTGAATGTTCTGAAGAGGTGGGTTCTACCTTTTTGTTATGTGTTCCTATGGGCTATCCTAGCACAACCAAGCAAATAGTTCCACGTTGCTACCCCCTTTCGACGCAGTTACCGCGTGTTTCCGTATAAGTCCGGTATTTCTCCAGCGGGGCTAGGGTTTCACCGGGAGGGGGGCTACGGAGTGTCTCGATACCAACACAAGCTAGGGGGTGCCATAACATGTTAGTATAGGTTTGTTGTGTGCTTTGGATGTCAAAGATTGCTCTCCAGGGTGTGACCCGGCTTCACCGGCATCCACTTCTCTCTCGTAGGCGCTTATAGGGTGAAACTCCCGTATCGGACCAAACACCGTGAATCTTCCGAAGAGGTGGGTTATACCTTTTTGTTTTGTGTTCCTATGGTCTATACTAGCACAACAAAGCAAATAGTTCCACATTGCTACCCCCTTTCGACGCAGTTACCGCGTGTTTCCGTATAAGTCCAATATTTCTCCAGCGGGGCTAGGGTTTCACCGGGAGGGGGGCTACGGAGCGTCTCGATCCCAACACAAGCTAGGGGGTGCCATACCATGTTAGTATAGGTCTGTTGTGTGCTTTGGATGTCAAAGATTGCTCTCCAGGGTGTGACCCGGCTTCACCGGCATCCACTTCTCTCTCATAGGCGCTTACAGGGTGAAACTCCCGTATCGGACCAAACACCGTGAATCTTCCGAAGAGGTGGGTTCTACCTTTTTGTTTTGTGTTCCTATGGGCTATCCTAGCACAACCAAGCAAATATTTCCACATTTCTACCCCCTTTCGACGCAGTTACCGCGTGTTTCCGTATAAGTCCGGTATTTCTCCAGCCGGTAGGGTTTCACCGGGAGGGGGGCTACGGAGTGTCTGGATCCCAACACAAGCTAGGGGTTGCCATACCATGTTAGTATAGGTGTGTTCTGTGCTTTGGATGTCAAAGATTGCTCTCCGGGGTGTGACCCGGCTTCACCGGCATCCACTTCTCTCTCGTAGGCGCTTACAGGGTGAAACTTCCGTATCGGACCAAACACCGTGAATCTTCCGAAGAGGTGGGTTCTACCTTTTTGTTTTTTTTTCCTATGGGCTATCCTAGCACAACCAAGAAAATAGTTCCACATTGCTACCCCCTTTTGACGCAGTTACCGTGTGTTTCCGTATAAGTCCGGTATTTCTCCAACGGGGCTAGGGTTTCACCGGGAGGGGGGCTACGGAGCGTCTGGATCCCAACACAAGCTAGGGGGTGCCATACCATGTTAGTATAGGTGTGTTGTGTGCTTTGTATGTCAAAGATTGCTCTCCGGGGTGTGACCCGGCTTCACCGGCATCCACTTCTCTCTCGTAGGCGCTTACAGGGTGAAACTCCCGTATCGGACCAAACACCGTGAATCTTCCGAAGAGGTGGGTTCTACCTTTTTGTTTTGTGTTCCTATGGGATATCCTAGCACAACCAAGCAAATAGTTCCACATTCCTACCCCCTTTCGACGCAGTTACCGCGTGTTTCCGTATAAGTCCGGTATTTCTCCAACGGGGCTAGGGTTTCACCGGGAGGGTGGCTACGGAGCGTCTCGATCCCAACACAAGCTAGGGGGTGCCATACCTTGTTAGTATAGGTGTGTTGTGTGCTTTGGATGTCAAATATTGCTCTCCAGGGTGTGACCCGGCTTCACCGGCATCCACTTCTCTCTCGTAGGCGCTTACAGGGTGAAACTCCCGTATCGGACCGAACACCGTGAATCTTCCGAAGAGGTGGGTTCCACCTTTTTGTTTTGTGTTCCTATGGGCTATCCTAGCACAACCAAGCAAATAGTTCCACATTGCTACCCCCTTTCGACGCAGTTACCGCGTGTTTCCGTATAAGTCCGGTATTTCTCCAGCGGGGCTATGGTTTCACCGGGAGGGGGGCTACGGAGCGTCTCGATCCCAACACAAGATAGGGGGTGCCATACCATGTTAGTATAGGTGTGTTGTGTGCTTTGGATGTCAAAGATTTCTCTCCAGGGTGTGACCCGGCTTCACCGGCATCTACTTCTCTCTCGTAGGCGCTTACAGGGTGAAACTCCCGTATCGGACCAAACACCGTGAATCTTCCGAAGAGGTGGGTTCTACCTTTTTGTTTTGTGTTCCTATGGGCTATCCTAGAACAACCAAGCAAATAGTTCCACATTGCTACCCCCTTTCGACGCAGTTACCGCGTGTTTTCGTATAAGTCCGGTATTTCTCCAGCGGGGCTAGGGTTTCATCGGGAGGGGGGCTACGGAGCGTCTCAATCCCAACACAAGCTAGGGGGTGTCATACCATGTTAGTATAGGTGTGTTATGTGCTTTTTATGTCAAAGATTGCTCTCCGGGGTGTGACCCGGCTTCACCGGCATCCACTTCTCTCTCGTAGGCGCTTACAGGGTGAAACTCCCGTATCGGACCAAACACCGTGAATCTTCCGAAGAGGTGGGTTCTACCTTTTTGTTTTGTGTGTTCCTATGGGCTATCCTAGCACAACCAAGAAAATAGTTCCACATTTCTACCCCCTTTCGACGCAGTTACCGCGTGTTTCCGTATAAGTCCGGTATTTCTCCAGCGGGGCTAGGGTTTCACCGGGAGGGGGGCTACGGAGCGTCTGGATCCCAACACAAGCTAGGGGGTGCCATACCATGTTATTATAGGTGTGTTGTGTGCTTTGGATGTCAAAGATTGCTCTCCGGGGTGTGACCCGGCTTCACCGGCATCCACTTCTCTCTCGTAGGCGCTTACAGGGTGAAACTCCCGTCTCAGACCAAACACCGTGAATCTTCCGAAGAGGTGGGTTATACCTTTTTGTTTTGTGTTCCTATGGGCTATGCTAGCACAACCAAGCAAATAGTTCCATATTCCTACCCCCTTTCGACGCAGTTACCGCGTGTTTCCGTATAAGTCCGGTATTTCTCCAGCGGGGCTAGGGTTTCACCGGGAGGGGGGCTACGGAGTGTCTCGATCCCAACACAAGATAGGGGGTGCCATACCATGTTAGTATAGGTGTGTTGTGTGCTTTGGATGTCAAATATTGCTCTCCAGGGTGTGACCCGGCTTCAGCGGCATCCACTTCTCTCTCGTAGGCGCTTACAGGGTGAAACTCCCGTATCGGACCAAACACCGTGAATGTTCTGAAGAGGTGGGTTCTACCTTTTTGTTATGTGTTCCTATGGGCTATCCTAGCACAACCAAGCAAATAGTTCCACGTTGCTACCCCCTTTCGACGCAGTTACCGCGTGTTTCCGTATAAGTCCGGTATTTCTCCAGCGGGGCTAGGGTTTCACCGGGAGGGGGGCTACGGAGTGTCTCGATACCAACACAAGCTAGGGGGTGCCATAACATGTTAGTATAGGTTTGTTGTGTGCTTTGGATGTCAAAGATTGCTCTCCAGGGTGTTACCCGGCTTCACCGGCATCCACTTCTCTCTCGTAGGCGCTTATAGGGTGAAACTCCCGTATCGGACCAAACACCGTGAATCTTCCGAAGAGGTGGGTTATACCTTTTTGTTTTGTGTTCCTATGGTCTATACTAGCACAACAAAGCAAATAGTTCCACATTGCTACCCCCTTTCGACGCAGTTACCGCGTGTTTCCGTATAAGTCCAATATTTCTCCAGCGGGGCTAGGGTTTCACCGGGAGGGGGGCTACGGAGCGTCTCGATCCCAACACAAGCTAGGGGGTGCCATACCATGTTAGTATAGGTCTGTTGTGTGCTTTGGATGTCAAAGATTGCTCTCCAGGGTGTGACCCGGCTTCACCGGCATCCACTTCTCTCTCATAGGCGCTTACAGGGTGAAACTCCCGTATCGGACCAAACACCGTGAATCTTCCGAAGAGGTGGGTTCTACCTTTTTGTTTTGTGTTCCTATGGGCTATCCTAGCACAACCAAGCAAATATTTCCACATTTCTACCCCCTTTCGACGCAGTTACCGCGTGTTTCCGTATAAGTCCGGTATTTCTCCAGCCGGTAGGGTTTCACCGGGAGGGGGGCTACGGAGTGTCTGGATCCCAACACAAGCTAGGGGTTGCCATACCATGTTAGTATAGGTGTGTTCTGTGCTTTGGATGTCAAAGATTGCTCTCCGGGGTGTGACCCGGCTTCACCGGCATCCACTTCTCTCTCGTAGGCGCTTACAGGGTGAAACTTCCGTATCGGACCAAACACCGTGAATCTTCCGAAGAGGTGGGTTCTACCTTTTTGTTTTTTGTTCCTATGGGCTATCCTAGCACAACCAAGAAAATAGTTCCACATTGCTACCCCCTTTTGACGCAGTTACCGTGTGTTTCCGTATAAGTCCGGTATTTCTCCAACGGGGCTAGGGTTTCACCGGGAGGGGGGCTACGGAGCGTCTGGATCCCAACACAAGCTAGGGGGTGCCATACCATGTTAGTATAGGTGTGTTGTGTGCTTTGTATGTCAAAGATTGCTCTCCGGGGTGTGACCCGGCTTCACCGGCATCCACTTCTCTCTCGTAGGCGCTTACAGGGTGAAACTCCCGTATCGGACCAAACACCGTGAATCTTCCGAAGAGGTGGGTTCTACCTTTTTGTTTTGTGTTCCTATGGGATATCCTAGCACAACCAAGCAAATAGTTCCACATTCCTACCCCCTTTCGACGCAGTTACCGCGTGTTTCCGTATAAGTCCGGTATTTCTCCAACGGGGCTAGGGTTTCACCGGGAGGGTGGCTACGGAGCGTCTCGATCCCAACACAAGCTAGGGGGTGCCATACCTTGTTAGTATAGGTGTGTTGTGTGCTTTGGATGTCAAATATTGCTCTCCAGGGTGTGACCCGGCTTCACCGGCATCCACTTCTCTCTCGTAGGCGCTTACAGGGTGAAACTCCCGTATCGGACCGAACACCGTGAATCTTCCGAAGAGGTGGGTTCCACCTTTTTGTTTTGTGTTCCTATGGGCTATCCTAGCACAACCAAGCAAATAGTTCCACATTGCTACCCCCTTTCGACGCAGTTACCGCGTGTTTCCGTATAAGTCCGGTATTTCTCCAGCGGGGCTATGGTTTCACCGGGAGGGGGGCTACGGAGCGTCTCGATCCCAACACAAGATAGGGGGTGCCATACCATGTTAGTATAGGTGTGTTGTGTGCTTTGGATGTCAAAGATTTCTCTCCAGGGTGTGACCCGGCTTCACCGGCATCTACTTCTCTCTCGTAGGCGCTTACAGGGTGAAACTCCCGTATCGGACCAAACACCGTGAATCTTCCGAAGAGGTGGGTTCTACCTTTTTGTTTTGTGTTCCTATGGGCTATCCTAGAACAACCAAGCAAATAGTTCCACATTGCTACCCCCTTTCGACGCAGTTACCGCGTGTTTTCGTATAAGTCCGGTATTTCTCCAGCGGGGCTAGGGTTTCATCGGGAGGGGGGCTACGGAGCGTCTCAATCCCAACACAAGCTAGGGGGTGTCATACCATGTTAGTATAGGTGTGTTATGTGCTTTTTATGTCAAAGATTGCTCTCCGGGGTGTGACCCGGCTTCACCGGCATCCACTTCTCTCTCGTAGGCGCTTACAGGGTGAAACTCCCGTATCGGACCAAACACCGTGAATCTTCCGAAGAGGTGGGTTCTACCTTTTTGTTTTGTGTGTTCCTATGGGCTATCCTAGCACAACCAAGAAAATAGTTCCACATTTCTACCCCCTTTCGACGCAGTTACCGCGTGTTTCCGTATAAGTCCGGTATTTCTCCAGCGGGGCTAGGGTTTCACCGGGAGGGGGGCTACGGAGCGTCTGGATCCCAACACAAGCTAGGGGGTGCCATACCATGTTATTATAGGTGTGTTGTGTGCTTTGGATGTCAAAGATTGCTCTCCGGGGTGTGACCCGGCTTCACAGGCATCCACTTCTCTCTCGTAGGCGCTTACAGGGTGAAACTCCCGTCTCAGACCAAACACCGTGAATCTTCCGAAGAGGTGGGTTATACCTTTTTGTTTTGTGTTCCTATGGGCTATGCTAGCACAACCAAGCAAATAGTTCCATATTCCTACCCCCTTTCGACGCAGTTACCGCGTGTTTCCGTATAAGTCCGGTATTTCTCCACCGGGGCTAGGGTTTCACCGGGAGGGGGGCTACGGAGCGTCTGGATCGCAACACAAGCTAGGGGGTGCCATAACATGTTAGTATAGGTGTGTTGTGTGCTTTGGATGTCAAATATTGCTCTCCAGGGTGTGACCCGGCTTCACCGGCATCCACTTCTCTCTCGTAGGCGCTTACATGGTGAAACTCCCGTATCAGACCAAACACCGTGAATCTTCCGAAGAGGTGGGTTATACCTTTTTGTTTTGTGTTCCTATGGTCTATACTAGCACAACAAAGAAAATAGTTCCACATTGCTACCCCCTTTCGACGCAGTTACCGCGTGTTTCCGTATAAGTCCAATATTTCTCCAGCGGGGATAGGGTTTCACCGGGAGGGGGGCTACGGAGCGTCTCGATCCCAACAGAAGCTAGGGGGTGCCATACCATGTTAGTATAGGTGTGTTGTGTGTGCTTTGGATGTCAAAGATTGCTCTCCAGGGTGTGACCCGGCTTCACCGGCATCCACTTCTCTCTCGTAGGCGCTTACAGGGTGAAACTCCCGTATCGGACCAAACACCGTGAATCTTCCGAAGAGGTGGGTTCTACCTTTTTTTTTGTGTTCCTATGGGCTATCCTAGCACAACCAAGAAAATATTTCCACATTGCTACCCCCTTTCGACGTAGTTACCGCGTGTTTCCTTATAAGTCCGGTATTTCTCCAGTGGGGCTAGGGTTTCACCGGGAGGGGGGCTACGGAGCGTCTGGATCGCAACACAAGCTAGGGGGTGCCATAACATGTTAGTATAGGTGTGTTGTGTGCTTTTGATGTCAAAGATTGCTCTCCAGGGTGTGACCCGGCTTCACCGGCATCCACTTCTCTCTCGTAGGCGCTTACAGGGTGAAACTCCCGTATCGGACCAAACACCGTGAATCTTCCGAAGAGGTGGGTTATACCTTTTTGTTTTGTGTTCCTATGGTCTATAATAGCACAACAAAGCAAATAGTTCCACATTGCTACCCCCTTTCGACGCAGTTACCGCGTGTTTCCGTATAAGTCCGGTATTTCTCCAGCGGGGCTAGGGTTTCACCGGGAGGGGGGCTACGGAGCGTCTCGATCCCAACACAAGCTAGGGGGTGCCATACCATGTTAGTATAGGTGTGTTGTGTGCTTTGGATGTCAAAGATTGCTCTCCAGGGTGTGACCCGGCTTCACCGGCATCCACTTCTCTCTCGTAGGCGCTTACAGGGTGAAACTCCCGTATCGGACCAAACACCGTGAATCTTCCGAAGAGGTGGGTTCTACCTTTTTGTTTTGTGTTCCTATGGGTTATCCTAGCACAACCAAGCATATATTTCCACATTGCTACGCCCTTTCGATGTAGTTACCGCGTGTTTCCGTATAAGTCCGGTATTTCTCCAGCGGGGCTAGGGTTTCACCGGGAGGGGGGCTACGTAGTGTCTCGATCCCGAAACAAGCTAGGGGGTGCCATACCATGTTAGTATAGGTGTGTTGTGTGCTTTGGATGTCAAAGATTGCTCTCCAGGGTGTGACCCGGCTTCACCGGCATCCACTTCTCTCTCGTAGGCGCTTATAGGGTGAAACTCCCGTATCGGACCAAACACCGTGAATATTCCGAAGAGGTGGGTTCTACCTTTTTGTTTTGTGTTCCTATGGTCTATACTAGCACAACCAAGCAAATAGTTCCACATTGCTACCCCCTTTCGACGCAGTTACCGCGTGTTTCCGCATAAGTCCGGTATTTCTCCAGCCGGGCTAGGGCTTCACCGGGAGGGGGGCTACGGAGCGTCTGGATCCCAACACAATCAAGGGGGTGCCATACCATGTTAGTATAGGTGTGTTCTGTGCTTTGGATGTCAAAGATTGCTCTCCGGGGTGTGACCCGGCTTCACCGGCATCCATTTCTCTCTCATTGGCGCTTATAGGGTGAAACTCCCGTATCGGACCAAACACCGTGAATCTTCCGAAGAGGTGGGTTCTACCTTTTTGTTTTGTGTTCCTATGGGCTATCCTAGCACATCCAAGCAAATAGTTCCATATTGCTACCCCCTTTCGACGCAGTTACCGCGTGTTTCCGTATAAGTCCGGTATTTCTCCAGCGGGGCTAGGGTTTCACCGGGAGGGGGGCTACGGAGCGTCTCGATCCCAACACAAGATAGGGGGTGTCATACCATGTTAGTATAGGTGTGTTGTGTGCTTTGGATGTTAAAGATTTCTCTCCAGGGTGTGACCCGGCTTCACCGGCATCCAGTTCTCTCTCGTAGGCGCTTACAGGGTGAAACTCCCGTATCGGACCAAACACCGTGAATCTTCCGAAGAGGTGGGTTGTACCTTTTTTTTGTGTTCCTATGGTCTATACTAGCACAACCAAGCAAATAGTTCCACATTGCTACCCCCTTCCGACGCAGTTACCGCGTGTTTCCGTATAAGTCCGGTATTTCTCCAGCGGGTAGGGTTTCACCGAGAGGGGGGCTACGGAGCGTCTCGGTCCCAACACAAGCTAGGGGGCGCCATACCATGTTAGTATAGGTGTGTTCTGTGCTTTGGATGTCAAAGATTGCTCTCCGGGGTGTGACCCGGCTTCACCGGCATCCACTTCTCTCTCGTAGGCGCTTACAGGGTGAAACTCTCGTATCGGACCAAACACCGTGAATCTTCCAAAGAGGTGGGTTCTACCTTTTTTTTGTGTGTTCCTATGGGCTATCCTAGCACAACCAAGCAAATAGTTCCACATTGCTACCCCCTTTCGACGCAGTTACCGCGTGTTTCCGTATAAGTCCGGTATTCCTCCAACGGGGCTAGGGTTTCACCGGGAGGGGGGCTACGGAGCGTCTGGATCCAAACACAAGATAGGGGGTGCCATACCATGTTAGTATAGGTCTGTTGTGTGCTTTGGATGTCAAAGATTTCTCTCCGGGGTGTGACCCGGCTTCACCGGCATCCACTTCTCTCTCGTAGGCGCTTACAGGGTGAAACTCCCGTATCGGACCAAACACCGTGAATCTTCCGAAGAGGTGGGTTCTACCTTTTTGTTTTGTGTTCCTATGGGCTATCCTAGCACAACCAAGCAAATAGTTCCACATTGCTACCCCCTTTCGACGCTGTTACCGCGTGTTTCTGTATAAGTCCGGTGTTTCTCCAGCGGGGCTAGGGTTTCACCGGGAGGGGGGCTACGGAGCGTCTGGATCGCAACACAAGCTAGGGGGTGCCATACCATGTTAGTATAGGTGTGTTGTGTGATTTGGATGTCAAAGATTGCTCTCTAGGGTGTGACCCGGCTTCACTGGCATCCACTTCTCTCTCGTAGGCGCTTACAGGGTGAAACTCCCGTATTGGACCAAACACCGTGAATCTTCCGAAGAGGTGGGTTATACCTTTTTGTTTTGTGTTCCTATGGGCTATCCTAGCAAAACAAAGCAAATAGTTCCACATTGCTACCCCCTTTCGACGCAGTTACCGCGTGTTTCCGTATAAGTCCGGTATTTCTCCAGCGGGGCTAGGGTTTCACCGGGAGGGGGGCTACGGAGCGTCTCGATCCCAACACAAGCTAGGGGGTGCCATACCATGTTAGTATAGGTGTGTTGTGTGCTTTGGATGTCAAAGATTGCTCTCCAGGGTGTGACCCGGCTTCAGCGGCATCCACTTCTCTCTCGTAGGCGCTTACAGGGTGAAACTCCCGTATCGGACCAAACACCGTGAATGTTCCAAAGAGGTGGGTTCTACCTTTTTGTTTTGTGTTCCTATGGGCTATCCTAGCACAACCAAGCAAATAGTTCCACGTTTCTACCCCCTTTCGACGCAGTTACCGCGTGTTTCCGTATAAGTCCGGTATTTCTCCAGCGGGGCTAGGGTTTCACCGGGAGGGGGGCTACGGAGTGTCTCGATCCCAACACAAGCTAGGGGGTGCCATACCATGTTAGTATAGGTGTGTTGTGTGCTTTGGATGTCAAATATTGCTCTCCAGGGTGTGACCCGGCTTCACCGGCATCCACTTCTCTCTCGTAGGCGCTTACAGGGTGAAACTCCCGTATCGGACCAAACACCGTGAATCTTCCGAAGAGGTGGGTTCTACCTTTTTGTTTTGTGTTACTATGGGCTATCCTAGCAAAACCAAGCAAATAGTTCCACATTGCTACCCCCTTTCGACGCAGTTACCGCGTGTTTCCGTATAAGTCCGGTATTTCTCCAGCGGGGCTAGGGTTTCACCGGGAGGGGGGCTACCGAGCGTCTCGATCCCAACACAAGCTAGCGGGTGCCATACCATGTTAGTATAGGTCTGTTGTGTGCTTTGGATGTCAAAGATTGCTCTCCAGGGTGTGACCCGGCTTCACCGGCATCCACTTCTCTCTCATAGGCGCTTACAGGGTGAAACTCCCGTATCGGACCAAACACCGTGGATCTTCCGAAGAGGTGGGTTATACCTTTTTGTTTTGTGTTCCTATGGGCTATCCTAGCACAACCAAGCAAATATTTCCACATTTCTACCCCCTTTCGACGCAGTTACCGCGTGTTTCCGTATAAGTTCGGTATTTCTCCAGCCGGTAGGGTTTCACCGGGAGGGGGGCTACGGAGCGTCTGGATCCCAACACAAGCTAGGGGTTGCCATACCATGTTAGTATAGGTGTGTTCTGTGCTTTGGATGTCAAATATTGCTCTCCGGGGTGTGACCCGGCTTCACCGGCATCCACTTCTCTCTCGTAGGCGCTTATAGGGTGAAACTCCCGTATCGGACCAAACACCGTGAATCTTCCGAAGAGGTGGGTTCTACCTTTTTGTTTTGTGTTCCTATGGGCTATCCTAGCACAACCAAGCAAATAGTTCCACATTGCTACCCCCTTTCGACGCAGTTACCGCGTGTTTCCGTATAAGTCCGGTATTTCTCCAGCGGGGCTAGGGTTTCACCGGGAGGGGGGCTACGGAGCGTCTCGATCCCAACACAAGCTAGGGGGTGCCATACCATGTTAGTATAGGTGTGTTGTGTGCTTTGGATGTCAAAGATTGCTCTCCAGGGTGTGACCCGGCTTCAGCGGCATCCACTTCTCTCTCGTTTTTTTTTTGAAACATTTTCTACTGCAGGGGAGTCCCCCACAGCCCTTTATTACCAACCAAAGAGTTACAGTTACAGACATGTACAAATAAACATGGGAATAGACTAAGACAGTCTATCCCAGACTAATGTAAGGAGTTAATCCATAAAACTAAATCAGCAGCCACAGAAGCACTCAACCTATGCTTAAGCATAAGGAGATCTAACATGAAGCCCACTTTCCATCCCATAAAGGAATGTCTTTCCGATTTAAAAATGACTCCATTCCTCTGTTTCCAAATATTCCAGCAAGCAAGAATCACTATCTCAGTGAAACAGGGCCCTTTGAAAGACTTTTTGGCGACAATAAGATTTTGCACAAGTGTGTTATCACTCCAGCTGATTTGCAAATAATTCCAAATCCTGGAGCTAAAGACACATTGAAAGAACAAATGTATCCAGTCTTCATTGCAATGAGTGCAACAAAGAACACAATAATCAGTACCATCAATCTTCCAGTTTCTTCGTTTGATCATATCCTTTGTATTAATCCTATCCTTGAGGATCAACCAAGCAAAGACTTTATGTTTTGACATGCATTTGGATTTCCGTATCCACTTTGCAGGCCCATCTGGAGGTAAATGGGCAAATTGTAGCTGATATAATTTGCTGGAGGTATATATGCCTTTATTGAAAGTGCATCTCCAACTGTCCTCACTGTCAGACAACTGAACATTATTCACAATGACACTCAGATCATTAAACTCTTGGAAAGCTTCAATTGAAAACGGCAAGTGGAAAGCATCCGAGAGGTCTGTCATCCGTATTAAATCTCTTACTGAGGATAAAGGATCCTTGGTGAAAGAGAATAATCTCGGGAATTTTATAGCCAAAGGTTGTCCAATCCACGAATCTTTCCAAAAAAGCCCCGAAAAACCATTTCCCAAAACGCAAGAGGATAAGGAACACCAGGTATCTGCTAATTGCATAACTCCTCTCCACCAGAAAGAACCACAGGATGTGACAGCATGTGGTACTGTTTGAAAATAATAAGCATTCTTGACTAAATGAACCCAAGGGATATCCAAATTGTTATAGAATTTTGCCAAGAACTTCAGTAACAGAGCTCTATTTTGAATCTGGATATTGATGATCCCTAATCCTCCTTTGGATTTGGGTCTGCATACCATATCCCAGGCAGCTAAAGAATTCACTCTTTGCTTATTCTTGTCCTTTCTCCATAAGCATCTCCTCCTTGCTTTATCTATTATATCAATGACACCTTTAGGGATTACAAGAGTGCACATGTAGTATGAGGGCAAGGAGGAAAGAACCGAGTTCACCAGAACCAAACTATCTCCATAAGTAAGAAATGAGACTGTAGCAGAAAGTCTCCTCTCAATTCTGTCAATTAATGGTGCAAAATCCTTGATATTTGGCTTAGTGGTTCCCATAGGCAAGCCTAAATAAGTAAATGGCATAGAAGCCACGGTGCAATCAAGAACAGAAGCCAAATCAACACTTTCCTGCTGTGATAAATTAATCGGAATCATCGAAGATTTATTATAATTCACCTTTAGCCCAGTGAGACTAGCATAAAGGTTAAGCAGATCCTTAAAGACCAAAACCTGAGCCGGTTCAGCAGGAAGGATGACCAAAGTGTCATCCGCATATTGCACTATAGGAAAGTCTCCACCAATTGGAATTGGCAGCCTGAGTCTTCCATCTCTTAGTGCCAGATTAACAATACTATGTAACAAATCCCCACCTAGCACATAAAGAATTGGGGACAGAGGATCCCCCTGCCTGACACCTCTTTTGCAAACAAAATTTTTGCCAGGAACTCCATTCAAAAGAACTGATGAAGATCCAGAAGCTAGAATTTCCTTGACCCATTTAATTACTAAAGGAGGGAACCCCTTAAATTTCAATATCTGCAGAATAACAGAATGCTCAATGGTATCAAACGCTTTCTCAAAATCAATCTTGAAGATCACCACTTTCTGCTTAGATTGTTTACATTGGTGAATATATTCAAAGCACCATGCCAAACAATCTTGAATAGTTCTGGATTTGATGAAACCATATTGATTAGCATGGATGCAACCAAAGATTTTGTCTTGAAATCGATTAGCCAGAATTTTGGTGATGAATTTCAAACAAGTATTGGTCAGAGAAATAGGTCTGAAATCATTTACAGTCTCAGGAGAATTAATCTTTGGAATCAGAGTAATGAAAGATCCATTAATGCTCTCCAAAGAGATCCTGGCACTGTGAAACTCATTGCATAACATGACAAAATCATCTTTAATTATACTCCAGCAATGTTTGATAAAAAGTCCAGTAAAACCATCTGGTCCAGGCGCACGATCAGGTTTTAGGTGTTTTACAACACCCTCAATCTCCTCAACAGTGAACGGATTAGCCAAGGTATCCAAACCATCAACCACAGGCAAGAAAATAGACAAATCAAAATCAGACATGGGTGGGCAGGAAACACCCATTCTGTTCTTAAAGCAGGACCAGAAAGCAGCAGCTTTGTCCATATGATCCACCAGCACATTTCCAGAAGCATCAGAGATGGATGGAATAGAATTTCTTCTAAATCTCTCAGTGGCTCTAGCATGAAAATATTTGGTATTCTCACCAGAAAGCTTGGCCCATCTAATAGTACATCTTTGCTTCCAGTAATCAGATTGTAAAGCAAGCAAATTCTTGATATGCTTCTTAACAATAAGCCTGAAATTAAATTCAGGAACACTCAACTGTCGCACATCTTCCAATTGATCCAAAAACAAAATCACTTTACTACTCATATCAATGAGAATCTTTAACTGAGATAAACTCCTTCCCCAATCCTTCAAAGCATATCTGAGATTCTTTAATTTAGCAGTGATTTTGGAAGTAATTGTTTTGGCCAAAACAGGGGTATTCCAAACCTTTGACACAAGAGCCATGAAACCAGGTTGCTTGACCCAATGATTTTCAAACCGAAAAATCTTTGCCTTTGGGATGTTAGTTCCAATTTTAACCATACAAGGCAAGTGATCAGAAGTGATTTTAGACATTGGTAATACCATGGTATTAGGGAAGTCCAATGTCCACTGACAAGAAGTAAAGAACCAATCTAATTGAACCAGAAGAGGATCACTTTGCATATTAGACCAAGTGAAATTCCTACCTTTAACTGGCAGCTCCAATAAACCCAGATGGCTGATGACATCATTAAATATAAACATATCATTTAAATCAGCTCCCGGTTTATTTCTATTATCCAGTGATCTAATGAAATTAAAATCACCAAGAATCATCCAGTTCTGATGAATTGGAATGGAAAGATTATATAACCAATTAACAAAATCTTCTCTCTCCACCCCCTTGCAAGGACCATAAACATTCACCAAATTCCAAGAAATTGAATTATGAGTGGATGTGAATTTAATGTGAATGGCAGAGCGATGAACCTCTACCAATTCACCACTGAATATGGAACTGTTCCAAAGCACAATTAAACCTCCAGAAGCTCCAACAGAGGGAGAGAAAACAAATTGATCAAACCTTTTAGGGCAGAATGACCTAATAAAGGAATGATCAAAATCCTGGCATTTAGTCTCCTGTAAGCAAATGATAGAGGCCCGACTTTCATCAATTTTATTATAAACTGCATCTCTTTTAGATTTATCATTGAGTCCTCTCACATTCCAGTCAAAAACAATCCAATCCAAATTCAGATAGGCCGTATTATCCATGGAAAAGACAGATAGTAAATAAATTTGCTGATCATCATAAAAGACCAGGACAGTAGATAACCAAAAGATAATGCCCATAGAGTAGTACATATATCATGTAGCATAACAAAATGTAACAGTGAGACCCAGCAACAACTCCAGGGACCAAACAGGCCCATAAGAAAGAAAAAAGGCCCACTAATCATCAGAACTTGAGGAAGTGGTGGGCTTCTTTGGAGCAGCTTCAAGCTTCTCCACCGTTATTTCAGAATCCTCTATCTGGAGCAAGGTTCCTGCCCTCCGCAGAACAGCAACGGGAGTGAAGGGGGGCACTCCCCCTGGAGAGTCTTGGGGACGAGCAGACTTGGCCTTTTTCCTTGGTTCTGGCTTGTCGGAAGCAGGCAGAACCCTGAACCCAGCGTTCTTGGCAAGGCTACGCGTCACTCTACGCTCCTCAAGGACAAGGGGAGTAGACACCTTCCTGGTCCTCTTCTTGGTAGCAGGCAGAGGAGTCACAGGTTCAGGAACAGGGCATGAATCCATCAGCAGAGGAACAGGGGCAGCATAGGAGACTGGCACCTCAAAAGGCAGCAAAGTCGACAGAAATTCAAATCTTCTGTCGAAAGTAACCCGAGCTTTGTGTTCCAAAAAATATTTGGACCACTCTACCATAGGGTCAGGCAGTAAGACTTGAAGAATCTGCACGTCATTGTTCAGAGCTGCAACATTTGCTGGAGGTGGTGGAACAAAAGGAACAATTGCCAGCTGGTTTTGTTCCACCTGCTGCTGCAACTCCACGAATTGTTCCGGGCCTTCAGCTCTTACAACATTCATGGAGTCAATGGAGGCACCCGAGAATTGAACAGATACAGAGGATTGCACCTGCTCAGGTTCCGGTGCCTGATCAACAGGCTCCTCCGGCTCAGCGTTCTCCCCCTGCTCCTCATTGTTCCATTCTCCCCAACCACCTTGTACAGGCTGAACAGGTGGCACCCATTCCTCAGGGATTGGGACCTCAGGTGCACCAAAGGCAGGATGAGGATTGCCTCCAGGGGGAGAAAATCTTCATCTCCCGGCAGAGCGTCAGCAGCATCATTGTTCAGAATAAAAACAGGGCAGGTCCAGGAAACAACGTGCCCACCATAACGCTGGACCTCCCTAATCACAAGCGAGCGAGGAACATCCGCGCCGCCACCATAGGTAACCTTGAGCAAGGTACGGACAGGGGAAGCATCTTCCCTCCACCAGGTCCGGAGCTTGCCAAACTTGGACACAAACTCACGAAGGAACTCATCAGTGCGATAGTCCATGTGCAGATTCAGAATCATAATCCATCCAGTCCTGGTATAGGTTGTTGCTCTAACATTGTCTCCTTCATCATGTCGAACGAAAGACAACATCCTACCATCTGGAAACATAAAAGGATGAGAGTGTACCAAGATATCTCTGGCAACTTGATCCGCCATGCGGAACATGCCAACTCCCACAGCGCTCTTCGAGAAGGAGACAACTTGCAGATGCAGTTCTTGAAGGATGTGATCAACGATTTGCTGCAGGATATCATCGAGCTCTTCCACGGGGGGCCGCGGAACCAACTGAGCAATGGCCCAAGATTCATGGTGCCGAGGAGGAGCCGCAGAGGAGGTGATGTAGAGCCGAGCCGGCCGCTCCTCAGCGTCCCATGGCTCCTCAACATGCATCCCCGCGGGGACGAACCTTGTCGGATCACAGGGGAAGTTCGCCATTGCTGGAGGAGGTTGCGATTCGAGCGGCGATTCCGACGAGGGTTTTCCAGGAACAGTGGCAGGGGCAGGGGATAGAACTGAGGCAGGGGACTTCTCGGTTCCGATAGTCGACGATTTAACTACCCAGCGCAGAGTTCCATTAATTCCCGGGCAGTTTTTGCGGATATGGCCCGAACGTGAACAGGACCAGCACCGAATCCGGCCCGTACACTCATCCGTTGCATGTTTAGCTGAGAGGCAGTTAGAGCAAGGCCAAACCTAGGCCGCCAATTTATCAATTAATTTTGCAAAGCCATCATCCACAGGCACAGATGCCACGGTAGAGGGTATAGAGATGGGATCCTTAACAGACTTAGTAACGAGAGAATCAGCATCAAAAGTACCAAACTTAATAGCAGGCAACTCACGAACAATATCGGAACCAATTTTATTGGGAATCGTGGGGGGAGCAGTTGGTGCACGAGTAGCATAGGGTTTAAAAGGCTTGCCACGATTAGTTTTTACCTTTTTCTTCCTCGTGACAAAAGTCCACTCATTTTCCTGATCGTGGTTCCACCTTCTCCACTCAGATAGCCAATTTGGACCACCGAAACTCCAAAGATGAAAGAAGCACTTGAAGTGAAAGCAAGAAAACCATTTAATCTTCATAATATGAAATTCAACCTCCTTAGAAGAGACCTCAAAAGAGAAAACCCGATCATGAAGACATGTAACATTCAATGATCCACAATAACCTCCAATTGCCGCTTCAAGAGCCAAAGCAACAGTATTTTCATCAATTTTGAAAGCAGCACGACCAAAAGATACCACCATTTTGAAAGCGCCGTAATTCTTAGAAGGATGAACGTCCGATCCGAAGAGAATTCAGACTTCCTTAGCAAGAGCTAGACCTCTAGAGAAATCCAGGTCTAGAACCTTAGCTGCATGAACTAAACCCACCGAAGGATCAATGGGATTCCGATCCAAAAGCGGCACCAAGGAATCCACGTCCAAAATAGGAATGATGGCATTTGCATGATCCATAAGAGACCCATTACGTGGAACCAGATGATCTTGAACCCTGGCACGATGACAAGCAAATTGGATCTCAGATCCAGGATGAATGCTTTCACGTACCTTGAGGAAACATTGATCAAGCACGAAACCCGCTTGATCTACAAGTTGGATCCTCTTGTCCTTCGGATCCAACAGCACAAAACCCACGTAAATGGGATTGAACTTGAGATCCAGCTCGGTGGAGAAAATCGCCCTCCAACGCCAACAAGAGCGATCAAAGAGAGACTTTGCCTTGGTCATTGTAGAGAAAGGGGTGGACGACAGTGCCGGAGTGGCAGATGCCGTAGGAGAGGAGGCCGACAACGCCGGAGTGACAATTGTCGGAGAGGGAAGGCTAAAACCCTAGATCTCTTCGGAGTCGCCATGGGCGCCGCCTAGAGAGAGAGTCGCCATCCTCTTTTCTACAAAAATAGCAACCTCCACTTCTCTCTCGTAGGCGCTTACAGGGTGAAACTCCCGTATCGGACCAAACACCATGAATGTTCCGAAGAGGTGGGTTCTACCTTTTTGTTTTGTGTTCCTATGGGCTATCCTAGCACAACCAAGCAAATAGTTCCACGTTTCTACCCCCTTTCGACGCAGTTACCGCGTGTTTCCGTATAAGTCCGGTATTTCTCCAGCGGGGCTAGGGTTTCACCGGGAGGGGGGCTACGGAGTGTCTCGATCCCAACACAAGCTAGGGGGTGCCATACCATGTTAGTATAGGTGTGTTGTGTGCTTTGGATGTCAAAGATTGCTCTCCAGGGTGTGACCCGGCTTCACCGGCATCCACTTCTCTCTCGTAGGCGCTTACAGGGTGAAACTCCCGTATCGGACCAAACACCGTGAATCTTCCGAAGAGGTGGGTTCTACCTTTTTGTTTTGTGTTACTATGGGCTATCCTAGCAAAACCAAGCAAATAGTTCCACATTGCTACCCCCTTTCGACGCAGTTACCGCGTGTTTCCGTATAAGTCCGGTATTTCTCCAGCGGGGCTAGGGTTTCACCGGGAGGGGGGCTACGGAGCGTCTCGATCCCAACACATGCTAGGGGGTGCCATACCATGTTAGTATAGGTCTGTTGTGTTCTTTGGATGTCAAAGATTGCTCTCCAGGGTGTGACCCGGCTTCACCGGCATCCACTTCTCTCTCATAGGCGCTTACAGGGTGAAACTCCCGTATCGGACCAAACACCGTGGATCTTCCGAAGAGGTGGGTTATACCTTTTTGTTTTGTGTTCCTATGGGCTATCCTAGCACAACCAAGCAAATATTTCCACATTTCTACCCCCTTTCGACGCAGTTACCGCGTGTTTCCGTATAAGTCCGGTATTTCTCCAACGGGGCTAGGGTTTCACCGGGAGGGTGGCTACGGAGCGTCTCGATCCCAACACAAGATAGGGGGTGCCATACCTTGTTAGTATAGGTGTGTTGTGTGATTTGGATGTCAAAGATTGCTCTCTAGGGTGTGACCCGGCTTCACCGGCATCCACTTCTCTCTCGTAGGCGCTTACAGGGTGAAACTCCCGTATCGGACCGAACACCGTGAATCTTCCGAAGAGGTGGGTTCCACCTTTTTGTTTTGTGTTCCTATGGGCTATCCTAGCACAACCAAGCAAATAGTTCCACGTTGCTACCCCCTTTTGACGCAGTTACCGCGTGTTTCCGTATAAGTCCGGTATTTCTCCAACGGGGCTAGGGTTTCACCGGGAGGGGGGCTACGGAGCGTCTGGATCCCAACACAAGCTAGGGGGTGCCATACCATGTTAGTATAGGTGTGTTGTGTGCTTTGTATGTCAAAGATTGCTCTCCGGGGTGTGACCCGGCTTCACCGGCATCCACTTCTCTCTCGTAGGCGCTTACAGGGTGAAACTCCCGTATCGGACCAAACACCGTGAATCTTCCGAAGAGGTGGGTTCTACCTTTTTGTTTTGTGTTCCTATGGGCTATCCTAGCACAACCAAGCAAATAGTTCCACATTGCTACCCCCTTTCGACGCAGTTACCGCGTGTTTCCGTATAAGTCCGGTATTTCTCCAACGGGGCTAGGGTTTCACCGGGAGGGTGGCTACGGAGCGTCTCGATCCCAACACAAGCTAGGGGGTGCCATACCTTGTTAGTATAGGTGTGTTGTGTGCTTTGGATGTCAAATATTGCTCTCCAGGGTGTGACCCGGCTTCACCGGCATCCACTTCTCTCTCGTAGGCGCTTACAGGGTGAAACTCCCGTATCGGACCGAACACCGTGAATCTTCCGAAGAGGTGGGTTCCACCTTTTTGTTTTGTGTTCCTATGGGCTATCCTAGCACAACCAAGCAAATAGTTCCACATTGCTACCCCCTTTCGACGCAGTTACCGCGTGTTTCCGTATAAGTCCGGTATTTCTCCAGCGGGGCTAGGGTTTCACCGGGAGGGGGGCTACGGAGCGTCTCGATCCCAACACAAGATAGGGGGTGCCATACCATGTTAGTATAGGTGTGTTGTGTGCTTTGGATGTCAAAGATTTCTCTCCAGGGTGTGACCCGGCTTCACCGGCATCTACTTCTCTCTCGTAGGCGCTTACAGGGTGAAACTCCCGTATCGGACCAAACACCGTGAATCTTCCGAAGAGGTGGGTTCTACCTTTTTGTTTTGTGTTCCTATGGGCTATCCTAGCACAACCAAGCAAATAGTTCCACATTGCTACCCCCTTTCGACGCAGTTACCGCGTGTTTTCGTATAAGTCCGGTATTTCTCCAGCGGGGCTAGGGTTTCATCGGGAGGGGGGCTACAGAGCGTCTCAATCCCAACACAAGCTAGGGGGTGTCATACCATGTTAGTATAGGTGTGTTGTGTGCTTTGGATGTCAAAGATTTCTCTCCAGGGTGTGACCCGGCTTCACCGGCATCCACTTCTCTCTCGTAGGCGCTTATAGGGTGAAACTCCCGCATCGGACCAAACACCGTGAATCTTCCGAAGAGGTGGGTTCTACCTTTTTGTTTTGTGTTCCTATGGTCTATAATAGAACAACCAAGCAAATAGTTCCACATTGCTACCCCCTTTCGACGCAGTTACCGCGTGTTTCCGTATAAGTCCGGTATTTCTCCAGCGGGGCTAGGGTTTCACCGGGAGGGGGGCTACGGAGCGTCTCGATCCCAACAAAAGCTAGGGGGTGTCATACCATGTTAGTATAGGTCTGTTGTGTGCTTTGGATGTCAAAGATTGCTCTCCAGGGTGTGACCCGGCTTCACCGGCATCCACTTCTCTCTCGTAGGCGCTTAGAGGGTGAAACTCCCGTATCGGACCAAACACCGTGAATGTTCCGAAGAGGTGGGTTCTACCTTTTTGTTTTGCGTTCCTATGGGCTATCCTAGCACAACCAAGCAAATAGTTCCACATTGCTACCCCCTTTCGACGCAGTTACCGCGTGTTTCCGTATAAGTCCGGTATTTCTCCAACGGGGCTGGGGTTTCACCGGGAGGGGGGCTACGGAGCGTCTCGATCCCAACACAAGATAGGGGGTCACCGCACTGTACCAACTTTCTCTAAAAATGTCTAGAAATGACATAGCCCAGTAGTGCAGACAGCACCCGTCTACACTATTGTACATGCCCTAAAAACAGAGGGAACCAGATCCTCTTACTTTTCCCACCTTATGTTCTCTGACTTTCTCCCATGACACGTGGGTCCGGTGTGTGATGGGCTCCATTTGTCAGTGACCTAAAGTCAGAGGATCGCGTCTCAGCGTCTGCAGGCCGTTGCCGCCATAGTTTGCATGCATGGACTCTATCTGCACCGTTCCTTACGATCAAACGATCGAAAATGACGCAGGTGCATGGACGGGGTGTTTTGGCTCAATGTAACTGCATGCAACAACGGACACTCTCTACTGGGGCCCCGTTCACCAGCCCGGTGCATGCACGCCTCGTTTTTTCATAGTAAACAACGTGGCAGAAGAAGAAAAGATCGAGTGAACGTCACGTCGCATTTGCAGCAGCCCTACACGCCTCCTTTCAGAAACACAAGTCACGTCGCATTTGCAGCGACGCAGCCCTCCACGCCTAGTTTTTATAAGATAAACATCAATGCATATGCAGCGAGGCAGGATTTGGCGTGAGACTTTGGATTTCTTCTCTTCACCTCTTTAATACACGCATGCAACGTCAAATCACTTTGACTCCTACGCAGCTACGCGCTCTGTCCTACACCTACGCGGCTACGCCTGTTCTACACCTCTTTGACCATGCATCGACTGTACTTTCTACACTGCATCCTACGTTTCACATAGTTTGCTTCATCTACCCAATAAATTCACGTCTCATCGTGTCTTTAAATAGCCCATTTCACTCGATCCTCCTCCATCTTCTCATCACTCTCCAGCCTCTTTGCCTTCTCTCCCTTCAAGCCCCGAACACCATGTCTTCCTACTCTCTCCCCTCAAGCCCCGAGTCTGTCTCCGACGAGGACAACCACCCCAAGGCTCGGCCTTGGTACGAGCCCGACTGGACGCCGGAGGAGACGGGCCTCGTGCCCGTCGAATCTCCCAAACGGGAGCGATCGCCATCGACCGACGTCCCCGACAGCGACGAGCGCGACGCCGGGAACCTCTCCCCCAAGACGAAGAACCGCCTCCTCAAGAAAGAGGAGCGGCTGGAGAAGAAGGAGCTCGAGAAGGAGGAGAAGAAGGAGGAGGAGAGGGAGGAGAAGGCTTTCCGGGCCCGCATGAAGAGGGCCCGTGAGAACGACGTGGAGAGGTGGCAGGAGGCGAACCGCCGCGCCCGGATCGATGATGAGATCAAGATCAGGGCGGCGGAGTGGAAGAAGTAGGCCAACCGCCGGCGGTTGGCCGGACGGCCGGAAGGGCGCCCGCATGCATGCCGCGGGCGGTTAGGGTTTAGGGCTAGGCCCCCTTTTTTTTAATAGATGTAATGTCCGACGGGCCCCACTAAATATATGTAAAGTGGGGCCAATGATTATCCATATATATATATATATGTCCACTGTTTAATTATGTTTGCCAATTAAGTTATTTTTAATTCTATTTGCCCAAATAAAGTCAATGTTTATATTATATTTGTCCGAATGTTTAAATTATATTTGTCCGAATGTTTAAATTATATTTGTCCGAATGTTTAAATTATATTTGTCCAAAATTATAAATTTATTTTTGTCCAAATGTTTAAATTATATTTGTCCAATGTTTAAATTATTTTTTTCCACTGTTTATCCGTGCTAGTATACGTTGGGCCTCATTTAACATTGGGTCTGTCTTGGTTTTAGATGGGCCTGCCTGAACTGAACCTGAACTGGACTGAACACTGAACCTGCACATACGAACACTGAAAACTGAACTGAACACTGAAAACTGAACTAAACTGAAAACGAACTGAAACAAACAAAATCAGGGCTAGATTCCTGACGCATTTATTCCAAGTCTTAGCCATACTCAAATTGACCATGTCAAGCTAAGTACAACACTAACTACATTATTTTTGACTAATGATCTGCAAATACACAATTCCAAAAATAATTGCACATAAATAAAAAAATGCAGCCATCATATTGCTCTGCTTCTTTAGATTCACAAGCGTCTCCAGCTGTTTTGCCATCTTCTTGAACTCGTCCTTCTGCACCCCATTGTGCACCGTAGCAGATCCCAATTGCTCCACCGCCGGTAGCAAATTGGGCACATTTTTTTGTCCTCCTTTTGAATCCTCTTTATGTAGTCCTCAAGCCACTCGAAATGGTCACATGGAGGAACATCCTGCAAATACGAAAACCCAAATCGGATGAAAATTCAGGGAAAAAAAACGAAATTGACAGGGGGGAAGACAGATCTCACCTCCCCAAGCTGTTCTTTGCTCTCGCATTTCACATACTCGCGCCCGCGGTTGCCGTGCCTGTCGCTCCCGGTGACCCGCCGCTGCAGGGGCGCCGTCCGTGGGCAGTCAGGGCATCTTCCCATCGGAACTGGCCCGAAGCGCGGCCATTTGAAGTGGGAATCGGAAGCAGAGGTCGACGACATGCCGCCGGAGAAGAAGGGGACGCGCTGCCTGAGAAGCTCGGCTGATTTCCTGCTCACCGCCACGAGCTCCGCCGCGAGCTCCGCCGCTTTTAAACCGCCGGCCGCAAGCAACTGTCAACAGCTGGGGCCCACAAACTGCGCCAACGGTCAACAGTTGGGCCCACAGGCCGCGCCAACGGTTCTAAGATGGGTCCCACAGGTCAGGATTCTAACGGGGGCAGAAAGTAACGGTGGGAGCAGCCAAAGCAGTCCTTGCGCACTGACTAGGGGCAAAACGGAGGTCGATTCGGCGCTAGGGGTAAAACTAAGGTCGTGGTGCCAACTGAGGGCACCCTGTTAAATATCCCTAGTAAGTTAGACCAGTAACATCACCATGTTAGAGCATGGTTAATAATACAACCGGCTGCTGGGTATATATCATTGTCACGTCACATATAGTTAGCTTATAGTCAATTTGTACAATAGTTGGCTGTATGAAT
Organism: Alopecurus myosuroides; assembly: GCA_028641055.1. Lineage (NCBI taxonomy): Eukaryota > Viridiplantae > Streptophyta > Magnoliopsida > Poales > Poaceae > Alopecurus > Alopecurus myosuroides. The sequence goes on from CM054060.1 coordinate 24,031,801, forward strand.
GAAACACTTTATCAACATATGGCCCACTTTACAATCTCACATAGTGCCTAGAAGCACGTGCTATCGTGTGGAATAGTAACTATTTCTTTATTTATTTACTAGGAACTTCTTGAACCAATGGGCAGACTGCTTGGGGTACCGCTTCAGTCCATCGTTGTAGTCCACGAAGTTTAACCCGAACCGCACCGTGTATCCGCTGGACCACTCGAAGTCATCTAGCAACGACCATGCAAAGTACCCCTTGACGTTCGTGCCGTCCCTGTAAATGAGTACAAGCACGCATACGCAACACAATGTGAGGTGCAGAGGTAGTGTCACATTTGAAGATGGTTAATAGAGTTAGAGTAATTTATAGAAACTAAAACTTGTTCGGAGAGTTAGAGAGTGAAGAGTGTGCCCTGGTTCACCTTATGGCACTCAATAGGGCAAGCAGGTGCTTGTGGTGGTACTCTATCCTGGGGTAGTCCTTCAGGGCTTCCTGTAGTGGTATCCTGTTGTTCTTGACTTCGTCAACTCCTATTTACAGAGAATAAATATTTTCTTACGAGTTTGAGCTTGGGCATATGACTTATAAAATAGGAAAATATGCTCACCGTTTTCAGTTACATAGATGATCGGATTTCCATAGTTATCGTTGATATAAAGCAACAACTCACGGAACCCTCGAGGATAGACGTAGAGCCAAGTTGAAGCCGCCTACATGCGTGCATCTTATTTACCGAACCGAATCACCATATATATAATTTATTGATAAATACTATCTCCGTTCCAAAATAGATGTCTTCCATTTGTCCATACATGCATGTATGTAGACATATTTTAATGTCTAGATACATTGATGTTTGGACAAATGGAAGTCATCTATTTTGGAACGGAGGGAGTATATGGAAGAGGTACTCATTATGTCGAGAACTTCCAAGTCATGTACCTGAGGGCCTATTGGGACACCATTTCGGAGACCTGGAATACATAATTTAGAGATATTAATATAACTCGATAAAATATACCATGATATGATGTAAAATAATGATTGATAAAGACTAACAAAATTAAGATTACAGAGGTACATTACACCATGACTTAGCATGACTCACCAGTAAGATTAGCTTGAGCATCAGTATTGTAGCTCTTCTTCAAGCCATTTGGTGGAGGAAGATTACGAGCATAGCTCGAAGTGTAATAGTTGAGTCCAATAAAGTCGAACGCACCCTTGAGAAATTCAGATTGTTTTTTGCTGAACCAAGGTAAACGATTTCCAGCTAATTATCTCATGCTTACAGGGTAGTCTCCTCTAGCGAGCGGGTCCATAAACCTTCAAATGATTTCGTAGTAAGATTGATTTGCTAATTGATTTTATACCATGGCAAAGAAACTATGCATAAGTACAAAGGATAATTTACCATCCAAGGTTGAAATCAATGGCACGTTTTGCCGCATCATTCGGAGCTTGAATGGGAGAAGGGAACATACCAATCTGAGGTCAAAGTTATTCCAATATCACCCTTGTGAATGGCCTACATTTTGTTCATATTAGTTCATGAATGAATATAAATTTCTTAATACTCTAGGGTCCATTAACTTAGATATTGGAAAATAATTATTTCTCACCTGATATTTATCCTTGTACATTCGGACGGTCGTGGCATGAGCGAGAAGCACGTGGTGGCATGCTGTGTAAGGCTCTCTTCCTGAATCACCCGCATTGCATTTTCCCTGCTCCCATGGCGAGCACCGGCCTGGCGGCCATGCGCCACTTGCGTACCCTTCTACACAGAATTTTGTGGGCTCGTTGAACGTGATCCAGTGCTTCACTCGATCTCCAAATTCACTGAAGCACACGTCAGCATAGTCCTTGTAGTCATTTCTGCACCAGCTTATCAATCAGCTAGCTAGTTATAACGTTATGCACGCTGGCCTAACATAATAACATTAGCTGTGACGTACATGACACTACGATTAAGAAATCCTCCATATTTATCCTCTAGAGCCTGCGGACCGTCCCAGTGAAAAAGGGTTACAAATGGTTGCACCCCTGCAAATATTGAATGTATAATTTTTTTGATAATAATCGGGTGACAAAAAAGAATTGATCGCCTCCTCAATCTGGGCCGAAGCCATTGTATCACAAGTAATTTAGTGAATACTGTACACATATACCATTAGAAAGGAGCTCATCGATCAAATTATGGTAATACTTGATGCCTTCGATGTTGACTCCACCTGTTAGAGTTCCGGCTAATGCCAGGCAATCAGACATCAAGGTCGGCGTGTCAACACGAGATGGACATACAATTAGAATGATACGATACATATTCAAATAATAATGAAAAGAAGAGACATAAAGTATCAAGAGTACATATGGTCATACTAGGAAGAATTCGTGTCCACGAGATTGAGAATCTATATGCATCCATTCCCATATCTTTCATGAGGCGCACATCTTCCTGCATTATTTGTGTGTGGAAAGTTTGTATCAGTTCTAGTTCCTTTTGGCAGGATTAAAACTATCATTTAACCATATTTTCATTTCCTGTGATCTTCTATTTATATCTTATTTTGTGATCTTAATGTATAGTTTTATCATATATAAGTTACTTAAATATTCAAAGTTACCACGAAAAATCAAGAATGCTAAATTAAACACAGTATATCTACCTTGTAAAGATGGTAGGAGTCGACCGCTACGTCCCCGTTACTTCTGTCGGCTATTTTATCTACAAAAACATCTATTTGTTAAATAAGATATAATTCTATCAAGTGTACTTATTATATATGTAAATTTTGTTCAAAGAGGAACCTTGAATTATCTATAGTTTCACATCCATATTTACTACAGAGGTAATCACACCATTTCATGGATCAATAGACCAACTAGTTGTCAATTTACATTATAAATAATGACCAAATATTTTGCTAAAATGTACAAGAATAGTACTCCTTTTGGTTGTGCTTCAGAACACCGCTTCTTCAGAAATCTCAAATATGGATTCTAATCAATGGTGGTGAAAGTTACCCTTTGTGATCAAGTGTTCGATCTCTTGTAAAGTTTCATCTTCATTAGCTTTTAGTCACACAAATAAAAAATTATATGACGTACCAACCTCCGATCACGACTTCGTTAATTTGTGTAGTACTTATATTAGAAGGAAAGGGAATATACCCTCAAGTCCGTTATAATGTGTTCTCTTGTTTGTCCTTAACCCAAGATGAAGGAAAAAACTTCCATTATATGTGAATTTGTGAGGAAACTGGAATAAATTTTATAGTATCGATGGAAGGCCAGATATTCATGCCCATGAGAGTGTGGTAGTTATGTATGTGAGAACGAGGAAGCCCATTGTCAGTTGCCTGTGGTGTGCATGGAAATGATAGGATTTATCCAGAAACCATGTTGATGTATTACGTTACCAGAGAAGTATCAGATCTACAATGGTCATGATGCCATTGCATCACATCGTTTGTGCATCATGAGGCCAATATATAATAGCAAATGTGCGAAGTAATCTGAATTCTCATAAATACATACATATTGCAAAGTTATATTAGAGTTGTATAAAAGCATTCACCCTCCTTTAATTTTTCGACGAAACTTTGAGTTTTTTCATTGTTCGTTGTGCCTCGTATATGCTTCAACTTGTTCGATTTTGTTTGAACTAATGTAATGCGGTAATGGACTTTAACCAAAACCGGATCTCGGTTCTTCTTGTTAATAAGGGATCAACATAATACGAAGTATAAATAAACTAACTGAAAATTATTTGCATACAAGGATATCAAGGAGGACCCTTAATGGATAATCTTAAAATCGAAGAATTATTTTACTCAATAAATGGTTGTTTATGCTACTAAATGAGCATGCGTATGGCATTTGATTGATAACAAACATGTGACATTACCTAAAAAGATGTTAGAACTGGGAGTGAAGCCTACATATTCTCCATTCTAGAAGAACCTCGTAAAAGTTCAAGAGGAGTTTTCATCCATGCGTAATTTATTGTTAAAAATGGACCCAAACAAAACTATATTGTGATTGTTGGCTTGAAGCGACACGCCTATGAGTAATGCAGCAGAAGCATGCCACATCTATTGTGTCGGATATATACCAAATAGGGGTATAGAAGATGGTAGATAAAGTGCCGGATTACCAGGGTGGCCTAAGTGGTAGTGGGCTCAGGTCCATTAGGCGGCCCAGTAACCCGATGCACAGAAGCTGGATTCTAGAAGAACCCGGATCACGGCCCAGGTGATCTGGCTTGGGGGAGAAGACGGATTCCTTGCTTTCCAAGTTACAAGTTACCGTAGTCCTCTAGGTTTCCTATTCTGTAAGCCCTAATCCGGCTATTATATAAAGCCGGACGGGAGATAGATAAAAAGAGAGAGAAGAATAACAGAGAAGCTCTACGCCAACTCGCCGAGAAGCTCATCCTCGCCGAGTAGCTTAGATCTAAACCCTCACATTGTAACCCTGTTTACAGGCTTTAGTCCTGATTAGTGAGAAGTGCAGGAGTAGGCACGTCGTACTGTCGCGACGTACCGAATCTGGGTAAATCCTGTGTTCTGTATTCACTACGCGATCCCGTTACCCCACGTCTCTACCGTAGTCTCATGGCACCCCCGTCTATGAAAACTACTACGATGTCTCGACAGTTGGCGCCCACCGTGGGGCAAACGACGTCAGGCGTGAAGTTCCGATCTGGGATACTTGGCGGAATCGGAAGATCAATCACTGTCGGAAGCTTGGAATTCAACGATGATGTCGGACGCTTCCTCGACAACGGATCCTACATACCGGCGCAAAACCACCTGGTAAGTGCCTGCGTGTTACCGATAGGATCTGCTAACATCTTTATCGGACTAACTGCAGAAGCAATGGGGTTTTGCGGTGGAAGCAAATTTATTCCACCCGCCCTATACCCAGTCGAGGATGACTATGATACCGGATTCTTCTCAGATCGCCGACAAAAAAGTGACACACACTTTATCGGCATGGTGCAGTCCGAAGTCGCCGAAAACACGGATGACGGAAATCCCGTGCAAGAGGCAGACAAAAACACACCCGTCACAGCAACGGAAGACCCGACACCCGTCATACAGGCGGAAGATCCGACATCCGCCAACGAGACGATGAACTCGGAAGCAGAATCCGTACTAGCCGCCATTGAGGCGAGATTAGAGTCGGAAAACAGATCAGAGGATTTTGATTCCGAAGACGAAGACGCGGACGCCTTCGAAAGAAAAGTTAAATCTTTTCAAGAGGGATTCCATGAAGTGCTAATGGCGAAACCGGCTGATACCACGGACGCCGGCAGCCCGGAAAGCCCTAAAACCCCTCCGCTAGAGGAAGAGAGAGAAGACGGAGAAACTTCTCCGGTATTCCCCAATGTCAAGGAGATGACAGAAGATGAACCTGTCAAAAAAACCCCCTCTTCCAAGAAAAAGCACCGTGCTGCCAAGAAACTCCAATACAAAATCCGGAAGAAAAAATCAGCTGATCTCGCTGATGAAAACCTGGAAGTTGGAGATGCTAGCAGAACGAAGCCCGCGGAGAAGAAATCCAAAGAAATCACTGCTCCGCCAATGACGGAATAGGAAGAGCAAGAGCTATTGCAAACACCAGTGGGACCAGATGAACCCCCTGAGATGCTGGAAGCCAGGAGACAAGCTTTCCAACGGCAACAGCAACATCTACTCAGATCTCGGCAACATCTCCAACAAACCCATAATGACATCAAGGTCATGAAGGAAGAAATAGAGGAGTATGAAAGAAAGAATAGATCCGCGTTAAAACCTACTAGGTTACCCGGAATCGCAAGACCGGAAGAACTGCCGCCAAAAGAAAGGTTCCATAACCCATCTTGGCAAAAGCAGGTAAACGGCAAAGATGCCAGAGGCGAACCAATTTATAAAACCGCAGCAGAAAACGCGGAAGCAGCGTTCGCCATCCTGAACAATGATCTGTACTCCAACGGTGAAAAACTTCAAGGGGTGTATGCTTTCCTAGGAAAAGCATTGCAACAACAACAGCGGGCTCAAGAGCGATCAGGAAGACTGCAGGATAACTCCGCCCTATGCAAAACAGCTACTTGCGCCGCTGGAGCACCTGGACCGGAAGAACCCGGGGATTCAGACAATTCAAAGGATAAAAAAGAGGATCCGAGAAAAGACAAGAAAAACCCCGACAACCGGGATGCAGCGTCTAGGACCGGATCCCATCTCCCGAAAGATGGACATAAACCCCATGATCGGGAAGACAAACACCGGAACGACGGCAAAATAATGCCACCTCCGAGAAACCTAGCTGAGAAAGCTGGAAGATACGATATACCTCACAGGCGTGAGAGATCCCGGACACCTCCTAAGGACAAAGAAAGGCACAGGAGCAGAACTCCGCCTAATCCAAAAGGGCGTGACCATGGAAGAGATAGAAATAATCCCGGAAAAGCGCGTCCGCGCAACAATTGAAGAGAAAGCATCAGATCCCCTTCTGTCCATTCAGCCGGAAGATATTCTGCACACATTGATAGAGCAGAAAAGGATGATCTATACTTTGGTCCTAAGTGTTTTACTGATAGGATCCGAAGAATAACCCTGCATTCTGGCTTTGCCAAGGTCGGTCCAACGTACCAGAAATACACCGGCAGCACAAACCCGGATACCTGGCTCTCAGACTACTATACAGCCGTCCAGATCAACAATGGGACAGACCTGGAAGCTGTCAAGTTTCTTCCCCTAATGTTGTTGGACGGAGCCAGAGATTGGATCAATGGATTACCATCAAGAACTGTCGACAGCTGGGATGATATGGCTAGAGTATTCACTCAGCATTTCCGGGGAACGTACAAACGCCCGAACAACATCAACCAGCTAAACCGTTGCACGCAATTTGAGGATGAACCATACGTGGATTTCATCTCCAGATGGACAGCAATGAAGAATAGTTGCTCTGGAGTAACTGACGTACAAGCAATGAATGCTTTCGTCAATGGCCTAAAACCCGGACTCGTACCGTTCATGGTCGGTTCCAAAAAGCACAAAGATCTCGGATCTATGCTTACAACCGCCAATGAGCACGCCGCAGCCGAAGACGACATCAGAGCAAGAGGAGGCAATATCGAATCACTGATACTTGCCAAGAAGACCCCTCGTTCTGACAAAAAAGGAACTCCAGAAACAACGACGAAACCCAAAGAGGTCAACATAGCCTTTAGGGGAGAAAAGGGGAATAAGTGGAAAGGACGCAACCCAGATCCAATCAACTACACTCCAGAGGAGTGGGAGAGGATTAAGTGGAACCTTGTGTCCACCACTCGCAATTTGGGAAACCCACCCATACAAACGCGCAATGCCGGCTGAATAAGCACATGAAAGGCAGTGCAGGAGCCGGAAGTAAGGGGAAGGGTTCCAAAAGGAAACCCGCCAAACAAAAGCCAGAAGCTGACAAAGAAGACAGTGAATCGGACACTGACGAAAAAATCCAGGAACAACAGCGTAAGGGCGAACCCAAATTTCCGAGAGTTGATGGAGAAGCAATGCTAACTTTCTTAGCAACTCCGTCAGCAAAGGTGGCCAAAAGAACACTTCGAGAAATAAACGCGGTTGTTCCGGCAACCCCGAAATTCTTGAAGTACTCCAACACACCGATAATCTGGGATCAGTCTGATCATCCCAGAAATATCCCTGAACCCGGCACACAAGCTCTTGTTGTAAGCCCTATTGTTCAAAACACTAGGCTAAGAAGAGTGCTGATGGATGGAGGATCCAGCATTAATATAATGTACCTGGATACACTGAAGCATCTGAAGATTTCCGAGTCTCAGCTTAACTACAACAACATACGCTTCCATGGCATTGTTCCTGGCAGGCAAGCACGATCCCTAGGAGAAATTTCCCTAGATGTCACCTTCGGAGATAAAGATCACTTCCGGCAGGAAAAAGTATCTTTCGAAGTAGTGCCGTTCGAAAGCGTGTATCACGCAATACTCGGACGTCCAGCTTTCGCCAAATTCATGGCAAGATCTTGTTATATCTATAACAAGCTGAAGATGCCAGGACCCAAGGGAGGAGTAATCACCATAGCCGGTGATTTCAAGCTGGCAAACGAGTTGGAGAAAGAAAACGCCATTTGCGCTCAGAGAGTCATAGCAAAGGAAGAACTGAAGGAATTAGCCAAGGAGGTATCGCCGTCAGAAATGCCGGCAGGAAAAGAAACCCGGAAGCCAACAGACAGCTTCAAGGCGTCCGAGAATACAAGACAGGTAATCCTAGATCCCAAAGATCCGACAAAATTTGTCGTCGTAGGGACTGGGATGACTGACAAATTGGAAGGCGAGCTCATCAAGTTCCTCCGTGAGAACTGGGATATTTTTGCCTGGTGTCTAGCTGACATGCCAGGCGTACCCAGGGAACTTGCTGAGCACCAACTCAAGGTTATTCCTGGATCAAAACCCGTCAAACAAGGTCTCCGTCGATTTGACGGAAGAAGACGGAAGGCTATTGGCAAGGAAATTATCCGGCTTTTAGCAGCGGATTTCATCAAGGAAGTAATCCATACTGACTGGTCCGCAAATCCGGTATTAGTACCGAAGAAAGACACTACTGCTCTTAGAATGTGTATAGATTACACAGGTTTAAACAAGTTGTGTCCGAAAGATAGGTTCGCGTTACCGCGAATCGATCAAATAATAGACGCCACTGCAGGCTCCGATCTTTTATGCTTTTTGGATGCATACTCCGGGTACCACCAAATACGCATGAAAAAGGAAGATCAAATCAAGACTTCTTTTATAACCCCGTACAGGACGTACTATTATGTAACCATGCCGTTCGGCCTGAAGAACGCAGGTGCAATCTACCAGCGCTGCATGCAACGTTGTTTGCACAGTCAGATTGGCAAAAACGTCCATGTTTACGTGGACGATATTGCTGTCGTAACCAAGGAAAAAGATACACTCCTTGAGGATTTGCGAGAAACTTTCGAAAACTTGCGCACCTACAAGATGAAGCTGAATCCATCTAAGTGCGTATTCGGGGTTCCCTCAGGAAAACTTCTGGGTTTCATCGTTTCTCACAGAGGAATAGAAGTTAACCCGAAAAAGATCAAGGCAATCTTGAACATCACGAAACCTACGTGTGTAAAAGATGTCCAAAGATTGACGGGTTCTGCCGCAGCTGTCAGCAGATTTATTAGTCGACTGGGGGATAAAGCCTTACCACTCTACAAGCTGCTGAAGAAATCCGACAAAGTCAAGTGGATTGCGAAAGTCTGGAAACGTCTAGCAAGTTATGTCCCTTTCCGTACTAAGTTCAATTCTATGTAAACATCTTTTGAGATCATGAAATAAAGTTGTCGGAATTCTGATTACATGTTTTACAAGTTCAATAAGTGCAAAGCATGTTTCTACCTCATCTATTTCCCAATGATCTTACAAACTACTCAATGTTAACCCGAATTGTGCTTGCGTACTCGGAGTTAAAAAACTGAATGATTTTTCAGCCTGCTAACGGCTAAAGGAAACTTGAATTGCCTGCGCGCCCAAGTTTCATTTAAATTTTTTTTCTTTGTTGTCTCTAAGCATTATCTGATTGTGTATGTGTTGGGTTACTGGAACTAGTTAGTAAAAATGCCTTTAGCATGATCCATGTTTTCGAGTTTTAAACTGATTGGTTCAACCCGGTTACTCGACATGACGATTCATATTGCTATTTGAGCCATTTCAAACACTAAGGACAGTTAAAACATATACACCAGCGAACTTAGAAGATAAAGGAATAATAAAATCCGAAAAACTTGCAAAGAATTTCACAATTAAAGACTGCAAAAGGCGGAGTTTTCATTAAATTAGAAGCATTACAATTCGAGTTACATTTTAAAAGTACAGTAATGCTCCTATTGTCTATTTTTGCTATCCAGGTTTAAGGAAACCCTTCAAGCATCCGATTCCTCCTCGCTGCTGTCGTCCTGGGGGGCTTCAGGAACTTCTTCCTCCGGGTAATTAATGGAGAGATTCACCATGCAAGCAATCTGGGTAGCGTGGCCTTTGATTGCATCAAAGATCGCATTTCGTTGGGCTTTCGTGTATCCTTGAGGGACACCGGTGGCCACGCGCCAGGATTTTGCACCAGGGTAGTGCATACGCATTAAGCCAAGAGTCATGCGTGCACCACCCCGTGCAGCGGAGCGAAGGAAAGATTCCCTGGACTCCGCCACCTCCATGATAGAACGCAGAAGTTTTTCAACTTCCGAGAACTCCCCAGTCTTGGAGGGAAGAAACTTGTTGATCAGTTGCATGCAAGCAACCCTGATCGAAGTCCAGGTCTTTTCAAAAACTCGGATTCTTTCAACCCGAGAAAGATCTGTATTATCCACTGTTTGGTAGCAAAAACCAACCAAAAAGTTTAAGTACCAAAAAGGAAGAAAAAATACAAACTGAATGGTAAATGTATAATTAAACTTACCAACAAGTTTGTCGATCTCGGAAGTTTCCTCCTCACGCAGGCTCAGAGCAGCTTCCAGGCGTTCAATGGTGGCCCGGTCTTTCTCTGCTTGGGCGGAAGCCTGGATTGAGAAACCCCAAGTGCTAAGTTGCTGGCTTCCAGATCTTCTTGTGCTTTCACAAGATCCTTGTGAAGCTCAACATTTTCCTTGCGGAGAATTTCGGCATTGCCAGAATCTTCAGCGGCTTTCTTAGCCTGAGCCAAAGCAGCTGAAAAGAAAGGAAAAATCCGAGTTAATAATATTCCCAGAAAAAGTACTTAGACAAATGCCTGAATCGGAAATTTCAGAGGAAAAATGCTTACTTGTTGCTTCCGACAGTGCGAGCTGAGATGAAGCCAGCTCCGCCTCTCTCTCCTCAAGAATGGAAAGAAGATTCCTAACTTCCTTGTTCTTGATCGAGAGCTTGTTGAAAACCGCCACGTTAATGGCTTCGGCAGTTTGCTAGAACACGGCAAGGAAAAGAATAATTAGAAAGAATCAAGGTAAAAAGCATGCATTTTATTTAATGCTTGGGGGCTAGAGATACATACCTGGCTCATGCGTTGCAAACCTGCCAAGTTCTCAGTGAACTCCTTTGCGTACTCCGCAAAGAGAGTTCTGGCCATGCTTAGACCGTCATTGATATGCTTGAAGTCCTTGTCGAATTTGGGAATTTCTTCGTCAAAAGACCGAGAAGATTTTCCCGCATCCGGAGCCGCCCTTTCCCTCGTGTCAGATTTCGACACAACGGGCTGGCTGGTCTCCAGTGGTTCGGGGGGGTGGCAGCGCGCTCTTCGGCCATTGAGGACGATGAGTCCAGAGGAATGGCAGAAGAAGGATGGGCGCCTCGGCTGGACAAGGCCTTGCGTCTTTTCAGCTTCTTCGGCTTCAGGTTGGAAGGAGCCAGGCTAAAAAACCAGAAACCCGGAACACGTTAACTTTCCGAAGACGAAAGAAAATCTTCGACAAGTAACAAAATAACCCGGATGAAATAACCTGGAAGTGGCGACGGGAACTCCGTCAAGGTTGATAACTTCCTCAGAGGAAGGAATCTTCTTTCGCTTACGCCCACATGTAGCAGCGGTGCGAAGCGCGTCCAGCTCAGCCTCGGAGGCCAATTCCGAGTCTAGAACTTCAGTAATCTATTAAAAAGAAAAATAAGAGTTATGAGCGAGAAAATCCGAGAAAGAATGATAAAGTTCTACCCAAATGACGGAACATACCTTGGGAGCCGGATTGTCGGCCGTATACATTGGCCGACTCGCTTCGTATTGGTCGCGTGATGCGACCAACTGATTGATGCGCCGTCGAAGCTCCTTTGCGGGCCAATCTTTGATGGTTGTCCGCATTGGGTCCTTGGCTCCCGTGTAGTCGCAAAGAAGGCGACCACCATGGTTGGCCAACGGCTGAATCCGTCTATTCAACCAGCATAAGACCGTGTCCATGCCGGTCAAAGGTGGAGTGGAGGAGGTGAGCTTAGCGATGCGCCGCTTGATCCTTAGAAGATCAGGCGGCAGAACCTGGACGGCTTCCGTTCCCCAGTTATCTTGGGGAATAGCCGCAGAGTTCGAGAAAGGAGGAACCCCGATGGCCTTCGTTGGAAAAGGCACATCGGGGTGGTAAAAGAAGGAACCCGTCCAAAATTTGACGGATTCCGACGTCTTGATCTTGGGGAACCAATCTTCTCTGAATCTCCGAAGAGTAAAAGAGATGGTTCCGCAAGTCGGGAGTGCGCCCTCCGAAGAGTTCCGCTTAACCCCGAAACAATACGTCCAAAAGTCTAACCTAGGTTCTAAGCCTAAGTAACCTTCGAACAAAGCCTGGAAGCCGGCCATGTAGAGGATGGAATTGGGTGGCAGGTTGTGGGGCTGGATGTTGTAATGGGAAAGAATTTGGAGGAAGAAGGCGGAAGGTGGAAGGCCCATACCTCGAAGAAGATGGGAGGAGAGGAGAACTCTTTCGCCGTCTTTCGGCGTTGGTTCGTTCTCGTCCTCAGGAAGACGCCACTTCCCCTTAAGGACCAGGCCCTCCTTTTCCATGTTTGGAAGGAGAGCCGGAGGAATGCTACAGGAAATCGAATTGCCTGCAGATTCCGCCTCTTCATCCGCTCCGGCGGTGGCGGAGGCGGCAGCTTGCGCGGCGGCGAGCTCGTCACCGAGGAGCTGAATCTTCTCCTCCGCCGTTTCAGGGGCAAACGGCCGGGAAGCTGCGGAGCTCGCGCCCGCAACGTCCGCGGCGGCGGAAAGGTTCTCTCCGCCCGCCGCGAAGGCCGCGGTTTTCTCCGGCTCGTCGCCGGCGTGCTTGGGTGACCCTAGTTGTGGATCTAGGTCACCGATGAGGTCGTCGATGGCGGCGCGAGTGGGCGAGGACGGCGAGGCTGCCATTTCCTGGCGGCGCGTTGCGTTCCGGTGTGCTTTGGAGGCTAGGTGCGCTCGGGGCAGTGCTTCGCTCGAAGAGCTCGTTCGCGTCAATGGCGTGGACAGTGAGGAGTGCGGAAGGTTTTCGATGGGGACGAGGATGGCTATTTATAGCTAGAAATCCGTCAAGATACGTGCCAACGGCTATTTGACCGTTGGATGTTTAACGCGTGTCACTCGCCGGAAAATCCGGGAAATAAAACGACAGGGAAATAATGACTATCTCCTCGTTTCTCCTGAGAATCTGTCAGAGATACGTTGCAGGGTTTCCCGCGTGAAACCCAAACGTCCCTTGCGTCAGCATGATTTAGGCGCTGACGTAAGGAGTTCCTTTTCCGCGAAGGATCGTGAGAGAAAAGCCGGATTTTCAGGATTCCGAGTTTCATGTTACCATCTCTTTCAAAAGAAGAATAAGAAGAATCAAGACTGCTGAATCAATATTTCTCGGACAAAGTATATTTGGCGAAAGACGGAGAATCAGAGTTTTAATCCTTCTTGGGGGCTACTGTCGGATATATACCAAATAGGGGTATAGAAGATCTTTACTATTAAATGGGAGTTCGTACGTTGGTAGGTCTCCGCACCATCGTCCGCTCCGCTCGTAGTCTCGCACGCTCGTCGCTATCATGCGCATGGGCCAAGCCCAAAGTAAACCCAGCGAAACATTGAGACGAGAGAAAACAATCCCCCGTGCGTACAGGAATTCCTCCCGTCCCCGTTTAACTCTCGTCGCTCGCTAGGGTTAGCGCGCCGGTGGCCGCCACCACCGACGCCGGCCACCACTCACCTAGCAATCGCTCTCATCTCCTACTCTCCTTGTCGTTCCCTCGATCCAGTGCTCCTCCTGGTCTCATTCCCCACAGACGCGTGAGGCGAGGGTCGTGTACTTAATGGCCCTCCGCCGCTCCCCTGCTCCTCTACTATTCAGTAACAAGTTCCACTTGGAATTAAGAGTTCAATATTTTTCGTTGTAGGCTGATCCCATCCTATCATCTGTGTTTATTGTAGAAAAGGCCAGATTTTGTGTGTGTGCTTGCCTGCGCGTATTTAGGACTGCTTTCAATGCCAGAGAGTGGCAACCAGGAGCTGATCCCAAAGAAAAGTAAAAAAAAAAGTCTTGTAACCTCATGATTATTCTACTATTCTAACTGATCTGTTCTAGCTGATCCCATCCTATCTATTTTTTTTCGTTTAGTCTGAATATGTAAGGTTGTGCACTGATGATACCGGTATCAATGGGCCTCTCACTTCTGATTGATACTTCCGACAGTCAATGTCCGATCTCGTCAGGTGGTGAACCAACAACCAGAAACCCGACAAAATGATTTACATGTTGGACAGGTATCTTACATGAATTCGTCGCATAGCAATACTCCTGAACAATTGATTTGATAGCGCTTAATCATGTGCAGTTGGCATCAATTTTTATTATGAGCTTTGTTTCTGTACCACTTAATTTGAATTTCAGTTACTTATGTGATTGAAGTCTATTCTTGATTTTTTTATGTTACTGAAGTCTAGCAGGTTTAGATTATAGCCTGAAACATGTTCAGGCAACCAAAGTCGATCTTGAACTACTATAAAACAAACATTCATGTGATTTGTTCTGTAAAATGCATGATGTCAGCTTTATTTCAGTTCTATCTAATAGCACTATGAGCTCCAAGTTAAAGATGGTCCGCCATTGACCTTGATTTAAGCATAACTGTGTTCCTTCTCCTACTAGGGTATATTTGAAGCCTCTCTCGTTGCTGAACGTCATCAGATCTTGTTGGGGCATCATCAAATAGGTGGGGCGCTGCAGGATACCAAAGGCTTTGAAGAAATAGCTGACCCCAAAGGAAATATTGCACTATCTAGACCAACGGATGTCAAGAAGAGTAAACAACAGGAAGAGGTAAAGCTACGGAGGAAACCTGAATGTAACTGCCCGAAAATGAATTTTGATGCAGGTTTTTATGACGAGCTATGGAGGAAATCTAAATGTAACTGCGCGAAAAAGATGAATATGTGCAAACAAAGTAGCTCATGAACTAGCGCGTTTAGGCCCTGATGTGTCGAGGAAGCAAGTGTTGTTTTATTCTTTTCCACCTTGCGTGTCAGAATTAATCAAACAAGAATGCGTTTCTTACTTGTTAATGGTAGTTTTCTTAGTTGAAGATTTTGCATACGTGTTACAGTTCATTAAATATGTTTTTTTTGCTTACTTTTAGATTCTTATGCAACAATGCATTGCCTATGCTTAGTTATGTTGATCAGTCAATTTTCTTAGATTTAGGTTTTGTTGAGGCAGCCACTTTCAGGGATCATTATCTTATTTCCAGTTAACTCAATTGCCTATGCTTACGTGATCAATTACCTATGCTTGTGATCAGTAAGCAACAAGGAAAGAAATTGTGTGATTACAGTTAATTGGTATCTTTTATAAAAGCACTTTTGAAGGCAGGGAACCCCAAAATACCTCCACAAGTGTTGTTGATAACATGTACTTGGAGTTACTTGGTCTGCAACATTTCATTGACTGAGCAGTGATTTTTTATCCAGTTTTTTTTGTTATCTTTTAACTGATGACATAAGTGTGTGCTTGCTTGTGCAAACAATTATCAGGTGCAAGCACGAGCTGGGGTTATCTGTTAAGAAAGGAGGCTGTTAGCATAGGCTAATTATTTAGTGAAGCACATTATTGCTGTCTTAGACCCTCGAGCTACCGAGAATGGTTAGCGGAGAGCGCAACGGTTTGCTCAGGTTGCCGAAAAGCTACCAGGAATCCATAAACTTAGCCAGGACTCTCTTCTACAAACATTGTACTACATACCGTACTTTAGGAAGGTCTGAATTAACGCATCATAACGTTGTAGACATTATTGTTTTCTATCCTAGCCGATTAACTGAGGTATTCTTGCAGGCTGTCTATCATAAGCCAACCACTAAAAATAACATGCCATCTAGAAGTATTCCCTTGGCTCTGGAAAAGCCTTTTCTACAAACTTCAGTACAGTGAAAACAGTGTAGCTACCAAAGAGTTGACCAAATATTTTGGATGGGACACATGTAATTCCTTCATGCAGGGTCATGTACAAGAGCTCAGTGAGTTCTCTGCGAGAAACTCAAAGATAAGATGAAGGTAACCATCCAAGCGGCAGAGCAGCAACTCCCCGAGGACCAGCTGTACATGGCTCTCGTTGACGCAAGGGACAAGGAGGATGGCGACCCGCGGGCCTTCAAGCTGGTGGCGTGCGGACGCAAGTTATTTTTGATTGCCAGTACTACCATATGAAGGAAAGGTATGGTTTTAAAGTTGTTGTGGAAGAGCTATTTGGTTATTATTCTTACAATATATTCTTAGTTGTTTTAGCTTCTAATATAGATTAACTCATAGTAGCTTTCCCGTAAGATATGTGATTCAAGTAGAGCAAAGTGCAGGTTTAACATCAGTGTAGATTGTAGGATAGCATTCATATGAACTGTTGGTTTCCTTGTTAAAAAATGATGGGTCCAAAACGATAAACATTAGTTATACTTGTTTCCAAGCAATGTACCTCTACCATTGTAAGCTGACAACAGCTTGAATTGACAAATATTCTATTGGCTATATTTATAGTCTAGCTAGCGGATAAGAAATTCTCTGGCTAGAAACAAATTGTACATGCAGATTTGACTCCATCACTGCAGGCGTCTCTAGCCTTTGCCGGTACATTGTATGTTGATAAACCCTAGCACGAAAGAACACGGGGAGAAGGGGTGCGGACCTCTTGTCAGTAAAGGGAGAGGCCTGGGCATTGAGGATCTGTTGGCGATGAGAGAATTTTCATGACGAGGAAAGACGGTCTGAGGTTCTCATCATGAGAAGAAATCGTGAATGTGTAGTAGAGAACCGATTGAATTAGATGTGTGAGTAATTTTTTTTTTGGAAGTCGGTGGTCCAGCCGTTCATTCATTGATGTGCGAGTATTTTTTTTGAGAAAGTGGAGTCGGTGTTATACGATTTTTTGAAAGCCCCTTTGGATTGGTGACAAATCTAGGATTCCCCATGTGTAAATATCCTACTAATTGGTGACAAATCTGGGATGTGCTAAGGGAGCAACGTGAAGGATAAAGGAGATACAAGGAGGAAAATTGGAGGATGGTTCCTCTTTCAGATTTGGAAATGAGATAGTATCATCAATTATAGCTTTTCAACATTTACGACATACAGTTTACTCCCTGAGTCAACTATGTGGTTGGTAGATGAACATGTACCGCTCATGTGTCTCCTCGCTTCTGACCAATTTCAATGATAACTCAATATACGAGGAGCTATTCGGTGTGCCTTGTATCCGTTCTTCAAAGTAAGTCGTATAGATTATTTAGTCAAAAATCAATATATAGTAAAAGCTTGACCAACCATATAAACTAACAGACTTAACAAAGTACATTTTTATACTTCCCATCAGCCATATTCGTTGTCGCTTATTTAGTAGAACTGTACAGTAAATCAGCAACAATTCATATAGATAGTAGGTAGTATGTTTAAGTAAATCTTGTGAAGGAAAATTTGATATTGTTGGATTAGAAAATAACTTTTCTAACGATATCAATTTTCTATAAAATAATTCTTCCGTAGTTGTACTAATTGTTTGTCAAACATAAATATTACAAAATGTGTGCATCTTTTTCATAGAAATTGTTTTGAGTAGTTCCATTGACATAATTGTAATTTGATGAATCATGTGACTTTGTTTAAACTCGCAAACTTGAAATTGGTTGAATGGTCAATTACTCAGATGTTTTATTTAGAGCGCGAGTTGAAACAACGTTGCGAGGTAGGAGAGGAAGATAATACATTCTCCTCTTATAAGATGAGGTTAAAAAAATGAGCCATTTGTGAAAGAAAATGACCATCGATATATTTTTACGGCTACAACGCCCGTAGCAACGCACGGGCATTTAACTAGTGGTAGATAAAGTGCCGGATTACCAGGGTGGCCTAAGTGGTAGTGGGCTCAGGTCCATTAGGCGGCCCAGTAACCCGATGCACAGAAGCTGGATTCTAGAAGAACCCGGATCACGGCCCAGGTATTCTGGCTTGGGGGAGAAGACGGATTCCTTGATTTCCAAGTTACAAGTTACCGTAGTCCTCTAGGTTTCCTATTCTGTAAGCCCTAATCCGGCTATTATATAAAGCCGGACGGGAGATAGATAAAAAGAGAGAGAAGAATAACAGAGAAGCTCTACGCCAACTCGCCGAGAAGCTCATCCTCGCCGAGTAGCTTAGATCTAAACCCTCACATTGTAACCCTGTTTACAGGCTTTAGTCCTGATTAGTGAGAAGTGCAGGAGTAGGCACGTCGTACTGTCGCGACGTACCGAACCTGGGTAAATCCTGTGTTCTGTATTCACTACGCGATCCCGTTACCCCACGTCTCTACCGTAGTCTCATGGCACCCCCGTCTATGAAAACTACTACGATGTCTCGACATATTGATTTTTCTAAATATAACAACGTTGAATGTTAGGGTTCGACATACACTATCATGTGATAAAAGGATCTCATGGATTTACCACGTCCAGATGTTCATGAATCTTCTCTCTATAACGAATCAGATGCTTCCTAGTGGAACCTTGATGTCTCTTCAATGTTTTCAATTAAATCCATGTATTGACATTTCATTTTGATGCTTGAGGTTTCTGTGATTTCAAAAATTCGGATTGCTAACTAGGTATAGTTGTTCCTCACTAAAAATAAATTGACTATTTTCATTGGGTTGGTAACATGAAACGGATTTTTTTTTCTATTGTGATGAGACTATTTAACACCAATTTTTAACATGTTCTTGTGTGCTTTTTTTATGCAAAACATCGCATGTGGATTTCAACGTAACCCCTCTGGCTAATATTTCGAATATGTGTGGAACTAACTGTGGGGGTGGCTAAGCAACTAAATGATTGTATCCTAGTGGGTGCGAGTGCTTTATGTTGGGTTATTTCAAATTATTGTAATTATTGTGTTCTTAGCAACAATGCAAGATCTTCCGACTTGTTCAGGTTATCCAAAGAGCTATATATTTATCCATGACATGAATTAACAGAAGCTAGAGAGCCTTTGGAAAGTTTGTGCAACTAACAGGGCTGGCTTGCGGTTTACCAATCTGATTGGTAACACATATGTGTTGCACGTAATCATATTTCACATGTAATAGACTTTGTGTAACACGGTTTTTTAATCATTGTGCTATAATTAAACACTAGATTTCTTTGCAAGATGTTCTTTTGTGCTGGGCAATGGGCAATCAGTGCGGTTTTGGGAAGATATTTGGCTGGGTGACAATGCGTTGGCACACACATATCCTGCTCTCTATAGTATTGTACGGAATAGGAATGTTTCGGTAGCAAGCGTGTTGTCGAACAATCCTCTTAATATTTAGTTTAGGCGGTTTATTACCGGCAATAGGAGAGTTCAATGGCTTCTATTAGTTGAGCGTCTAATGAATGTGTCATTATCCCAAGATGATGATTCTTTTAAATGGAATTTAACACCTAACGGGGTGTTTTCTGTTAAATCTTACTACGCTGATCTTATGCATGGTTCTACAAGATATTTACGAAAATATTTGTGGAAACTAAAGATTCCGTTAAAAATAAAAAAATTCTTGTGGTTTGTCAACAGAAAGGTTGTTCTTACCAAGGATAATCTGGCCAAGCGAGGGTGGGTGGGCGACAAAAAATGTGTTTTCTGTTGTGCGGATGAAACAGTGGAACATCTTTTTATAACCTGCTCATTTGCTAGAGATATTTGGCGGCTAGTTCATTTTACATATAGTATTTATCCACTGTCTAGTATAGCGAATATGTTTGGTGGATGGCTACATGGGATGGATTCTAAAACTAAAACACTTGTTCGGATAGTCATGTCAGCTGTTTTATGGGCTATTTGGAACTGTCGCAATGATATTGTTTTTAACAAGAAACCTATTGCTCACTTCTTACATGTTATCAACAAGGTGGTCTTTTCTATCCATACTTCGTCCTTCCTGCTGGCTGCCAATCAGCGAGGACTTATGGATACAGGATGTGCTCGATGATGGCGGTCGTTCGGGCTATCTACAGCTGGGTTGGGTGGCTTAGCCACCAACGCATCGATGCTTAAGGCTTTCTTGTTCCGATGGTTGTTTTTTGTCGCAACTTTGAGTGGTTCTAAATTTTTATGGGGAGTACCCCGGATGTTAACTTTTCATTAATATAAAACCGGCTGTGTGCATCAGTTTGATGCAGAAGCTGGGACCTAAGGGTTTCCATTTAAAAAAAAATGGTGCACATCAATCGACATATAGGCTAGATGTCTTGCCTCTATTTTTTATAAAACAAATCGGTCATGTGCATCAGCAGCCACACCTAGCCTGCTCAATTCATTGATATTTGGAATCTCATGAATTGTATTGTTAACCTTGGCCTAAGCACCTACAACTCCATAAGCTCGAAGTGGACATCGTTGCTAGGTATTGGCACATCACCGTTGTATCTTAGTTTCCTGGCGGGCACCATAAGTTGAACGGTACTAAGGCTTGAAAGACTAAGAAGAACCCAAGCATCAACTCTTCTTGTGGCTCATTTCTTCACCAAGATTCCTCATGTAGGATGTTCTTGCGTTCTCTGGGCGGTTGGGCAATTTCATCTGGCATTTAAGGCTCTACAATAAGCGATCCTTATGTGCCAGTATAGCACTACAATCTTAACAATGTGAAAACCGTAAACTATTAACTTGTTGTTTTTCCACCACACCACGAAAAAATAATGCATTTTTATATGACATAATATAGTTATTTTAAACCTTTTTAAGTTACATACATATGCCATGAAAACTATGCTGTTTTCCTCCTCATTGGTTTTTCGACCGAGGTTTTCCGCTCGAAGATCGACCCGCCCAGTCTATCTGAGCGTAGGGATCCATCTGCTCGCAGATTTCTCTCAGTATTTATAATGGAAGTAGTGATTAAAAAATCACTGACTGGGGTAATCTGAATGAAAATCTGTTTGACAATGGTAATTAGCATCAAAATGACAAAGTACACAAGGTGAAAGCTGAAATTCACTCTAGTTGCTGATCTCCCTTAAATCTTGAATTAGGTCGAATTGATACCCAAAAAAAGGATTCACAAGACATATGTAAATTTTTGGCTAAGGGGAATGTATAACCTGTTTGTAGAGGATCTGCAGATGTAGATACTTGCCTGGATGTCGGTGAGTGAAGGTGTCCCATATGCTTGGCCCCCTACCCCCCTCCATTGCACCACCCTCGTACTGCATTCATGTTAACTGGCTAATCACTTGCATCAAATCAAGTGTCAAATCATACATGATGAGGTTGAGTTAAATTTTCTTCCATTAATTTGTCACTCATGTTTCTTGTTCGTTTAATTGTTCTTGCCTATTCCATGCAATACCTACAGCTCTGCACTGGTGGCAATTCTACGAGACTATAATTCCGGCTAATTAACATACAGCTGTCAGATATTTAGTGAGAG
Source organism: Alopecurus myosuroides (assembly GCA_028641055.1). NCBI lineage: Eukaryota > Viridiplantae > Streptophyta > Magnoliopsida > Poales > Poaceae > Alopecurus > Alopecurus myosuroides. The sequence goes on from CM054060.1 coordinate 24,053,193, forward strand.
GATCGAAAGACAAGTGGAAACCTGATAGGCTGCGGAGGCAGTCCCAAAGACAAACCCATCGGGGAAGCTTCTCCGGTCTATCGGCAGTTGGCCGGCGTTGTCATAGGTGGCAGAAGCGACGGCCAGCAGAAGAAAGCAGAGGACAAGGCGACCTGGCATCACCATTGCTCGTATAACCGTACGTGTGGTGCGATCAACAGCGACGAAGAGAACATATAGCTGGTCTGCTTGCCGTGTGATATGGTCCCTTGGCAGTTGGCACCACGCATATATATAGGCCTAAACCACGTGTTTTAAAGGTAGTGAACTCCTATACATGTTATGAGCTCTACTATGGTGATTGTACAGGTACCCGCGGTACCTCTAGGTACCTCTGCGTGTGATTTTTGTGAGCCGTTGATTTAGACAACTATGAAGAAAAATGAAGTTTATTAACACAGGGGCATCTTCGTCCATGTAAGGATTGTGCTGTCGTCCCCATCCCCGCAATCTGCTCCTACCCAATCTCGTGAAACGGCGGCGACGAGGAGACACGCCCGCCCGGAGGCCTGGACGCCGTCCCTCAATACGCCCACAGACGCCGTCCCTCAATACGCCCCCCCCCCCCCCCCCCCCCCCGCCCCACCCACACACGCCGCCACCGCGCCTGTCTCCGCCGCGCCGCCTTCCCTCTCCTCTTCGTCGCCGCCGTGCGTGGCGCCACCGTCGCCAAGCCCCGCCGACTCGCCCTCATCTGTCCGTGCTTGGCGCCATCGTCGCCCCTAGCGTGGTCACCTTCTCGTCCTCGAGGCCGCCGTCGTCGATTGCCGCCTCCGGGCTGACAGGTATGGCAAGCATCGCCCCTCCCATCTCCTCCTCCTCCTCCCCCATTGTCAGGTAGAACAATTTAGAGTGCCAGAACATATTAAGCTTCAAACAGAACATGAGCATTCTAGCAAGGGCCAGTAAACAATAACTTCATGGGCTCTGGTTTGTTCTACCTGATAAACTTTGAGGGTGCGCACTCCAGTATCATCTGTGATGGCGAAGAACCCACAGCCTGAGACTCCCACACACACTGCTCACAGTCGTTGTGCTTGATAGTCACAACAATCCTCTGAGCAAGATAGCCAGAACCAAAGTGGCCAAACATGGACTCATCAGCACCAGCAGACAGTGCATCCATGAACTCCTTCATCCCAAACCTTGCAATTGTACCAAGATTCACAAGGTCTGACTTGGTCCTAATGATACCATTGTCAGTAAGAGTGAGTTTGTTTGTGGCCTTGTCAGGGACAATGTGGATGAAAAGCTCTGGCTGAGCATCCAGCCTACTCTTGTCAGTCAGGCTCCCAAGTATGGTATTATCCAATGACTGCACATCAGAGCACCCAATTTAGCAGATAATCTGTAGACAGTAACTGGATGTCGAAGTTGACAGACTAATACCCTCAGAAATTACTAGCATAGATTCATTCTACAGAAATAGCACACGGTATCTTTCCAACTTGGTTCAAATTAACCCAGCCAGCCATGCAAAGCTATTTGGAATTCCAAGGTTGTGAGAAAAATGCTTTTCAGAAATAACCACAGCAGCATCACAAGTACCAAATATAGCGAAAATTACATAACCACTATCCTATCAGCCATGCAAAGCTACTTAAAAAATCGAAATAGTGATCAAATTCTCAGAAATTACTAAAATCATAGCACAGATTCTACAAAATCAGCACACAGGAAATCTAGTTATGTGGATAATTGAACTTATAGGCTAAAAGCCCAACGCATAAGGCACAATTAAGCTGTAACACAGAGCAACATTGAGGTTACCTCACAATCTGTAGTATTTCTTTTCTCAACCGGCACGGCAACATTCTTCCCTAGGCATGCATTTGCTGTGAGGGTTGTGGATGTCACTTCTGTAACTAATTCAACAATTTTCATGTCCAGTACCATTCAATTCCGATTCAGTAGCTCTTTTCAGATAATTATTTTGGTAATTCACTTCCGCCACTTTATTGACTATGAATTGTTAATTTGATATGCAGGAAGACATGGCCGACAACAGTGAAGAGTCCATTTTTGAATTCCTTGACATTGTCAACAGGATGTTTGATAGCGAGGAAGAAGGTTTTCTGTTCTATAACAATTATGCTCGTGAGAAAGGTTTTAGTGTGCGGAAAGGATATGTTGAGTGGGATGGAGCAAATAGAGAGATAATTTTGAGGAAACTTGTCTGCAGTCGTGAAGGTTGTCGCGATGAGAAGCACATGAAGAGGAAGAGAGAAGATAGGAAGAGGACGCCACGCAATATCACTCGTGTTGGGTGTAAAGCAAAACTTGTCATTGCAAGAGTCGAGGACACAGGGAGGTGGTTTGTGAAGGATTTCATGGATGAGCACACCCATCCTCTAGCCCCCAGGGGACCTTTCTTGCCTGTTGCGTTCACATAGAAGAATCAACGACGCGAAGAAAGCGGACATTATAGAGATGGAAATATCTGGGATCCCGAAATACAAAATCATGGATGTATTGTGCATGCAGTATGGTGGATATGATCAGGTTGGATGCACGATGAGGGACATCTATAATTTCTGCCATCAATACAAGCAGGAAACAATTGCTGCAGGTGATGCTCAGACGGTGATCCGCCACATGATAGCGCGGCAAGAGAGAGATCCAGATTTTTTCTTCAAGTATTTGGTTGATACAGATGGACATCTCAAGGGATTGTTCTGGTCCGATAGTCAATCCCGGCTTGACTACGAGGCTTTTGGCGATGTTGTTGTTTTTGATAGCACATACAGGACGAATAAGTATAATCTTAGCATCACATGGCATATATACTTCCTACAAACTAAACAACCCTTTCTATTACTTGTCGTACACCAGGTGCACTCCATTCAGGCGTGCATTAACGAGGCGGTCGAGAGTGGCTTGGTATCAACAACTAAACCCATCGACATTACCACGTGGAAAACGAGATGCTACACCGACATACCACAACAAACGGACGGGTACACACCTATATCCTACTAAATTATACCAAGCCTAGAAAAGATTACTACTAAACTTCAATTTCAATCCGCAGCTATTCATGCGGGTCTTACACATTGAAATACATGCTGTCATGGGATGGTGCTGAAATGACCGAGGATTTCAACCAGGTCAGCGTCGCAAGTAAATTTTATTTCCACTCATGAACTTTCTATGGCCGACCACTATGCTAACATATGTGTAAATACCAAATTTAGGCAAAAATACATATTTTCAGCTGGAAAATATGTACAACCCTCATGCGTATAGGCTCCAACCGGCTTCGAATGGACTCATACAAGAATCCTATAACGGTTAGTTAGTGATACACAACTGACACATTATTTCATCTATTTCATACCTATGACGCTCACGCAATATAACTAACACACCATTTTTCCATCTACAGAAGGAGGAGTACGATGCACGCATGGCAGAGCAACCTAAAGGTGCAGAAGACGACTTGATGCAGATACCAAATCCTCAAGACGACGTCAAGGACAAAACAAATCCTGATGTTGCCAAGGAAGCCGAGATAAACGGAAAGCGGAAAAATCCACGTGGACGTCCGAGGAAGAAGAAGAGTCCTACTAAAACAACCAACGTTGATCCTCCTATTAGTACAGTAGTGGATGCCATATCTAAGTTGCTGTCTAGTGCACAAGCTATCAAATAGTTATTCGGTAAAAAAGAAACAGCATATAACCCAGAGGATGTCTACTACTCCCTCCGTTCGGAATTATAAGACGTTTAAGCATTTTCGGACATAAACCAAAAGTCGACCAAAAGACATGTCTGCCCTCCCACGTCCGCTCCTCCCAGCGAACCGTTACAAGGACGGAAATCGCGGAAATCCCAGCGAACACCTTTACACAGTTACGCAACGGAAATCATGGCCCGTCTTGCGGCTAATCAGCTCAGTTAATCGTTACCCTGGATCGTGGGGTAATTTGAATCTCCCCACGAACACCTCGCCGCCAGCCGCCCAAGATCAATGCTCGTCGCTGCACAAGAACATCGTCGCTGGAGGTCGCCCAAGATCATCGATACCCAGGAACCCCATATCGTCGCTGGAGGTCGTCTCCAGCAGCCAGGGCCTCACCACCGCCCCATCTCCAACGGCGCACAAGATTCAGGTCACTGACACCGCGAGAGGGAGAGGGAGAGCTTCAGGACGCCGCCGCCGCCTGGAGCAGATCCTCCAGCAGGCCGCCCCTCCAGCAGCTCCTCGCTTCCGGTAGGTCTCCAGCAGCTCCTCCCCTCCGGTAGGAGGTCTCTAGGAGAATCTCCTTGCCCCTGCACCTCGTCGGCCAGCCCCTCTCCCGTCAGGCCACCACGTCCAGCAGTAAGGTCCTCCCAGATGGTGCTGAACTGAGATCATTCAACAACTCACGACCAAAATTTAGCGTCGCTTCAAAATCCACCTATGTTCATGTCTCCGGCGCAGCAGACACGAAAAAACAAAACAGCACGGCCAAAAACAAACCTAGGACAAGACCTGGTCGCTGGCGCCGCTGCTCGACGAGTACGCAACATTCCCGCCCTTCCCGGCGACCTTCGCCAACTGCAGAACAGGAAAAAGCAAACACAATCGCAATGACTCCGGCGTCAGCATCAAACCTAGGACATGCATGTGAAACAACAGATTGCAGTTAAGAAAAAATCATAAACTTTACAAACCGTGACAGTACAAGCAAGCATTACTCCAGTTTAATACAAGCATACCCCAGAACTTGATAGAGAGAGGAGTGTATACACCAAGAAGACGACGAGGGTGTCTTTCATCTGCTCCATGGCGCCATCTTCCAGCTGCTTCGGTGTGCTTCTTCCCGCTGCCGCTTCTCCGGTGCTCCATGACGCCCACAACCACTTCCCAGAGATACATCGACACCGCACCGACAGGACGACGACGACGTCTTCTGCTGCTCCGGTGCACCTTCTTCCGCTACTCCAGCGCCGGCATATCCACCACCACCATTGATGCTGCCCACAAATCAAGAAGTGCAGTGTTAACTGCAGGCAAGCAAGCAACAAAAAATAAGTAGCGAACCTGCTGTCACTCCATATTTAGATACTCAAAATTCAGTTATTTTTAGAATAGATACCGCTGCAAGCTACAGCTAATATTAGTACAGCAAGTTATGGAACAGAAGCTATTACTACTGCGGTTAACAAATAAAGTTGCTACACTGCTACACAGAGTAGTACTGGTACCAAAATCGTTCGAATCCGTCCTAAAAATTGGAGCAGGGTTCTTCAACGAGCGAATAATTTCAGTCAAGAATTAAGATACTCCAACAATATATGAAGAAACTCCAGGACCAGGAGTAACAAGACAAAGGAGAACATTATCCACTGGTTTGTGAACCTAAGAAGTAAGATCACAGAACACCTTCATAAGGTTGAGAGATGAATTCTCAATACCAGTTCGTATGATGTAACCCTCAGCTTACATGTTCAATTCCACCAAACTTAATTTATTTAACCATTTTGAAAAAAATTTGATTCAGCAAATATAAATGAACCTACTACTGCGTAATATGTAATCACTACATCTACCCAAATAATATGTGACAAGCTATTTATTCTCTACAACAGCATCATTTCGTTCTTAGCAACTAACTTAGCTGAGTGACACGAAAACAATTACTGCAACAGCTTTATACTAAGACTAGAGACTTCAACAATGCACAAAACTGAACCTAAGATAGATGTCATAGCCAGAACTACTAATATGAATCCTTTCATAGAGAATAACCAGGGAAGAGGCTAATGAACACCCATAATCAGTAGCAGCAATAGAACAAGAAAAACACTCTAATCATAATCAAGCAGTGAGCAATGCAAAATGTGCAGCGCTACACAGTTTCTCATCAACACAAGATCAAATTTTATGGCATAACTACTATCCACGGGTAAACATGACAACAGGGAAGTTGGTTCCAATCAAGAAAGATCTCCACAAATCCCATAGATTCACAGAATTAACAGGGGAACTTTGTGGAAAGCTAACAGTCACATATAGTGGAAGACAAATTGTACATCCCCAATCCACACTTAGTAGATTATCACCCCTTTAGTCCAAGTAGCCCCTACTTCCTAGGTTCCTATTGCAAACCTATTTTTGATGAAACTATCTTCTAAATCTGCAAAATTCAACGCTGATGTAATCTACACCACATCCAAGTGGAATGCAATAGACTAAGGAACACGCGAGCACATGAAAATGACATTAGAGTGTTTCAGTTAATGACGTAATTCATTGGTGCGGGTTTCAGGCAACTGATACATTCCTTCCTGCAAGGGCTGAAACAGAACTAAACCAAATTGACATCACAGAGAGGTCGCCATAACTAGGTATCACAGCACTGTCGTCTAAAACTTAGCATGCCCGTCTTGCTGCTTGCCTGCTCGTGTTATGGAGAGCGAAGAATGGCAGGATGCTCAATCAAAACTGGGAAGGGTGCTTCTCAAAAACAAAAAATACAGAATGTGAGCGTAAACGAGCAAACAAGAAATACAGAATTGGGCGAACAAGTTCAAGCCTAGCACCCCGACCTGACCTATTCCGTTGTACTCCTACAACACCTACTCTGCTACTGCCACACCAGATCAAGGAAAAGAGAGACGAGAAGTACCTTACGCACGGAGGACGACGACGCCGTCTTCCCCGTGCTCCACTGCTCCGGCCGCTCCAGATCAACAACTCCGTTGCTCTGGCGTTGCTCCAGAACAATAGCTCCGTTGCTCCTCGGTTCCAGATCCACAACTCATCGTCGGGGCCGCTCCACAGAGCAGATCAAGCGTTGGCGCATGCAGATGCGGCATCGACACATGCAAATCCAGTGCATCCTCGCCCAAAAACACTATCGCCAGGGGATAAAAAATCGACCCTTTGACCTCCGGGATGTGAGAGAACTAGGGTTGCGTTGTGTGAGAGTAGGCACAGACGGTGGGAGCAAGGCGTACACCGGGAGGAAATGGGCATCGACGACGGGGAGGAAGAGAGAGAGAGCAAGCGGGGAACAAGAGCGCCATGCTTGCGCGAGAGGGGGCGTTTGTGCGAGCGAGTGGCTAGGCCGCCAGGGTCTGCCGTCTGCGCGAGGACATTTTCGGAAAGTCAAAAAATTTCGTAACGTGGCGAAAGTTGTACACGGAATGCTTAAACGTCTTATAATTCCGAACGGAGGGAGTACATGTTTACATTTCCAGGGAAAGTGTCTTAGATAATTAGGCATCAAGATAAATTTAAGGTGGCTGAAGAAGTACCTGCTTATAGGTCAGCTCAGAAGGAGGATCGTGATAAGGATCAACCTAAGCTACACGGTCAGCATACTTTTCTGCTGCTGTCCTCCAAATATCTGGAACCGCCTTCCATTCATTCCCAGCCAATTCATCTCCACCAGGCAATAGAGCACTCTCAAGCAAAGGTGGGCACTTTCCGCGAGGTGGGCTCTGTAGCTGCGACATATATTTATAAAAGCGTCAGCCAAACAAAGTTATACATTCAGGTAAAATTCAGCAAAAGAGCATATTGAAACATCAACAAGCAAGACAATCTGAATGCTCACATACGGCTGGCTTCTGCTGCTGGCCACCACGGAGGTGGGGTGGTGGGGTGGGAAACGACGTTGAGAGAGAGTGTGAGATTAGGGGATATCTGGTAGTGGCAGTTCGAGTACGGCGACGGGGAGGAAAACGACGCGGCGGCGCTGATTTGGGCGCCATGGCCAAGACACCTGCTGCCGGCGGCGTATCCCATCTCGACCACGCACACGGCGGCGCGAGTACCAGGTCGGCGTCGGCCACCTTCTCCTCCCGCCCCAGCCGAACGCCGGCTCCTCCTCATCTGTGGGAACCAGGCCGCCGTCGAGCTCTTCTAGGGTGATTGGGCGCCATGGCCAAGGCACCTGCTGCCGGCGGCGTTGGGATTGGGGTGGCGACAGTGCAGACCGCATCTGCCGGCCGGACCTCGCCCCGACCTTCTCCTCCGCGGCCCTCGATGGCCAAGGCACCTGCTGCCGGCGGCGTTGGGAGGTGGGGAGGGAAACGCCACCGCGCCGCCGATTTGGGCGCCATGGCCAATACTCCTGCCGCCGCGCCGCCGATTTGGGTGGGGATTGGGAGCTCGGGAGCGAGGAAGTTGAGGAAAATTTTCACCGTGAGAGAGAGTGTGAGATTAGGGGATATCCACTGGGGCCACTGAGAAGAAATTACAGTAATATCCTTTTATATCTGATAAAAAATAAAACAATGTTAGTACTTTCAAGTACCTCTGATCGGTACCTCTGAGTACCTCTAATTTTATCACCGTTTGATTAAGCAGTATAGACGGTTGTAAAAAAGGCCAACCACTCTAAAAGTCATAACATGTTATTATTGTTCGAGTTACTATGGCCCATCAGTGAGACCGACCGAGGCAATGGCCCAAACGGATCAACCATGACTATATGCTGGTTAAGAACCATGCCTTGACTACTAACAGCATGTGGCTACCTAACCACGTCTCTACCTACATACACACGTTTGCTCATCTACCCTAAGGTTAGGTTGGTAGTTCACACGTCACAACATATAACACCAGAGGGTCTAGGGAACGTGGACAATAAAATCTTATTGGACTTTGCCTACTGGTCTTCTGGTCATCACATCGGTGCTCTGCCATATTGAGTTACAAGAAGGATGCCCCCCGCGCGTTGCTGCGGGGACTGGTTTAAAGACTATATTGTAAACTCAAATTTATAATAGATATGATATATTATGGTTTCTATGTGAATATGCCAAATTCAATTGATGGTAGTATACAAATTTTAAAATTATTAATATGAATAATCGGATGGTTTAAAAAATGGTTTATGTGTAGTTTGCATGTAGTGATTAACAAATATTAATCGAGATGATATGGAAAATTGATTGGCTAGGAGAATAGATGACGTGGATAGCAGATTTTATAAGAGATATGATATATTATGGTTTCTATGTGAATATGCAAAATTCAATTGATGATAGTATACATATTTTAAATTATTATTATGAATAATTGGATGGTTTAAAAATGGATTATGCGTAGTTTGTGATTAACAAATATTAGTGGAAATGATATGGACAATTGATTGGCTGGGAGAATGGATGATGTGGATACCTAACATGTTAAGATAGAAAAATCATTAACACATGTTAGTGGGGTTTTGCTTTATAAGAAGTATAGATGTGCATCCGTTGATGCAATGTTAGAAATACTATAATAAAGCACATAAACCGACATGTACACATGTTTTATCAACTTTATCCACCCCTCTCAACAAATTAATGATATATCGAGGGATCGTAAATTGAAAGAGAACTCAGCAATTATCAAAATAAACAAATTAAAGGGGCAAGGATATATAGCTTCCTCTAAATCACATAACACACATTTATACTCCCATTAAAATTACATTTTTCCAAATAATATCTAGTTAAAATAACCTTTTTGTATTGGAATCACTTTAAGATCACAATCTTTAATGGCACTTTGAGCTTGAAAATAAATATCCGCAAGAAGATAGTATGATCATTCATTATATACAAATACATAGACTTAACATAGAAAATCAGAGAGGGTGTCAAGTTCCAAACAAAAACATTTAAATCATTAGATAAGATGAAGTCCGTCATGCGATGGACCAAGTGCACTAAGCGGTACTCTTGTTCCCCGACATGTTACTTCTAAATTTAATATTTGGTGGAGGTACCGGTGTAACATCCACAACGTAACTAGAACACATTTCCGTCGCATGATATTTTACAACAAAGGGGGGGAGGCGTTTTGGCTCCCGAGGGCATATTCTCCTAGTCAATTTTTGTTTTCAAAATAATAGTAAAACATTTCAAAAAAATATGAAAATAAATACAAAAAACCATATACAAGTTTACTATATATGCGCAAATTTTCGTAATGAAATGACATTTTGGGTGCTCTGTGAAAAAAGGACAAAATCACTGCTCTAAAAACTATGTTTTTAGATCTCATTTTTGTTAGTGATTTGTCTTTTTGCACAGGGAACCCAAAGTATCATTTGATCATGAAAATATTCTCATATGTAGTAACCATGCATATGTTTCTAGGGATTTGTTTCAGTATTTTTTGTAACATTTATTTATTTAATTTTAATTAAACATGTGGGAGTATGTGAGCTCGGGAACCAATATGAATTTCTGCAACAAAGGGTAATATATGGGTAGAGACATACATCATAACCAAACATCCTCCAAAAAAAAACGAGTACCCATCCCGCTGCCAATGACAAAATGAGCTCTAGAAAGAAATGCATCCTTAACACCGAGAAGATCCTTCCAAAAATCGAGAATATGTGGGTTTTCTTTAACGTTGGATAGAGATTTATGCCTAAGATATTTAATATACAAAAACTCTTGCAACACACATTCTTCATTCAACACTTCGTAAAGCCATTTCCTCATTAAAAATTCTTTTTAAGATGGAGCACCTCCACCACCAACCACCACACTCCCCTCGGATATTTGGGATGATAAATAATATTCCACTAGTTAACCGTTATTTCTTTTTTTAGCTTATCACTTTTGCGAAAAAACATTTAGACCTGTAAATTTGCAATCTCTTCCACACCCCTTTAGGTACTTGAAAAATGAATACCATAAAAATTGAAAATTTAGTTATGATCAAATTAATAAGAATAAGTATATCTTTGTTTGAGAGTAGCTTTTCTTGCCAGCATCCAATCTTTTGTTTCGGGCCGTGGATTAGTATCGCCATCATGATGTACTTCCACTTCATGCACAACCATGGAGGAAGGTTGTAAATGCACAAATTAACAGGTCAGGTGTTGTGCGTCATACTCATGTTGCCAAACAGGTACATTCTATCGATGCTCAGTGCAAACCTTACATTCCTAGGGTCTTTTGCAAAGTGGTCAGCAAATTCTCTGTCAATGTTCCTCCACTGTGTAGAGTCGGCATGGTGTCTCAGCATTCTGTCCCGTGTTCGCTGTTCTGCGTGCCATCGCATCAGTTTTGCCAAATCTGAGTTTAAAAATAAGTGCTTCAAACGAGTTTTTACCGAAACATCTTTCCTATTCTTCTTCTTGTTCTTGTTCTTCTTCTTCTCCATCTTTCCCTGCTCATCAGTTTCCACGTCATCATCAGTAATGTCGTCCTCAGTCATATCACCATCCTCCTGAGGTTTGAATCGATAAGCTTTGCATACCGGGCACTCAAGCAACCATCTATAAGCCTCTAAAAGGTATAAGATATAATCATTAGTAAAAGTATGTATTCTCTCAATTTCCATTCCCAAGAGATACAAGATCCTCTTAGCTTTGTACGTGATTTTTGGCATGTTGTTTCCTTCCAGAAGTAAGTCATGTAAAAATGTCAGCAAGCTAGTTACACTTCGGTTTGACCACATGTGCTTCTCGTTCATCTGTAACACTTGTAGCACAGTTGCCGACTTTGTGTATTTCCTTACTGCTTCTGGCCCTTGAAATCTTTTTCAGAATGCTCAAAGTCTTCCAACATCTGGGGCAAGTTGTCTTCTAATTCTGGCGGACCGCGCTGATCTTCTGATTCCTTCGTCCATGAAACATATGTCGCTGGTAAAGTATCGGCTGGCCCATCTTCCTCTATAGTGTTCTACTTGTCATCGGTCCCCTCTGTATCTTCCATAATACTTTGTTGTTCGCCATGATGACTCCAACATTCGTACGCCTCCTTAAATCTCCTCATGATCAAATGTTTCTCGATCTTGTTACTATCTATACAATATTTCAAGTGTTTGCAGTCCAAACACGTGCAATGCATATGTCTCTGTCTCCTTCGCGACATATCATGTTTAGCTATTTTTAGAAAACCTGCCACACCTTCCATGTAGACTTTGGATGCACAATTGTGGTGGTACATCCACCCTCGGTCCAACTATCAAATAATTAGTAGTGATTAGTTAATAAAATCGTACGAAACCACACACACATCGATATCGTACATACAATTTGTAGGGGAAAACATTGACATAGTTAGACCTTCCTGGTAATAACTCATACGTCCAGGAGTTTTAGTTTTCCGACCGTTAGACCATATGAAACGTGCCTACCCCTCCAACCAGGCAGGGCCATCACCCTAGGTTATTCTCGTTTCGATAGGTCAATCCCACTCCTCCGGTGCCTCTAATCTCCAACATCACGCACCAGATCCGTTGCCAGCCCGACTCCCCGTCGATTCCAAAGGCATGGCTTTCTAGCACACAAACGGGATCGGCTAGCCCGTGGACGCTGTCGGTAACATCTCGTTGTTGGATGAGGTATATATATATATATCCAACCGAGGAAACGCTACATTGAGAAATTCTTATGCAATTTTCGCTTCCTTTCGGTTTGCGAGTTTTCCTAGGAATCGACGTGTGAATACGGTGTTCCGGGTGGATGTGCGAAATATCAACATTTTTTAGAAGCCAAATTTCTTATTCTACAAGATTTAGACATAACAAGAGACTGAAAGAGGAAGACCGAAGAGAAGCTAGATATAGCTCAAGTGGCAACACGAAAGATGGAGGAAGCAATAAAGAAGGCCGTAGAGAAGGCAAAGCTTGCAGACGTGGCCACACGGAAGATGGAGTAAGCAATAAAGAAGACCGAAATAAAAGTAGAATTAGCAGAAGAGTCAACCTGAAAGATGGAGGAAGCAATGAACACGTTCGAAAAAAAAGTAGAATTAGCACACGAGTCAACCCGGAAGATGGAGAAACAATAAAGAAGCCCGAAATAAAAGCAGAATTAGCACACGAGTCAACTCGAAAGATGGAGTAAGTAATGAAAAAGGCCGAAATAAAAGAAGAACTAGCACATGAGTCAACTCGGAAGATGGTGGAAACAATGAAGAAAATCGAGGATGAAAAGATGGAAATGGAACTTCATTTGGTCGATATCCTCCATGAACAAATATCAAAGCCGATGTATCAACAATGAAGTTGAAAAGGATAAAAAAAGATATGCTCTCGAAAAGGAAATGCATCTGCAGTATGCGATCAGTGCGGTTGTTATACTCATCGCGGCTGTAATCGCAATGTTTGGGTTTTTAAGGTGCTCCAGGTATTCCGCAGTTGTCGACGAATTAACAATTTGGGGAGGCCCCCTGACGCCACTAGGATTTTTTTTGAGTTAATTAACTATATAACTATTTAATTAAATCCAATTAAGCAATAACATATTTTCCTGCACGGAGTTTCCGCAATATTCAGGCTAGTCACAAATCCAGATCCCCACCTATCCCATCTATTCCACTCTTATCATGCGCCACCCCTGAGCTACGTCGCCGCCGGCCCCGTTTCTTCTAGCGCCGGCCGGCGACACCTCTTATCTACGACGCTGCCGACCATACTTATTCTCGCGCCGCCCCCTCTGATCTACGTCGCACCTGAGGGCACCCCTCAGGTGCGCCGCCGCCGCGGGCACTAGTCACCTACGACTCTGACCCGTCCGACTGCACAAAACTGGAAAAAAAACCCGAACCTGTGACAAAACAGGAGCTCCAAATAATTTCGGAGGGACCGAACTCCGAAGTTTCATACGACTGAGTATGGCAACTGGGTTCTTTGTCAACCATCTTTGCACAAACGTAAATAGTTTCACGACCACCCTACCAGGCGGTTATTCATACGAGCCGTCTCAAAAACTATTACACACAAAGGTAGTCGTTATTCCTCACCAACGCACAAAAACTTTGAAGTCGTTCGTAGTACAGGCCGACTCCAATGACTCATCCAGCCGAGCCGGCTATATTTTGCAGCAGCCTCAAAAAGTTTGGGAGGCGGTGTCTATTTGGCCCACTACAGATGAGGTTTTATTAGAGACGCACGTTTCTTTAGAGGCATTTTATCTACACAAAACAGCTGAGAGGTCGTGTTTTTGAGTTTGTTATTTTTTTCATGGGTAAAACCGTCTCTAGTATATAAGAGTATCTAATGCTCAGTTTTCTACTGGTGATTGGAGGCAACGCAATGCATTTACAGGCAAGGCACTGGACACATGTTGCACAACACGTGTGAAAGATCGCACGCCATACGTAGGACCGGAAAGACACCTCAGCGCAATTCACCGCCACCTGACCGGGCCAGCTGACAGGGCCATGAAAGCCAGTCGAAAGGACGCCTCCCCGCGCGCTCCCCAATCAAATGTACAAATACATAACACATACCAATAATACTTCAGCTCTGTTGTATGGCCATTCACATAAAGACGCACAGTTCCCGAATCATTCAATAAGTTCATTCACCAAGACTCCGTACCTCGCTTCATCATGTTCATGTACATGCATCTGATAAGTAGATGATTAATTCAGTCCCAGGTCGGTGAGCCCAGTGCCAGATCGTTGCCCCGCGAAGTCGCTTCATCGACCAAGAAGAACTCCTCACCCCAAAACTCTTATGTAATATGTATGCTATTTCTTCCTAATGACCTATTAGCGCATTTGGGAGAAGTGCCACAATACGTAATAACCTATTTGGCCACTTTGGAAGTGCCCAAATAGGTACCGTCAATAGGTCATTACCCATAGAGACACGAAGAAAATGCAGCAATAGGTCATTACCTATTGGTGCTCTTTGAGAAAATAACCCAATAGGTCATTACATATTAAGACTCGCGAGGGGCTCGAGTTCGAGTCGTTTTTAGCTTGACTCGAGATCGACTTGGAAAGAAATGAGCCGAGTATGAATGTCTTATGTAGCTCGACTGAAAACAAAGGTGATCTTGAGCGCGCACTAGCTTGTTCCATGTTAGCTTGTTAGATCTAAATAATAAAATTATGTATAAAGATTTAGTTGTAAATAAAAATAATTAAGATATTTTTTTACCCTATTACATGCTAACGTGATTTTCCTTTGATTCTACACATGCGCCAAAATCAGGAATGTGAATTAGGTGACCAGATTTAGATAACGGTACATGGTCTATTCTTATGAATAGGATACCATATTTTGTAGTGTTTTGTTATGATAACATTGTAGTTAATTCCCTTTGAATTTAGGAGTTTTTATTGGCTTACTAAGATTGAAACTAGTTCGACATCGAATCGAGATCGTTACAAGCAGAGTATGAGCCAATTTTATAGCTCGGTCTTTCACTCGCCTGAGTCAGAACTCGCTCGAATTTTAGTACGAGCTGAACCCATGCTAGTACAACTTCCTCGAACTCGACTTTTTGCGTAGTCAGAATAGGTAATGACATACGGTGTGACTTTGACTAAGTGCCCAAATAGTTCGCACTTTTCAAAATGTCAAAAGTTTTATTTGAATTTGGGAAAGTTTGTTTGAACACTGGTAGAAAAAAAGCCTTCCATACGCCCCCATCAGTCTCCAAATTATGCGCACTGTGACTAAAGGGGTTTTAGTCCCGGTTCGGCAGGCGACCCACGACTGAAGGTCATGCGTCGTGGTTTGGGAAACGCGTGGAGGGCTTTAATTCCGGTTGGCCTGGCCACCCGCGACTAATGATCCAAACTGCCGGCCTCCCTGTCTTTAGTCCCGGTTGGCCTGGCCACCCGCGACTAAAGATACAAACTGCTCGCCTTCTGCGCGGCGGTTTTATTTCACGAGCGAGAGGCAGAAGGCCATTGCTACAGTGGGCACCCGAGAGTCTCTGTTTCTTCTTCCTCTCTTCTCTTCTTCCTCTTTTCTTCCTCCACCAAGCACCCATGGGTTCTCCCGTTTGGAACCTTCTCCGTGTGGCCACACCATGCCGCAAGAGTCTCGACGTGGCCTACACCAATATGTGCAAGAGGCTCCCCGATGCTCTTAAGCAATTTGAGCAATCTCTATGAAGAAGCCGATGAACACCATAAGTTCTTCAGGGTTGACCTAGAGTATACGGCGAATCAACGGGATGTTGCCTTCATCCAGATTGCCTTCAAGGAGATCGTTTTGGTCTTCCAATGGGCAAGGTAACGCACACGTACAATCTCTCTTGTAGGATAGTGTTGCATTTTTGATTTGTTTGTTGCATTGGAAGAATACACGTGTTGCAACATATCTAACACGTGTTCTATTTTTATTGTTGCAGTAGTTCAAAGCATTCTCCGGAACTTGTTGATTTTCTTGTCAACAAGGGGTACCACTTCTGTAGCGTTGACATCACTCAAGACCGGCAGAAGTTGATGCGCTTGGGTATTGTGATACCTGAAGAGACATTATCCATTTTGATGAGTTGTACGGGCACAAGACCGGGATGGCTCCGATGGCAACTGCCTTCATCCACGCCGACTACAAAACCATGAAGTCTCGTTTCCCCTCCAAGAATCACATGTATTGGGGGAAGAACCCACTGGATCGGATCAATCTCTACTATGCAGCAATAGATGCATACGTTGCCTCCGAGTTGTTCGGCATCTACTCTTCGGAGCTCGAGTAGATGTTGTTATGTAATGGATATATTATTATGTAATGGATATTATTTCTATATTATGTCAAACACACATTTCAAACAAACAAACAAAAACACATCAAGAAAACAAGCAAAAACACATCAAGAAAACAAAACAGAAAAACTACCGTTTCTATATATCTGTTCACCAAAAACTACTGTTTCTATATCTGTTCACCAAAAATAAATCTAGAGGTCCAAAAATTAATCTAAGCCAGGAAAACATAGATCTAGTCAATACCAAACTCATCCAGTTGGATTTACTTCAAAATACATTTTTGAACTCATTCTAAAAATAATAGAAGAGCCTACTGGTTTTTTATTAAAAAGGATGGTATTTTCATTTGGTTATTGACCTTGATGTGAGGCTAAGTGCTATGGATAGATCTTTACAATATCTATCCAGAACATTTTAGTTTGTCCATTTTGGTTATGTATTTTAAAAGCTAGGTTCAAATCATTCTCACAGATAGTCATTGCCAAAACCGTTCTTGTGTCCAAAATAATAGTCGAAACTTGGATCTGCAAATTTTATATGGTTTAGATTTTATATGGTTTGGTTCATGAATTTTATCAGATTTTATTTTGCATTTACGAAAGGGGAAAATGAATTGGTTTTATTTTCCTGAATTTTTTGATATATTATTTGTATTTTTAAGATTTTAAAATGTATTAGTTTTATTTTTCTGAATATTTTGATATATTATTTGTATTTTTAAGATTTTAAAATGAATTAGTTTTATTTTTTGAATATTTTGATATATTAATAGTATTTTTAAGATTTTAAAATGAATTAGTTTTATTTTTCTGAATATTTTTTAGAAATAATACAAATTAAAAAGTTAATGTTTATTTATTTATTCAAAATTATTAATTACATCATTACTTTTGTTTATTAAAAGATTTATTTGAAATTCAGACAATAAAGAAATGTGACATCGACCAACATGTTAATAGGATTGATATGATGCTAGTATCACATACATGCGTGCGAAACACTTGGATGCGGACGGGATGAAACTCGGAAGTTAAGCGTGCTAGTGCTATAGTAGTGGGAGGATGGGTGACTGAGCGGAAAGTTTTCTGAAAAAAAAGGGAGTGAAAAATAATTAGAAACCCAAATGAATTAAAGAAATAACGAAATAACATGTAGTCCCGGTTCGTGTGGCCAACCGGGACTAAAGGTCCTCCGTCCCCGGCGCACGCCACCCGCCCACGTGGACGGGTCTTTAGCCGCGGTTCGTAAGAGGGGCGACTAAGGGTGGGGAGGGGGCTTTAGTCGTGCCTATTTAGTCCCGGTTGCGCGGCCGGGATTAATGGCCTTTACGAACCGGGACTATAGGCCTATTTTCTACCGGTGGAAGTGTTCCGGATTGATAACTATTGGAGCACAACTGAAAGTGACTCTATCAAAGTGCTCCAAATTGTCAACTAGGGCGTTGCGTGTATCTATGATTTAGTTAGGTTTGGCTATCATACATTTTTTTTGTAAGAAACATTACAAGCTATGACACGTGCCTTTGGCTATCTTACTAGTACGGGGATGGGTGTTTTGGCTCCCAGCCTCGTATGCTCCAGCTAGATTGAAAAAATCGAAAATAATATTAAAATATTTGAAAAGTTGAAAAAATGGAGATGGAAATATATAAGTTAGCTACAACCGTGCCCAGTTTTGCACTGAAGTAACATTTGTATTGTTCCATACAAAAAAGAGAAGTCTGTGCCCCCTCCTCCTCCACTAGTAGAAAAAAGGCCTTCGGTACGCCAGCATCAGTCCCCAAACGTCGCGCACCGTGACTAATGAGTCTTTAGTCCCGGGTCGGGAGGAGACCCGCGACAGAAGGTCATACGTCGCGGGTTGGGAAGCGCGTTGCGGCGCGTGGAGGGAATTAATTCCGGTTGACCTGGCCGCCCGGGACTATTGGTCCTTTATTCCCCGTTCCCGTGGCCAACCGGGACTATTGGTTTTTATTTCGCCTCCCCAGCGGCGGTTTTTATTTCGCGAGCGAGGCAGAAGGACGCCATTCCACTCGCTCTCTGTTTCTTCCTCTCGCTCTCTGTACTGTACTCTCTTCTTCCTCCTCATCTCTCTCGATCCACCAAGCACACACACGCAATGGCTGAAGCAGTTTGGCAGCAATACGAAGGTCCCACACCATGCGGCAAGGTTCTGGACGTGCTCTACACCAACAGTTCCGAGAGGCTGCCCTTGGCTCTTGGTTATTTGACCCAGCTCTATCATGCATCTCCCGATGAACACCGGTTCTTTGGGCTCGATCTGGAGTACACGGCGAATCAGAGGGATGTTGCCGTCATCCAGATCGCGTTCAAGCAGTCTGTGTTGATCTTCCAATGGTCAAGGTAAAGCACCCGTACACTTGCATAATTCGATTTTTTTGTTGCATGTGAAGAATACATGTGTTGCAACATATCTAACACATATCCTATTTTTGTTGTTGCAGTAGTTCAAAGAATATTCCGGCCCTTGTTGATTTTCTTGTCAACATGGGGTTTGACTTTTGCAGCGTTGACATCACGCAAGACCGTGTGAAGTTGATGCGCATTGGTATTATGATTCCTGAAGATCACTACATTGATCTTCAGAATCTTATCCAGTTGAATGGGCCAAAGACCGGGATGACTGTCATGGCAACTACCTTCATCCACCAGGGCTACGACAGGATGAAGACTGATTTCCCCTCGAAGAATCACCGTTATTGGGAGAAGACCCCACTGGACTTGACGAACGTCCAGTATGCCGCCATAGATGCATATGTCTCGTACGAGTTGTTCCGCATCTACTCGGCGGAGCCATAGATATGTATATATGCGTTCGATATATATGCGCGCATGTAATGGGTATCTTAGCTAGTATATATATGTAATGGGTATCTTTTGTGAATGTGATCGACTCTATATTATGAATGTGATCGACTCTATGTTTGTGTTATGTGTGATCGACTCTATGTTATGAATGTGATCGACTCTATGTTTGTGTTATGTGTGACCGACTCTATGTTTGTGTTATGTGTGATCGACTCTATGCATGTAATGAATATTATTTGTATTATTGTTCTTCATTTTTGATATATTTTTTCATTTTAAGATTTTAAAATGAATTAGTATTATTTTTCTTCATTTTTTGATATATTATTTGTATTTTTAAGATTTTAAAATTAATTAGTATTATTGTTCTTCATTTTTGATATATTCTTTTCATTTTAAGATTTTAAAATGAATTAGTATTATTGTTCTTCATTTTCTGATATATTATTTTCATTTTTAAGATTTTAAAATGAATTAGTATTATTGTTATTATTTTTCTTCATTTTTTGATATATTATTTGTATTTTTAAGATTTTAAAATTAATTAGTATTATTGTTCTTCATTTTTGATATATTCTTTTCATTTTAAGATTTTAAAATGAATTAGTATTATTGTTCTTCATTTTCTGATATATTATTTTCATTTTTAAGATTTTAAAATGAATTAGTATTATTGTTATTATTTTTCTTCATTTTTTGATATATTATTTGTATTTTTAAGATTTTAAAATGAATTAGTATTATTTTTCTTCATTTTTGATATATTATTTGTATTTTTAAGATTTTAAAATGAATTAGTATTATTTTTCTTCATTTTTGATATATTCTTTTCATTTTAAGATTTTAAAACAAATTAGTATTATTGTTCTTTATTTTTTGATATATTATTTTCATTTTTAAGATTTTAAAAATGAATTAGTATTATTGTTCTTCATTTTTGATATATTATTTGTATTTTTAAGATTTTAAAATGAATTAGTATTATTGGTCTTCATTTTTGATATATTATTTGTATTTTTAGATTTTAAAATGAATTAGTATTATTGTTCTTCATTTTTTATATATTATTTTCATTTTTAAGATTTTAAAATGAATTAGTATTATTGTTCTTCATTTTTGATATATTATTTGTATTTTTAAGATTTTAAAATGAATTAGTATTATTGTTCTTCATTTTTGATTTATTTGAAATTCAAACAATAAAGAAATGTGGCATCGACCAACATGTCAATAAGATTGATATGATACTACTATCACATACATGCGTGAGAAACACTTGGATTCGGGACGGGATGGAACTCGGAAGTTAAGCGTGCTAGTGCTAGAGTAGTGGGAGGATGGGTGACCGAGCGGGAAGTTTGACCATGAGTAAGTAATTTGACTAGAGATAATCTTAGTTAGACCAAATGAATTAAAGGGAGTGAAAAAAAGGGAGTGAAAAAAGGGAGTGAGGGAGTGAAAAAAAGGGAGTGAAAAAAGGTGAGAAAAATAATTAGAAACCAAATGAATTAAAAAAATTACGAAATAAATCTAGTCCCGGTTCATGTGGCCAACCGGGACTAAATGTCCTCCGCCTCCCGGCTCCGCCACCCGCCACGTGGACGGGCCTTTAGTCCCAGTCCGTAAGTGGCGGGACTATAGGCGGGGGCCTTTAGTCGCGCGTAGCTAGTCCCGGTTGCCCGGACGGGATTAATGGGCCTGGCGAACCGGGACCGAAGGCCTTTTTTCTACTAGTGCTCCCTTCTCGTTGCTCCCCTGGCGGCGCGGGAGGGAACTCTAACCCTCCGCCTCCGCCCCCCTCTCTCCCTTATCCCCTCCTCGTCGCCGCCGGGCGACACCGGGCCAAGCCTGATAGCTGGCATAGATTTCCTTCTCCCCTGCGCGGTGTGGCGGCGCGGGACGCAACGACGCGTCGGGGCGGTAAGCTGGTAGGGGCTCGTCGGCGCAGCCTCAGGCGGCGTGGTGACTTGGCGGCTCGGCGCGCTCGGGTGGTGGCGGCGCCTCGTACTGGCGGTGCGGCTCGGGCGGGGCTTCACCTTCCTCCGATGGTGGGCTGCTGGTGCTTGGGCGGTTCTTCGATGTCTAGCGGGTGAGGCGCTATGGAGGTGGCCTTGGCCGGGTTGCTTGGCCCAGATTTGGGTTCTATGGGCCCTGGCTTTTCCGCCCTTCCTGGAACCTATCTGCAGGGCGACAACTGCGATCTTGGCGCTGCAGTGTGGCGGCGGGGATGGTCGGGCCTCCTCTGGCCCTGATGGGGCTGATCTGGGGCTTGATCGACCCTGCTACTGTGTTCGGTCGGCGACCTTCTCGGGCGGTGGAGGACGGTTCTCCTCCCATTGATTACGGATATCGCCATTGCGGGCCTGGACCTGTCGTCGGCCCCACTGAACCGCCATGTTGACATCCCGGCTAGTTTTTCCCTTGGATTGAAGGTGCGGACGTCGGGGCGGCGACCCTGGAAGGTGGGCTGCACGAGCGTCTCTTCGGCGAACGTCGTGGTGGTTGTGATTGTCTGTCCTCCTTGGCCATGCGGATGGCGAGGAGTCGACGGTGGGGGTTCCTGGAGATGGTGGCGGCGTCTCCAAGACTGTGTCGGAGGCCATTCTTGGGGATAGTGGGCGGTCCGGCTCCACGGACGTTGTACGTAGGTTTTTCTGAGTGAAATCTCTCCGCTCCAGCATCAATGGCAGCGATGCATGCGGGTATCGTTACCCCTCTTGAGGGCGCTATTGTGGCTACCTTCATCACGTTAGGGCTCCGGATGAAAACCGTTGACTTTCTTAGTCTCGACGATGGCGACGTGCTACGTCGTTACCCTCTTGGGGGAGTCGTCGTGGATCCTCGTGGGTTTTGCTCGTTCCAGTGTCCTTGGTTGCAAGGATGGTTCTTTTTGTTCCTCTTTTCTACTTTTGGTCTGCTTTGTAAGGGGTTTCCCTCTTCACGTTGTATCGGTTCGGCCATTGTGATTTATTTATAAAGTGGGGCGAAATCCTATTTTCCTAAAACATGGGAATGAAAGAAATACTTTTCTAGAGAACTAATTTTATATTATTTTCCCAGGGCACCACTAATATCATTTCATCAAGAAATTTGACATGTAAGTAGCATTCATCTCCATTTTTTCAGATTTTTTTGAAATGATTTCCTATTTTTTAAACTCCATTCATCTCCATTTTTATATTCTAACAGGAGCTTGTAAACTCGGGAGCCATTTTTAATTTCTGACTAGTATGTTTCTACTCAGGAAGTCTCCGGGTGGAGAAGTTCTGGCAAGTTTGTATACGAAAAGTCTAGTTTTACCTGTGTACGTTTCCGATCTATGTGCAAAGCTAATAATAGAAGTCTTGCTTCCGATGGTGCATATTCATGGTGATAAACAGGGCCACATAGACGATATGATGTATAAATACCGGAACAACCTCTGCAAACAGAGAGACCTCTAGTGCCGAGAGAGAGTGAGGGTGGCTCGGTGTGTGTGTGTGTGTGTGTGTGTGTGTGAGAGAGAGACAGAGAGAGAGAGAGATGGGGAGGATGCCGTGCTGTGCCAAGAATGAAGTGAAGCGAGGTGGATGGACTACGAAGGAGGACGACACCCTAACCTCCTACATAAAGGCCAACGGCGAGGGAAGATGGAGAGAAATTCCGCAAAGAGCTGGTACATACGAATCGATTGTAGAATCCCTTCTAACTAAAAAGACCAGATAAATATAGGAAATGAATGCATAATCATTTGCTACAGGTCTGCGGCGTTGCGGTAAAAGCTGCCGGCTGCGTTGGCTGAACTACCTCCGGCCGAACATCAAGCGTGGCAACTTCTCGGACAAGGAGGAGGAGCTCATCGTCAGGCTCCATGGCCTCCTTGGCAACAGGTGGTCTCTCATCGCGGGCAGGCTGCCTTGCAGAACAGACAACGAAATCAAGAACTACTGGAATAGTACCCTTGGGCGGAAGGCGTTTCTCGTTTCCGGTAACGGTCGACCTCACATATCCCCCAACAGGATCACCATCACCACGCCCGATGACTCCACTTGTTCCGGCTCATATACAGAGGCGGAGCCGGCCCCGTCCTCGCCCACTACCATATGGGCGCCCAAGGCCGTGCGATGCACGGGTAGCCTCTTAATTTTGGGGAATTACGCTGCCAACCCCGGCACTTCCAGAGACGCCAACCCGGGGAACCGGAGATGGAGATGAGTGCAGAGGCAGCAGCTCGGCGACGTCGGAGTTCCCTGACGAACCCTGCAACTGGATGGACGATGTGAGGGCCGTCGAGTCGTTTCTAGAGTTCGACGAGGACTGGCCTGCCGGAATTACTGGATAGTTATTTGGCATTGGGCACGATGTGTTAAGGTAGCCGCCATGCTATTCGACACAGACAGTAACTACAGACCTCATGACAATATTGGTTTCAACGCTCGCTCATGTTACCTCCGGTGTACGAATATAGACACATAAACAATAAAATAAAGTAAATGCATCTGCAAATGATTAGTGGTATTACCAAGAGATGAATATACTGATTCCATTAGACACAAGACTGAGGTTGCGAGGGCAGATCAATTCGGTTGTGCACTACTTCGCAAAACTTCCCTCTTTGATACGTACTATCAAAGAGAGGCACGACGGAACACAACGCTACGCCGACTAGTTCAACAACTAATACGCACAACTGTAAGGTCACCCCTTTTAATTTCCTAGAAGACACTTATCTTTATTAAGAATCATGCAATGTCGACGATGTAATCCACCGATACGTCCAACCATGTGACGGGTAATGACTGGTGATATGCTTGTTAATCATAAGTAATTAGTATGCGAAAACTAGTTACTAATCTGTATATGAAAACCAGGACGGTCACGGTTATATCCAGCCAACACTAGTGGAAAACATGCCTATAGCCCCGGTTGGTGAGGGCCTTCCTCACTGGCTGTCCAACCGGGACGGCCAAAGCGCGATTAAAGCTCCCCCTTTATCCCCGGTTGTCTTACGAATCGGGGCTAAAGGGTGCCCCACGTGGGCACTGCTCATCGAGAGGCTGACCACCCTTTAGCCCCGGTCCATAATACGGACCGGGGCCAAAGGTTCCCACACATTTTCGGTTGTTTTCTGCCGCGGCAGAGATGCGCTGTTTTCTGCCACGACAGCGTTTTGGGTGGTTTTTTCCAACCGCGGTAGGAGGATCTGTGAGATGTTTGTGTGCAAATGACATATATATTATGTTAGTTTCACATTGACAACATTTATATAGATCATTACATTGAACTAATTGAGATCCACTTATACATTGAGACTTGTACATTTGAGATCATTTTTCATGGAGACCATCTACATGCATGGAGATCATTGTCGATAATGGTATGCTCCATTTGGATTTATGACGTCCTTCACAAAAAAATCCAGCCAATTCCTCGTGAATTACTTCTAGACGGTCGTAGGAGCTCCTCCCGCATGTCGTGAATCGTTAAAGTATTTATATTCATATTCCGCTCATTCATGATCTTCCTTATGTTCTGCATGACATACAATTCACATATGTTTGTTCCTGCTGGCTGCTGAGGGCATTTTATGAGAAATAGAATTCAATCAAATAATGCTCAAGGAATGAAAGAGATGCGTGAATCTTGCAAGTACTACTTATGATGATTGTATAAACTTGCATGTTCATTTCCGTAAGACCGGGTTGTTGCTTCCTGAACCGCTTCCAAGCCCTGTCCGGCAAAGAAAAAACGAATAAAGGGGTAATCATACGATAATGATATAACAAAAGGGGACAATATAGTGCGAAAATGATTGAACTTACCTGTTGAGCATTGAAATCACGGAAATGTACTCCTCTTGGTTTTTATTCATAGAGTCCATGAGATCAATGATGCTCGTGATACACACGTTTGTTGGGAGACCCCAAGAGGAGGGTGTGATGAGCACATCGGTAGATATTTCTCCTTAGTTAGGAACCAAGGTTATCAATCCAGTAGAAGAAAGAGAACTTTCGGAAGGTTGATGCCACTGACGGTGGTGCTGGCGCTTCACCGGTGTCAGCAACAACGTGGAACCTGCACACAGCACAACCAAAATACTTTTCCCCAACGGTACAGTGAGGTTGTCAATCTCACCGGTCTTGCTGAAAACAAAGATTAGATGTATAGTGTGGAAAACAGTGTATGCTTGGAGTAAGTAAAGAAATCAGAAAATTGTTGTGGTTTGTTTAACAGTGTGGAAAAATGGACCGGGGTTCATAGTTTCACTAGTGGTGTCTCTCCATAAAAGATAGCATGCTGGGTCAACAAATTACAGTTGGGCAATTGACAAATAGAGATTGCACCGTAGTGCACAATATAACATGAAGATTACTATGGAATTTAGTGCGGGAAGTACAACAAGATACATAAATCGACATCCATCTGCATCTATGACTAATAATCCATCCTCAGGTTATCATCCGAACCCCCTTAGGTATTAAGTTGCAAGCAACAGATAATTGCATTAAACAAAATGTGTAATGTAAGCAATGATTATGCACGCGGGCAGTCTCACCGCTGTTTTCTCCCTAATGGCAACATCACATCCCCCCTTCACGTTTCTGTCACTCGAGCAAGGCAACAAGGAGGCATGAATCCACTATGAAGCATAAATACTCCCTTTTGGAGTCATTAGCAACTACTTGGCCAGAATAACCACTAGCAACGGAAAGCATGCAAGATCATAAATAACATATGCAATAAAGACTATAATCAACTTGGCATAAGGTCAATAATTATCGGATCCCAGCAAACACAGCATATAGAATTTCATAAGATCAATCTCGATCATGATAGGAATCTCACGAGATCTAAATATGAGGAGAAGACAACCATCTAGCTACAGCTATGAACCCGTAGTCCAGGGATGAACTACTCACGTATCACTCCGGAGGTAGGCATGGTGATGTAGAAGCCTCCGGTGATGATTTCCTCTCCGGCAGTGTGCCGGAAAACAGCTTCAGAACCCCCTTATCTAGGGTTGACGACGACGGCGGCTGCGGAACTTTTTCGGGATTTTTGATTAGGTGCTTAAGGTTTTCCATCCGGGGGGCTTAAATAGGCGAAAGGGCAAAGGCGGTGGAGTCCAGAGGGCCCCACACCCATAGCTGGCGTGGCCAAGGGGGCGCCACCCTATGGTGTGGCCCCCGTGTTTCCCGTCTTTGACTCCTCTTCGGTGTTTTGGATGCTTCCGGGGAAAATAGGAACTTCTGGGTTTGTGGGGTCCAATTCCGAGAATATTTGCAGAGCAACTCTTCTGAAACTAAAAACAGTAGAAAACAGGGAACTGGCACTTGGCATCTTGTTAATAGGTTAGTCCCAGAAAATGTATAAAATGCTATAAATAAGCGAGAAAACATGTAGCAATTGGCAAAATATGATCATGGAGCATCAGAAATTAGGATACGTTTATGACGTATCAAGCATCCCCAAGCTTAGTTCCTACTCGTCCTCGAGTAGGTAAACGATAAAACAATAAATTCTGAGGTGACATGCTAGTAACATAAACTTGATCAATCTAATGTAAAAGCATATGCGCGCTGAGATTATAAAACTTTAAACACAGGCATGATAAATAAAACTTTAATAATAAAGCATAGCAATTACTTTGCATCATGAAGAGTACCTCAAATAAATGATCATGAATAATAATGCAAAGAAAGGTAAACGTTTGTTTCAGGTATAGAGAAATCATGTCAAAGTGATATTTCGATAGTACTTAAGAGTGGGGCAAAACATAAATGCCAGGACATCTTCAAAGTTCAAGAGGAAGACTAGAACAAATAATTTAAGAACAAATACTACCACATCATGAAGTAATTATTGATTCTTATGGGACAAATGCACATAGTTCTCAGAATGTCAAAAATGCTCTCTCAACTGTGCATAAAGTTAGAAGATGGAGACTCAAGATAAAAGTAAAGAAAGGCCCTTCGCAGAGGGAAGTAGGGATCACTCATGTGCTAGAGCTTTTATTTTATTAAATAGAGGTACAAAAACTTTGACATTTGTGGAGGAATGTCTATATTTTGGAAGATGTATGCTAATGTCAACGAATGGCAAATAGAAAATACAGTACGTCACAAGCCAACTGGATTCACAAGAGAGGCTCCCATGGTGAAGGACGCAACTGGTGTAGAAAGTCATCCCTGTTTCTCTTTTATTTACACAATTATGCTTTGACTGATAAATCAGGGGAAAAAATAGTGAAGAGAATTTGTTTGCATTAATTTGGGGCTGGGCACCCCACTGCCAGCTCTTCTATCATTTGGATAAGCGGATGAAGCCACTAGTCTAGGGTGTGAAATCCAATCAACAAGTGAGATAAATATTCTCTATTTACGTCCTCATAAGCAAAAAACAGGAACATAAAGCATGAAGAAATATACTTTGGAATGGCAGTTAAATACCACATGGAGGTAGGTATGGTGTACACAATGGGAAAAACTTTGGTTTAAAGGAGTTTGGATGCATGAATAGAGCTCATACTCAGTACAGGTGGAGGCTAGCAAAAGACTGGGAGCGACAAATCAAGAGAGCATAAGAGCCATAATCATGCATAGAGACATAAACATCATTAATTAAAACATAAGCCGTATCACAAGTTGAAAAACTAAGTGGTCATGAGGCTATTCATGACTGGTTTGTAGTCATAAACATGGTGTGAGCATGCGCCAAGTCAACCAAATAAAACATTCGAAAGAGAATACCATATATTGATGCTTTACTATGACAAGAACAACTCATGAATCTTTCAATACATATTAAACACTCTTAGCTATTTGAGTATATTCATGCTACTAAATAACCACAAGGCTTTAAAACTAAAATAACATTTAGCATGGCATGAAAAAGTTCTAGCCACAGTCTATACAAGCTTCTACTAGTACTGTTATAAATTCTACTTCAAGCAGCAGTTTTCTTTCTCCCAACAAGCACCATACAAAACATGCTTTAACAAAAATACTCTTTATGATACAGCAAGAAAACATGGGAGTACTCAAATAATACTACTAAAACTAACAGCTCTTATAAGAGATGAATGCAAAATAGGAGCTGAATAAATGCAGCAGCTAGAGAGAGATTAAGAATACAACGTATTCTCGAGAAAAAGCGGAGCGTGTCACTCTCCAATAAAAGAATGCTGGGGTCCAACCAAGCTTATTGAAAAAGTAAAAACAAACTGAAAGCAAAAGCAAAAGCAGACTGAAAACAAAAATAAAAGACGCTCCAAGTAAAGCACATAAAATGCGACCGAATAAAAATATAGTTTCACTAGAAGTGACCTGATAATTTGTTGATGAAGAAGGGGATGCCTTGGGCATTCCCAAGCTTAGACGCTTGAGTCTTCTTTGAATTTGCTTGGATATACCACCGGGGCATCCTAAAGCTTAGGATTTTTACTCTTCTTGATCACATCATATCATCCTTTTCTCTTGACCCTTGAAAACTTCATTCACATCAATATTTTCACAATCTTCATTAGCAACGTTAGGCAAGTCATGAAAACTGCAGTGAACATCAAAGAGATTTTTCTGCACGATCGGAAGGTGTGTATGATCTGCGCTGAAAAGTTTCCTCATATTGAAGTTCGTCCTTCGAGTTATCCACAAACAGACGAGGAGAAGGATTCATTGAGGAAGAAGATCACAGTGGAGCCAACAATGACAGCTTCCCCTTCTGTCATTCACTTCCGGTCACAATTTCTACACAGATCAATTAAAATTTCATCACCATGATTTATCCTCCGGTGCTTTTATGGAGTCCCACTACTCCAGAAGTTAGTAGCACTACTCCAGAACCGCATGTATGCTCTTTTCCCCCCTCTGGACTGAAGCTTGTACTCCCTCCGTCTCAGATTAATTGTCACATAGATGGACAAAAATGGATGTATCTAGACATAATTTAGTGTTAGATACACCAACTTTTTTCCATCTTTGTGACAATTAATTTGAGACGTAGGGAGTATTATTATTGCCCCACTGGCCAAGCTCCTACAAAATGTACCTCCGCTACCTTCTTGTTGGAATAACTTATTAGTATTTTGTGAGGACCAAGCAGATGAAATAAGTACACATCTATGATTGTTTATCTATTATTTTGTAACTACTCTTGTCTTTTGTGATTGTGTAACAAGTGCTTGCGTGCGTGCACGAATTGGAACACATGCTTATGTTGAGTACTAGTATTGTTCACTTTGAATAATGTTCTTCCAATAGTCATAGTTTGGTGCTTATAATATACTAGAAAAACCCTGACCAGCAATAAGTTTGAAGCTTCACTAACAAAATTTGTTCCATACGTAGTTGGGGTGTTGGTTCTGAGATGGTAACGGATCAAACGGAGCTATATAGATTAACATGAACTATATAAATTAACAATCATAAGTTTTTCTGTTTTATACGTTGCACCCTTGCAAAATAAAGAGTTTATTCCAATAAGGGGGTGCTCGATACATTTCACACAACCTAGTCCATTAGGAAACAATACAAGCTTTTGTTCAAGGTAAAAACAATAACACACATAGTGGCTGGTACTAAATTTTGAAGTTCAAGGACTCCATCTTGGCGATGCCATGAATGATTAATATATTTATATAGAACTTTGTGGCTGGAAGTGAATCATAAAAGGAGGGCCGAAAGTGAATCATAATAGGCTAAGTGATCTGCTTGCGAATGCACCCTCCATAAGCGAACTGCACCTGGATTTTCAAAATGAAAAGGTAAATCCAATCATCTACTTGTCAGTCTCTTGTTGTTGGTTATATGTAAGGGTCAGTTATCGAATTGCCCATAGTGGACCACTTCTACTCAGTTTTACCCCTAGCGCCGAATGGTCCTCAGTTTTGCCCCTAGTCCGTGCGCAACTACTATGGAGAGGCCGGAACGGTAAGTTTGGAGTCGAATCCGTTCCGCGAAGTGGGTCCGAGGAGTCAGACTCCGTTTCGCGAAGTGGGTCCGAGTGGGACTGCCAAGTTCGTTGAAACCGTCCGGAGCTTACAGGTGGGACCGCGCAGTTTGAATAGTCCACACCCAAGCTTCCCGCTGGGTTCAGCGACGCGTGGGAAAACCGCGTGCCCCGCTGTCGTGGTGGTGTCACGGCAGATGCCATGGGATGGCTAAAGATGTGGGGACGAAGGACGCTGGAGGTGCTCGGGGAGGGATCACGCGACGAGTAGCCGCGTGAGGTACGAAGTAAACGCTGCAAACAACACGATCTACCCAGGTTCAGGGCCCTCGTGAGGAGGTAAAACCCCTACTCCTGCCTTTCTTTGTGTATTTTGGTATCTCTCCGAGTAGCCACAGTACAAAGTTCTTGCTACCGAGTAGCCACTCTCCTCTAGATGATGGACTAGGTCAAGAACTAGGGTTCCAGTATGCGATCTAGGTCAAGATGTGTTCGATCCTCACGCAGGAGGCGGCGGGGCACCTTATATACATGGTGCCCAGCCGGATACGTCCAAACATGGACAAGTGTCGACATAGTGTGCACATCGTCCTTCTTCCGGGTTCCCGCTGACAGCTTTGGTTCCTAACCTTGGCTGCATCTGGAAAGTCGTTGGGCAAAACAAGGGGACAGACTGGTATCACTGTAC
Source organism: Alopecurus myosuroides (assembly GCA_028641055.1). Lineage (NCBI taxonomy): Eukaryota > Viridiplantae > Streptophyta > Magnoliopsida > Poales > Poaceae > Alopecurus > Alopecurus myosuroides. The sequence goes on from CM054060.1 coordinate 24,084,075, forward strand.
CTAAACACAGAGTAGGCCCCCCTTATCCTGCCACGGCCTGCTTCCATGCTGTCACTGTCAGGCAGGCCGGTCCCAGATGAACAGTAGTTCGAATGCTGCCAAGTACGGACCCAGGATACGCGGGATCCTGTGTCAGAACGGCTCCTTTGACTTTCTGGCCCGAGTAGGTTCCCGCTAATTGTTCCCGCCAATTGTACTAGGGCCAACTCTTCTACTCGAAAGGACAGAACTTGATTGGTATCTCCTTCTGGTCATCTTGAGGTGAGACCGAGTAGCAGTCGACCGGGTAGCGAGTACCGGGTAGTCGGCTACTCGACCAAACCTCTCTTCTGTAAGACGCCTTTACCACTTGCCTTTACCCTACTCGGGGGTAACCCCCCGACAGCAGTCCCCGAAGCTGGTTGAGTCTTGCGAACTCGTTCACTAGGCTCTGCCAGCTTAAAACCAATCTTTGCAACATAGCCCTTGAACCTCAAGATGCCGAGTAGAACCTCCGAGTAGCTCTCTGAATAGTACCTTAAGTTTCCTCTTCTCCGCGTAGCGGATGACTTCTACTCTGTGACCGAGTAAAAAGACTTGGAGAATTTTCTTGAATTGAGCCTCTGCAGCGCAGAGCACGATCCAGCCCTTCGCACGGCAACTGAACACGTGTCAAGCATCCAGGCCCCCGTCGTCTCGTTGCCCAGGGCACGACGTGCCACGCGCCTGGTTTCCAGGCAGTGGGCCCACCACGCGTCACGTCCCATCAAGAGTAATAATAGGCCACGATCTGGTGGTGGGATCAATTGCGGCCGTTACGCGCGCATCCCGCGCTTGTGTGCGTTCCCAGCCGGCCACAAATCCCACCACACGCCACGATCGATCCCACTTCCCCGATGGTAACGGTAGCATGAGGCGAGGGTATAAATACCCCCGCCGGTAACTTCCTTTTCCCCTTCCTCGCACTTTTCCTCTTTCATCTCTTTTTCCTTCTCCGCCGCCGAGCTCTCCGCCGCCGCGCAATCTTTTGCGCCGCCGCGAATCCAATCCAACCAATCGAAACCTTTCGATTCTTTCCACCCCTCCTACTCGCAACCATGTCTCGCGCCGGCTGGGCTGGCTCGCACGTCACCGCCGAGGACTGCGCCTGGCTCGTGAACACTAGGAGAGTTCCTCCTGGTGTTCAATGCCGGCCATCAAGGGGCGAGCTCGTGCCTGCACCGGAGGAGGGCGAGCGCGTTGTGTTCTTGGCGCATTTCGAGCGCGGCTTCGGCCTGCCGGCCTCCGACTTCCTCCGCCGCTTCCTCGACCACTTCGGCCTTCAAATGCATCACCTGCCGCCCAATGCCATCGTCTTCCTCGCCTACCACGCCGTGGTGTGCGAGGCCTTCCTCGGCATCCATCCGACAACGGACACCTGGCTCAGGTACTTCCACCTCCGCCAGCAGACCACCGGGAAGAAGGAAGGCACGGGGGTGCCACGGGCAACCGACACCGGCTGCGCCATGATGGTGCAGCGGTCGGGGACCAATCACCCCCGTATCAAGGGGTTGGAGTCCGTCCGGATGTGGCAGAAGACGTTCCTCTACGTCAAGAACATCCCCGCCACCGAAGGAGGACAGGTAACAAATAGAATCAATCTTCCCGCTTGGAGCCTCCGTGCTCCCACCCAGAAGAATTGGAAGGAGAAGCCCTCCAACGACCTCAACGCGAAGGAGATTGAGGCGCGGCTCGGCGCACTAATCGACGAGGGCCTCAAGAGTGATGATCCAGTGGCGTGCTGGATCCAGAGACGCGTTCTGCCTCTGCAAGAGCGCTGCCACCTGATGTGTTATATGGGAGGCCCCCGTGACTGCACCAGGACGACCACCATCGAGCTCGACAACACAGACGTTCCCGAGCACGCCAGGGCCATCCTGACAACGAGCCTCGCCGAGCATTGGCAGTATGGGTTCGTCCCATTCAGCCGTACAAAGCCGATTTCGCGGGTACGTTCTTCTCTCCCTGCTTTCTGTATATGGGTTCCGAGTAGAAAACTTCCTCTTCTCGTCGCGACTAGCGATCGTAGTCTGTACCGAGTAGAGTACTTAGTAGAATTGTATAGGCTTAGTGTGCTTTGTGCCTACACGCCTTTCCGAGTAGAATGTCCGATAAAAATACTTAGGCTTAGTGTGCTTTGTGTTTGCACGCCTATCCGAGTAGGATGCCATCCTGCTACTCGGCTAACTTGTGACACTTCTCCGTTCTTCAGGTCCTCACTCGCCAGCTTATAGAAAGCTGCGAACGTTTTGAACGCAACTGGTCTCCTGACCGAGAGGAGGACGACAAGGCCTCCTTTGAGAACGCAGACCAGATCAACCTCCCTCGTTCTCCCTCCATGGAGAAGCAGCACGCGGAAACGTCTCTCCGCGACTGGCCTGAGGACGAATCAGAAGGTAACTGCACACCTGCTTTGCTTGTTCGCGAGAAGCACCAATCCACTGTTTGTTGTTTCTGACTTGCTCCTCTTCTTTTCCTGAATCCGCAGATGACGTTGCTGAAGAGAACGAGGATGAGGACGAAGACGAGAACGAGAACGAAGGCGATAAAGCCCTTGTCGTCAACCCTCTCTCTGTCGCTGCACCCGCTACTCGCAAGCGGACTGGCAGCGGTGCCGTAGAACCCCCCGCCAAGAAGAAGAAACTGATCGAGAAGGCGACCAAGAAGGTCGTGAAGAGACCAAGGCGAAAGCTCGCCTCCACCAGCGCGTAAGTTTCTTCTCTGTCGTCTCCCTTCTCGTACTATGTTATTTTCCCCAATCCTCTTCCAATTTCTGAATTTCTTCTTCTCTGCAGACCTCCCATGGACGCGAACGCTGCTCTCGCGCCTGATCAGGCTAAGAAGCCAGCAGCGCCACTTATCAACCTCGATGATGACGAGGATGACACCGCCAATGCACAGAGCACTGATGCTCAAGGAGCAGATTCAGAAAAACAGCCCCATGCGGAGCCAGCAGCACAGGACGCTGCCGCCCACCAGGAGAAAACCCCTTCTCCTCCGGCCAACACTGCCGAGGAGACCCAAGACGAAGAGATGCAGGATAACACCGCCCTTGGGCGGTCAGAGGCTGAACAGGAGCAGCCAACCACAGACGCTGCAGGCCAAGTGAATCTCGCTGCCGAGCAGCGGGTGGAAGATGCCACCATGACAGATGCCACCACGACAGGCCATTATCCACTGAGTGACGCGCCAACAGGCGCCGCACCGAGTAGCGCCCAGCCTACTGGCGCACCGGATAGCGCGCCCCTAGTGCCGCCAACTGACCCAGCCAGGCAACAAGCCCTAGATTCTTTGAAGGAGGAGGTCGAGAAGAGGGCAGCCGAGAAGGAAGTTGCCGAGAAGACAGAGGCTGAGAAGAAGGCAGCCGAGGAGGAGGCCGCCGAGAAGGCGAAGACCAAGATTGAGGGGAAGAAGCCCGAGAAGCAGAAGGGCGAGAAGTCCACTGCTCAGAAAGAGAAGGCGATGAAGCGAGCTACAGAGCAGATGCCGCCGCCGACATCGACTGGACAGTCCAAGCAGTTGATCATCCGCAACCCCAGTGCGATTCCTGCCGCCGCCACTGTAGCCGATCAGGCCCTCTACCCGGATTACATGGTGAGGGTCAGCCAACAGCGCCAGATTGGCCTCTCCGTCGAGGACCGGAAAATTGCTCTCACAACAGGAAGGAAGGCCGTAGCGACAGACTCCAGGCCCCCGCCCCCTGTCTCCATTGCTTCTCGGGGAGCTCAAGATCAGGTGATATCATCTCAGAGCCTCGAGCAGGTACTCGACTTGGTGGGTTTCATCGATGCCAAGTGGGACAGCAAGCTTCTCGGCACTAAGAAATGGCACGGCCTCGGCCTGGGCGACATCGACCATATGCGGGTCGACTGGAACAAGGTGGACTTGGGCTACCAACCCATGACCGTCTCCTCCAGCACCGCTACTCTCGCTGCCAAGATGTTCGTGCACCGCAAGAATGCAGAAGATCTGGAGCAGTCTTACGCGGTAAGTCTCAAGTTGTCCTCTCCGAGTAGCATTTTTCTTCTCTCCTATCCGTCTTCATCTTCCTTTACCCTCACCCAGTCCCCGAGATTCTGGCCGAGTAGGCGGATGCTCTCCGAGTAGCCGCCTTCTCGGGTTGAATCTTCACTTCTCTGTCTAACTTGTTTTCTTTTTGCTTCTCAGGATAGCGTCCTGAAGCGTACCAGTCTGCATCGCCAGCTTCTCTGGAATCATGCTATCGCTAGGAGGCGAATTGCTGCACTGGAAAGAGAGAAGGCAGCTGCGGAGGCAGCCGGTAAGGATGCGAAGGATAGCACTCTGAAGCTGTCCGAGATGGAAGGTACGCTTCTAGCCGCGCGGTTCTTGCGTTTTTTGTTTACGCCCGCTTCTGCTTTCTTGCGCTAACCTTTTCTACTCTGCAGGGAAACTGAAGGCCCTGGCTGACGAGCACGAGAAATGTCGCACCTTTGTTGCGAATGCCGAGAACACCATCAAGAAGCTTGAAGGTAAACCTCCGTCTACTCGGTTTGCCCTTGTGCCTGTTTCCTTTGCTTCTCTGCTAACCGTGCTTTGCTCTTTTCAGAAGATCATAAATTGTTTGTTGAAGAACACCAAGACTGCATCAAACCTGAGGAAGTGCAGCAGCGGCTGTCCGACCAGGCCGTTGAGCTGGTGAAGGATCACGCTACAGAGATGGAAACGCTGCAACTCCAGCTGCGGGAGGCGCTCCAGGATGCTGTCACGCTTGGTGAAGAGAGGGACAGAGCCATCGCCGAGAAGGCCAAAGCCGAGACAACCTTCAAAGCCAAGATCAAAGCCCTCGAGCAGGAGCGCGAAACGCTGAAAAAGGCCAATGCTGGGTATTGTACTCAGTTGAGCGGATTCCGCTCGCTCGAGGAGAGGCATATTTCCAATGAGGAGCGATGGAAAACCCAGTTGCAGCAACTGCGCCAGGAGCTTCACAGTAAGTTTCCTCCTTTCTGCATCTTTTCTTCTCGGTTCTGCCTCTTCTCGGTTCCCGTGACTGAATTCCTTCCTTGCTTCTATGCAGAAATCTTACCTGATCTCGTGTCCGCCTGTGCGCCAGCCTTGGCTAAGGCTCGAGCAGCTCGCCTTGAGAAGGGCGAGGCCTCGGATACCAGAGCCGAGATCGAGGACAGCTTGCTGGTGATGAAGGGGCACTTCGAACGCCTAGCCGGCGTGGGCACCGACTTGGTGCGCGTCGGCTTCGCGCTCCACAAGCTGTTCTGGCCTGAAGATGCCGCGCCGACAACGATTGGTGGCCTTGCTCTGAAGCTGCAGAATGTGAAGGCCGAGCTGAAGAAATGGCGCGCCTCGGGAGCTCGGGCGGGTGCTGACTTGATGCTTCTCTGCATCGCCTCCTGGTACGAGAATCTTAACATGGATATCATCCGCGGGAAGCGCAACGATTCCAAGTGGGAGACGGACCCCAGCTGCGTGGCCATGCGCAAGCTGATCGCGTACGAAGTCGCGGAGTGCGCTGAGACGGACGTCTTCATCGACGGCCTCCCCGAGCCCGACACCGAAGTGGAGGAGGACGAGGAAGCGGATGAAGACACAGAGTCCGACTTGGACGACTTCTTCGATTCGCCTAGAGGCAAGGCCGGGAAGGGGAAGAAAGTCGCCGTCGTGAGTAGCGATGAGGAGGCCGAGCACATCGACACCGCCGCACTCGGCTTTGGCACCTCCTCAGGAGCCGCTCTCGACGACACGGTATTCACTCCTGGCCAAGCCTCTGGTGCTTCTTCAACCCCAGGGCCTATCTCGGTGGCCACGGCTACTTCCGACCAGGTAGCCACCGAGCGCGACGTCGAGATGGAAGAGTCCGCCACCGTCCAGTCGGAGGCGGATGCCACCCATGCCAGCGCCGAAGAAGAACCCGCAAGGACAACTTCCACCAACTCGGAGGCAGAGGCAACCAAGACCACCACAGAAGATGCAGCAGCCAAGGCCAGCGCCGACAACACTGCCTCCTCCACATGATTTTACCTGCACACTTTTTACTTGAACACTTATCAGATCCCCGTTATGCCGGGAGAAGATGTATCAGACTTATTTGTGCTTTTCTTGCTACTCAATTTTATTTCCACTTGTTATCTTCAATTTAATCATTTTGAGCAGCCCTGGCTCAATGCCGGGTTGCGTTTCCATGCGAGTCCCCGAGTTGCGTTTCTTATTCACCCTCTCTTTTCATCTCTGCTCTACCCGCAACTTGTTGCTTTTTTGGTATTCGAGTCACAAGAGTCAAAGAGCAGAGCTGCAAATACTTAGCCACTAGAAACAATCATAGTAACGCAGCCCACCACTTAGCCGAAAAGACGAAACAGAGAACAAAAGTAACAAACACTCTACTCGGTTCCTGCACTTTTTCTTCCTTAGCGATTTTCGTGTGCTCATTGACCTTTTGCATGTTCTCTTGATTGCCATGAAGCCGGGTTTCGGACAGCAGCAGAGTCGAAGAGTTGGCATATAGGTTTAGACACAGTACTCAATACGCTTATGAGTTCTGAAGTGAAGCAACCGAATAGACAGAAGGTAAAGCCGAGTAAAAACACTTGAACAATTTTGGACGAGGGCAGTCCCCGAGAACAATTTCAGATTGCAGAGTAGAATTTCAACTCGGATAAGAAGGTACATACACATCTTTGCTTACGAATGAAAACGACGGAGTAGAGCTACATTCCAAGGGCGCTTGGTTTCCTCTCCAGACTTATCTGCCCTGTTCGCCTGTGGTGGGCGCACATCTACAAGATAGTAAGCATCGTTTGTGCAACGCTTTGCTCACAATGAAGGGCCCTTCCCATGGAGGAGACAACTTGTGCATCCCGGCTGTGCGCTGCACAAGCCTAAGGACCATGTCTCCTTCTCGGAAAACCCTTGGGTTCACCTTTCGGCTATGATAACGCCGCAGGTTCTGCTGATAGATAGCCGAACGTGACAGAGTCAGCTCTCTTGCTTCTTCAAGCAGGTCAACGTCGTTTTCTCGAGCTTCTCTCGCCTCCACCTCAGTGTAGAGGGCTACTCGGGGGGAGTCATGCTCTAAGTCTATTGGCAACACGGCCTCAGCCCCGTATACCAAGAAGAATGGCGTGTAGCCGGTTGACCGGTTAGGGGTAGTCCTTAGACTCCACAACACCGCTGGCAACTCGTCTAACCAACACCCAGGTGTTTTCAGCAGCGGCTCCATCAGCCTTGGCTTGATGCCTGCCAATACCATACCATTTGCTCTTTCAACTTGTCCATTGGAAGCAGGGTGCGCGACTGACGCGACGTCTAGTCGGATATGCTTATCTCTGCAGAACCGCACCATTGCTCCCTCAGCAAAGTTTGTGCCGTTGTCGGTGATGATACTGTGCGGGTAGCCATATCTCAGGATTATGTCCTTCACGAATTTCACAGCTGTTGCTCCATCACATCTCCGAATAGGTTTCACTTCAATCCACTTGGTGAACTTGTCCACCATGACTAAGATGTGAGTCATGTTGCCTCTAGCCGGCTGGAAAGGCCCAACCATGTCCAAACACCAAACAGCAAATGGCCAGGTGATAGGAATTGTTTTCAACTCGGAAGCAGGCATGTGAATCTTACTTGCGAACATCTGGCAGCCAGTGCACTTCCTCACGATATCCTCAGCTTGCTGCAATGCTGTGAGCCAATAGAATCCATGCCGGAAAGCTTTCTGGACCAGCGCCCGAGAAGAGGCGTGGTGCCCGCATTCTCCTTGGTGTATCTCTGTCAGGATCTCTTCTCCTTCTGCTGGATCCACACAACGTTGCAGCACGCCAGTGGCACTTCTCTTGTGCAGGACATCTCGGACAATGGTGTAGCCCTTGGATCTTCTCTGAATCTGCCTCGCAGTCACCTCATCTTCAGGTAAAGTGCCGTCCCTTAGAAAGGATAATATGGGCATAGCCCAACTCGGTGTCTCCCGTATGGGAAACACTGGTTCGTCCAGTTCCATTGGGACAGGCTCTTGTGGTTGCTCAGGAGGAGTGGGAGCGCTTCTTTGCAGCCCAGATCGATTGGCGAGAACTTCCTCAATGAATGCGACAGCCTCCGGGTTGAGGGCGGCAGTCCCCGAGTAAGGAGTGGCAGTCCCCGGGTAGGGAGTGGCAGTCCCCGAGTAAGGAGTGGCAGTCCCCGAGTAGGGAGTGGCAGTCCCCGAGTAGGGAACGGCAGTCCCCGAGTAGAGGACGGCAGTCCCCGGGTTTCCTGCAGCACTCTCCCAGTCAATCTCCATTGGATCAGATTCCTCACTTGGCAGAGAAGGAACAAATATAGACTCCGAGTTGGGAGAAGGCTTGATGGATGGCTTCCTCAAATGCTCCAAGGCGATTCCCACCGGGATGGATTGCCGAGAAGATCCCAACTTGGACAACTCATCTGCTGCTTCGTTCTCTGCTCGGTGAATGTGCTGGAACTCACAACCTTCGAAGAACCCAGTCATAGACTGCACCAGGAAGCGATACGATGCCATGTTGGCATCCAAAGCATCCCAAGTGCCCGAGACCTGCTGCACCACCAGATCTGAATCACCATAGCATATAATGCGCTGCACACCAACCTCCTTTGCTACTCGCAAACCATGCACCACTGCCTCATACTCTGCTACATTGTTGGATGCTTTGAAGTGAATCTGCAACACATACTTGAGCTGATCTCGCTTGGGTGACGTAAGCACAACACCAGCACCAAGGCCTTCTTTCACCTTTGAGCCATCAAAGTGCATCTTCCAGTAATTGGAAACTGGAGCAGGAGGTTCATACTGTACCTCGGCCCAGTCCACAAGAAATTCCGCCAGGATCTGAGACTTGATGGCGTCTCTTCTCGCATACGCGGGAGCATACGCGGCTAGCTCAATCGCCCACTTGGCTACTCTGCCACTCGCCTCCTTGTTGCCCATGATATCCGAGATGGGAGCAGAGCTCACAACTGTGATAGGATGCTCCTGGAAATAATGCTTCAGCTTCCTGGCGCCTAGGTACACACCATATGTCATCTTCTGGTAATGCGGATAGTTTTGCTTTGAACTGGACAGCACTTCACTGAGATAATATACTGGGCGCTGCACGCTCTTGCCTTCTTCTCCTCGTTCCACCACAATCACCACGCTGACTACTCGGTTAGTCGCAGCAATGTACAGCAGCATTGGCTCCTTGGGTAGCGGACTAGCCAAGATGGGAGCACTAGCCAGCATTGCTTTCAGCTCATTGAATGCCACATCCGCTTGCGGAGTCCAGACAAACTTGTCACTTTTCTTCATCAGTTGGTACAGAGGCAGGGCCTTCTCGCCCATTCGACCCAAAAACGGCTCAGAGATGCCAAACAACCTGTGAACTTCTGCACATCTTTCAGTGATCTCGGTAAAGACATGCTCTCAATAGCTTTTATCTTAGAAGGATTGGCTTCAATGCCCTGACTAGAAACCAGAAAACCGAGTAGCTTTCCAGCCGGTACACCAAAGGTGCACTTACTCGGATTCAGTTTCATTTTGTACTTGCGTAGGTTAGCAAAGGTTTCCTCCAGGTCGGCAAGCAGAGTATGTGTTTTATTCGTTTTGATGACAATGTCATCTACGTACACCTGCACATTCTTGCCGAGCTGGTCGTGCAAGCATTTCTGCATGCATCTCTGATAGGTTGCACCCGCATTCCTCAAGCCAAAACACATGACACGATAGCAATAAGCCTCGTACGGGGTAATGAAAGCAGTCTTTATTTGATCAGCAGGGTTGAGTGCAATCTGGTGAAAACCAGAGTAGGCATCTATGAAGGACAACAGTTCACAACCAGCAGTGGAATCGATCACCTGATCGATGCGAGGTAGCGGGAAAGGATCCTTGGGGCATGCCTTGTTCAAGTCGGTGTAGTCGACGCACATGCGCCATGCAGTGGCAGCCTTGGGATCCTCCTTCTTCTTCTCGACCATGACCGGGTTGGCTAGCCAATCCGGATGCAGCACCTCCATGATGAAATTGCTTATCAGTAACTTGGTGATCTGGTCACCAATGGCCTTCCTTCTCTCATCTCCGAAACGGCGCATAGCCTGCTTCACTGGTTTGGCGTCAGGACGCACATGCAAAGAGTGCTCAACCAACTCCCTCGGGACTCCTGGTAGATCTTCATTGGACCAGGCGAATACGTCCCGATTCTCACGGAGGAAGTGGATGAGCTCGCTTTCCTATTTCTCCGCCAACCCGGAGCCAATGATGGCTACGCGGTCGGGGAACTCGGGGTCAACCTGGACCTTCTTTGTCTCCTTGGCAGCTTGGAAAGCAGTACCATGCTGGGTACTCGGCACACCTTGTGGGCCAGCTTGTGCGGACTGAGCCATGGCCACCACCTCGTACATCTTCTTCTTCTCGGCAGCGATCACCATCGACTCCGCCAACTGGGAGCTAGCAGAGGCACACTCCATGGACTTCTTGTAATCTCCAGAGATGGTGATGATGCCATTGGGACCAGGGATCCTCATCTTCAGATAAGCCACATGCGTAGAGGCCATGAACTTGCTCAGAGCAGGCCTGCCGAGTAGAGCATGATAGGGGCTCTGATGATCCACCACCTCGAACTGCAGGCGCTCTGTGCAGCAGTTCTCCCGGGTACCGAATAGCACATCGATCCATACTCGGCCAATCGGGTTGCACGAGATCCCGGGCACAATGCCATGGAAGGTGGTCTTGCTAGGCAGCATCATGTTCTCGGCCAGGCCAAGCTTCTCGAGTGTGTCCTTGTACACAATGTTGATGCTACTGCCGTTGTCGATTAGCACCTTGCTGAACCTCACGTTCTTCTCGGGACCCAGGAAGGTAGGATCCAGCACCAAGGCATAGCTACCCGGATTGGGCATCACCTTGGGATGATCTGCTCGGGTCCACCTGATCTCCTGGTCACACCAATACATGTAGTGAGGGACAGCAGGGATCACTGCATTGACCTCCATGGCCCGCCTGTGCTGTGATTGCTTGTCGACTGGCTCAGAAGTGAAGATCATGTAGCTCTCATGGTGCTCTTGGTACTGATTGGAGCCATTGCCCCCATTGTTACCATTGTTGTTGTTGCCCTGGTAGTTGTTGTTGTTGCCTCTGTTGTTGTTGTTGCGGTTGTAGTTGTTGTTGTTGTTGCGGTATCTCTCATTGTTGAAGTTCTGGTTGGCTCCTAAAGCCACTTGGTTCACGTTCTCTCTTCTCGGGTACACTGGCGGCCGAGCTGCGGGTGCGCGAGTAGGCTGCACATTGGCATTGGCTGCTGGCAGAGGAGGAGGAGGAGGCAAGCCATCACTCTTGATCGCCTCCCACCACTCGCACTGCCGAGTAGTGTGGTTAGCAGGCCTCGAAGGGTGGTGAGTGTGAAAGCTGCATGGGCCATCCTTCATGTCATCGAAGACAAACTTCTTCGGCTGCTCGGAGTTCCCGCTACCCGACTGAGAGGCGCGAAATGGCTTCTTGTTGCCTTGGCCCTGGTTCTGGTTTTGCCCGTAGGCTCCAGCAGGTTTCTGCCTCTGGCTGCCAACAGCTCCAACAGTCACTGCATTCACCTCTTCGGGATCATACCGATTATCTACTCGGCGCTTGTTGCGGAACTCGTTGCGCTTGCTGTTGCTGAAGTTTCTTCTCGGCTCAGAGGAGTCCATCAATGGCTGAGTAGGATCACCAAGTGCGTACTGATCCGCAATCTTGATGGTCTCCGCCAGAGTGTTCGGCATCTCCCTCTGCAGTCTGTGCCACAACATACTGCCATGCCTGCATCCCTGCGCAAACCAAGTGATGGCCTGTGCTTCATTCACACCCTCACAGGTGTTCCTCAATGTGCTCCACCGAGTAAGATACTCGCGGTCCGTCTCGTCTTCTCGCTGCCTGCAAGCTGATAGCTGCTGTGGCCTATTCGGCCTCTTGTATGTGCTCGTGAAGTTGCTGATGAAGGCATCCGAGAAGTCCAGACAGCAGTTAATGCTGTTCTTGGGCAAGTTGTTGAGCCAAGTGCGGGCTGGACCCTCTAGCATCTGTGGAACATAGCGCACAGCCCATCTTCTGTTGCCATTCGCGATATGGACCGCGGTGACATAGTCATTGAGCCAATCTTCCGGCTTGGTGCTGCCATTGTAGCTCTTGGTGCCTCTTGCAAGCTGGAAGTTCTTCACGGACGGCTCGTTCATGATGCGCGGGCCAAAGCACTCGGGGCCAGGGGGACCCGTGCTCTCCAGCCGCGCCGACAAGCTGATCCGGTCCAACTGATGCCTCGCATCTCCAGGCGCCAGCACGCGCTCACCAACACGGTCATGAATATCATAGCCAGCCATCTCCATAGCCGAGTAGCCATCATCATACCTATCCACCTGCACAGCTGCAGGCTGTTCCACCGGGTTGGCGACTGGTGCCACTGCGCGCGGCTGCTGCCTCTGCCGAGTAGGCTGAGCTGCGGGTTGCCGAGAAGGACCTGGACGAGCAGCTTCTCGGGCACGGCTTTGAGCTTGATGGGCTTGAGAGCCTGCTCTTGCAGCGTTGTGTTCCTGCCCGGGCTGCTGCGGCACAGCAGGCTGTTTCGCGGCAGCAGCCGGGTCATACACCTGCATTTGCCTGTCTCTGCCCGAGCGCCCGCTGCGGCTCTTCTCGCGGCTGGGATGCGGAGACGAGGCCTGATCGTTAGATCTAGCCGCGTGCGAGTGAACCACGTGCGAAGCCCCAGCACCCGGGTTGGCCTTCCGGAACTCCTCGTTCTGCCTCGCAGCCTCCAACACCAACTCGTTGAGCCTTTCCTGCTGCCTGAGACGCGCGTCGCCATCCAGGCGAGGCAACTCGGCAGCTACAGCCTCTGCAGCTCTAAGGGTCTTGGCGGGTGTGCTGTACCTTGGCCTTGTGAAGGTGTTCGCGGTGGCGGACTGGGCGGGAACCTCCGCAACCGTTGCCATCTCGACACCCAAGTTGCGCCGCGTAGCGCCTACTCTGCTAGGCCTCCTGGCGACTGGCGTGAAGCCGTGAGCCTTGTTGTACTCGAGCTGGTCTAGACTCAGCTCGAGCCTGATCTTGTCCAACTCCGCCTGCTCGGCAAGCAGCTCCTGGCGCTGCCGCTCGAGCTGCTCCCTCACGGCTAGGAGCTTGATGTCGGTGGGAGTGGGCATACCAGGTCGCGTAGCTGACGCGGGAACGGCCATAGACGTGGAAGGCGGCAAGTTGCTCTCCTTCTCGTAGGGCCGGTGAACCCTGCCACCAGCCGGTGCATCAGTCTCCTCGACGACGGCCGCAGCGCCAGTCGCGGATGCGCCAGTGTTTGCCGCCAAGCCCGTCACCATCACCTCAGCGCAGTTCGCAGAGCGGCACGCGGGCCTTCCGCGAGCAGCGATCACCGCGGGAGGATCCTCCACGTCATGCACCAGCTCGGGATATGCGCGGTTGGCGACGGTGGCGACGTAGACGAGGTGAGAGCCGAAGGAGATCACCGAGCCGTCCTCCGGCATGGCCATGCCGCCGAAACAGCCGGCGTTGTCGGTGACGAAGTCGAAGGAGCCGAATCTGTGGACAAGGCCACAGACCACGCGCTCCGCTGAAGAAGATCCCGTCCGAACAGAAACTCCAGCCAGCGCCGCTGGTTGCCCCACGGTGGGCGCCAACTGTCGTGGTGGTGTCACGGCAGATGCCATGGGATGGCTAAAGATGTGGGGACGAAGGACGCTGGAGGTGCTCGGGGAGGGATCACGCGACGAGTAGCCGCGTGAGGTACGGAGTAAACGCTGCAAACAACACGATCTACCCAGGTTCAGGGCCCTCGTGAGGAGGTAAAACCCCTACTCCTGCCTTTCTTTGTGTATTTTGGTATCTCTCCGAGTAGCCACAGTACAAAGTTCTTGCTACCGAGTAGCCACTCTCCTCTAGATGATGGACTAGGTCAAGAACTAGGGTTCCAGTATGCGATCTAGGTCAAGATGTGTTCGATCCTCACGCAGGAGGCGGCGGGGCACCTTATATACATGGTGCCCAGCCGGATACGTCCAAACATGGACAAGTGTCGACATAGTGTGCACATCGTCCTTCTTCCGGGTTCCCGCTGACAGCTTTGGTTCCTAACCTTGGCTGCATCTGGAAAGTCGTTGGGCAAAACAAGGGGACAGACTGGTATCACTGTACCTAAACACAGAGTAGGCCCCCCTTATCCTGCCACGGCCTGCTTCCATGCTGTCACTGTCAGGCAGGCCGGTCCCAGATGAACAGTAGTTCGAATGCTGCCAAGTACGGACCCAGGATACGCGGGATCCTGTGTCAGAACGGCTCCTTTGACTTTCTGGCCCGAGTAGGTTCCCGCCAATTGTTCCCGCCAATTGTACTCGGGCCAACTCTTCTACTCGAAAGGACAGAACTTGATTGGTATCTCCTTCTGGTCATCTTGAGGTGAGACCGAGTAGCAGTCGACCGGGTAGCGAGTACCGGGTAGTCGGCTACTCGACCAAACCTCTCTTCTGTAAGACGCCTTTACCACTTGCCTTTACCCTACTCGGGGGTAACCCCCCGACACCCGCGTCGGTCAAAGACTGCCGGAGTAACGTCACGCGCTACAAAAGTCCCCTCGCCGCTCGCCACTCTCCCCATTCTAGCCGTTAATCTCGCCCTCACCGCACTCGCTCTCATTGCTGCATTTCCACCTAGACACCCCGAGACGATGCCTCGCCGGCTCCGTGCAAACCGCAACTCGCCGTTGTACTGCCGCCCCGCGGCCGCGATGCGGGGCCGCAGTCACGCCGATAGCGACAACGAGTTCTTCTACGAGGAGAACGAGCAGTAGCCGCAGGAGGAGGCGGCGCCCGTGCAGGAGCCGCCGCAGGAGGAGGCGGCGCCCGAGCAGGAGCCGCCGCAGGAGGCGTAGCGCTGGAGGAGGCTCAGGAGGAGGCAGCCTATCTGGACCGAGCAGCACGCCGCCGTCTACTCGTTCGAAACATGGCGGAACGAGGAGGCGTTCCACACGGTCCGCTCCTGGCTCAAGGAGGCGGCGGCAGCGGCCGAGGCTGCCGCTGTTCGTGCATCCCTGGAGACCCACATAGGGAGCAGGCGGAGCGCCAGGTCTACCGGCAGCTCGCCGCAACCGCGGCGTCGGATGAGCAGCAGGCGGTCGTCGCGCTGTACGAGAGCGACCGGCGCAAGGCTGCCCTGCAGAGCGAGAGGCGGGACCGCCGCCATCCCTCCGAGTAGGCGCAGCTGCACCGGCTGCGGATCTGAGGCAGAGCGGAGCGGCATGCGATCGCTACGCTGGCGAACCCATCGCCCTTAGCCAAGAACGACCACGAGGCGGGGCCCTCCAACATGCTGGCCTACGACGACAGCGATGAGGACGACGAGGACGAGGAGTAGAGGACGACGTCTAGGAGGAGGGCGACGACCAGGCCGGGTGATCGCGGCGAGCCTCGGCCAATCGTAGTTTTTTTTAAGTTTTTTCAATGTTTTTAGTTAAATTATGCCGTCTAGCTTTCTGTAAAACTATCGTCGAATCTATGAATTTGAGCCTATTTCAACGAGTTCGCGTTTTTTAATTAATTTTGAGTATTTCTGAACAAAATCACGAGCCAGAATGTAGATTAAAAGCGAAAAGAATGTTTGAATAATGTTGTATGATGTTGAACTAAGTCATTCCAAAATTTTGGGCAAATGTGCTTCAAATGAGGTCTGAAGCTAGAGTAGACACCCCCGTTTCAAATTTCATGAAAGATTCGACCTTGCCAAAATTATCCAAATAAATTTGAGGAGCAACTATATCACATATAACAACATTGTGTGTTGGATTCATGTCATTTTGATTTTTTTAATAATTTATGCTCATTTGAAACCATCGCTCTATTCTCATGAGAAATGTGCTTCAAATGAGGTCTGAAGCTAGGGTAAATACCCCCTTTTGGAATTTCATGAAAAAATCGACCTTGCCAAAATTAACCAAATAAATTTGAGGAGCAACTATATCACATATAACAACAATGTGCGTTGGATTCATGTCAGTTTTATTTTTTTTATGAATTATTTATGCTCATTTAAAACCATCGCTCTATTCTCGTGAGAAATGTGCTTCAAATGAGGTTCGAAGCTAGGGTAAATACCCCCGTTTATAATTTCATGAAAAATTCGACCTTGCCAAAATTAACCAAACAAATTTGAGGAGCAACTCTATCACATATAACAACATTGTGCGTTGGATTCATGTCATTTTGAATTTTTTTAAACTATTTATGCTCATTTGCAACCATCGCTCAATTCTCGTGAGAAATGTGCTTCAAATGAGGTCCGAAGCTAGGGTAAATACCCCCGTTTATAATTTCATGAAAAAATCGACCTTGCCAAAATTATCCAAACAAATTCGAGGAGCAACTATATCACATATAACAACATTGTGCGTTGGATTCATGTAATTTTGAATTTTTTTAAATTATTTATGCTCATTTGCAACCATCGCTCAATTCCCGTGAGAAATGTGCTTCAAATGAGGTCCCAAGCTAGGGTAAATACCCCCGTTTATAATTTCATGAAAAAATCGACCTTGCCAAAATTATCCAAACAAATTTGAGGAGCAACTATATCACATATAACAACATTGTGCGTTGGATTCATGTCATTTTGAATTTTTTGAATTATTTATACTCGTTTGCAACCATCGCTCAATTTTCGTGAGAAATGTGCTTCAAATAAGGTCCGAAGCTAGGGTAAACACCCCCGTTTATAATTTCATGAAAAATTCGACCTTGCCAAAATTATCCATAGAAATTTGAGGAGCAACTATATCACATATAACAACGTTGTGCGTTGGATTCATATCATTTTGATTTGTTTTGAATTATTTATGCTCATTTGCAACCATCGCTCAATTCTCGTGAGAAATGTGCTTCAAATGAGGTCCGAAGCTAGGGTAAATACCCCCATTTGTGCTTCAACATTTTTTGGCATATTTTCTAAATCAACCAAATGAATTTCCTAGACATCTATTCTACATGTATAGTGTAAATCTGAAGTTTCATTATGTTTTGAATAATTCTTCTATTTTTTATTTAAATAACATGGTTTAATAGAAAAATCATATGTAAAACTGATAAAAATCATCGCTGTAGTAAATCTGAAGTTTCATTATATTTTTTTATTTAAATAACATGGTTTAATACTTAACAGCAAAGAAATCATATGTAGAACCATCGATCCCTGTGGCCAACATACCAACCAATCAGAGCGCAGAACGAGCGTCTCGCGGATCCCTGTGGCTGCGAGCGCATCCGTCCGATGCACGATTCCTTCTAGAAGGCGTCGATCCAACAGACCAGGTCGAATCTCTGTGTTTCCTTCTAGAAGCTTTTCGGGTGGTCAAACAGATGGTTGACCAAGTTTGAAATGAGCATACATAATTCAAAAAAAATCGAAAAAATATATTGCCGATGCACATAGTAGTGTTATGTCATATAGTAACGAGAAAAAAATATAAACCTGTCTTATAAAGAATGGAACAAAAAAGCCTTGTGTAACATGTGATATCTTGAACAGTCTAGTAGAGAGTTCAAGATAATGAGATGAGTTTCAAACCTTTGGAACTCAAATAAGGTCAAAATATCACCAAATCTTCATTTTGGTGTGACTAAGAAAGATCCAAAGTTATTTTTTCATTTTGATGTTTTAAACTTGTTTTATTTACGATTTACGATTAAAACCATTATTATTCAAAAGAAAATAAATAATACGAATATTCATCCAATAAATTTTCAGGCTTCGGAATTGCATTATATAGGTCTAATACAAGTCTAGGAAAAATATAAATAGGATTTATAAACATTAGAACGAAAGCCATCACTAAAATGAGATTCCTCGAATACAGGAGTAGAGATTTCAAAGAATATGAGGTGGAAACATCCTGAATCTTCCGAAGAGGTGCGTTCTACCTTTTTGTTTTGTGTTCCTATGGGCTATCCTAGCACAAGCAAGCAAATAGTTCCACATTGCTACCCCCTTTCGACTCAGTTACCGCGTGTTTCCGTATAAGTCCGGTATTTCTCTAGCGGGGCTAGGGTTTCACCGGGAGGGGGGCTACGGAGCGTATGGATCCCAACACAAGCTAGGGGGTTCCATACTATGATAGTATAGGTGTGTTGTGTGCTTTGGATGTAAAAGATTGCTCTCCGGGGTGTGACCCGCTTCACCGGCATCCATCTCTCTCTCGTGAGAGCTTACAGGGTGAAACTCCTGTATCGGACCAAACATCCTGAATCTTCCAAAGAGGTGGGTTCTACCTTTTTGTTTTGTGTTCCTATGGGCTATCCTAGCACAAGCAAGCAAATATTTCCACATTGCTACCCCCTTTCGACGCAGTTACCGCGTGTTTCCGTATAAGTCCGGTATTTCTCCAGCGGGGCTAGGGTTTCACCGGGAGGGGGGCTACGGAGTGTTTGGATCCCAACACAAGCTAGGGGGTTCCATACCATGATAGTGTAGGTGTGTTGTGTGCTTTGGAAGTCAAATATTGCTCTCCGGGGTGTGACCCGCTTCACCGGCATCCATTTCTCTCTCGTGAGAGCTTACAGGGTGAAACTCCTGTATCGGACCAAACATCCTGAATCTTCCTAAGAGGTGGGTTCTACCTTTTTGTTTTGTGTTACTATGGGCTATCCTAGAACATGCAAGAAAATAGTTCCACATTGCTACCCCCTTTCGACGCAGTTACCGCGTGTTTCCGTATAAGTCCGGTATTTCTCCAGCGGGGCTAGGGTTTCACCGGGAGGGGGGCTTCGGAGCGTCTGGATCCCAACACAAGCTAGGGGTTCCATACCATGATAGTATAGGTGTGTTGTGTGCTTTGGATGTCAAAGATTGCTCTCCGGGGTGTGACCCGCTTCACCGACATCCATTTCTCTCTCGTGAGCGCTTACAGGGTGAAACTTCTGTATCGGACCAAACATGCTGAATCTTCCAAAGAGGTGGGTTCTATCTTTTTGTTTTGTGTTCCTATGGGCTATCCTAGCACAAGCAACCAAATATCTCTAAAAATGTCTAGAAATGACATGGCCGAGTAGTGCAGATGGTGAAAAGCGATCCTCTTACTTTGCCCACCTTATGTTCTCTGACTTTCTCCCATGACACGTGGGTCCGGTGTGTGATGGGATCCATTTGTCAGTGACCTAAAGTCAGAGGATCGCGTTCCCGCATAGAGAAGCGCTCGTCTCAGCGTCTGCAGGCCGTTGCCGCCGTAGTTTGCATGCATGGACTCGATCTGCACCGTTCCTTACGATCAAACGATCGAAAATGAAGCGGTGCATGGATAGGGTGTTTTGTCTCAATGTAACCGCATGCAACAATGGACACTGTCTAGTGGGCCCCGTTCACCAGCCCGGTGCATGCACGCCTCGTTTTTTCAGAGTAAACTACGTGGCAGAAGAAGAAAATAGTTAACGTCGCGTCGCATTTGCAGCAGCCCTTCACGCCTCGTTTCAGAAACACAAGCCGCGTCGCATTTGCAGCACCCCTGCACGCCTTGTTTTAGAAACACGAGTCGCGTCGCATTTGCTGCGACGCAGCCCTCCACGCCTCGTTTTCAGAAGATACGCATCAATGCATATGCAGCGAGGCAGGATTTGGCGTGAGACTTTGGACTTTCTTCTCTTCACCTCTATAATACACGCATGCAACGTCGAATCACTTCGACTGACGAATGTACACACGCTCGTACTCCGTATCACTAGGTGTCCTACGCCTACGTCTATGCCTGTTCTACACCGCTTTGACCATGCATCGACTCTTCTACACTGCATCCAATATTTTCACACAATTTGCTTCATCTACCCAAATAAATTCACGTCTAATCGTGTCTTTAAATAGTCCTTTTCACTCGTCCTCCATATTCTCTTCCCTCTCCAGCCCTTTGCCCTTCTCTCCCTTCAAGCCCTAACAATGTCTTCCTACTCACTCCCTTCAAGCCCGGAGTCGGTCTCCGACGAGGACAACCGCCCCAAGGCTCGGCCTTGGTACGAGGCCGAGTGGCCCGAGGCGGAGTCGGACGTCTCTCGCAAACGGGAGCGATCGCCGACGCCTCCCTTCGTCCACCGCCCCGTCCCTTCCACCACCACCAAGACGTCGGAGATCTCCCCCAAGACGGACCGCCGCCTCAAGAGACTGGAGCGGCTGGAGGCGAAGGAGTTGAAGGCGCAGGAGAAGAAGGAGGCGAAGGAGGAGGCGAAGCCTTTCCGGGCCAGCATCAAGCGGTCCATTGAGGCGCAGGAGGAGAGGATGCGGGCGGAGAACAACCGCGCCCGCATCAAGCAGGAGATGGAGATCCGGGCGGCGGAGTGGCGGCGGAAGTAGGGCGGCGCCGGAGGGCGGGAAGGGCTCCAGCATGCAGAGCGGGAGCAGTTAGGGCTAGCATTTTTTTTAGTTAAATGTAATGTTTCTCGGGCCCCACTGAATATATGTAAAGTGGGGCCAGTTATCCTCTCTAAGTATGTTTAATTATATATAAGCCCTATATATAAAGTTATGTTCTTATATTTGTCCAAATGTACCCACTGTTTAGAAGTTTTTTCCTTTCTAATTAATCATCGCTTTAAAATCTGCACATTGTAAACAAAATTTATATATAAGAGATGTGTTGCATTATGTTTTCTAAGATAACATACAAATTTGAGTTGATCACAGTATATATTTTATATTATTAATACGAATAATTTGATGGTTTAATAAATGGATAATGCGTAGCATAAATATAAATGGATAATGTGTAGTCTGCATGTTGACATTGGGCTTCATGTGACATTGGGCCGCAAGCAGGAAGTCAACAGGTGGGGCTCACATGCAGCGCCAACCGTCAACAGCTGGGGCACACAAACCGCGCCAACGCTCAACAGCTGGGGCCCACAGGCCGCGCCAACGGTTCTATGATGGGTCCCACAGGTCAGGATCCTAACGGGGCAGAAAGTAACGGTGGGAGCAGCGAAAGGAGTGCTTGCGCACTGACTAGGGGCAAAACTGAGGTCGATTCGGCGCTAGGGGTCGTGGTGCCAACTGAGGGCACCTTGTTAAATATCCCTATATGTAATGGTCACTTAAGTGAGTCTTTCTTTTTTCTATCGCTTGGGGATGTAGTTTTTGCACAGCTTGTACTCGTTATTAATTCCTTTTATCTGTGCCAGATTTGGGTTCGACCGGAATGCCCGAAACTTCTTGGACCTGTGCTTGGCAAAGTTAGGATTGCGAGTCTCGAGAATCTTCTTGAAGGCTGTGGTATTGCTTGGACAATGTTCATCCTTGAAGCTGCACCATCCCTTGAGGAGCTTTGTGTCACAATATCATGTCATAAGTGTCCAAGAGACAGCATTTACTCCAAGAAAATGGATGTGGAGTGGGAGCCATCTGTTGCCGATCTGAAGCACAAGAATCTGGCCAAGCTAACCATTCATGGCTTTCAGTCCGGCGACAACTTCACGGGATATGTCAGGCGCATCATGAAAGCTGCAGTGGACATCAAGGAGGTATCTCTGCATGACTGGAAGATTTGCGAGAGCTGCACTAACAGGAAGTTGAACATCACGGATTTTTCGAGCTATCCGCGAACCGGTGAGGAGATGAATTTGTTGAGGAAGAAGATTTCAGAGGGTTTGATGATGGCTTCCCCTGCTGTGATTCACTTCCAGCCCTCGTGCTATGATACACTTGAGGTAAAATGTTTTTAAATCAATGAAATTAATCATTCGTGACATGACCAAGATGGACGGAGTCCATGAACTTAGTAACATCACCATGATGGATGTACTCCCTGAACTTAATAACTTAGCTAGTGCAATTGTGCCATTGGTTTTACCTTGAACTGAAGCTTGTATTGTTCTCCTTTTGGACTACAGTACTTTGCATGAAATGTATCTCGGCTACCCTCTTATTGGAATAACCTTGCTTTATGAGAATGGAGTTGGTAAACATGCAAATCTATATTCTTGTCAAGCTCTTTTCCTTTGTTCTTGTGCTATAATTGCTTTTCTGTGAAGTTAATGTTCACTATGAATAATATTTTATTTTGCTGGAACAAGAAAATGCACGGTAGAGGGAAACTGTTGTGTTCATCAGTCATCAATGCTTTGTTCACTATGAATGTTTATAGGAGTAGCCTGTAGAGAGGACTGTTGCCGGTGACCAGCTACAGCTCTGGTCGTCCCATCCACCTAGCGAGCAATGTGTCTTACAGAAGCTCAAGAGGGGCGTGTAACATAAGTTTGAATGCAATGTCTTTGATGTTTTCTTTGCTAATATCCGTGAAGCTGTGACTGTATGTGATTTAGTCGCCGAGCATGTGAAGGAGGTCTGGGTTTAGAGGCTGAGTTCACAGTCACATGAGAATTCGTGACTCCTAAATTTTGCGAGTAACTTACCCTATTGTGCGAAGAATCCACCTTCACAAAGAAAATAATTATACCACCGCGCCCAAAAATTGATATCTTACACTTGGGCTTTGTTAATGTACCTGTATCGCATAGGAGATCTTGTATAGTTGTATTAGGAAGCTGATCCTATGTGATCCCTGATTTGTAGGATCAGATCGATTCCTCTGTAACCGCCATGTGATCAGCAATATATATACGAGAAGGCGTGCACCATATTGGTTGCACAAGCCAAACCCTAACCAAATTTCTATATGGTATCAGAGCCTAACCCTTCCCCACGAACATCCAGCATGAACTCGTCCTCCTCCTCGAGCGCGGCGCCCGGCAGCCTTGACAGCACCGCGACCATGCGCCTGAACCGGGAGAATTATCTCCTCTGGCTGGCTCAGCAGGAGCCGATACTTCGCGGACGCCGCCTTCTCGGCTATGCCGATGGATCCAAACCGGCGCCGCCAACCACCATCAAGATCTCGGAGACCGTAGATGGCAAGACCGTCGAGAAAACGGTTCCGAACCCTGAGTACGATGCGTGGCTTGACGCAGATCAGCAGGTCCTCGGACGTCTCGTTGTCTCTCTCGAGCCCGACGTCCTCCTGCAGGTGGTCGGACTGAAGACCTCTGCGGAGATATGGTCCGCCCTCGCCACCTCATTCGCCTCGCAGTCGAAGGCGCGCGTCAATCTTCTCCGTGTCCAGCTGGCACACACGCGGAAGAACGAGCTCTCTGCCGCTGAATATTTCAGCCGCATGAAAACTCTTGCCGATCAGATGACGGCGGCCGGCCGCCCGATCGACGACTCTGAACTCGTCGGCTACATCATGGCTGGCCTCGACGAGGAGTATAATTCACTCAATGCTGTCTACACTATGCATGGAGGCAACATGTCCCTGTCAGAGTTCTATGCACACTTCCTTACCACCGAGCAGACCCTTGAGAAGCAGGCTCGGATGCGTCAGTTCGGGGCGTCGGCTAATGCTGCTGCACGTGGCTACCGCGGCGGCGGCTATCCGAACAACAACGGCGGTGGTGGTGGCCGCTACAGCGGCAACGGAGGTGGCTATGGCAGGGACAACGGCGGCCATGGAGGTGGTCACCGTGACGGAGGCAATGGTGGCTATGGTGGCGGTCACCACAACAGCGGTGGCGGCGGCTATGGGAGCGGCCACCACAACGGTGGTGGCTCACGCAGCTACAATGATCGTCCGCCTCAGCAACGGAACCAGGGCGGTGGCAAGCGGCAGAACAATCGCAACAGAGGCCCTAAGTGCCAAATTTGCAAAAATATTGGCCACAGCGCTTTGGACTGCAAGGATCGCTTCAATCATTCGGTCCAGAGTGACGATGACGAGCGGGTTGCAGCTTATGTCAACACCAAGCATGAGTCTCCATGGTACACCGACACCGGCGCGACAGATCACATCACCGGCGAACTTGATCGCCTGACCTTCCGCGACAAGTACCATGGGCGTGATCAGGTTCAGACGGCGAACGGGTCAGGTATGATCATTAAGCATATTGGCCAGTCTTCTATTAATACCCCGGTTAAAGATCTCTCTCTTAATAATATTCTTCACATTCCTTCAGCTACAAAAAATTTACTATCCGTGCATCGTTTAGCTGTTGATAATGATGTTTTCTTAGAATATCATCCGTGGCACTTTTTTGTCAAGGATCGCGCCACGAAGAGAGTCCTTCTTCAAGGGGGGTGTGAGGGTGGTCTCTATCCTCTAGCTTCAGCGTCGTCGTCTCTGTCCAAAAAGCACGCCTACTTCGCCTCGTCTCCAAGTCAGGAACTATGGCATCATCATTTCGGTCACCCGGCGTTTCCAGTCGTACGTCGGATTCTCGAGTCAAATAATTTAGGGTTTTCCAAAGGATCAAATAAAGTGTCGGTTTGTGATGCATGTCAACAAGCCAAGAGTTGTCAGCTACCATACCATCATACTCATAATATTTCCTCTTCACCTCTTGAACTTGTTTATTCTGATGTATGGGGGCCAGCTATCACTTCGGCTGGTGGATTTAAATACTACGTGAGTTTTATCGATGATTTTAGTAAATTTGTGTGGTTTTACCCTATCAAAAGCAAAGCTGATGTATTCCCTATTTTTACTCAGTTCCAAACTCTCGTTGAACGTAAACTTGAAAAAAAGATTATTTCTGTTCAGACAGATTGGGGTGGCGAATATCGTAAACTCCACTCTTTGTTTCAGCGTATTGGCATTGATCATCGAGTCTCGTGTCCGCATACTCACCAACAGAACGGCGCCGTGGAGCGTAAGCATCGGCATATTGTCGAGATGGGCCTTGCACTACTCTCTCACTCCCATGTTCCTTTGAAATATTGGGATGAAGCCTTTAGCACGGCTAGCTATTTGATAAATCGCCTTCCGAGTCCTGTCATTGATAATTCTACACCCCTCATGTGCCTCCTCGGTCACACACCAAACTATCCTTTTCTCAAGGTTTTCGGATGTGCCTGTTGGCCACACCTCCGCCCATATAATGCTCGTAAATTGCAGTTCCGCTTCCATAGGTGTGTTTTTATGGGCTATAGTATGCTTCACAAAGGTTATAAGTGTCTCGATCTTGCTTCAGGCCGCCTATACATCTCTCGCGATGTTGTATTTGGTGAACATGAGTTTCCTTTTGCCAATTCTACTCCCAATGCTGGTCCCCGCATTTTCTGTGAGGAGCTTCTCCTCCCGGGTGTTAATATTGGCCTTGTGACTAATGATCGTAACCTTGATCTACCTGTCTCTGTTTCTAATCACCTTGTGCAGCAACTGGTTCTACCGAATCCAGGCAGCCTGCACGTGCATGATAGCACTTTCGGCCTAGGTCCAGTGCATGGCACTGGTCATGTTGAAGATGTTGGGCCACGTTCCCCGGCCAATCATGTGGTAGCCTCTGAAGACGAGGCCACTTTCAGCGATGGTGGCAGCGACTTTGACGTGTCGCTCACACCGCCTGTGTCGCCAGCAGCTGGTGCCAGTCCGGATGTGGACGCGCCTTCCCCGCCCTCGAGTCAGGGTACTGCGAACCCGGCGGTGCCGCCTTCACCGCCCCTGCCTCCGCCTCAACCACCCTCGCGGCCGGTGACCCGCCTTTGCACTGGGCGGTCGACGCCACGCGTTTGGACCGACGGCACTGTTCCATATGGTCCTCGGAAGCGCCCTTCAGCCAATGTTGCCGTTCACGTCGCCGAACCTGCATCGCTTGATGTGGCACTTTCCACACCACAGTGGAAGGCTGCCATGGATCAGGAGATCGGAGCACTGCACAACAATGGCACCTGGACCCTTGTTCCCCCTGTGCGCGGTCATAATGTCATTGACTGTAAATGGGTTTACAAGGTGAAGCGCAAGGCCGATGGCTCGATTGATCGCTATAAAGCGAGGCTTGTCGCCAAGGGTTTTCGTCAACGCTATGGTATTGACTACGAGGAGACCTTCAGCCCGGTGATCAAACCGGCCACAATTCGTCTCATCCTGTCGATCGCAATTTCTCGTGGTTGGAGCCTTCGTCAACTGGATGTTCAGAATGCGTTTTTACACGGTGTTCTGGAAGAAGAAGTATATATGCGCCAGCCGCCCGGGTACAAGTATATGGCACGTCCGCACTTCGTCTGTAAGCTTCAGAAAGCCTTGTACGGGCTCAAGCAGGCGCCTCGTGCTTGGTTCGCTCGGTTGAGTTCAAAGCTTCAAGCTTTTGGGTTCACTCCCTCTCGAGCCGACACCTCGCTTTTTATCTTCGACTCTGGTGGTACAGTTCTGTATGTCCTTATTTACGTCGATGATATCATTGTCACTGGCTCGTCTCCGGCTGCTATTCAGGACTTACTTCATGACTTGCAAGACTCGTTTGCTCTCAAGGATCTTGGCGATTTGCATTTTTTTTCCTTGGCATTGAGGTACAGCGTAACTCAGATGGTCTTATTCTCTCCCAGACCAAGTATGTTGATGATCTTCTTCGTCGTGTTGGTATGCTCACATGCAAAGGAGCTTCCACTCCGATGTCTACTGTTGACAAGCTGTCTATCTCCATCGGCGAGCCTCTCAGTCCTGATGATGCTACCAAGTACCGTAGCACGGTTGGTGCTCTTCAATACTTGGTCCTCACCCGTCCGGATATTGCTTACTCTGTTAACAAGGTGTGCCAGTTTCTACACTCCCCTACCAGTGTGCATTGGACGGCGGTGAAAAGGATACTTCGTTATCTGAATCTCACTGCATCCACTGGTTTGGTGATACAGCGGTCCGCCTCCACCTTGGTGAGTGCCTTCTCCGATGCAGATTGGGCAGGTTGCCCAGATGATAGAAAATCCACTGGTGGCTATGCAGTTTTCTTTAGATCCAACTTGATCTCCTGGAGTGCGCGCAAACAGGCAACTGTATCCCGCTCTAGCACTGAAGCTGAATATAAGGCATTGGCTAATGCTACAGCGGAGATTGTATGGGTACAGTCGCTTCTAGGTGAACTCGGAATCTTTCAGCCTCGTCCAGCTTGTTTATGGTGTGACAATCTTGGGGCAACTTATTTGTCAGCAAATCCAGTATTTCACGCAAGAACTAAGCATATTGAGGTTGACTTCCACTTTGTCCGAGATCGTGTGGCGCGCAAGGTTTTGGATATTCGATTTATTCCATCTCAAGATCAAGTTGCTGATGGCTTTACGAAGCCCTTGCCAGCACGACTACAGGTGTTGTTCAAACACAACATTAATCTTCGAGCGTTGTGATTGAGGGGGTGTGTTAATGTACCTGTATTGCATTGGAGATCTTGTATAGTTGTATTAGGAAGCTGATCCTATGTGATCCCTGATTTGTAGGATCAGATCGATTCCTCTGTAACCGCCATGTGATCAGCAATATATATACGAGAGGGCGTGCACCGTATTGGTTGCACAAGCCAAATCCTAACCAAATTTCTATAGGCTTCTTTAGTAACTGCCGCCACTAAGCATGAACAGTCAGAGTCCATAATTATTGGTTTTTGTCAGAACATTCCGGAGCAAGCATCATTTCTTAGTCACTAGTCCTTGCTTCAGCATAATCGTCCCTAGATCTAAGCATAGAAAACAAGACAGCGGACATTATAACTAAGACTCACAGTATTTGACATCAGCACTAACTACGAGCACAAAGAAAATGAGTGTTTCACAGATCTAAGAATTTAGGAATCCACTTACGGGAAAAATAGACGAACAAAAAAAATACATGCTTATCCCTTCGTTCTCTAAAAAAAAAAGTTATATCGACGGGAGTTGGTCAATTAGGCAGTAGTACATGCTTCAGTTCAAAGTAAAAATAAGAGCACACACGGGGTAACTAGTAAGTTCTCGTGTATGAGAACTGGTTCTAATTAACCACACATACGGAGGAACAGATGATAGAAGGTGGCTATGCCATAAATGATTTACATAAACTCTTGAGACTCGAGGTGACTAATGGCAGGCGGGCCGGAAGTGAATCACAGCAGGAGAAGCTGTCGCCAACGCCTATGTAATCTTCTTCCTCGACGAATCCTTTTCCTCTTCGGTTTGTGGATATCTTGACAAAGGGACATTGGTCTCGAGAGGACCCAATTCTTGTGTGCAAACCCTGCAAAGCTTGTCATGTAGAGACACATCTTTGATGTTCACCGCAACTTCCAAGACGCGCCTCAGGTATTTCGTGAAGTTGTCGTCCTGACCGGAAGCCATGGATAGTTAGCTTGGCCAGACTCTTGTGCTTGAAATCAGCAACAGGTGGATCCCACTTAACATCAGTTTTCTCCAGGTTATTTCTTTGCGACCGACTCTGGCACTTATGATCCCATACCGTGATGCATAGCTCCTGTACGGATGGTGCAGCTTCAAGAAAGAACATAGTCCAAGCGATATCACATTCTTCAGGAAGATTGTCCAAATTTACAAGCCGTAATTGTCTGAGCAGAGGTGCAAGCAACTTCTGGGATTCTGGTTGAATCCAAATCTGGGACAGAGAAAACAAACTAGTAGTGAGTGCAAGCCGTGCATACATTACATCGTCGGGTGATTGTGACTCGCTTCATTTAGCAAGTCACATATAACCTACGTAGAGTAAGGAGACGGATGATGATTGGAGTGAGTACCTTTGCACTTTGAAAACCCAGATGTAGATTACTTATCGAAGGGACATTAACAAGCAGATGGCTTAGCCTGAGGGCTATGTGTCTTTCATATCGAGAAGAGAGAGCTAGCTTGGAGAGTTGTGGGACAAAACCCAGAACCAAGGGGTCATAAGGACAGTGCCAATTATTATAGGTAAAGCGTTGCAGGTTTGGTAGACAATTGAGCTCCACGGTGCTGAATTTCCCAAAACTGATGTCAAGCTCGACGAGTCGAGCGTGTTCTAGTTGCAACAACGAACGGAACCCTGCGTCGCACCGGAAGAAACTCAACGAGTCCAGATGCTTGCAGGTGCTAAGGATGTTGGGTATGTCGGACTGGCCAAACCTCAGGTTCTGCAGTTGCACCCGCGTGAGGCCCGCGAATGGATCGGGGCACACACCAATAAAGGTGTTGAGTTGTTGCCCAAAGTGCTTGAGGAAGGGATCAGCATCACCCTTGCCAGAGAAGCTGGGCGTCAATATTTCAAACTCAACCGCGTCCATGTCAAAGATTGACTAGGGTAAAGGGATCTACTCAGATAGATTACCGAGCCCCTGTTGCATGTTTATATAATAGGCACAATGCCTTGAGATACAAGTTACAGGAGGGAGAGATCGGATCGTGTCCGTATACAATCGTAATACTACCATATCTCTAACACCCTCCCTTAATCACAACTTACACAAGTTGAGATTATGTTTAAACTCTTCAAACGTTCGATGAGGAAGTGGCTTAGTGAATCCATCAGCCACCTGATCCTTTGAAGGAATAAATCGAATTTCCAACTGCTTGTTGAGAACTCTCTCTCTCACAAAGTGAAAATCAATCTCAATGTGTTTAGCTCGTGCATGAAACACAGGATTAGCTGAAAGATATGTGGCTCCCAAATTATCACACCACAATACGGGCGGTTGAGATGATTTTACTCCAAGTTCCTTGAGTAAAGACTGTATCCAAATAACTTTAGCAGTGGCATTAGCCAAGGACTTGTATTCTGCTTCAGTACTAGACCTTGACACTGTAGCTTGTTTCTTTGCACTCCAAGAAATAAGATTAGGACCATAAAAGACAGCAAAACCTCCTGTGGATCTTCTATCATCCACACATCCTGCCCAGTCAGCATCAGAAAATGCACTGACTAATGTAGAAGAAGATCTCATAAAAGTAAGACCAACACCAATAGTATGTTTGACATATCTCAATACTCGTTTGGCTGCTGTCCAATGTATTGTTGTAGGAGCATGCAAATACTGACAAATTTTGTTAACTGCATAAGAAATATCAGGCCGTGTGAGAGTAAGATACTGAAGAGCACCAACCAAACTCCTGTATTTGGTGCTATCATCAGGGCCCAATAATTCTCCCTCCCTGGCTGATATTTTCTCAGAAGAAGAGAGAGGAGTAGTAACTCCAGTGCACATTTGCATACCAGCACGAGTAAGAATATCCTTGGCATATTTAGACTGAGTAAGCTGAAGACAATCAGGATGGTTCTGAACCTCAATACCAAGGAAATAATGAAGACTACCAAGATCTTTGAGAGAGAATTCTTGATGTAAGTCTTTAAGAAGAGCATCTGTAGCAGCAGCTGAAGAACTAGCAACAATGATATCATCCACATAAATGAGCATGTAAATAGTAATACTAGACCGTTTGTAGATGAATAATGATGTATCAGACTTGGAAGGAGTAAACCCATAACTGACAAGCTTTGTACTCAGACGAGAAAACCATGCTCGAGGTGCCTGCTTAAGGCCATAAAGGGCTTTATCAAGTTTGCATATATAGTCAGGTTTATGTGGATCCTCATACCCTGGGGGTTGTCTCATGTAGACCTCCTCTTCCAGAACGCCATGTAAAAACGCATTCTTGACATCTAGCTGTCGCAAACTCCATCCCTGGAAACAGAAAGAGCCAGAACAAGACGAATAGTAGCAATTTTAACAACCGGGCTAAAGGTATCTTCATAGTCTATACCATAGCGTTGTTTGTATCCTTTGGCAACAAGACGTGCCTTGTGCCTGTCAATAGATCCATCAGACTTCCGTTTAATCTTGTAAATCCAACGGCAGTCAATAATATTGTGACCACATCGAGAAGGGACCAAATGCCATGTTTTATTCCGAAGAAGAGCAGCATATTCTTCGTCCATAGCCATTTTCCAATGAGGATCAGCGAGTGCATCAACAAGTTTGGTTGGTTCCTCGGAAACAGCAGATAAGCACCACCGTACGGTTCCATCAGTGTATTGCTTCTTCTTGATTATACCCCTACTGGCACGTGTAGAAGGACGGGCCAGCTGTAACACAGGCGAGACCACGGGTTGATCGGGTGCAGAAGATCCGTCAGCGTGAGAATTGGCAGACCCCGCAGAAGATCCGGTGGCCAACGGTGTGGCCGAACGCTCCAAGCTGTGCGGCGCAGAGGATCCTGGGGGCGTCAGGCGCATATGCTGGTCAGACGCAGACCGCGTTGCGCTGGCAGGCGGTGATTGGTGCGGAGCAGAGCTCGGACCAGTCGAAGGCGGGGATTGGTGCGGAGGCGATCTGCCTCGCAGGACGCGCCGACCAGGGGGCGATCCCGAGGAGGATGCTGTCGGCGGATCCTCCTCAGATTCCGTGCTGCTGTCATCTTGTGCTGATTCCGAAAAGGAGTGGTTTTGGCTAATTTCTTCACCGTTTTCTCCGGAATTTGAAGCAGCAGCTGTATTTTCTTGGCTAGTATCCTGCACACGAGTAGAACTAGCAAGAGGGTCAACAGTATGAGCATTAACCATGTTAGAATCATCTATATGTTCAATCCCATTAAGAAGAGAATTGTCAAGAAGCAAGATTTCATGCCGAAGAAGGGCACCTGCATTAGGGTGCAATTTTTGGAAGGGAAAAATAGCCTCATCAAACACGACATCTCTGGATATATAGACACGACCAGTCGAGACCTCTAGGCACTTAACTCCCTTGTGACGAGTATTGTACCCTAAAAACACACATTGTGTGGAACGAAACGCAAGTTTGCGTTTGTTATAGGGACGAAGACTGGGCCAGCAAGCACAACCGAAGACACGAAGAGCATTGTAGTTTGGATGAGTGCCTAGTAAACGATGGACAGGAGTGTCATTATTGATAACTTTGCTAGGAAGCATGTTAATGAGATACGTGGCTGTGAGGAATGCTTCATCCCAAAATTTCAAAGGCATATGGGCATTAGCAAGAAGCGCAAGACCAACTTCAACAATATGGCGATGTTTTCTCTCAGCAGGACCGTTTTGCTGATGAGCATGAGGACAAGACATGAGATGTGAAATTCCTTGTTTTTGGAGTAACTGACTTAACTTAACATACTCCCCTCCTCCATCGGATTGAACAGCCAGGATTTTCCTGTTGAATTTACGTTCAACAAGAGTTTGAAAAGCAATAAAAGCATCAAGAGTATCAGATTTTTTCTTAAGCAAATAAATCCAGGAATACTTGCTATAATCATCAATAAAACTGACATAGTACTCATGACGACCAACAGAAGCAGGGGCAGGTCCCCATACATCAGAAAATACTAATTGTAAGGGAACCGTAGACACACTAGTGGAGATAGGATAGGGCAACTGATGACTCTTTGCTTTTTGACATGAATCACAAACTAACTCACTACTTCCATCTTTGGAGAAGGAAAGTTTATTCTTGCTAAGAATTTGGCTAACAATGGAAAACGAGGGATGACCAAGACGACTATGCCACCTTGCTTGAGATGGCCTTGTAGCAACGAATGCACTCTTTGGAGACTCGAGGGGTGACACCAAGGAAGAGATGAGAGGATATTGGCCACCCACACAGCGACCCTTATGAAGTATCCTCCCCGTGAGCTGATCCTTAATAAGAAAATGAAAAGGGTGAAACTCGAGGTAAACATGATTATCAAGGGTGAAACGATGTACGGAAAGAAGATTTTTGGAGGCACTCGGCACATGAAGTATATTACGAAGATGAAAATTCTTAGAGGGATTGTGAACAATAGAATGACCAACATGAGTAATAGCCATACCTTGCCCATTGGCGGTGTTAACACGATCATTACCACGATATGCATCACGCATCGTAAGATTGTTGAGTTCTCCAGTTATGTGATGAGTTGCACCGGAATCAGAGTACCAATTATGGTCCACATTATACGAAGCATTATTGACCTCCTTGTTATTGTATCTGGAATCATCATTATCTTCAAATCTGTACCAACAATCCTTTGCCGGGTGACCCTCCCGATCACACAATTGGCAAGTAACATCCACCCAAGGCGTAGTTCGACGGCGTCCACGGCCTCGGCCACGGCCACCACCTGTGGGTGCACGTCCCCCCCGCGTCCTTGCCGAGGAGGGCGGTCTTCGCGCTGATAGTCGCGCTGGCGCTCATCGCGCTGATAGTCACGGCGCTCGTAGCGCTGATCATCACGCCGATCTCGGCGATCATCACGTGGGGCGCCCCGGCCATTGGAGTATTGGCCGCCGTCTTGGCGTGGCCGGTTTTGGCGCATAGCGGCGTTGGCAGAGGTCTCAAAACCGCCAGAATTTGGCCCATAGTTGAGGGCCTGCCGCTCGTCATAGGACTGAATTTGAGCATATAGCTCTTGAAGGCTTGGTGTGGTTTGGAGAACTCCATAGGCTGCAATGACAGACTCATAGCGAGGTCCAAGGCCGGCCATGATAAAGGAGACCTGTTCATCTTCGGGAACAGGACGGCCAGCGGCAGCGAGTTCATCGGCGATAGACTGCATCTTGGCTAGATAGACAGACGCATGATCATTGAGCCGTTTGGTTGTTGCAATCGCAACCCCAAGATTCGTGATCTTGGATTGGCTTTGTTAAGCAAACATGGTTTCCAGTGCTTTCCAGACTTCGGCGGAGTGCTCCAAGCGCATGACGTGGGTGAGAATTCCCGGCGAGATGCACTGCAGAAGATAGGAGAGCACGATCTGATCTCGTGAAAGCCACGCAGCATAGGCAGGATTTGGTGCTGTTTTGGGGGATTTATCAGTATCCGTAGCAGTGGCCTGGACGGAGAGCGTTTGCGGCGGCGCCGCGTCAGTTCCATCCAGGAGGCCGAGAAGCTGGGCACCGCGGATTGCGGGCAGAACAACGGCACGCCACAGTTGATGATTGTCCCGGGTGAGCTTGTCGGACGGCGGATTCCCGAGATGGATGGGAGGGTTTGTCGATGATGAAGCCATGGCGTGATGCCGACGACGACGGTGGTTCTAGGGTTTTGGTCGGGGATGAATCTGTTGCGATCAGGTAGATGAGGCGGAAGAGCCTGCTCTTGATACCATGTCAAAGATTGACTAGGGTAAAGGGATCTACTCAGATAGATTACCGAGCCCCTGTTGCATGTTTATATAATAGGCACAATGCCTTGAGATACAAGTTACAGGAGGGAGAGATCGGATCGTGTCCGTATACAATCGTAATACTACCATATCTCTAACAGTCCAGCCCCTGGGTCGCCATGGCGAGGGCGGCAGATTTGCCGATGGAGACACAGTCACCAAGTCTCAAGATGAATCTGACCTTGAGATTGCGGAGGGGGTTCTCTGGAGACCTCGTTAACTTGTCGATCACATTAGCCGCGACGTTGTTCATTAGAAACAGATCGCGGTAGCTGAGGACGATGTCGATCCGGGAGAGCTTGGCAGGGAGGTTGAGCATCCGCTTGGAGATGAAGCAGGCTCTGATGGCGTCCAGCGTGCCCACCCTCTCCAGGATGTTGAGTAGCATGTCGTCGGGAAGCTTGGTCAGCCTGTCGACTTTCTGCAGCTGCATGCGTTTAGCCCACGAAGGAGATGGGTCATCGACTTAGGAAGCATTAACAAGCATAGAAGTAGAGACTAGATGAAAAAGGTTTACATGGCGGCGGCGGCGGCGAACTCTATTGAGCTTCATGGTGATCCGATGAGGAGCGATCGCAGAAAACAATGAAGGTAGAGCTAGGTAACTTGCGTCGCGACCACGAATATCACAGGACAAATTGTTCTCCGGGTGTCCGGCCGGCGTCGACGTCGACCGCGACGATGCTGTCCCCTGGACGTTTCTGAGGCGGAGTAGAGCTCCAATCCTGGTAAACTTAAAATTGCACGACTTACTAGTAGTAGGAGTATTTCACAAGAGTCGGACATATAAAAATAAGGAAAAAGTCCATTTTGAACCCTGAATTCATAGAGGTCTGGCAGATCGAACCCTGAACTCCGAATCCCTGTCGTTTGCACCTCGAACTATCAGATCCCGGTCTAAATTAAACCCTGGAGCTGTTTGGTATAATGGGAATAAAATAATCCCGGCCGGGAGATTACGGGTTACCCTCAGTGACAGGTGGGGTCAAGGTGACATATTCATCTTCTACTGCCTACCGCAAGTTCTTTTTTTTTTTAACCGCCGAATCAACAAATTAGCAGGCGCTCCGTGCTGGACGGGGATGGAACGTGTGCGACTGCGCGGCAGCATCCCAACGCGTCAAGTTTTCGGTTGCCTGCACAGTTCTGCCATGACGTGTTGCTCGTCGAGTTGCAGTTGCTGTCTCGTTCGTCTCTAGCAGCCGGAACGCCACGGCGAACTGCTGCTCGCGGCCACCGCCTCGTGTTCGGCCCGCCTGCAGAATCCCCTGCCACCACGTGCTATCCGGAGGTCCGTTACATGCACGACCACAGAGCTATCTAGCTAGCTGATTTACATTATGTACGAATATTTCTAGCTGATTAGGGAAGGAGATGAATACACAACAAATTACTAGAATCAGCCAATGACAAATGAACCGTATCCTATATTCTCTTTACCACTGTTCGAGCCGAACATGATGGAAAAAATGGTCAATTACTACCGGTTCCAGTGTATATCATAACTTTTTTCAGCTGGAATAGCCCGATGACGACAAGTAGGCCGGCGGCGTGGTAGCTTGTTGTACTTGTCGACCTTGAAGTCGAGCTCACGGCGATGCTCTGAATAGCCCGATGACGACGAGTAGGCCGGCGGCGTGGTAGCTTGTTGTACTGGTCGACACTGAAGTCGAGCTCACGCGAGCTGAGCGTCGCCGTGAGCGCCGGCCTCGAGGACGGCGAAGAGAATCTGCTGAATGAGAAGTTGCTCGACTCGGAGGACATGGAGGTGGCAGAGGGGTTAAGGGCGTGAAGCTCGTGGCCATGCGCGAAAAAGCAGATGCGCCGCAAGCAGCCAAAATCGATCGTTCTTGCAGAGCCTGGTGCGGTACCGCGCCGGGTGGAGCCAGGACTCCGTGCGCGTACTCGCATGCGTCGCTCTTGCAGAATTCCGAGCAGGGCACATAGATGTAGGAGTGGTGACGCGCGTTCTGGCCGGGATGGGAGAAGGGGCACTCGGTCAAGTCGTGAGTATAGGCGCGGGAGCATGGGTTGACGTTGAAGTTGTACATCCAGGCCCGGCTAGTCAGTGTGGGATCTCCCGTCTGGGATTATACTTCTTCCACTGGGCCAAACTTGTATAAGGTTTGATTTAGACCGGGATTTAATAGTTCGGCGTGCGAACGACAAGGATTTGGATGTTAGGGTTTAAATCGCCGAACCTCTACGAGTTGAGGGTTGAAAATGGACTTTTTCCTAAAAATAATAATAATAAAAAAACTAGATGAAACTTGATAGTCCACGAGGCAGTGCACGAGGTAACGAGGCAATGCACTTATCAAGCTTCTGAATACGGAGTAGGTAAGAACGGAAACCAACATTAGCCTTCGGATCAGAATTTACGGTCAGGAAGCAGTTCGTGGAAAATTGTAACCTGGTGTAAAATAGGTCGATAAGATAGATAAATTTTAGAGTAAAGTGTTAGGAAATTATAAATTAAAATAAAATAAAATTTAACATTTCTTAGCAAGATTTTAGATACTATCACTCATACAATAATGATGATTATAGCGGCTTAGATCCGACATCTCTGATTAATAAGTCTGAGACATGCATCTCACGTACACGTTATTTGAACTAAATGTGTCAACGACGGAACGAACAACGAAATTTTACGACAGCTTTTTCGTACACGATATAGGACTTCAACCAACAGGAGAGAACTATGACCGAGATGGCTGAGATAACGATTAGAACAACAACATATGATATGAGAGCTCCCAACGGTTTCTCGCGTGCAGGTACTACTCGGAAAGTGGATATTTAAACTCTTAACGGAGGAGCGGTTGTGGCACGAGTTGCTACATAACAAATATGTTAAAGGAATTCCCTTCAAGTTGAGACAAAACCCACAGATTCCCCGTTTTGGAAAGGGATTATGGGATTAAAAAAAGGAGTTCTTTGATCGTGTTTCATGTTCACTTGGGAATGGGCACAGTTTAAGGTTTTGGAAGGACCCTTGGTTAGGAACTACATCATTATCGAGACAATATCTCTAGGTTCTATAATATCGTGCGCCAAAAGAATGTTTTGGTCTCACATGTCCTATCGCATGAACACCCAAATATTGCTTTTCATAGAACGCTTTTGGGTGAAAAAAATGGGAGGATTGGCTCCATCTGGTGGAGCGGTTGATGGTAGTGCCTCTTTCCAATGAATCAGATTCTTTTAACTAGAAATTAACATCGTCGGGTGTGTTTATAGTTAAATCCTCCTACGGGGATCTAATGAACGAATCTACTGTATTTCTTTTCTTCTTCGCAAATATTTATGGAAGTTGAAGGTTTCGCTAAAAATTAAGATTTTCATGTGCTTTCTTTATCGAAAAGAATGCTAACCAGGGATAACTTGCCGAAAAGAAGATGGACGGGATGCACAAAATGTGTCTTCTGTCTTTATGTGGTGAAAAAGTGCTCACAAGAAGCCATCAATGTTTGATTTGAATGAGGTACTATTAGTAGTTGAAATGTTGCATCTGACCAATTTCTGTAAACCAAAAAATAGTGACACTTCTGTTCTTGCAGATTATGGAGATGAAGATGAATATGATGAAGGTATTAGTGAAAGTCATCCAATGCAGCGGGGAGAACATGCACTATTTGTAAAAGTTGCAGCTACAGAGGGTGCAGCTACTGTAATTTATTAGCTGGTATGGCTAGCAAGCTAGTGAAATCACAATAGATACTTACAATGAAGGAACAACAACCGGAGATTCACCGAAAAGTGTACCTTTTCCGCCTCGCACATGGGCGCCACTAACGTGTACCCTAATTTGCCTACACGACCAGGCCCGGTATCGATATCAACTACACCCTCTTCACCGAGCCGGAAACGGTGTACGAAATGACACAACGACAAGGCATACCGGAACCCGTTCGACTCACTCGATGACACTGTCTACTCCACGGTAGAAAACACCATGTGTCGGAGAGCGGGTGGACGTCGGAAACACGCAGACATATCTACAAACCATGACCCGATAAATCAACTACCCTTGGCATGGCCTAGCTAGCTACATCGCGTCGGGCTTGTTATCTACTCCCTCCGTTCAACAATACATGACTTCCAATTGTCCATACATAGATGTATTTAGACATGTTTTAGTGTCTACGCACCGAAGTCAAGTATTTTTGAACGGATGGAGTATGTGTGTACCGAGTTTGTTTCTAAGAGCATCTCTAACAGACTCCCCATCCCGCGGACCCTTCAACACGGATAAGGGGTGCGAAAAACGCGTTTTTATGGGCCGGAAAAGGCCAAATAGGTGGGGATTTCTGATTTGCAGCTTCAGTATGTGGTGTCTATTCTACGGCTGACAGAACGAACCCTCAAACCAAAAAAAACAGAGTTCATGTTTCGAGCGATATTTCGGCAATTAAACATAGAAGATCCAAAATTAAACCCAGCACCATCGCTCCGCACCAACATCAGCATTCACCCTTGGCACAACATGGCCACTTCCGTTTATTGCTTCTCTCTTTCGCTTCCAAGATGTCCATCCTTGCGATGCCGTGTCACTCTCGGGTGAGTTCATCAATTTTATCACGATTCATCGACATGATCTTGTTCTCCTCGGCAAGTAGCTTGGCCATGGCCTTCGTCTCCTCGGCATTGGCTCTCTTGTCCTTGGCAAGGACTCTTTTCTCCTCGGCAAGGGCTTTCTTCTCTTCAATGACGGCCTTACGCATCCCCTCCTCCTTCGCGTGTTGCCACTTCGCAAGCTTCTCGTGCACCCTCTTCTCCGCCAATTCTTTCTTTTGCTCCACAGTTTTGGCCACACATATCTCATCGGACTTGACCATGTTGTCAATTCGGTCCTTTAAACTAGAGGCCTCGGTATCCCTCTTGATCTTCTCCTTGGCTATCTTGGTTCCATCCGGTCTGTTCTTGTTTCTTCCTCCTACAGCCTCACCATCGTCATCCTTATCCTCCATCTTGGTGAAGGCACCTCTCTTCGGTGGAGCTTCATTGTCCCTCACCTTTCACTTCTCACTCTTCTTGAGTAGTTCCCAACAATGCATATATGCAAATTCCTTGCCTTTGGAGGACGGCATGTCCTTGTACCTTTAAATAGCAATTTTTTCCTACAAATAACAAAGCATGTCAATGTACATCACATGGAACAATTGGCCACCAATTCAAATGAACAACGAAACTCACCCAATCGCACTCATTGGTTCCACTAGGAGGCGAGTTGTACACCTGCTCCAAACATCCGCACCAACGGTTGCACGCTGGCTTGAGAGTATACCGTCGTCCTTAGAGAGACCTAAATCTGCGGGGAGTCTTCTCCACCCCCGGTATCTCAGGCATCAACTTGAAGAATTTGTTTTCAATTTGTTGCCAATACCTTTTGCCGGTTTGGTCCGCGCCGGTGGAGGCATCAAGGGTCACGCTCTCCCACGCCTTGATCAAAATCGCGTCCTCCAAAACGTTGTAGCTCTTCGACCTCTTGCGGATCAAAGAAGATACTGCGTACGCCCACGGTTTATGTGTAGTTTGCATGTAGTGATTAACAAATATTAATCGAGATGATATGGAAAATTGATTGGCTAGGAGAATAGATGACGTGGATAGCAGATTTTATAAGAGATATGATATATTATGGTTTCTATGTGAATATGCAAAATTCAATTGATGATAGTATACATATTTTAAATTATTATTATGAATAATTGGATGGTTTAAAAATGGATTATGCGTAGTTTGTGATTAACAAATATTAGTGAAAATGATATGGACAATTGATTGGCTGGGAGAATGGATGATGTTGATACCTAACATGTTAAGATAGAAAAATCATTAACACATGTTAGTGGGGTTTTGCTTTATAAGAAGTATAGATTTGCAGCCGTTGATGCAATGTTAGAAATACTATAATAAAGCACATAAACCGACATGTACACATGTTTTATCAACTTTATCCACCCCTCTCAACAAATTAATGATATATCGAGGGATCGTAAATTGAAAGAGAACTCAGCAATTATCAAAATAAACAAATTAAAGGGGCAAGGATAGCTTCCTCTAAATCACATAACACACATTTATACTCCCATTAAAATTACATTTTTCCAAATAATATCTAGTTAAAACAACCTTTTTGTATTGGAATCACTTTAAGATCACAATCTTTAATGGCACTTTGAGCTTGAAAATAAATCTCCGCAAGAAGATAGTATGATCATTCATTATATACAAATACATAGACTTAACATAGAAAATCAGAGAGGGTGTCAAGTTCCAAACAAAAACATTTAAATCATTAGATAAGATGAAGTCCATCATGCGATGGACCAAGTGCACTAAGCGGTACTCTTGTTCCCCGACATGTTACTTCTAAATTTAATATTTGGTGGAGGTACCGGTGTAACATCCACAACGTAACTAGAACACATTTCCGTCGCATGATATTGTACAACAAAGGGGGGGAGGCATTTTGGCTCCCGAGGGCATATTCTCCTAGTCAATTTTTGTTTTCAAAATAATAGTAAAACATTTCAAAAAAATATGAAAATAAATACAAAAAACCATATACAAGTTTACTATATATGCGCAAATTTTCGTAATGAAATGACATTTTGGGTGCTCTGTGAAAAAAGGACAAAATCACTGCTCTAAAAACTATGTTTTTAGATCTCATTTTTGTTAGTGATTTGTCTTTTTGCACAGGGAACCCAAAGTATCATTTGATCATGAAAATATTCTCATATGTAGTAACCATGCATATGTTTCTAGGGATTTGTTTCAGTATTTTTTGTAACATTTATTTATTTAATTTTAATTAAACATGTGGGAGTATGTGAGCTCGGGAACCAATATGAATTTCTGCAACAAAGGGTAATATATGGGTAGAGACATACATCATAACCAAACATCCTCCAAAAAAAAACGAGTACCCATCCCGCTGCCAATGACAAAATGAGCTCTAGAAAGAAATGCATCCTTAACACCGAGAAGATCCTTCCAAAAAACGAGAATATGTGGGTTTTCTTTAACGTTGGATAGAGATTTATGCCTAAGATATTTAATATACAAAAACTCTTGCAACACACATTCTTCATTCAACACTTCGTAAAGCCATTTCCTCATTAAAAATTCTTTTTAAGATGGAGCACCTCCACCACCAACCACCACACTCCCCTCGGATATTTGGGATGATAAATAATATTCCACTAGTTAACCGTTATTTCTTTTTTTAGCTTATCACTTTTGCGAAAAAACATTTAGACCTGTAAATTTGCAATCTCTTCCACACCCCTTTAGGTACTTGAAAAATGAATACCATAAAAATTGAAAATTTAGTTATGATCAAATTTATAAGAATAAGTATATCTTTGTTTGAGAGTAGCTTTTCTTGCCAGCATCCAATCTTTTGTTTCGGGCCGTGGATTAGTATCGCCATCATGATGTACTTCCACTTCATGCACAACCATGGAGGAAGGTTGTAAATGCACAGATTAACAGGCCAGGTGTTGTGCGTCATACTCATGTTGCCAAACAGGTACATTCTATCGATGCTCAGTGCAAACCTTACATTCCTAGGGTCTTTTGCAAAGTGGTCAGCAAATTCTCTGTCAATGTTCCTCCACTGTGTAGAGTCGGCATGGTGTCTCAGCATTCTGTCCCGTGTTCGCTGTTCTGCGTGCCATCGCATAAGTTTTGCCAAATCTGAGTTTAAAAATAAGTGCTTCAAACGAGTTTTTACCGAAACATCTTTCCTATTCTTCTTCTTGTTCTTGTTCTTCTTCTTCTCCATCTTTCCCTGCTCATCAGTTTCCACGTCATCATCAGTAA
This sequence comes from Alopecurus myosuroides, assembly GCA_028641055.1. Classification (NCBI taxonomy): domain Eukaryota; kingdom Viridiplantae; phylum Streptophyta; class Magnoliopsida; order Poales; family Poaceae; genus Alopecurus; species Alopecurus myosuroides. The sequence goes on from CM054060.1 coordinate 24,125,806, forward strand.
TGTCGTCCTCAGTCATATCACCATCCTCCTGAGGTTTGAATCGATAAGCTTTGCATACCGGGCACTCAAGCAACCATCTATAAGCCTCTAAAAGGTATAAGATATAATCATTAGTAAAAGTATGTATTCTCTCAATTTCCATTCCCAAGAGATACAAGATCCTCTTAGCTTTGTACGTGATTTTTGGCATGTTGTTTCCTTCCAGAAGTAAGTCATGTAAAAATGTCAGCAAGCTAGTTACACTTCGGTTTGACCACATGTGCTTCTCGTTCATCTGTAACACTTGTAGCACAGTTGCCGACTTTGTGTATTTCCTTACTGCTTCTGGCCCTTGAAATCTTTTTCAGAATGCTCAAAGTCTTCCAACATCTGGGGCAAGTTGTCTTCTAATTCTGGCGGACCGCGCTGATCTTCTGATTCCTTCGTCCATGAAACATATGTCGCTGGTAAAGTATCGGCTGGCCCATCTTCCTCTATAGTGCTCTACTTGTCATCGGTCCCCTCTGTATCTTCCATAATACTTTGTTGTTCGCCATGATGACTCCAACATTCGTACGCCTCCTTAAATCTCCTCATGATCAAATGTTTCTCGATCTTGTTACTATCTATACAATATTTCAAGTGTTTCCAGTCCAAACACGTGCAATGCATATGTCTCTGTCTCCTTCGCGACATATCATGTTTAGCTATTTTTAGAAAACCTGCCACACCTTCCATGTAGACTTTGGATGCACAATTGTGGTGGTACATCCACCCTCGGTCCAACTATCAAATAATTAGTAGTGATTAGTTAATAAAATCGTACGAAACCACACACACATCGGTATCGTAAATACAATTTGTAGGGGAAAACATTGACATAGTTAGACCTTCCTGGTAATAACTCATACGTCTAGGAGTTTTAGTTTTCCGACCGTTAGACCATATGAAACGTGCCTACCCCTCCAACCAGGCAGGGCCATCACCCTAGGTTATTCTCGTTTCGATAGGTCAATCCCACTCCTCCGGTGCCTCTAATCTCCAACATCACGCACCAGATCCGTTGCCAGCCCGACTCCCCGTCGATTCCAAAGGCATGGCTTTCTAGCACACAAACGGGATCGGCTAGCCCGTGGACGCTGTCGGTAACATCTCGTTGTTGGATGAGGTATATATATATATCCAACCGAGGAAACGCTACAGTGAGAAATTCTTATGCAATTTTCGCTTCCTTTCGGTTTGCGAGTTTTCCTAGGAATCGACGTGTGAATACGGTGTTCCGGGTGGATGTGCGAAATATCAACCATTTTTAGAAGCCAAATTTCTTATTCTACAAGATTTAGACATAACAAGAGACTGGAAGAGGAAGACCGAAGAGAAGCTAGATATAGCTCAAGTGGCAACACGAAAGATGGAGGAAGCAATAAAGAAGGCCGTAGAGAAGGCAAAGCTTGCAGACGTGGCCACACGGAAGATGGAGTAAGCAATAAAGAAGACCGAAATAAAAGAAGAATTAGCAGAAGAGTCAACCTGAAAGATGGAGGAAGCAATGAAGACGTTCGAAAAAAAAGTAGAATTAGCACACGAGTCAACCCGGAAGATGGAGAAACAATAAAGAAGGCCGAAATAAAAGCAGAATTAGCACACGAGTCAACTCGAAAGATGGAGTAAGTAATGAAAAAGGCCGAAATAAAAGAAGAACTAGCACATGAGTCAACTCGGAAGATGGTGGAAACAATGAAGAAAATCGAGGATGAAAAGATGGAAATGGAACTTCATTTGGTCGATATCCTCCATGAACAAATATCAAAGCCGATGTATCAACAATGAAGTTGAAAAGGATAAAAAAAGATATGCTCTCGAAAAGGAAATGCATCTGCAGTATGCGATCAGTGCGGTTGTTATACTCATCGCGGCTGTAATCGCAATGTTTGGGTTTTTAAGGTGCTCCAGGTAGTCCGCAGTTGTCGACGAATTAACAATTTGGGGAGGCCCCCCTGACGCCACTAGGATTTTTTTTGAGTTAATTAACTATATAACTATTTAATTAAATCCAATTAAGCAATAACATATTTTCCTGCACGGAGTTTCCGCAATATTCAGGCTAGTCACAAATCCAGATCCCCACCTATCCCATCTATTCCACTCTTATCATGCGCCACCCCTGAGCTACGTCGCCGCCGGCCCCGTTTCTTCTAGCGCCGGCCGGCGACACCTCTTATCTACGACGCTGCCGACCATACTTATTCTCGCGCCGCCACCTCTGATCTACGTCGCACCTGAGGGCACCCCTCAGGTGCGCCGCCGCCGCGGGCACTAGTCACCTACTACTCTGACCCGTCCGACTGCACAAAACTGGAAAAAAAAAACCGAACCTGTGACAAAACAGGAGCTCCAAATAATTTCGGAGGGACCGAACTCCGAAGTTTCATACGACTGAGTATGGCAACTGGGTTCTTTGTCAACCATCTTTGCAAAAACGTAAATAGTTTCACGACCACCCTACCAGGCGGTTATTCATACGAGCCGTCTCAAAAACTATTACACACAAAGGTAGTCGTTATTCCTCACCAACGCACAAAAACTTTGAAGTCGTTCGTAGTACAGGCCGACTCCAATGACTCATCCAGCCGAGCCGGCTATATTTTGCAGCAGCCTCAAAAAGTTTGGGAGGCGGTGTCTATTTGGCCCACCACAGATGAGGTTTTATTAGAGACGCACGTTTCTTTAGAGGCATTTTATCTACACAAAACAACTGAGAGGTCGTGTTTTTGAGTTTGTTATTTTTTTCATGGGTAAAACCGTCTCTAGTATATAAGAGTATCTAATGCTCAGTTTTCTACTGGTGATCGGAGGCAACGCAATGCATTTACAGGCAAGGCACTGGACACATGTTGCACAACACGTGTGAAAGATCGCACGCCATACGTAGGACCGGAAAGACACCTCAGCGCAATTCACCGCCACCTGACCGGGCCAGCTGACAGGGCCATGAAAGCCAGTCGAAAGGACGCCTCCCCGCGCGCTCCCCAATCAAATGTACAAATACATAACACATACCAATAATACTTCAGCTCTGTTGTATGGCCATTCACATAAAGACGCACAGTTCCCGAATCATTCAATAAGTTCATTCACCAAGACTCCGTACCTCGCTTCATCATGTTCATTGTAAGGATCTAGATGGGGGAATCACGATTGCAGTAGGCTATAGAGTTTTGGTAGCGATTACAGTGGAGGATAATATTTGGCGAGTACAAATCGATCAGGGAGCAACCCTGCCGTCCGAGTTCATCCGCGATCCCAAGGATGATTCTCTCCTAGCTTCTCGTGCCTTCTTATACAGCCAGACAACAACGCGGTAGGTGAGCTACTTGGTCCACTCGGGTCCCACATGTCTGCGACATGGATGCACGATTCTCCTGGGCCGAGCCTGAGGTGGTGCGAGGCCCTTGTCTTGCGCACGCGTTGCGGCCCGGTCGAAGGAGCTGCTAACATCCCCTCCTCCTTGAGATTGAGCTTGTCCCCAAGCTACAATTTCGGGAAAGCGTTGCGTCAGCTCGATCTTGTCTTCCCAGGTGATGTCCTTGTCCCCGTCTGGCGGCCAACGCACTTGAACCTGCTCTCGTCAGCCCGTGGGCGAGTGACGCCAGCGATGTGCCAGTATCTCCACAGGAGCAGAAACAACGTCAGTGCTGACAGGAAGAGAGCTAGATGCAGTCATACCTTCCTTAAGAACCTTGCGAAGTTGAGAAACGTGGAAAACAGGGTGAATGCGAGAGTCTTCCGGGAGATTCACTTCATAAGCAACTGGATTGATGCGTCGACTTATCGTGAAAGGCCCGAAGAATCTGAAGGAGAGCTTGTAGTTGCTGCGACGGAGAACAGTAGACTGAACATACGGTTGCAGTTTGACGAACACGGCTTCCCCCACTTCAAATGTGCGTTCTGTTCTGTTCTTATCTGCTTGGGCTTTCATGTACTGCCTCGCGTGATTGAGGTTGTGCTTGATGAGTGACTGCAAATCCTTGCGTTGTGTTAGGCATTCCTCCAGCGCTGGTGCAGAGCAAGCTGCTGCAGCATCGATTCCCCAATGCCTTGGATCATTCCCGTAGAGTGCTTTGAAGGGGGATATTTTGATAGCTGAGTGTTCTGATGTGTTGTACCAATATTCTGCGAGGGATAGATAGCTACTCCATTTCTTTGGACATGCATGAGTGAAACAGCGCAAGTAGATCTCCAGGCATTGATTTACCCGCTCAGACTGTCCGTCCGTTTGCGGATGGTAAGCAGAACTCATGCGTAACTCGCTTCCCCATTGGTCGAACAATTCCCGCCAGAAACGACTCGTGAAGATAGGGTCTCGATCAGAAATCATGACTTTGGGAAGGCTGTGAAGCTTGAACACGTTGTCGATGTACTGTGTGGCGACAGTAGCAGCAGAAAACGGATGGCGCAGAGGTATGAAATGCGCGTACCGAGTGAACTTGTCGACTACCACCATGATTGCATTTGCGCTGCCTGATGTTGGCAGTCCCTCCACGAAATCCATTGTGACTATTTGCCACGCAGCATCTGGTGTCTCAAGTGGTTCCAGTAGCCCAGGATATTTCACACGCTCTGGTTTTGCCTGCTGACAGATCATGCAGGCTTGTACAAATGATCTCGTGTGTGTCTTCATTTTGGGCCACGCGAAAAGATGTCGGAGACGAGCATAGGTAGCAGGGAAACCTGAATGGCCCCCCAGTTTGCTGGAGTGAAACGCTGTCAGAATTTTGTGTTGCAGTTCCTGTGAGCCCCCAAGCCATATTCTGTCCCTGAAATACAGCAAATTGTTTTTCCACACGAATCGACCTTGAGGATCAGGATGTTGCTGTAATTTCTGAATCCATTTGCGTGCGTGCTCATTGGTACTGTAACTGGCACGAACTTCATCCAGCCACACTGGTTGACATTCTGTGATGGTACATGATGTTGCCAGGTCTGTGTGGATACGCCTCGAGAGAGCATCAGCTGCTGTATTCTCAGGTCCTTTGCGATAGCAGATGCGGTATTGCAAGCCAAGCAGCTTAGTGAATGCTTTTTGCTGCCAAACAGTGGCAAGTCTTTGTTCTTCCAGATGCACTAGGCTCTTTTGATCGGTGCGAATCACAAACTCCTGATGTTGAACATATGGTCTCCACTGTTCGATAGCCATCAAGATCGCGAGGCACTCTTTCTCATAAGTAGATAGTCCTCTATTCTTAGGGCCCAATGGTCTGCTCATGTATGCTATTGGATGCCCATCTTGCTGCAGCACCGCCCCTACACCAGTGTCGCAGGCGTCTGTATCAATGACAAAGGTTTTATCGAATTCTGGGAGTTTGAGCACTGGTGCCTCGATGAGATTTTTCTTGAGCAATTGGAATGCTGTGTTGGTCTCTGTTGTCCATACAAAAGGGGCCCCTTTCTTGAGTAAATTGAACAATGGCTTGGCGATTATGCCAAAATGCTTGACAAATTTTCGATAGTACCCAGCAAGGCCTAGGAAGCTTCTGACATCTTTAGCATTTTGTGGAACTGGCCAGTGTTGGACTTTATTGATTTTGTCTGGGTCTGAGGAAACTCCATTCTTATCGATGACATGCCCCAGGTATGCTATTTTCTGTTGGCCAAACACACATTTGCTCTTCTTTATTTGCCACTGATCTCGTCTGAGCAACAACAGCACCTGCTGGAGATGGTTCACATGTTCAGGTAGACTCTTGCTGTATATCAATATATCGTCGAAAAACACTACCACATAGTGGCGCAGTAGTGGTTGCAAGGTAGCATTCATGGCTCCTAGGAAAGTTGCTGGAGCACCTGCAAGACCAAAAGGCATTACTTTATATTCCCAGTGCCCCGAGTGTGTTTGAAATGCTGTCTTTGGTTCTTCTCCTGGAGCCAGTCTAATTTGGTGATAGCCTGCACGCAAGTCCAGTTTGGAAAACCATTTGGCACCTGCGAGTTCATCTAATAGTTCATCGATTACTGGCACAGGATACTTGCTGATGACAGTCATGGAATTCAGTGCACGGTAGTCGACACACATCCTCCAGGTTCCATCTTTTTTCTTGACCAAGATTGCAGGTGAAGAGAAGTTACTGGTGCTGCGTTGGATAATGCCAGAATCAAGTAATTCTGCTACTTGTCGTTCGATTTCCGTCTTAAGTTCAGGCTTGCGTCTGTATGCTCTGGTATTAACTGGTTGTGCCCCTGGCATAAGTGGAATCGTGTGGTCACAAGCCCTTCTTGGTGGCAGTCCAGCTGGTTCAGCAAAAACATCTGTAAATTGTTCGATCACTGCTTGCACTTCCTCAGGCATGATCTCGTCTGTACAGACAGTGCCATTCAGGGAATACACATGGATAAGATGAGCTACAGAACCCTGTTTGCAGACTGAATGCAGTTCTTCAGGTGATATCATAGCACACTGCATTTTATCATTTCTGTGGCCTTGCAGCTTGACTGTTCCTTTGGCAGACTCAATTGTTAATGTCTTGGTGACCCAGTCGATATTTGGATTATGTGTTTCCAGCCAGTCCATGCCCAAAATGATGTCAAAAGCACCTAATGGCAGTACCTTTAAATCAGTTGCAAACTGTTGCCCTTGAGAAGACCACTGGCATCCTGGAATAACTTGAGAGCATTGATGAATTGACCCATCTGCTACATTCACTTTGCATGGCCGTGAGAGCTCTTGAACGCCAGGGAGCTGGGCAGCCAGGTATTGGTTGATGAAAGACGCAGAACTGCCGGAGTCGATGAGTATCAATACTTCATGGTTTGCCACGAACGCCTGTAACTGAATGACCCCTGACGCTGTTGCTGTTGCTCCTGTCATTGCGTGCATGGAAATGGAACAGGCAATTTCAGCCTCTTGCGGTGTGGATGAAGAATAGTTGCTGCCTGCAATTTCTTCTGGAGAGAATAGCGCCAGCAGCTCCTCGACAATATGAAGCTGCACTGTTGCTGGACAGGTATGTGTGGGACTCCATTTCTCTGCACATGTGAAACACAGCCCTTTGGAACGCCTGTAATTTCTGAGCTGGGTAACCTTATCATCTGCTGGTTTCCTGGACGCCTCCAAACCTCGAGTATCTGCTGCACGGTTTTGCTGTGATGCAGGGGCATGTGGTGCTTGGAGAACGGTCATACCCGTGACCGGGAGTTCCGACGGTGACGCTGTCGCCCCCGCCGGGAAACCCCCGGAAGATGGACGACGCCGTGGCCTTGCCCGTGGATTACCCCGTTGTCGTTGGAGACGGGCGCGGTGGCGAGGTGAGCCGCCACCAATCCACTCACAGCTGCTGCAGGTGTTGCTTGCGCACGCTGTAGATCGGTCACCGCCGACTGGAGCTGCGCGAATCGCGCCTCCAGATCTGGCTTCCACCCGCACAGATCGGCCAATTGCGCCGTCTGCGCCGCGATTTGGCTCGACATCGCCGCCTGCTGCTGCTCTTGCTTGTGGAAGGCGATGGCGGAATCCTTCCTCATAGCGTCGAGGTACTCCTTCAAGGCTGGGTCCATGGTGGCGAGTAGCCGCCGTCGATCCGCGGTCGCGCTTCTGGTTTCCGGAATGGTTGTGGTGGTAGGGGGATCGGAAGGCTAATCTGATACCACGATGTAAGGATCTAGATGGGGGAATCACGATTGCAGTAGGCTATAGAGTTTTGGTAGCGATTACAGTGGAGGATAATATTTGGCGAGTACAAATCGATCAGGGAGCAACCCTGCCGTCCGAGTTCGTCCGCGATCCCAAGGATGATTCTCTCCTAGCTTCTCGTGCCTTCTTATACAGCCAGACAACAACGCGGTAGGTGAGCTACTTGGTCCACTCGGGTCCCACATGTCTGCGACATGGATGCACGATTCTCCTGGGCCGAGCCTGAGGTGGTGCGAGGCCCTTGTCTTGCGCACGCGTTGCGGCCCGGTCGAAGGAGCTGCTAACATTCATGTACATGCATCTGATAAGTAGATGATTAATTCAGTCCCAGGTCGGTGAGCCCAGTGCGAGATCGTTGCCCCGCGAAGTCGCTTCATCGACCAAGAAGAACTCCTCACCCCAAAACTCTTATGTAATATGTATGCTATTTCTTCCTAATGACCTATTAGCGCATTTGGGAGAAGTGCCACAATACGTAATAACCTATTTGGCCACTTTGGAAGTGCCCAAATAGGTACCGTCAATAGGTCATTACCCATAGAGACACGAAGAAAATGCCGCAATAGGTCATTACCTATTGGTGCTCTTTGAGAAAATAACCCAATAGGTCATTACATATTAAGACTCGCGAGGGGCTCGAGTTCGAGTCGTTTTTAGCTTGACTCGAGATCGACTCGGAAAGAAATGAGCCGAGTATGAATGTCTTATGTAGCTCGACTGAAAACAAAGGTGATCTTGAGCGCGCACTAGCTTGTTCCATGTTAGCTTGTTAGATCTAAATAATAAAATTATGTATAAAGATTTAGTTGTAAATAAAAATAATTAAGATATTTTTTTACCCTATTACATGCTAACGTGATTTTCCTTTGATTCTACACATGCGCCAAAATCAGGAATGTGAATTAGGTGACCAGATTTAGATAACGGTACATGGTCTATTCTTATGAATAGGATACCATATTTTGTAGTGTTTTGTTATGATAACATTGTAGTTAATTCCCTTTGAATTTAGGAGTTTTTATTGGCTTACTAAGATTGAAACTAGTTCGACATCGAATCGAGATCGTTACAAGCAGAGTATGAGCCAATTTTATAGCTCGGTCTTTCACTCGCCTGAGTCAGAACTCGCTCGAATTTTAGTACGAGCTGAACCCATGCTAGTACAACTTCCTCGAACTCGACTTTTTGTGTAGTCAGAATAGGTAATGACATACGGTGTGACTTTGACTAAGTGCCCAAATAGTTCGCACTTTTCAAAATGTCAAAAGTTTTATTTGAATTTGGGAAAGTTTGTTTGAACACTGGTAGAAAAAAAGCCTTCCATACGCCCCCATCAGTCTCCAAATTATGCGCACCGTGACTAAAGGGGTTTTAGTCCCGGTTCGGCAGGCGACCCACGACTGAAGGTCATGCGTCGTGGTTTGGGAAATGCGTGGAGGGCTTTAATTCCGGTTGGCCTGGCCACCCGCGACTAATGATCCAAACTGCTGGCCTCCCTGTCTTTAGTCCCGGTTGGCCTGGCCACCCGTGACTAAAGATACAAACTGCTCGCCTTCTGCGCGGCGGTTTTATTTCGCGAGCGAGAGGCAGAAGGCCATTGCTACAGTGGGCACCCGAGAGTCTCTGTTTCTTCTTCCTCTCTTCTCTTCTTCCTCTTTTCTTCCTCCACCAAGCACCCATGGGTTCTCCCGTTTGGAACCTTCTCCGTGTGGCCACACCATGCCGCAAGAGTCTCGACGTGGCCTACACCAATATGTGCAAGAGGCTCCCCGATGCTCTTAAGCATTTGAGCAATCTCTATGAAGAAGCCGATGAACACCATAAGTTCTTCAGGCTTGACCTAGAGTATACGGCGAATCAACGGGATGTTGCCTTCATCCATATTGCCTTCAAGGAGATCGTTTTGGTCTTCCAATTGGCAAGGTAACGCACACGTACAATCTCTCTTGTAGGATAGTGTTGCATTTTTGATTTGTTTGTTGCATTGGAAGAATACACGTGTTGCAACATATCTAACACGTGTCCTATTTTTATTGTTGCAGTAGTTCAAAGCATTCTCCGGAACTTGTTGATTTTCTTGTCAACAAGGGGTACAACTTCTGTAGCGTTGACATCACTCAAGACCGGCAGAAGTTGATGCGCTTGGGTATTGTGATACCTGAAGAGACATTATCCATTTTGATGAGTTGTACGGGCACAAGACCGGGATGGCTCCAATGGCAACTGCCTTCATCCACGCCGACTATAAAACCATGAAGTCTCGTTTCCCCTCCAAGAATCACATGTATTGGGGGAAGAACCCACTGGATCGAATCAATCTCTACTATGCAGCAATAGATGCATACGTTGCCTCCGAGTTGTTCGGCATCTACTCTTCGGAGCTCGAGTAGATGTTGTTATGTAATGGATATATTATTATGTAATGGATATATTATTATGTAATTGATATTATTTCTATATTATTTCTATATTATTTCTATATTATGTCAAACACACATTTCAAACAAACAAACAAAAACACATCAAGAAAACAAGCAAAAACACATCAAGAAAACAAAACAGAAAAACTACCGTTTCTATATATCTGTTCACCAAAAACTACTGTTTCTATATCTGTTCACCAAAAATAAATCTAGAGGTCCAAAAATTAATCTAAGCCAGGAAAACATAGATCTAGTCAATACCAAACTCATCCAGTTGGATTTACTTCAAAATACCTTTTTGAACTCATTCTAAAAATAATAGAAGAGCCTACTGGTCTTTTATTAAAAAGGATGGTATTTTCATTTGGTTATTGACCTTGATGTGAGGCTAAGTGCTATGGATAGATCTTTTCAATATCTATCCAGAACATTTTAGTTTGTCCATTTTGGTTATGTATTTTAAAAGCTAGGTTCAAATCATTCTCACAGATAGTCATTGCAAAAACCGTTCTTGTGTCCAAAATAATAGTCGAAACTTGGATCTGCAAATTTTATATGGTTTATATTTTATATGGTTTGGTTCATGAATTTTATCAGATTTTATTTTGCATTTAGGAAAGGGGAAAATGAATTTGTTTTATTTTCCTGAATTTTTTGATATATTATTTGTATTTTTAAGATTTTAAAATGTATTAGTTTTATTTTTCTGAATATTTTGATATATTATTTGTATTTTTAAGATTTTAAAATGAATTAGTTTTATTTTTCTGAATATTTTGATATATTAATAGTATTTTTAAGATTTTAAAATGAATTAGTTTTATTTTTCTGAATATTTTTTAGAAATAATACAAATTAAAAAGTTAATGTTTATTTATTTATTCAAAATTATTAATTACATCATTACTTTTGTTTATTAAAAGATTTATTTGAAATTCATACAATAAAGAAATGTGACATCGACCAACATGTTAATAGGATTGATATGATGCTAGTATCACATACATGCGTGCGAAACACTTGGATGCGGACAGGATGAAACTCGGAAGTTAAGCGTGCTAGTGCTATAGTAGTGGGAGGATGGGTGACTGTGCTATAATCTTAGTTAGACCAAATGAATTAAAGGGAGTGAAAAAAAGGGAGTGAAAAAAGGGAGTGAGGGAGTGAAAAAAAGGAGTGAAAAAAAGGGAGTGAAAAAAGGTGAGAAAAATAATTAGAAAACAAATGAATTAAAAAAATTACGAAATAAATCTAGTCCCGGTTCATGTGGCCAACCGGGACTAAATGTCCTCCGCCTCCCGGCTCCGCCACCCGCCACGTGGACGGGCCTTTAGTCCCAGTCCGTAAGTGGCGGGACTATAGGCGGGGGCCTTTAGTCGCGCGTAGCTAGTCCCGGTTGCCCGGACGGGATTAATGGGCCTGGCGAACCGGGACTGAAGGCCTTTTTTCTACTAGTGCTCCCTTCTCGTTGCTCCCCTGGCGGCGCGGGAGGGAACTCTAACCCTCCGCCTCCGCCCCCCTCTCTCCCTTATCCCCTCCTCGTCGCCGCCGGGCGACACCGGGCCAAGCCTGATAGCTGGCATAGATTTCCTTCTCCCCTGCGCGGTGTGGCGGCGCGGGACGCAACGACGCGTCGGGGCGGTAAGCTGGTAGGGGCTCGTCGGCGCAGCCTCAGGCGGCGTGGTGACTTGGCGGCTCGGCGCGCTCGGGTGGTGGCGGCGCCTCGTACTGGCGGTGCGGCTCGGGCGGGGCTTCACCTTCCTCCGGTGGTGGGCTGCTGGTGCTTGGGCGGTTCTTCGATGTCCAGCGGGTGAGGCGCTATGGAGGTGGCCTTGGCCGGGTTGCTTGGCCCAGATTTGGGTTCTATGGGCCCTGGCTTTTCCGCCCTTCCTGGAACCTATCTGCAGGGCGACAACTGCGATCTTGGCGCTGCAGTGTGGCGGCGGGGATGGTCGGGCCTCCTCTGGCCCTGATGGGGCTGATCTGGGGCTTGATCGACCCTGCTACTGTGTTCGGTCGGCGACCTTCTCGGGCGGTGGAGGACGGTTCTCCTCCCATTGATTACGGATATCGCCATTGCGGGCCTGGACCTGTCGTCGGCCCCACTCAACCGCCATGTTGACATCCCGGCTAGTTTTTCCCTTGGATTGAAGGTGCGGACGTCGGGGCGGCGACCCTGGAAGGTGGGCTGCACGAGCGTCTCTTCGGCGAACGTCGTGGTGGTTGTGATTGTCTGTCCTCCTTGGCCATGCGGATGGCGAGGAGTCGACGGTGGGGGTTCCTGGAGATGGTGGCGGCGTCTCCAAGACTGTGTCGGAGGCCATTCTTGGGGATAGTGGGCGGTCCGGCTCCACGGACGTTGTACGTAGGTTTTTCCGAGTGAAATCTCTCCGCTCCAGCATCAATGGCAGCGATGCATGCGGGTATCGTTACCCCTCTTGAGGGCGCTATTGTGGCTACCTTCATCACGTTAGGGCTCCGGATGAAAACCGTTGACTTTCTTAGTCTCGACGATGGCGACGTGCTACGTCGTTACCCTCTTGGGGGAGTCGTCGTGGATCCTCGTGGGTTTTGCTCGTTCCAGTGTCCTTGGTTGCAAGGATGGTTCTTTTTGTTCCTCTTTTCTACTTTTGGTCTGCTTTGTAAGGGGTTTCCCTCTTCACGTTGTATCGGTTCGGCCATTGTGATTTATTTATAAAGTGGGGCGAAATCCTATTTTCCTAAAACATGGGAATGAAAGAAATACTTTTCTAGAGAACTAATTTTATATTATTTTCCCAGGGCACCACTAATATCATTTCATCAAGAAATTTGACATGTAAGTAGCATTCATCTCCATTTTTTCAGATTTTTTTGAAATGATTTCCTATTTTTTAATTTATATTCTAACAGGAGCTTGTAAACTCGGGAGCCATTTTTAATTTCTGACTAGTATGTTTCTACTCAGGAAGTCTCCGGGTGGAGAAGTTCTGGCAAGTTTGTATACGAAAAGTCTAGTTTTACCTGTGTACGTTTCCGATCTATGTGCAAAGCTAATAATAGAAGTCTTGCTTCCGATGGTGCATATTCATGGTGATAAACAGGGCCACATAGACGATATGATGTATAAATACCGGAACAACCTCTGCAAACAGAGAGACCTCTAGTGCCGAGAGAGAGTGAGGGTGGCTCGGTGTGTGTGTGTGTGTGTGTGTGTGTGAGAGAGAGACAGAGAGAGAGAGAGATGGGGAGGATGCCGTGCTGTGCCAAGAATGAAGTGAAGCGAGGTGGATGGACTACGAAGGAGGACGACACCCTAACCTCCTACATAAAGGCCAACGGCGAGGGAAGATGGAGAGAAATTCCGCAAAGAGCTGGTACATACGAATCGATTGTAGAATCCCTTCTAACTAAAAAGACCAGATAAATATAGGAAATGAATGCATAATCATTTGCTACAGGTCTGCGGCGTTGCGGTAAAAGCTGCCGGCTGCGTTGGCTGAACTACCTCCGGCCGAACATCAAGCGTGGCAACTTCTCGGACAAGGAGGAGGAGCTCATCGTCAGGCTCCATGGCCTCCTTGGCAACAGGTGGTCTCTCATCGCGGGCAGGCTGCCTTGCAGAACAGACAACGAAATCAAGAACTACTGGAATAGTACCCTTGGGCGGAAGGCGTTTCTCGTTTCCGGTAACGGTCGACCTCACATATCCCCCAACAGGATCACCATCACCACGCCCGATGACTCCACTTGTTCCGGCTCATATACAGAGGCGGAGCCGGCCCCGTCCTCGCCCACTACCATATGGGCGCCCAAGGCCGTGCGATGCACGGGTAGCCTCTTAATTTTGGGGAATTACGCTGCCAACCCCGGCACTTCCAGAGACGCCAACCCGGGGAACCGGAGATGGAGATGAGTGCAGCGGCAGCAGCTCGGCGACGTCGGAGTTCCCTGACGAACCCTGCAACTGGATGGACGATGTGAGGGCCGTCGAGTCGTTTCTAGAGTTCGACGAGGACTGGCCTGCCGGAATTACTGGATAGTTATTTGGCATTGGGCACGATGTGTTAAGGTAGCCGCCATGCTATTCGACACAGACAGTAACTACAGACCTCATGACAATATTGGTTTCAACGCTCGCTCATGTTACCTCCGGTGTACGAATATAGACACATAAACAATAAAATAAAGTAAATGCATCTGCAAATGATTAGTGGTATTACCAAGAGATGAATATACTGATTCCATTAGACACAAGACTGAGGTTGCGAGGGCAGATCAATTCGGTTGTGCACTACTTCGCAAAACTTCCCTCTTTGATACGTACTATCAAAGAGAGGCACGACGGAACACAACGCTACGCCGACTAGTTCAACAACTAATACGCACAACTGTAAGGTCACCCCTTTTAATTTCCTAGAAGACACTTATCTTTATTAAGAATCATGCAATGTCGACGATGTAATCCACCGATACGTCCAACCATGTGACGGGTAATGACCGGTGATATGCTTGTTAATCATAAGTAATTAGTATGCGAAAACTAGTTACTAATCTGTATATGAAAACCAGGACGGTCACGGTTATATCCAGCCAACACTAGTGGAAAACATGCCTATAGCCCCGGTTGGTGAGGGCCTTCCTCACTGGCTGTCCAACCGGGACGGCCAAAGCGCGATTAAAGCTCCCCTTTATCCCCGGTTGTCTTACGAATCGGGGCTAAAGGGTGCCCCACGTGGGCACTGCTCATCGAGAGGCTGACCACCCTTTAGCCCCGGTCCGTAATACGGACCGGGGCCAAAGGTTCCCACACATTTTCGGTTGTTTTCTGCCGCGGCAGAGATGCGCTGTTTTCTGCCACGACAGCGTTTTGGGTGGTTTTTTCCAACCGCGGTAGGAGGATCTGTGAGATGTTTGTGTGCAAATGACATATATATTATGTTAGTTTCACATTGACAACATTTATATAGATCATTACATTGAACTAATTGAGATCCACTTATACATTGAGACCGACTTGTACATTTGAGATCATTTTTCATGGAGACCATCTACATGCATGGAGATCATTGTCGATAATGGTATGCTCCATTTGGATTTATGACGTCCTTCACAAAAAATCCAGCCAATTCCTCGTGAATTACTTCTAGACGGTCGTAGGAGCTCCTCCCGCATGTCGTGAATCGTTAAAGTATTTATATTCATATTCCGCTCATTCATGATCTTCCTTATGTTCTGCATGACATACAATTCACATATGTTTGTTCCTGCTGGCTGCTGAGGGCATTTTATGAGAAATAGAACTCAATCAAATAATGCTCAAGGAATGAAAGAGATGCGTGAATCTTGCAAGTACTACTTATGATGATTGTATAAACTTGCATGTTCATTTCCGTAAGACCGGGTTGTTGCTTCCTGAACCGCTTCCAAGCCCTGTCCGGCAAAGAAAAAACGAATAAAGGGGTAATCATACGATAATGATATAACAAAAGGGGACAATATAGTGCGAAAATGATTGAACTTACCTGTTGAGCATTGAAATCACGGAAATGTACTCCTCTTGGTTTTTATTCATAGAGTCCATGAGATCAATGATGCTCGTGATACACACGTTTGTTGGGAGACCATAAGAGGAGGGTGTGATGAGCACATCGGTAGAAATTTCTCCTTAGTTAGGAACCAAGGTTATCAATCCAGTAGAAGAAAGAGAACTTTCGGAAGGTTGATGCCACTGACGGTGGTGCTGGCGCTTCACCGGTGTCAGCAACAACGTGGAACCTGCACACAGCACAACCAAAATACTTTTCCCCAACGGTACAGTGAGGTTGTCAATCTCACCGGTCTTGCTGAAAACAAAGATTAGATGTATAGTGTGGAAAACAGTGTATGCTTGGAGTAAGTAAAGAAAGCAGAAAATTGTTGTGGTTTGTTTAACAGTGTGGAAAAATGGACCGGGGTTCATAGTTTCACTAGTGGTGTCTCTCCATAAAAGATAGCATGCTGGGTCAACAAATTACAGCTGGGCAATTGACAAATAGAGATTGCACCGTAGTGCACAATATAACATGAAGATTACTATGGAATTTAGTGCGGGAATTACAACAAGATACATAAATCGACATCCATCTGCATCTATGACTAATAATCCATCCTCAGGTTATCATCCGAACCCCCTTAGGTATTAAGTTGCAAGCAACAGATAATTGCATTAAACAAAATGTGTAATGTAAGCAATGATTATGCACGCGGGCAGTCTCACCGCTGTTTTCTCCCTAATGGCAACATCACATCCCCCCTTCACGTTTCTGTCACTCGAGCAAGGCCACAAGGAGGCATGAATCCACTATGAAGCATAAATACTCCCTTTTGGAGTCATTAGCAACTACTTGGCCAGAATAACCACTAGCAACGGAAAGCATGCAAGATCATAAATAACATATGCAATAAAGACTATAATCAACTTGGCATAAGGTCAATAATTATCGGATCCCAGCAAACACAGCATATAGAATTTCATAAGATCAATCTCGATCATGATAGGAATCTCACGAGATCTAAACATGGAGGAATATGAGGAGAAGACAACCATCTAGCTACAGCTATGAACCCGTAGTCCAGGGATGAACTACTCACGTATCACTCCGGAGGTAGGCATGGTGATGTAGAAGCCTCCGGTGATGATTTCCTCTCCGGCAGTGTGCCGGAAAACAGCTTCAGAACCCCCTGATCTAGGGTTGACGACGACGGCGGCTGCGGAAATTTTTCGGGATTTTTGATTAGGTGCTTAAGGTTTTCCATCCGGGGGGTTTAAATAGGCGAAAGGGCAAAAGCGGTGGAGTCCAGAGGGCCCCACACCCATAGCTGGCGTGGCCAAGGGGGCGCCACCCTATGGTGTGGCCCCCGTGTTGCCCGTCTTCGACTCCTCTTCGGTGTTTTGGATGCTTCCGGGGAAAATAGGAACTTCTGGGTTTGTGGGGTCCAATTTCGAGAATGTTTGCAGAGCAACTCTTCTGAAACTAAAAACAGTAGAAAACAGGGAACTGGCACTTGGCATCTTGTTAATAGGTTAGTCCCAGAAAATGTATAAAATGCTATAAATAAGCGAGAAAACATGTAGCAATTGGCAAAATATGATCATGGAGCATCAGAAATTAGGAATACGTTTATGACGTATCAAGCATCCCCAAGCTTAGTTCCTACTCGTCCTCGAGTAGGTAAATGATAAAACAATAAATTCTGAGGTGACATGCTAGTAACATAAACTTGATCAATCTAATGTAAAAGCATATGCGCGCTGAGATTATAAAACTTTAAACACAGGCATGATAAATAAAACTTTAATAATAAAGCATAGCAATTACTTTGCATCATGAAGAGTACCTCAAATAAATGATCATGAATAATAATGCAAAGAAAGGTAAACGTTTGTTTCAGGTATAGAGAAAGCATGTCAAAGTGATATTTCGATAGTACTTAAGAGTGGGGCAAAACATAAATGCCAGGACATCTTCAAAGTTCAAGAGGAAGACTAGAACAAATACTACCACATCATGAAGTAATTATTGATTCTTATGGGACAAATGCACATAGAACTCAGAATGTCAAAAATGCTCTCTCAACTGTGCATAAAGTTAGAAGATGGAGACTCAAGATAAAAGTAAAGAAAGGCCCTTCGCAGAGGGAAGTAGGGATCACTCATGTGCTAGAGCTTTTATTTTATTAAATAGAGGTATAAAAAGTTTGACATTTGTGGAGGAATGTCTATATTTTGGAAGATGTATGCTAATGTCAACGAATGGCAAATAGAAAATACAGTACGTCACAAGCCAACTGGATTCACAAGAGAGGCTCCCATGGTGAAGGACGCAATTGGTGTAGAATGTCATCCCTGTTTCTCTTTTATTTACACAATTATGCTTTGACTGATAAATCAGGGGGAAAAATAGTGAAGAGAATTTGTTTGCATTAATTTGGGGCTGGGCACCCCACTGCCAGCTCTTCTATCATTTGGATAAGCGGATGAAGCCACTAGTCTAGGGTGTGAAATCCAATCAACAAGTGAGATAAATATTCTCTATTTACGTCCTCATAAGCAAAAACAGGAACATAAAGCATGAAGAAATATACTTTGGAATGACAGTTAAATACCACATGGAGATAGGTATGGTGTACACAATGGGAAAAACTTTGGTTTAAAGGAGTTTGGATGCATGAATAGAGCTCATACTCAGTACAGGTGGAGGCTAGCAAAAGACTGGGAGCGACAAATCAAGAGAGCATAAGAGCCATAATCATGCATAGAGACATAAGCATCATTAATTAAAACATAAGCAGTATCACAAGTTGAAAAACTAAGTGGTCATGAGGCTAATCATGACTGGTTTGTAGTCATAAACATGGTGTGAGCATGCGCCAAGTCAACCAAATAAAACATTCGAAAGATAATACCATATATTGATGCTTTACTATGACAAGAACAACTCATGAATCTTTCAATACATATTAAACACTCTTAGCTATTTGAGTATATTCATGCTACTAAATAACCACAAGGCTTTAAAACTAAAATAACATTTAGCATGGCATGAAAAAGTTCTAGCCACAGTCTATACAAGCTTCTACTAGTACTGTTATAAATTCTACTTCAAGCAGCATTTTTCTTTCTCCCAACAAGCACCATACAAAACATGCTTTAACAAAAATACTCTTTATGATACAGCAAGAAAACATGGGAGTACTCAAATAATACTACTAAAACTAACAGCTCTTATAAGAGATGAATGCAAAATAGGAGCTGAATAAATGCAGCAGCTAGAGAGAGATTAAGAATACAACATATTCTCAAGAAAAAGCGGAGCATGTCACTCTCCAATAAAAGAATGCTGGGGTCCAACCAAGCTTATTGAAAAAGTAAAAACAAACTGAAAGCAAAAGCAAAAGCAGACTGAAAACAAAAATAAAAGACGCTCCAAGTAAATCACATAAAATGCGACCGAATAAAAATATAGTTTCACTAGAAGTGACCTGATAATTTGTTGATGAAGAAGGGGATGCCTTGGGCATTCCCAAGCTTAGACGCTTGAGTCTTCTTTGAATTTGCTTGGATATACCACCGGGGCATCCTAAAGCTTAGGATTTTTACTCTTCTTGATCACATCATATCATCCTTTTCTCTTGACCCTTGAAAACTTCATTCACATCAATATTCTCACAATCTTCATTAGCAACGTTAGGCAAGTCATGAAAACTGCAGTGAACATCAAAGAGATTTTTCTGCACGATCGGAAGGTGTGTATGATCTGCGCTGAAAAGTTTCCTCATATTGAAGTTCGTCCTTCGAGTTATCCACAAACAGACGAGGAGAAGGATTCATTGAGGAAGAAGATCACAGTGGAGCCAACAATGACAGCTTCCCCTTCTGTCATTCACTTCCGGTCACAATTTCTACACAGATCAATTAAAATTTCATCACCATGATTTATCCTCCGGTGCTTTTATGGAGTCCCACTACTCC
This sequence comes from Alopecurus myosuroides, assembly GCA_028641055.1. Taxonomy (NCBI): domain Eukaryota; kingdom Viridiplantae; phylum Streptophyta; class Magnoliopsida; order Poales; family Poaceae; genus Alopecurus; species Alopecurus myosuroides. The sequence continues at coordinate 24,145,388 of CM054060.1, forward strand.
AGAAGTTAGTAGCACTACTCCAGAACCGCTTGTATGCTCTTTTCCCCCCTCTGGACTGAAGCTTGTACTCCCTCCGTCTCAGATTAATTGTCACATAGATGGACAAAAATGGATGTATGTAGACATAATTTAGTGTTAGATACACCAACTTTTTTCCATCTTTGTGACAATTAATTTGAGACATAGGGAGTATTATTATTGCCCCACTGGCCAAGCTCCTACAAAATGTACCTCCGCTACCTTCTTGTTGGAATAACTTATTAGTATTTTGTGAGGACCAAGCAGATGAAATAAGTACACATCTATGATTGTTTATCTATTATTTTGTAACTACTCTTTTCTTTTGTGATTGTGTAACAAGTGCTTGCGTGCGTGCACGAATTGGAACACATGCTTATGTTGAGTACTAGTATTGTTCACTTTGAATAATGTTCTTCCAATAGTCATAGTTTGGTGCTTATAATATACTAAAAAAAACCTAACCAGCAATAAGTTTGAAGCTTCACTAACAAAATTTGTTCCATACGTAGTTGGGGTGTTGGTTCTGAGATGGTAACGGATCAAACGGAGCTATATAGATTAACATGAACTATATAAATTAACAATCATAAGTTTTTATGTTTTATACGTTGCACCCTTGCAAAATAAAGAGTTTATTCCAATAAGGGGGTGCTCGATACATTTCACACAACCTAGTCCATTAGGAAACAATACAAGCTTTTGTTCAAGGTAAAAACAATAACACACATAGTGGCTGGTACTAAATTTTGAAGTTCAAGGACTCCATCTTGGCGATGCCATGAATGATTAATATATTTATATAGAACTTTGTGGCTGGAAGTGAATCATAAAAGGAGGGCCGAAGGTGAATCATAATAGGCTAAGTGATCTGCTTGCGAATGCACCCTCCATAAGCGAACTGCACCTGGATTTTCAAAATGAAAAGGTAAATCCAATCATCTACTTGTCAGTCTCTTGTTGTTGGTTATATGTAAGGGTCATTTATCGAATTGCCCATAGCGGACCACTTCTACTCAGTTTTACCCCTAGCGCCGAATGGTGCTCAGTTTTGCCCCTACTCCGTGCGCAACTACTATGGAGAGGCCGGAACGGAAAGTTTGGAGTCGAATCTGTTCCGCGAAGTGGGTCCGAGGAGTCAGACTCCGTTTCGCGAAGTGGGTCCGAGTGGGACTGCCAAGTTCGTTGAAACCGTCCGGAGCTTACAGGTGGGACCGCGCAGTTTGAATAGTCCACACCCAAGCTTCCCGCTGGGTTCAGCGACGCGTGGGAAAACCGCGGGCCCCGCGTCGGTCAAAGACTGCCGGAGTAACGTCACGCGCTACAAAAGGCCCCTCGCCGCTCGCCGCTCTCCCCATTCTAGCCGTTAATCTCGCCCTCACCGCACTCGCTCTCATTGCTGCATTTCCACCTAGACACCCCGAGACGATGCCTCGCCGGCTCCGTGCAAACCGCAACTCGCCGTTGTACTGCCGCCCCGCGGCCGCGATGCGGGGCCACAGTCACGCCGATAGCGACAACGAGTTCTTCTACGAGGAGAACGAGCAGTAGCCGCAGGAGGAGGCGGCGCCCGTGCAGGAGCCGCCGCAGGAGGAGGCGGCGCCCGAGCAGGAGCCGCCGCAGGAGGCGTAGCGCTGGAGGAGGCTCAGGAGGAGGCAGCCTATCTGGACCGAGCAGCACACCGCCATCTACTCGTTCGAAACATGGTGGAACGAGGAGGCGTTCCACACGGTCCGCTCCTGGCTCAAGGAGGCGGCGGCAGCGGCCAAGGCTGCCGCTGTTCGTGCATCCCTGGAGACCCACCAGAGGGAGCAGGCGGAGCGCCAGGTCTACCGGCAGCTCGCCGCAACCGCGGCGTCGGATGAGCAGCAGGCGGTCGTCGCGCTGTACGAGAGCGACCGGCGCAAGGCTGCCCTGCAGAGCGAGAGGCGGGACCGCCGCCATCCCTCCGAGCAGGCGCAGCTGCACCGGCTGCGGATCCGAGGCAGAGCGGAGCGGCATGCGATCGCTACGCTGGCGAACCCATCGCCCTTAGCCAAGAACGACCACGAGGCGGGGCCCTCCAACATGCTGGCCTACGACGACAGCGATGAGGACGACGAGGACGAGGAGTAGAGGACGACGTCTAGGAGGAGGGCGACGACCAGGCCGGGTGATCGCGGCGAGCCTCGGCCAACCGTAGTTTTTTTTTAAGTTTTTTCAATGTTTTTAGTTAAATTATGCCGTCTAGCTTTCTGTAAAACTATCGTCGAATCTATGAATTTGAGCCTATTTCAACGAGTTCGCATTTTTTAATTAATTTTGAGTATTTCTGAACAAAATCACGAGCCAGAATGTAGATTAAAAGCGAAAAGAATGTTTGAATAATGTTGTATGATGTTGAACAAAGTCATTCCAAAATTTTGGGCAAATGTGCTTCAAATGAGGTCTGAAGCTAGAGTACACACCCCCGTTTCAAATTTCATGAAAGATTCGACCTTGCCAAAATTATCCAAATAAATTTGAGGAGCAACTATATCACATATAACAACATTGTGTGTTGGATTCATGTCATTTTGATTTTTTTTAATAATTTATGCTCATTTGAAACCATCGCTCTATTCTCATGAGAAATGTGCTTCAAATGAGGTCTGAAGCTAGGGTAAATACCCCCTTTTGGAATTTCATGAAAAAATCGACCTTGCCAAAATTAACCAAATAAATTTGAGGAGCAACTATATCACATATAACAACAATGTGCGTTGGTTTCATGTCAGTTTTATTTTTTTTATGAATTATTTATGCTCATTTAAAACCATCGCTCTATTCTCGTGAGAAATGTGCTTCAAATGAGGTCCGAAGCTAGGGTAAATACCCATGTTTATAATTTCATGAAAAATTCGACCTTGCCAAAATTAACCAAACAAATTTGAGGAGCAACTATATCACATATAACAACATTGTGCGTTGGATTCATATCATTTTGAATTTTTTTAAATTATTTATGCTCATTTGCAACCATCGCTCAATTCTCGTGAGAAATGTGCTTCAAATGAGGTCCGAAGCTAGGGTAAATACCCCCGTTTATAATTTCATGAAAAAATCGACCTTGCCAAAATTATCCAAACAAATTCGAGGAGCAACTATATCACATATAACAACATTGTGCGTTGGATTCATGTAATTTTGAATTTTTTAAATTATTTATGCTCATTTGCAACCATCGCTCAATTCCCGTGAGAAATGTGCTTCAAATGAGGTCCCAAGCTAGGGTAAATACCCCCGTTTATAATTTCATGAAAAAATCGACCTTGCCAAAATTATCCAAACAAATTTGAGGAGCAACTATATCACATATAACAACATTGTGCGTTGGATTCATGTCATTTTGAATTTTTTGAATTATTTATACTCGTTTGCAACCATCGCTCAATTCTCGTGAGAAATGTGCTTCAAATAAGGTCCGAAGCTAGGGTAAACACCCCCGTTTATAATTTCATGAAAAATTCGACCTTGCCAAAATTATCCATAGAAATTTGAGGAGCAACTATATCACATATAACAACGTTGTGCGTTGGATTCATATCATTTTGATTTGTTTTGAATTATTTATGCTCATTTGCAACCATCGCTCAATTCTCGTGAGAAATGTGCTTCAAATGAGGTCCGAAGCTAGGGTAAATACCCCCATTTTTGCTTCAACATTTTTTGGCATATTTTCTAAATCAACCAAATGAATTTCCTAGACATCTATTCTACATGTATAGTGTAAATCTGAAGTTTCATTATGTTTTGAATAATTCTTCTATTTTTTATTTAAATAACATGGTTTAATAGAAAAATCATATGTAAAACTGATAAAAATCATCGCTGTAGTAAATCTGAAGTTTCATTATATTTTTTTATTTAAATAACATGGTTTAATACTTAACAGCAAAGAAATCATATGTAGAACCATCGATCCCTGTGGCCAACGTACCAACCAATCAGAGCGCAGAACGAGGGTCTCGCGGATCGCTGTGGCTGCGAGCGCATCCGTCCGATGCACGATTCCTTCTAGAAGGCGTCGATCCAACAGACCAGGTCGAATCTCTGTGTTTCCTTCTAGAAGCTTTTCGGGTGGTCAAACAGATGGTTGACCAAGTTTGAAATGAGCATACATAATTCAAAAAAAATCGAAAAAATATATTGCCGACGCACATAGTAGTGTTATGTCATATAGTAACGAGAAAAAAAATATAAACCTGTCTTATAAAGAATGGAACAAAAAATCCTTGTGTAACATGTGATATCTTGAACAGTCTAGTAGAGAGTTCAAGATAATGAGATGAGTTTCAAACCTTTGGAACTCAAATAAGGTCAAAATATCACCAAATCTTCATTTTGGTGTGACTAAGAAAGATCCAAAGTTAATTTTTCATTTTGATGTTTTAAACTTGTTTTATTTACGATTTACGATTAAAACCATTATTATTCAAAAGAAAATAAATAATACGAATATTCATCCAATAAATTTTCAGGCTTCGGAATTGCATTATATAGGTCTGATACAAGTCTAGGAAAAATATAAATAGGATTTATAAACATTAGAACGAAAGCCATCACTAAAATGAGATTCCTCGAATACAGGAGTAGAGATTTCAAAGAATATGAAGTGGAAACATCCTGAATCTTCCGAAGAGGTGCATTCTACCTTTTTGTTTTGTGTTCCTATGGGCTATCCTAGCACAAGCAAGCAAATAGTTCCACATTGCTACCCCCTTTCGACTCAGTTACCGCGTGTTTCCGTATAAGTCCGGTATTTCTCCAGCGGGGCTAGGGTTTCACCGGGAGGGGGGCTACGGAGCGTATGGATCCCAACACAAGCTAGGGGGTTCCATACCATGATAGTATAGGTGTGTTGTGTGCTTTGGATGTCAAAGATTGCTCTCCGGGGTGTGACCCGCTTCACCGGCATCCATTTCTCTCTCGTGAGAGCTTACAGGGTGAAACTCCTGTATCGGACCAAACATCCTGAATCTTCCGAAGAGGTGGGTTATACCTTTTTGTTTTGTGTTCCTATGGGCTATCCTAGCACAAGCAAGCAAATATTTCCACATTGCTACCCCCTTTCGACGCAGTTACCGCGTGTTTCCGTATAAGTCCGGTATTTCTCCAGCGGGGCTAGGGTTTCACCGGGAGGGGGGCTACGGAGTGTTTGGATCCCAACACAAGCTAGGGGGTTCCATACCATGATAGTGTAGGTGTGTTGTGTGCTTTGGATGTCAAATATTTCTCTCCGGGGTGTGACCCGCTTCACCGGCATCCATTTCTCTCTCGTGAGAGCTTACAGGGTGAAACTCCTGTATCGGACCAAACATCCTGAATCTTCCTAATAGGTGGGTTATACCTTTTTGTTTTGTGTTCCTATGGGCTGTCCTAGCACAAGCAAGAAAATAGTTCCACATTGCTACCCCCTTTCGACGCAGTTACCGCGTGTTTCCGTATAAGTCCGGTATTTCTCCAGCGGGGCTAGGGTTTCACCGGGAGGGGGGCTTCGGAGCGTCTGGATCCCAACACAAGCTAGGGGTTCCATACCATGATAGTATAGGTGTGTTGTGTGCTTTGGATGTCAAATATTGCTCTCCCGGGTGTGACCCGCTTCACCGCCATCCATTTCTCTCTCGTGAACGCTTACAGGGTGAAACTCCTGTATCGGACCAAACATCCTGAATCTTCCAAAGAGGTGGGTTCTGTCTTTTTGTTTTGTGTTCCTATGGGCTATCCTAGCACAAGCAACCAAATATCTCTAAAAATGTCTAGAAATGACATGGCCGAGTAGTGCAGATGGTGAAAAGCGATCCTCTTACTTTGCCCACCTTATGTTCTCTGACTTTCTCCCATGACACGTGGGTCCGGTGTGTGATGGGATCCATTTGTCAGTGACCTAAAGTCAGAGGATCGCGTTCCCGCATAGAGAAGCGCTCGTCTCAGCGTCTGCAGGCCGTTGCCGCCGTAGTTTGCATGCATGGACTCGATCTGCACCGTTCCTTACGATCAAACGATCGAAAATGAAGCGGTGCATGGATAGGGTGTTTTGTCTCAATGTAACTGCATGCAACAACGGACACTGTCTAGTGGGGCCCCGTTCACCAGCCCGGTGCATGCACGCCTCGTTTTTTCAGAGTAAACTACGTGGCAGAAGAAGAAAATAGTTAACGTCGCGTCGCATTTGCAGCAGCCCTGCACGCCTCGTTTCAGAAACACAAGCCGCGTCGCATTTGCAGCACCCCTGCACGCCTTGTTTTAGAAACACGAGTCGCGTCGCATTTGCTGCGACGCAGCCCTCCACGCCTCGTTTTCAGAAGATACGCATCAATGCATATGCAGCGAGGCAGGATTTGGCGTGAGACTTTGGACTTTCTTCTCTTCACCTCTTTAGTACACGCATGCAACGTCGAATCACTTCGACTGACGAATGTACACACGCTCGTACTCCGTATCACTAGGTGTCCTACGCCTACGTCTATGCCTGTTCTACACCGCTTTGACCATGCATCGACTCTTCTACACTGCATCCAATGTTTTCACACAATTTGCTTCATCTACCCAAATAAATTCACGTCTAATCGTGTCTTTAAATAGTCCTTTTCACTCGTCCTCCATATTCTCTTCCCTCTCCAGCCCTTTGCCCTTCTCTCCCTTCAAGCCCTAACAATGTCTTCCTACTCACTCCCTTCAAGCCCGGAGTCGGTCTCCGACGAGGACAACCGCCCCAAGGCTCGGCCTTGGTACGAGGCCGAGTGGCCCAAGGCGGAGTCGGACGTCTCTCGCAAACGGGAGCGATCGCCGACGCCTCCCTTCGTCCACCGCCCCGTCCCTTCCACCACCACCAAGACGTCGGAGATCTCCCCCAAGACGGACCGCCGCCTCAAGAGACTGGAGCGGCTGGAGGCGAAGGAGTTGAAGGCGCAGGAGAAGAAGGAGGCGAAGGAGGAGGCGAAGCCTTTCCGGGCCAGCATCAAGCGGTCCATTGAGGCGCAGGAGGAGAGGATGCGGGCGGAGAACAACCGCGCCCGCATCAAGCAGGAGATGGAGATCCGGGCGGCGGAGTGGCGGCGGAAGTAGGGCGGCGCCGGAGGGCGGGAAGGGCTCCCGCATGCAGAGCGGGAGCAGTTAGGGCTAGCATTTTTTTTAGTTAAATGTAATGTTTCTCGGGCCCCACTGAATATATGTAAAGTGGGGCCAGTTATCCTCTCTAAGTATGTTTAATTATATATAAGCCCTATATATAAAGTTATGTTCTTATATTTGTCCAAATGTACCCACTGTTTAGAAGTTTTTTCCTTTCTAATTAATCATCGCTTTAAAATCTGCACATTGTAAACAAAATTTATATATAAGAGATGTGTTGCATTATGTTTTCTAAGATAACATACAAATTTGAGTTGATCACAGTATATATTTTATATTATTAATACGAATAATTTGATGGTTTAATAAATGGATAATGCGTAGTCTGCATATAGTGATTAATAAATATAAATGGATAATGTGTAGTCTGCATGTTGACATTGGGCTTCATGTGACATTGGGCCGCAAGCAGGAAGTCAACAGGTGGGGCTCACATGCAGCGCCAACCGTCAACAGCTGGGGCACACAAACTGCGCCAACGCTCAACAGCTGGGGCCCACAGGCCGCGCCAACGGTTCTATGATGGGTCCCACAGGTCAGGATCCTAACGGGGCAGAAAGTAACGGTGGGAGCAGCGAAAGGAGTGCTTGCGCACTGACTAGGGGCAAAACTGAGGTCGATTCGGCGCTAGGGGTAAAACTGAGGTCGTGGTGCCAACTGAGGGCACCTTGTTAAATATCCCTATATGTAATTGTCACTTAAGTGAGTCTTTCTTTTTTCTATCGCTTGGGGATGTAGTTTTTGCACAGCTTGTACTCGTTATTAATTCCTTTTATCTGTGCCAGATTTGGGTTCGACCGGAATGCCCGAAACTTCTTGGACCTGTGCTTGGCAAAGTTAGGATTGCGAGTCTCGAGAATCTTCTTGAAGGCGGTGGTATTGCTTGGACAATGTTCATCCTTGAAGCTGCACCATCCCTTGAGGAGCTTTGTGTCACAATATCATGTCATAAGTGTCCAAGAGACCGCATTTACTCCAAGAAAATGGATGTGGAGTGGGAGCCATCTGTTACCGATCTGAAGCACAAGAATCTGGCCAAGCTAACCATTCATGGCTTTCAGTCCGACGACAACTTCACGGGATATGTCAGGCGCATCATGAAAGCTGGAGTGGACATCAAGGAGGTATCTCTGCATGACTGGAAGATTTGCGAGAGCTGCACTAACAGGAAGTTGAACATCACGGATTTTTCGAGCTATCCGCGAACCGGTGAGGAGATGAATTTGTTGAGGAAGAAGATTTCAGAGGGTTTGATGATGGCTTCCCCTGCTGTGATTCACTTCCGGCCCTCGTGCTATGATACACTTGAGGTAAAATGTTTTTAAATCAATGAAATTAATCATTCGTGACATGACCAAGATGGACGGAGTCCATGAACTTAGTAACATCACCATGATGGATGTACTCCCTGAACTTAATAACTTAGCTAGTGCAATTGTGCCATTGGTTTTACCTTGAACTGAAGCTTGTATTGTTCTCCTTTTGGACTACAGTACTTTGCATGAAATGTATCTCGGCTACCCTCTTATTGGAATAACCTTGCTTTATGAGAATGGAGTTGGTAAACATGCAAATCTATATTCTTGTCAAGCTCTTTTCCTTTGTTCTTGTGCTATAATTGCTTTTCTGTGAAGTTAATGTTCACTATGAGTAATATTTTATTTTGCTGGAACAAGAAAATGCATGGTAGAGGGAAACTGTTGTGTTCATCAGTCATCAATGCTTTGTTCACTATGAATGTTTATAGGAGTAGCCTGTAGAGAGGACTGTTGCCGGTGACCAGCTACAGCTCTGGTCGTCCCATCCACCTAGCGAGCAATGTGTCTTACAGAAGCTCAAGAGGGGCGTGTAAACATAAGTTTGAATGCAATGTCTTTGATGTTTTCTTTGCTAATATCCGTGAAGCTGTGACTGTATGTGATTTAGTCGCCGAGCATGTGAAGGAGGTCTAGGTTTAGAGGCTGAGTTCACAGTCACATGAGAATTCGTGACTCCTAAATTTTGCGAGTGACTTACCCTATTGTGCGAAGAATCCACCTTCACAAAGAAAATAATTATACCACCGCGCCCAAAAATTGATATCTTACACTTGGGCTTTGTTAATGTACCTGTATCGCATAGGAGATCTTGTATAGTTGTATTAGGAAGCTGATCCTATGTGATCCCTGATTTGTAGGATCAGATCGATTCCTCTGTAACCGCCATGTGATCAGCAATATATATACGAGAAGGCGTGCACCGTATTGGTTGCACAAGCCAAACCCTAACCAAATTTCTATATGGTATCAGAGCCTAACCCTTCCCCACGAACATCCAGCATGAACTCGTCCTCCTCCTCGAGCGCGGCGCCCGGCAGCCTTGACAGCACCGCGACCATGCGCCTGAACCGGGAGAATTATCTCCTCTGGCTGGCTCAGCAGGAGCCGATACTTCGCGGACGCCGCCTTCTCGGCTATGCCGATGGATCCAAACCGGCGCCGCCAACCACCATCAAGATCTCGGAGACCGTAGATGGCAAGACCGTCGAGAAAACGGTTCCGAACCCTGAGTACGATGCGTGGCTTGACGCAGATCAGCAGGTCCTCGGACGTCTCGTTGTCTCTCTCGAGCCCGACGTCCTCCTGCAGGTGGTCGGACTGAAGACCTCTGCGGAGATATGGTCCGCCCTCGCCACCTCATTCGCCTCGCAGTCGAAGGCGCGCGTCAATCTTCTCCGTGTCCAGCTGGCACACACGCGGAAGAACGAGCTCTCTGCCGCTGAATATTTCAGCCGCATGAAAACTCTTGCCGATCAGATGACGGCGGCCGGCCGCCCGATCGACGACTCTGAACTCGTCGGCTACATCATGGCTGGCCTCGACGAGGAGTATAATTCACTCAATGTTGTCTACACTATGCATGGAGGCAACATGTCACTGTCAGAGTTCTATGCACACTTCCTTACCACCGAGCAGACCCTTGAGAAGCAGGCTCGGATGCGTCAGTTCGGGGCGTCGGCTAATGCTGCTGCACGTGGCTACCGCGGCGGCGGCTATCCGAACAACAACGGCGGTGGTGGTGGCCGCTACAGCGGCAACGGAGGTGGCTATGGCAGGGACAACGGCGGCCATGGAGGTGGTCACCGTGACGGAGGCAATGGTGGCTATGGTGGCGGTCACCACAACAGCGGTGGCGGCGGCTATGGGAGCGGCCACCACAACGGTGGTGGCTCACGCAGCTACAATGATCGTCCGCCTCAGCAGCGGAACCAGGGCGGTGGCAAGCGGCAGAACAATCGCAACAGAGGCCCTAAGTGCCAAATTTGCAAAAATATTGGCCACAGCGCTTTGGACTGCAAGGATCGCTTCAATCATTCGGTCCAGAGTGACGATGACGAGCGGGTTGCAGCTTATGTCAACACCAAGCATGAGTCTCCATGGTACACCGACACCGGCGCGACAGATCACATCACCGGCGAACTTGATCGCCTGACCTTCCGCGACAAGTACCATGGGCGTGATCAGGTTCAGACGGCGAACGGGTCAGGTATGATCATTAAGCATATTGGCCAGTCTTCTATTAATACCCCGGTTAAAGATCTCTCTCTTAATAATATTCTTCACATTCCTTCAGCTACAAAAAATTTACTATCCGTGCATCGTTTAGCTGTTGATAATGATGTTTTCTTAGAATATCATCCGTGGCACTTTTTTGTGAAGGATCGCGCCACGAAGAGAGTCCTTCTTCAAGGGGGGTGTGAGGGTGGTCTCTATCCTCTAGCTTCAGCGTCGTCGTCTCTGTCCAAAAAGCACGCCTACTTCGCCTCGTCTCCAAGTCAGGAACTATGGCATCATCATTTCGGTCACCCGGCGTTTCCAGTCGTACGTCGGATTCTCGAGTCAAATAATTTAGGGTTTTCCAAAGGATCAAATAAAGTGTCGGTTTGTGATGCATGTCAACAAGCCAAGAGTCGTCAGCTACCATACCATCATACTCATAATATTTCCTCTTCACCTCTTGAACTTGTTTATTCTGATGTATGGGGGCCAGCTATCACTTCGGCTGGTGGATTTAAATACTACGTGAGTTTTATCGATGATTTTAGTAAATTTGTGTGGTTTTACCCTATCAAAAGCAAAGCTGATGTATTCCCTATTTTTACTCAGTTCCAAACTCTCGTTGAACGTAAACTTGAAAAAAAGATTATTTCTATTCAGACAGATTGGGGTGGCGAATATCGTAAACTCCACTCTTTGTTTCAGCGTATTGGCATTGATCATCGAGTCTCGTGTCTGCATACTCACCAACAGAACGGCGCCGTGGAGCGTAAGCATCGGCATATTGTGGAGATGGGCCTTGCACTACTCTCTCACTCCCATGTTCCTTTGAAATATTGGGATGAAGCCTTTAGCACGGCTAGCTATTTGATAAATCGCCTTCCGAGTCCTGTCATTGATAATTCTACACCCCTCACGTGCCTCCTCGGTCACACACCAAACTATCCTTTTCTCAAGGTTTTCGGATGTGCCTGTTGGCCACACCTCCGCCCATATAATGCTCGTAAATTGCAGTTCCGCTCCCGTAGGTGTGTTTTTATGGGCTATAGTATGCTTCACAAAGGTTATAAGTGTCTCGATCTTGCTTCAGGCCGCCTATACATCTCTCGCGATGTTGTATTTGATGAACATGAGTTTCCTTTTGCCAATTCTACTCCCAATGCTGGTCCCCGCATTTTCTGTGAGGAGCTTCTCCTCCCGGGTGTTAATATTGGCCTTGTGACTAATGATCGTAACCTTGATCTACCTGTCTCTGTTTCTAATCACCTTGTGCAGCAACTGGTTCTACCGAATCCAGGCAGCCTGCACGTGCATGATAGCACTTTCGGCCTAGGTCCAGTGCATGGCACTGGTCATGTTGAAGATGCTGGGCCACGTTCCCCGGCCAATCATGTGGTAGCCTCTGAAGACGAGGCCACTTTCAGCGATGGTGGCAGCGACTTTGACGTGTCGCTCACACCGCCTGCGTCGCCAGCAGCTGGTGCCAGTCCGGATGTGGACGCGCCTTCCCCGCCCTCGAGTCAGGGTACTGCGAGCCCGGCGGTGCCGCCTTCACCGCCCCTGCCTCCGCCTCAACCACCCTCGCGGCCGGTGACCCGCCTTTGCACTGGGCGGTCGACGCCACGCGTTTGGACCGACGGCACTGTTCCATATGGTCCTCGGAAGCGCCCTTCAGCCAATGTTGCCGTTCACGTCGCCGAACCTGCATCGCTTGATGTGGCACTTTCCACACCACAGTGGAAGGCTGCCATGGATCAGGAGATCGGAGCACTCCACAACAATGGCACCTGTACCCTTGTTCCCCCTGTGCGCGGTCATAATGTCATTGACTGTAAATGGGTTTACAAGGTGAAGCGCAAGGCCGATGGCTCCATTGATCGCTATAAAGCGAGGCTTGTCGCCAAGGGTTTTCGTCAACGCTATGGTATTGACTACGAGGAGACCTTCAGCCCGGTGATCAAACCGGCCACAATTCGTCTCATCCTGTCTATCGCAATTTCTCGTGGTTGGAGCCTTCGTCAACTGGATGTTCAGAATACGTTTTTACACGGTGTTCTGGAAGAAGAAGTATATATGCGCCAGCCGCCCGGGTACAAGGATATGGCACGTCCGCACTTCGTCTGTAAGCTTCAGAAAGCCTTGTACGGGCTCAAGCAGGCGCCTCGTGCTTGGTTCGCTCGGTTGAGTTCAAAGCTTCAAGCTTTTGGGTTCACTCCCTCTCGAGCCGACACCTCGCTTTTTATCTTCGACTCTGGTGGTACAGTTCTGTATGTCCTTATTTACGTCGATGATATCATTGTCACTGGCTCGTCTCCGGCTGCTATTCAGGACTTACTTCATGACTTGCAAGACTCGTTTGCTCTCAAGGATCTTGGCGATTTGCATTTTTTTTCCTTGGCATTGAGGTACAGCGTAACTCAGATGGTCTTATTCTCTCCCAGACCAAGTATGTTGATGATCTTCTTCGTCGTCTTGGTATGCTCACATGCAAAGGAGCTTCCACTCCGATGTCTACTGTTGACAAGCTGTCTATCTCCATCGGCGAGCCTCTCAGTCCTGATGATGCTACCAAGTACCGTAGCACGGTTGGTGCTCTTCAATACTTGGTCCTCACCCGTCCGGATATTGCTTACTCTGTTAACAAGGTGTGCCAGTTTCTTCACTCCCCTACCAGTGTGCATTGGACGGCGGTGAAAAGGATACTTCGTTATCTGAATCTCACTGCATCCACTGGTTTGGTGATACAGCGGTCCGCCTCCACCTTGGTGAGTGCCTTCTCCGATGCAGATTGGGCAGGTTGCCCAGATGATAGAAAATCCACTGGTGGCTATGCAGTTTTCTTTGGATCCAACTTGATCTCCTGGAGTGCGCGCAAACAGGCAACTGTATCCCGCTCTAGCACTGAAGCTGAATATAAGGCATTGGCTAATGCTACAGCGGAGATTGTATGGGTACAGTCGCTTCTAGGTGAACTCGGAATCTTTCAGCCTCGTCCAGCTTGTTTATGGTGTGACAATCTTGGGGCAACTTATTTGTCAGCAAATCCAGTATTTCACGCAAGAACTAAGCATATTGAGGTTGACTTCCACTTTGTCCGAGATCGTGTGGCGCGCAAGGTTTTGGATATTCGATTTATTCCATCTCAAGATCAAGTTGCTTATGGCTTTACGAAGCCCTTGCCAGCACGACTACAGGTGTTGTTCAAACACAACCTTAATCTTCGAGCGTTGTGATTGAGGGTGTGTGTTAATGTACCTGTATCGCATTGGAGATCTTGTATAGTTGTATTAGGAAGCTGATCCTATGTGATCCCTGATTTGTAGGATCAGATCGATTCCTCTGTAACCGCCATGTGATCAGCAATATATATATGAGAGGGCGTGCACCGTATTGGTTGCACAAGCCAAATCCTAACCAAATTTCTATAGGCTTCTTTAGTAACTGCCGCCACTAAGCATGAACAGTCAGAGTCCATAATTATTGGTTTTTGTCAGAACATTCCGGAGCAAGCATCATTTCTTAGTCACTAGTCCTTGCTTCAGCATAATCGTCCCTAGATCTAAGCATAGAAAACAAGACAGCGGACATTATAACTAAGACTCACAGTATTTGACATCAGCACTAACTACGAGCACAAAGAAAATGAGTGTTTCACAAATCTAAGAATTTAGGAATCCACTTACGGGAAAAATAGACGAACAAAAAAAATACATGCTTATCCCTTCGTTCTCTAAAAAAAAAAGTTATATCGACGGGAGTTGGTCAATTAGGCAGTAGTACATGCTTCAGTTCAAAGTAAAAATAAGAGCACACACGGGGTAACTAGTAAGTTCTCGTGTATGAGAACTGGTTCTAATTAACCACACATACGGAGGAACAGATGATAGAAGGTGGCTATGCCATAAATGATTTACATAAACTCTTGAGACTCGAGGTGACTAATGGCAGGCGGGCCGGAAGTGAATCACAGCAGGAGAAGCTGTCGCCAACGCCTCTGTAATCTTCTTCCTCGACGAATCCTTTTCCTCTTCGGTTTGTGGATATCTTGACAAAGGGACATTGGTCTCGAGAGGACCCAATTCTTGTGTGCAAACCCTGCAAAGCTTGTCATGTAGAGACACATCTTTGATGTTCACCGCAACTTCCAAGACGCGCCTCAGGTATTTCGTGAAGTTGTCGTCCTGACCGGAAGCCATGGATAGTTAGCTTGGCCAGACTCTTGTGCTTGAAATCAGCAACAGGTGGATCCCACTTAACATCAGTTTTCTCCAGGTTATTTCTTTGCGACCGACTCTGGCACTTATGATCCCATACCGTGATGCATAGCTCCTGTACGGATGGTGCAGCTTCAAGAAAGAACATAGTCCAAGCGATATCACATTCTTCAGGAAGATTGTCCAAATTCACAAGCCGTAATTGTCTGAGCAGAGGTGCAAGCAACTTCTGGGATTCTGGTTGAATCCAAATCTGGGACAGAGAAAACAAACTAGTAGTGAGTGCAAGCCGTGCATACATTACATCGTCGGGTGATTGTGACTCGCTTCATTTAGCAAGTCACATATAACCTACGTAGAGTAAGGAGACGGATGATGATTGGAGTGAGTACCTTTGCACTTTGAAAACCCAGATGTAGATTACTTATCGAAGGGACATTAACAAGCAGATGGCTTAGCCTGAGGGCTATGTGTCTTTCATATCGAGAAGAGAGAGCTAGCTTGGAGAGTTGTGGGACAAAACCCAGAACCAAGGGGTCATAAGGACAGTGCCAATTATTATAGGTAAAGCGTTGCAGGTTTGGTAGACAATTGAGCTCCACGGTGCTGAATTTCCCAAAACTGATGTCAAGCTCGACGAGTCGAGCGTGTTCTAGTTGCAACAACGAACGGAACCCTCCGTCGCACCGGAAGAAACTCAACGAGTCCAGATGCTTGCAGGTGCTAAGGATGTTGGGTATGTCGGACTGGCCAAACCTCAGGTTCTGCAGTTGCAGCCGCGTGAGGCCCGCGAATGCATCGGGGCACACACCAATAAAGGTGTTGAGTTGTTGCCCAAAGTGCTTGAGGAAGGGATCAGCATCACCCTTGCCAGAGAAGCTGGGCGTCAATATTTCAAACTCAACCGCGTCCAGCCCCTGGGTCGCCATGGCGAGGGCGGCAGATTTGCCGATGGAGACACAGTCACCAAGTCTCAAGATGAATCTGACCTTGAGATTGCGGAGGGGGTTCTCTGGAGACCTCGTTAACTTGTCGATCACATTAGCCGCGACGTTGTTCATTAGAAACAGATCGCGGTAGCTGAGGACGATGTCGATCCGGGAGAGCTTGGCAGTTGAGCATCCGCTTGGAGATGAAGCAGGCTCTGATGGCGTCCAGCGTGCCCACCCTCTCCAGGATGTTGAGTAGCATGTCGTCGGGAAGCCTGGTCAGCCTGTCGACTTTCTGCAGCTGCATGCGTTTAGCCCACGAAGGAGATGGGTCATCGACTTAGGAAGCATTAACAAGCATAGAAGTAGAGACTAGATGAAAAAGGTTTACATGGCGGCGGCGGCGGCGAACTCTATTGAGCTTCATAGTGATCCGATGAGGAGCGATCGCAGAAAACAATGAAGGTAGAGCTAGGTAACTTGCGTCGCGACCACGAATATCACAGGACAAATTGTTCTCCGGGTGTCCGGCCGGCGTCGACGTCGACCGCGACGATGCAGTCCCCTGGACGTTTCTGAGGCGGAGTAGAGCTCCAATCCTGGTAAACTTAAAATTGCACGACTTACTAGTAGTAGGAGTATTTCACAAGAGTCGGACATATAAAAATAAGGAAAAAGTCCATTTTGAACCCTGAATTCATAGAGGTCTGGCAGATCGAACCCTGAACTCCGAATCCCTGTCGTTTGCACTTCGAACTATCAGATCCCGGTCTAAATTAAACCCTGGAGCTGTTTGGTATAATGGGAATAAAATAATCCCGGCCGGGAGATTACGGGTTACCCTCAGTGACAGGTGGGGTCAAGGTGACATATTCATCTTCTACTGCCTACCGCAAGTTCTTTTTTTTTAACCGCCGAATCAACAAATTAGCAGGCGCTCCGTGCTGGACGGGGATGGAACGTGTGCGACTGCGCGGCAGCATCCCAACGCGTCAAGTTTTCGGTTGCCTGCACAGTTCTGCCATGACGTGTTGCTCGTCGAGTTGCAGTTGCTGTCTCGTTCGTCTCTAGCAGCCGGAACGCCACGGCGAACTGCTGCTCGCGGCCACCGCCTCGTGTTCGGCCCGCCTGCAGAATCCCCTGCCACCACGTGCTATCCGGAGGTCCGTTAGATGCACGACCACAGAGCTATCTAGCTAGCTGATTTACATTATGTACGAATATTTCTAGCTGATTAGGGAAGGAGATGAATACACAACAAATTACTAGAATCAGCCAATGACAAATGAACCGTATCCTATATTCTCTTTACCACTGTTCGAGCCGAACATGATGGAAAAAATGGTCAATTACTACCGGTTCCAGTGTATATCATAACTTTTTTCAGCTGGAATAGCCCGATGACGACAAGTAGGCTGGCGGCGTGGTAGCTTGTTGTACTTGTCGACCTTGAAGTCGAGCTCACGGCGATGCTCTGAATAGCCCGATGACGACGAGTAGGCCGGCGGCGTGGTAGCTTGTTGTACTGGTCGACACTGAAGTCGAGCTCACGCGAGCTGAGCGTCGCCGTGAGCGCCGGCCTCGAGGACGGCGAAGAGAATCTGCTGAATGAGAAGTTGCTCGACTCGGAGGACATGGAGGTGGCAGAGGGGTTAAGGGCGTGAAGCTCGTGGCCATGCGCGAAAAAGCAGATGCGCCGCAAGCAGCCAAAATCGATCTTTCTTGCAGAGCCTGGTGCGGTACCGCGACGGGTGGAGCCAGGACTCCGTGCGCGTACTCGCATGCGTCGCTCTTGCAGAATTCCGAGCAGGGCACATAGATGTAGGAGTGGTGACGCGCGTTCTGGCCGGGGTGGGAGAAGGGGCACTCGGTCAAGTCGTGAGTATAGGCGCGGGAGCATGGGTTGACGTTGAAGTTGTACATCCAGGCCCGGCTAGTCAGTGTGGGATCTCCCGTCTGGGATTATACTTTTTCCACTGGGCCAAACTTGTATAAGGTTTGATTTAGACCGGGATTTAATAGTTCGGCGTGCGAACGACAAGGATTTGGATGTTAGGGTTTAAATCGCCGAACCTCTACGAGTTGAGGGTTGAAAATGAACTTTTTCCTAAAAATAATAATAATAATAAAACTAGATGAAACTTGATAGTCCACGAGGCAGTGCACGAGGTCACGAGGCAATGCACTTATCAAGCTTCTGAATACGGAGTAGGTAAGAACGGAAACCAACATTAGCCTTCGGATCAGAATTTACGGTCAGGAAGCAGTTCGTGGAAAATTGTAACCTGGTGTAAAATAGGTCGATAAGATAGATAAATTTTAGAGTAAAGTGTTAGGAAATTATAAATTAAAATAAAATAAAATTTAACATTTCTTAGCAAGATTTTAGATACTATCACTCATACAATAATGATGATTATAGCGGCTCAGATCCGACATCTCTGATTAATAAGTCTGAGACATGCATCTCACGTACACGTTATTTGAACTAAATGTGTCAACGACGGAACGAACAACGAAATTTTACGACAGGTTTTTCGTACACGATATAGGACTTCAACCAACAGGAGAGAACTATGACCGAGATGGCTGAGATAACGATTAGAACAACAACATATGATATGAGAGCTCCCAACGGTTTCTCGCGTGCAGGTACTACTCGGAAAGTGGATATTTAAACTCTTAACGGAGGAGCGGTTGTGGCACGAGTTGCTACATAACAAATATGTTAAAGGAATTCCCTTCAAGTTGAGACAAAACCCACAGATTCCCCGTTTTGGAAAGGGATTATGGGATTAAAAAAAGGAGTTCTTTGATCGTGTTTCATGTTCACTTGGGAATGGGCACAGTTTAAGGTTTTGGAAGGACCCTTGGTTAGGAACTACATCATTATCGAGACAATATCTCTAGGTTCTATAATATTGTGTGCCAAAAGAATGTTTTGGTCTCACATGTCCTATCGCATGAACACCCAAATATTGCTTTTCATAGAACGCTTTTGGGTGAAAAAAAATGGGAGGATTGGCTCCATCTGGTGGAGCGGTTGATGGTAGTGCCTCTTTCCAATGAATCAGATTCTTTTAACTAGAAATTAACATCGTCGGGTGTGTTTATAGTTAAATCCTCCTACGGGGATCTAATGAACGAATCTACTGTATTTCTTTGCTTCTTCGCAAATATTTATGGAAGTTGAAGGTTTCGCTAAAAATTAAGATGTTCATGTGTTTTCTTTATCGAAAAGAATGCTAACCAAGGATAACTTGCCGAAAAGAAGATGGACGGGATGCACAAAATGTGTCTTCTGTCTTCATGTGGTGAAAAAGTGCTCACAAGAAGCCATCAATGTTTGATTTGAATGAGGTACTATTAGTAGTTGAAATGTTGCATCTGACCAATTTCTGTAAACCAAAAAATAGTGACACTTCTGTTCTTGCAGATTATGGAGATGAAGATGAATATGATGAAGGTATTAGTGAAAGTCATCCAATGCAGCGGGGAGAACATGCACTATTTGTAAAAGTTGCAGCTACAGAGGGTGCAGCTACTGTAATTTATTAGCTGGTATGGCTAGCAAGCTAGTGAAATCACAATAGATACTTACAATGAAGGAACAACAACCGGAGATTCACCGAAAAGTGTACCTTTTCCGCCTCGCACATGGGCCCACTATGCCAGCAGCGGCGCGCCACTAACGTGTACCCTAATTTGCCTACACGACCAGGCCCGGTATCGATATCAACTACACCATCTTCACCGAGCCGGAAACGGTGTACGAAATGACACAACGACAAGGCATACCGGAACCCGTTCGACTCACTCGATGACACTGTCTACTCCACGGTAGAAAACACCATGTGTCGGAGAGCGGGTGGACGTCGGAAACACGCAGACATATCTACAAACCATGACCCGATAAATCAACTACCCTTGGCATGGCCTAGCTAGCTACATCGCGTCGGGCTTGTTATCTACTCCCTCCGTTCAACAATACATGACTTCCAATTGTCCATACATAGATGTATTTAGACATGTTTTAGTGTCTACGCACCGAAGTCAAGTATTTTTGAACGGATGGAGTATGTGTGTACCGAGTTTGTTTCTAAGAGCATCTCTAACAGACTCCCCATCCCGCGGACCCTTCAACACGGATAAGGGGTGCCAAAAACGCGTTTTTATGGGCCGGAAAAGGCGAAATAGGTGGGGATTTCTGATTTGCAGCTTCAGTATGTGGTGTCTATTCCACGGCTGACAGAACGAACCCTCAAACCAAAAAAAACAGAGTTCATGTTTCGAGCGATATTTCGGCAATTAAACATAGAAGATCCAAAATTAAACCCAGCACCATCGCTCCGCACCAACATCAGCATTCACCCTTGGCACAACATGGCCACTTCCGTTTATTGCTTCTCTCTTTCACTTCCAAGATGTCCATCCTTGCCATGCCGTGTCACTCTCGGGTGAGTTCATCAATTTTATCACGATTCATCGACATGATCTTGTTCTCCTCGGCAAGTAGCTTGGCCATGGCCTTCGTCTCCTCGGCATTGGCTCTCTTGTCCTTGGCAAGGACTCTTTTCTCCTCGGCAAGGGCTTTCTTCTCTTCAATGACGGCCTTACGCATCCCCTCCTCCTTCGCGTGTTGCCACTTCGCAAGCTTCTCGTGCGCCCTCTTCTCCGCCAATTCTTTCTTTTGCTCCACAGTTTTGGCCACACATATCTCATCGGACTTGACCATGTTGTCAATTCGGTCCTTTAAACTAGAGGCCTCGGTATCCCTCTTGATCTTCTCCTTGGCCATCTTGGTTCCATCCGGTCTGTTCTTGTTTCTTCCTCCTACAGCCTCACCATCGTCATCCTTATCCTCCATCTTGGTGAAGGCACCTCTCTTCGGTGGAGCTTCATTGTCCCTCACCTTTCACTTCTCACTCTTCTTGAGTAGTTCCCAACAATGCATATATGCAAATTCCTTGCCTTTGGAGGACGGCATGTCCTTGTACCTTGAAATAGCAATTTTTTCCTACAAATAACAAAGCATGTAAATGTACATCACATGGAACAATTGGCCACCAATTCAAATGAACAACGAAACTCACCCAATCGCACTCATTGGTTCCACTAGGAGGCGAGTTGTACACCTGCTCCAAACATCCGCACCAACGGTTGCACGCTGGCTTGAGAGTATACCGTCGTCCTTAGAGAGACCTAAATCTGCGGGGAGTCTTCTCCACCCCCGGTATCTCAGCCATCAACTTGAAGAATTTGTTTTCAATTTGTTGCCAATACCTTTTGCCGGTTTGGTCCGCGCCGGTGGAGGCATCAAGGGTCACGCTCTCCCACGCCTTGATCAAAATCTCGTCCTCCAAAACGTTGTAGCTCTTCGACCTCTTGCGGATCAAAGAAGATACTGCGTACGCCCACGCGTCAATCTCATCGAACTCATCGTCCTCGTCTACACCACCCTCCAACTCATTGTACAAGCCGAGCGGCACTATGTCGACATCAACGGTGTTCTCGTCGAGGGTCTTCTCGTACGAACTACGAATTTGCAACTAAATTATATACATGCTACTATACAACAACAAATTGGGCACTAGGGGAATCGGACATACTTGACACCCGATACGTCGAACATCTGAGGGGCGCCGGTGGCAGGGGAGATAACTTCCTTCGCCGTTGCCGTCGCGGTTTGCACGGGTGTTTCCGTCGAGGCCGGTGGTGTCGCCGCGGCCCCATTCCCCTTGGATTGGGTCCTCTTCTTCCGCTTAATCGCCGTCTGCCGCGGTTTCTTCGGTGCAGGCACGTCGAGATCGGCGGGAGTGGAATTGGTGGTGGTTGCGCCACCACCCGTCTTGGACGTAGCTCTGGCTGCAGGACGGACACCTGGACCACCACCCTACACGACGATGTTCCCTTGCCTCTTTCGGGAAACCACCAAGGCGACGGCCTCCGCGGGGGTGGACGTGCGGGTTGGGTGTGCTGGCGGCGCAATCCCGACGAAGACGGTGACTAGGAAGGGGTCGGAGGCGTCCATATCGGCGTCGCACGACCTGGGGCGCCGGCCGGGGTCGGAGAAGAGAGATCACCGGCGACAGCGAAAAAGGGGAAAGAGAAGGGTGCGCTGATTTCCCCCTCCCGCCAAATAAAATTAGGGATACGGGGCGCGCTCGTTTCGGCCTCGCGCCCCTCTTTGACAAATGTTTCACGGGGGATTTCTCGTGCCCCTTAAAAAAAATTACAGGCCGGCGGGCTTTGGTGCGTCTGGTATGGCCACTTTTTATGCCCAAAACCGCAAAAAAGCGGTTATTCCAAAGATCCGCGCGGGATGGGGAGTCTGCTAGAGATGCTCTAACGTGCTAGCTCCAGTACGTTACATGCCAATAAGTGATCAACGCATCGGCTTTCAAGGTGCTAGCTAGCTATTGGTAGGTGCACTAGCTAATAGCTAATACTGCCTTCTGATTTAAATAGGATGTGCGTAGTTTTTGACTTGCATACCAATGAACACCATGCGGTGATGAACTTTAAGCATGTGGAGACCGCCGAGCAAGTGAGATTTATCGGCGGGGATCTCCGAGTCATCTGTCACGCCGTCCAGCAAGAAGATCGCCGGACAAGGTGGCAGATCGGGGCCCAAAGGACGGACGAGGGGGCGATGATGAAGTTCTTTGATGAACACCCCGAGCTTGTGAGGGCAGAGCGAGAGTTCTTTGCGAGACAAGACGCGAAGAAGAACAACGACAAGGTGGGCCCCTCCTCGGCTGCTGGACCATCGACTCTGGTGATGATGGAGGATTTTCCGACAATGACTTCGACTTCTCAGACCTCTCCGATGACGAGTCCGGTGTTGATTTGAGGGCTCTGGCAAGGGATCCCATTTTTGGCCCATAGTTCGTGCTTAGTTTATGTTTTAGTTTATGCCGTTCAAATTATCTATGCAAACTAGTATGTAGTTTGAATTATCTATGAAAACTAGTATGAAATTATTTATGAAAACTAGTAAATATGAAATTATCTATGAAAACTAGTATGAAATCATCTGCTAAAGACAGAAAAAATTCCATGCCCTACAATAGGGCATCTGAAATGGCAGAAATATTTTGCATGCCCTATAAGTTGCAAAATACAACTTTTTCGTGCCCGGACGGCTGTTGGAGTTGCTCTAAGTACATTCATGGTGAAGAATGACCACAAAAGAAACGAGCCCTTAGAAAAATATACTAGTACATGCTAGATATGCTTATTTTATCTGTTTCATCCTCTCATATGCTTCTGTCTAAGTAGAGAAAACCAAACAACTAGCAAACCAAAAAAAAAAAAAACTTCTTTACACTGAACATGAGCATACGTTCTAGCTACATTCGAAATTTTGCCAAGAAAAGACATGTCTTAAACAAACACAATCCACGGCTTCAAGAAATGCTTTTTAGAGTACTCAGATTTTTTTGACAGACTACCACTTCACATGTCTTTTCTCGGCAAAACTTTGAGAACTTGAAATGTTCAAGGAAAAATGAATTAATTTGATTTATTTTATTTTGTTTGCTATTTTATTTGAATTTACTACTCACACGGGACCATATGAGCTCGGGAGCGAAAACACAAACTAGGTCGCTGCTAACTTCTGGAGAAGTAGGAGTACACGGAGGATAGATCATGGCAATGCCATGAAATATTTATTGATCTCTATAGAACTTATGACCGGAAGTGAATCACAGCAGGGGAAGCCATCTTGGTTGACTCCAATGTGATCTTCCTCAATGAATCCTTTTCCTCATCTGTTCGTGGATAACTCGAAGGACGAACCTCCATGTGAGGAAACTTCTTAGCGCAGAGCTTGCACACCTTTCTGTCATACAGAGAAACCTCCTTGATGTTCACCGCAGCTTGCATGACACGACTGATGTATCCATGAAGTTGTCGTCGGACTGGAATCCATAGATGGTAAGCTTGGCCAGATACTTGTGCCTGAAATGAGGATGAGATGGCTCCCACTTCAAATCTGTTTTATTGGAGTAACTCTTTTGTGACTCCTTTCCACACTTATGGTCCCATATTGTGATGCAGAGCTCCTCTACGGATGGTGCAGCTTCAAGAAGGAACTTTGTCCAGGCTACATCACATTCTTCAGGAATATTGTCCAAATTCACAAACCGCACAGAGCAGAGGAGCGAGCACTCTCGGGCATTCTGGTTGAATCCAAATCTGAAACAAATAAAACAAAATAATAATGAGAGAAAGTTGTGCAAAAATCACATCCTCACATGGCAGAAAACAATATTAAGTTACTACTATTACATACAACCATCATACGGTGAAATCAACACAGAGATGATTGGAGTGAGGACCTTTTCGCTTTGGAAATTGAGGTACAGATCGCTTACAGATGAAACATTAGCAAGCATCTGGCTTAGCATGACGGTCTCGTTAGAAATACGTGCATTACAGAGGCTTAGCTTCGAAAGCTGAGGGACAAAACCAAAAACCAAGGGATTTTCATCAGAGACCCAATTAGGTGATCTGTTGGAGCTTCGGTAGACAGTCAAGCTGCACCGTATTGAACTCCCCGAAGGAAATACGAAGCTCAACGAGTGCAGCATGTTCTACATGCAGCACCGACCGAATCCCCGCGTCACACTTGAAGAAAGACAATGACTCCAGCCGCTTGCAAGTGCTAAGGATGTTGGGTATGTCCGATTCGCCAAACCTCGGATTCTGCAGCCGCAGTCGTGTGAGACCAGAAAATGCGTCCTGACAATCAGCAAGGAACGTATTGAACTGCCTAGCAAAGTTCAGACGGTCGGCATCCTCGCAATGGTAAGCATTCTTGGGCGTCACGATTGCAAACTCAGCTGCATCCAGTCTCTGGGTCGCCATGGCGAGGCCAACAGATTTTCCAACGCAGCGACAGTCATCAGGAATCAAGAATATTTTGACCTTCAGCTTGTGAATGGTGATATGTGAAGACCTCTTGCTGAGGATCTTGCCGGTCAAGTCGGCCACGACACTGTTCTTCCGGACCAATTCGCGGTTGCCAAGAGCGATGACGATCTGCGATAACATGGTGGGGAGCTTCTGCATTCGCTTGGAGACGACACATGCTCTGACGGCATCGAGCGTGTCCATCCTCTCGAGGATGTTGAGCAGCACGTCATTAGGCAGCTCGCTTAGCCTGTCATTGGGCAGTTCGCTTAGGCAGTCCCCAATGCCGGCAGCTTTCTGCAACCGCATTTAGGCAGGGGAACATTTAGTCATCGGTGATACAAATTGATAAATTGACACACATCAAACGAAAATAACAGTAATAAAAAGCAACGACTTGCTACATTACGGCCGCATCGACGACGCCTATTTAACTTCATGGGTGATCCGATCTCAAACAAACAAAAAAGCTGGCAGCTTGCGTCGATACACAAAACGTTAGAAATATTTATTCTTGAAATCGATGCTCCGTCGCCTGGGACGATCCTCCTCCTAAAAGGGAGGAAACAAAGACGAAGGAGGTCGATGCAGATTATGAATGGACCAGTGTAAGGAAAACTATGTTGGTCGAGATGGCAGCACAGACCCTCCCCAATGGCGCCAGTACACCAGAGGCCGTCCTCAGTGAATAGCAAGGTCTTTGAGAGCATATTTCGCAGCTTCAACAATTGTATCAGAGGGGATGCAGGTTCTTACAGCATCAAGTGTACCCACCCTCTCCAGAATGTTGAGGAGCAAGTCCCCGTTGCCGGCTGCTTTCGGCAACTACACGTAGGCAGGGGAAAACCAAGTCATCGGTGATACTTGCATCAAAAGAAAACAACAGTAACAAAACAAAGAAAAGAGCACTCAGAAAATAGTAACACATTAACAATAGATATACTTATTAAAACTGATTCATTCTTACGAAATACTAAAGAGCTATTCCAAAAAGAAGGTAACTGAGCTACATTTCGTACAAGCTAGCCAATGAGGCAATAACAATACATGGGGAAAAGGAACAGAAACGAGGCAGAAATTCAAAAGAGCGGTCAGGCTCATATGCTCCTGCCTGAATAGAAAACCCAAACAAAATAACAACCAAAATTTACAAAATTTGATTTTTTTGAGAGAATTAGGTGGTCTGCGCAAAACAAACAAAATTTGGTGCTCAAAGAAAAGCATTTTAGAGCACTCAGTTTTGTTTTTTGTTTTCACACACTACCACTACACATGTCTTTCCTCCGTGAGATTCCGTATGCAGTTAGAAAACACATTCATTTTCATTGTAAGAAACAGAAATGTTTTTGTATGCTATTTTATTTGACTTTAAATTCACGTTGGAGCATATAAGCTTAGGGGCCAAAACTCCTTGTCCCCACAGGAGTGGGGCTCCTTCAAACAACAAGGAGGATAGATCATAGTGATGCAACGAAATATTTATTACTTATATAGAACTTATGACCGGAAGTGAATCACAGCAGGGGAAGCCGTCATCACCAATGCCTCTGTGATCTTCTTCCTCAATGAATCCTTTTCCTCACAGCTTCGTGGATATGTTGAAGGACGAACCTCCATGTGAGGAAACCTGTCAGCGCAGAGCTTGCACACCTTCCTGTCATGCAGAGACACCTCCTTGATGTTCACCGCAGTTTCCATGACACGCCTGATGTATCCCATGAAGTTGGCGTCGGACTGGAAACCGTACACGGTTAGCTTGGACAGATTCTTGTGCTTGAAATTAGTAGCATACGACACCCACTTCAGATCTGTTTTCTTGGAGTAACTCTTCTGTGACTCGTTTCCACACTTATGATCCCACACAGTGATGCAAAACTCCTCTACGGATGGTGCAGCTTCAAGAAGGAACATTGTCCAAGCTATATCACATTCTTCAGGAAGATTGTCCAGATGCGCAAACCTTAGTTGGCAGACAAGAGGAGCAAGCACTCTAGGGCATTCTGGTCGAATCCAAATCTGGGACAGACAAAAAAAAATGAGTGCAAAGTTGTGTAAAAATAACAATGAGTGCAAGTTGTGTAAAAATAACATCCTCCTCACAAGGCAAAAAAAGACTCACTTAAAAGTTACTACTATTACATATAAACGATCATACGTTGAAATCAATACCGACATGATTGGAGTGAGTACCTTTTCACTTAGAAAATCCAGATGCAGATCGCTTAGAGAAGGGACATCAGCAAGCAGCTTGCTTAGCATGAGGATCTTATCTGAAAGACGTGCATTAGTGAGGCTTAGCTTCGACAGCTGAGGGACAAAACCAAGAACCAATGGATTTCCATCACCGATCCAGTCATAGCTCATCTGTTGGAGCTTTGGTAGACATTCAAGCTGCAGTGTTTTGAATTCCCCATAGGAAATATCAAGCTCAATCAGTGCAGCATGTTCTACATGCAGCACCGACCGAATCCCAGCGTCACACTCGAAGAAAGACAGTGACTCGAGCCGCTTGCAAGTTCTAAGGATGTTGGGTATGTCTGATTCACCAAACCTCAGATTCTGCAGTTGCAGTCTTGTGAGGCCAGAAAATGCGTCGGGACAATCAGCAACGAATGTATTGAACTGCTTAGAGCATGTCTAACAGGACCCGTAAACTTTCGCCCTCTAAATCGCGTGTAGAGGGCCCTGTATAGGAAATCTAGGAAAATCCGTGCTCAGATTTTCAAGTTCGTCTAGCAGTCCCCCTATATCCGCCCCGTATGTTTAAATTCGAACTACGCGGGAGAGAAGATAAAACTCGATTTCATTCATTGCTCAGATCACCATTGCTACAAGAACTGCTCGAACATGAAATCTAACCTAATCTAGTCGAGGAAGACGACGGGGCCGGAAGCCTCCATCGCCTTGAACTGCTCGACGTCGGCGACGGCCTTCGCCTCCTCCTCCGCTTCCGCCCGCGCCCGCGCCTCTGCTTCCTGCTTCGAAAGCTCTAGCGCCCCCGCGAAGGCGGCCTCCTCCTCCTCCTCTGTCGCCGGTACGGCCTCCTCCTGCGCTGTCGCTGCGCTTCCTCCTCCGCTGCCGCTTGCGCCGTCGCCGCCGCGCCTTGCACTGCTGCAGCAGCTCCCTCTCCGCGAGCCATTTCTCCGCTGTAGTATCTCCCTCCCGGGGCGTAGTCCTTCAGCGTGTCCGGCATGGCCTCCGGCCACGCCTCGTACTTCCTGGCGCCGCGGCGGCTCCCTGCAACGGAATGTTTGCAGTGGAGCCGCCACGCCTCCTCGAGCGTCTCCGGCTCGCGGCGGCGCTTGGAGCGGGCGGTGGAGTAGCCGGAGGCGTCGGGGGAGCTCATCGCGGTGGAGGAGGTTCGGAATGCGGCGGCGGCGCGTGCGTAATTTCTCGCCGGAGCTGCGGCGGCGCGCGGCGGAGCGAGGGTTGCGGGTGGGGGGTTGGACCCCCACCCCAACCCTCACCCTCTATATGTACGGGGCGGAGGGGGCGGTGGAGCAGGCCCCGTAAAATTTTGGTACGGGCCAGGCGGCATACGGGGCCTGCTAGACGGCCGTTTTGGCCCGCGCCCCGTATGCCGCCGGAATTTTACGGGGCGCTCGCGTGATACGGGGCCTGTTAGACATGCTCTTAGCGAAGTCCCGGAGATCAGCGTCCTTGCAATGATAAGAATTCTTAAGTGTCACGATTTCAAACTCAGCTGCGTCCAGTTTCTGGGTCGCCATGGCGAGGCCAAGGGATTTGCCAACAGAGCGACAGTCATCAGGAATCAAGAATAGTTTGAGCTCCAACTTGCGAATGGTGATCTGTGAAGACCTCTTGCTCAGGATCTTGCCGGTCACTCACGTCGGCCACGGTGCTGTTCTTTCGGAACAATTCGGGGTTGCTGAGAACGATGACGATCTGCGAGAGCATCGTGGGGAGATTCTGCATTCGCTTGGAGACGACACATGCTCTGAGTGCGTCGAGCGTGTCCATCCTCTCCAGGATGTTGAGCAGCACGTCTGTAGGCAGCTCGCTTAGTCTGTCTCTGTTGCCAGCTGCTGCTGCTGCTGCTGCTTTCTGTACCTGCATTTAACCAAGGAAGAGAACGAAAATCAAACCGTGATAGAATCGAATGAGGAAGTTGCAAGCTGCAAGCACCCACTTACATCACGGCCGCGGCGGCGACGAATCCTATTGAGCTTCATGGTGATCCGGCCACGAAAAAATAAGAAGGCAACTTGCGTTTATGAAGGAAACGAAATTTATTCCTGAAATCGTCGACGCCTGGGCTGATCCTCCTCAGTTTCTCAAGACGCGGACATGTAAAAAGAAGCTCCCCTTTTGCAATAAAAACCGAAATTGACCCCTTCCTTGTTCAAATCCGATTACATAACGAGATTGGAACCCTTCTTCGAATCAGGCTGAAGAACTAATTTGAGTTTCCATCATCTTTCAGGTGGAAATCGGAGGGGAAACGGTCTAGGCGACGATGGAGAGGAGCCGGGGAGGAGTCGCCGTCGCCGCCGCCGCCGAGGGTAGGGCAGACAGACGACGGACGGGAATGAGGAGTTGATGGACCGATTAATATTTGGGCTCGGACATGTCTCCAGACACTCCATAAGCCCATCTGATGGAGGTCCGCCAGTTGCAATGAGTGCACTCAGCTATAACTGTCGTGGTTTGGGGAGCGACGCGACAGTTAGAGAGATAGCAGACCTCGCTCGCCGTTTTAAACCTACCGTTCTTTGTGTGTTGGAGACTCAGCTTAATAAAGAACGGGTGGAGAGACTAGCTAGAAGGCTAGGGTATGATAAAAGTTTTGCTGTAAGTAGCGTTGGCCGCAGCGGTGGCATTGCTATTTTTTGGCATGATGATATTAAGATGGATATTTTGCCGTATTCCCAGTATCATTTAGATATGGTTATTACGGAGGGAGATGAGACACCGTGGCGTATCACTTGTGTCTACGGTGCGGCCCGTGTTGCGGACAGGTTCCGAACATGGAACATGCTTAAGTTCATTAAATCATCATCACCGCTTCCATGGCTGTGCATTGGGGACTTTAATGAGGTATTACATCAACACGAACACGAGGGAGTCAATGACCGGAATCTGTCTCAGATTGCGGGATTTAGAGAAGCAGTCGACGTGTGTGAGCTCGTGGACCTTGGCTATGAGGGGAACAGCTGGACTTTCGAGCGCAGAGTGGCGGGAGGCTCATTCTGTCGAGTACGGCTCGACAGGGCCCTGGCGACAGCCCCGTGGTGTGACTGTTTTCCGACAGCTTTTGTCCTCCATCTGACAGGGGCATCATCCGACCATTGCCCAATTCTGCTGACATGGAGAGAGACCACCCGTCAGAGGAGAGCAAGGGAGGACCGGATCTTTCGCTACGAGGTTATGTGGGAATCGCACGATAGCTTCCAACCCCACCTGCGAAATATCTGGGCAGAGGAGGGAAGAGCTACAACGATGGCCCAGCTGAAACAAAAATTGACTCGGGTGACCAACTCACTAGATGATTGGGGGAGAAACTCATTCGGCAATGTGAAGAGGGAGATAAGCAGACTCCAAGAGAGACTGACGCAACTTCGGTCATACGAGAGACACCAGGCACCGTCGTATGAGGAAACAAAGACTTGCGAGAGGCTAGTGGACTTATACGCTCGGGAGGAGGTAATGTGGCGTCAGCGGTCGCGCATCCAATGGCTAGCCGAAGGTGACAAGAACACCCGTTTCTTTCACCTAAGGGCGAGCCAGCGGAAACGGCACAACAAAATTAGTAAATTGATGAGGCCAGATGGTACCTATACGGAGGAGGAGAGGGAGATGGCCGAACTAACCAGTGGGTACTATGAGACTCTATACAGTTCGGAAGGAACAACAAACATGGAGGAGGTGATCGATGTGATTCCTGTCAAAGTCACTCATGCAATGAACGAGTCATTGATGAAGCCCTTCGAGGAGAGGGAGGTGAAAACGGCACTGTTCGAAATGTTTCCCACCAAAGCCCCCGGTCCAGACGGGTTACCAGCACATTTTTTTCAGACTCATTGGGACTTATGTGGCGAGGAAGTGACCCTGGCAGTCTTGCGGGTTCTGAAGGGGGAAGATAGCCTGGAGGAGATAAATCATACGTTTGTTGTTCTCATCCCTAAGGTGGCTAACCCGGAGGAGTTGAGTCAATTTAGGCCTATAAGCTTATGCAATGTGATCTATAAGATCGCGTCCAAGGTACTTGCTAATAGGCTGAAGGAGTGCCTCCCGGAGATTATCTCGGAGGAACAATCGGCGTTTGTCCCCGGTAGGTTGATAACGGACAACATAATTTCTGCCTATGAGTGCATTCATTTTATGAAAAGGAACAGGTCGAAGAAGAATCGGTTCTGTGCACTCAAGCTCGACATGAGGAAAGCGTATGACCGGCTAGAATGGGGGTACCTACGGGCCGTCATGATCAAGCTGGGGTTTCATCAGAGTTGGGTGGATATGGTGATGCGGCTAGTCACCTCGGTGTCCTTCCAGGTTTTGTTTAATGGAGGTAAGCTGAGAAATTTCAACCCGTCGCGAGGAGTACGACAAGGTGATCCAATCTCTCCTTATCTGTTCTTATTGGCAGCAGAGGGCTTCTCGAGCCTGTTCAAACATCACAGTTTTTCATCAGAACTTCAAGGTCTAAAAGTGGCGGCGTCGGCCCCGGCGATCAGTCACCTCTTGTTTGCGGATGATAGCTTGTTGCTTTTTAAGGCAGATACAGAAAGTGCGGGGAAAATCCAGGAGCTACTAGACAGATACTGTTTGGCATCGGGCCAAAGGATTAATCGGGACAAATCTTCTATTTATTTTAGCAAGAGATGCCCGAGTGCAGTAAAAGAGGGAGTAAAAGGAGTCCTCGAGGTACATAATGAAACATTATGTGAGAAGTATCTCGGTATGCCTGCTGATGTGGGGAGAGCGAGAGGTAATGCGTTCAAACACATCAAGGACCGCATCTGGAGCAAAATACAAGGTTGGATGGAGCGTCTGTTGTCGGCAGGTGGCAAGGATGTTCTGATAAAATCCGTGGCTCAAGCGATACCGATATACTCAATGTCTTGCTTTCGGCTTCCAGAAGGGCTTTGCAATCATATTAATGCAATGATGCGCAAGTTTTGGTGGGGAAGCAAGGATAGGGAAAGGAAGACGTGCTGGGTAGCGTGGCGCGACATGTGTAAACCCAAGAACATGGGGGGTTTAGGCTTCAGAGATATCTCACTGTTTAACTTGGCTCTTCTTGCGAGGCAGGGATGGCGAATTTTGCAAAATCCAACTACCCTAAGTGCCAAGGTGTTGAAGGCAGTTTACTTCCCCGACACGGATCTGCTGAATGCAAGGCTAAGCCCGGGCCCTCACAGGTATGGCGCGCGATACACGAGGGAGTTCAGATTTTGAAGCAAGGGTTGATCAAAAGAATTGGTACGGGCGACACCACGGATCCGTGGAATGATCAATGGATCCCTAGGGATGGGATGCTGCGACCAATGGCGTGTCTAACGGAGACTCCACCTGCCACGGTTGCGGAATTCATCGAACCAACGTCCGCTACGTGGAGAGAAGAAAAGCTAAGGCAATGTCTATTACCTATGGACGTTGAGCTAATCCTACAAATACCTCTAAGTCACCGACAGCAGCATGACTTTTGGGCATGGCACTATGATCGGAAGGGTCTTTTCTCGGTATGATCCGCCTATATGATGCTGGTACACACGAGGGAGAAGAGGGAGGCCTGGCTGGAAGGTACGGCTGGGAGCTCGAATAGAAAGGCAACGGAGAAAGACTGGACGAGTCTTTGGCACACTCAGGTTCCTTCGAAGATCAGAGTGTTCCTTTGGCGATTGGCCAAAATGTCGCTACCAACGAACGACGTGAGACACCATAGGCACATGACAGAGGACGACCGATGTAAGCTCTGCGGTTCCGCGGACTCATGGAGGCATGCACTACTCGACTGCTCGATGGCGCGGTGTGTATGGGCGCTGACGGATCCGGGGGTCACCGAGCATCTAACCTACTCGACAGAGGGGGATGCACGGCGATGGTTGGCGACAATGATTGAAACTCTGAGCAAAGAGGATCAAGCAAGGGTTTTTGTGACCATGTGGGCAATATGGCATGCGCGGAGGAAAGCCATCCACGAGGAGATTTACCAAAGCCATCTCACAACATTCTTGTTCATTGAGAGGTTTCTGGGTGATCTGAAGCAAACGGTTAACACGGTGAAGAGGCAAGACAATCTGCAGCCAGCTAGGAGGCTGGCGAGATGGTTACCACCAGCGCAAGGCGTGATCAAAATCAACGTCGATGCAGCGGTGGGGAAGAATGAAGGTCGAGGTGTAGCTGCTGCAGTCGCCCGGACGGCAGCGGGTGTGTTCATGGGTGCTTCGGCGATAGTCTACCCAGGGAAGACCGATCCTGAAACGCTGGAAGCACTGGCAGTCCGTGAAGCTATGGCTCTCGCAGCGGATATCGACGCGGGACAAATTCTGGTGGCAAGTGACTGCAGCTCGGTCATCCGAAGCTTGGAGGAGGGAACCATGGGAGCTTATGCTTGCGTGGTGTGAGAGATCATGGAAGCAAAGACTAGTTTTGGTTTAGTTGAGTTTAAGTTTGAGCCTCGAACTCATAACACGGAGGCTCATAATCTAGCTAGGAGTTGTATCTTAGAAGAACCGGGCCGTCGAATTTGGTTAGTTAGTCCCCCAGAAGGCTGCTGTATCCCCACACAAATTGATTTCTGAATAAAGCAGTCTTTTACCCCTCAAAAAAAAACTTATATGGGGCCCGCAAAGATAAGCTTCCTGCAACAAGAACTTGTCAAGAATTCTCAAAAAAAAAAAAAACTTGTCAAGAAAAATATTTGTTTAAAGAAAAACGAAAATTTGAACCATCATAAACGCAAGTTTATGATTTTTTTCGAACTATTTTTTCAGAGTTATGATTTTTTTTCCCGTTGTCATGCTCATGTACTGATCGTAATGGGTACCCATTACCCGTATTGGGTATTTACCCATTTGGTTAAGGGTTTGGTAACAAAGTTTATCTGTTAGTAAGCAAATGCTAAAACATGTGGGTTTAGCGGGTGTGGCAAAGCAAAACTCATAGTCGCATACCCACATACGTGGCTAAATGTTCATATGGCACTTGGGTCCATGTTAAAATAGTAACTTGGAGACTTTGAGTTGGTTTGATGGGGACTTGGAGTCATGGCTTAGAGAATTTTTTTCATGGTGTCGATGTGCGATGAACTTATTTATGTTGTCGTCGTGTCTGCGTTAATATCTGCACGTACCCCTTCGTACACGCTCTGAGAGAACGCCGATTAGGGCATCTCGCTTCCTGCCGGCGGCCGCTACCGATCTGCCCGGTCTCGCATGGAGACTCGTTGGATATTGGTACTTGCCTATGACAGGGCTTCGTTTTCATATGTCTTTTGGTGTTCCGTTAGATTTTTGTTCGACTCAGGGCATCTCCAGCCGTGTCGCCCCCAGGGCCCAAAACGCCGCCGTTTTGGGCCCGCCGCGGCGCCAAACGGCGCTAATCTGAAACCTGGGGGGGGCAGGGTTTCCAGTCGTCCCCCAGCCCAACACTCGGCCCAAAATAATTCGAAAAAATAAATTCGACGCAATTTTCATAGATTTCGACAGAAATTTAACTAAAAACATTAGGAAAAACTTAAAAACAACGATCGCCCGGCCTGGCGGCAACTACTCCTAGGCATCGTCCTCTTCCTCGTCGTCCTCCTCGCAGTCGTCGTAGGCCGACCGGTTGGAGGGGCCAGCTTCGTGGTCGTTCTCGGCGAAGGGCGGTGGGGCGCTCGTCGACGGGTTCGCCACCGTGGCGAGCCATCGCCGCTCCGCCCTACCTTGCATCCGCAGCCGGTGCAGCTGCGCCTGCTCGGGGGATGGCGGTTGCGCCGCTCGCTCTGCAGCACCACCTTGCATCGGTCGCTCTCGTACCGCGCGACGAGCGCCTGCTGCTCGCCCGACGCCGCGTTTGCGGTGAGCTGCCGGTAGGCCTTGCGCTCCGCCTCCTCCCTCTGGTGGGTCTCCAGGGATGCCCGAACGGCGGCAGCCTCGGCCGCCGCCGCCGCCTGCTCGAGGCCAGCGCGAACCCGGTGGAACGCCTCCTCGTTCCGCCAGGTTTCGAACGAGTAGCACGCCGCGTGTTGCTCGGGCCAGATTGGCTGCCTCCTCCTGCGCCGGCTGCTGTTCGGGCGCCAGCTCTTTCTGTGTCGGCTGTTGCTCGGGCGCCGCCTCCTCCTGCGCTGGCTGATCGTTCTCCTCGTAGTGGAACTCGCCGTCGATGTCGCCGTCGCTGTGGCCACGCGTCGGGGATGTGGGCCGGCAGTACAACGGAGAGTTGCGGCAGGCACGGAACCGGCGAGTCATCGTGTCTAGGTGGGGTGCGGAGAGGGTGGCGAGAGCAAGAGCGGTGAGGGCGAGGAGGTGGACGTCGAGCATGGGAGAGAGACGAGCGGTTAGGGGGCCTTTTTGTAGCCTGGCGGGGCATTTACTGCGCCGCGCGTGCCTCCGCTGCCGCCACACCATTACTCCGGCAGCCTTTGACTGGGGCGCATGCACTGTCCGGCCGCCACGCCATTACTCCGACAACCTTTGACCGGCGCGGGCGCCGAGAAGAAGATCACGGGCGGGGGTTTCTTTTCCCGCGGTTTTCCGACGCGTCACTGACAGAGCTGGCCCGCGTAGGCTGCATCGCATTTTCGCCCCCCCAGGCCGAACCCAGCGGGCTAGGTTTCGCCTGGGTGCCGCGGCGCGAATTAGCACACCTTGAAGATGGAATAAGGTCCTCCCCGTCTAAGATGGTGAGTATAGCATAATCGGAGGGTGTGTGTAGATGTGTCTCTGGCGGATCTCATGGGATTCTGTCGGCATTTGTCTTTGGTGGATCGAGTATTTGTTTGTCTGTGTTCGTGTGTCTACAGGTTAGATCCTTCTGACCCATGTTTCTCTTCATCGGCGATGGTTGTTGGTCTGGTGCGCTGGTTCTACATGGCCGTAGCATATGACTACTTCCCGACTATCTACTACAATAATGTTTGCCTGGCTTAGATGGGCGATGACAGCGACGAACCTTCGGCTCAATCCAGTGCTTGTAGTCCTCTCTAGGTGGTCTATAGAGCTATATGTAATTTACGTTATTTCTAGTGTCCTTTGTACTACCATGACAGTTGATGAATAGATTGGAAGTTTTTCTTGGAAAAAAACTGTATTTATGTTATTGTTATGTGAACCTCTATTTATCCTTAAATTGTGAACTTCTGGATTTGACGAGGTGTGGCTATGTGGTTGATTGTGTCATACCATGAGGTTGTTTGTGTAGACTACGTAGTTCGAACTAAATATTGTTAAACATTTATGAAATTTGTTTTGGGTTGTAATATTGTTATTTTTAATATACGTATTGATGCTATGTTTATATCTATAGTATATTTTGTTGTTTCGGTGTTATTTTTATATACATTATGTTTTTTTGTTGTTCGTCTTCATATACATTGTTTTGTTTTGTTGTTAGTTTTCATATATGTGTGTTGTTTTGCCGAATCAGTGAATGTGTGATCATACATGTAGCTTTTTTTCTTATATGTTGTGGTGTTAAATTTTCCTATTGAGGTTTTCAGCAGTATACCTGTGGGTTGTTTATACCCTACAGGGTGCGGGTATGGTACAAAGTTGTGGGTGTGGTTGTTGGTGTGGTCAATATACGATAGTGTGGGTGGGGGTTTGGTTAAGCTCTACCCAACCCAATGGGGACGAGTGCCATCCAACTTTCGAGAAGGTTGTCAAGCTTCCCATCTTGTTGTTAACAAGAGAATTAAACATACGGTGTATTTGGAAGCAATAAAAATAGAATGGAACATCGAGCAAGTGATGATTGGAAGCAAGTAAACGAGGTTGGATCAATGTAAAAGAATGGATCGGACGCCACAGTTTCACTAGTGGCATCTCTCCATAAAACAATAAACATGTTAGGTGAACCAATTACAGCTGGACAATTGTTAAATCATGAGGGCATACAAATGCTACACCCTCCGGTCCTTGATGTAAGGTGTATAGGTTTTTTTAATACA
The DNA here is from genome assembly GCA_028641055.1 of Alopecurus myosuroides. Taxonomy (NCBI): domain Eukaryota; kingdom Viridiplantae; phylum Streptophyta; class Magnoliopsida; order Poales; family Poaceae; genus Alopecurus; species Alopecurus myosuroides. Next base: position 24,182,271 of record CM054060.1, read on the forward strand.
AAATATAAGGTATTTGCAGGAGAAGGCAAGCACCATGGTGGAAGACCGTATTCCATTCATTCGACTTGCTACCTTGAAGTTTTTAGGAAAGCCACCATTGGATCCTTTGAAGAAGGTATATCCTGGAACTAATGGAGCAAGGTATGAAGTTAGCCCTGTCATGCTTAGTCTATTGCATAGAAGACAATATAAAGGTGATGGTACCGAGGATCCACACAATCATATTGATTTCTTTGAAAATATGTGTGAAACCTTCAGACTAAATGATTTTACTGACGATGAGATGAGACTTAAAATATTTAATCAAACTTTAGTTGATAAAGCTTTGTTATGGTATAAGTCATACTCACCGGAGACTTTCAGTAGTACAGAAAAGCTTATTAGTGACGCACCAATTTATGATTCTGTGGCGCATCATGGCGCCGTAGGGGTGCGCCACAGAATCCATGCCATCAAATTATATTTCAGTGGCGCAACAGTCCCATGCGCCACAAAAATGTCAATTCAGTGGCACACCAGCCCCGTGCGCCACAGAAATGTGCAATTTTGTGGCGCGTCAGCTAGGGGTGCACCACAGAAAACCATGTGCCACTAAAACTAAAAAAGGTGCGCCACCAAATGAATATTAAGGTTTCTAAATTTAATTTGTTTCTGGTATAAAAACTGGTATATTACATGATTTATACAGTTTCAATACACGGGCAGTGATATTTGACAAAAATATAGCACAACAGTGATATTTGACAAAGATATAAGTCATCGCATAACTTAGAATGGTGATACATATAGTGCCAAGTGCCGAATGGGTTCAAAGTTAGTCTTACAACACATAGTTCATCGATCCTGTCAAGTTACAAATGGTGGTCACTAGCCACCGCCTAAGCTAGGATGAAATAGAGTACAACCGCGGCGATGGTGAGCAAGAGCGGGAGCACGACGAAGGTCTTCATCTTGTTCTTGTTCTTCGACTGGTGGTCCCTCCACTTGGCAACCGCCTCCTGTCTAGTATCGTATTCTTGATAGCAGTTGCCGCTGAACTTGTGCACCTGTGCCTTACAGTCTTTCCACTCGTCGTAGACTCCTGAAACCCGACCCTCGAACACCACGTAGTACGTCATCTGTATAGCTAGACATGGTATATTGGAAAAAATAGCACGCTATAGTGCTGCTAATAGCACGATATAGCGTTTTGAGAATTGTCTCGCTAAATCAGTCGATGTACAATGTCTCATAAATAGCACGCTATAAGGAGATATAGCTTGCTAATAGCATATTTTAAGGCCAACGCTATTTTCCTATATCACGCTATTTTTTTCATTGGTATATAATGATAAAGCAGGCAGAATTAGAGGGTTCACGTGCATATATGTTCACAAAAAGTAAAGCAAGGAAACAATAATAAAACACAAAGATATATAGCATCGATATCACACAAGAAAGTTCAAGCTAACTAAGCATATGTTCAAGCCAACAACGGCTAGACCTAAGTTTCGAGCTAACTAAGCAAGTTTTGTTAAACAAAGTAATGGTAAGAACACCTCGATCAATGAGACCTCTTCTTCCACGGCAGGAGCGGCCCCGGAAACGGCTTACATAAGTCTTTCTTCGTTCACGTCCTATAATCATCCTGCTTCTCTAGGCGTTCTTGGATATCTCTCTGACACAACCCTATGGGCTGGTTTAAGGACCCCCCCCCCCTTTTATTGTTGACATATTTGATGATTATGTCTGATAACTTTACTTTGACGCGATGGAAGTCATCCATAATATCATCTTGGTCGACTTCCCCCGCAATTTTATTGGACTAGTCTCGGAGTTTAGCTGGTTGATTCAAATTATTTTCATCCCGGACAATCCCATTAAGGTGATGGAGGGCATAGAAGGCCTCCTTCGTGCTCCAATCCAGCTGTTTGATGCAGGAGAACTCAGTCACGTGCTTGAACCCATATTTTCCAGTAACCAGCCTGGTACATTCCTTTTTCTTTTTGAAGTTGCCTCCATTTTGGACGTAGCCATTGATAGCCTCATCGAGAACACCATTTATTCTGGTGTAGTCTTTCCTCTTTGTCGTATTTGACGAGTCGAAATACAGGGCTAGTGACCACTTATGGCAAAGCACGATGAGTGTGGAGTATGTGTCCCTCCTCGGCACATGCAATTGAAACGGAGTGTCGGTAAGGATTAGCAATGGAAGAAATCTATAAGAAAGCATTAGTTACGACGGCCGCGAGCGGATGTGTACTTACTCGGGAAACACAAGCAGAAGAATGTTCCTCTTCTCAATGTTTCTCAACATGAAGCTCTCGAGGTACTTCGCTGCCTTGGTAAGTGTACTTGATCCTTCCACAAGTTGGCTATCACGCAAGTAGTAGTAATCCACTACCATGCCGTACGGGGGTAACTCTCGTTGGATCTTCAACTGAGCACTGAGCGCGTATAGGTGGACCAAGTTATAGTCCAGCCGTCTCGAGTGAAACAGATTGAAGATATTCCCGAACGATGTGAAGAACCGATCCGAGGGGTCTTCATGGACGAAGTCCGGGTCCTCTTTGAAAGATCATCTTTCGTTTTGATAATTAAATGACAACATACCTATTGATCTAACGTTTACTTGTTATACATGAAAATGCCCAGGTTCATCAAAGATACAATCTCTAGGGGTTACAATTTTATTGGGAGTGAAAGGAGCTCAAAATGACAAAGCTGGGAAGTGTTTTTTGCGTGGAGCGGAGGCTCCGGTGAAACCACCGGAACCTCCACCCCAGCCCATTTTCCTGCACTTCCCAGGTGCGGGCCTCCGGTCCGGCTCCGGTGTGGGGTCTGCCAAACCTGCGCTCGGGTGCATACGAGCGGAGGTCAAGGCGGAGCCTCCGGTGGGCGGAGCCTCCGATGAAACCACCGGAGACTCCACCCTCTCCACTGGCACACTGGGGGGTTGGCCTCCGGTGTCGCCTCCGGTAGAGGGTCCGCTAAAATGGTGCTCTTTTGGATAAGAGCGGAACCTCCAGTGCGCCTACGGTGGGCGGAACCTCCGGTGAAACCACCGGAGCCTCCGCCCTCTCCACTGGCGCACTGGGAGGTTGGCCTCCGGTGGTGGCTCCGCCAAAACGGGGCTCTGTTGGATAAGAGCGGAGACACCACCGGAACCTCCGGTGCGACTCCGATGGGCGGAGCCTCCGCCAGGGCCACCGGACCCTCCGCCCCTCTGGTCACAGCGCAAAAGGAATCTGGTCTGCGCTGCTGCGCGCGTACGAAGACCACCGAAGCCTCCGGTGAAACCACCGGAGCCTCCCGTGCTGCTGGGACTGCTCAAACGGCCACTTGTGGGAAGGGCTATAAATACCCCTTCCCCTACCTCATAAATTCTAAGGTTTTCCCACTCTCTCTACTAGCCATTAATGAAAGCTTCACCCACCTAGATCTCCCTCTCCATCCACCCACTCACTCCCATACTTTGTGGAGATCTAGAGGAGACCTAGATCCACACTTCCACCAAAGGAATTTCGAATCCATCCACCACAACCTAGTAGATCTAGAATCCTACTTGAGGCCTAGAAACCTTAGTAGATCTTGTGCTTGTAGCTTCCACCTTGTTGCAAGAAGGTTCGGATTGCTTGAGAGCCTCCATCCATCTTGTGGAGTTACCTCGAGCTCGTGTAAAGGTTTAGTCAACGCCTTCAAGTCGACCTCATAGTGGAAACGAGAATCTCCCTCACCGGAGAAGCTCAAGGATAATAAGGTGTGCACAACCGTGCTATTGAGGAGTGCCTAGGTGGCTCCCCAGTTCTCCAACGTAGACGTACTTCTCATTGAGAAGCAACTACGGGAATCATATCCTTGTCTCCTTGTTTACACGTGTGGTTTATCTTGCTACCTTTCGTTTTACTTCCGTTGCGTATATTATCTTGTCCACATAGGTTGCTCACCTAGATGCACATCTAGAGAACCTTATCTTTCTTGCTTACCCCTAATAAAAGGAAAAGAAAAGAAAAATTGGTGGTCAACCTATTCACCCCCCCTCTAGTTGACCATAGTGCACTTTCAATTGGTATCAGAGCCTCGGCTCTTGCTAAGGGCTTAACCGTCCAAGAGTATAATGGTCTGAAAATGCCCCCGATAGTTCTACTGCGGAAATCGCCAAAATGGCCGACACTATATCTAACCTACAAGAAACGGTTGGAACCATCCAAACCGAATTGTCCAAGGTTAGCTCTAGTGTTAGTTCGGAGGTTTCTAGCATAAAGAAAATGATGGAGGCCATGATGGGGAAAACCAAGGAGTCCGAGGAACCACCTCTCACCGCCAATGATGTTAGATCGGATGAAGAGTCCATTCCGGACATCGCCGAAATGGAAGCTAACATTGCTTTAGCTAAGGCGAAAGCCAAAGAAAAAGCCGATAAAAAGGCTAAGAGCGGTGGGATCTCCGAAGGATCCAACACTAATGAATTTTCATCTTGGAAGTTCGATATGGAGTCTCATATTTCAGGATCTTGCACCGCTTTGTGGAGAAGCATTCTCCATGGATTCTACCCTTATGATCCAAGTAACTTGACTCCAAGAGAAGATGTGGAATTTCAACTCAACAAGACCGCTCTTGTCACTATCCAAAAGGCTCTCCCAGGAGAACATCTTGAACCCATCCGCGGTATCAAGACCGACAAGGAGGCTTGGGATAAACTTGACACCTTGTTCCAAGGCAATGCTAGCATCCAATCATCCAAGTATGATGTTGCTCTTGAAAAGTCCGAGAACTTTGTTATGCTTGAAGACGAAAGTCCCGAGGAGCTATATAGAAGAGTTGTCACCCTTGGCAATCAATTAAGGGATTTTGGAAAAGAGGAAATCTCCGATGAGTGGATCAAGAGGAAGTTTGTCAAGGCCATAACTCCATTTGAGAAGAACCTCTCCACTAGCATTCGAACAAGATCCGACTACAACTACCTCAACTCCATTGGTGTTCTTAGTGAGTTCATAGCCATATCCCTATCTCACAAGAGCGCGGATGATGCTCTCGCTCGCTCAAGAGGAGTTGGAAAGTCTCCAAACCTCACCTTGAAGTCCAAGGAGATTGCTAAGATAGAAGAAGTGGATGAGGATGATGAGGACTATGAGGACACATACAAAGGTGCTCATAAGTGCATCGCTCTTGCCATGCATGGTTATTGGAAGAGATGCGAGGCTCACAAGGCCGGTGCTCCTAGACCTTCAAGAAACAAGATCTTTAGGAATAAGGGAGAGCGGCCAAGGACATGCTTCAATTGTGGAAGTGCAAACCATTTCTTCAAGGAGTGGGAAGCTTGTTCGCAAGGACAAGAACAAAGCTCCACAAAACAAGAATCTCGCTAGGAGAGTCCGAAGGGCTCTATATGTTCAAGAAGGCCCCACATTGGAAACATACTACTCCGGAGATGGAGGAGAAGATGAAGTCGTAGGTGTTGCCCACGTCTCCATAGCTACGACTTCCTCTTCATCGGTCTCTCTATTTGAATCCCCCAATGAGAAGGCATCGATCCGACCTACATGTCTCATGGCAAAAGCCACCGCGATAATATCTTCCACCTCCAAGTGTATTACCACTAGTTCCCCCTCACTATTGGATTGTGTTGAAAACATTGTTAATGACGAGGAGGCTAAGAATCTAGGCTCTTGGTTATGTAGTCTTGAAGGTGAAACTAAAGAAAAGGTAAAGGCCCTCTTAAGGCAACTTGATGATGCTAACTCCCGCATAGATGAGAAGGAGGAAATCATCATGACTTTGGAGAGCCATGGTGGTAGCCACGAAAATCATGACGATGAGCTTGTCAAAGCTCTTGAAAAAGAGATATCCATGAGAGCCTCTCTCGAAGAGAGACTATCTAGTCTACAAGAGACTTATGCTATTAGTGTTTCCAAGCTTAGGAAAGATAATGAAAAATCTCTTGCTTTACTTAAGATTTTTGAAGAAGAAGAGTTGAAGCTAGGAATAGCTCATGAAGAACTTGTTGAGAATCATGAAAAACTAGAAAAGGAGTTCATGTCTCTTAAAGAAATTCATGACAAACTCACCAAGTCTCGGAACAAGCTTCTAGCTCAACAATCTAATAAGCAGGTGATATCTTTGTCTAATAGTATTGTTATCATGCCTACCTCTTGCACTACGACTAACATTGTAGGAAGAGAGAAAATTCTCAATGATGCCATAAGCTCTCAAGGAGCCAAGAAAGGGAAAGAAGGACTTGGCTTTGTTGCCAAGTCAAAGAAGAAATCCAAGAATGTCACTTCCTCCTCTCAAAATGTTGCCTTTGTAAAATATGGAGAGGTGACCAAGTAGAAGGAGACCAACGCCATTGTGGGTGGTGATACCTCTAGGGGGAGCATCACTCACGATGACTTCGCCGGAAAATATAACCAATCTTATGTTCTTATGAAATCTAGAGATGGACATGTTTATGCTAAATACGTTGGTACTTCTTATGGTGATGATTATCATTGGACTATTTGGGTTCCTAAGACCCTTGTTACTAACAAAAGAGTACCCATTGAAGGATGGGTACCTAAATCAACAAATTGATCTCTTGTAGGGAAGTGCTTCCGGGTCAGGTAGATGGACAGTGATAGTGGTGCATTCCAACATATGACCGGAAGCTATGACGCAATGAGTAATATTGAACCTCCATTACCTCATCTCAATTGCGTTACTATTGGTGACAAGTCCGAGCTTAAGGTATTGGGACGAGGCAAGGTGGCTATCTCAAATGATTTATCAATTTAGAATGTTCTCCTTGTTGAGTCCCTTGGCTATAACTTGATGTCCGTTCTTCAACTTGAAAATTGTGGCTTTACCTTGTTCTTTAATAAAGAGAATGTGATTTTCACTTGTGAAACAACTCTTGAAGTAGCCTTTGTTGGGTTTGTCGAGAACGTCATGTATGTAGTGGACTTCTCTAAAGGAGACACGTGTGCCGCGACATGCCTAATGGCTAAAGTTGATGTGGGGTGGCTTTGGCATCGCCGGTTAGCCCACACCAATATGAGAATGTTGCATGACCTTCAAAGTGGAAATCATGTTATAGGACTAACCAAGGCTAAGTTTGCTAAAGATTGTGTGTGTATCTCTTGTGCCTCCGGGAAGCAACACAGAGAACTCCACCCAACCAAGACGACCATCTCCACCACAAGAATTCTCGAGCTCATTCACTTAGACCTCTTTGGTCCACTATCTTATGATAGTCTCGGAGGAAAGAAGTATTCCTTGGTGATTGTGGATGATTATTCCAGATATTGTTGGGTGTATTTCTTCAAGAGGAAAAGTGAAACTCAAAAGAGAGTCATCGAGTTCATCACTCTAGTGGAGCGCCAACACAATGCTACCATATTGGCCATCCAAAGTGATAATGGCTCGGAGTTCAAGAACTACACCGTTGAGGGTTTTCTTAGTGAAGAAGGCATTGCTCATCAATATTCCACTCCTTATACCCCTCAACAAAATGGTGTTGCGGAGAGAAAGAACCGGACTTTGATGGATGCGGCTAGGACCATGATTGCGGAGTTCTCTTCTCCTTGTAACTTTTGGGCCGAAGCCGTCTCCACCGCTTGTCATGCTACCAACCGGTTATATCTTTGCAAGATCTTGAACAAGACTCCCTATGAGATTCTCACGGGCAAGAAACCGGACGTATCTTACTTAAAGGTCTTCGGTTGCAAGTTCTTCATTCGCAAGAAAGGTAAACGGTTGTCAAAATTTGAGACCAAATCTTATGAGGGTATCTTTGTTGGCTATGCAAAAAACGCTCACGCCTATAGAGTCTACAACAAGTCCACCGGACAAGTGGAAGAAGCTATAGACGTGGTGTTTGATGAGGATAACGGCTCCCAAGGGGGGGCGTATAGATCATGGTGTTGTAGGAGATGCAATTCCTCCAATCGTCATTATAAGAATGGGGATTGGTGAAATAATCCCCATTGAGGGTTACCGGGTGACGGAGGGAGAAGGACTATGCCCCACTCAATTGGAGCCATTGACTACACACATTGATGATCAAGCTACTCTACAAGATGCACCAAGCCCTCAAGATAATGATCAAGGTCAAACGAGCAATCAAGGCCAAGCTAATGATCAAGGCCAAGATACTCATCTTAATCATGATCAAGGTTCCATCATTGTTGAGAGAGCTCAACCTAGTGGTGATCCGTCACCCATTATTGATCAAGGACAAAATGAAGATGGAGATGTCTCCGATGAAGAAGGTGATTCTCAATCTATATCCAAGGAATCTTTGGAGGATATGCTAGCACGTAGAGCAAAGAGAAGGATAGAGAATCTTGAACGAGAGGGTCACACGGAGGACAAGATTCTTGGGAAAGTTCGTGGAAGAGTGGTCACTAGGAGGCAATTGGCGGATTTTAGCAAGTCTCGTGCTTTTGTCTCTTTCATTGAACCCAAGAAGGTCTATGGAGCACTCGAAGATCAATATTGGCTTGAAGCCATGCATGATGAACTCAATAACTTCGAGCGCAACAAAGTGTGGAAATTAGTTCCAAGACCCAAGGATTGCAAAAATGATATTGGCACCAAATGGGTGTTCAAGAACAAGCAAGAAAAAGATGGTATTGTCATTCGCAACAAGGCAAGATTGGTGGCTCAATGTTTTTCCCAAGTCGAAGGTATGGACTTCGGTGAAACCTTTGCCCCCGTAGCTCGTCTTGAATCCATTCGCATCTTACTTTCTTATGCATCTCATCATAATTTCAAGTTACAACAAATGGATATTAGGAGTGCTTTCTTCAATGGTCCCATTAATGAGTTAGTATATGTCAAGCAACCTCCGGGTTTCGAGGATCCCAACCACCCCGATCATGTCTATAAACTCGATAAGGCGCTCTATGGACTTAAACAAGCTCCACGTGCGTGGTACGAGCACCTTAAAGAGTTTCTAGTGGATCATGGGTTTAATGTTGGTTTAATCGATCCCACCCTCTTTACCAAGACGGTTGGAGGTGACTTGTTCATATGCCAACTCTATGTGGATGACATCATTTTTGGGTCTACTAACACCTTGTTCAATGAGGAGTTTTGCAAGCTTATGACCGATAGGTTTGAGATGTCTATGATGGGAGAGTTGGAGTTCTTCCTTGGCTTTGAAGTGAATCAATATCATGAAGGAACCTTCATCAAACAAGCCAAATACACTCAAGACATGCTCAAGAGATTTAATATGCATGATGCCAAGCCTAGGAAGACTCTCATGTCTACAACCACTGACTTGAAACCCTACCCCAACGGTAAAGAGGTAGATCAAAAGGTATACCGCTCCATGATTGGCTCTTTGCTCTACCTTTGCGCATCTAGACCGGATATCATGTATAGCGTAGGTAAATATGCAAGGTTTCAAGCCTCCCCGAGGCAAAGTCATTTGGAAGCGGTGAAACGAATCTTTCGATATTTAGTTCATACCCCAAATTTTGGTATTTGGTATCCCAATGGTTCAAGCTTTCAGCTCATTGGATATTCGGATGCGGATTATGCGAGAGAGAAGACGGATAGGAAGTCCATGTCCGGGGGTTGCCAATTCCTTGGCCGCTCTTAGTATGTTGGTATTCAAAGAAGCAGAACTGCATTGCTCTCTCCACCACTGAAGCCGAGTATATCTCCGCGGCAAGTTGTTGTGCCCAATTGCTTTGGATGAGGCAAACCTTGAAGGATTATGGTATTCATTTTGACAAGGCGTCTCTTCTTTGTGACAATGAGACTGCTATCAAGATCGCCTACAACCCAGTTCTTCACTCGAAGACGAAGCACATTGAGACCCGTCATCATTTCATTCGGTATCATGTTGATAAAGGTGATATTGATCTATCATATGTTCCCACCAAGGATCAACTTGCCGATATATTCACGAAGGCCCTTGAGGAACCAAGATTTTGAGCTTTGAGGAATGAACTAAATGTCATCGATTCTTCCAACTTCACTTGAAACCTTGCATATGTACCTTCATTATGCATGCTATTAGGTTTGGATGTAGGCATGTATATAAGGGGAGTGTTACTCAACTCATGAGTATACACTCCTCTTATTATGCGAAAATCAATTCATCATTGCATATCTAGTCAATTTGTGACTTATTGTGCTTAATTGTGAGTAGTACTTTTGGACCCAAGATATATCTTCGCGGTGCCAAAGTACACACTCAAACATGGTGGCTTCGGCCACCGACCTTTGGTATTTTTGGCTCTTTCACGCGTATCATACTTCTCCCTTGACAACTCGTGCGGGTTCGGTTTTCTATCTCTTTTGCGTCTTGCGAACCCCATCGAGTAATGTCTCTCGTACATAAGTGACTAGTTTCCAACCCAAGCTTCCTTTACCCAAAACTTTATTCCATTCGTAATGCTCTTGTTTTTCTGATTTTAGCGTGCGTAAATTTGATCTGGCGGAGGCTCCGGTGAAACCACCGGAGGCTCCGCTGCTCATGTCCACCGGATCCCACCGGAAACTCCGCTGGTGCAAATTGCTCATCGGACCGTATTGTGGGGTACTATGTGGACAGGGGGCGGAGGCTCCAGTGAAACCACCGGAGGCTCCGCTGGGAAGGGAGTGGAGGCTCCGGTGAAACCACCGCAGGCTCCGCCCGGGGCGTTTTTGCGGGATAAGACCCAGGGCGAGCGGGGGTCAACTGAGATCCAATCTTATTTCCCCCCACTCTCCCTCCCTCTTCTCCCTCACAACCGCCGCCACCCCCAAGGTCTCCGCCGCCAGAATCGGGTGCTCCACCGCTGGGAGCCCTCCTCCTTGCCTTGGACCACCCCGGGATCTTCTTCCTCCTTCCTTTCCACCATGGATGGTGTGGGTATGTGTGCTCTCTCTCTCTCTCTCATCTAGTTGATGGATGGGGATGCATAGGAGTTCCATGTTCTTAACATATAGATGTGTGGATTTGGATTTTGGGAGTAGAAGATCACAAGTACAAACCCTAGCAACCTAGATTGTGAGTATTATGCTTGAATCGCTACGGTTCTTAGGGTGGATTTGTTCATATGCCCTAACCCTTGTGATTCAACCCTAATACCATTCATATCTTTGTTCCTTGGATTTGTGTGTCTCCTAAGACTTGAGAATTGCCTTTTCTTCATGCTATTCTTGCTATTTCTTTCTTAGATGCATCCGGCTCCAAAGGCAAGGGCATGCGTTCCAAGAGTGTGGCTCGTCGCAAGGCTCCTAGGGTCGATGAAATTGAGGAAACTCTAGTCCCATCTCAGCCCAAGCGCAAGAGGTTCCCGGCTACCGAGAAGACATTGCCTCGTAGGAAAAAAATCTGCTTCCAAGATGTCCAAGGGGGCGTTCTTGCAAGAACGTCGCGAGAACCCATATGTTATTGACCGCGACCGTTTGATGCCACAGTTCTGGGGTACGGACCCTCGATTCCACACTGTCTTTCAGAGCCAAATCTATCATGAGATCTTGATGAGGAAGCCCAAGGAGAATGTTGCTCCTCAACATGCTATTAATTTTGGGCATTTGGAGAGGAATCCCAAGTATTTTGGGGAGGCACTTGAGATTGTTGAGACATTTGGACTTGCTCCCATCATGAGTGTCCAACAAGATTATGATGAAGATCTAGTTTGTCAGTTCTTGGCCACAGTGCATCTCGCCAATGAGACATAGCGTCATCTTATTTGGATGACCAAGGGACGGCAGCTGACTATCAAGTGGTCTGAAGTTGGAACTATTCTTGGAGGATACCCGGATTATGGACCGTTTGCAGGTGGCGAGGAGTTCGACAATGGTTGGTTCCGTGTTCACGCCATCAACACTCAATCTCTCTCCAAGTATCAACTCACCCCTCTGTATCACTGGAATAAATTTGTTGTTGGGTTTGTCAAGGGTCTCTACCCCACTTATGATGTCATGCTCCGCCTCTATCGAGAGACCATCAACCCAAAGGCGGGGAATCTTATGCTTCTCACTCATGAGAAGCGGCTTGCCGGTTCAACTCAGAAGCTCGATGTGCTTGATTATCTGTGGAATGAGCTATGGCACGTGGTTATCAACCGCAAGAATGCTTTCTTTGGGCCCTTTATTATAAAGATCATCTTGCATGTGTGGACGGACAAGTTCTCGAAGAACCTTTTGATGATGCTAATTGGATCCCTCACATGGAGAAGAAACTCCTCATCAAGGACCATACCGAGCCCCTTGTGCATCCTACACCTGCTCCTCGCAAAAACAAGGCCAAACCACGTGTTATCATTGATGAGGAAGAAGAAGAGGCAGGTCCCTCTCGCCCTCCTCTTTCTGACAATGCTTTCAAGTGGATGGCAAGGAAACTCAAGAAGGTGTTCAAATTGAACAAGAAGATTGAGCAGCGTCAATGGGAAGCCCACTATGATAAGGAGCTCAAGCACCGCAAGGCAACTAAGGCAGAGCGTCAGCTTCGTCGTGATGGTGGCGATTCAGTGGAGTCCCCGGTGCTACCTAGTATCACTGACTAGGACAAGTGGCAGGCGAAGGACTCCGCCGGGAAGCTCATTGAGTGTTCTGGCGAGGAAGAAGGAGAAGAAGTCACCAGTTCTCGCCGCCGTGCCCGCCCTCCGAGCATGGATATCTCCTCCGAGTGATCTTCGGGGCGTTAGCATCGGTTTCTCCCTCTTTTGGTATCTTGATGCCAAAGGGGGAGAGATATCTATCTATTAGGATCGGGTATTTGCATGGGTCTCAAGCATGTTTTTTCGATTTGCATATTTCTCTTGCTTGAGAGAGTTGGTCTTTCATTTGGAAACTTCGGTTGTTTAAATTCTTATGTGTTTGTGAACCTCGTATTATGCATTGTGAGCTTATGAACTTATTATCTTATATGTTGTGAGCTCACTATTATTCATATGTCTATATAACCATTGCGTCTAAATTCTCTCAACATGAAGGGAGCATATCTTTAGGGGGAGCTCCGTTCATTTTGTGTATTTAATTATGCAAATAGAGATGTTGTCATCAATTACCAAAAAGGGGGAGAACGAAAGATCATTTTCTGTTTTGATAATTAAATGACAACATACCTATTGATCTATCGTTTACTTGTTATACATGGAAAATTCCCAGGTTCATCAAAGATACAATCTGTAGGTGTTACAATTTTATTGGAATATTCAGGATATACCTCAGTTAACTCAAGAGGAAAATGATATTCTCACTGCTGACTTCTTAGTGGAAGAGGTTTTTGAGGCAATATCACAGATGGAACCCAACAAATCTCCAGGCCCCGATGGTTTCCCTGCTGAATTTTACAAAACTTTTTGGGAAGTTATTAAAAAGGATTTGATGGCTATGTTTTTTGAGTTCAAGCAAGGTAATCTTCAGTTGTTTAAACTGAACTTTGGGGTGATTACTTTGCTTCCTAAAAAGGATAATGCAGTTCAAATCCAACAGTATAGACCTATTTGCCTTCTTAATGTGAGTTTTAAAATTTTCACTAAAGTGGGTACTAATCGTATTACCCAGATAGTGCAGAAGGTGGTTAGACCATCTCAATCCGCTTTTATGCCTGGGAGAAACATCTTGGAAGGAGTTGTTATCTTGCATGAAACCATCCATGAACTTAATAGGAAGAAATTGGATGGGGTAATTTTTAAAATTGACTTTGAGAAGGCTTATGATAAGGTCAAGTGGCCGTTTCTTCTTCAGGCTTTACGTATGAAAGGTTTTTCTCAGGAGTGGTGTGATATGATTATCCAGTTTGTTCAGGGTGGAAGTGTAGGTATTCGGGTTAATGACGCAATTGGCCACTTTTTCCAAACTAAAAAAGGACTTAGGCAGGGGGATCCTCTATCTCCAATTCTTTTTAACATTGTGGCTGATATGCTTGCTATTCTAATTGCTAGAGCTAAGGAATTAGGACAAATTGGAGGTCTTATTCCTGATCTAGTTGAAGGGGGTTTGTCTATCCTTCAATATGCTGATGATACGGTGTTATTCTTAGAGCATGATTTTGATAAGGCTCTAAATCTGAAATTAATCTTGTGTATCTTTGAGCAATTGTCGGGTCTCAAGATTAACTTTCATAAGAGTGAAGTTTTTTGTTTTGGCAAGGCTAAAGAGGTGGAGCACCAGTATAAACAAATCTTTGGTTGTGAGTCTGGTCTGTTACCTTTTAAATATTTGGGTATTCCTATCCACCACAGAAAACTTACTAATTCAGAGTGGCACCCTGTGGAGTGCCGTTTTGAGGACAAACTTGGATGTTGGAAAGGAAAATTATTATCCTATGGGGATAGATTAGTTCTTGTTAATTCCGTGTTAACAAGTTTACCCATGTTTATGCTTTCCTTCTTTGAGATTCCTAAGGGCGTCCGTAAGAGATTAGACTTTTATAGATCTCGTTTTTTCTGGCAGAGTGATGAAACCAAGCGTAAATACAGATTAACAAAATGGAATATCATTTGTAGACCCAAAGATCAAGGTGGTTTAGGTGTGGAAGTGCTAGAGCTTAAGAATAAGTGTTTATTGGCTAAATGGCTGTTTAAAATACTTCATGAGGAAGGTATTTGGCAGGAATTGTTACAAAATAAATACTTACATAGTAAACCTTTAGCTCAAGTTGAGGCACAACCCACTGATTCTCCTTTCTGGAAGGGTTTAATGAAAGTTAAGAGGGAGTTCTTTAGTAGAGGTTCCTTTAGAATTGGTAATGGTGAAACAACTAGATTTTGGGAGGATATTTGGCTAGGCCAAACCCCTCTATCTGACCAATACCCTCTTTTATATCATATTGTGCAGTCTAAAAATGTATCGGTTGCGGATGTTTTTCAGAATGCACCACCAATCAATATTTCCTTTCGTAGGAATTTAGTAGGCATTACTTGGGATATGTGGTCTCATCTATGCTTGCGTCTTATGAATGTCTCTCTGTCCTCGGATAATGATAAGTTTGTTTGGAAACTTACACAGAATGGGAACTTCTCTGTGAAATCTATGTATGAGGATATGATGAATGGACACACTATTTTTCTCAAAACTTACTTATGGAAACTAAAATTACCACTCAAGATCAAGATCTTCATGTGGTTTTTGGATAGGAAAGTGATTTTGACTAAGGATAATTTAGCAAGAAAAGGGTGGAAAGGTGATATGAATTGTTCCTTTTGTGGGAGTAATGAGTCAGTAGAACATCTATTTATTTCTTGTCCTTTGGCTAAACTTATTTGGCGAGTGATCTTTTGCACTTTTAATATTACCCCCCCCTCCAACGTGACTAATATGTTTGGGAATTGGCTAAATGGGATTGATGTGAAAACTAAGAAAAGGATTAGGATTGGTGTATCCGCAATTTGTTGGGCTATCTGGAATTGTAGAAACAATGTTGTTTTTAACAAAAAGAAATATTTCCATGTTTTACAGGTTTTTCACTCAGCAGCTCATTGGATCCAACTATGGGCTATTCTTCTGCCTCCAGACCAGAGGAAGCTTATGGTGGATGGCTGCACGCGTCTCCTTACGGTGGCACAGGAGTTTTTCTCCCAATATACGTGGCAGCATCATAATAGGATTTTGTAGTTCCTTTGTTTTGGCTGTTTTTCGGAATAAGGGAGTTGTCCTGTTATTGGGAGTGAAAAGAGCTCAAAATGACAAAGCTGGGAAGTGGTTTTTGCATGGAGCGGAGGCTTCGGTGAAACCACCGGAACCTCCGCCCCAACCCTTTTTCCTGCACTGCCCAGGCGCGGGCCTCCGGTGCGGCTACAGTGTGGGGTCCGCCAAAACTGCGCTCGGGTGCATATGAGCGGAGGTCAAGGTGGAGCCTCCGGTGAAACCACAGGAGCCTCCACCCTCTCCACTGGCACACTGGGGGGGGGTGGCCTCCGGTGTCGCCTCGGGTGGAGGGTCCGCCAAAATGCTGCAATGTTGGATAAGAGCGGATCCTCCAGCGGAACCTCCGGTGCGCCTCCGGTGGGCGGAGCCGCCGCCAGGGCCACCAGACCCTCCGCCCCTCTGGTCACAGCGCAAAAGGAATCTGGGTTGCACGGCTGTGCGCATACGAAGACCACCGGAGCTTCCGGTGCTGCTGGGACTGCTCAAACGACCACTTGTGGGAAGGGCTATAAATACCCCTTCCCCTACCTCATAAATGCCAAGATTTTTCCCACTCTCTCTCCTAGCCATTAATGAAAGCTTCATCCACCTACATCTCCCTCTCCATCCACCCACTCACTCCCATACTTTGTGGAGAGCTAGAGGAGACCTAGATCCACACTTCCACCAAAGGAATTTCGAATCCATCCACCACAACCTAGTAGATCTAGTATCCTACTTGAGGCCTAGAAACCTTAGTAGATCTTGTGCTTGTAGCTTCCACCTTGTTGCAAGAAGCTTCGGATTGCTTGAGAGCCTCCATCCATCTTGTGGAGTGACCTCGAGCTCGTGTAAAGGTTTGATCAACGCCTTCAAGTCGACCTCATAGTGGAAACGAGAATATCCCTCACCGGAGAAGCTCAAGGAGAATAAGGTGTGCACAACCGTGCTATTGAGGAGTGCCTAGGTGGTCCCCACATCTCCAACGTAGACGTACTTCTCATTGAGAAGCAACTACGGGAATCATATCCTTGTCTCCTTGTTCACACTTGTGGTTTATCTTGCTACCTTTCGTTTTACTTCCGTTGTGTATATTATCTTGTCCACATAGGTTGATCACCTAGATGCACATCTAGAGAATCTTATCCTATCTTTCTTAGCCCTACTAAAAGGAAAACAAAAGAAAAATTGGTAGTCAACCTATTCACCCCCTCTCTAGTTGACCATAGTGCACTTTCACTCTAGTACCTTGAGCGCGGCCACTAGGTAATTTGGACATTCGTCTTTAAGAAGGATGTCCTCTAACATCTCGATAATATTCTGCAAAGTGAGCATTGGTCCAGTTGCCCTGTGTATCTCGTCCGGAGACAGTATCGGTTTGCCATCTTCATGCAACCGGGTAAAGCCATCCTTAGGGGGTCGTACCACGTCGTCGGCCAAGATCTTATTAGCAGGAGGCTGGGAGTTTTACCACTTCTCTTTGTATGTTTCTTCTTTCTAGCGGTCTGATGTGCTGCGGGAGCTGGGGGTGCTCGGGGCGCCCCTATGACTGACTTATGCAGTGTGCCAGGGCTGAAAATTGTGCCCTGGAAGGTCAGGCGCTGCGAGACTGTATTACGCTTAGGTTGATCGTCGTGATTGCGCAAGGCTTCATCATCATGATCTATAGCATGCATGTACCTATCTTGGTTGCAGCCCATGTTGAGGAAGGAATTGACGTCGACATTGTCATCATCATAGTCATTGGCATCGTGTCCAGCAAGCTCCATGTCCATGTCCTTAGGTGGTGGTGGCAGCGATGCCGACGGTTGAGTCACAATTGCCTTTGATATTTTGGATGGTCGTTGTGGTATCGTTCCCAACAACTATTGATGGCATGCGGTGGTGGCAACGACCGCCGGTTCCTTTTGGGTGGTGGTGGCGATGATCACAGGTTCCTTCTGGGGGGCGACGACCTTGGGTACCTTCCAGAGGGCTGGTTGCTTTGGGGGCCAGACGATCTTATTGGGCAGGACCATAGGGGAGGTGGCTCTGTTGTTGCGCCTGATCACAAGACCCCCCAAGACAAATCTGGCTCATCGGCCATTTCATCACCCATGTGGTGCAGTCTCCAAGGATGAAGTTGTCCCCCTCGTCACAGACCGGAGGTTGAAAGGGGGAGGACGTCGCAAAACTCTAGCACTACATGAAGGGTTCGTTGCATAGAAAACAAAAAAATTCCTACGCGATAGACACCCGAAGGGCCAGGATCTAATCTAGGAGATGAAATGTAACTGGCATAGAGAGGGACTTAAGGATAACATACCCTCAAAGAAACAAAGCCTTGCGAGATAAAATCTCATTGTTGGCGTAGTCCTACTCACACCGACCCCGAGAGTGAGAAGATATGCACCCCAATCCGGCGGTGCCTCCGTGATCGGTCACACGTACGGTTGATGCCGACCTCCGCCTCGATCCAGCGGGGCAGCGGAAGTAGAGGACCCCTCGGAACTCCAGCAGCACGACGGCGTGGTGGTGGTGAAGAATCCCATGGTCAGAGCTTCGCCAAGCCGGAGACCATGCAATGGAGCAGCGGGTGGAGAGGAATTGAGGTGGGAAAGTGTGTGGAGGAGGGATAGCTTTCACCCTCCTTTTATAGGGGAAGGGGAGGCAGCCCAAAGGTGTGGTGCGGCCATCCCATGGTGTGCCCCCAACTCTTCCCTCTTCATGTGAGTGGTCACTCCACTCACATCCACTCATCCTTCCTTTATTTCCCACTTAGCAAATCCAAGAGTTTTTCTTTAATAAATAAATAAAACATTTTTATTTCTTTATTTCATCATTTGTTAATTCTATTAACAAACTTTTGCATATAGCACCTCGAATCATTTGTTAATTCTATTAACAACCATTTGATGAAAAACTCCTTGAACTATTTCAATTCTCCTAGAAACAATTTCGGTGATGTCCAAAACATTCTTCGATATTTCGTATCCTCTCAAATGCGTCATCGAACCTTAAGTGTGTCACCCTACGGTTCACGAATAATATAGACATGATCGAGACTCCTCTCCGATCAATAATCAACAGCGGGATCTGGAGATCCGTGATGACTCCTATATAGTCAACGATGACTCTCGTGATCGTGTGAACCATCAACGTCGTGAACTATTCCCTTTTTCTCACGATATTTTACTTGTCCGAGATTCGATCATTGGTATCAACCATACCTTGTTCAATGTTGTTACCTGACAAGTACTCTTTTCTCATTTCCGTGATATGACATCCTTGTGACCTAGTCACGTGTTTGCAAACGGTGTTGTAGCACCCGGACTTCTAGAGGATACACACAGCCCGCTAAATAGTAGATAATTGGCTTACGGGGCCTACCTGCACCCGCATCTCAATATGAGTAGGCCAACACGTAAACGTGTGACAACCATCCTCTACTATTCATCGTCTGTGAAACCATCCAATAGGAATCCGAATACTTCCATTGACGTACTTCATAACATACACACATGGTACGTCAACGACATCTGAACAAGTGATATCACAACAAATCTCTAAGACACAAAGAAATAGAAATAAGTGGCAAAAGCTCTCACTAGAGCAGAGATAGCAAATACAGTCATGCAGAGGACACATGTCCCAACAAGTCATCATTACATCACAGCGGAAGCAAACAAAGTGTCTGAGTACAGACAAGATCCAAATAGGCCTAAGAGGCCGGAAACGAAAAGAACGGAGCCCATCCACGAAGTCTCGGATCCTGCCCGGGTCCGCTATCTACTCGTCAGCAGCCTCGTCATACTCCACGTAGTAGCCACCATGGGGATCCTCGGAAACGTAGTCTGCAGAACCAGCAGCCCCAAAGGGGTCAGTACGGACGAGTACTGGCAAGCAAGACGCACACGATACCAAAGTGTACCCGACAACACCAAGTACAGATGCTTTGGCTTCAACGGAAGATAGGTGATACAAAGGTGAGGCAGCGGGCTGCACTAACCAACTACAGAAACACGCTACAACGTCCGGCTAAAAGAAAGGGATAAGATAGCGCATCGGGGCCAACTACCACGAACCTCAAACAAACCCATCCTGGATCTCGCCCCTTATCCAAAGAAGCAATCCGAGGATAACCCACACAGTTGGATTAATGAAGGTTCAGGCTATTGTGACAATATGCCTATTACTAGTCAAATTATTATTAATTAGGTGTAAGTTGTCGGAGTACTTGTTAGCCAGCACTTTCACCAATTCGTCACATAACCGCGGACAACACGGCTTCTCGAGAAGATTCATCCCTGCAGGGTGTGCTCCAGTACCCGTACACACTCGAGCCACCAACTAAAACTCAGGTGGACTCGACACGACCCGAACCATCTCTACAGCCTGTCCTAGGAGCCACGGAGCTATAAGGTCCCAGCCACGCAACCGAATACTCAGCGCAAGTGTGCAAAACTCCCGCAGGACGCAACACCCCAGCAATACAGGCCTCGCCCTATATGTGTGCGTCATCAACATCATCAGTATCAACCATGGGAGCGACCCATTCATGCGTATGAGCCAAATGGAACACCCGAACTAAGTGTGGCTCTTCGGACAAACTGCGGATCAGGTCAAAGTCGAGGGGGGTTCCATACGACCACCCGGATGCGGTGAGCACGCTCATCATGGATCAGAGGACAAGACCCTTTTCCTAATTAGGGTCGACACTAGCAGGCTTCAAAACCCTAACCTGGGCCTCCTGTCGGTGCCTTATCATCAAATTATTATTACCCCAAACATTAACATGATATTGATTATAACAAGCCCATCTATCAAACTAAACAGGTGATAAGATAAATGACAACAAGACTCGAGTACAAACAAACCTAAGCATGATACTACGACACAGGCTAACAAACAACAAGGTTGTAGGTGTGGGGGTGAGGCTATATTCATGGCTGCAGGATGACATGTGATAGGATCGGAACACAAGCAACGAATCATAAGGCTAGCAGATTAGACAACGGAAAGTATCGGTATCAAGTGTGGAACGGACACAATGGTTCATGTGAGTGAATACTTGCCTGCAAACTCAGTAGCCTGGTACTGAGCTAACTCCTCTGAAGTGGTATCGTAAACCTCGTAGGTCTCAACGTCGTCGTCTATTCGAGAAGAAGCAAACAAACAACGAAGAGAGACGGACAATCAATAACATGGCATAATGCACAAACATGGGATGATGCATGACATTTTAATGCAAGTAATAGATCATGGACATGATCATCAAGTTAAACGAGTGTCCCAAATAAGTTTGCATTATTTGGAAACCTCTCATATTTATCTTAGTGGCCTATTATTAATTTTAATAAGACCAATACATCAATAGTATTCCCACATGCATGAAATGATGCTTTTCTGTTATTAATTGAAGTTCTTTCCATTTTGGTATAGTTTCCATAATTTTTGGGTGAAGAAAATAATAAATAAGAATTAATTCTTATTGTTTTCATTTCTGCCATTTTTGGTAAACAATTTAAACAGAGGTACCTTAGGGGACAAATTGTATTTAAAAGGTTGAAAACATGTAGCAAATGTTTCACTGAACATTTTGAGCTATTAAACATAATTTTTGGATCATTATTGAATTTATTATGCATTCTTCCATAAGCATTTTTATTCTGCCCCTTTTAGTAAACAGAAGGAAACATGTTCAAATTCAATTCAATTGTGACCAACCAAAATACCACTATGTAGAGTTTGTTAAGAAAAATTTTTAGAGCTCAAGTTGCTCAATTTGGGTGAACAGAACTCAAATTATGAATTTTGCAAGATTTCAGTTTTTATTCCATTTTCTGTATTTTATTATTTAGTGCACAAATTATTACAGAAACATGTTGACATTTTTACATATTTCGAAAGTGCTCACAGTTATGAATCTACAGAAATTTGAATCATTCAAATTGGAGCATTTTTCATTTAGTTTTTGATTTTACAAGTTAAGTTTTGAATCTATTTTCTGAAATCCCAGAACAAAAGAAAAAGGCCCAAACGTTTTATACTGGGGCCAGGCCATACCCGCATTTTTTTTATCACTGACATATGGGGCCCAGCGACACGTGGCCTCCTGGGTCAATGACAGGTGGGACCGGAGTGAGGGATTAAATCACAAAAAAGGTTGGGCATATTGCCTCTGCGAGGGATCGAACTCGGGTTTCTACAGGGGAACCAGAGGCGGTAGCCACTGGGCTAGTGCGTGCTTGTGATAGCTATGGGCTTCAGCCCCTTTTGAGGTGTGTGTGCGGCACGTTTTCTGAACTGAAGAAGTTCAGTTACTGAACTTCCTCGACGGACAGACGGCAACACGCCGCTCGATGGCGGACGGACAAGCAGCAGAACTCACGATGGCCTAGGCAAGCGAAGGATCGGGTAAAGGGTCCGGATGCTCACCGAGGAGGGGCTGAAGGAGTTGTACACGCTCGGGGAAGGCAGGGGGCGGCCGGAGTTGGTCGGAGACGCGCGAAAACGTCGAGGAAGCAGTGCAGATGGCACAAGACAGAGGAGGAAGACGACCTCGCCGGCGGTGTTCCAAGAAGCTTCGGCTCCCGATTCTTCCACGAGAACATTGAGGATCACGCACTGGTTCCATTCCCACGGTCAGTTCACCTCGAAGGAGATCATGATGGCGACGACGAGGTCCTCCCGTGCTCTCTCTCGCTACCAAAAGTTGAGAGAAAAAAAGAACATAGAGTGGAAAGGGAAGGTGGCGGCGGAAGGAGGGGAAGAGGAGAGGAAGGCTAGGGTTAGGGTTTGGGAAGGGAGGAAGGGCTTTAAAAGGGAAAGGAGGGGGCAGGTGGAGGAGGGGATCGATGGTGTTGTGTGCTCTGCTTTATGTCGACATCGGTACGGAGGTGGAAGAAAGGTGAAAGTGGGCTGGTTCGCTGGGGTTGTAGGTGGGCCTTTGGGCCTGCCTCCCCCAGCAGCTGCTTTTTCTTTTATTCTCTTTTTTTTTGTAGAAAGGAAAGAGCAGGAAAAAGAAGGGGTTTTGGGACCCTAAAATTATGGTGATAATTTTTTATAAGTTCCTTATTGAAAATGCCCAGTTGCACCAACTTTTGTTTTTCAAAATTTTAAATATTTGTTGTTGTTTGAAATTTAAATGAATTTGCTTGAATTTTGCAATAAATGAAATATTGGAAAAAAATCAACCAAATTAATTACTTCAGAGAAGAAGTTTATGGAAAACATTTGCATGGTATAAGTTTGTGAGTTTGTTTTGAAGACATTGGAACATACCAAGTATGAACCAAAATGATTTGAATTTGAATTGAATTTCAAATGGTAACACATACCACATGCAATGCTTATGATGCATGATACAAATTAAATTTAACAAGAAGCAAAGCAATTGGGGATTGTTTTCATACTTGGGATGTTAAAAAACGCCCCCCCTCCCTTGAAGGAATCGCGCCCTGAGATTCCTACTGAGAAGAGAAAAGGTCCGGATACTTCTTGCGAAGATCCTCTTCGGTCTCCCACGTTGCCTCTTTATCGGAATGATGAGACCACTGCACTTTTAAGAACTTGGTGCTCTTGTTGCGAGTTTTGCGCTCGGTCTCATCGAGAATGCGAATAGGGTGCTCTTCATAAGAGAGGTCTTCTTGCAGTTCAATGGAATCATGATCAACTGCACGACATGGGTCTTTGAAGCACTTCTTGATCTGTGACACGTGAAAGACATCGTGCACCTTGGATAGCTTTTCTGGAAGTTCAAGACGATAGGCATTTTCTGCACGCCTTGAGAGAATGTTGAAGGGACCAATATAACATGGAGCAAGCTTTCCTTTGACACCAAAACGATGAGTGCCTCTGAGAGGAGTGACACGGAGGTAGGCCTTGTCTCCAGCTGCATAGACCATGTCCCTGTGTTTGCTGTCATAGTAGCTTTTCTAACGAGACTGAGCAATCTTCAGATTGTCACGAATGATGCGAACTTTCTCTTCGGCCTCCTTAACAATGTCAGGGCCTAAGAGTGAATGTTCGCCAGCTCCAGACCAATTGATTGGACTCCTGCATCTGCGGCCATAGAGAGCCTCGAAAGGTGCCATGCCTAGACTTGCCTGAAAGCTGTTGTTGTAGGAGAATTCAGCATATGGAAGATATTCTTCCCATTTCATGCCAAACGAGAGAGCATATGCCCTGAGCATATCCTCGAGAATCTGATTGACTCTTTCGACTTGCCCTTGAGACTGAGGATGATAGGCTGTGCTGAACAGAAGCTTGGTGCCCAAAGCTTCTTGAAAGCTTTTCCAGAAATGAGAAGTGAAGATGCTTCCACGGTCTGAGCTTATTTCTAGCGGAACACCATGAAGAGGAACAATCTTTGTTGTATAGAGCTCTGCCAATTGACTAGCTGAGATTGTCTCTTTAACAGGGAAGAAATGAGCGACTTTAGTGAGTCGATCAATGACAACGAAGATTGCATCGTTGCCCCTCTTGGACTTTGGAAAACCAGTGACGAAGTCCATTTCAATCATGTCCCACTTCCATTCAGGAATTTTCAGAGGTTGGAGAAGACCCGCTGATTTCTGATGAACTGCTTTGACACGTTAAAAACATCGCATTCCGAGACATATTTAGCAATTTCACGCTTTATGCCAGACCACCAATACATTGTTTTGAGATCCTGGTACATCTTTATACTTCCAGGGTGTATGGAAAGAGGAGTATCATGAGCCTCCTTGAGAATCACATCTTTCAGGCTTTGGATTTCGGGAACTGCAATGCGTCCTTGGAAAAACACTGTTCCCTTGTCATCAATTGAGAAGCACTCATACTTCACATTGCCTGCTTTGATGTTCTTTGCGATCTTCTTGATCTCAGCATCACGAAGTTGTTCAGAACGAATCTTGTCCTCAAGCGTTGGACTGGCTGTCAAGTTTGCAAGATAGCCTTGAGGAACAAGTCCAAGATTCAGCTTTTGGAATTCTTCGTGAAGAGGAGGTTGGCTTTCCATGATCATGAGATTGTTGCAATAGGACTTGCGACTGAGAGCGTCGGCCATTACATTAGCCTTGCCTGAAGTGTCAGAGATGGTGAGATCGAAGTCTTTGATCTTCTCAATCCATCTCCTTTGTCTGAGTTTCAGATCTGGCTGACTGAAGATGTACTTTATACTGTTGTGGTCAGAAAAGATCTCAGTGCGATTACCCAACAAGTATCGTCTCCATTTCTTGAGGGCAAAGACAACTGTTGCAAGCTCAAGGTCATGAATAGGATAGTTGAGCTCATGTGTGTTCAACTGGCGAGAAGCATAAGCCACAACTTGACGTTCTTGCATGAGAACTGCACCTAGTCCTTGGAGAGAAGCATCACAGAATATTTGGAAAGGTTTGGAAGGATCTGGGCCAACCAGAACTGGTGTAGAAGTGAGTTTAGTCTTTAGGAGATTGAAGCTTTCATCAGATTGTGGAGACCAGACGAACTTCTTGTCCTTCTTTGTGAGGTCAGTGAGAGGTTTGGCAATCTTGGAGAAGTTTTGGACAAAGCGACGGCAATAGCTAGCCAAACCAAGAAAGCTTCTGACTTGCTTCACCGTTTTAGGCGGTTTCATTCAACAATGGCCTTAACCTTTTCTGGGTCAATAGCTATGCCCTTGGCAGATATGACATGACCAAGATAAACGACTTCGGAAATCCAGAACTCACATTTGGAAAACTTGGCATAGAGGCGATGCTCGCGAAGCTTCATGAGAGTGAGACGAAGATGTTCTTCATGCTCTTTCTCGGATTTGGAGTAGACAAGAATATCATCAAGATATACCACAACGAACTTGTCGAGGTATTCATGGAAGACAGAGTTCATGAGTCGAGAGAAAGTCGCCGGTGCATTGGTGAGGCCAAAGGACATGACGGTGTATTCATAGCGACCGAAGCGAGTGACAAAGGTTGTCTTTGGAACATCCTCTTTTCTGATCTTTATTTGATGGTAACCCATTCTCAAGTCCAACTTGGAGAATATAGAGGCTCCAGCAAGTTGATCAAAGAGATCATCGATGCGAGGAATTGGATACTTATTTTTGATGGTTTTCTCGTTAAGAGGACGATAGTCAACAACGAGTCTCTTTGTTTGATCCTTCTTTGGCACAAAGAGAGTTGGGCATCCCCAAGCCGAGGAACTAGGTTGAATGTAACCTTTTTCCATGTACATATCGATTTGCTCCTTTAACAATTTCAGTTCAGGAGGAGCTATCTTGTATGGATACTTGGAGATTGGAGCAGTGCCTGGTTCAAGTTCGATGACGAACTCAACAGCTCTGTCAGGAGGCATTCCTGGCAATTCTTCTGGAAAAACATCTGGGAAGTCACAAACCACCGGAACAGTTTCAATAGATGGTAGAGGATTTGCATTGAGAGTGTAGAGTTGAACAACTGGATTTTCAGCATGGAAGTAGACTATCTGGCCAGAAGGGTGTGTGATTTTGACAGACTTAGCAGGACAATCAATGACTGCTTTGTTGGCTACCAGCCAATCCATCCCAAGAATGACATCAATATCTGAAGAGTGGAGAGCTATCAGAGATGCCTGGAATGGAAGGTTTCCAATTGTGATCTCGATGTTCTGGCTAACTTTATTGCTTTGCCAGCTAGATCCCGGTGATTTCACTAGGAGAGGGATAGACAACTGTTCGAAGTTGATTTTACTGGTGTTTGCAAAGCATTGAGAGATGAAAGAGTGTGAAGCACCAGAATCGAACAAGACTTTAGCATGAAACGAGTTCACAAGAAGTGTGCCCATTACAACTTCTGGAGATTCTTCTGCTCCCTGTGCCTTGACATGGTTCACCCTCACAGTTCTCAAGACAGACTTGTTCCTGTTGCGGGGCCTAGGCGAAGAAGTGTGTACCATCACATGATTGACATTAGAGATAGATAGTGATGGTAGCTTGTTCTGCGGGCACTTGTAGGAGTAGTGTCTTGGTAGACCGCACTTGAAGCATGTAATAACAGAACGAGGAGCTGTTGGACTTGGCTGAGATGGAGCACCTCCTGAAGATACCACTGGGGTGGGAGGACGGGCAAGAAATCCTGCCGGGCTTGGCAAGCAGATGGGCGGTGTTGGAGTGGTATATGGAACCCAAACTCTTCGTTTTTGTGGAGGCATGATAGCTTTTGAGAGATTAGCCTGTTCACGAGAGTGCTTACGAGATTCCTCAACCAACTTGCGCCCATGCTCTTCATTTAGAGCAATGTTGATGAGGTCCTTAAAATTCTTGGCCTTGACGTTGGTGAGAGCATACTTGAGTTCCGGGTTGAGACCCCTGCGGAACTTTGCCATCTTTCTCGCTTCCGTGGAGATTTCATCTCCGACGTAGCGAGCCAGACGATTGAACTCTCTTTGGTATTCGAGAACGTCCAGATTGCCTTGTGTGAAAGAATAGAATTCCTCACGCATTCTCTCCATGAGCCCATCGGGAATGTGATGGCGCACGAAGGCTTGCTTGAAATCCTCCCATGTGATTGCCACACTAGGACCTCTAATTTCTTGGAAGTTCTCCCACCAAGACATGGATTGTCCACGGAGAAGGTAGGTCACGTAAGGAACACGGTCCTCGTCAGCCACATGAGCTACCATATAAGAGTACGGTTCATTTCACGGAGCCAGTCATCAGCATCCAATGGCTCGGAGGAGGTATCAAACGTGCGCGGATTGAGCTCAAGGAACTCCCGAATAGACACCCGGGTGTTGCCATTACTCCCAAGGTCTTGGTTCTGCTGCATCTGGCTTATAACTTGTGTCATCTGAGACAGCACTTTCCCCATCTCGGGTGGCAGTGTGGGTTCTTCGTCACCACTCTCCATCCTGAAGAGGATACCAAGGTTAACACACTAACCGGATAACAAAATCCAATATAAGTGCTTACAAGGCTTACTTCAGACGGTAAGAAGGTAGCATGGAGCAAACATATACTACCCTCAATGTTCACCATAAATGGTTCGCGTACCACACGGATAGCCGTGTTGAAGAAGAAAAATCTCCGGAACAAAACGGATGGAGGTTAACAACGAATCAACAGATAAGTTGTTACAACGAAAGAGACGATTTGTGAAGGACGATATCGAAGCAACAACTGGGAAACAGGAGACCACAAACACCTGAGGTACTACGGAGAAACCCATCCGGGCTTCTAGAGGATCAATATCTACTGCTTAAGGAATAGAGGATCTGCTTCCGGGGCTTATTTGCCACCGTTCTCAATCGTGAGTAGGCAACACGAAAATTGTGTCACAACCACCTCCACTCCTATGGTCTAGTAGATATAACCATCCTCGAGAAACCAGGATACGTGAAATCCTAACTTGACAGTTTAGGTGAGAAGAGAAAAACAATGTTGCACTTCCTTACCAGAAAAGGGAGGTTGGGTGGGGAAAGAAATAAAAGAACAGAATTCCTACTCTCACGCTTCATTTTTCCTATATAGCTACAAAATAGTTTCTAGACTCAACTGCGACCAGTAAAAGGGATCCTACAGGCAGACAGGCTCTGATACCATTTGTCGCACCCGGACTTCTAGAGGATGCACACAGCCCGCTAAATAGTAGATAATTGGCTTACGGGTCCTACCTGCACCCGCATCTCAATATGAGTAGGCCAACACGTAAACGTGTGACAACCATCCTCTACTATTCATCGTCTGTGAAACCATCCAATAGGAATCCGAATACTTCCATTGACGTACTTCATAACATACACACATGATACGTCAACGGCATCTGAACAAGTGATATCACAACAAATCTCTAAGACACAAAGAAATAGAAATAAGTGGCAAAAACTCTCACTAGAGCAGAGATAGCAAATACAGTCATGCAGAGGACACATGTCCCAACAAGTCATCATTACATCACAGCGGAAGCAAACAAAGTGTCTGAGTACAGACAAGATCCAAATAGGCCTAAGAGGCCGGAAACGAAAAGAACGGAGCCCATCCATGAAGTCTCGGATCCTGCCCGGGTCCGCTATCTACTCGTCAGCAGCCTCGTCATACTCCACGTAGTAGCCACCATGGGGATCCTCGGAAACGTAGTCTGTAGAACCAGCAGCCCCAAAGGGGTCAGTACGGACGAGTACTGGCAAGCAAGACGCACAAGATACCAAAGTGTACCCGACAACACCAAGTACAGATGCTTTGGGTTCAACGGAAGATAGGTGATACAAAGGTGCGGCAGCGGGCTGCACTAACCAACTACAGAAACACGCTACAACATCCGGCTAAAAGAAAGGGATAAGATAGCGCATCGGGGCCAACTACCACCAACCTCAAACAAACCCATCCTGGATCTCGCCCGTTATCCAATGAAGCAATCCGAGGATAACCCACACAGTTGGATTAATGAAGGTTCAGGTTATTGTGACAATATGCCTATTACTAGTCAAATTATTATTAATTAGGTGTAAGTTGTCGGAGTACTTGTTAGCCAGCACTTTCACCAAGTCGTCACATAACCGCGGACAACACGGCTTCTCGAGAAGATTCATCTCTGCAGGGTGTGCTCCAGTACCCGTACACACTCGAGCCACCAACTAAAACTCAGGTGGACTCGACACGACCCAAACCATCTCTACAGCCTGTCCTAGGAGCCACGGAGCTATAAGGTCCCAGCCACGCAGCCGAATACTCAGCTCAAGTGTGCGAAACTCCCGCAGGATGTCGCACCCGGACTTCTAGAGGATACTCGCAGTTCCGTTGAACAGTAGTTGATTGGATTACGGGGCTTACCGGCACCCGCATCTCTTACGAGTAGGCCAACACACGTATGGGTGACAACCAACCCCTATCTGTTCATCGTCTACGTAAACCATCCCATAGAAATCAGGATACTACCATTGACGTACTTCATACCATACACACATGGTATGTCAACGACGTTAAACGAAATGATAACACAACATATCTCTAAGACACAAATAAATAGAAATAAGTTGCAAATAGCTCTCACTAGAGCAGAGATAGCAAATACAATCATCCAGAGGACACATGTCCCAACATAACATCATTACATCTCAGCGGAAGCATTCAAAAGGTCTGAGTACAGACAAGATCCAAATAGGCTTAAGAAGCCGGAAACGAAAAGACGGAGCCCATCCACGATGTCTCGGATCCTGCCCAGGTCCGCTATCTACTCGTCAGCAGCCTCGTCAAACTCCACGTAGTAGCCGTCACGGGGATCCTCGTAAGCGTAGTCCGCGGAAACCACAGCCCCAAAGGGGTCAGTACAACAACGTACTGGCAAGCAAGACTCACAGTTCGCCAAAGTGTAACCCGTCAACACCAAGCACAGATGCTTTGGGTTCAACGGAAGAAAGGGTGATACAAAAGATGCTGTAGCGGGCTGCTCTAACCAACTACAGAGTTGCTATAACTGCCGGCTATCAGAAAAGGGATAAGATAGCGTATCGTAACCAACTAACAACTAACTCCAAACAAACCCATCCTGGATCTCGCCCCTTATCCAAAGAAGCAATCCGAGGATAAACTCACACAGTTGGATTAATGATGGTTCAAGTTATTGTGTCAATAAGACTATTACTAGCCAAGTTATCATTACTTAGGTTTAAGTTGTTATGAGTACTTGTTAGCCAGTACTTTCACCAAGTAATCCATAACCGCGGAAAACACGGCTTCTCGAGATGATTTATCCCTGCAGGGGTGCACCAATTTGGCCGTACACGTAAGAATAACCCGCCAGATGGGAAGGCATGTCCCACCAAGCGGGGCACTCAACACAACTCAACTCTTCTTCGCATCAAGCCCAAAGAACCCCGTGCAGTTGAGCGCACGGCTAATCAAGCCCCACGAAGAAAAGGGGACCCTCCTAGCACTCTAAGAACGTGTCTCCCTAAATGCCGACTACCAAAATTTCCACCCTGGCCTCGGGTTCGTACCTGCATATGCGTGCGGCAAATGGAAAACCCGAACTAAATGAGGCGATTTGGACGAGATGCGAATCAAATCAAATTGAGGGGGGCGCCCATACACGCTTCCCACATGCGGTTAGTGCGCTCATCATGGATCAGTAGACAATACCCTGTTCCTAATTAGGGTCGACACTAGCAGGCCTCAAAACCACGTCGGGCCTCCTGCCGGTGCCTTATCAGCAAGTTATTATTACCTCAAAATTAACAGGTTGTTGTTTAACATCGAGCCCCAGAACATAATAGAAATATAGCAACGGAATGTAACGGTAACAGATTCGAGCAAAAACAACCCTAAGCATGCTAGTAAGACACGGGCAACAAACAATGGGGTGATAGGTGTGGAGGTGAGGCTATATAAGGGTTACAGGTAACATGTGGTAGGTTCGTAACAGAAGCAACGATACATATGGCTAGCAGAAATAGACAACGGAAAGTATCGGTAACCAAGGTTGAAAGGAACACAATGGTTCATGTGAGTGAATACTTGCCTGCAAACTCAGCAGCCTGGTACTGAGCTAGATCCTCAGAAGGGGTGTCGTAAAGCTCGTCTGTCTCAACGTCGTCGTCTATTCGAGAAGAAGGAAACAACGCAAGGAGACAAACAATCAATAACATGGCATAGTGCACAATCATGGGATGATGCATGTCAAGTTAATGGATGCATCAACATAAACTAGTTGACATGGTAACACAATTTAAATGGACCCATATGCAATTTGAGTTGCATATGAAAAGCCCATGAATTTTGGTTGAAACAATTGTTTTACAACTAACCAACAGGTGAAAGTGGTTTAGTATGATGCATGGATGAGGAAAACAGCAAAAT
Source organism: Alopecurus myosuroides (assembly GCA_028641055.1). Classification (NCBI taxonomy): domain Eukaryota; kingdom Viridiplantae; phylum Streptophyta; class Magnoliopsida; order Poales; family Poaceae; genus Alopecurus; species Alopecurus myosuroides. The sequence goes on from CM054060.1 coordinate 24,213,580, forward strand.
AACAACATTAGAATCAAGTAGTAATAAGGTTTACCAAGTTGGGAATTTTGTTTATTAAGTTTTGGAATTTTGGTTACTTAAAGGTGTCACACAAGCATTTGTTGTTTTCATCAAGTTTAATTGTTCAAAACAGATAACAAAGTTCATATTTGAAAAGAACATAAAATTTTAGGTAGATTACATGTTTCAATTATGGAAAAAGGAATTACAATGATTTAATTAGGAATTAAACAAGTTTAAACAAGTTTTAAATGAATTAAATTCAAGTATGAATTTATTTGAATTTTTATTTGTTCAAAACATTAAACCAATTTCATATTTGAAAAGTTTATACTTTTCTGGTTTGAAAACATATTTTATATGTTCAAAAATAATTTAATTTGAGCAAGTTATGAATTTAGCAAATTTAAATGATTTAAACAAGGTTTAAATTATTTAAGCAATTTTAATTATTCAAATCATGAAACAAAATTTATATTTGAAAAGGTGGTTTGAAATAGCATGGAAAACATATTTTATTTATGTTATTTGGAGTAAGTATGAATTAGTTATGCATTTAACCAATTTGAAAAGGATTTGTTTGAATTTGAAATTTGAATGCATTTGAATTATTCAAAACAGAATACAAATGTTATAAACAGATAGAGAATTAAATTTGGTTCAACAAACATATTTTATTTATATTATTTAGATTTAGGAATTAAAAGTTAATAGCAAATTAGTGGCAGGGACTAAACTGTAAAAGAATTGGACTTAAACTGAAAAAAGAAAAGCTGAAAACAGTTTTACACCGTGCAGTGACCTAGCCTGGGTCACTGCCAGTGGGCCCTGGGGCCAACGTGGCAGCAGAGCGTGCGCAGCACCTGACAGGGGGGGCCACCCTGTCAGCAGTCCTTGCAAAAAGGTGGGTTTATTCGCGAGCGCCAGGGATCGAAACCTGGGCTCGAGCGCGTGCGCAATGCACTGCTACCACTGCGCTGTGCGATTCGATCTTGTTAGTATAGGAGACGCGAATAGGTTAAGGTGCAGTTAGTGCTCGCTATCTGAAACTGACGAAAAACGCGCCTTTTCCTGAACCTGACGGAAAACGCTCGCCGGCGGCGAGCTGCTGCGCGCTGCAGTTGCCGTGCTGCTCGTGTGCGTGCACAGATGCATGTGCTAGGGTGTGCGCGTGCTGGTGAGATAGAAGGGAGAGGGGTGAAGGGGATCGACTGCTCACTGTCGATGAAGGCGAGGCAGTGGCGTGGGGCAGAACGGCGGCGTCGACGTCGAGGACGGCGGCGTGGCTACAGGCCTGCTCCGGGCTCGCAGAGGTGTCGTGGTCATAGAGGGAAGTACGGGGGTTCAGTGCCCGTAGTCAGCCAGGGAGGAGGAGCACTGCAACGGCGGTGATCACCATGGTTCAGACACGGCGGCGCTCAGAGATTTAGAGGTAGAGAGGGAAATCGCCGGTGAGAGAGGGAAGTGGCGGCGGTGATCGAGGGGGGAGGTAGGTAGGTGGCTAGGGTAGCTAGGGAACCCTAGGGGGTAGGTTAAATAGAGCTAGGGGGCGCGCGGTGGCCGTTGCTCTGCTACTGCGGTCGACGTGGCTCCGGTGGATTTCTGCCGTACAGGAAAGAGAAGGGTGAACAGGTACCGGGCCGAGGGAGAGAAGAAAGGTGGGCTGGGCCTGCGTGGGGCGTAGCCCACTGCCCCTCGCTGGCGCGTTTCTTTTTATTAATTTGTTCTGTTTCTTTTTTTTTGCAGAAATAGAATTAGGAAGAAATAGATAGGTTTTGAGTTAGGAAAAAATTAGGAGAAATTTGTGTGAGTTGATTAGGTCAACAGCAACCACTTGCCAAGTTTTGATTTCCAAAAAGTTCAAAAACTTGCTGTTTGTAGATTGGTTCAAATTTGAATGAATTTTGGATTAAGTGACTTATTGAAACAAGAATTTAAATAGGTTGAACCTTAAGGTTTAAAAGGTAACAAATGATTATAATTGTTTTGGTAATTTTCATAATTTCAAATTGGGTGCTGTTTGTAATATGTGATTTGAATTTTGAATGACATTTGAATTAAGTGAATTATTGAAAACAACATTTAAATGGTTTGAACCTTATAGTTTAATGGAAACAAATTGGATGTTTTATTTGGAAAAAAATTGTAACAGAGCAAGTATGAAATAAAGGTTTGAATAAAGTTTGAATTTCAATTATGAAACAAAGGAAAACAGATGCAAACAAAAGGAAAACAAATGCAATGATTAAGATGCCATGATGCAAAACAATAATTAAACAAGAATCAAACATTCTAGGGGTGTTTTCATACTTGGGATGTTACAAAACGCCCCCCTTGAAGGAATCGCGCCCCGAGATTCCTTACTGAGAAGAGAAAAGGTCCGGATACTTCTTGCAAAGATCCTCTTCGGTCTCCCACGTTGCCTCTTTATCGGAATGATGCGACCATTGCACTTTCAAGAACTTGGTGCTCTTGTTGCGAGTCTTACGCTCGGTCTCATCGAGAATACGAACAGGGTGCTCCTCATAAGAGAGATCATCTTGCAGTTCAATGGAATCATGATCAACTGCACGATCTGGGTCTTTGAAACACCTCTTGAGCTGTGACACGTGAAACACATCGTGCACCTTGGATAGTTTTTCTGGAAGTTCAAGACGATAGGCATTTTCCGCACGCCTTGAGAGAATGTTGAAAGGACCAATGTATCTTGGTGCAAGCTTTCCTTTCACACCGAAACAATGAGTGCCTCTGAGGGGAGTTACACGGAGATATGCCTTGTCACCAGGTGCATAGATCATATCCCTGTGCTTGCTGTCATAGTAGCTTTTCTGACGAGACTGAGCAATCTTGAGATTGTCACGAATGATTCGAACTTTCTCCTCGGCTTCCTTAACAATGTCAGGGCCTAAGAGTGAACGTTCACCAGCTCCAGACCAATTGATTAGACTCCTGCATCTGCGGCCATAGAGAGCTTCAAATGGTGCCATGCCTAGGCTTGCCTGGAAGCTGTTGTTGTAGGAGAATTCAGCATATGGAAGGCAATCCTCCCATTTCATGCCAAAGGAGAGACCACATGCTCTGAGCATATCCTCGAGAATCTGATTGACTCTTTCGACTTGCCCTTGAGACTGAGGGTGGTAAGCTGTGCTGAAACGAAGTTTGGTGCCCAATGCTTCTTGAAAGCTTTTCCAGAAATGAGAAGTGAATATGCTTCCACGGTCTGAGCTTATTTCCAATGGAACACCATGAAGAGGAACAATCTTTGCTGTGTAGAGTTCTGCTAACTGGCTAGCTGAGATTGTTTCTTTGACAGCAAAGAAGTGAGCTACTTTAGTGGGACGATCAATAACAACGAAGATTGCATCGTTGCCCTTCTTGGACTTTGGAAAACCAGTGACGAAGTACATTTCAATCATGTCCCACTTCCACTCAGGAATTTTCAGAGGTTGCAGAAGACCGGCTGTTTTCTGATGAACTGCCTTAACACGTTGACAAACATCGCATTCAGAAACGTATTGAGCAATTTCACGTTTCATGCCAGGCCACCAATACAGGGTCTTGAGATCCTGGTACATCTTTGTACTTCCAGGGTGGATGGAGAGAGGAGTTTCATGAGCCTCCTTGAGAATAACATCTTTGAGACTTTGAACTTGAGGAACTGCAATGCGTCCTTCGAAGAACACAGTTCCCTTGTCGACAATTGAGAAGGACTTAAATTTCTCCTTGCCTTCTTTGATGTGTTCTACCATCTTCTTGATTTCAGCATCACGAAGTTGTTCAGAACGAATCTTGTCCTCGAGAGTTGGACTGGCTGTCAAGTTTGCAAGATAACCTTGAGGAACAAGACCAAGGTTAAGCTTCTGGAATTCTTCATGAAGTGGAGGTTGGCTTTCCATTATCATGAGATTATTGCAATACGACTTGCGACTGAGAGCATCGGCCATAACATTAGCCTTGCCTAGAGTGTAAGAAATGGTGAGATCAAAGTCTTTAATCTTTTCAATCCATCTCCTTTGCCTGAGGTTTAGATCTGGTTGAGTGAAGATGTATTTCAGACTCTTATGATCGGAAAAGATTTCAGTGCGATTACCCAACAAGTATTGCCTCCATTTCTTGAGGGCAAACACAACTGCTGCAAGTTCTAGGTCATGAGTGGGATAATTTTGCTCATGTGCATCCAACTGACGTGAAGCATAAGCCACAACTTGACGTTCTTGCATAAGAACTGCACCTAGACCTTGGAGAGATGCATCGCAGAATATCTGGAAAGGTTTGGTAGTATCTGGGCCAACCAGAACTGGTGTAGAAGTGAGTTTAGTCTTCAGGAGATTGAAACTTTCATCACATTGTGGAGACCAAACGAACTTCTTGTCCTTCTTTGTGAGGTCCGTGAGAGTTTTGGCAATCTTGGAGAAGTTTTGGACGAAACGACGGCAATAGCTAGCCAAGCCAAGAAAACTTCTTACTTGCTTTACCGTCTTAGGAGGTTTCCAATCAACAATTGCCTTAACCTTTTCTGGGTCAATGGCTATGCCCTTGGAAGAGATGATATGACCAAGATAAGCAACTTCTGGAATCCAGAACTCACATTTGGAGAACTTGGCATACAAACGATGCTCGCGAAGTTTCATGAGAGTGAGACGAAGATGTTCTTCATGCTCTTCCTTGGATTTAGAGTAGACAAGAATGTCATCAAGATATACCACAACGAACTTGTCGAGGTATTCATGGAAGACAGAATTCATGAGTCGATAGAATGTCGCCGGTGCATTGGTGAGACCAAAGGACATGACGGTGTATTCATATAGACCGTACCGAGTGGTGAAAGCTGTTTTTGGAATATCCTCTTTCCTGATCTTTATTTGATGGTAACCCATTCTCAAGTCCAACTTGGAGAATAGTGAGGCTCCAGCAAGTTGATCAAAAAGATCATCGATACGAGGAATTGGATACTTGTTTTTGATGGTTTCCTCGTTGAGAGGACGATAGTCAACCACGAGTCTCTCTGTTTGATCCTTCTTCGCAACGAACAAAGTTGGGCAACCCCAAGCGGAGGAACTAGGTTGAATGTAACCTTTTTCCATGTACATATCGATTTGCTCCTTTAACAGTTTCAGTTCAGGAGGAGCTATCTTGTATGGATGCTTAGAGATTGGAGCAGTACCTGGTTCAAGCTCGATCACGAACTCAACTGCTCTGTCCGGAGGCATCCCTGGCAACTCTTCTGGAAAGACGTCAGGAAATTCACAAACCACCGGAACATTTTCGAGCAGAGGTAGAGGTTTAGCATCGAGGGTGCATAGCTGAGCAGAACTTGATTCATGTGGAGAATAGACTATCTGGCCAGAAGGGTGGAACAGAGTTATTGACTTTTGAGCACAGTCAATTGTAGCTTTATTGACCTTCAACCAATCCATGCCGAGAATGACATCAATGTCAGAATTTCCCAGCAGCATGAGAGAAGCAAGGAATATGTGGCCTCCAATTAGGATTTGATTATCCTTACTTATCTTGGAAGTCAACATTTGAGATCCCGGGGAGTGAATGGTGATTTGATTGCTTAGTGGAACCACACTTAAGTTGTTTGTTGCGGCAAAAGTCTTTGACACGAAAGAATGTGATGCTCCGGTATCAAACAACACTTTAGCTGGAATAAAGTTTACGGGGAATATACCGAGAACGACGTCAGCAGCTTCCTCAGCTTTGTCGGCCTTGATATGATTCACCCTCGCGGTCCTCCCGACAGGCCTGTTGTTGGAGTTGAAGGCTTTAGCCGGGGGAGCACGCACCATTGCCTGGTTGGTGTTGGGACGAGGAGGTGGTGGAGGTAGCTGCCTCTGAGTGCACTTGTCAGCGTAGTGCCCCGTCTGCTTGCACTTGAAGCAAGTGACGACACGAGGAGGATCTGGCCTTGGCTGCCCCATTGCAAACCTCTGACCATGCATCTGAGATGGGTTGGGTGGGCGGGGAGCAAAGCCTGGAGAAGCTTGGGCATATGGAGCCCTAGTGACAGCACCATTTGGCACCCAGATGCGGCGCTTCTGCGGAGGGGTGGTCATGTTGGAGGAGGAACCACCCTCACGCGAGTGCTTGCGAGACTCCTCGAACGCCTTGCGCCCATTTTCCTCATTGAGCGTGGTGTTAACGAGCTCCTCGAAGTCTTTGGTCTTGATGTTGGTGAGGGCGTACTTGAGTCCCGGGTTAAAACCTCTGCGGAACCTTGCCATCTTCTTAGCCTCAGTGGACACCTCATCACCAGCGTATCGAGCGAGGCGATTGAACTCACTCTGATAAGCGATAACGTCCAGCTTGCCTTGCTTGAGAGAGCAAAACTCTTCACGCATCCTTTCCATGAGACCATCTGGAATGTGGTGCTTCAGGAAGGCTTCCTTGAAACATCCCCAGGTGATTGGGTATCCCGCTCTCATGGTCTGGTAGTTCTCCCACCAAGTAGCTGCCTGGCCCTTCAGCAGATAGGAGGCATACTTGACCTTGTCTTCCTCAGCAACGTGAGCAATGTCCAGAGCCTTGGCCATCTCACGGATCCAGTCATCAGCATCTAGAGGCTCGCGTGTTGCCACGAAAGCTCTCGGTCCCAGACTCAGAAACTCCTTGATACTGACTCGTGGAGAGGTCTGGTTGTTGTGCTGATTAGCCTGGAACTGGGCCATCTGCGTCACGACCTGAGTCATCTGAGTCAACAGCTCCGTGATCGGCGGTGGCTCAGGCGGGGTGTTCCTTGTTGGCGGCATCCTGAATGGAAATGCATTTTAGCACAACAATAGAAAAGGATAGACTTGGTAACCGAAAGAGAGATTATTCCGACGCATGAATAGATAACCAACAGGTACATCATCACATGTTCAAATACATCAGAATATCCAACAGACCACAAATTGTTCGAATGCCAAAGGATAACTAAACATAGCTAAGAACGGATACATCGGTACTCCCATGCTCATCACGCAGGACGGCGGTGAGTAGTACGGCGAGAGGTACGGTGAGGAGGTGGTCCACGAAAGTACGTAGAACGACGATCCACGTAGATCTGACGTGGTCTGAGCCCGACTCTCGGTGTGATGAAGTACATAGCATCGGCTCCCTGTGCTCCAAAGCGGGGAATCCCAGTGTATCCAGCACCAAGGTTGAGGAGTGGACCTCTGATCGGCTCGTAACCTCCAGCATCTGGCAGAGGACGACCCACTGGCATGTCGAAACGTGCAAAGCGCTCGTCTCCAACAAATTCTGTGGTGTACGTCGCCAGACGAGTCAAAGCGAGGTAGAGCTGCTCTCTGACTGAAGCCAACTCCTGAGAAAGTGTGCGGGCAACTGCGTCACTGTGCCTCACGAACTGAGCGGTGGTGTGCAGCCTGGAGCTATCATGCTCATAAACATCCAAGTTGTCGTAGAGAGTGAAGTGAGCTCCCTCCGAAGTGATGTAACCACGGGGGATGTGGCGATAGATGGAATCGTCAAACCCCCAGTAGTCAGCACGAAGGACGGTGAGACTCACGTAAGCTGCCTGCTGCACGGCCATATCCACTGTGGAACCTACTGCCTCGTAGCGGTGGACGACGCTCATGCCATCATCTGACAGAATGTAGACGATAGCCTGGTAGTAGGTCTGGTCAAACTCTCGCTGCTGCTCGTAGACCTGGTACTCTGGTGCCCAACGGAACCCCAGATAAGTGACCATGTCTCTCAGCATCTCCGGATAACCGGCGGTGCTCTCACAACGAGTCATCCGAACCACCTGCGGGTAGAACCTGAGATCCATCGGCAGATGATCGGGGAAGTTTTGATTAGACGCCGGTAGAGAACTGAAGTGGAAAAGCAACAACAAGGTTTCAACGGACGAAAAGGATGTTGAGAAGAACAGGATATCGAAGCAACAACGGGAAACACGAGACCAAAACTCCTGAGGTACTACGGAAAACCCATCCGGGCTTCTAAAGGATCAATATCTACTGCTTAAGGAATAGAGGATTTGCTTCCGGGGCTTACACGCCTCCGTTCTCAATCATGAGTAGGAAACATGATAAATCATGTCACAACCACCTCCATTCCTACGGTCTAGTAGATATAACTATCCCATAGAAACCAGGATTCGTGAAAACCTAACTTGAAAGTTTAGATGAGAAGGGAAAACAACGTTGCACTTCCTTACAAGAAAAGGGAGGGTGGGTGGGGAAAGAAATAAAATGGCAGAATTCCTACTCTCACGTTTCATTTTTCCTATATAGCTACAAAAATAGTTTCTAGACTCAACTGCGACCAGTAAAAGGGATCCTACAGGCAGACAGGCTCTGATACCATTTGTCGCACCCGGACTTCTAGAGGATACTCGCAGTTCCGTTGAACAGTAGTTGATTGGATTACGGGGCTTACCGGCACCCGCCTCTCTTACGAGTAGGCCAACACACGTATGTGTGACAACCAACCCCTATCTGTTCATCGTCTACGTAAACCATCCCATAGAAATCAGGATACTACCATTGACGTACTTCATACCATACACACATGGTACGTCAACGGAGTTAAACGAAATGATAACACAACATATCTCTAAGACACAAATAAATAGAAATAAGTTGCAAATAGCTCTCACTAGAGCAGAGATAGCAAATAAAATCATCCAGAGGACACATGTCCCAACATAACATCATTACATCTCAGCGGAAGCATTCAAAAGGTCTGAGTACAGACAAGATCCAAATAGGCGTAAGAAGCCGGAAACGAAAAGACGGAGCCCATCCACGATGTCTCGGATCCTTCCCAGGTCCGCTATCTACTCGTCAGCAGCCTCGTCAAACTCCACGTACTAGCCGTCACGGGGATCCTCGTAAGCGTAGTCTGCGGAAACCACAACCCCAAAGCGGTCAGTACAACAACGTACTGGCAAGCAAGACTCACAGTTCGCCAAAGTGTAACCCGTCAACACCAAGCACAGATGCTTTGGGTTCAACGGAAGAAAGGGTGATACAAAAGATGCTGCAGCGGGCTGCTCTAACCAACTACAGAGTTGCTATAACTGTCGGCTATCAGAAAAGGGATAAGATAGCGTATCGTAACCAACTAACAACTAACTCCAAACAAACCCATCCTGGATCTCGCCCCTTATCCAAAGAAGCAATCCGAGGATAAACTCGCACAGTTGGATTAATGATGGTTCAAGTTATTGTGTCAATAAGACTATTACTAGCCAAGTTATCATTAGTTAGGTGTAAGTTGTTCTGAGTACTTGTTAGACAGTACTTTCACCAAGTAATCCATAACCACGGAAAACACGGCTTCTCGAAAAGATTTATCCCTGCAGGGGTGCACCAATTTGGCCGTACACGTAAGAATAACCCGCCAGATGGGAAGGCCTTTCCCACCAAGCGGGGCACTCAGCACAACTCAACTCTTCTTCGCATCAAGCCCAAAGAACCCCGTGCAGTTGAGCGCACGGCTAATCAAGCCCCACGAAGAAAAGGGGACCCTCCTAGCACTCTAAGAACGTGTCTCCCTAAATGCCGACTACCAAAGTTTCCACCCTGGCCTCGGGTTCGTACCTGCATATGCGTGCGGCAAATGGAAAACCCGAACTAAATGAGGCGATTTGGACGAGATGCGAATCGAATCAAATTGAGGGGGGCGCCCATACACGCTTCCCACATGCGGTTAGTGCGCTCATCATGGATCAGTAGACAAGACCCTGTTCCTAATTAGGGTCGACACTAGCAGGCCTCAAAACCACGCCGGGCCTCCTGCCGGTGCCTTATCAGCAAGTTATTATTACCTCAAAATTAACAGGTTGTTGTTTAACATCGAGCCCCAGAACATAATAGAAATATAGCAACAAAAAGTAACGGTAACAGACTCGAGCAAAAACAACCCTAAGCATGCTAGTAAGACACGGGCAACAAACAATGGGGTGATAGGTGTGGAGGTGAGGCTATATCAGGGTTACAGGTAACATGTGGTAGGTTCGTAACAGAAGCAACGATACATATGGCTAGCAGAAATAGACAACGGAAAGTATCGGTAACCAAGGTTGAAAGGAACACAATGGTTCATGTGAGTGAATACTTGCCTGCAAACTCAGCAGCCTGGTACTGAGCTAGATCCTCAGAAGGGGTGTCGTAAAGCTCGTCTGTCTCAACGTCGTCGTCTATTCGAGAAGAAGCAAACAACGCAAGGAGACAAACAATCAATAACATGGCATAGTGCACAATCATGGGATGATGCATGTCAAGTTAATGGATGCATCAACATAAACTAGTTGACATGGTAACACAATTTAAATGGACCCATATGCAATTTGAGTTGCATATGAAAAGCCCATGAATTTTGGTTGAAACAATTGTTTTACAACTAACCAACAGGTGAAAGTGGTTTAGTATGATGCATGGATGAGGAAAACAGCAAAATAACAACATTAGAATCAAGTAGTAATAAGGTTTACCAAGTTGGGAAATTTGTTTATTATGTTTTGGAATTTTGGTTACTTAAAGGTGTCACACAAGCATTTGTTGTTTTCATCAAGTTTAATTGTTCAAAACAGATAACAAAGTTCATATTTGAAAAGAACATAAAATTTTAGGTAGATTACATGTTTCAATTATGGAAAAAGGAATTACAATGTTTAATTAGGAATTAAACAAGTTTAAACAAGTTTTAAATGAATTAAATTCAAGTATGAATTTATTTGAATTTTTATTTGTTCAAAACATTAAACCAATTTCATATTTGAAAAGTTTATACTTTTCTGGTTTGAAAACATATTTTATATGTTCAAAAATAATTTAATTTGAGCAAGTTATGAATTTAGCAAATTTAAATGATTTAAACAAGGTTTAAATTATTTAAGCAATTTTAATTATTCAAATCATGAAACAAAATTTATATTTGAAAAGGTGGTTTGAAATAGCATGGAAAACATATTTTATTTATGTTATTTGGAGTAAGTATGAATTAGTTATGCATTTAACCAATTTGAAAAGGATTTGTTTGAATTTGAAATTTGAATGCATTTGAATTATTCAAAACAGAATACAAATGTTATAAACAGATAGAGATTTAAATTTGGTTCAACAAACATATTTTATTTATATTATTTGGATTTAGGAATTAAAAGTTAATAGCAAATTAGTGGCAGGGACTAAACTGTAAAAGAATTGGACTTAAACTGAAAAAAGAAAAGCTGAAAACAGTTTTACACCGTGCAGTGACCTAGCCTGGGTCACTGCCAGTGGGCCCTGGGGCCAACGTGGCAGCAGAGCGTGCGCAGTAGCTGACAGGGGGGGCCACCCTGTCAGCAGTCCTTGCAAAAAGGTGGGTTTATTCGCGAGCGCCAGGGATCGAACCCTGGGCTCGAGCGCGCGCGCAATGCACTGCTACCACTGCGCTGTGCGATTCGATCTTGTTAGTATAGGAGACGCGAATAGGTTAAGGTGCAGTTAGTGCTCGCTATCTGAAACTGACGAAAAACGCGCCTTTTCCTGAACCTGACGGAAAACGCTCGCCGGCGGCGAGCTGCTGCGCGCTGCAGTTGCCGTGCTGCTCGTGTGCGTGCACGGATGCGTGTGCTAGGGTGTGCGCGTGCTGGTGAGATAGAAGGGAGAGGGGTGAAGGGGATCGACTGCTCACTGTCGATGAAGGCGAGGCAGTGGCGTGGGGCAGAACGGCGGCGTCGACGTCGAGGACGGCGGCGTGGCTACAGGCCTGCTCCGGGCTCGCAGAGGTGTCGTGGTCGTAGAGGGAAGTACGGGGGTTCAGTTCCCGTAGTCAGCCAGGGAGGAGGAGCACTGCAACGGCGGTGATCACCATGGTTCAGACACGGCGGCGCTCGGAGATTCAGAGGCAGAGAGGGAATTTGCCGGTGGGAGAGGGAAGTGGCGGCGGTGATCGAGGGGGGAGGTAGGTAGGTGGCCAGGGTATCTGGGGAACCCTAGGGGGTAGGTTAAATAGAGCTAGGGGGCGCGCGGTGGCCGTTGCTCTGCTACTGCCGTCGACGTGGCTCCGGTGGATTTCTGCCGTACAGGAAAGAGAAGGGCGAACAGGTACCAGGCCGAGGGAGAGAAGAAAGGTGGGCTGGGCCTGCGTGGGGCGCAGCCCACTGCCCCTCGCTGGCGCGTTTATTTTTATTAATTTGTTCTGTTTCTTTTTTTTTTGCAGAAATAGAATTAGGAAGAAATAGATAGGTTTTGAGTTAGGAAAAAATTAGGAGAAATTTGTGTGAGTTGATTAGGTCAACAGCAACCACTTTCCAAGTTTTGATTTCCAAAAAGTTCAAAAACTTGCTGTTTGTAGATTGGTTCAAATTTGAATGAATTTTGGATTAAGTGACTTATTGAAACAAGAATTTAAATAGGTTGAACCTTAAGGTTTAAAAGGTAACAAATGATTATAATTGTTTTGGTAATTTTCATAAGTTCAAACTGGGTGCTGTTTGTAATATGTGATTTGAATTTTGAATGACATTTGAATTAAGTGAATTATTGAAAACAACATTTAAATGGTTTGAACCTTATAGTTTAATGGAAACAAATTGGATGTTTTATTTGAACTTTTTATTTGGAAAAAATTGTAACAGAGCAAGTATGAAATAAAGGTTTGAATAAAGTTTGAATTTCAATTATGAAAACAAAGGAAAACAAATGCAAACAAAAGGAAAACAAATGCAATGATTAAGATGCCATGATGCAAAACAATAATTAAACAAGAATCAAACATTCTAGGGGTGTTTTCATACTTGGGATGTTACACAGGACGGAACACCCCGGCAATACAGGCCTCGCCCTATATGTGTGCGTCATCAACATCATCAGTATCAACCATGGGAGCGACCCATTCATGCGTATGAGCCAAATGGAACACCCGAACTAAGTGTGGCTCTTCGGACAAACTGCGGGTCAGGTCAAAGTCGAGGGGGTTCCATACGACCACCCGGATGCGGTGAGCACGCTCATCATGGATCTGAGGACAAGACCCTTTTCCTAATTAGGGTCGACACTAGCAGGCTTCAAAACCCTAACCCGGGCCTCCTGCCGGTGCCTTATCATCAAATTATTATTACCTCAAACATTAACATGATATTGATTATAACAAGCCCATCTATCAAACTAAACAGGTGATAAGATAAATGACAACAAGACTCGAGCACAAACAAACCTAAGCATGATACTACGACACAGGCTAACAAACAACAAGGTTGTAGGTGTGGGGGTGAGGCTATATTCATGGCTGCAGGATGACATGTGATAGGATCGGAACACAAGCAACGAATCATAAGGCTAGCAGATTAGACAACGGAAAGTATCGGTATCAAGTGTGGAACGGACACAGTGGTTCATGTGAGTGAATACTTGCCTGCAAACTCAGTAGCCTGGTACTGAGCTAACTCCTCTGAAGTGGTATCGTAAACCTCGTATGTCTCAACGTCGTCGTCTATTCGAGAAGAAGCAAACAAACAACGAAGAGAGACGGACAATCAATAACATGGCATAATGCACAAACATGGGATGATGCATGACATTTTAATGCAAGTAAGATATCATGGACATGATCATCAAGTTAAATGAGTGTCCCAAATAAGTTTGCATTATTTGGAAACCTCTCATATTTATCTTAGTGGCCTATTATTAATTTTAATAAGACCAATACATCAATAGTATTCCCACATGCATGAAATGATGCTTTTCTGTTATTAATTGAAGTTCTTTCCATTTTGGTATAGTTTCCATAATTTTTGGGTGAAGAAAATAATAAATAAGAATTAATTCTTATTGTTTTCATTTCTGCCATTTTTGGTAAACAATTTAAACAGAGGTACCTTAGGGGACAAATTGTATTTAAAAGGTTCAAAACATGTAGCAAATGTTTCACTGAACATTTTGAGCTATTAAACATAATTTTTGGATCATTATTGAATTTATTATGCATTCTTCCATAAGCATTTTTATTTTTCCCCTTTTAGTAAACAAAAGGAAACATCTTCAAATTTAATTCAATTGTGACCAACCAAAATACCACTGTGTAGAGTTTGTTAAGACAAATTTTTAGAGCTCAAGTTTGCTCAATTTGGGTGAACAGAACTCAAATTATGAATTTTGCAAGATTTCCGTTTTTATTCCATTTTCTGTATTTAACTATTTAGTGCACAAATTATTACAGAAACATGTCGACATTTTTACATATTTCGAAAGTGCTCACAGTTATGAATCTGCATAAATTTGAATCATTCAAATTGGAGCATTTTTCATTTAGTTATTGATTTTACAAGTTATGTTTTGAATCTGTTTTCTGAAATCCCAGAACAAAAGAAAAAGGCCCAAACGTTTTATACTGGGGCCAGGCCATACCCGCATTTTTTTTATCACTGACAGATGGGGCCCAGCGACACGTGGCCTCCTGGGTCAATGACAGGTGGGACCGGAGTGAGGGATTAAATCACAAAAACGGTTGGGCATATTTCCTCTGCGGGGGATCAAACTCGGGTCTCTACAGGGGAACCAGAGGCGGTAGCCACTGGGCTAGTGCGTGCTTGTGATAGCTATGGGCTTCAGCCCCTTTTGAGGTGTGTGTGCGGCGCATTTTCTGAACTGAAGAAGTTCAGTTACTGAACTTCCTCGACGGACAGACGGCAACACGCCGCTCGATGGCGGACGGACAAGAAGCAGAACTCGCGATGGCCTAGGCAAGCGAAGGATCGAGGAAAGGGTCCGGATGCTCACCGTGGAGGGGCTGAAGGAGTTGTACACGCTCGGGGAAGGCAGGGGCGGCCGGAGGTGGTCGGAGGCGCGCGGAAACGTCGAGGAAGCAGTGCAAATGGCACAAGACAGAGGAGGAAGACGACCTCGCCGGCGGTGTTCCAAGAAGCTTCGGCTCCCGATTCTTCCACGAGAACGTCGAGGATCACGCACTGGTTCCACTCCCACGGTCAGTTCACCTCGAAGGAGATCATGATGGCGACGATGAGGTCCTCCCGTGCTCTCTCTGGCTACCAAAAGTTCAGAGAAAAAAAGAACAGAGAGTGGAAAGGGGAGGTGGCGGCGGAAGGAGGGGAAGAGGAGAGGAAGGCTAGGGTTAGGGTTTGGGAAGGGAGGAAGGGATTTAAAAGGGAAAGGAGGGGGAAGGTGGAGGAGGGGATCGATGGTGCTGTGTGCTCTGCTTTATGTCGACATCGGTACGGAGGTGGAAGAAAGGTGAAAGTGGGCTGGTTCGCTGGGGTTGTAGGTAGGCCTTTGGGCCTGCCTCCCCCAGCAGCTGCTTTTTCTTTTATTCTCTTTTTTTTTGTAGAAAGGAAAGAGAAGGAAAAAGAAGGGGTTTTGGGACCCTAAAATTATGGTGATAATTTTTTATAAGTTCCTTATTGAAAATGCCCAGTTGCACCAACTTTTGTTTTTCAAAATTTTAAATATTTGTTGCTGTTTGAAATTTAAATGAATTTGCTTGAATTTTGCAATAAATGAAATATTGGAAAAAAAATCAACCAAATTAATTACTTGTGAGAAGAAGTTTATGGAAAACAGTTGCATGGTATAAGTTTGTGAGTTTGTTTTGAAGACATTGGAACATACCAAGTATGAACCAAAATGATTTGAATTTGAATTGAATTTCAAATGGTAACACATACCACATGCAATGCTTATGATGCATGATACAAATTAAATTTAACAAGAAGCAAAGCAATTGGGGATTGTTTTCATACTTGGGATGTTACAGGTGTCGATGTGATATCACCGAGAGGGCCCAGAGTATATCTCTCCGTCATTTGGATGGACAAATCTCACTCTTGATCCATGATCCTCAACTAATACTCTCCGAATATCTAACGACACCTTTATAGTCACTCTGATATGGTGTGACGTTTGATGACATCAAAGCACCCTTCCGATATCAGTGATTGACATGATCTCATGGTCTAAGGAATAAGTTACTTTGTACGCAAGATATAACAATATAAACTAAATGACTTGATCGTATTCTTATCTTGATATTGGGACTATGTTCATCACATCATTCTTCTCCCATTATAACCAGAAATAACTGTCACAACATTATTTTCCTTATTAATAAAACCCTCATGTTTTCACACCTACTAAAGCTATCATACCAAGTCACTAGCAAGTTATGTGATGATAGAGTTAGTTGTATTAATTCATCATTTTCAATTAAAATCTTTGTCATTAGCTCTACACCTTTAAACGTAAAATTAAAACGTGTCTGTTATCTTTTCAAGAGTTTTTTTGTATGTGTTATTGCCTTATTGCCTAACCATGTGATAACACTTCTACCTAAACCTGATAGAAATTATTTGTTAAATAAAGTGAAACACATATAAGTTTAAAAAAAGTGAATGACAACATCACCACAAGTAATGAAACATCTCTAAGTCACCTAAAACCTGTGTGATTAAGTTATTGTATAAAACGTAGCTTACACTTGTAAGCTGGGGTATTTCCAAGGTAATTCGCGATGCATCTCATTAATATGCATGTATCATCTTGCCAGTGTTTTCTGTAGTTCTTACCGGGACTACTTTGCTATCTTTCAGATCTCGGGATTTCTCTACGCGACCTTCGAACCCGAAGACATGGATTATTATTGTTATTTCAATCTCAGGCAAGTTCATCACTTGCTCATATCCTTTGCAGTATTTCATAAAGAACTATTTGCAAAAACCCTATCGTATTACCACCCATTCTCAAAAGAATGCATGATCCTATTTTTATAATAACATGACTAATTGAATTACTACCCGAGTGGTAGAGTTCTATTTGGTGGGCGGATGGGACCATGGTAAGATGAATAGGTCAAAGGAAAGTTCAATCTGCATGGGAAAGTATTACCTAGGAATTAATCACAAATACCGTCAGAACTCGGTGCACCGTAAATACCACGTTGACCATGGGTCTTGTATGGGGCGAGTAAATCAGCTGTGATCTTCTCTCGTTCGCATGTCAACGGGCTGCCAGAGACGTACGCTGTCGATCTTGCGGGACTACATGCACATGGGTGGCAGACCTTACGTCCCACAGACTTTGGGGTCTATAAGTGTCTGCCAGGGGCGCTGAGATCACCATCATGAGGGGTGGAATCAGGGGTTCAACCTGCTGGTGGAAACGGGTGGGCATGCGTTGTGCGGAAAAGCATGGTTTGGCTTGGATCAACAACCAGGCCCCACACCTAAGTGGGCGTGGACAGGATCTCGAGCCTGGTTGTGCAACATGGTCTTGATCGCCCATGGGTAAAGTAACGCACCTCCGCAGAGTGTAAAAGGATGTGGCATGTTACCCGTTGTTCCGGGAAGGAACTGCGAACGCTACAGGAAAGGCAACTCCATGAAGTTCTAGTCATGTGATGGTCTGACGGGCATAGTTTTCAGAATTAAAAGCAACCTCTTGAAGAAAGATTTACAAAACCTTGCATTAGCTTATGATTCTTTCCAGTCTAAAGCTGTAGTTAGTGCATCAAAATACCCACTATATATCATGAACTTGCTGAGTAACGCTCGTTACTCATTCGTTCCCGTTTGACCCCCTGCTTAGAGTTGGAGCCTTATGGAGGTCGTCATCGTGAAGCCATCGCTACCTCATGAAGCTAGGTGGACTCATCTCTTACTTAGTCAGTAAAGCATCATCATCAACAACGCTGGTCGAGGAGATGCTATCAAGATGTAGGTGGAGAACATTCTCGGACTTAGCTGTTACAAGCCATTTATTAGGGATGACATCAGCCGTAGTGGATTAGCTCTGAGTAGAATTCTTCTTCAGCTTGGAGCTTCGAATTGCTTATTTTGATGTTTCCTTTGCATGAGATCTTCCTTGATTCATCAAAGAGATTCTCGAGATTTTGTAATGAAGTTTGTATCCTATAGCTTTGCTTGGACCTGCTATGTTTTTGTTGTACCACTCTGAGTGATGTAATATTCACGGATAAGTCCTTCTGTGAGAATTATGTCATCGACTTGCACATTACACATGAAGTGGTGTGTTGGGTCACCAAGGATATAGGGAATCGTCTACGGTCCAAACGCTAGGCATAGTCGTGGGACTCTTCATCAGGCATTACCGACATCATCATCGACACTAGTTCTGCACTTCGTGTCGGTAACGATTTAGATCTAACTTGTCCCATGCCATGATAATAGATCTTGTGTGCTACTAAGGTCGGAAATTTTAAAATTCTGCTACGTACACCAATAGTGGTATCGGGGCAGTCTGTGCGTAGGTTCAAGTACTATCTAGAGCACAGTTGTGTGCGGGTATTGCATAAGTTTGTGCAAGTATATTCGAAAGTTTTCTAATATTCATATTGTTTATGATTGCTTCCCAATAAGTTGTGTTGTTTTGTTTTCAACGACATAGTGATATTTTTACAAACTTCTGCCAATCCAAGGACGTTCGAGTTGCCCCTGGCAGATCTCGTCTAGTCCAAAGAAGTGATTCAGTAGATTTAGGTCTTGCTATAGTTGGATTCGTGGATGACATAATGGACATGACATGTGGATTGGATCCACATGGGGTGTCATGGTTATGAATAAGTTTAGATTGAGACTCAAGAGCTTTTTATAATTTTCGTGTTTCAATCACCACACAATGTCAATCTAGCATCATGGACAATCATGCTTGATTTTGTTCGTAGGTAACAACGGTTTACTCTGTAGAACCTACAACCACGTAAAAATTGCAAACATAAGCATTTGATCCGTCTAACTTCGTTTTGAAGAGGATGTGGCGTGATGTGGTATAGTCCATTAAAGAGTTGTATGAGATGTTATCCACTTTATTTATTTTGACCTACGAGTCCATTGAAAGCATGATGGTTGGAAATCGTTTGATTTCTATCTTTGGCTTGCGTGTACAATGATTTGTTTGAGTATCTTAGAGATAGGATAAGGACATGGAGATGACGATCAAATATCGTACACCACAACAACGATCCATGGAGCGAAGAAGGAGCTCTGAGCCCAATACATGAAGAAGAAAATATTGCACCACTAGTTAACTGCTTGTGATGTTTAATCCTTTTATGCAACCTTTTGATTGTGCAGTAGTTGTGATTATTAGGGCGCTTCCTCGCTTCAAAAATATCAATGTGTTCGTGCTCTTCCAAACTGTGCACTATCGAACTGGTTCAGCTTCGTGTCCAACACCTCGAAACAGGGATCTACATTTTCTTAGAACCTTGTAGGCGGGTATGGATTGATCACTTGGTTACGAGGGTCAACACCATACAAGAAGATACAATAGTTGGTTTTCTTGACGTTCTGGCACGAAAATCATGAGGTCTGAGCACATACATCGAAAGATGAAAGAGAGTCACATGGGTTGTTTTTAGCCTGTTAACCTACCCTTTGGGATTATGATTGGATGCATAGACGGATACGTCCTTCTGATCATAACCCTGATGTGGATCTCGAGTAACTAAATATTTATTATGAGGAATATCAATTTCAGTGGAAGTGCACATATAAATTAAATATTTGGTTTCAACCAAGTGCAATTAATCATGATAACAACTAATGTAATTTTCATAGATTGTTACTGAATTGGCATCTATTTCCCACCTACAAAATTAGTTAGTTGATTGAGTTAGATATCTGGTTAAGAAAAACTTTAGGAACTTGTTTCGTAATTTGAGGATTGCCCTCAAAATATCAAGGTAAAGTCCTATTGCAATATTTCGATAGAATTTCTCAATGTATGTTAATGGATGAGATTGATGACATGCATGGATGTATTCCGAAGAGCATTTATTCCTATTAGGCTTGTCTCCGTAAGGATATCCCAACTAAAGCACCGTAAAGTTGTTAACGTTTAAAAGTGTGACATGCACTAGTTGACAAAAGGACTGGTGTGTATAGTATTATACACACATACATGCAATTGAGATATACATGTCTATTAATAGATAAGGAGATGAAAATTTTATTTCATATACAAACAAGATATAGATATCTAATGAACATTTTCGTACGCAGGAGAAACAAAGATTAAATTGATGAATTAATGTATGTGTACTGAGACTGGTACATATGAGGATTGGAGATATTGAATGTCCCAGTCTCCCAAGAAATTTGGCACCGTTCTTAATCTTGTTTTGTTTTCTGGTAAAGGCTTTAGGAGCTTTGTCATTATTAATGACTAAGGGAAAAGAAAGATTGTGAATGAATTTATTCATCACACTTTGGAATCTGGGAGAAAACTTATCATAAGTTAATGATAAGTGAAGGGTTCAACTTAAGGAGACAAGAGTGTCATGATTGAGACACACTAAAGTATCATAGTACAACTGGTGTCATTTTTAATTTTTAATATTTCTTCTCTAAGAGAGGAAACACTGAAATAGGGACTACTGAAAGATTACGGCATAGAAGTAGAGTCTAGTAAAACCAGCTCGAGTATAAATGTTATTGATGTTCAAAATTGCTAGTTAGTATAGTTCTTGGGTATAGTGATTTCGTCAATGGAATACCAGATCAGTTACTCTTATGTGCATTATGATACAAGGATTCCTATGACCTAAAGGGACTAGAAAATAAAATGGAATAATAGGTGATGGAGTAAGATTACTACATTCATCATATTTTCCTTAGTGATTTATTGTGAGCATTAGCACTTGTTGCCTCACTAAGGACATATGATACAATGAATCCTGCAAGTAGACATCAATAATATTAAAACGATAAAAGATAAATGATTAGTAACAATGATTTTTGTAACCAGATATATTCCTGTCCTTGTCATGGAATTGAGTTACAAAGTTTTAGCGAGCATCCAAAAAGTTGCAGAATTATTCTACAACTATTGTCAGCTAGAACACCATGAGTTTATGGAGTGACCAAGTGACATAATCCAACCTTGTTCGATAGGATGAATTAAGGATGTTAAAATGCCATTATATATTTTACTAGTCATGCTTTAGAGACTATGCTTTACATTAAAAAATAAAGCCATCTGAATTTCATTTGTGATGTAAAGTATTTATAGGAAATCTCAAAATGAATGTTTGTTTCTATGGTTATCCCAAGAATAGGGAATTATTCTCATTACCAAGGACAACGTTTTGTCAGGGGTATTCGGGAGAAATTACTTCTTCAGAAATTCAGTGGAAGGACAGTACAATTCGATGAGATTAGATCTTCATAATCATGTCAGAGTGGCGTAGCATCGAAAATAATTTTGTTGATTGCCATCATCATGAATGATACGGAAGTTCTTACGTGTGATGTAAAACCCTTCAAATGAGGAAGAGAAAAAACTCACAGGCGCTAGCCAACAGAACTTCACTATATCGGGTGCGGCTACAAACGTCGGGGATTTACAACTTGTGACTAACCAGCGGCTTACATGAGTTATATAAAGGGGTGAAACCCTATACAAGGTATAAGTTGGATCCAAGTCGGTAAGAACTCGTACCGTACCATTGGGGCTTCATCCCCCCCCCACCCCGCGCACCTCCTTCTTCGCTCCGTATGAAGTTTCCCTTATCACTATATCTTCATAAATTTGGATCACACTAAGCGATCTGCTTTCCAATGCCCCCTCCATAAACAATCTGCATCTAGATTTTCAACTTGAAAAGGTAACTCCAACCATGCCTGTCTCATTCTCACTTCGATGGTTCATAATTAGCAGTCACGTAAGTTCGTCTTTCTTTACTAGCACTTATGGGTATAAACTTCGCACAACTTGCAATCATTATAACCTAATTTTTTTCATCTGTCCTAGATCTGGTTTCTACCTGAATACCCAAGACTACTAGCACTTTTGCTCCACGAACTACGCATGTTAATTTCGACCATCTTAGTGAAGGATGCGATATAGGTTGGATAATGTTCATCCTTGAAGTTGCGGCATACCTAGAGGAGCTTTGCGTAACAGTGTGGAATCATGGGTGTCAAAAGGAAGGACACCGCAGTTTAGTAGAAAAAACAGATGTGAAGTGGGAGCCATCTGCTCCTGAATTGAAGCACAAGAATCTGGCCAAGCTAACCATCCATGTCTTTCAGTCCGACAACAACTTCACTGGTACCTGAAGCGCATCATGAAAGTTGCGGTGAGGCGCATCATGAAAGTTGCGGTAAACATTAAGGAAGAGTTTCTACATGACAGGAAGGTTAGTAGGCTCTGCCATGACGGCTCGGAATATCTCGGAGGTCAAGGAACGTCTGTCAAGATATCCACAAAGTAGTGAGGAGAAGGATCTGCTGAGAAATAAAATTATAGACGGTTTGGTGATGGTTTCTCCTGATGTGATTCACTTTCGGCCCTCCTATTATGATTCACTTCCAGCCACAAAGTTTTATATAAATCTATCAATCATTCATGGCATCGCATTGATGGAATCCTTGAACTTCAAAATTTAGTACTAGCCACTATGTGTGTTATTGTTTTTACCTTGAACAAAAGCTTGTATTGTTTCCTAATGGACTAGGTTGTGTGAAATGTATCGAGTACCCCCTTATTGGAATAAACTGTTAATTTTGCGAGTGTGCAACGTATAAAACAGGAAAACTTATGATTGTTAATCTATATAGTTCATGTTAATCTATATAGCTCCGTTTGATCCGTTTCCATCTCAGAACCAACACCCCAACTACGTATGGAACAAATTTTGTTAGTGAAGCTTCAAACTTATTGCTGGTCAGTTTTTTTAGCATATTATAAGCACCAAACTATGAATATTGGAAGAACATTATTCAAAGTGAACATTACTAGTACTCAACATAAGTACTTGTTACAATTCGCGCACACACGCAGGCATACCCCCCCCCCCCCCCCCCCCCCCCCCCCCCCCCCCCCCCCCCACACACACACACACACACACACACAAACACTTGTTACATAATCACAAAAGAAAAGAGCAGTTACAAAATAATAGATAAACAATCATAGATTTGTATTTATTTCATCTGCTTGGTCCTCACAAAATACTAAAGAATTATTCCAACAAAAAGGTGCGGAGGTACATTTTGTATGAGCTTAGCCAATGGGGCAATAATAATACAAGCTTCAGTACAGATGGGGAAAAGAGCATACATGCGGTTTTGGAGTATGCTACTAACTTCTCAAGTAGTGGGACTCCATAAAAGCACCGGACGATAAATCATGCTGATGAAACTTTAATTGATCTGTGTAGAAATTGTGACCGGAAGTGAATGACAGAAGAGGAAGCTGTCATTATTGGCTCCACTGTGATCTTCTTCCTCAATGAATCCTTCTCCTCATCTGTTCGTGGATAACTCGAAGGCCGAACCCCAATATGAGGAAACTTTTCAGCGCAGATCAAACACACCTTCCTATCGTGCAGAGAAATCTCTTTGATGTTCACTGCAGTTTTCATGACTTGCCTAACGTATGTCGTGAAGTTGTTGTCCGACTGAAAGCCATGTATGGTAAGCTTGACAAGATTTTTGTGCTTGAAATCAATGGAAGATTGTTCCCACTTCACATCAGTTTTCTCGGAGAAACTTTTTTGCGACTCCCTACAACATCTGTGATCCCATACCGTGATGCAAAGCTCCTCCAGGCATGGTGCGGCTTCAAGAAAGAACATTGTCCAAGCGATATCACATTCTTCGGGAAGATTTTCTAGATTGACGGTGTGCAGTTCAGTGAGCACAGGGGCGAGCACCCTACGGCATTCTGGTCGAACCCAAATCTGGAAAATGCAAAAGAAAGTAATAATGAGTACAAGCTGTGCATGAATTTCATCCTACAGTGATAGAAAAAACCCCACTTAAGTAACTACTGTTGCAGAGACGATTGGAGTGAGTACCTTCTCGCTTTGAAAATTCAGATACAGATCACGTACAGTCTGGACACTAGCAAGCAGCTGGCTTAGTTCGAGGGTCCAGTCTGAAATACACGGATTAGTGAGGTTTAGCTCGGAAAGCTGAGGGACAAAACCGAGGACCAAGGGATTATCATCACAGGGCCAATAAAAATAGGTCATCCGTTGGAGCTTTGGTAGACAGCCGAGGTACACTGTTTTGAATTTCCCAAAGGTGATACTAAGCTCAACGAGTGTAGCATGTTCTACCTGCAGCACCGAATATATCCCTGCGTCACACTTTTGGAAACACAACGACTCCAGTCGCTTGCAAGCAGTAAGGATGTTGGGTATGTCTGATTCGCCAAATCTCATATTCTGTAAATGCAGTCGCGTGAGACCAGCAAATGCATCAGGACAGTCACGAAGAAAATTATTGAACTGTCTAGCAAATTGCAGGAGATAGGCCTCGGTGCAATGTTTAAAATCCCTCGGCGTCAAGATTTCAAACTCAACTGCAACCAGTTTCTGGGTGGACATGGCGCGGGCCGGCAACCGATTTTCCAATGGAGACACAGCGAGAAGGACTCAGTAAGAGCGTGACCTTCAGCTTGCGGATGTTGATCTGTGGAGACCTGGTACTAAGGATCTTGTCCGTCACATCAACCACGACACCATTCATTCGAACCGAATCGCGAAGGCTGAGATCAATGACGATCTGTGAGAGCATAGTGGGCAGCTTCAACAATTGTCTCGAGAGTATGCAGGTTCTGACAGCATCAAGTGTACCCACCCTCTCCAGAATGTTGAGGAGCAAGTCATTGGGCAGTTGGCTTAGCATGTCCCCGTTGCCAGCTGCTGCTATCAGCACCTGCATTTACCCATGGGAAAAACTTATTCATCGGTGATAGATTGATAAATTTGACTTGCATCAAAGGAAAATAACAGTAGCAAAACAGAAGCAACGACTTGCATCACTGGGGCGACCCCTATTGGACTTCATGGTGAGTCGATGCACAAAACGCAAGAAAAAAATTATTCTTCAAACGATGCCCCTTCCGTGGTCGACGCGGATGAGCTTATTATAACCTCCTCCGATACTTCTCCTTTAGGACGAGGAGACGGAAACGGAGACGAAGGAGGCTTCCTAATCCTATTCAAACTGGTGCACAATTCGTAGATCGACTGATTTACTATCATTTCACAAGAAACGGCGTGCATATAAAAAGATTTTTTTTTCTAATACAAACCGAGATCGATTCCTTCCTTCTTTGAATCCCACTGCAGAAAGAAATTGGCACCTGTTTCCTGCTTCTTTGGATCCGGCTACCCAACGTCAAGGGGGGTGTCTTCGTCCGCGTGTTACCTCGGACTCGGGTGAGCGGTGAGCCTTAAATTCACCGGAAGCAGCGTTCTACGGCGGGCGAGGGGTGCTGGTAGCGACGACGACGCTGGCGTTGAACAACGGGAGGGAAGTCGCAGTCAGAGACAAGGCAAGCAAGAAGCCCGGTATCTGCTTCATCGTTCGTACTAACCAAAAGATCAAGATGATGGTTCCACGGCATCACAAAGAGCGATTGTGAGGAATCCGCCAACGAGGGCGAGGACGACGCGTTCGTTCCTAGCGTGGCGACAATGCTGCTACTGACTATGAGGAGATCACGTCCACCGTATAGCTCGAGGAGGACGCTGCCGCTATCAAGCGCGAGGTCGCCGTCCTCGTGTTAACTCCGCGGAAGCAACGTTCTACGGCGGGCAAAGGGAGCGCGAGTGCGCGACGCAACGACGACGCCGACGTTGAACAGCAGGCACCAAATTCCTGGCGGTGTGATTGGCGCCTGGCGGATGAACTCCCCCACCATCTCGGCCTCATCAAGTGCGCCCCCCGCAACTTCGAAATTGCCGGTACACCTCGCCCTCTACTCCTCTCTAGTTTCTCCGTGTTTTATGGATCGAATCGGATCAAGCATCTTCGAGTTATATCCTATAGTCAAATCTAGGGTGGTTCACGAGTGTCACTGTATCGGGAACTAGTTGCTGCTATACCATTTTCTGGTTGTTCGGTTAGCTACTTGATTTCCGGATGTTGAAATATTTTCTGATAGTTGGGTGGTAAACACATATGGTAATTATTTCGCTGAAACCTGATAATTATTCTTGAACAAGTGGTTTGATGTATAATCGGATAGTTTTGCATAGCAGAAATCTGATCATTGTGTGTAAATAATCTGATAATTGTGTCTAACTAAGTAACCTAGAAACTATTTGGTAATTGTGCGTAAACAATATGATAATTGTGTCTAAATAATCTGATAATTGCGTCTACTAACTAATCTGGAAACTATCTAATAATTTTGTACAAATAATTTGGTAAGGGTGTTTAAACAACTTGATGATTGTGTCTAACTAATTAACCTCAAAACTATATGGTAATTATGTCTAACTACCACTCAGAAAATTTGATAACCTATACTGGGACAATTTGGGAACCTTATAGTTGTTCTAGCCGTCTAGCCGAAGTGTTCCCATATGAGCTAGTTTGTATGAGATATGTTGCCACACTAGTTGACATTTTTCCTCATTGACAGCGGTTATGTGGAGTTTCATTTGTTGTCGGGGAGGAACCTGAAACATTAGGAGAGACTCTGCCTTCAAGAGCTATAGCGCTACATGTTTGTCATGATGCGTGCCTAGCCCAAAGTTTGTCGGCTGAACCTGGTGACCTCCCCCTGGAAAGATATGGATGAATCAACCCTGTTGAAGTAGTTTGAGCTGGCGATCCGAATGTTGAAGCTGCACATGATGTAGAAGAGCGGCCAGTTTTGATGCAAGGCCCCGAGGTGACACAAGGTCGCGGTGTGCTTTGGAAAACATCGAGCATCCTCTGTGACGGTCTCGGAACCTGGTAACGTCGAGCATCCTCCGTGACGATCTCGAAACATGATGCTTCTCCATTGTGTGGTTTTAAATGGCTTGCTATTTGTGTTCTATCTCGTTGCTACCTATTGTCATCGTTCTCACATCCATGTGAGTGTGCTTTTTCTGTGTTTTCATGTCTTAACTGGTTGAGAATAATTGTGAATTAGTCACTTGGTAGTCTCATCTATGCAATACGATTGTTGTGAACAATTAATCTAGTAATTCCTACTGGGATAATTTGATAACTATGACTATTTAATATGGTAACTGCGACTAAGTAATCTGATAACTGCGTCTATGCAATATGATAACTGGGACGAAGTAATATGGTAATGGCTACTAGATAACCGGCTTAGTGCTACTTTGTGTGAAATGACGTCGAGTAATTAATCTAACGACAGCGGGTGATTAATCTAGTGGCTGTGACTAAATAATCTGATTATCTGAAAGACAACCTATGTAGTGGTATTTTTGTATCTGTCTAGAAAATAGTGTGGAGTCATTAATCTGGTGTCTGTGGAGTAATTAATCTGGTGATGGCAACTAATTAATGTGGTAATTGCAACTAAGATAACCGGGATGTCTAGAAAATAATTTCGATTAATAATATGGTGACCAATACTAACTAATCCGGTAACTTCAAATAAGAATGACCGGGCGTAGTGCCCTTTTTGTTCTGTGGAACATAATATCGAGTAATTAATCAGATGAATAGAAAAATCAATTTCGTAAATGCAACCAATTATTCTGGTAAGTGCAACTAATATAAGTTGTCTAGTGCTCCTTTGCATTCGTGTAGAAAATTATGTTCACTCAATGCCATTTCTTATCTCCATGTTATGCAAACTCAGGTGATGCATAGCCACATACCGATTTTCACGTTAGTCTGAAGAAATTCAAGAGTTTTTTTTTCAACTGGTCCGCCAGATGCCTATTTTACTATAGCATGCACATTATTTTCAATGTAGCATGATGAGATCATTGTGTGCCCTATATGTAATGGATGAGATCACTAGTGGAAACAACCCCTCTCGTCCAGGGGGGCAGGCGGCATCTGTCCCGGCTGCAACCAAATCCGGGACAAATGCCATGCATTGGTCCCGGTTCGTGCGCCCGGTGCAACAGAAACCGTCTGGGGGCATTGGTCCCGGTTCGTGGGGGGGATATCGGTCCCGGCTCGTGCCACTGACCGGGACCAATGCCTAGCCACATGCCACGTGGCACGCGCATGAGAATTTGTCCCGTTCCAGGCCACGAACCGGGACCAATGTCCCCCTTCCCCTATATATACTGCCCCAGCCCCCCACCCTTCCATCTTTTTTTTTTGCTTGGAGGTGTGAGAGAGGTGGGTGTTAGTGTGTTTTATTTTACTATGCACACGAGGTGTTCGACGAAATTCCCGAGCCACATATAAGCTCACTAAAAATGGTATCTTCGAACGAGGTTAACAAACTTATCTTTTTCATCTGTAACTGATACATAAAAAAGTAGTATTTGTCGATGTATTGTGGTCGTCTCTGTATTAATATGTTATTGTAATGTATTTTTGATAAACTTCATTAATTATACGATGCAGATGGATGCACGATAGCGACGGATGTACGGTGACCGACGCACTTCCGAGTATATGGCAGGCCTGAATGCATTTCTTGCTGTAGCTCAGGCAAACAAAGATAATGGCTTCATGTGTTGCCCATGTGTTGATTGTCGGAACGTCAGAGAGCACTCTTCCGAAAGAATCCTTCACGGCCATCTACTTCGGAGAGGTTTCATGCCCAGCTATAATTGCTGGACGAAGCATGGAGAAAGAGGGGTTGTGATGGAAGACGATGAAGAAGAAGAAGATCCTTTGTTCCCTGAATACGACGATACTGCAATGGAAGAGAATGGAGAAGAAGGAGGTGATCAAGAACAGGCATCAGAAGAGCCCGATGATGATCTTGGCCGAGTTATTGCTGATGCAAGGGAAGACTGTGAAAATAAATTGGAGAGGTTGAAGCTGGACAACATGTTACAGGATCACAAAAAATTGTTGTACCCAAATTGCAAAGATGGTAGCACAAAGCTCGGTACCACACTGGAGTTGCTGAAATGGAAGGCACAGAACGGTGTGACTGACAAGGCATTTGAGAGTTTACTTCAACTAATGAAGCCAAAACTTCCAAAGGATAACGAATTGCCTGAGAGTACGTACGAAGCAAAGAAAGCTCTCTGTCCTCTCAGATTAGATGTGCAGAAGATACATGCATGCATTAATGACTGCATCCTCTTCCGCGGTGAGAAGTACGAGAATTTGGATGAATGTCCGATATGCACTGCACTGCGGTATAAGATCAGAGCAGATGACCCTGGTGATGTTGACTGTAACATCCCAAGTATGAAAAATAGCCTTTAGAATGTTTGCTCTCTGTTATTTTATGTTTTGCATCATGGCATCATGTTGATTGCAATTGTTTTGCTTGTTTCCATTTGTTTTCCAACTGTTTTCCTTTGTTTTCCTTTGTTTTCTATTTGAATTTCAAACCAAAATTCAAACCTTTTGTTTCATCCTTGTGATGTTTTCCAAAATGATATTTCAAATCAAGACAATCAATTGTTTCAATTAAAGTGTGATTTCAAAACTGTTGTTCTGTTTCTATAAAAATGCATCCATTAATCAAACCCTTTTCAAATTCAGTTATGATTCTCTTCCAAACAACAACCATGTTGAAAGTTATGAAAATTGCAAAACAAAACTCTCCAAATAAAATGGTTCAATTAACACTTCCATTTGTTTCCATGAAATAATAAAAAAGCTCAACTCTTATTTGTTATTTAATAATCCACCTAATATAAATTGCATTCAAAATTCAAATTCAAATCTCATTTGTTTCCAATTAAAAGCATTTGATCACCCTATTCAAATATTGTTTTCAATAGTTGAAGTTGATGTAAATTGCTTGTGAATAACATTCCTTTTATCAACCACCCAAATGGCAATTTAAATTTCAAATCAAGTCATAATGGGCATGTTTCAAATTGTGGGTTTAAAAATCAAATTCTTGCAAACTATTAAATCCATTAATGTTTGCATAACTGCTTGAGCTTATTAAATAAAATTTGTTATTTCCAAAAATTCCAAATCAAACCTTATTGAAATTCAACTACCCATTTAAAAATTCAAACTAATAATTCAAAGTTTTGAATCAATGCTAACTTTTGCTTTGACATTTCTGTTTTGGAAAAGAAAATCATAAAATATTTCATAAGTTAGACCCTAACATTTTTCTTTTCCCTCTCTCACTCTTCTCTACAAAAAAAAGGAGCAAAAGAATAAAAGCTAGAGGGAGAGAGAGAGCAACCAGCAGGCCCAATTATTTTCTCCCCAGCCCACCATCTCCCTTGGACCATACCCCCTTCTCTGTCATCATCAACCTCTGTATGACCTCCATCCATCACCTCCACGTATACAGAGAAGAAACAGCAACGGTGATCCTCCTCTCCCCCCTCCCTATAAACCTAGACCTAACCCTAGGGTCTCCATCCCACCTTCCTTCTCCCTCTTTTCCCTCTCCCCCGCCACCTTCTTCCTCTTCCTTCTCTGCTCTGTATCTTCTCTGAACCGAACACTGCACCCGAAATTCTCCCACCTCCCTCCGGCGATCGCCGGCGCGTCCGTCACCCTCCGGCGGTGGTGAGGGCGGGAATGGAAAGCCCTCACCGCGGGCTCCCTTCTCCCCCCCTCGGCACGGGCGGGGACGGCCCGAGCCGCCGCCGCCGTCCGCTGCAAGGTCGCCGGTCGCCCCTGCTGTCCGCCCGACTCCATGCCTCGTCCGCCCCCCTACTGTCCCTCGGGTGAGCGCTCCTCCTTCCCCTCGCCTCTCCTCCCTCATCTCCCCCTTGAACCGCACCCCCACACCACCCCACAGCTCCCCCACGGCGCCCCCCTCCGGCGAGCATGGCTGCCTGCGCTGTTGAAGATACAGCGAACTGCACGTACAGTTTCAGTTACGTGCAGATTCAGAAACAGCCGCACCAACACCTTATCCTTCCCCGCACCCCCTTCTGGTACAACCAACAGCTCCACCCCACTGGCAGTATCCACTGAGCGCAAGCCAGAGGTGAGGGGATCGAATCCCCCCTCCCTCAATAAAACCAACATTTTTATTTCCCAATTGTTTGGTACAGAAACTTCCTGGTAATCACCAATAGGTCCTTGTAATCTTTTCTAGCCCCTGCAAAAATTATTTCCATGTCCCTGTTAATTTTCCAAGTCCCTAGATTCATAAAAATGGCAGAATTACACTAGATCTTGTAAATTGCATAAGAAAATCATTTTTACTCCAAATCCAACATTTTTAATATGTTTTCAATACCAAATTAAATGTTCTATCCAAATATAAAATTTGTTTACTGTTTTGAATATTTTAAATTGGTGCAATATTTGAAAACTTGTCTAATTCACTTAAACTTGCAAAATTCATAACTTGTTCATAAAAATTCCAAATTCCACAAACTAAATATGTTTTCCTATCAATTTTTCATGTACTTTCCAAATATAAATTTTGTTTGCTGTTTTGAATAATTGAAATTGCTGAAATGAACTGTTTCTTGTTTAATGCATTTAAAATTGCCAAAATAATAACTTGCTCATTTTAAATCCAATTTCAACAAATAAAATATGTTTTCCATGCAAAATTAAACCCTCTTTCCAAATATAAACTTTGTTTTCTGTTTTGAATAATTAAAAGTGGTTAAATAATTTAAACCTTGTTTAATTCATTTAAAATTGTTAATTTCATAACTTGATCTAAACAAATTCTTTTGGGACATATAAAATATGTTTTCAAACCAAAAAAGTATAAGATTTTCAAATATGAATCTCACTCAATGTTTTGAACAAATAAAAATTCAAATAAGTTCATGTTTGAATTAAATTCATTTAATTCTTGCTTAAACTTGTTTAATTCATAAATACTTTATTTGAAATCCTTTTTCAACAAGTGAAACATGTATTCCAACTAAAATCTTGTTTCCTTTTCAAATATAAACTTGGTTAACTATTTTGAACAATTAAAAGTGGTGAAAACAACAAATTCTTGTGTGACACCTTTAAGTAACCAAAATTTCCTAACTTAATAACTGAAATTCCAAACTTGTTAAACCTTATTTCTATTTGTTTCTATTGTTGTTATCTTGCCGTTTTACTCATCCATGCATCATGCTAATGCACTTTCATATGATGATTAGTTGTAAAACAATTAATTCAACCATAATTCATGGGCTTTCCATATGCAATCCCAAATTGCATGTGGGTCCATTTAATCATGTTGTTATCTTGTCAACTAGTTTATTTTGATGCATCAATTAAATTGCCATGCATCATCCCATTGTTTGTGCACTATGCCATGATATTGATTGTTTATCTCTCTGCATTGTTTGTTTGCTTCTTCTCGGATACACGACGACGTTGAGACCGACGATACTTACGGCACCCCTTCTAAGGAGTTGGCTCAGTACCAGGCTACTGGGTTTTGCAGGCAAGTATTCACTCACATGAACCATTGTGTTCCTTTCAACATTGGATACCGATACTTTCCGTTGTCTATTCTGCTAGCCCTATGAATAGTTGTTTCTGTTACGAACCTATCACATGATACCCTGAACCCTGATATTGCCTCACCTCCCTACCTATAACCATTGCTTGTTGCCCGTGTCTTACTAGCATGCTTAGGGTTGTTTAGCTCGAGTCTGTTACCCGTTACTTTCTGTTACTATTTCATTATGTTCTGGGGGCTCGATGTTTAATCAATCAATCATGCTAATGCTATTGTTAAATAATAATTTGATGATAAGGCACCGGCAGGAGGCCCTTTGTGGTTTTGAGGCCTGCTAGTGTCGACCCTAATAGGAAAAGGGTCTTGTCTACTGATCCATGATGAGCGCACTACCCGCATGTGGGAAGCGAGTATGGGCGCCCCCCTCAATTTGATTCGATTCGCATCTCGTCCAAATCGCCTCATTTAGTTCGGGTTTTCCATTTGCTGCATGCATGATCTTGCGAGCCCTTGGTACCCGGGTGGAACTTTCGTAGTCGGCATATAGGGGGACACGTTCTTAGAGTGCTATGAGGGTCCATTTTCTTTTGGGCTCGATTAGCCGTGCGCCCAAGGTGCTTTGGGCTTGATGCGAAGAAGAGTTGAGTTGCGTTGAGTGCCCCGCTTGGTGGAAGGGCCTTTCCATCTGGCGGGTTATTCATGCGTGTACGGCCAAATTGGTGCAACCCTGCAGGGATAAATCTTCTCGAGAAGCCGTGTTTTCCACGGTTATGGATTACTTGGTGAAAGTACTGGCTAACAAGTACTCAGGACAACTTAAACCTAATGATTAACAACCTTACACCCAATGATTAACAACTTGACTAGTAATAGGCTTATTGACACAATAATCTGACTATCATTAATTTAACTGTGTGAGTTATCCTCGGATTGCTTCTTTGGATAAGGGGCGAGATCCAGGATGGGTTTGTTTGGTGGTTAGCTATAGTTGGTTATGATACCCGATCTGATCTCCTTTCTGGTAGCCGGAAGTGGTAGAAACTCTGTAGATGTTTAGAGCAGCCAGTTGCAGCATCCTTTATATCCCCTTTCTTCCGTTGACCCAAAGCATCTGTGCTTGGTGTTGACGGGTTACACTTTGGTGAACTGTGAGTCTTGCTTGCCAGTACGTTTATGTATTGACCCCTTTGGGGCTGTGGTTTCCGCAGACCTACGTTTCCGAGGATCTACATGGTGGCTACTACGTGGAGTTTGACGAGACTGCTGACGAGTAGATAGCGGACCCGGGCAGGATCCGAGACTTCGTGGATGGGCTTCGTCTTTTCGTTTCCGGCCTCTTAGGCCTGTTTGGATCTTGTCTGTACTCAGACACTTGGATGTTTCTGCTGCGATGTAATGATGTTATGTTGGGACATGTGTCCTCTGGATGATTGTATTTGCTATCTCTGCTCTAGTGAGAGCTATTTGCAACTTATTTCAATCTTTTGTGTCGTAGAGATCTGTTGTGATATCACTTGTTCAAACGCCGTTGACGTACCATGTGTGTATGTTTTGAAGTACGTCAATGGAAGTATCCTGATTTCTATGGGATAGTTTACGTCGACGCTGAACAGATAGGGGTTGGTTGTCACACATACGTGTGTTGGCCTACTCGTAAGAGGACGCGGGTGCCGGTAAGCCCCGTAATCCAATCTACTACTGTTCAACGGAACGGCGAGTATCCTCTAGAAGTCCGGGTGCGACAAATGGTATCAGAGCCTGTCTTCCTGTAGGATCCCTTTTTACTGGTCGCATTTGAGTCTAGAAACTATTTTGTAGCTATATAGGAAAAATGAAACGTGAGAGTAGGAATTCTGTTCTTTTATTTCTTTCCCCACCCACCCTCCCTTTTTCTGGTAAGGAAGTGCAACGTTGTTTTTCTATTCTCATCTAAACTTTCAAGATAGGATTTCACGAATTCTGGTTTCTCTAGGATGGTTATATCTACTAGACCATAGGAATGGAGGTGGTTGTGACATGATTTATCATGTTGCCTACTCACGATTGAGAACGGAGGCGTGTAAGCCCCGAAAGCAAATCCTCTATTCCTTAAGCAGTAGATATTGATCCTTTAGAAGCCCGGATGGGTTTGCCATAGTACCTCAGGAGTTTTGATCTCGTGTTTTCCAGATGTTGATATCCTGTTCTTCTCAACATCCTTTTCGTCCGTTGAAACCTTGTTGTAGTTTTCCACTTCAATCCTTCTACCGGCGTCTAATCAAAACTTCCCAAATATCAAGTCTATCTGGCCAGAAAGGTTGTTGTTGTTTCGAAAACTACCAGGCTATGAGAGCTGGCATTCCTATCACCTGGGGTTGTTTCGAGGAAGCATTCCTGAATCACCACATTCCAGATAGTCTATTCTCCAAATGAATCAAGTTCTATCCAGCTATACACCCTCGATACAAAACCTCTCCTTTTACTTGAAAATGTTCCGGTGGTTTGCAAACTCCCTGACATCTATCCAAGGTGCACGATGTGTTTCACGTGTCACAGCTCAAGAGGATCTTCGCAAGAAGTATCCGGACCTTTTCTTTTCTCAGTAGGAATCTCGGGGCGCGATTCCTTCAAGGGGGGCGTTTTGTAACATCCCAAGTATGAAAAATAGCCTTTAGAATGTTTGCTCTCTGTTATTTTATGTTTTGCATCATGGCATCATGTTGATTGCAATTGTTTTGCTTGTTTCCATTTGTTTTCCAACTGTTTTCCTTTGTTTTCCTTTGTTTTCTATTTGAATTTCAAACCAAAATTCAAATCTTTTGTTTCATCCTTGTGATGTTACAATTTCCAAAATGATATTTCAAATCAAGACAATCAATTGTTTCCATTAAAGTGTGATTTCAAAACTGTTGTTCTTTTTCTATAAAAATGCATCCATTAATCAAACCCTTTTCAAATTCAGTTATGATTCTCTTCCAAACAACAACCATGTTGAAAGTTATGAAAATTGCAAAACAAAACTCTCCAAATAAAATGGTTCAATTAACACTTCCATTTGTTTCCATGAAATAATAAAAAAGCTCAACTCTTATTTGTTATTTAATAATCCACCTAATATAAATTGCATTCAAAATTCAAATTCAAATCTCATTTGTTTCCAATTAAAAGCATTTGATCACCCTATTCAAATATTGTTTTCAATAGTTGAAGTTGATGTAAATTGCTTGTGAATAACATTCCTTTTATCAACCACCCAAATGGCAATTTAAATTTCAAATCAAGTCATAATGGGCATGTTTCAAATTGTGGGTTTAAAAATCAAATTCTTGCAAACTATTAAATCCATTAATGTTTGCATAACTGCTTGAGCTTATTAAATAAAATTTGTTATTTCCAAAAATTCCAAATCAAACCTTATTGAAATTCAACTACCCATTTAAAAATTCAAACTAATAATTCAAAGTTTTGAATCAATGCTAACTTTTGCTTTGACATTTCTGTTTTGGAAAAGAAACTCATAAAATATTTCATAAGTTAGACCCTAACATTTTTCTTTTCCCTCTCTCACTCTTCTCTTCAAAAAAAAGAAAAGGAGCAAAAGAATAAAAGCTAGAGGGAGAGAGAGAGCAACCAGCAGGCCCAATTATTTTCTCCCCAGCCCACCATCTCCCTTGGCCCATACCCCCTTCTCTGTCGTCATCAACCTCTGTACGACCTCCATCCATCACCTCCACGTATACAGAGAAGAAACAGCAACGGTGATCCTCCTCTCCCCCCTCCCTATAAACCTAGACCTAACCCTAGGGTCTCCATCCCACCTTCCTTCTCCCTCTTTTCCCTCTCCCCCGCCACCTTCTTCCTCTTCCTTCTCTGCTCTGTATCTTCTCTGAACCGAACACTGCACCCGAAATTCTCCCACCTCCCTCCGGCGATCGCCGGCGCCTCCGTCACCCTCCGGCCGCGGTGAGGGCGGGAATGGAAAGCCCTCACCGCGGGCTCCCTTCTCCCCCCCTCGGCACGGGCGGGGACGGCCCGAGCCGCCGCCGTCGTCCGCTGCAAGGTCGTCGGTCGCCCCTGCTGTCCGCCCGACTCCCTGCCTCGTCCGCCCCCTACTGTCCCTCGGGTGAGCGCTCCTCCTTCCCCTCGCCTCTCCTCCCTCATCTCCCCCTTGAACCGCACCCCCACACCACCCCACAGCTCCCCCACGGTGCCCCCCTCCGGCGAGCATGGCTGCCTGCGCTGTTGAAGATACAGCGAACTGCACGTACAGTTTCAGTTACGTGCAGATTCAGAAACAGCCGCACCAACACCTTATCCTTCCCCGCACCCCCTTCTGGTACAACCAACAGCTCCACCCCACTGGCAGTATCCACTGAGCGCAAGCCAGAGGTGAGGGGATCGAATCCCCCCTCCCTCAATAAAACCAACATTTTTATTTCCCAATTGTTTGGTACAGAAACTTCCTGGTAATCACCAATAGGTCCTTGTAATCTTTTCTAGCCCCTGCAAAAATTATTTCCAAGTCCCTGTTAATTTTCCAAGTCCCTAGATTCATAAAAATGGCAGAATTACACTAGATCTTGTAAATTGCATAAGAAAATCATTTTAACTCCAAATCCAACATTTTTAATATGTTTTCAATACCAAATTAAATGTTCTATCCAAATATAAAATTTGTTTACTGTTTTGAATATTTTAAATTGGTGCAATATTTGAAAACTTGTCAAATTCACTTAAACTTGCAAAATTCATAACTTGTTCATAAAAATTCCAAATTCCACAAACTAAATATGTTTTCCAATCAACTTTTCATGTACTTTCCAAATATAAATTTTGTTTGCTGTTTTGAATAATTTAAATTGCTGAAAACAACTGTTTCTTGTTTAATGCATTTAAAATTGCCAAAATAATAACTTGCTCATTTTAAATCCAATTTCAACAAATAAAATATGTTTTCCATGCAAAATTAAACCATCTTTGAAAATATAAACTTTGTTTTCTGTTTTGAATAATTAAAAATGGTTAAATAATTTAAACCTTGTTTAATTCATTTAAAATTGTTAATTTCATAACTTGATCAAAACAAATTCTTTTGGGACATATAAAATATGTTTTCAAACCACAAAAGTATAAGATTTTCAAATATGAATCTCACTCAATGTTTTGAACAAATAAAAATTCAAATAAGTTCATGTTTGAATTAAATTCATTTAATTCTTGCTTAAACTTGTTTAATTCATAAATACTTTATTTGAAATCCTTTTTCAACAAGTGAAACATGTATTCCAACTAAAATCTTGTTTCCTTTTCAAATAAAAACTTGGTTATCTATTTTGAACAATTAAAAGTGGTGAAAACAACAAATGCTTGTGTGACACCTTTAAGTAACCAAAATTTCCTAACTTAATAACTGAAATTCCAAACTTGTTAAACCTTATTTCTATTTGTTTCTATTGTTGTTATCTTGCTGTTTTACTCATCCATGCATCACGCTAATCCACTTTCATATGATGATTAGTTGTAAAACAATTAATTCAACCATAATTCATGGGCTTTCCATATGCAATCCCAAATTGCATGTGGGTCCATTTAATCATGTTGTTATCTTGTCAACTAGTTTATTTTGATGCATCAATTAAATTGCCATGCATCATCCCATTGTTTGTGCACTATGCCATGATATTGATTGTTTATCTCTCTGCATTGTTTGTTTGCTTCTTCTTGGATACACGACGACGTTGAGACCGACGATACTTACGGCACCCCTTCTAAGGAGTTAGCTCAGTACCAGGCTACTGGGTTTTGCAGGCAAGTATTCACTCACATGAACCATTGTGTTCCTTTCAACATTGGATACCGATACTTTCCGTTGTCTATTCTGCTAGCCCTATGAATAGTTGTTTCTGTTACGAACCTATCACATGATACCCTGAACCCTGATATTGCCTCACCTCCCTACCTATAACCATTGCTTGTTGCCCGTGTCTTACTAGCATGCTTAGGGTTGTTTAGCTCGAGTCTGTTACCCGTTACTTTCTGTTACTATTTCATTATGTTCTGGGGGGCTCGATGTTTAATCAATCAATCATGCTAATGCTATTGTTAAATAATAATTTGATGATAAGGCACCGGCAGGAGGCCCTTTGTGGTTTTGAGGCCTGCTAGTGTCGACCCTAATAGGAAAAGGGTCTTGTCTACTGATCCATGATGAGCGCACTACCCGCATGTGGGAAGCGAGTATGGGAGCCCCCCTCAATTTGATTCGATTCGCATCTCGTCCAAATCGCCTCATTTAGTTCGGGTTTTCCATTTTCTGCATGCATGATCTTGGGAGCCCTTGGTACCCGGGTGGAACTTTCGTAGTCGGCATATAGGGGGACACGTTCTTAGAGTGCTATGAGGGTCCATTTTCTTCTGGGCTCGATTAGCCGTGCGCCCAAGGTGCTTTGGGCTTGATGCGAAGAAGAGTTGAGTTGTGTTGAGTGCCCCGCTTGGTGGAAGGGCCTTTCCATCTGGCGGGTTATTCATGCGTGTACGGCCAAATTGGTGCAACCCTGCAGGGATAAATCTTCTCGAGAAGCTGTGTTTTCCGCGGTTATGGATTACTTGGTGAAAGTACTGGCTAACAAGTACTCAGGACAACTTAAACCTAATGATTAACAACCTTACACCCAATGATTAACAACTTGACTAGTAATAGGCTTATTGACACAATAATCTGACTATCATTAATTTAACTGTGTGAGTTATCCTCGGATTGCTTCTTTGGATAAGGGGCGAGATCCAGGATGGGTTTGTTTGGTGGTTAGCTATAGTTGGTTACGATACCCGATCTTATCTCCTTTCTGGTAGCCGGAAGTGGTAGAAACTCTGTAGATGTTTAGAGCAGCCAGTTGCAGCATCCTTTATATCCCCTTTCTTCCGTTGACCCAAAGCATATGTGCTTGGTGTTGACGGGTTACACTTTGGTGAACTGTGAGTCTTGCTTGCCAGTACGTTTATGTACTGACCCCTTTGGGGCTGTGGTTTCCGCAGACCTACGTTTCCGAGGATCTACATGGTGGCTACTACGTGGAGTTTGACGAGACTGCTGACGAGTAGATAGCGGACCCGGGCAGGATCCGAGACTTCGTGGATGGGCTCCGTCTTTTCGTTTCCGGCCTCTTAGGCCTGTTTGGATCTTGTCTGTACTCAGACACTTGGATGTTTCCGCTGCGATGTAATGATGTTATGTTGGGACATGTGTCCTCTGGATGATTGTATTTGCTATCTCTGCTCTAGTGAGAGCTATTTGCAACTTATTTCAATCTTTTGTGTCGTAGAGATCTGTTGTGATATCACTTGTTCAAACGCCGTTGACGTATCATGTGTGTATGTTTTGAAGTACGTCAATGGAAGTATCCTGATTTCTATGGGATAGTTTACGTCGACGCTGAACAGATAGGGGTTGGTTGTCACACATACGTGTGTTGGCCTACTCGTAAGAGGACGCGGGTGCCGGTAAGCCCCGTAATCCAATCTACTACTGTTCAACGGAACGGCGAGTATCCTCTAGAAGTCCGGGTGCGACATTGATGGCGAGCCCCCCGTAAGAGGGTTCCTGCTAAGGTGATGTGGTATGCTCCTATAATACCACGGCTGAAACGTCTGTTTAGAAACAAAGAGCATGCTAGGTTGTTGCGATGGCACAAAGAAGACCGTAAGAAAGACGGAAAGTTGAGGCACCCCGCGGATGGATCGCAGTGGAGAAAGATCGAGAGAGACTTCCCAGACTTTGCAGGAGAGGCGAGAAACTTATGGTTTGGTCTAAGTACAGATGGCTTTAATCCTTTTGGGGAGCAGAGCTCCGGTCATAGCACTTGGCCTGTAACTCTATGTATGTACAACCTTCCTCCTTGGTTGTGCATGAAGCGCAAGTTCATTATGATGCCAGTTCTCATCCAAGGCCCGAGGCAACCTGGCAACGACATTGATGTGTATCTAAGGCCATTAGTGAAAGAACTCTTACAATTGTGGGGCAAACCAGTTGTACGTGTGTGGGATGAGAACGAACAAAAGCCATTTGACCTACGGGCGTTGCTTTTCGTAACCATCAATGATTGGCCTGCTCTTAGTAACATTTCCGGACATACAAACAAGGGATACAATGCATGCACACACTGTTTAGATAAGAATGACAGTGTTTTTTTGGATAAATTTAAAAAGGTTGTATACCTGGGGCATCGTAGATTTCTTCCGATCAAGCATCCCGTAAGAAAGAAAGGAGGGAAGCATTTCAGAGGTGAGGCAGATAACCGGAAGAAGCCTGAGCTGCGTAGTGGTAATGATATATTCGATATGGTCAAGGACCTAGAAGTAATCTTTGGTAAGGCTGCTGGCAGCCAACCAGTTCCGTACGGCCCTGATAAGCGCGCACCCATGTGGAAGAAGAAATCTATATTTTGGGAGCTACCCTATTGGAAAGTTTTAGAGGTCCGGTCTTCGATCGACGTGATGCACGTGACAAAGAATCTCTGTGTCAATCTGCTTCCTGGGCGTGTATGGGAAGTCCAAAGATACGCCAGAAGCACGGGAGGACCAGCAACGTATGAAAGACCCAAGCAACAAGCACACAGATACAGGGCGCCATTACTTAAGCAGCTACGCTCTTACTAATGCAGAGAAGGAAATATTCTTTGAAGTCCTTTACAGTATCAAGGTTCCGTCTGGCTTCTCGTCGAATATAAAGGGGATAATAAACATGGCAGAGAAAAAATTCCATAACCTGAAGTCTCATGACTGCCACGTGATTATGACGCAGTTGCTTCCGATTGCATTGAGGGGGCTTCTACCGGAAAATGTTCGAGTACCCATTGTGAAGCTATGTGCATTCATGAACGCAATATCTCAGAAGGTAATCGATCCAGAAATTCTGACAAGATTACAGAGGGATGTGGTCCAGTGTCTTGTTAGTTTTGAGTTGGTGTTCCCACCATCCTTCTTCAACATTGTGACTCATCTCCTGGTTCACCTATGTGAAGAGATTCATATTCTTGGTCCCGTATTTCTACACAATATGTTCCCCTTTGAGAGGTTCATGGGAGTCTTGAAGAAATATGTTCATAACCGTGCTAGGCCAGAAGGAAGCATCTCGAAGGGCTATGGAACAGAGGAGGTCATTGGGTTCTGTGTTGACTTTATTCCTGACCTTAAGACAATTGGTGTTCCTGAATCGCGGCATGAGGGGAGACTAAGGGGACAAGGAATGCTGGGAAAGAAAACAATGATATCTAAGGACGGGCATTCTTTGACCAAAGCACACTACACAGTTCTACAAAATTCTATGTTCATGGCTACGTATCTCGAGGAACACAAGAATATTGTACGGTCTGCAAACCCGGGGAAGGATGACTCATGGATTAAACGCAAACACATGGAGACTTTCGGAAGTTGGTTGCAAACACATCTTATAAATGAAAACACTGTTGAAGATCAGCTGTACATGTTGGCAGGGTCACCATCTTCGACTATTGGGAGTTTTCAAAGGGTACGAGATAAATGGGAATACATTTTACACGAGCTCCCAAGATAAGAAGAGTACCAACCGACCGATGGCGACTCCTTCTCTAGGCGGCGCTCATGGCGACTCCGAAGAGATCTAGGGTTTTAGCCTATCCTCTTCGACAATCGTCACTCCGGCGCTGTCGTCCTCCTTCCCTACGGCATCTGCCACTCCGGCATTGTCGTCCACCCCTTTCCCTATCATGACCAAGGCAAAGTTTCTTTTTGATCGCTCTTGTTGGCGTTGGAGGGCGATTTTCTCTACCGAGGTGGATCTTAAGTTCAATCCCATTTACGTGGGTTTTGTTCTGTTAGATCCGAAGGACAAGAGGATCCAACTTGTAGATCAAGCGGGCTTTGTGCTTGATCAACGTTTTCTTAAGGTACGTGAGAGCATTCATCCTGGATCTGAGATCCAATTTGCTTGTCATCGTGCCAGGGTCCAAGATCATCTGGTTCCACGTAATGGATCTCTTTTGGATCATGATAATGTCATCGTTCCTATATTGGATGCGGATTCTCTGGTGCCGCTTTTGGATCGGAATTCTATTGATCC
Organism: Alopecurus myosuroides; assembly: GCA_028641055.1. Classification (NCBI taxonomy): domain Eukaryota; kingdom Viridiplantae; phylum Streptophyta; class Magnoliopsida; order Poales; family Poaceae; genus Alopecurus; species Alopecurus myosuroides. Next base: position 24,255,874 of record CM054060.1, read on the forward strand.
TTCGGTGGGTTTAGTTCATGCAGCTAAGGTTTTAGACCTGGATTTTTCTAGAGGTCTAGCTCTTGCTAAGGAAGTCCGATTACTTTTCGGATCGGATGTTCATGCTACTAAGAATTACGGCGCATTCAAAATAGTGGTATCTTTTGGCCGTGCTGCTTTTAAAATTGATGAAAATACTGTTGCTTTAGCTCTTGAAGCGGCGATTGGAGGTTATTGTGGCTCTTTGAATGTTACTTGCCTCCATGATCGAGTTTTCTCTTTTGAGGTCTCATCTAAGGAGGTTGGCTTTCATATTATGAAGATTAAATGGTACTCTTGCTTTCATTTCAAGTGTTATTTTCATCTTTGGAGTTTCGGTGGTCCAAATTGGATGTCTGAATTAAAAAGGTGGAATCACGATCGGGCAAATAAGTGGATTGTTGTCACGAGGAAAAAGAAGGTAAAATCTAAACGATACAAGCCTTTACTTAAACCCTCTGCTACTCGTGCACCAACTGCTCCTCTCACGACTCCTAATAATATTGGTTCTGATATTGATCGTGAGTTGCCTGCAATTAAGTTTGGATCGTTTGAACCTGGTCTTCATGTTGCAAAGTCTGCTACGGATCCTATTCCTGTGGCCCCTACCATGGCCTCCATGCCCGTTGATGATGGTTTTGACAAATTAATTGATAAATTGGCGGCCCAGGTATGGCCTTGCTCTAACTGCCTCTCAGCTAAACATGCAACGGAAGAGTGTACGGGCCGGATTCGGTGTTGGTCTTGTTCACGATCGGGCCATATCCACAGAAACTACCCGGGAATTAATGGAACTCTGCGCTGGGTAGTTAAATCATCGACTATTGGAACCGAGGAGTCCCCTACCTCAGCTCTATCCCCTGCCCCTGCCACTGTTCAAGGAAAACCCTCGTCGGAATCCCCTCGCCTCTCCTCCCTCATCTCCCCCTTGAACCGCACCCCCACACCACCCCACAGCTCCCCCACGGCGCCCCCCTCCGGCGAGCATGGCTGCCTGCGCTGTTGAAGATACAGCGAACTGCACGTACAGTTTCAGTTACGTGCAGATTCAGAAACAGCCGCACCAACACCTTATCCTTCCCCGCACCCCCTTCTGGTACAACCAACAACTCCACCCCACTGGCAGTATCCACTGAGCGCAAGCCAGAGGTGAGGGGATCGAATCCCCCCTCCCTCAATAAAACCAACATTTTTATTTCCCAATTGTTTGGTACAGAAACTTCCTGGTAATCACCAATAGGTCCTTGTAATCTTTTCTAGCCCCTGCAAAAATTATTTCCATGTCCCTGTTAATTTTCCAAGTCCCTAGATTCATAAAAATGGCAGAATTACACTAGATCTTGTAAATTGCATAAGAAAATCATTTTTACTCCAAATCCAACATTTTTAATATGTTTTCAATACCAAATTAAATGTTCTATCCAAATATAAAATTTGTTTACTGTTTTGAATATTTTAAATTGGTGCAATATTTGAAAACTTGTCAAATTCACTTAAACTTGCAAAATTCATAACTTGTTCATAAAAATTCCAAATTCCACAAACTAAATATGTTTTCCTATCAATTTTTCATGTACTTTCCAAATATAAATTTTGTTTGCTGTTTTGAATAATTTAAATTGCTGAAAACAACTGTTTCTTGTTTAATGCATTTAAAATTGCCAAAATAATAACTTGCTCATTTTAAATCCAATTTCAACAAATAAAATATGTTTTCCATGCAAAATTAAACCCTCTTTCCAAATATAAACTTTGTTTTCTGTTTTGAATAATTAAAAGTGGTTAAATAATTTAAACCTTGTTTAATTCATTTAAAATTGTTAATTTCATAACTTGATCTAAACAAATTCTTTTGGGACATATAAAATATGTTTTCAAACCACAAAAGTATAAGATTTTCAAATATGAATCTCACTCAATGTTTTGAACAAATAAAAATTCAAATAAGTTCATGTTTGAATTAAATTCATTTAATTCTTGCTTAAACTTGTTTAATTCATAAATACTTTATTTGAAATCCTTTTTCAACAAGTGAAACATGTATTCCAACTAAAATCTTGTTTCCTTTTCAAATATAAACTTGGTTAACTATTTTGAACAATTAAAAGTGGTGAAAACAACAAATTCTTGTGTGACACCTTTAAGTAACCAAAATTTCCTAACTTAATAACTGAAATTCCAAACTTGTTAAACCTTATTTCTATTTGTTTCTATTGTTGTTATCTTGCCGTTTTACTCATCCATGCATCATGCTAATGCACTTTCATATGATGATTAGTTGTAAAACAATTAATTCAACCATAATTCATGGGCTTTCCATATGCAATCCCAAATTGCATGTGGGTCCATTTAATCATGTTGTTATCTTGTCAACTAGTTTATTTTGATGCATCAATTAAATTGCCATGCATCATCCCATTGTTTGTGCACTATGCCATGATATTGATTGTTTATCTCTCTGCATTGTTTGTTTGCTTCTTCTCGGATACACGACGACGTTGAGACCGACGATACTTACGGCACCCCTTCTAAGGAGTTGGCTCAGTACCAGGCTACTGGGTTTTGCAGGCAAGTATTCACTCACATGAACCATTGTGTTCCTTTCAACATTGGATACCGATACTTTCCGTTGTCTATTCTGCTAGCCCTATGAATAGTTGTTTCTGTTACGAACCTATCACATGATACCCTGAACCCTGATATTGCCTCACCTCCCTACCTATAACCATTGCTTGTTGCCCGTGTCTTACTAGCATGCTTAGAGTTGTTTAGCTCGAGTCTGTTACCCGTTACTTTCTGTTACTATTTCATTATGTTCTGGGGGCTCGATGTTTAATCAATCAATCATGCTAATGCTATTGTTAAATAATAATTTGATGATAAGGCACCGGCAGGAGGCCCTTTGTGGTTTTGAGGCCTGCTAGTGTCGACCCTAATAGGAAAAGGGTCTTGTCTACTGATCCATGATGAGCGCACTACCCGCATGTGGGAAGCGAGTATGGGCGCCCCCCTCAATTTGATTCGATTCGCATCTCGTCCAAATCGCCTCATTTAGTTCGGGTTTTCCATTTGCTGCATGCATGATCTTGCGAGCCCTTGGTACCCGGGTGGAACTTTCGTAGTCGGCATATAGGGGGACACGTTCTTAGAGTGCTATGAGGGTCCATTTTCTTTTGGGCTCGATTAGCCGTGCGCCCAAGGTGCTTTGGGCTTGATGCGAAGAAGAGTTGAGTTGCGTTGAGTGCCCCGCTTGGTGGAAGGGCCTTTCCATCTGGCGGGTTATTCATGCGTGTACGGCCAAATTGGTGCAACCCTGCAGGGATAAATCTTCTCGAGAAGCCGTGTTTTCCACGGTTATGGATTACTTGGTGAAAGTACTGGCTAACAAGTACTCAGGACAACTTAAACCTAATGATTAACAACCTTACACCCAATGATTAACAACTTGACTAGTAATAGGCTTATTGACACAATAATCTGACTATCATTAATTTAACTGTGTGAGTTATCCTCGGATTGCTTCTTTGGATAAGGGGCGAGATCCAGGATGGGTTTGTTTGGTGGTTAGCTATAGTTGGTTATGATACCCGATCTGATCTCCTTTCTGGTAGCCGGAAGTGGTAGAAACTCTGTAGATGTTTAGAGCAGCCAGTTGCAGCATCCTTTATATCCCCTTTCTTCCGTTGACCCAAAGCATCTGTGCTTGGTGTTGACGGGTTACACTTTGGTGAACTGTGAGTCTTGCTTGCCAGTACGTTTATGTATTGACCCCTTTGGGGCTGTGGTTTCCGCAGACCTACGTTTCCGAGGATCTACATGGTGGCTACTACGTGGAGTTTGACGAGACTGCTGACGAGTAGATAGCGGACCCGGGCAGGATCCGAGACTTCGTGGATGGGCTTCGTCTTTTCGTTTCCGGCCTCTTAGGCCTGTTTGGATCTTGTCTGTACTCAGACACTTGGATGTTTCTGCTGCGATGTAATGATGTTATGTTGGGACATGTGTCCTCTGGATGATTGTATTTGCTATCTCTGCTCTAGTGAGAGCTATTTGCAACTTATTTCAATCTTTTGTGTCGTAGAGATCTGTTGTGATATCACTTGTTCAAACGCCGTTGACGTACCATGTGTGTATGTTTTGAAGTACGTCAATGGAAGTATCCTGATTTCTATGGGATAGTTTACGTCGACGCTGAACAGATAGGGGTTGGTTGTCACACATACGTGTGTTGGCCTACTCGTAAGAGGACGCGGGTGCCGGTAAGCCCCGTAATCCAATCTACTACTGTTCAACGGAACGGCGAGTATCCTCTAGAAGTCCGGGTGCGACAAATGGTATCAGAGCCTGTCTGCCTGTAGGATCCCTTTTTACTGGTCGCATTTGAGTCTAGAAACTATTTTGTAGCTATATAGGAAAAATGAAACGTGAGAGTAGGAATTCTGTTCTTTTATTTCTTTCCCCACCCACCCTCCCTTTTTCTGGTAAGGAAGTGCAACGTTGTTTTTCTATTCTCATCTAAACTTTCAAGATAGGATTTCACGAATTCTGGTTTCTCTAGGATGGTTATATCTACTAGACCATAGGAATGGAGGTGGTTGTGACATGATTTATCATGTTGCCTACTCACGATTGAGAACGGAGGCGTGTAAGCCCCGAAAGCAAATCCTCTATTCCTTAAGCAGTAGATATTGATCCTTTAGAAGCCCGGATGGGTTTGCCATAGTACCTCAGGAGTTTTGATCTCGTGTTTTCCAGATGTTGATATCCTGTTCTTCTCAACATCCTTTTCGTCTGTTGAAACCTTGTTGTAGTTTTCCACTTCAATCCTTCTACCGGCGTCTAATCAAAACTTCCCAAATATCAAGTCTATCTGGCCAGAAAGGTTGTTGTTGTTTCGAAAACTACCAGGCTATGAGAGCTGGCATTCCTATCACCTGGGGTTGTTTCGAGGAAGCATTCCTGAATCACCACATTCCAGATAGTCTATTCTCCAAATGAATCAAGTTCTATCCAGCTATACACCCTCGATACAAAACCTCTCCTTTTACTTGAAAATGTTCCGGTGGTTTGCAAACTCCCTGACATCTATCCAAGGTGCACGATGTGTTTCACGTGTCACAGCCCAAGAGGATCTTCGCAAGAAGTATCCGGACCTTTTCTTTTCTCAGTAGGAATCTCGGGGCGCGATTCCTTCAAGGGGGCGTTTTGTAACATCCCAAGTATGAAAAATAGCCTTTAGAATGTTTGCTCTCTGTTATTTTATGTTTTGCATCATGGCATCATGTTGATTGCAATTGTTTTGCTTGTTTCCATTTGTTTTCCAACTGTTTTCCTTTGTTTTCCTTTGTTTTCTATTTGAATTTCAAACCAAAATTCAAATCTTTTGTTTCATCCTTGTGATGTTACAATTTCCAAAATGATATTTCAAATCAAGACAATCAATTGTTTCCATTAAAGTGTGATTTCAAAACTGTTGTTCTTTTTCTATAAAAATGCATCCATTAATCAAACCCTTTTCAAATTCAGTTATGATTCTCTTCCAAACAACAACCATGTTGAAAGTTATGAAAATTGCAAAACAAAACTCTCCAAATAAAATGGTTCAATTAACACTTCCATTTGTTTCCATGAAATAATAAAAAAGCTCAACTCTTATTTGTTATTTAATAATCCACCTAATATAAATTGCATTCAAAATTCAAATTCAAATCTCATTTGTTTCCAATTAAAAGCATTTGATCACCCTATTCAAATATTGTTTTCAATAGTTGAAGTTGATGTAAATTGCTTGTGAATAACATTCCTTTTATCAACCACCCAAATGGCAATTTAAATTTCAAATCAAGTCATAATGGGCATGTTTCAAATTGTGGGTTTAAAAATCAAATTCTTGCAAACTATTAAATCCATTAATGTTTGCATAACTGCTTGAGCTTATTAAATAAAATTTGTTATTTCCAAAAATTCCAAATCAAACCTTATTGAAATTCAACTACCCATTTAAAAATTCAAACTAATAATTCAAAGTTTTGAATCAATGCTAACTTTTGCTTTGACATTTCTGTTTTGGAAAAGAAACTCATAAAATATTTCATAAGTTAGACCCTAACATTTTTCTTTTCCCTCTCTCACTCTTCTCTTCAAAAAAAAGAAAAGGAGCAAAAGAATAAAAGCTAGAGGGAGAGAGAGAGCAACCAGCAGGCCCAATTATTTTCTCCCCAGCCCACCATCTCCCTTGGCCCATACCCCCTTCTCTGTCGTCATCAACCTCTGTACGACCTCCATCCATCACCTCCACGTATACAGAGAAGAAACAGCAACGGTGATCCTCCTCTCCCCCCTCCCTATAAACCTAGACCTAACCCTAGGGTCTCCATCCCACCTTCCTTCTCCCTCTTTTCCCTCTCCCCCGCCACCTTCTTCCTCTTCCTTCTCTGCTCTGTATCTTCTCTGAACCGAACACTGCACCCGAAATTCTCCCACCTCCCTCCGGTGATCGCCGGCGCCTCCGTCACCCTCCGGCCGCGGTGAGGGCGGGAATGGAAAGCCCTCACCGCGGGCTCCCTTCTCCCCCCCTCGGCACGGGCGGGGACGGCCCGAGCCGCCGCCGCCGTCCGCTGCAAGGTCGTCGGTCGCCCCTGCTGTCCGCCCGACTCCCTGCCTCGTCCGCCCCCTACTGTCCCTCGGGTGAGCGCTCCTCCTTCCCCTCGCCTCTCCTCCCTCATCTCCCCCTTGAACCGCACCCCCACACCACCCCACAGCTCCCCCACGGTGCCCCCCTCCGGCGAGCATGGCTGCCTGCGCTGTTGAAGATACAGCGAACTGCACGTACAGTTTCAGTTACGTGCAGATTCAGAAACAGCCGCACCAACACCTTATCCTTCCCCGCACCCCCTTCTGGTACAACCAACAGCTCCACCCCACTGGCAGTATCCACTGAGCGCAAGCCAGAGGTGAGGGGATCGAATCCCCCCTCCCTCAATAAAACCAACATTTTTATTTCCCAATTGTTTGGTACAGAAACTTCCTGGTAATCACCAATAGGTCCTTGTAATCTTTTCTAGCCCCTGCAAAAATTATTTCCAAGTCCCTGTTAATTTTCCAAGTCCCTAGATTCATAAAAATGGCAGAATTACACTAGATCTTGTAAATTGCATAAGAAAATCATTTTAACTCCAAATCCAACATTTTTAATATGTTTTCAATACCAAATTAAATGTTCTATCCAAATATAAAATTTGTTTACTGTTTTGAATATTTAAATTGGTGCAATATTTGAAAACTTGTCAAATTCACTTAAACTTGCAAAATTCATAACTTGTTCATAAAAATTCCAAATTCCACAAACTAAATATGTTTTCCAATCAACTTTTCATGTACTTTCCAAATATAAATTTTGTTTGCTGTTTTGAATAATTTAAATTGCTTAAAACAACTGTTTCTTGTTTAATGCATTTAAAATTGCCAAAATAATAACTTGCTCATTTTAAATCCAATTTCAACAAATAAAATATGTTTTCCATGCAAAATTAAACCATCTTTGAAAATATAAACTTTGTTTTCTGTTTTGAATAATTAAAAATGGTTAAATAATTTAAACCTTGTTTAATTCATTTAAAATTGTTAATTTCATAACTTGATCAAAACAAATTCTTTTGGGACATATAAAATATGTTTTCAAACCACAAAAGTATAAGATTTTCAAATATGAATCTCACTCAATGTTTTGAACAAATAAAAATTCAAATAAGTTCATGTTTGAATTAAATTCATTTAATTCTTGCTTAAACTTGTTTAATTCATAAATACTTTATTTGAAATCCTTTTTCAACAAGTGAAACATGTATTCCAACTAAAATCTTGTTTCCTTTTCAAATAAAAACTTGGTTATCTATTTTGAACAATTAAAAGTGGTGAAAACAACAAATGCTTGTGTGACACCTTTAAGTAACCAAAATTTCCTAACTTAATAACTGAAATTCCAAACTTGTTAAACCTTATTTCTATTTGTTTCTATTGTTGTTATCTTGCTGTTTTACTCATCCATGCATCACGCTAATCCACTTTCATATGATGATTAGTTGTAAAACAATTAATTCAACCATAATTCATGGGCTTTCCATATGCAATCCCAAATTGCATGTGGGTCCATTTAATCATGTTGTTATCTTGTCAACTAGTTTATTTTGATGCATCAATTAAATTGCCATGCATCATCCCATTGTTTGTGCACTATGCCATGATATTGATTGTTTATCTCTCTGCATTGTTTGTTTGCTTCTTCTTGGATACACGACGACGTTGAGACCGACGATACTTACGGCACCCCTTCTAAGGAGTTAGCTCAGTACCAGGCTACTGGGTTTTGCAGGCAAGTATTCACTCACATGAACCATTGTGTTCCTTTCAATATTGGATACCGATACTTTCCGTTGTCTATTCTGCTAGTCCTATGAATAGTTGTTTCTGTTACGAACCTATCACATGATACCCTGAACCCTGATATTGCCTCACCTCCCTACCTATAACCATTGCTTGTTGCCCGTGTCTTACTAGCATGCTTAGGGTTGTTTAGCTCGAGTCTGTTACCCGTTACTTTCTGTTACTATTTCATTATGTTCTGGGGGGCTCGATGTTTAATCAATCAATCATGCTAATGCTATTGTTAAATAATAATTTGATGATAAGGCACCGGCAGGAGGCCCTTTGTGGTTTTGAGGCCTGCTAGTGTCGACCCTAATAGGAAAAGGGTCTTGTCTACTGATCCATGATGAGCGCACTACCCGCATGTGGGAAGCGAGTATGGGAGCCCCCCTCAATTTGATTCGATTCGCATCTCGTCCAAATCGCCTCATTTAGTTCGGGTTTTCCATTTTCTGCATGCATGATCTTGGGAGCCCTTGGTACCCGGGTGGAACTTTCGTAGTCGGCATATAGGGGGACACGTTCTTAGAGTGCTATGAGGGTCCATTTTCTTCTGGGCTCGATTAGCCGTGCGCCCAAGGTGCTTTGGGCTTGATGCGAAGAAGAGTTGAGTTGTGTTGAGTGCCCCGCTTGGTGGAAGGGCCTTTCCATCTGGCGGGTTATTCATGCGTGTACGGCCAAATTGGTGCAACCCTGCAGGGATAAATCTTCTCGAGAAGCTGTGTTTTCCGCGGTTATGGATTACTTGGTGAAAGTACTGGCTAACAAGTACTCAGGACAACTTAAACCTAATGATTAACAACCTTACACCCAATGATTAACAACTTGACTAGTAATAGGCTTATTGACACAATAATCTGACTATCATTAATTTAACTGTGTGAGTTATCCTCGGATTGCTTCTTTGGATAAGGGGCGAGATCCAGGATGGGTTTGTTTGGTGGTTAGCTATAGTTGGTTACGATACCCGATCTTATCTCCTTTCTGGTAGCCGGAAGTGGTAGAAACTCTGTAGATGTTTAGAGCAGCCAGTTGCAGCATCCTTTATATCCCCTTTCTTCCGTTGACCCAAAGCATATGTGCTTGCTGTTGACGGGTTACACTTTGGTGAACTGTGAGTCTTGCTTGCCAGTACGTTTATGTACTGACCCCTTTGGGGCTGTGGTTTCCGCAGACCTACGTTTCCGAGGATCTACATGGTGGCTACTACGTGGAGTTTGACGAGACTGCTGACGAGTAGATAGCGGACCCGGGCAGGATCCGAGACTTCGTGGATGGGCTCCGTCTTTTCGTTTCCGGCCTCTTAGGCCTGTTTGGATCTTGTCTGTACTCAGACACTTGGATGTTTCCGCTGCGATGTAATGATGTTATGTTGGGACATGTGTCCTCTGGATGATTGTATTTGCTATCTCTGCTCTAGTGAGAGCTATTTGCAACTTATTTCAATCTTTTGTGTCGTAGAGATCTGTTGTGATATCACTTGTTCAAACGCCGTTGACGTATCATGTGTGTATGTTTTGAAGTACGTCAATGGAAGTATCCTGATTTCTATGGGATAGTTTACGTCGACGCTGAACAGATAGGGGTTGGTTGTCACACATACGTGTGTTGGCCTACTCGTAAGAGGACGCGGGTGCCGGTAAGCCCCGTAATCCAATCTACTACTGTTCAACGGAACGGCGAGTATCCTCTAGAAGTCCAGGTGCGACATTGATGGCGAGCCCCCCGTAAGAGGGTTCCTGCTAAGGTGATGTGGTATGCTCCTATAATACCACGGCTGAAACGTCTGTTTAGAAACAAAGAGCATGCTAGGTTGTTGCGATGGCACAAAGAAGACCGTAAGAAAGACGGAAAGTTGAGGCACCCCGCGGATGGATCGCAGTGGAGAAAGATCGAGAGAGACTTCCCAGACTTTGCAGGAGAGGCGAGAAACTTATGGTTTGGTCTAAGTACAGATGGCTTTAATCCTTTTGGGGAGCAGAGCTCCGGTCATAGCACTTGGCCTGTAACTCTATGTATGTACAACCTTCCTCCTTGGTTGTGCATGAAGCGCAAGTTCATTATGATGCCAGTTCTCATCCAAGGCCCGAGGCAACCTGGCAACGACATTGATGTGTATCTAAGGCCATTAGTGAAAGAACTCTTACAATTGTGGGGCAAACCAGTTGTACGTGTGTGGGATGAGAACGAACAAAAGCCATTTGACCTACGGGCGTTGCTTTTCGTAACCATCAATGATTGGCCTGCTCTTAGTAACATTTCCGGACATACAAACAAGGGATACAATGCATGCACACACTGTTTAGATAAGAATGACAGTGTTTTTTTGGATAAATTTAAAAAGGTTGTATACCTGGGGCATCGTAGATTTCTTCCGATCAAGCATCCCGTAAGAAAGAAAGGAGGGAAGCATTTCAGAGGTGAGGCAGATAACCGGAAGAAGCCTGAGCTGCGTAGTGGTAATGATATATTCGATATGGTCAAGGACCTAGAAGTAATCTTTGGTAAGGCTGCTGGCAGCCAACCAGTTCCGTACGGCCCTGATAAGCGCGCACCCATGTGGAAGAAGAAATCTATATTTTGGGAGCTACCCTATTAGAAAGTTTTAGAGGTCCGGTCTTCGATCGACGTGATGCACGTGACAAAGAATCTCTGTGTCAATCTGCTTCCTGGGCGTGTATGGGAAGTCCAAAGATACGCCAGAAGCACGGGAGGACCAGCAACGTATGAAAGACCCAAGCAACAAGCACACAGATACAGGGCGCCATTACTTAAGCAGCTACGCTCTTACTAAAGCAGAGAAGGAAATATTCTTTGAAGTCCTTTACAGTATCAAGGTTCCGTCTGGCTTCTCGTCGAATATAAAGGGGATAATAAACATGGCAGAGAAAAAATTCCATAACCTGAAGTCTCATGACTGCCACGTGATTATGACGCAGTTGCTTCCGATTGCATTGAGGGGGCTTCTACCGGAAAATGTTCGAGTACCCATTGTGAAGCTATGTGCATTCATGAACGCAATATCTCAGAAGGTAATCGATCCAGAAATTCTGACAAGATTACAGAGGGATGTGGTCCAGTGTCTTGTTAGTTTTGAGTTGGTGTTCCCACCATCCTTCTTCAACATTGTGACTCATCTCCTGGTTCACCTATGTGAAGAGATTCATATTCTTGGTCCCGTATTTCTACACAATATGTTCCCCTTTGAGAGGTTCATGGGAGTCTTGAAGAAATATGTTCATAACCGTGCTAGGCCAGAAGGAAGCATCTCGAAGGGCTATGGAACAGAGGAGGTCATTGGGTTCTGTGTTGACTTTATTCCTGACCTTAAGACAATTGGTGTTCCTGAATCGCGGCATGAGGGGAGACTAAGGGGACAAGGAATGCTGGGAAAGAAAACAATGATACCTAAGGACGGGCATTCTTTGACCAAAGCACACTACACAGTTCTACAAAATTCTATGTTCATGGCTACGTATCTCGAGGAACACAAGAATATTGTACGGTCTGCAAACCCGGGGAAGGATGACTCATGGATTAAACGCAAACACATGGAGACTTTCGGAAGTTGGTTGCAAACACATCTTATAAATGAAAACACTGTTGAAGATCAGCTGTACATGTTGGCAGGGTCACCATCTTCGACTATTGGGAGTTTTCAAAGGGTACGAGATAAATGGGAATACATTTTACACGAGCTCCCAAGATAAGAAGAGTACCAACCGACCGATGGCGACTCCTTCTCTAGGCGGCGCTCATGGCGACTCCGAAGAGATCTAGGGTTTTAGCCTATCCTCTTCGACAATCGTCACTCCGGCGCTGTCGTCCTCCTTCCCTACGGCATCTGCCACTCCGGCATTGTCGTCCACCCCTTTCCCTATCATGACCAAGGCAAAGTTTCTTTTTGATCGCTCTTGTTGGCGTTGGAGGGCGATTTTCTCTACCGAGGTGGATCTTAAGTTCAATCCCATTTACGTGGGTTTTGTTCTGTTAGATCCGAAGGACAAGAGGATCCAACTTGTAGATCAAGCGGGCTTTGTGCTTGATCAACGTTTTCTTAAGGTACGTGAGAGCATTCATCCTGGATCTGAGATCCAATTTGCTTGTCATCGTGCCAGGGTCCAAGATCATCTGGTTCCACGTAATGGATCTCTTTTGGATCATGATAATGTCATCGTTCCTATATTGGATGCGGATTCTCTGGTGCCGCTTTTGGATCGGAATTCTATTGATCCTTCGGTGGGTTTAGTTCATGCAGCTAAGGTTTTAGACCTGGATTTTTCTAGAGGTCTAGCTCTTGCTAAGGAAGTCCGATTACTTTTCGGATCGGATGTTCATGCTACTAAGAATTACGGCGCATTCAAAATAGTGGTATCTTTTGGCCGTGCTGCTTTTAAAATTGATGAAAATACTGTTGCTTTAGCTCTTGAAGCGGCGATTGGAGGTTATTGTGGCTCTTTGAATGTTACTTGCCTCCATGATCGAGTTTTCTCTTTTGAGGTCTCATCTAAGGAGGTTGGCTTTCATATTATGAAGATTAAATGGTACTCTTGCTTTCATTTCAAGTGTTATTTTCATCTTTGGAGTTTCGGTGGTCCAAATTGGATGTCTGAATTAAAAAGGTGGAATCACGATCGGGCAAATAAGTGGATTGTTGTCACGAGGAAAAAGAAGGTAAAATCTAAACGATACAAGCCTTTACTTAAACCCTCTGCTACTCGTGCACCAACTGCTCCTCTCACGACTCCTAATAATATTGGTTCTGATATTGATCGTGAGTTGCCTGCAATTAAGTTTGGATCGTTTGAACCTGGTCTTCATGTTGCAAAGTCTGCTACGGATCCTATTCCTGTGGCCCCTACCATGGCCTCCATGCCCGTTGATGATGGTTTTGACAAATTAATTGATAAATTGGCGGCCCAGGTATGGCCTTGCTCTAACTGCCTCTCAGCTAAACATGCAACGGAAGAGTGTACGGGCCGGATTCGGTGTTGGTCTTGTTCACGATCGGGCCATATCCACAGAAACTACCCGGGAATTAATGGAACTCTGCGCTGGGTAGTTAAATCGTCGACTATTGGAACCGAGGAGTCCCCTACCTCAGCTCTATCCCCTGCCCCTGCCACTGTTCAAGGAAAACCCTCGTCGGAATCGCCTCTCGAATCGCAACCACCACCAATAATGGCGAACTTCCCTTGCGATCCGAAGCGGTTCGTCCCAGCTGGGATGCATGTTGAGGATCCTTGGGCGGCCGAGGAGCGGCCTTCTCGCCTCTACATCACCTCCTCCGCGGCTCCTCCTCGTCGCCATGAATCCTGGGCCATTGCTCAGCTTGTTCCTCGGCCTCCGGTTGAAGAACTCGATGATATTCTGCAACAGATCGTCGATTATATCTTTCAAGAACTACATCTGCAAGTTGTCTCCTTCTCGGAGAGCGCTGTTGGAGTTGGCATGTACCGCATGGCGGACCAGGTTGCCAGAGATTGCCTGGTACACTCTCCACCATTTATCTTTCCAGATGGTAGGATGTTGTCTTTTGTAAGGCACGACGAAGGAGACAATGTTAGGGCAACTACCTACACCAGAACTGGATGGATTATGATTTTAATCTGCACATGGACTATCGCACGGATGAATTTCTTCGTGAGTTTGTGTCCAAGTTTGGCAAGCTCCGGACCTGGTGGAGGGAGGTTGCTTCCCCTGTTCGCACCCTTCTCAAGGTGACGTACGGTGGCGGCGCTGATGTCTCCCGCTCGCTTGTGATTCGGGAGGTTCAGAGATACGGTGGTCACGTAGTCTCCTGGACCTACCCTGTTTTTATCTTGAACAATGTTGCTGCTGACGCTCTGCCGGGGGATGAAGATCTTCTTCCTCCTGGAGGCAACCCGCATCCAGCTTTTGGTGCACCAGAGGTGCCAGTTCCTGAGCCTTGGGTGCCGCCGGTTCATCCCATACAACAACAGGGAGGCTGGGGTGATTGGAACAATGAGGAGCAGGGGGAAATGCAGCGCAGGATGATGCTGTCGATCAGGCCCCGGAACCTGAACAGGTGCAGTCCTCTGTCTCCGTTCAGCTCTCTGGTGCCTCCGTGGACTCAATGAATGTTGCACGAGCTGAAGGCCCGGAGCAATTTGTGGAGTTGCAGCAACAGGTGGAACAAAACCAGCTGGCTATTGTTCATTTTGTTCCACCACTCCCTGAGATTGCTGCAGGTCAGAACAATGATGTTCAGATTCTTCAAGTCTTGCTGCCTGATCCTGTGGTGGAGTGGTCCAGATACTTTCTGGAACACAAAGCAAGGGTCTTTTTTGACAGGAGATTTGAATTTCTGTCGTCATTGCTGCCTTTGGAGCTGCCAGTCTCCTCTGCTACCTCTGTTCCTTTGTTGCTGGATTCCTGCCCTGTTGATCCTGAACCTGTCACTCCTGAGCCTGCTACCAAGAAGAGGACTAGGAAGGTGACTGCTCCGCTGGACCTTGAGGAGCGTCGAGTGACGAGAAGCCTTGCTAAGAACGCTGGTTTCCGGGTTTTGCCTGCCACTGACAAGCCAGAGCCTAGGAAGAAAGCAAAGTCTTCTCGTGCCCAAGCTTCTCCAGGGGGAGTGCCCCCTTTCACTCCTGTTGCTGTTCTGCGGAGGGCGGGAAGCATGCTCCAGATTGATGATCCAGAATTAACTGTGGAGAAGCTTGAAGCTGCTCCAAAGAAGCCCACTACCTCTTCAAGTTCTGATGATTAGTGGGCCTTGTTTCTATCTTATGGGCCTGTTTGGTCCCTGGAGTTGTTTCTGGTCCTTTTTGATACATTTTGTTATGATGAATGACATATGTACTGCACTATGGATATGGTTATTATCTCTTGGTTATCTTCTGTGCTGGTCTTTTATGATTACCAGCAGCTTTGATTACTTTTTGTTATTCCATGGATAATACGGCCTATTTGAATTTGGATTGGATTGTTTTTTATTGGAATGTGAGAGGCCTCAATGATAAATCTAAAAGAGAAGCAGTATATAATAAAATTGAGGAAAGTCAGGCTTCTGTTATTTGTTTACAGGAGACTAAATGCCAGGATTTTGACCATTCCTTTATTAGGTCGTTCTGTCCTAAAAGGTTTGATCAATTTGCTTTTTCTCCCTCTGTTGGAGCTTCTGGAGGTTTAATTGTGCTATGGAATAGTGCCATTTTCAATGGAGAATTGTTAGAAGTTCATCGCTCTGCCATTCACATTAAATTCACATCCATTCACAATTCAGTTTCTTGGAATTTGGTGAATGGTTATGGCCCTTGCAAGGGGGTGGAAAGAGAAGAATTTATTAACTGGTTATATAATATTTCCATTCCTATCCATCAGAACTGGATGATTCTTGGTGATTTTAATTTCATTAGATCACTGGATAATAGAAATAAACCGGGGGCTGACCTGAATGATATGTTTATCTTTAATGATGTCATCAGCCATCTGAGTTTATTGGAATTGCCTGTTAAAGGTAGAAATTTCACTTGGTCCAATATGCAAAGTGATCCTCTTTTAGTCCAACTAGATTGGTTTTTTACTTCATGTCAGTGGACACTGGATTTTCCTAATACTATGGTGTTAACCATGTCAAAAATTACTTCTGATCACTTGCCTTGCTCTGTTAAAATTGGAACAAACATTCCAAAGGAAAAGATCTTTCGGTTTGAAAATCATTGGGTTAAGCAACCTGGTTTCATTGACCTTGTGACTAAGATTGGGAATACTCCAGTTATGGCCAAGTCAATTACCTCCAAAATCACTGCCAAATTAAAGAATCTTAGATATGCTCTAAAGGACTGGGGAAGGAATTTATCTCAACTAAAGATTCTTATTGAAATGAGTAGTAAAGTGATCTTGTTCCTGGACCAATTGGAGGATGTGAGGAAGTTGAGTGTTCCTGAATTTAATTTCAGACTTATTGTTAAAAAGCATATCAAAAATTTGCTTGCTTTACAGTCTGATTACTGGAAGCAAAGATGTACTATTCGCTGGGCTAAGCTTTTTTTAGAAAATACTAAATACTTCCATGCCAGAGCCACTGAGAGGTTTAGGCGAAATTCTATTCCATCCATTTCAGATGCTTCCGGGAATTTGTTGGTGGATCATATGGACAAAGCTGCTGCTTTTTGGTCCTGTTTTAAGAACAGAATGGGTATCTCCTGCCCACCTACGACTGATAATGATTTGTCTGTTTTCTTGCCTGTGATTGAGGGTTTAGAGATTCTGGCTAATTCCTTCACTGTTGAGGAGATTGAAGGTGTTGTAAAACACCTAAAACATGATCGTGCGCCTGGCCTTGATGGCTTTACATGGCTATTTATCAAACACTGTTGGAGTATAATAAAAGAGGATTTTATCAAACTATTCAATGAATTTCACAGTGCTAAGATCTCTTTGGAGAGTATTAATGGATCTTTCATTACTCTTATTCCAAAGATTAATTCTCCTGAGATAGTGAATGATTTCAGACCTATTTCTCTGACCAACACTTGTTTGAAATTTATCACTAAAATTCTGGCTAATCGTTTCCAGGATAAAATCTTTGGATGCATCCATGCTAATCAATATGGTTTCATCAAATCCAGAACTATTCAAGATTGTTTGGCCTGGTGTTTTGAATACATTTACCAGTGTAAACAGTCTAAGCAGAAAGTGGTGATTTTCAAGATTGATTTTGAGAAAGCTTTCGATACCATTGAGCACTCTGCTATTCTGCAAATTTTGAGATTTAAGGGATTCCCTCCCTTAGTGATAAAATGGGTCAAGGAAATTCTAGCCTCTGGATCATCGTCGGTTCTGTTAAATGATGTTCCTGGCAAGCCTTTTGTATGCAAAAGAGGTGTCAGGCAGGGTGATCCATTGTCACCAATTCTATATGTGTTGGGTGGGGATCTGCTGCAAAGTATTGTTAATTTGGCCCTAAGAGAGGGAAGACTCCGGTTGCCAATTACAATAGGTGGAGATTTTCCTATTGTTCAATATGCTGATGACACTTTAGTCATATTACCTGCTGAATCGGCACAATTGTTGGTATTTAAAGATTTGCTTAACCTTTATGCTAATATCACTGGGTTAAAAGTGAATTATAACAAGTCTTCTATGATACCGATCAACCTTTCACAGCAGGAAACTGTTGATCCGGCTTCTGTTCTGGATTGTACTGTGGCCTCTATGCCCTTTACATACTTAGGCTTGCCCATGGGAACCACAAAACCAACTATCAAGGATTTTGCACCACTAATTGACAGAATTGAAAGGAGACTTTCTGCTACAGTCTCATTTCTTTCTTATGGGGATAGTTTGGTTCTTGTGAATTCGGTTCTATCCTCCTTGCCCTCTTATTACATGTGCACACTTGTAATACCTAAAGGTGTCATTGACATAATTGATAAAGCAAGGAGGAGATGCTTATGGAGGAACGACAAAAATAAGCAAAGAGTGAATTCTTTAGCTGCTTGGGATATGGTATGCAGGCCCAAAAACAAAGGAGGTTTAGGGATCATCAATCTTCAGATTCAAAATAGAGCTTTACTACTGAAATTCTTGGCAAAATTCTATAACTCTATGGATATCCCTTGGGTCCATTTAGTCAAGAATGCCTATTATTTTCAGTCAGTACCACATGCTGTGACTTCCTGTGGTTCTTTCTGGTGGAGAGGTGTTATGCAACTAGCTGATACTTGGTGCTCTTTATCTTCTTGCATTATGGGAAATGGATTTACTAGGCTTTTCTGGAAAGATTCTTGGATAGGACAACCTTTGGCACTAAAATTCTCGAGATTATTCTCCTTTGCCAAAGATCCTTTGTCCTCAATAAGAGATTTATTAATGATGACAGATCTCTCGGATGCTTTTCATTTGCCGTTTTCAAATGAAGCTTTCCAGGAGTATACTGATCTGATAGTCATTGTGGCTAATGTTCAGTTGACTGACAGTGAGGATAGTTGGAGATGCAATTTCAATAAAGGGGTTTATACCCCAAGTAAATTCTACCAACTACAATTTGCTCATTTGCCTCCTGATGGGCCTGCAAAATGGAACTGGAAATCCAAATGCATGTCAAAGCATAAATTCTTTGCTTGGTTGATTCTCAAGGATAGGATTAATACAAAGGATATGATCAAACGAAGGAACTGGAAGATTGAAGGCACTGATCACTGTGTTCTTTGTTGCACACATTGCCATGAGGATTGGATCCATTTGTTCTTTCAATGTGTTTTTAGCTCTCGGATTTGGAACTATTTGCAAATCAGCTGGAGTGATAACACACTTGTGCAAAATCTTACGCTTGCAAAAAAGTCTTTCAAAGGACCTTGTTTCACTGAGATAGTGATTCTTGCATGCTGGAATATTTGGAAGCAGAGGAATGGAGTCATTTTTAAATCGGAAAGACATTCCTTTATGGGATGGAAAGTGGGCTTCTTGTTAGATCTCCTTATGCTTAAGCATAGGTTGAGTGCTTCTGTGGCTGCTGACTTAGCTTTATGGATTAAGTCCTTAAATTAGATAGACTGGGATAGACTGCCTTAGTCTATTCCATGTATATTTGTACATATCTATAACTGTAACACTCTTGGTTGGCAATAAAGGGCTGCGGGGGACTCCCCTGCAGTAGAAAATGTTTCAAAAAAAGAAGAAGAGCATCAACCAAAACAGTGGTGTCCGCTTTGATACAACAAACGAGAATGGAAAAAATGACACATACTATGGTTACATAGAGGAGATATGGGAACTTGACTATGGACCTTCTTTTAAGGTCCCTTTGTTCAAGTGCAAATGGGTCAACCTGAATGGAGAAGGGGTAAAGGTAGACCCGCTTTATGGAATGACAACAGTGGATCTCAACAATATTGGTTACAATGACGAACCATTCGTCCTAGCCAATGATGTGGCTCAGGTCTTCTATGTGAAGGACATGTCTTCCAGACCGAAGAAAAGAAAAAATAAGGAAACAAATTCATCATACGATGAGCCGAAGCGTCACATAGTTCTCTCTGGGAAAAGAAACATCCTGGGAATCGAGGACACGACAGACATGTCAGAAGATTATAATAAGTTTGTTGAAATTCCACCCTTCACAGTGAAAGCTGACCCCACCATCCCGTTAAATAATGAAGATGCTCCATGGTTACGGCCGAAGCGATCATAAGCAAGGGACACGAAGAAAATTCAGAAGACTAGATAGGGATGTTGTTGGTGATGTGTAATAATAAACGTGGAATACATGATCATAGTTCTTATAACGTAGTATGAACGAGATTTTGTTAGCCAAAATGATATTTATACATATTCTGTGATTATGAATGGAGTAGGTGCAAGTTTGACCAATAATTTGTATTGATCGGTCAAAAGCTGGCAAGCATTGAGTGCTTGACAACTATGACCAGCCTGACTTCATTATTATTCCAACCAGCAGCACACCCACCCACTTTTCTGTTTCTCTCTCCTCCGTCTGTTGGTGATGTGTAATAATAAGCGTGGAATACATGATCATATAGTTTTGTTTGATCAGTATTTTGTATTGACCGGTAAAAAGCTGACAACTATGACCAGCCTGATTTCATTCTTATTACAACCAGCGGCACACCCACCCGAGTATGAGATAACTGTAGGCAGATATTGCAGGCACACTTCGAAGTGATAGTACGAATACCATCCTGACAGATATCCTTAAAATAGAAATAGATCTTCGGTACTACCTTGGAGTTCAAATGACGCAAAGGGTTGCACCTCTGCGGTTACTTTGGCAAGCTGCTAATGCATACACTCCTGCACTGTTTGAGATTTTCAGATTAGAATTTGAACTGATCTTGGATTGCATGGTCTATAACTGTGGAGAAATTGGACCCATATCCGAGTATGAGATAACTGTCAAAAACAGGCGTCGGGGTCATTTTGTTAGATTCGACTCATCAGAATACATTTGTAGTTGCAAGAAGTTTGAAAATGTAGGTCTTCCGTGTTGCCAGGTACTGAAGGTTCTTGAGATCAGAAATATCAAAGAAATTCCACTACACTATGTTTTGAAAAGATGGCGAAAGAATGCTCAGAGTAAACCTTCGAAGAAAAACTATGGTTTTTCTGTTGTAGACGAAGATCTCAAATTCACCGTGTCAATAAGGTACAACTCGCTTTGTCGAACTTTATATAAATCACCCGGGATGCCTTTTATGCTCTGGACTCACTCGGAAGATCACGAGAGAAAACAAAAATTGTAAGATATTTATATTCAAATTATATACAAATGGTAAAATAATTAATAGTTTCAATAGTTAGAATAATTATTTAGTTAAACGAAAAATGGATTTGAATTAGTTATGCAAATTCTAGCATTTTTCATGTTGAATTTTTTGTCAAATTCGAAAGTATATAGAAGTTGTTAATGTGCAAACTTAAACAATTTTCAAATTTTGGCGCTAAAAAATTTTGGGCGCGCAGGGTGCCACCAAAATTCGAAATAAGTTTTTGGTCCCGGCCCGTGGTACCAACCGGGACCAAAGGGGCTCTAGTCCCGGCTGGTGGCACGGGCCGGGACTAGAGGCCCAGTTGTATAAATATCTCGGCCCTCTCTCCAGGCCGAGCGACCACCCAGGACAGCGGACATGCCTTGGCGAAGCCCTGCCGGCGGCGGGAACGAGTAGGAAGATCCCGCTGGCGCTGGTTCCGCCGGCGGGGTTGGACTAGGGACACGTTGGACTAGGAACACACAATATATATGAAAAAGGCCCGGGGGCCGTGCTTACATAGGGGGGCGGCGCGGCCACAGCGGCCGGCCGTGCTTACATATATAGGGGGCGGCGGCGCGGCCACAGGCGGCCGGCCGTTTCTTGGGGGGTGGGTAGCTTATTCTAGGGGGGGACGCACCGGCGCCGACCTACTCCTCCTCGTCGGAGGAGATGCAGTGGTAGGGGGTGCCTGCCACAGGTGGGCAGGCAGCTGGGTCGGGCCCGCCGGTGGCTGCGGAGACATCGGGGGCGCGTGCGGCGGCGGCGGGGGCAGCTCCTCCGGCTGCGGCGGCGGTACTCCAGGCCGGGGGGCAGCGGCTGTGGCGGCGGCTGGTCCTCGGACGCCTCCAGCTCGGCGTTCATTACCTGCCACCAAGGGGCAGGCGCCGAAGGGGGCGGCATGGCTTTGCCGTCGGCGGCAGCGGCGTCCAGGACCTGGTGCCACCGCTTGACCTCGTCCTCGACGAGGGAGCGGCGGGAGGCCTCGTAGGCCTCCTCCAAGCCGTCCTGGAGCTCGGGGTTGTCGTCCTCGGCGACGTTCTCGGCGATGTCGTCCTCCAGGAGCCAAAGCTCCGGCTCCCTGCCCGGCGGTGGCGCGGGGTAGTCTTCGGTGCTCACCTCCTCGGCTGTGGGGATGTAGGAGCGACGGCGCTGCTCGTGCTCCTGCTGGAACCAGGTGGCCTAGTAGGGGGAGCTCCGCGCGTACGCGCGGTCCCTGAGGAGATGGGCCGGCAGGAGCGCGTGCCGGCGGTCGATCTCCTCGCGCAGGGCCTCATTGCTGGACGGGGCCGGTGGCACGGGGATGCGCTGCGGATTCAGGTGCCAGCCGTCCGGAAGGTGGACGTCCGGCCAGAACACCGGCGTGGCACGGTCCCAGTGCCACTCGGCCTCCTCCTTCCGAACGTACCGGCGGAAGCGTTTGCCCTTGGGCGCGGCGCGGGGCGGCGCGCGTGATGCCGGGGGTGGAGCGGGTACGCGCGGCTGCCCACCAATGCGGAAACCTCCCGGGCCGAAGCCGAAGGCCTCCGCCGGCGCGCGGGGGACGCCGGCGCCTCTCTGGCCGGCGCCGCTCGAGGACCCAGCCTCGTGCTCGTTCCTGGGGCGCTTGAACCAGCGCGACATGGTGGCTAGGGTTCCGTGGGCTGGGACGCGGCCGGGGTGAATGGGATGTACGGGCGGCGGGGGCCCTTTAAAAAGGACCCGTGGGGGGGCTGGCATGCCAACCGGCGGCCGGAACGTGGCGGCGGTTGCAAGCGGCCATGAAATGCGGGGGGGAGGGGGAGCCGAGGCGTGCCGTTCGTGGCCAGGCGCGCGTGGGGAAGTGGAGGCGCGGGAAGACGAGGCGGCAGTGGGCCCTTTGACCGCGCGTCCCTGTGGTCTTAATTTAAGGGACCGGGCGAGCCAGCCACTAGGCCGCTGGCCAGTGGCCCCTTTGACCCCGCGTGGCCGGTGGCCCCTTTGACCGAATGTAGCCAGTGGGCTTATAATAAAAGACGCGAGCCAGTCGGCCCTTTGACCAAAATGTGGCCAGTGGGCTTAATTAAAGACGTGGGCCAGTGGACGCGGTTGGGAAAGGGGAGGCCGGTTGGGGATTGCGAGACAGGAGCCCAAAAAAAGGAAAAAAACCTGCCACGGCAGGAAAAGTGGGCCGAATATTTGATTTTTTTTAGAAAAAGTATCCATCCCGGTTCCTAAAACGAACCGGGACGAACTCCCTGGCCATGTTCGCCACGTGGGCCATCTCTACCCATCCCGGATCCTGGTACAACCGAGACCAATGGGGGAGGGCCATTTGTCCCGGCCGGCCCATCCCGGTTGCACAACCGGGACAAATGGGCCTTACCAACCGGGACTAATGCCCATGTTTCCACTAGTGGATGGCACACCGCGCATGTCGTCTTGTGTTTCTGACGTGCTTGCATGTGTGTCAGGGGCTCAGGGCCTCTTTAAGGGTAGCCAGCGAAGTGTGGGAACATTTTTATGGTTTGTTAACTGCCACCGCTCCGCGAGATAGATGTACGGCGCCGCTGTGTAGTTCGGTCCTTTTTTCTTTTGACATGGAATGTTGGACTTTTGACATGGAATGCTGACGTGATGATACGTCTCAAACGTATCTATAATTTCTGATGATCCATGTTATTATTATATCAATTGCCACATGTTTTGTTAACACTTCATAGCATTTTTATGTATTTTCTCGGACTAACTTATTAACAAGATGCCACAGTGTCAGTTCATGTTTTCTGTTGTTTTTCTTTTTCAGAAAAGCTAGTCGCAAAATAGTCTCGGAATTGGACGAAAATTGGCGTACGCAAATATTACAACAGAAGACTCCAGAATCCCGATGGGGAGGAGCAGTCGACCAAGGAGGCGGCCACCCCACACCAGGGCGCGGCCCACCCCTGGCCGGCGCCCTCCTGTGGCGTGGGGCCCTCGGGTGGCCACCGACGCCGCCCTTTTGCCTCTATATTCCTTCTGCCCCTAAAAACCTAAATACTCGATCGAGAAACCACAAAAAGTCCAGCCGCCGCCTCCGTCGTCATCCCTAGTTCGGGAGGGTTCTGAAGCTCTTCCCGGCACCCTGCCGGAGAGGAGATTATCACCGGAGGGCTCTACACTGACATGACTGCCTCTAGAGTCATGCGTGAGTAGTTCATCCTTGGACTATATGTCCATAGCAGTAGCTAGATGGTAATCTCTTCACTTTGTGCTATCATGTTTAGATCTTGTGAGCTTCCCTACATAATCAAGATCATCATTATGTAATGCCACATGTTGTGTTTGCTGGGATCCGATGAATATTGATACTATGAGCAAGTTGTTTATTTATCCATATGTCTATGTTGTTTATATCTTGCATGATCTCTGTTGCTAGTAGATGATTTGGCCAAGTAGATACTTGTGACTCCAAGAGGAGGTATTTATGCTCGATAGTTGGTTCATGCCTCCAGAAATCAGCGTTCGAGTGACTGAAACGTGCACGGTTGTGGATGTGCTATTGCCACTAGGGATAAAATAATGATGCTTAGTCTACGTGTCTTTTGCATTGTTTACATTACACATAATTCTTCATGCAATAATCTGTTTTTTGCAACTTAATACTGAAAGTGATGCGGATGCTGACCCGAAGGTGGATTATTTAGACATTGATGCGCTAGATAGCAAGTCTATGTAAATGTCTTGTTAAATCTCGTAGTGAACATATTTTCCTATGTTTCTTTGTCATGCCTTCATTATTTGTCAATTCCCCACCTGTAATTTGTTTAACCAACATGCTAGAAATATTTATAGAGAGACACCACTAGTGAATTGTGGACCCCGGTCCATTTTCCTTATACCGTTAAACCACCTACTGCAATCATATTGTTCTCTACTATTTCCTGCAATCATCACTGTTTTCTGCACCATACTTTTAATCCATTTGTTTTCAGCAAGACTGGAGAGATTGACAACCTCTCTGTTTCGTTGGGGCAAAGTAGTGTGTTTGTTTGTGTGCAGGTTCCACGTCAGTTGCGCCGCTAACAACCTTCTGAAGAACCCCCGTGTCCTCCTGGATTCGATAACCTTGGCTAATTTCAAGAGAAATCTTTCCGCTATTCTACATCAAACTCTGCACTTGGAGTAACCTAATGAACAACACACCCCCAAGGCATCAAGCTTTATGGTGCCGTTGTCGGGGATACTGGGATCTTCAGATAGGGAAGTCTCACACTTCCAAGCACTTTATTTTGTTTTTGTCTTGCTAGTTTTATTTTTGTTTTACTTTATTTGCTCTAGAACCCAAAACCCAAAAAAAAATCCTGCACTTAGTTTATTTTTGGTTTGTTATTTTCTATCTTGTTTTAATTTTGTTAAAATGAGTAATCCTTAGAACACTAAGTTGTGTGACTTCACTAGCACCAACAACAATGATTTCATATGTACAACTATTGCTCCTCCTTCTACCGCAGCAGAGTTCTATGAAATGAAACATGCACTGTTATGTTATGAAAGAGCAATTTTCTAGTGTTTCTACTGATGATGATGCTGCTCACCTTAATAATTTTGTTGAGCTATGTGATATGCAAAAGTATAAAGAACTAGAGGGTGATGTTACTAAAATGAAATTATTTCCTTTCTCTTTGAGAGGAATAGCTAAATAATGCTTGCTATCTTTGCCTAGAAAAAGTATTGATTCTTGGACTAAGTGTAAAGATGCTTTCATTGGAAAATATTATCCTCCTGCTAAAATCATATCTTTGAGAAGTGGCATAATGAACTTTAACCAATTTGATAATGAGCATGTTTCCCAAGCTTGGGAAAGAATGAAACAATTGGTTAAAAATTGTCCGACTCATGGACTGGCTACTTGGATGATCATCCAAACCTTCTATGCAGGATTAAATTTTTCTTCAAGAAACCCACTGGATTCGACTGCTGGAGGGACCTTTATGTCCATCACTTTGGGTGCTTCAACAAAGATTCTTGATGATATGATGGTAAACTATTCTGAATGGCACACTGAAAGAACTCCAACAGGTAAGAAGGTAAATTCTGTTGAGGAAATCTCCTCTTTGAGTGATAAGGTTGATGCTATTATGTCTATGATTTCAAATGGCCATGCTCCTGTTGATCCAAATAATGTTCATTTAGCTTCATTGGTTGCCCAAGAATAAAATGTTGATGTGAACTTTATTAAAAATAATAACTTCAACAATAGTGCTTATAGGAATATTTTTGGAAATAAAAATTATAAGCCATATCCTTCTAATAGTGGCAATGCTTATGGTAATTCTTATGGTAATTCCTACAACAATAATAGAAGTGTGCCCTATGATCTTGAAGTCATGCTTCAAGATTTTATTAGCACACAAACCACTTTTAACAAAACCGTTGAGGAAAAGCTAGAAAAAATTGATATTTTTATTGCTTCACATGATATGTGTTATTCTTGGAGCGTCATGTTATTTTTCTTTCAGTTTTTCTGTTTTCCAATCTGTAGTTTATGGTTGGATCCTAGAATATTTTAGTTTGTAGAGAGACATGTTCCGTTTTTTATTGCGTATAACACTCTAATTTTCACTCTTATTGTCATGTGAGTGTTCAGTTTTTGCTAGTATTGCGTTTAGCTCTTGTTTTTCAATCTTATTTTTTTCAGATTTTCTTCATTTGATTCAGTTTTATATGATTATCTCTCTGGTATTTGATGATTATTTGCTCTGGTAGTTGTTTCAAATAAGTTAATTTGTGTTGGAAAGAGTAAATTGTTTCATTCTTATAGTGGTGCAAAAGGAAACTTGTATTGATTGTGACATAGACTTTGGCATGTCATGTTAGATGTTATTTTAATTCAGTGCTTAGTTATTTATGATGTATCATGACTATTATCAAATAGCTGAGAGTGCTTAATGTGCCATTTAATTTAATCATGTGTTGTTTCCTCATATTGGAGCATGGTATAGTGGTATTCTCCTTTGAATGCTTTACTTGGATTGAATTGGCGCATGCTCACACCGTGTTATGGTTATAAAAAAAGTCACCTCTAGCCTTGATGATCATTTAGTTTTTATTGTAATATCACTTCATGCTTTGATTAATGATGTTTGTTCGCTATGCATGATTACGTCCATTGTTGATCTCTTAGTTGGTCGCTCCCAGTCTTTTGCTAGCCTTCACCTGTACTGAGTATAAGCTATACTCGTGCATCCAACTCCCAAAAACCAAATTTTGCCAAATGTGTCCACCATATCTACCTATATGTGGTATTTCACCGCCACTCCAAGTAAATTTCTCATGTGCTACCTTTAAAACCTTCAAAATAATTACCTGTTTTCTGTTCCTGTTTTAGCTCATGAGGAAGAAGTGTAAAGTTTATTTTGGTTTATGTCAAGCAAGATTCATCTCCCTTATTTCCCCCGATGGGTATGGAATTTGTACTCATCTTAATTTGCAGAGAGCTGGTGCCAAATAATAAGAACTTGAAGAAATATGAAAAGGCACTTCCCTATGGATTGATGAAAGTTGGTGGGCACCCGTGGATACGGCTAGCTCTGGTTTGTGAAAGGAAAGGTGGGGGAAGTGTCAACTATAAAAAAATGGCTAATAGAAACCACTCTCCAAAGTCCAAACACCTTGCTTGACATGGATTATGATAAGTTTTTCATTACCATTCGTTGACACAGATGTACATCTCTCTCAAAATTTGTTTTCAATATATATGTTTTACTAAATAAAAAGCTCTAGCACATAAGTAATCCTTGCTTCCCTCTATGAAGGGCCTTTTTTTTCTTTTATGTTGAGTCTTCATCTTTTTTACTTTATGCACCAATTGAGATAGCATAGTTTTATCCTGAGTATAATGTGCATAATCCCAAAAATTATTATTGATTGTTTCATGATTATGGTATTGCTTGTTCTTAAATAATTTGTATCGAGTCACCATTTAAACTTTGAAGGTGTCCTGACATTTATGTTTTTCTACTCCACGAATGACAAGCGGGATACCATGTTATTATGTTTTTCTCTATGATTGAAACAAACTTATTTCTTTCAATGTTTCATTATTCATTATATTTTATTTGTGTTACTTTTCATGTGCAACATGCTTGCTAAGTTTACATTAGTTGAAATAATATTTATCATGCCTTTGTTAAAGTACTTTGATCTCAGCTTGCACTGCTTTTACATAACGTTGATCAAGATTTGTGTTGGCTTCATGTCACCTCAAAAATTGTTTTGTTATCACTTACGTACTCGAGGACGAAAAGGAGTTAAGCTTGGGTACGCTGATACGTTGCAAAGGTATCTATAATTTTTGTTGCTCCATGCTTGTTTTCTTTCCAATGCCTTATGTTATTATCATGTTTTCACATGTTTTCCTTCGTTTTCTGGATGTTTTCATCGACTAACCTATTAACAAGATGCACTATGTCAGTTGTTTTTTTTTTTGCTTTTTTCTATTTCAGAAAAGTTCTGACGGAAACATTCTTGGGAAGAGCTAAAAATCCACGGAAGTCATTTTTACCCAGAAAGAAGACATAGTACAAAGGAGACCCAGAGGGGAGCCAGGAGGTCACCAGGAGGGTGTCGGGCGCGGCCCCCCTAGGTCGCGCTTGGTGGGCCCCTGGCTGCCCTAGCAAGCACCTCATGCCGCCTCTTCGCCTATAAGTTTCCCTTAACCCTAAAAACATCAGGGACGGAGTTATTTTCCATGAAACATCCAAAGAAACATCCTCACCTCGAAAGTCCAATATAGGGCTTATGCAAGCCTGTTCCGGCATCCTGACGGAGGGGGGGAATCATCACTGGAGGCTTCTACATCGTCATGATAGCCTACAAACAGATGAGTGAGTAGTTCATCTCGGGACTAGGGGCCCATAGAAGTAGCTAAATGGTTGTTCTCTCCCCTATGCCTCCATGTTTAGAGTCTCGTGAGCTTTCCTACATGATCGGGACCACCGTTATGTAATTGTGCATGTTGTGTTTGTTGGGATCTGATGAACCATGAAACTATGATTATTTTGTTCATGTCAATCTGAGATGCTTCAATTATATTTGTAGAGAGTTTTAATATTGTCTTGCAATGATCTCCGGTGTTTATGATTACCTTGGTCACGTAGTTCTTTTCACATCCAAGATAGGGTTTCTATGCTCGATAGTGGGTTCATGTCTCCTTGTTGCCTGCGCTTGAGTGACAGAAACATGTAGGGGGAGGATGTGTTGTTGCCACTAGGGAGAAAACAGCGGTGCTCTTGTCTAAGGATGGAAACCACTTCTTACATTACGTATTGTTCTTAATGCATTTTTTTGTTGCACACATCGCAATCACTTCGTTGTTGCAACTTAATACCAAGGATTTTGTTGGATAGGTTTCTTGAGGTGGAATTTTAGATATGGATGTATGCTGGAGATCGGTCCATATGTCTTGATGTAATTCCTACAATGTTAGAACCCGTGAACTATATCCGTCATATAGTATTGTTATCCGTAGTTTAAAAACCGGACCGTGACCGAACTGGTGACGCTCTGGGTTCAGGTTTTTACTGGTCGAACCGCTGGTTCACCCGGTACAATGTTGGTTTTTAGGATGTAATTTTTTTTCTCATAATGATGAAAATAATTATGTAAATAAATTTATATTTGGCAATATAAAACAAAGTAGCAAGCACCGATCCACCAAGTCATGAACAAGAGAAAGCAATGCGGTTGTACTTACATGCACTTATAAAGTTATTATATAAAATAAATTAGTGTACAAGTATAACGCAAGCATCATACATCACTGAAGCAATGACTAGATGTGACTTTGAGTAAAAATTTAATTAACACAAAGCAGGATCTGCCATATACCACATTAGTGACATGAACATGTTAATCAGTATGTACACGCACGCACGCTATGTGGAAAATTTAATGTATATACAATTTAGTGTACATGAGCAACACAAGCAGTAAACACATCTTGTGGATAGTGCAGAGTGACCGTGTGGAAACGACTTCACATGTCCCAGGTTCGACTCCTGGCTGCTGCGTATAATTATTTTCTCAAGAACATGTCTATGCTACCGGTCTAACTTCCATCCTGTTATGCCTGGTTTTCTCTGAAAACCGGCGGTTTAACCACGGTATGGACGGTTTTTACCAGTTTGCATGCGCGAGCGGTCCAGTGCGCTTAACAAACCGGCCGGGCCTCCAGTTCCGTTTTTTTGGTTCAATCGCCGGTCTGGTCCGGTTTTTAAAACTAGGATTGTAATACGTTCATGATTTGCCAATTGCTCAGCTGTAATTTGTTCATCCAACATGTTTGTTTTCTTTCAAGAGACACCACTAGTGAACATATGGCCCCCGGTCCTATTGTCCTCATATTTGCAACCTTCTTTTAAACACTTTTCATCATTGTTTCCTTGTTGTACGGTTTTTACTTTATTTACTTTTCAAGACCATATACGTTTAATTCTCATATTTACAGCAAGACCAGAAGATTGACAACCTTTTGGAAAGTTGGGGCAAGAGAGAGTTTGTGCTTGTGTGCAGGTTCGACGCTTGGTCAACATCGATAAACGGAGCCACTGATACAAGATAACCTTCTTTAAGACTACGAATTCCTACTGGTTCGATAAACTCTGGTTCCACACTAGGGGGAAATTTACACTAGACTACATCATACCTTCCGATTTGGGTCTCCCAACGAGCGTGTGATCACGTCATCAGTAGTTGTCAATCTTCCGATATTGCTGAAAACTAGAGAATTAAACGTATAAAGTTATGAAAAATAATAAAAGTAAAAAACGGAACTGCAAGGAAACAAATATGAAAGTGCTTTAAAGAAGGTTGCAAATATGAGAAAATAGGATAGGGTGGTATAGGTTCACAAGCGGTGTCTCTCCAAAGAAAACAAACATTCTAGTGAATGATGCGTGTGGACACATGTTCGTTGGGAGATCCCAAGAGGAAGGTATGAAGAGTGCAGCAGCAAGTTTTCCCTCAGAAAGAAACCAATGTTTAATCAACCATTAAGAGAAAGAAATCACTTCTGAAAGTTGATGTTGGCATGACACACTACCAGGCTTAGCAGCAACATGGAATCTACACACAAAACAACCAAGATACTTTGCCCCAACGAAACAGTGAGGTCGTCAATCTCACCGGTTTTGCTAACATAAAGGATTAGATGTATAATTTGGAAATAGTGCTTGTTTGCAGTAAATGAAAAGAGAACAATGATGGCAGTGAATGAAAGGAAAAAAGTGTTTGCAGTGGTTGTATTATCAGTGTAAAAGAATGGACCGGGGTCCATAGTTCACTAGTGGTGTCTCTCCATAAAAGATAGATAACATGTTGGGTAAACAAATTACAGCTGGACAATTGACATGGACAAATTAATATAGATAAAGGCTGCACCATAGTGCATATGCATGACATGATGATTACTATGTGATTCATGCGGACATTTCAACATAATTTATAGACCGTTACCCAACTACATCTATGACTAGTAATCCACCCTCAGCACGTAATCCAAGTAGACTTCGGGTATTAAGTTGCAAGCAACAGATTATTTCCTTAAGTAAAGTGCGTAATGTAAACAATGATAACATTGTTTGTTCTCCCTAATGGCAACAACACATCCCCCAGCCGTCACGTTTCTGTCACTCGAGCATGGATGAAAAGGATGCATGAACCCACTATCGAGGATAAATACTCCCTCTTGGAGTTACAAGCATCAACTTGGTGAGAGCATCTACTAGTAACGGAGAACATGCAAGATCATAAATAACATAAACATGATAGATTGATAATCACTTGACATATCATTCAATATTCATCGGATCCCAGCAAACACAACATGTAGCATTACAAATAGATGATCTTGATCATGTTAGGAAGCTCACAGGATCTAAACATTAGGCATAACATTAGTACATAAAAACTTATCTATGGCGCACCAATTTCCATTTCTGTGGCGCATCCTGGGGCCACAGGGGTGCGCCACAGAATCCACACCATAAAATTTAATTTCTATGGCGCACCCCCAGCAATGCGCCACAGAAATGGAAATTCTGTGGCGCACCCCAGCCATGCGCCACAGAAATGGAAATTCCGTGGTGCACCCCAGCCATGCGCCACAGAAATGTGAGAGTGTGTGGTGCATCAGCCAGTGGTGCACCACCAAATTTTTTTTGAATTTCAAAAAAAAAAGTGGATCTGGCCGCCGGAATTTTGAAATTTCTGCTAGAATTTCGCCGGAGCTCGTCGGATGCCGTGGTGCCCGTGGCGATGTCCTTAGGAGGCTTGGTCAGTGGTGGGTGGAGAATGGGGGTCACCGGAGTTGGAGGAGGAGGAGGAGGAGAAGGTCGCCGGAGTTGGTGGAGCAGAAGCTCGCCGGAGGTGGTGGTGGTGGAGGAGGAGGAGGTCGCCGGAGTTGGTGGAGGAGGAGAAGCTCGCCGGAGGTGGTGGTGGAGGTGGAGGAGGAGGAGCTCGCCGGAGGTGGTGGTGGAGGAGGAGGAGGAGGAGAGAAGGGGAGAGGAGAAGTGGAGGAAAATGGAGAGGAGAAGTGGAGAGGAGAAGTGGAGGAGAAGGGAAAAGAGAAGGGTCGAGATTCAAATTTTGAATCCCGCCCAACAATTCTATGGTGCACCAACCCCCCGTGCGCCACCGAAGTTTTTTTTCTAATTTTTATTGATATTGTAGGGAAAAATCTTCTGTTGGGCATAACTTTTTTTTCCTTTTGGAATTTGGAGAATCTAAAAAACCTCATAGGCCAAAGGCTAGTGAGGTTAAGTTCCTTTTTTTCTCTAGTTTTTCTTGATATCTTGAACTTTTTTTTCCGACATCGTACGCAAAAGTTATGCCCATTTTACTTTTTTTAACGAACTTTTGCTCAGAAAGTCGAAATTCATATTTCAAAATTTAATTTAAAAAAGTAGACCTTAAACTCTACGTGCATCTATAAGGGATTTATTTTTTGATTATTTTTACACCTGAAACTCTCCCATGAAAAACTAGAAAGGTGATCCCGAGGGGGTGTGTGGAGAGAAAAAAAAATTATATGGTCCATGTGTATGGGTGCGCCACAGAAATGTCATATTCTGTGGGGCACCAATACACATGCGCCCGGTGCGCCACAGAAATGTTCGCCTGCAATGATTGGGGCGGGCCCCACCCAGTTTTTGTGGCGCACCCTTCTCCTTTGCGCCACAGAATTTGTCATTTCTGTGGCGCATGTTTTGTCGTGCGCCACAAAATTTAATTTCTATGGCGAATGGTGCGCCACATGAAGCCTTCCATAGAAAGGCAGTTTCCTACTAGTGAACTCTGCATTGTTTTTTGAATACATCGATGGCCTTCTTAGATTCTTTCGGTTCGCCCGTAGGGGCTATGACCTCAAATGTATAATGCGTAGATGCGGCCAATGGTCGGGCCTCGTTTGAAATATTTGCTCGATGTGGAGGCCCAAGAGAAGAAATATTCGTCAATATATATATATCTGTTAATTTACCTATATATATACATGAGAGTTATTCTACAACTAGGTGTAGAATAGTGCCCTACAACCAATTCTGAACTTCTCACAGAAAAACACAGAACTGCCCCGCTATAGAGATAGTTCCGTACGATAATTTTAACGTTACTTTTTTACCGTTTATCGAAATTGAGAAAATGATATACCGTTGAAAAGACAGTGAAATCCCGCATCTTTCCTTGTCTCACGTAGGTTTTCAAATTCGTAACTATTTTAAATAATTTAAAAAATACTCAAATCTGGTAAAAACTGCCATGAACATATTTTTTGTATAACATTTTAACCGTTTATCAGAATTGAGAAATAGATATACCGTTGAAAAGCTAGTGAAATTACGCATCTTTTTTATTTTGTCCCTTTTTTCAAATTCTTTACGGTTATTTTCTTATTTCTAAAAACACGATCAGAAAAATGTCACACAAAACGTATTTTTTAAATATTTTATCAACCATACATCGGAACGATGCAAATGATATACCGTTGGAAACCTGTTCAAATTCCGCAACTTTTTCTCTTCTACGGTTTTCTTTAATTTATGAATGATTAAATTCAATTTCAAAAATATACTAATTTGTAACGTGGTATAAAAAATGGAGTATTGAACTTCACCCGACACACATGTGAACTTCCCGGTATACGTCTATGTACTGCCAGACGGAGTTTTCGTGATTTGTGTTTACAAAAATAACATTAACTTTTTAAACTTTTATCATAATTGAGGAAATGATATACCATTGAAAAGCCAGTGAAATTCCGCATCTTTGCTTGTCTCACGTAGGTTTTCAAATTTCTAACTATTTTTAAACAATTTCAAAAATAATCAAATTTGGTAAAAACTGTTGTAAACGTATTTTTTGAATAACCTTTTAACCGTTTATCAGAATTGAGCAAATGATATATCGTTGAAAAGCTAGCGAAATTGCGCATCTTTTTCATTTTGTCACTTTTCTAATTCGTTACAGTTATTTTTTTATTTCTAAAAAACACGATCGGCAAAATGTCACACATAACTTGTTTTTTAAATATTTTCTCAACCGTACATCGGAACGATACAAATGATATACCGTTGGAGAGCTGTTCAAATTCCACAACTTTTTCTCTTTTACGGTTTTCTTTAATTCATGACCGATTATATTCAATTTAAAAAATATACTAATCTTCAATGTAGAATAAAAAATGGAGTATTGAACTTCACCCGACACACATGTGAACTTCCCGGTATACGTTTGTGTACTGCCCGACAGAGTTTTCGTGATTTATGTTTACTAAAATAAGAATAAATTTTTAGCCTTTTACCGGAATTGAGCAAATGATGTACCGTTGAAAAGCCAGTGAAATTCCGCATCTTTCCTTGTCTCACGTAGGTTTTCAAATTCGTAACCATTTTTAAACAATTTCAATAATACTCAAATTTGGTAAAAACTGTTGTGAATGTATTTTTTTAATAACTTTTTAACCATTTATCGGAATTGAGCAAATGATATACCGTTGAAAAGCTAGTAAAATTCCGCATCTTTTTCATATTGTCACTTTTTAAATATTCGTTACGGTTTTTTTTATTTCTAAAAAACATGTCACACAGAATGTATTTTTCAAATATTTCCTCAACCGTACATCAGAACGATGCAAATGATCTACCGTTGGAAAGCTGTTCAAATTCCGCAACTTTTTCTCTTTGAAGGTTTTCTTTCATTCATGAACGATTAAATTCAATTTCAAAAATATAGTAATCTGTAACGTAGTATAAAAAATAGAGTATTGAACTTCACTCGACACACATGTGAACTTCCCTGTACACGTGTTTACTGCCCGACGGAGTTTTCGTGATTCTTTTACTAAAACAACAATAACTTTTTAACCATTTATCGGAATTGAGCTAATGATATACCTTTGAAAAGCTAGTGAAATTCCGCATCTTTCCTTGTCTCGCGTAGGTTTTCAAATTCGTAAACATTTTTAAACAATTTCGAAAATACTCAAATCTGGTAAAAACTGTTGTGAACGTATTTTCTAGATATTTTTTAACCATTTATCGGAATTTAGCAAATGATATACCGTTGAAAAGCTAGTGAAATTACGCATGTTTTTCATCTTGTCGCTTTTTTCAAATTCGTTACGGTTATTTTTTTATTTCTAAAAAACACGGTCAGCGAAATATCTTATAGAAAGTATTTTTTTAATATTTTCTCAACCGTAAATCGGAACGATTCAAATGATATGCCGTTGGAAATCTGTTGAAATTCTGCAACTTTTTCTCTTCTACGTTTTTTTAATTCATCACCGATTAAATTGAATTTCAAAAATATACTAATCTGTTGCGTAGTATAAAAAATAGAGTATTTAAATTCACTCGACACATAGGTGAACTTCCCGGTATACGTCCGTGTAGTGCCCGACGGAGTTTTCGTGATTTTTTTTTACTAAAACAACAATAACTTTTTAACCGTTTATCGTAATTGAGAAAATGATGTACCGTTGGATAGGTAACGAAATTCCGCATCTTTTCTTTTCTCACGTAGGTTTTTAAATTCGTAACCATTTTTAAACAATTTCGAAAATACACAAATCTGGTAAAAACTGGTGTGAACGTATTTTGTAGATATTTTTTTAACCGTTTATCGGAATTTAGCAAATGATATGTTGTTGAAAAGTTTAGTGAAATCATGCAATTTTTTCATCTTGTCATTTTTTTCAAATTCGTTACAGTTATTTTTTTTGTTTCTATAAAACATGGTCAGCGAAATGTCATACAGAACGGATTTCTTAAATATTTTTTCAACCTTAAATCGGAATGATGCAAAATGATATACCGTTGGAAAGGTGTTGAAATTACGCAACTTTTTCTCTTCTACGGTTTTACTTAATTCATCGCCGATTAAATTTAATTTTAAAAATATGCTAATGTGTAACGTAGTATAAAAAATAGAGTATTGAACTTCATGTTGGGAATATGCCCTAGAGGCAATCATGTATGATGTAATTCCCACTGTATTCATAAAGTTATTAAGTTATCCTTGTTTTGAACATCTGTCATTGAATATGTGATTCGATTGTGGAACTATATATTCATGTTGTTCATACTAGATTGTCCATGGTCATTTAGGTTGTGTTGGACACACACCCTAGACTAATGTGAGTGTTGGCTGATGACACGGTTCCACTTGTCATGGGCATGGTGATGCCATTCCAATGTTCACGGACTTGGGTAAAGAGTTTAGCAAGTCGGACTGACCCACATTGAGATGCAACGATCAAGTCGTCATTTGCATGTCTCAATCAATGTAATCCTTAGACCTGAGGTTGTCGCACAATCCGAGTTGTGGATCACCGACTTAGGTTCTATCAAACGTTGTTCTGTGACAAGGCAACTATAAAGGCAGAGTTCGGGTCGAATAAGAAGCAAGCTGCGTGATGTGGATAATAAAGATGGGATTTTGCCCCTCCGAATGGAGAGATATTCTCTGGGCCCTCTCGAGTGATATGATTCAGGAAGCATGGCCATGCGCGACTCAGTTAAGTGTTAACTGTGTCGGTTGACTAAGAGTTAGTCGGATGAATCACATATCACGGATCGAGAAGAGAGTCGAGCTATTTAAGGGATGACGATAAATCGCCTATAGTTCGACAAGGTATATCGTGAGGCAAAAGGGACTAAGATGTAAATCACATTGGAAGGTATGTCGTCATGACTCAATGGGACTTGGGAGTCGGCACGTTCTGCTAGGAGCCGCTACCGATTGATCGATTGAGAGTCGGACTCTAATCGTGTCCAAGTCGCCATGAGCCTGCAGGGTCGCACACTTAAGAGCGGGAGAAATTGTATTGGTCGGGTTGGACCCGAACCGGAAATGGACTGATTTGTGAGTCGGACTCACGGAGGGAATGGGCCACAAGTGTTGTAAAGCCCACTACCATACGCTATATAAAGAGGGGCGCAGGTTGCCCAGCGGGCACGTTAGTCCACTCTCCCATGCGTTGGGAACCCTAGCCCCACTCAGTCCAGCCGCCGCACCGGACCTAGCTGTCCGCCGTCGGAGCTCCTCCTCGTACGTGTGGATACCGGCAGAGGTGTTGTATGTTCAGCACTTCGACGTTCGAGGGATTGGATCGGCCGGACCGGATCGTGGGACTGCACTGCCCCGACGCGCTGCATCGATAATCCGCACCTGCGCGTCTAGTGGTAATACTCGTGGCCTTCTACCTCGGCTAGATCTTGGAAGCATCGCGTAGGAAAAGTTTTTGTTTATCTCTACGCGTTCCAACAGTGGTATCAGAGCGGTAGCTTCTGGTATTAGGCCCGAGATCCGTACATATGTGATATGTAGTTAGCGTTAGATGTGATCTAATTGCTGTTTTGGTGGTCGGTCTATGAGATAAGATCGGTTTTGTACAAGGTTGATTGGATCAATCATACTCGGGGTTAATGGATGATCAGGTTTCCGTGATCATACTGCTAAGGTCGTGGAACAACTTACCCCTACCGGTCGGTTTCCGCCATCGGGGTATACCGTGACACATAAATCCAGTTGCGGTGATCGGAGATCAAAGAGTTTGATCGAATCGGAATAGGATCAGATTTGGGTAAAATCGTTTTATCCGATGAAGAAATCCATGAGCGGGACCGCCGGCTTCACCCTGTCGTAGCGCCTTAGATGTCGTTACGAGTTTCACAACGCCGGTAGATATCGTGTCTATGCATAACTTGTTTTTGCAGGAAGTTGTGAATGGTATGGCTTATGTGCATGTGATGTGTGTAATCCATACATGATCTGCGTATCATGTTCTTGTCAGCCGGCTGGAGCCTAGGTGCTGTCATTTTATTGTATAACGACCTGCGTGTCGGATTCTCTATGTGAATTTTTCATTTACTAGCTAGTGTAGCTTGTTGGAGAACCCGGTGGCATGCAAGTCGATGTACAAGTCGGCTACATGGAGTAAGATGGCACGTGACAAGAGTTGGCACGAGTCGACTTACAAGCTTTGTGGAGATGGAGATCACCATGAAGAGAGCCATACCATTTCACATTATAATTGCTTTATTTGTGTTATTGTTATGTCTCTATTTACCTCTATTTAGATAGTTGGTAGATTCTTTAATCCCTCAAAGAAGGTCTAGTCGGTCGCCCCGCCAGTGCTGCACAATCACAAGTCGGACATTCTTGGTAGTGGGCTCATAAAATTGAGGTGCTACCAATTCTTTCCGGTTAGGTGGGTTTGAGTCGGACTCTTACAAGCAGAAGCACTTGGTAATCTAGACGAGTCCATCACAACGGTTGTGGGGCTCGGGGCGAGGTAGGTTGGGAGCCGGGGCATGTGATGTCACCCAACTAACAGGAGTCGTATTGGATACGATTGGCAAGGTGTTGCCTACCTAGATCACTTGATGGCTAGCGGTGATGCTAAAGCTCACTAGTCGGCTTGCTTATTTAGAATCTTGAATCACTTAGAAACCATCGGAGGGATGTTGGTTCTAGTGGGAGCATAAGTATTAAAGTGTTTAATATGCCAGCTCTTTTTATGAATACATGTCTTAAGTGTTTTTGCGTATTTTCTGTTGTAGATCAATGGCACCTAGCAACCTTCCTCAGTTGTCCGCGTTTGCGTGAGGTCAATCCTAGAGAAAGATAAGCTTAATGGAACTAACTTCACCAACTGGTATCGTAATCTGAGGATAGTCCTCAAGCATGACAAGAAAGAACATGTTCTAGAAACTCCACTTCTAGAAGAGCCAGATGACGATGCGACTGTCGCTGTCATGAATGCCTACCGTAAGACTAGAGATGAGTCTACGGAAATTAGCTGTCTTATGCTTGCACACATGGAACCGGACTTGCAGCAGCAGTTCGAGAATGTTGAGGCCTACGATATGATCGAAAGCCTCAAAAGTATGTTCCAGGCTCAGGCAAAGACCGAGAGGTATCAAGTCTCTCAAGCTTTGCTGGGCTGTAAGCTGAAAGATGGCGATCCACTGAGTCCGCATGTAATCAAGATGATTGGTTACATTCAGTCTTTGGATCGGATGGGCGTCCCAATTAACGAAGAGTTCGCTACTGATATAATTCTGAACTCTCTTCCTAGTGCGTATGGTTCGTTCATCTCGAACTACCATATGCATGGTATGGAT
Source organism: Alopecurus myosuroides (assembly GCA_028641055.1). Taxonomy (NCBI): domain Eukaryota; kingdom Viridiplantae; phylum Streptophyta; class Magnoliopsida; order Poales; family Poaceae; genus Alopecurus; species Alopecurus myosuroides. Next base: position 24,295,181 of record CM054060.1, read on the forward strand.
AAGAGTATCACTGAATTACATGGGATGCTCAAAACGGCAGAGGCTGATATCAAGAAAGGCGTCAGTCAAGTGTTGATGGTGCAGAATAAGGCTAAGTTCAAGAAGAGTTCTTGGACTAAGAAGAAGAAGGATAAGTCAGGAGGTAGCACCCATGGCCCTGTCCAGAGTGCTCCCTCAAAGACTAAACCTTCTCCTACAGCCGGAGCCAACTGCTTCTATTGCAAGCAAGATGGCCACTGGAAGAGGAACTGCACCAAGTATTTGGCTGACAGAGCCAAGAGTGGAGGTGTGACTTCCAACTCAGGTACGCTTGTGTGCAATGTTATAGACATTTATCTTGCTGATACGCCTAATAGTTCTTGGTTATATGATACCGGATCAGTTATTCACATATGCAACTCGTTGCAGGGACTGGTAAGAACTAGGAGCGTGGCAAGAGGAGAGGTTGACATTCGGGTCGGCAACAAGGCGAGAGTCGCTCCGTTGGAAGTCGGCACGATGCAACTTCATTTACCTTCAGGATTTATTTTGGAACTAAATAATTGTTATTATGTTCCAGCGCTTAGTCGAAACATTATTTCCTCCTCATGTTTGATGAGACAAGGTTATGAGTCGAATATTAAGAATAATGGTTGTTCTTTATATTTGAAAGATATGTTTCATGGCTTTGCACCCTTTCAGAACGGGTTATTTATTTTAAATCTTGATAGTGAATCGGTCTATAACATAAATGTTAAAAGGTTGAAACCAAATGATCTGAATATGACTTACTTTTGGCACTGTCGGCTTGGTCATATAAGTTGGAAACGCATGAAGAAGCTCCATGATGATGGACTTCTAACTTCGTTCGACTTAGAGTCATTCGAGACATGCGAATCATGCCTACTAGGAAAAATGACCAAGACACCTTTTGCAAGGAGTTGTGAAAGGGCGTCTGACTTGTTAGAACTAATACATAGTGATGTATGTGGTCCAATGAGCACGACAGCCAGAGGTGGTTATGAGTACTTCATTACCTTCACTGATGATTTGAGTAGGTATGGATATATCTATTTAATGAAACACAAGTCGGAAGCCTTTGAAAAGTTCAAGGAATTCTAGAGTGAGGTACAAAATCAACTCGGCAAGAAAATAAAGTTTCTACGGTCGGACCGTGGAGGCGAGTACATGACCCATGAGTTTGATGACCATCTAAAGAGTTGTGGAATAGTTCCTCAACTCACTCCGCCGGGTACACCGCAAAGAAACGGTGTATCAGAACGGAGAATTCGGACCTTGTTGTACATGGTACGATCAATGATGAGTCAGACATATCTATCTTTATCATTTTGGGGTTATTGTCTAGAAACTGCAGCTTTCACACTAAACAGAGTACCATCAAAGTCAGTAGAGAAGACACCACATGAGATGTGGACTGGTAAAAAGCCAAGTTTGTCTTTTCTTAAGATTTGGGGTTGTGAAGCATTTGTCAAGCGACTTCAGTCGGACAAGCTCACGCCCAAGTCGGATAAGTGTATTTTCGTGGGGTATCCGAGGGCAACCTTGGGATACTACTTCTACAACCGGGAAGAGGGCAAAGTGTTTGTCGCTCGGAATGGTGTCTTCCTTGAGAAAGAGTTTCTCAGTCGGGAAGTCAGTGGGAGCACGGTGTAACTCGAAGAAATTCGAGAAGAACCAGCTAGGGGCGAGTCGGCAATGGCCTTGGAGGCTGAGCCGGTCGTGGTACCTACACCGGTTACAACACCTGAACCTCGGAGATCTGCCAGATTACAGAGTGCTCGAGATGTTTTACTGTTAGACAGTTGTAACATCCCAAGTATGAAAATGTCCCTTAGAATGTTTGATTTCTTGTTTAATTAAAATATTGCATCATGTCATCATATTGCTTTCATGTGTGGATTCTCAAAATTCAACTAAATTCAAATCACTTATGTTTTCACACTTGGTCTGTTACAACCTTTTCAAATAAAATAATCTAATCTAATAAGTTCTTTGTTTTCCATAAATTTGAATTTGCAACAATTAATTTGGTGGAATTTCAAACCTTTTCAATTATCGCAAAATTCACTCAAATTCATTTGAATTTCAAATAGCAACAAAAATTTGAGATTTTGAGAAAACAAATTTTGTGCAACTGGGCATTTTGAATTCCCAATGCATAGGAAATTATTTCATAATTTTCCGACTTGAAAATCTACCTCAAATTCCTTTTCTAATTTCCTTTTTTTACAAAAAAAAAGAGAGCAAAAATAAAAATAAAACAACACACAAGGGAGAGAGAGACAGCAGGCCCTTTTTCCTTTTTCCTTTTCCCAGCCCACCTAGTGCCCAAGCCCACTTCCCCCTTGGCCCATACCCCTTCGCAGTGTCTTCTTCCTCCTCGGTACAGATCGCATCCGGCTTGTCCACGTGCTACAGAGAGATGCAGCAACGGTGATCACCATCCCCTCCCTCCTATAACTCTACCTAGATGCCCTAGGGTTTCCCCTACTCTCTCTTCTCCCTCTCCCCCGCCTCCATCTCTTCTTCCTTCTTCCTCCCCTCCATCTCTCTGTTCTGAATTTTCTCTGTAGCTGAAACTCAACAGGAAGCCTCCTCCTCCTCCGGTGGTCGCCGGCCGTCTGGGCCCCCTCCGGCCGCGGTGAGGGCGGGAATGGAAAGCCCTCACCGCGGGCTTCCTCTCCATCCCCGCGGCAGCGGCCGGGACTTCCCGGAGAGCCGCCGCCATCCGCCTCAACTCGACGGCGACCTCCCTGTTCGCTGCATCGCCCCCTGCAACCTGCCCCGACCGCCTTCTGACCGCAGCGAGGTAAGGCCTCGATCCGCCCCGCTCCCCTCACCTCCTCCCCTACACCGCACCCCACGGCCCACACCACCACGCAACCACGGTGCCCCCTCCGGCGAGCATCGCTGCCTGCCTCCGTGAGGTACATCGATCTGAACGAACAAGTTCAGTTTAGTTCGCCAAACTGCACCTTATACCCCCCATGATTCCCTTCCTATCAACAAGCGCACGCACACCCTACTGGCAGCAGCCGCGCGCAGCGAGCCAACATGTCTCAGGATCGAGTCCCAGCCCCCACTGAATTCTGCGCAATTTTTGCTTAATTTCAGTTACAGCCCGCAGCCACACCTTAACCCCCCCCCCCCCCCCGAGCTGCTACTTCTGTCAACCAAACCGCACCAGCCCCACTGGTTCCACCCCCTTGGCGCAGCAGGAGGGGAGGGGTTCGATTCCCCCCTCCCACAGTAAACCAAAAACATTTTTTTGCATTGTTTTGATACCTAAAACTTCCAGGAAATCACAACTAGGTCCCTTCTATTTATTCCTAGCCCCTGTAATATTTTTTTTCCTAAGTCCCTAGTTACTAAAAAATGGCAGATTTGCATCAAATGTTCTAAAATGCATAAGTAATTCATCCCAACTCCAATTTTAACTTTTTAAATATGTTTTCTGTCCCAAATTAAATGTTCTTTCCAAATATAAAATTTATTTCCTGTTTTGAATATTTTAAATTGGTGAAACATTTGAATTCTTGTTTAAATCACTTAATTTTGCAAAATTCATAACTTGAGCATAAAAATTCCAAATTCCACAAACTAAATATGTTTTCCAATCAACTTTTCATGTACTTTCCAAATATAAATTTTTTTTGCTGATTTGAATAATTTAAATTGCTGAAAACAACTGTTTCTTAATTATTGCATTTAAAATTGCCAAAATAATAACTTGCTCATTTTAAATCCAATTTCCACAAATGAATTATGTTTTCCATGCAAAATTAAACCCTCTTTCCAAATATAAATTTTTTTTCATGTTTTGAATAATTAAAATTGGTTAAATAATCCTTGTTTAAATCATTTAATATTGCTAAATTTATAACTTGATCAAAACAAATTCTTTTTGAACATATAAAATATGTTTTCAAGCCATAAAAGCATAACCTTTTCAAATATGAACTTCACTCAATGTTTTGCACAAATAAAAAACTCAAATAAGTTCATGTTTGAATTAAATTCATTTAATTCTTGCTTACACTTGTTTAATTCATAAATAATTTATTTGAAATCCTTTTTCAACAAGTGAAACATGTATTCCAACTAAAATCTTGTTTTCTTTTCAAATATAAACTTTGTTATCTATTTTAAACAAATTAAAGTGGTGAAAACAACAAATGCTTGTGTGACACCTTTAAGTAACCAAAATTTCCTAACTTAATGAATGAATTTCCAAACTTGGTCAACCTTATTTCCAATTGCTTCTATTGTTGTTATTTTGGTGTTTTCCTCATCCATGCATCATGCTAATTCACTTACACAATTTGATTAGTTGTAAAACAATTAATTCAACCATAAGTCATGGGCTTTCCATATGCAATCCAATTGCATGTGGGTCCATTTAATCATGTTGCTACCTTGTCAACTAGTTTATTTCTATGCCTCAATTAAATGGTCATGCATCATCCCATGTTTGTGCATTATGCCATCTTATTGATTGTTTGTTCTCTGCGTTGATTGTTTGCTTCTTCTCGGATACACGACGACGTTGAGACCGACGATACTTACGACACCCCTTCTAAGGATTTAGCTCAGTACCAGGCTACTGGGTTTTGCAGGCAAGTTATCACTCACATGAACCACTGTGTTCCTTTCAACATTGGTTACCGATACTTTCCGTTGTTTTTTCCTGCTAGCCTTAGTAGTAGTTGTTTCTGTTACGAACCGATCACATGAATCCCTTAACCTTGATATTGCCTCACCTCCACTCCTACAACCCCTTTGATTGAGCCAGTGTCTTACTAGCATGCTTAGGTTGTTTTGCTCGAGTCTGTTGCCCGTTATTTTCAGTTACTATATTGTTATTATGTTCTGGGGGCTCGATGTTTAATCAATCAATCATGCTAATGTTATTACCAATAATAAATTTGATGATAAGGCACCGGCAGGAGGCCCAGGGTGGTTTTGAGGCCTGCTAGTGTCGACCCCCTAATTAGGAAAAGGGTCTTGTCTACTGATCCATGATGAGCGCACTACCCGCATGTGGGAAGCGAGTATGGGCGCCCCCCTCAACTTGACCCGATTCGCATCTCGTCCAAATCGCCGTACTAGTTCGGGCTTTCCATTTGCTGCATGCATGATCTTGCGAGCCCTTGGCGCCCGGGTGGAACTTTCGTAGTCGGCATTTAGGGCGGCGTGGTCTTCCAGTGCTATGAGGGTCCTCCTTTTCTTCGGGGGGCTCGATTAGCCGCGCACGCACAGCACGCGGTGCTTTGGGCTTGATGCGAAGAAGGGTTGGTTGTGTTGAGTACCTCGCTTGGTGGGGTGATTTCCCATCTGGCGGGTTATTCATGCGTGTACGGCTAAATTGGTGCAACCCTGCAGGGATAATCTTCTCGAGAAGCCGTGTTTTCCGCGGTTATGGATTACTTGGTGAAAGTACTGGCTAACAAGTACTCAGGACAACTTAAACATAATGATCAAACATGTTACACCCAATGATTAATAACTTGACTAGTAATAGGTTGATGACACAATAACTTGATTCACCTTTAATACAACTGTGTGAGTTATCCTCGGATTGCTTCTTTGGATAAGGGGCGAGATCCAGGATGGGTTTGTTTGAAGTTATCTTTCAGTTGGTTACAATACTCGATCTTATCTCCTTTCTGTTAGCCGGAAGTGGTAGAATCTCTGTAGTTGGTTAGCGCAGCCAGTTGCAGCATCTTTTATATCCCCTCTCTTCCGTTGAACCCCAAAGCATCTGTACTTGGTGTTGACGGGTTACACATTGGTGAACTGTGAGTCTTGCTTGCCAGTACGTTTATGTACTGACCCCTTTGGGGCTGTGGTTTCCGCAGACCTACGTTTCCGAAGATCTACATGGTGGCAACTACGTGGAGTATGACGAGACTGCTGACGAGTAGATAGCGGACCCGGGCAGGATCCGAGACTTCGTGGATGGGCTCCGTCTGTTCATTTCCGGCCTCTTAGGCCTATTTGGATCTTGTCTGTACTCAGACCTTTTGAATGCTTCCGCTGTATTGTAATGATGTATTGTTGGGACATGTGTCCGCTGAATGATTGTATTTGCTATCTCTGCTCTAATGAGAGCTATTTGCAACTTATTTCAATCTTTTGTGTCGTAGAGATCTGTTGTGATATCAGTTGTTCAACGCCGTTGACGTACCATGTGTGTATGGTTTGAAGTACGTCGACGGAAGTGCCTTTGATCTCTAGTGGATAGTTTACATCGACGATGGAATAGCAGGGCTTGTGTTGTCGCGCATAAGCGCAGGCCTACCAGGAAGCTGGGACGTGGGAGCAGGTATGCCCCATAATCCAAGCATCTGCTATCCAGTTCGTACGGTGAGTATCCCCTAGAAGTCAGGGTACGACAAATGGTATCAGAGCCTGTCTGCCTGTAGGATCCCTTTTTACTGGTCGCAGTTGAGTCTAGAAACTATTTTGTAGCTATATAGGAAAAATGAAACGTGAGAGTAGGAATTCTGTTCTTTTTCTTCTTTCCCCACCCACCCACCCTTTTCTGGTAAGGAAGTGCAACGTTGTTTTTCCCTTCTCATCTAAACTTTCAAGTTAGGATTTCACGAATCCTGGTTTCTCTAGGATGGTTATACCTACTAGACCATAGGAATGGAGGTGGTTGTGACATGATTTATCATGTTGCCTACTCACGATTGAGAACGGAGGCGTGTAAGCCCCGGAAGCAGATCCTCTATTCCTTAAGCAGTAGATATTGATCCTTTAGAAGCCCGGATGGGTTTTCCGTAGTACCTCAGGAGTGTTTTGGTCTCGTTTTTCCCGGTGTTGCTTCGTTATCCTGTTCTTCTCAACATCCCTTTCGTCCGTTGAAATCTTGTTGTTGTTTTCCACTCAATTCTTCGACCGGCGTCTAATCAAAACTTCCCAAATATCAAGTCTATCTAGCCAGAAAGGTTGTTGTTGTTGTTGTTGTTGTTGATTCCAGGCTATGAGAGCTGGCATTCCTATCACCTGGGGTTGTTTCGAGGAAGCATTCCTGAATCACCACATTCCAGATAATCTATTCCCCAAATGAATCAAGTTCTATCCAGCTATACACCCTCAATGCAAAACCTCTCCCTTTACTTGAAAATGTTCCGGTGGTTTCCGAATTCCCTTATATCTTTACAGAAGAGTTGCCAGGAATTCCTATTGTTTTCAACCTCCAGTTAAACTATCCAAGGTGCACGATGTGTTTCACGTATCACAGCTCAAGAGAATCTTCCCAAGAAGTATCCGGACCTTTTCTTTTCTCAGTAGGAATCTCGGGGCGCGATTCCTTCAAGGGGGGGCGTTTTGTAACATCCCAAGTATGAAAATGTCCCTTAGAATGTTTGATTTCTTGTTTAATTAAAATATTGCATCATGTCATCATATTGCTTTCATGTGTGGATTCTCAAAATTCAACTAAATTCAAATCACTTATGTTTTCACACTTGGTCTGTTACAACCTTTTCAAATAAAATAATCTAATCTAATAAGTTATTTGTTTTCCATAAATTTGAATTTGCAACAATTAATTTGGTGGAATTTCAAACCTTTTCAATTATCGCAAAATTCACTCAAATTCATTTGAATTTCAAATAGCAACAAAAATTTGAGATTTTGAGAAAACAAATTTTGTGCAGCTGGGAATTTTGAATTCCCAATGCATAGGAAATTATTTCATAATTTTCTGACTTGAAAATCTACCTCAAATTCCTTTTCTAATTTCCTTTTTTACAAAAAAAAAGAGAGCAAAAATAAAAATAAAACAACACACAAGGGAGAGAGAGACAGCAGTCCCTTTTTCCTTTTTCCTTTTCCCAGCCCACCTAGTGCCCAAGCCCACTTCCCCCTTGGCCCATACCCCTTCGCAGTGTCTTCTTCCTCCTCGGTACGGATCGCATCCGGCTTGTCCACGTGCTACAGAGAGATGCAGCAACGGTGATCACCATCCCCTCCCTCCTATAACTCTACCTAGATGCCCTAGGGTTTCCCCTACTCTCTCTTCTCCCTCTCCCCCGCCTCCATCTCTTCTTCCTTCTTCCTCCCCTCCATCTCTCTGTTCTGAATTTTCTCTGTAGCTGAAACTCAACAGGAAGCCTCCTCCTCCTCCGGTGGTCGCCGGCCGTCTGGGCCCCCTCCGACCGCGGTGAGGGCGGGAATGGAAAGCCCTCACCGCGGGCTTCCTCTCCATCCCCGCGGCAGCGGCCGGGACTGCCCGGAGAGCCGCCGCCATCCGCCTCAACTCGACGGCGACCTCCCTGTTCGCTGCATCGCCCCCTGCAACCTGCCCCGACCGCCTTCTGACCGCAGCGAGGTAAGGCCTCGATCCGCCCCGCTCCCCTCACCTCCTCCCCTACACCGCACCCCACGGCCCACACCACCACGCAACCACGGCGCCCCCTCCGGCGAGCATCGCTGCCTGCCTCCGTGAGGTACAGCGATCTGAACGAACAAGTTCAGTTTAGTTCGCCAAACTGCACCTTATACCCCCCATGATTCCCTTCCTATCAACAAGCGCACGCACACCCTACTGGCAGCAGCCGCGCGCAGCGAGCCAACAGGTCTCAGGATCGAGTCCCAGCCCCCACTGCTTTCTGCGCAATTTTTGCTTAATTTCAGTTACAGCCCGCAGCCACACCTTAACCCCCCCCCCCCCCCCCGAGCTGCTACTTCTGTCAACCAAACCGCACCAGCCCCACTGGTTCCACCCCCCTTGGCGCAGCAGGAGGGGAGGGGTTCGATTCCCCCCTCCCACAGTAAACCAAAAACATTTTTTTGCATTGTTTTGATACCTAAAACTTCCAGGAAATCACAACTAGGTCCCTTCTATTTATTCCTAGCCCCTGTAATATTTTTTTTCCTAAGTCCCTAGTTACTAAAAAATGGCAGATTTGCATCAAATGTTCTAAAATGCATAAGTAATTCATCCCAACTCCAATTTTAACTTTTTAAATATGTTTTCTGTCCCAAATTAAATGTTCTTTCCAAATATAAAATTTATTTCCTGTTTTGAATATTTTAAATTGGTGAAACATTTGAATTCTTGTTTAAATCACTTAATTTTGCAAAATTCATAACTTGAGCATAAAAATTCCAAATTCCACAAACTAAATATGTTTTCCAATCAACTTTTCATGTACTTTCCAAATATAAATTTTGTTTGCTGATTTGAATAATTTAAATTGCTGAAAACAACTGTTTCTTAATTATTGCATTTAAAATTGCCAAAATAATAACTTGCTCATTTTAAATCCAATTTCCACAAATGAATTATGTTTTCCATGCAAAATTAAACCCTCTTTCCAAATATAAAATTTGTTTCATGTTTTGAATAATTAAAATTGGTTAAATAATCCTTGTTTAAATCATTTAATATTGCTAAATTTATAACTTGATCAAAACAAATTCTTTTTGAACATATAAAATATGTTTTCAAACCATAAAAGCATAACCTTTTCAAATATGAACTTCACTCAATGTTTTGCACAAATAAAAAACTCAAATAAGTTCATGTTTGAATTAAATTCATTTAATTCTTGCTTACACTTGTTTAATTCATAAATAATTTATTTGAAATCCTTTTTCAACAAGTGAAACATGTATTCCAACTAAAATATTGTTTTCTTTTCAAATATAAACTTTGTTATCTATTTTAAACAAATTAAAGTGGTGAAAACAACAAATGCTTGTGTGACACCTTTAAGTAACCAAAATTTCCTAACTTAATGAATGAATTTCCAAACTTGGTCAACCTTATTTCCAATTGCTTCTATTGTTGTTATTTTGTTGTTTTCCTCATCCATGCATCATGCTAATTCACTTACACAATTTGATTAGTTGTAAAACAATTAATTCAACCATAAGTCATGGGCTTTCCATATGCAATCCAATTGCATGTGGGTCCATTTAATCATGTTGCTACCTTGTCAACTAGTTTATTTCTATGCCTCAATTAAATGGTCATGCATCATCCCATGTTTGTGCATTATTCCATCTTATTGATTGTTTGTTCTCTGCGTTGATTGTTTGCTTCTTCTCAGATACACGACGACGTTAAGACCGACGATACTTACGACACCCCTTCTAAGGATTTAGCTCAGTACCAGGCTACTGGGTTTTGCAGGCAAGTTATCACTCACATGAACCACTGTGTTCCTTTCAACATTGGTTACCGATACTTTCCGTTGTTTTTTCCTGCTAGCCTTAGTAGTAGTTGTTTCTGTTACGAACCCATCACATGAATCCCTTAACCTTGATATTGCCTCACCTCCACTCCTACAACCCCTTTGATTGAGCCAGTGTCTTACTAGCATGCTTAGGTTGTTTTGCTCGAGTCTGTTGCCCGTTATTTTCAGTTACTATATTGTTATTATGTTCTGGGGGCTCGATGTTTAATCAATCAATCATGCTAATGTTATTACCAATAATAAATTTGATGATAAGGCACCGGCAGGAGGCCCAGGGTGGTTTTGAGGCCTGCTAGTGTCGACCCCCTAATTAGGAAAAGGGTCTTGTCTACTGATCCATGATGAGCGCACTACCCGCATGTGGGAAGCGAGTATGGGCGCCCCCCTCAACTTGACCCGATTCGCATCTCGTCCAAATCGCCGTACTAGTTCGGGCTTTCCATTTGCTGCATGCATGATCTTGCGAGCCCTTGGCGCCCGGGTGGAACTTTCGTAGTCGGCATTTAGGGCGGCGTGGTCTTCCAGTGCTATGAGGGTCCTCCTTTTCTTCGGGGGGCTCGATTAGCCGCGCACGCACAGCACGCGGTGCTTTGGGCTTGATGCGAAGAAGGGTTGGTTGTGTTGAGTACCTCGCTTGGTGGGGTGATTTCCCATCTGGCGGGTTATTCATGCGTGTACGGCTAAATTGGTGCAACCCTGCAGGGATAATCTTCTCGAGAAGCCGTGTTTTCCGCGGTTATGGATTACTTGGTGAAAGTACTGGCTAACAAGTACTCAGGACAACTTAAACATAATGATCAAACATGTTACACCCAATGATTAATAACTTGACTAGTAATAGGTTGATGACACAATAACTTGATTCACCTTTAATACAACTGTGTGAGTTATCCTCGGATTGCTTCTTTGGATAAGGGGCGAGATCCAGGATGGGTTTGTTTGAAGTTATCTTTCAGTTGGTTACAATACTTGATCTTATCTCCTTTCTGTTAGCCGGAAGTGGTAGAATCTCTGTAGTTGGTTAGCGCAGCCAGTTGCAGCATCTTTTATATCCCCTCTCTTCCGTTGAGTCCCAAAGCATCTGTACTTGGTGTTGACGGGTTACACTTTGGTGAACTGTGAGTCTTGCTTGCCAGTACGTTTATGTACTGACCCCTTTGGGGCTGTGGTTTCCGCAGACCTACGTTTCCGAAGATCTACATGGTGGCAACTACGTGGAGTATGACGAGACTGCTGACGAGTAGATAGCGGACCCGGGCAGGATCCGAGACTTCGTGGATGGGCTCCGTCTGTTCATTTCCGGCCTCTTAGGCCTATTTGGATCTTGTCTGTACTCAGACCTTTTGAATGCTTCCGCTGTATTGTAATGATGTATTGTTGGGACATGTGTCCGCTGAATGATTGTATTTGCTATCTCTGCTCTAATGAGAGCTATTTGCAACTTATTTCAATCTTTTGTGTCGTAGAGATCTGTTGTGATATCAGTTGTTCAACGCCGTTGACGTACCATGTGTGTATGGTTTGAAGTACGTCGACGGAAGTGCCTTTGATCTCTAGTGGATAGTTTACATCGACGATGGAATAGCAGGGCTTGTGTTGTCGCGCATAAGCGCAGGCCTACCAGGAAGCTGGGACGTGGGAGCAGGTATGCCCCATAATCCAAGCATCTGCTATCCAGTTCGTACGGTGAGTATCCCCTAGAAGTCAGGGTACGACAACAGTAATGAGCCGGCAACTTATTCGGAAGAGATGGTGGGATCTGATTCCGAGTCATGGCTTGGAGCCATGAGATCCGAGTTAAAGTCCATGGATGAAAACCAAGTTTGGAATTTGGTTGATCTTCCTGACGGTGCAAGACCCGTCGAGTGCAAATGGGTCTTTAAGAAGAAAATTGATATGGATGGAAATATTTCCGTCTATAAAGCACGACTTGTCGCGAAGGGGTTCCGACAAGTTCAAGGAGTTGACTACGACAAGACCTTCTCGCCCGTAGCGATGCTTAAATCAATTCGGATCATGTTAGCCATAGCAGCCTATTTCGACTATGAGATATGGCAGATGGATGTCAAGACAGATTTCCTTAATGGAAATTTAACTGAGGACGTGTATATGATACATCCCGAAGGTTTTGTCGATCCAGCTAATGCTGACAAGGTATGCAAACTTCAGAAATCCATTTATGGGTTGAAGCAAGCATCTCGGAGTTGGAACATTCGCTTTGATGAGGTAGTCAAATCGTTTGGCTTCATCAAGAGTGATCATGATTCTTGCTTATACAAGAAGTTTAGTGGGAGCAAATTAAACTTTCTAATCTTATATGTGGATGACATATTACTGATTGGAAATGATGTCATGATGTTGCAAGAAACCAAAGAGTCATTGGAAAGGAGTTTCTCAATGAAGGATTTGGGTGAGGCGACTTACATATTAGGAATCAGGATCTATAGAGATATATCAAGGCCGCTCATTGGATTGAGTCAGAGTACTTATCTGGACAAGGTTTTGAAGAAATTCAAAATGGAAGAGTCCAAGAAGGGATTCTTACCGATGTCCCATGGCATAAAACTTAGCAAGACTCAGTGTCTTTCGACAACTGATGAGCGAAGTCGAATGAGTGTGATCCCGTATGCTTCGGCAATTGGATCCATCATGTATGCCATGATTTGTACTAGGCCAGATGTTTCCTATGCTCTAAGTGTTACGAGCGGATACCAGGCTGACCCTGGCGAAGCCCACTGGGCAGCGGTTAAAAACATCCTTAAGTACTTGAGAAATACTAAGGAAATGTTCCTAGTTTATGGAGGTGATGAGGAATTCAGTGTAAAGGGTTACACGGATGCGAGTTATCTCACCGACTCAGATTATTCTCGTTCGCAATCTGGATACGTGTTTGTGATGAACGGAGGGGCTGTGAGCTGGAAGAGTTCCAAGCAAGATACGGTGTCTGCATCTACAACAGAGGCTGAGTATATTGCTGCCTCAGAGGCGGCAAAGGAAGCTGTTTGGATCAGAAACCTCCTGATTGATCTTGGTGTGGTTCAGGGCGCGTCCAATCCTTTGGACGTATATTGTGACAACAATGGTGCTATCGCACAGGCCAAGGAACCTAGACAACACCAGAAGAAAAAACATATACTCATGCGGTACCACCTCATTCGCCAGTTTGTCGAACAAGGTGATATCAAGTTATGCAAAGTACACACGGATGCAAACATTGCAGATCCGTTGACAAAGGCGCTACCACAGCCTAAGCATGAGGCGCACACGAGAGGCATGGGCATTCGATGCCTAGGCATATGATGCCAGGATGATTGACTCTAGTGCAAGTGGGAGACTGTTGGGAATATGCCCTAGAGGCAATCATTTTTGATGTAATTCCCACTGTATTCATAAAGTTATTAAGTTTTCCTTGTTTTGAACATCTGATATATGTCATTGAATATGTGATTCGATTGTGGAACTATATATTCATGTTGTTCATACTAGATTGTCCTTGGTCATTTAGGTTGTGCTGGACACACACCCTAGACTAATGTGAGTGTTGGCTGATGACACGGTTCCACTTGTCATGGGCATGGTGATGCCATTCCAACGTTCACGGACTTGGCTAAAGAGTTTAGCAAGTCGGACTGACCCACATTGAGATGCAACGATCAAGTCGTCATTTGCATGTCTCAATCAATGTAATCCTTAGACCTGAGGTTGTCGCACAATCCGAGTTGTGGACCACCAACTTAGGTTCTGTCAAACGTTGTTCAGTGACAAGGCAACTATAAAGGCAGAGTTCGGGTCGAATAAGAAGCAAGCTGCGTGATGTGGATAATCAAGATGGGATTTTGCCCCTCCGAATGGAGAGATATTCTCTGGGCCCTCTCGAGTGATATGATTCAGGAAGCATGGCCATGCGCGACTCAGTTAAGTGTTAACTGTGTCGGTTGACTAAGAGTTAGTCAGATGAATCACATATCACGGATCGAGAAGAGATTCGAGCTATTTAAGGGATGACGATAAATCGCCTATAGTTCGACAAGGTATATCGTGAGGCAAAAGGGACTAAGATGTAAATCACATTGGAAGGTATGTCGTCACGACTCAATGGGACTTGGGAGACGGCACGTTCTGCTAGGAGCCGCTACCGATTGATCGATTGAGAGTCGGACTCTAATCGTGTCCAAGTCGTCATGAGCCTGCAGGGTCGCACACTTAAGAGCGGGAGCAATTGTATTGGTCGGGTTGGACCCGAACCGGAAATGGACTGATTTGTGAGTCGGACTCACAAAGGGAATGGGCCACAAGTGTTGTGAAGCCCACTACCATACGCTATATAAAGAGGGACGCAGGTTGCCCAGCGGGCACGTTAGTCCACTCTCCCATGCGTTGGGAACCCTAGCCCCACTCAGTCCAGCCGCCGCACCGGACCTAGCAGTTCGCCGTCGGAGCTCCTCCTCGTACGTGTCGATACCGGCAGAGGTGCTATACGTTCAGCACTTCGACGTTCGAGGGATTGGATCGGCCGGACCGGATCGTGGGACTGCACTGCCCCGACGCGCTGCATCGATAATCCGCACCTGCGCGTCTAATGGTAATACTCGTGGCCTTCTACCTCGACTAGATCTTGGAAACATCGCGTAGGAAAAGTTTTTGTTTATCTCTACGCGTTCCAACACTTCACTCGACACACAGGTGAACTTCCCGGTATACGTCTGTGTACTGTCCGACGGAGTTCTTGTGATTTACGTTTACTAAAACAGCGATAACTTTCTCATACATTATCCGTTTTACCTTAATGAGCACTTAAATCGTTCAGGCTTTAAAGACATATCTATTAAATCTACCGGTAAAGAAAAACTCAAAAATCGATTTCTAAGTGGGTTATTTTCGCGGTCAATGTTCGACCAACCTTATTTTGCATGTTCAAAAAATCATTTGGCCACTCATCCGACCTTCAAATTGAGTGATTTTTGTTGCGTTGAAAAGAGAAAGTCGGGGTATATATATATGAAAAAATAGAGTGCTGAACTTCTATCGACATACATGTGAACTTCTCGGTTGTTGAGTTTGTTCTGTCGACGGGATTTCGCAATTTAGACAATGATTTTAATGTCCCTTAGTTTTTCTGTGTGTATCACGCAGAAAATGGATTACATGGAATTCCCTCGACACACGTTTGAACTTCACATGACCCACGTATGAACTCTCCGATATATTTTTGTGTACTGCCGAAAGGAGTTTTCGTGATTTGTATTTACTAAAACAGTGATAACTTTCTCATACATTATCTATTTTAGCACAATGAGAACTCAAATCGTTCGGGCTGAAAAGATACATCTATTCAATCTATCGTTGTCACCGGTAACGAAAAAATCAAAAATCCATTTCTAAGTGGGTTATTTTCATGGTCAAAGTTCGGTCAACCTTATTTTGCATGTTCAAAAAATCATTGGCCACTCATCCGACCTCCAAACTGAGTGATTTTTCTTGCGTTGAAAAGTGAGAGTTAGGGACTATATATATATGAAAAAATAGAGTGTTGAACTTCTCTCGAGATACATGTGAACTTCTCGGTTGAAGAGTTTGTTATGCTGACATGATTCCGCAATTTAGACAATGGTTTTAATGTCCCCTATTTTTCTGTGTGTATCACGTAGAAAATTGATCATTTGCATTTCCCTCGACACACGTGTGAACTTCACACGACACCACTATGAACTTCCTGGTATATGTTTGTGTATTGCCGACGGAGTTTTCGTGATTTGTGTTTTACTAAAACATTGATAACTTTCTCATACATTATCCGTTTTAGCTCAATGGGCACTCAAATCGTTCGGGCTGAAAAGACACATTTATTCAATCTACCGGTTTCACCGGTAAAGCAAAACTCAAAAATTGATTTCTAAGTGGGTTATTTTTGGTAGTTCAAGGGCTTGAAACTTCTCTAAGCAAGGGTTTGAACTGCTTTCTTTTTGTTTCCGAACTGCACTGTTCAATGGGTTTCGAACTTCTCTATGCAGTGTCTTGAACTGTTTACTTTATGTTCTTGAACTGCATTGTGTGTAAGACTGAATTGCTATTGATATAGGCATGAACTTCTCTCTGAGTTGACTTGAACTACATTATATTAAGGCATTAACTGCTCTCTGGTAGAATTGTGAACTTCTCTCCATGTAGGTTGAATTGTAGTGTGT
This sequence comes from Alopecurus myosuroides, assembly GCA_028641055.1. NCBI lineage: Eukaryota > Viridiplantae > Streptophyta > Magnoliopsida > Poales > Poaceae > Alopecurus > Alopecurus myosuroides. The sequence continues at coordinate 24,311,580 of CM054060.1, forward strand.
GAGATATTGAACTTGCTAGTTTATGAGCTTCGAACTTCTCTACGTAAGAATTCAAGTTGCTTTCTTTTGATACCCAAACTACACTATTTATGTTTTCGAACTTCCCTATGTATGGTCTTGAACTGCTTTCTTTATATACTTGAACTCCTTTGTGTATAGGACTGAACTGCTATCGATATGGGCACAAACTTCTCTCTAATTTCACTTGAACTGCATTGTGTTAAGGCGTGAACTGCTCTCTGATAGAATTTTGAACTTCTCTCCGTACAAGGTTGAACTGTTCTGTGTATAGGATATTAAACTGACTATTTTATGGGCTTGGAATTTCTCCATTTAAGGGTTCGAACTGATTTTATTTTGGTACCCAAACTGCACTATTTATGGGTGTCGAATTTCTCTATGTATGGTTTTAAACTGTTTACTTTATGTACTTGACCTTTTATTGTGTGTATTCCTGAACTGCTATCAATATGGGAATGAACTTCTCTCTAATTTAGTTTGAACTGCATTTTGTTCAGGCCTGAACTGCTCTCTGGTATAATTGTGAACTTCTCTCTGTATGTTTTGAATTTCTTTCTGTATGGGGTTGAACTTCTCTCTGTGTGTAGTTGACTTGAACTGCATTGTGTTTAGGCATGAACTGTTGTCTAATAGAACTTTAACTTCATTATATATGAGATTTAAATTATCTTTGTGTGGGTTTGTACTTCTGAGCGTTACTATGTGTACGTCCTATCAGAAAAGTTTCCGCTTCAAAATGACAGTGCACTTTGCGATACTTTTGATTTGTACTTTCCTGCATCACTTTGTGTTCTTTGTGTCGGACGATAACTTCATATGTTTTTTTATTATTTCCTAGCACTTCGCGGGAGGGGCACCTCCCAAATCTTAACATGTTAAGAATTTATTATTTTACTTGTACTTCACCGGTGATCGTGCTCCCCTTATAATTTAACATTTTAATGCGTCACTTTGTGCAATTTATACCCGATAAAAATAAAATAAAACAAGTATATAGAAGAATTGTAGGGAGATAGGTTTCCATTGCTTGTTTTTATATGGAGTTAATTTTTTGATGTGCTCCTCCAGGAACTAACCGAGGTGAACTTGTGCATTTCCATAAATAATATCGGAAAAAATTATTTCTTTCTAGCAAGTGAATTTTCTAGAATTGACAGAGCAAAATGCCAAAAATATTGTGGCTGTAAAAACGTTTTTGGGAACTGCCCAAAATAAATAATTCACTAGGATATCAATGTGAACTCCGAAATGACAAACACGAGAACTTTCCAATCAAACAACCAAGTGGAAAATATTCAAATTTTTCTTTTGAGCAAACAAACAATATGAATTGTTGGCCGTGCTACATCTAATGAAACGACTACGCTTCAGGTGAACTCGTAGTGCGAGGACCATCTAACAGCTTCTCCCTCTGGTTTTCCAAACGTGTACTGCAACAGTTGAACAACTGAACCTTGCGCGTAGTAGACTATCAGATGTGGACTGCCATGGCAGCTAGGGCTTGCCGCCGCGGGAGTTCGGATGGTTGCTCGTTGTCGTCCAGAGCTTAGAGCTATACATGCACAAAATTAGTACGGCCATCTGCACGGCGCCTCCGGCCTCTCTCGAAGATTAAGAAACATAGCGTCACACTATGCACCACCTTACTGTCGTTTAGTCTGAGTAGATGCAACACGACTGAATTAACCTCCAAGTTCATATTCCTGCCCATCTCCCTGTCCACACCAAAAAAGGATTAAAAGGTGAACTTTTGCTGTTTATATAGAGTGAACTTCAAAATATTTTGCCTCTAGTATTTGCACTCCCAAATCACCAACTCTCCTTTGTGATATGCACAGAGTATCGACATTATTTTAGAGGGAATACACAGCTCTAGGTAACCTTAGTTGTATCAAAATGGAAAAGAATGGGCTCACTTCTAGAATAACAGGAACACGGAGAAGTAGTAATGCACGCCGTAGATTCTGAGGAATTATAGCAAGCACATCTCGTGAAGGTCACAGTTCAGAGCCAACAGAAACAACAGTTCAGATACCTCGAGACAACGGCAAAGATCGTGGCAACCTAGAACGTCGAAAACATAGATGAACACCAGTACTAGTAACACTCCCAGATCCGACATTAAGGACAAGGAATTTTTCCAATAAAACAGCCTCGTTTAACTTTGTTTCATTGATCTATTGAGCAAGCTAATTTGAGGCTAAAAAATGAGCGATCACTCAAAAGCAATCGCCCTTCAATTCAAAGTATTAACACAACAAGCTAGGCAAACAGCAGAAATTAATCAACAGCACGAAACTAAACATAAGTTGCACAAAAGCCTCTTGTTTTACCTAGCTTATTGAGATGGCACATAGCATCACGCTATGCACCACCTTACTGGCGGCCGCGAGGCAACAAGATGAATCAAAACCATTTCTTGGTCTGGGTCAATCCGACACTACTGAATCAATATCCCAGCCATAGCCCTGTCAACACAAAACAGAGAAGATGAAAAGGGGAACTTTTGGTGTTTGTAAACTTTATATAGAGTTAACTTCAAAATATTTTGCCTCTGTACTGCTAGTATCCGCACTCTGAAATCACTAACTCTCCTTTGTGTTATACACAAAGTGTCGACATTATTCTTGAGGGAATACCCAGCTCCAGCTGACCTTAGTTGTATCCAAATGGAAAGAATGGGATCACTTCTAGAATAACAGGAACACGGAGAAGTAGTAATGCACACTGTAGATTCCGAGGAATTATAGCAAGCACGTCTCATGAATGTCACAGTTCAGAGCCAACAGAAACAACAGTTCAGAAACCTCGAGACAGTGGCAAAGATCGTGGCAACCTAGAACGCCGAAAACATAGCTGAACACCAGTACTAGTAACACTCTCAGATCCGACATCAAGGACAAGGTATTTTTCCGATAAAACAGACTGGTTTAACTTTGTTTCATTGATCTACTGAGCAAGCTAATTTGAGGCTAAAAAATGAACGATCACTCAAAAGCAATCACCCTTCAATTCAAAGTATTCAGACAACAAGCTAGACAAACAGCAGAAATGAATCAACAGTACGAAACTAAACACAAGTTGCACATAAGCCACTTGTTTTATCTAGCTATTCCATCGAACAGGTGCCATGCAATTTAATTAATTCCAAACCATCTGCATAAAGAACCAATCGAGAACTGTTGGCTTGTGATTCTCCCTTGTGTAGCAAAGCACCAATCAGACAAACCACTCAGGTAATTCTTGCCCGCTCGACAACTACATGGGGAAGGACGGTGTGGCACCATCAGCTCTTGTGGTTCTCCCTCACGTAGCAGCAGCAATGAAGGTTCAGAGCCACAACAAGGCAGTTCACTTCTTCAGTTAATGAAGTTCAGAGTTACTAGGAGCTGCCGGAGGGAGGGGCGACCGTTGGCAGCTCGCCTTGGTGTGGAAGTTCAGAGAAGAACATGTAGAAGGACATAGTTGTGTGTGTGGGAGTCCAGAACGGGCTGTCTGTGTGCTGGGACAAGGCGGCAGGAAAGAACCCATGGAGTCACGCCGGACCTACGAAGAAAGCGACGCACGAGCACGAGGAAGGCGACCGGCGAAGCCACCCAAAATCGGCGCCGATGCAAGAGCACGGGAAGAGCAGAGCCGTGTCCCTCAGCACATGTGGCGGCCGATTGTCACCACGAGGTGGTCGATTCGACCAAGGCAGCAGGGGGACGGTTGAGGGCGACCTCTATCCGCCGGGCACCAACGAGGCACGCGTGTTGGAGGTGCATGGTTGCCCACAGCGTGTGCTGTCTGTGTGCTGGGATAAGGCGGCGGGAAAGGACCCACGCGGCCTGGATCGATCGATGGAGGATGCATGGAGAAGGGACTTACGAGGTTGAGTGTGCTGTGCGTCTTGAAGCACTCGTCGAGGACGGCGGCCTAGTCCTTGGAGAGGCGCAGCTTCTTGCGGCCGCCGGCGCCGTCCCCGCTGTCATCGTCCTCGTCCCTGGCGGCGGCGCCTCGGGACACGCCAGAGCCCATGCGGTCCAGCCCCCGCTTGGTGCCGCTGACGCCGCTCTCGGGCGAGGTGGACGTCCTCTCCTGCCGCGGGTGGTGGTAGGCGGCGCCGACGACGGAGCTGAGCGCGGCGTTCCAGTGCGCGTGCGAGGCCGGGGAGGAGGAGGTGGTGTTGGTGGAGAACGTGAGCCTGCACTGCGAGGCAAGGCCGAGGCCCAGGCCCAGGCCGAGAGGACCGGTGCCGCGAGGCATCATACTATCCCCGATCCGAGAGCGGAGAAGGAAGGCGGCGGCGGGGATAGTTAGTCTGGCTGCGAGGATCTGGTTCCTACAGTTTCTAGCACGGACGACCTAGCGGCGGTGGTCGAGTCCCCAGGAGGTTCAAGGACCACCGGGATGTGCCGCGGATTGGGGACGCAGAGGAGGTCCGCCGCCATGGGGAAAGCAGGGAAAAACAATCAGCACCCTCCGTCGGAAAAAGGTGATTACGACCGGGTGGGTGCCGTGGACGGGCCTCACTCAAACCTCGCCACCTAGGCCGTGCCAGCGTGCTCGCCCGCAAGCACGGCACGTGTCTTGGTGGGCCTGGCACGGCACGGGGTCCGCCTGGGGCCGTGTTGGGGCCTAGAGGCTGAGCCCGTGTGCCGGCACGAGCACGATCCGTTTAGCGGCCAGGCACGAGGCGGCCCACGACGGCCCGCCAGGCCCGCTCGCATGGTGCGGCTGATAGCAGCCCAGTAAGCAAAAAAAAAAATTATTTTCGGTGATTAGGAGCTTTTTTAAGTGAGTTTAGGGCCTTTTAAGCGAGATTTGTCTAGATTAGCCTATTTTAAGCAGGATTTCGAATTTTTTGAGCAAAAACAGTCAAAACTGGCACGTGGGCCAAAATAGGCACATGGGTCTAATCGTGCCACGGGCCGGCACGTTTAAGTCAGGGGTCGTGCATGGGCCTTTAGGCCAGACCCGTGTGCCGGCACGACACGACCCGTTTACTAAACATGCCCCGGTGGGCCGTGCGTGCCAGGCCCGCCAAACTCTAAACGTGCCTGGGCCATGCCGTGCCGGCCCGCTGGCCAGGTTTGGCCTCACTCCCTCACGCCGGCGTCCGCCGTCGCTCACTCGTTAGGCTCGATGTTAAGAAGCTGGTTAGGTCCAAACCTGGCCGGCCCGGCACGGCCGGGGCACGCGAAGGGTTACACGGGCCAGGCACTTCACGCGACCGGGCGACACGTAAGCCTAACGTGCCGGGCCGTGCCGGCACGCGGGCCGCCCAGCGAGGCCCCAGCATGGCACATGCAACGAACGGGCCGGCCCGCGGCACGCGAGGCACGCGGGCCTTCTAGCGGCCCGTGGCGCGTGGGAGCGTGTGTGGTGCTGGAATTTCGTTTTTTTTCGATTTTTGTCCCAAAAATGATCATTTTTTTCCTATAAAAAGGGTTGTCCACCCCTCTCATTCTCCACACTCAAATATGGCTGAACCACAACAATATCCCCACCCTTTTCCACATCCCAACCCTTTTCCGGTGTGGGAGCACTTCGATGAAGAAGAGGTCGAAGTGAATGGTGTCGCGGTCATAAAAGCGAAGTGCAAAAGGCCTGGATGCTCGAAGGAGTTCACCATGACCAGATGAGGAGGGTCAACCGGGCACGTGCTTAGACACCATCAGATGCACATTAGGCGTGAGCGTGATAATCCACCGCAAGGTGGTGGTAACATGTTTTAGAGAGAAGTTGTACTCTTTTTCCTTCTTAGAATTAGAAGGTTTTTTAATGAGGCAGCTCAATGTATCTTTTTTTCAATGTATGATGTATCTTTTTTTAATGTATCATGTATGTTTTTTTAATGTAGCGTGTATCTCATTTCAATTTTTGTAGTGACAATAACGAGGCAAAGTATCATTTGGGAAAAAATTGAGCTTTATTATTGGCTGCCTCATTAAAAAAAACCTTCCATCCCTGGGAAGGAAAAAGAGTGCAGCTTGCTCTACTCTAAGTTATAAAAGGATAAAAAAAAATACAAAAAGAAAGAGAAATTACAAAGACTACTCTATGCATCATCTTCTGGGTCGCGCATGGCAAGGTTGAAGAATGTGGCCGCCAGTTCTTCGTTAGCAGCAGTGTGTTGGGCTCTCCTTCTGGCTAGTTCTCCGTCTTTCACGGTCATCAGTGTTTTCACCATATACGGTGTGAGACTAGTTCTTCTCTCCTCGATTATTCTTCCGGATAGACTAAAAGCAGACTCTGATGATACCGTTGACACGGGCACTGATATAACATCTCGTGCTAATATTGAAAGCACCGGATATGTAAGCTTGTGGTTTTGCCACCACTGTAGTATGTTGAACTCTTCCTCTTCTTCGGGATTATAGGGCACTATGTCGCTATTGAGGTACTTCGCCAACTCCTCGTCACCTGGAAGCAAGGGAGTTGTTCGACCTGAAGAGGTCGCACCGGTCCTTCCTAGAATCTTGCTCCACACTCCTTTCCCCTTTCTTGAATGTGGTATCGGTGGAGGCCTTTGACGCCTAGTACCGCCATACTTTTCTTCGTATTTAGCAAAAAGGGCGGAAAGCTTATTATGGACATCAGTGAAATACTCAATATATTCTCCACCTACGCACTCCACTAATAAAGCCAAGACACTACCACACACTTGAATTTTAGCCCTAGGATCCAAGATAAAGGCAAAAATATACAATGGAGGAATAGTTGTCCAATACTTCTCAAATTTTCGTTTCATCCTATCGACAGAATTTGCGACAATTGTATCATTGCTATATGCTTTCAAATGACTAGCGATATCTAAAATGACATGCACCATCATATGAGATATGGGATAATAAACTCCAGACAAAGAAATAGTTGCATCATAAAACATCTCAAAGAAGTTGGTCAAATGTTAAGCAATATGCATCATTTGTGGAGTTATTAGCTCGCGTCCAATATTTGCATTAACAAAACCCGCAAATTGAACTCTTTCTTTCACAACTGCTTTAAGCATCATATATGTAGAGTTCCATCTAACATGCATGTCTAAAGAATACTTATGAGGTGTCACGCCTAAAGCAATGCAATAGTTTTCATAGTTTGCACCTCTAACATTGCAACTACCGAGATATGAAATGCCCTCGCGCAAATTTGCAAATTTGCATCATACATGTCATATAAAGGAGTGAGGTAATCCATTGCGTTACTATTTGCTGAAGCATTATCCATGGTAATTGAAAAGATTTTGGATTGGATAGCAAAATCATTGACAACTTGCTTTATAGCGTTAGCAATGTTTGCGCCACTATGTGATACATCAATTAATCCGATCCCAATTCTTATCAATATAATGGGCAACCACACTAATGTAGGATTGCTTTGCCTTACCACTCCATATATCAGACGTTAAAGCGAGTGAAAATGTGTCGTTCTCCAATTCAGCTTTTATTTTAGCAACATTGCTTTTGCATAACTTTCTCATATCCCTAGATGTAGTTTGTCTAGAAACAAGTTTAAAATTTGGATTATGAGAAGTTTGAATATATTCGACAAAAGTTTCAGATTCACCAAAACCTAACGGCAAATCAAGAGCAGCAATCATACGACAGAGATTTTCTCTTTGCAAAATAGGATCATAGGAGAAGTTACGTACTGAACCGTCGGGGTTGTACTTGAGCGTATCCTGTCTCCGTGCCGACACCGCATTGGCAGCATCCTGCTTCTTCACATGGCCCGCGAAGTGCCTCCTCATGTGGCTGTTTCCTCCTCCTTTCTGCATGGCGAACACACCACGGTCTTGAGCACATCTACACCTCCGCAACCCTCCCACTTGCACCTCGCCTTGAGCACATCTACACCATCCACCACCACGGTCTTTTCTTCGAAATGATCCCACACCGTCGAGATTTTCTTGCGACGCCTTTTTGCGGTGGTGGTGGTGGAGGTGGAGGTGCTGGCATTGGAAGTCTGAGAGGGATGGGATTGTGAATATTAGGGAGGTGTATAATCGATCTCGTAGTGGTCGATGAGAGGTGAAGTTGGAAAGGGTACTTCATCCCCAAGGTCGGTGTCGAACTCGGGGTCGAGATCACCCATAGTGAAGTTGGTAAATTGGTTGGAATCAGCCATGTTTGAGTGTGAGAAATGAGAGGGGTGAACAACACTTTTTATAGCCAAAAAACTCTCTTTTTTGGACATATATACCCCTCCAACGGATACATATTCGAAATCTTCCTAAAACTTGACAAAATCCTGATTAAAATGACCTAAATTCGCTAAACAGACCAACTTCCCGCTAAACGGGCCAAATTCCGGCCGTTGGAGCCCGTCAGCGCGCATCCAGGACGCTCCTCTCGACTGTTGTGTGCTTCCGCTGGCGCTTCCGCGTCGCGCAGGCCGGTCGGGCCGCCGCGTGCTTCGCGTGCCTGCGTGCCGCCCGCGTGCCGTGTGCGTAAACGGGCCGTGCCGGCTAGGCCCGCATGCTTGGCCTCAAGGCCCCAGCACGACACCGCGATTTTGACGGGCCAGGCACGACAGGTGAAACTGGTGCCGGGCCAGGCACCTGGCGGGCTTCGTGCCGACACGCCAGGCCCGGCCCAGATGGCTAGGTTTGGTTAGGTCGCTCAGTCGTTAGGCCCGGTATTAAGAAGCTGGTTAGGATGGGTTGTCACGAACACATTTCTAATAGAACCTCCTCCCCTATGCGAGCCGAATGTTGTAGCGCACTAAACTACAACGGGTTGTAGTACATATCTATATATAGGGTCGCGCTATTTGACACCAGGGTATAGAATAGTTATTCTATACCCACCCTATATCTCCACAACGGTACATGATTTTTATGTCGCGTATATTTTATAGTATTGCTTATGTCGAGTAGAACGTAAGAAAATATGTTCATGTCGTAAAAAAATTATTTACGTGGCGCTATAAAAATATTTCAAAAATAGACATATTTATGCTATTTTTATGACCTTTATGCTGCTATGAACTATTTTTTAAAAAAATTTACGCCGATTTTTCTATTATGGATCAGCATGGACGTAAATATTTACACGTGTAATATAATATTTTAACTTAGGAACTTAAAAAAAATCGTGGGTGCAAAATAAGTTCTCTGCACCCAGTGTGCTAAATAAGTTCTCTGCACCCAGGGTGCTAAATAGGGTTTATATATATATATATATATATATATATATATATATATATATATATATATATATATATATATATATGGTAAATTAACAGATGCTCCATGGTGCCCATGCTCCTGTACAAAATACGGTTCAATTTGTACAGGTGTACATTATGGATACCTTAAATACTTAGAACAAGGGTTTGTATGACGTATATACACACTTGGGTATACATACCCAAGGTATCTACATACCTTACATACCTAGAATACGTATACACAAGTGTACGCATACCTGTCAGGTATGTATATATACGTATAAGTATATATATAGTTTTTACGTATGTATACACTACTATGTGCATACCTAGAGGAATATATACGTACTACATACCCAAGGTATACATACCCGAGATATTCATGATGTCTACATACCTAAAATGTACGGTATTTAATACCGGTGCCCATGCTCCTACTATATATATAGTTACTGATCGCCAAACTTCATATATATACCTCGCCGGACTTCGTCAAGGTTCCACCGGCTTCTCCATCATGGGAGCGATCGCTTTCTCCATCATCGGAGTCGTCGGCTCCATCCTCTCGGTCGACCTCCATTCCATGCCCGGAGGGGTTCAGATACGAAGAAGGAGAATTTCTTCCTGTGCTAGGTCTCTGCTGATTGGACTAGGTGATCCATAGTTTCTGCAAAATATACACACAATATTAGAGTCATATAGTTTATCCTTGATGTTCAAAATATGAAAATACTAATATCAACCTAAACAATATGATAACTCTAGTAATACTAATATAAAAATGCCAATCATGTTATTGATTATCCAAATCATCATATAGTGATAGACCCCGATTGGCTGGCATGTCCCCTTTCTCGGCTCATCTAGATACACCCAACTATGTGATGTGCTATAATTTTCATTTTTTGTGTGGACTTTAAGAGGCGTTTATATTTTGATCTAACTTGTTAAACACGATTAAAAGTTTTGCACTAACACTTTTCTAAAACAACTTTAATAGTATTTCAGCATCTAGAAACTACCAAGTTCAACACCTGCAAAAATAAGGAGAAATAAAAATTACCAAGAAATAACACTTTGCCTAGTCATGTTCCTCACTTGTACCCAAATTTTTAGAAGAAAATTTAAATATTTATGATATCAAATCGATATAATATGAAAGCATATTACATATAGTAACCTAAGGTAATAAATTAAACTAGTACTAAAATCTAATGATTCTAAAATTAAACTAGTACTAAAATTTAAACTAGTACTAAAATTAAACTAGTACTAAAATTTAAATGATTACTAAAATTAAACTAGTACTAAATTTAAAGTAGTTCTAAAATTTAAACTAGTACTAAAATTAAACTAAACTAATACTAATACTAAATATAATCTATTCCTAAATATAATCTAATCTAATAGTAAATATAATATAATCTAATACTAATATAATCTAAATTTAAACTAATACTATAGTACTAAAATTAAACTAAACTAATACTAATACTAAATATAAACTAATACTAATACTAAATTTAAACTATATACTAATACTAATACAATATAGTTTACAGAAAAAAATAGGGATGACGTCATGCTGACGTCAACCGGGAAGGCCACGTACGACTCTCTTGGAGCACGCTCACCACCGGCAGGGGAAATCGCGCGGTGTGATGGCGATGGGCACGCGTGGCGACAACGACGGGCACGCGTGGCGGCACTCCGTGCGTAGTGGCAGCGCTCGCGCGCTCCTTGCGTGGTGGCAGCGGTCCTTGCGTGGTGGCGGCGGTGTCCTTGCGTGGTGGCGGCGCTCCGTTCGTGGTCGCGGCGTCCGTGTATGTGGCGGCACTCTGTTCTAAGTCTGCTCCTCCGATCGCCTCTTGCCCTGCTCCTCCGTTCTGCGTCTGAAACTGCTAAGGACCAGGGGCAGGGGAGAGGTGATTGATATACCCCCCCCCTTTAGTCCCGACCCGTGGCACGGGCCGGAAGTGAAGGGGGTCTTTAGTCGCGGCAAGTGGCACGGGGCGGGACTAAAGGGGGGTCTTTAGTCGCGGCCGGTGCCATGGGCCGGGACTAAAGGGGGGCCGCTTTCGCGTTACGCGCGTGAACGAAACCCTTTAGTCTCGGCCCGTGGCACCGGATGCGACTAAAGTGTCAAATAATTGCACGCGAAACGCAGAAACAACTGCAACCAATCAGAGCGCACCATTAGGTATGCCCCGGATCGGTCTATTTTCTGTTTTATTATTAATTAAACATAATTGATCTAAAATTTCAAAAAGTTATAACTTCTGTTCTGTAATTCTAACTTAGATGATCTTGGACTTTTTGAAATCAGCATAATGTGTAGATTATTATAGGCCAATAATATTTTAATTTTGCAACATGCACTCACGTGTTATTTGTATATCTATTTAAATCACTATTTTAGGCATATCTTTTAATCTAAAAATCCTTTTAGGGTGAATGCAATTTCTATGGTTTTCTTTTGATGTCCCTTATCCATTAGAAACAAAATAAATTCATTAAAAATATTTCTTAGCAATAATAATAGATTTTCACTTATAGCACATTTTTTACAGTCGAAAAATGGAAAATTGTTTTTTATTCAATGAAAAGGAAAAATTTCTCCGTCAACATTGTCGTGCTTCCAAGATGCATGTTTGTGTTGAATATGGGTACGTTTAAACAAACTATACCATGGATATGTTCATAATACCCGTCATTTGGCCCAAATCCATAGAATGTTTAGAGGAGATAGCTCATTTCTGTGAACACATTTTCAACCCAACTGTCGTATTAAAATTTTATTATTTTTGGTGGATACTAGGACATATATAATGACACCATGCGAACGTCTTGCATGATTTTGGGGTTTTTTTTTCGAAATTTCTGGAATTTTCTAAGCCGGTTTCAGTAAAGAGTCAAGATGGCGTGCATGACCGTTCGTAGTTAGGGGTTGAATATTGAGAAACTCTTGGTTTATCTTTGATGAAATAGTTAGTTGTGTACCTAAAAATGATTTTTTTCAAAAATCATGAGCAAACTATGAGTCACCTGTAGTTCAAATTTGACCTGTTTCCATCTGAATCGACAGAAATTTGCTTTTTTTAAAGATGTGGATGGAAACATTTTCATAGGCAAAATTGGCTATTTGTGCATATAATATGGTCTAGTATTTTAAAAAATGCAGCTCCCAAGCTTTGCAACATATTTGTGCTAGATACTTCACAAAAAAACCCATTTTTGACACTCGAAAAATGGAAAATGGTTTTTTATTCAATAAAAAAGGAAAACTTTCTATGTCAACATTCTCCGTGATTCCAAGATGCATGTCTGTGTGGAATATGGGCACATTTTAACAAACTATGCCATGGATTTCTCCATAACACCCGTCATTTGGCCCGAAACCCTAGAATGTTCAGCGGAGATAGCTCATTTCTGTGAACACATTTTCAACCTAAATGTCGTATTCTAAATTTATTATTTTTGGTGGATACTACTACATTTATTTTGACACCACGTGAATGTCCTGCATCATTTTGGTTTTTTTTTTATTTTCTGGAATTTGCTAAGCCGTTTTCAGGATGAAGTCAAGACAGCGGGCACGAGCGGTCGTAGCTAGGAGTTGAATATTGAGAAACTCTTGGTGTATCTCTGATGAAATAGGTAGTTGTGTACCTAAAAATTATTTTTGCCAAAAATCATGAGCAAACTACGAGGCACCTGTAGTTCAAATTTGACCCGTTTCCAGCTGAATCGGGAGAAATTTGTGTTTTTAGAAAGAGGTGAATGGAACCCTTTTCATACGCAACAAATTGGTTATTTGTGTATATAACATGATCCAGCATTTTTTTAAATGCGGCTCTCAAGTTTTGCAACATATTTGTGGTAGGTCCTTCACAAGAAACCCATTTTTGACACTCACAAAATAGAAAATGGTTTTTTATTCAATGAAAGGGAAAACTTTATGTGTCAACATTGTCTGTGCTTCCATGATGCATGTTTGTGTGAAATATGGGCACATTTCAACAAACTATGCCATGGATTTGGCCATAACACTTGTCATTTGGCCTAAAACCCTAGAATGCTCGGAGGAGATAGCTCAATTCTGTGAACACATTTTCAACCCAACTATCGTATTCCAAATTTATTATTTTTTGTTGGTACTAGGACATATATAATGACACCACACGAAGGTATTGCATCATTTTGGATTTTATTTGACTTTTCTGGATTTTTCTAAGCCGGTTTGAGGAAAAAGTCAAGACGGTTTGTAGCTATGGGTTGAATATTGATAAAATCTTGGTGTATCTCTGACGAATCAGGTAGTTGTGTACCTAAAACTGATTTCTACCAAAAATCGTGTGCAAATTACGAGGCAGTTGTAGTCCAAATTTGACACGTTTTCAGCTGAATCGGCAGAAACTTGTGTTTTTCAAAAGAGGTGGATAGAAACCTTTTCATAGGCAACAAATTGGTTATGTGTGCATATAAAATGGTCCAGTATTTTTTTAAATGCAGCTCCCAAGTTTTGCAACATATTTGTAGTAGGTCTTTCACAAAAAAAAACCAATTTTGACACTCGTAAAATGGAAAATGGTTTTTTATTCAATGAAAAGGAAAACTTTCTCTGTCAACATTTGTCCGTGCTTCCAAGATGCATCTTTGTGTGGAATATGGGCACTGATACGTCATAAACGTATCCATAATTTCTGATATTCCATCTTATTTTCATGCCATATGCTACATGTTTCTTATACACTTTATGTCATTTTTATCGATTTCCTGGGACTAACCTATTAATAAGATGCCACATAGCCAAATCATGTTTTCTGCTGTTTTTAGTTTCAGAAAAGTTGTTCTGGAAATATTCTCGGAATTGGACGATTCGAAACCCGGAAGTCTTAGAAAGTTGTCACGCACACGAAGTCTGGAGGGGACCCGAAGGGGGGCCACAAAGGCCCCATACCATGAGGCGCCCCCTTGGCCGCGCCCAGGGGTGGTGTGGGCCACTGGCCGCCAACTGACGTTGCCCTCGCGCCTATATATTCTCCACGAATGGGTTAACCCTAAACACACGAGCCTTTTCCACCAAAAACATCCACAACCGCCGTCATCATCGACCGTAGTTCGGGAGGGTTCTGGAGCTCTCCCCGGCACCCTGTCGGGAGGGGGAATCATCACCGGAGGTCTCTACACCACCATGCCCACCTCCGGAATGATGCGTGAGTAGTTCATCCTTGGACTACGGGTCCATAGCAGTAGCTAGATGGTTGTTTTCTCCTCTTTATGCCTCATGTTTAGATCTTGTGAGATGCCCTACATGATCAAGATAATCTTATTGTAATGCTACATGTTGTGTTTGCCGAGATCTGATGAATATTGAATGTTATGTCCAATGATTATCAATCTATTATGTTCTTTTCAAATTGTTGGAGCTACTATTTGTCACAGGTGAGTTTTTTTTGTATGTGCAGTCGTCCGGGCTGGCGCTGTAGGTGACTAGTGCCCGCGGCGACAGCGCAGGTGATGGGTTCCCTCGGGGGCGACGTAGCTCAGGCGTGGCGACGCGAGAATAAGTGGGGATGGCAGCGACATAGATAAGAGGTGGCACCGGAGCGGGAAGAAATGGGGTCGGCGGCGACATAGCTCAAGAGTGGCACATGTATAGTCGTATAAGTGCGGTCGGCACCGGTGCAGGCTCAACCGAGTTCATAAGAGTGGAATAGGTGGGGATCCGGATTTTTGACTAGCTAGAATGCTGAAGCTCTAGGGAGTAAAGTATATTATTGCTTAATTGAATTTAATTAAGTAGATAGATAGTTAACTCAAACACAAATGCGTAGTTGCGTCAACAATGACTCCCCAAATCTTTATCGAAAAAACGGGCTCCCAAAATTGTTAATTCGTTCACAACTGCAGACTATCTCGAGCACCTTAAAAACGCAAACATTGAGATTACAACCGAGATGGGTATAACAATCGCACCGATAGCGTACTGCAGATGCATTTCATATTTTGGAGCATATCTTTTTATCCTTTTCATCTTCATTGTTGATGCATCGGCCATGATATTGTGTTCATGGAGGATATCGGCCAAATGAAGTTTCATTTCCATCTTTGCATCCTCGGTTTCTTCATTGCTTCCTCCTTGTTCCGGATTGACTGTGTGCTTGTTCTGCTTTTATTTCAGCCTTCTTTATTGCTTCCTCCATCTTCCGGGTTGACTCGTGTGCTAATTCTGCTTTTATTTCAGGCTTCTTCATTGCTTCCTCCATCTTTCGTGTGGTGACATCTGCTAGCTCTGCCTTCTCTACCACCTTCTTCATTGCTTCCTCCATCTTTCGTGTTGCCTCTTGAGTTAGCTCTAGCTTCTCTTAGGTCTTCCTCTTC
Organism: Alopecurus myosuroides; assembly: GCA_028641055.1. Lineage (NCBI taxonomy): Eukaryota > Viridiplantae > Streptophyta > Magnoliopsida > Poales > Poaceae > Alopecurus > Alopecurus myosuroides. The sequence continues at coordinate 24,327,141 of CM054060.1, forward strand.
TAGTCTCTTGTATGTCTAAATATTGTAGAATAAGAAATTTGGCTTCTAAACAATGTTGATACTCCGCACACCCACCCGTAATACCGCATTCACACGTCGATTCCTAGAAAACTCGCAAACTGAAAGGAAGCGGTAAAAACAATAAGAATTCTCACTCTACCATTTCTCAATTAGAATAATTTGATGTACACACCTGATACGGCGACAAACTGTTGAAGACAACATCCACGAGCTCGCCAAGCTCGTTTGTGTGCTAGAAAGCCATGTCGTTGGAATCGACGGGGGCGGCCGGCCGGCAACGGAGGATCTGGTGTGTGGTTTTGGAGATATAGATCAAAGTACACACGGTTTTGGCTATTATAAGTTATAATATCGAATTCAAATCCATTAAATGGCCTAAGATAAACTTTATATTTCCTTTTACTTTCATGTTTATCCAATTGGTACTATAAAATTGCACTTGTTTTCTCTTATTCTTTTATCTATGAATATAGCAAAACTATGTTTTCTCTCTTGATTATCCATTATCCAACAATGTAAAATTTAGCTGCCACTTTTTTTTTATATTTTCCTTAAAAGGTAATGGTCCAATATTTACATTCTTCAAATTTGTAGCATATAAAGTAGATTGCACCCATACACCCCTACGCTGAGAAGAATTATCGAGCCATGCAGCCATAATAGCAGAATAATTAATTAAGAGGAGGAAATAACTAGTATACTAAACAATAGGATATTTGTAAATATAGCTTCATAATTTCTCTTAGAAACATATGTATATAGTTTGGCGGTTATTCATATAGTGGCTAATATTTTTGATGTATATTTTATTTATGTGCGTACACGCTGATTTAAGTTTGGAACGTTACTTATAGGTAGAATTTTTTATGTTTTCACATATATCAGATTTTTTTTTGTGCTTATGAAATATAATATGAAATATTTTTCAATTTTTAATTTGATTAAAGGATATTAATAGGATTAAGTGTGGAAAAACACAATTACAACACTTAATTTCCTCAACTCATGAACCTTGTCTCCAATACTTGAGAACATACAAAAAATAGGTGAACATAATGGTTGTGGCATTGTGTTACAGATTAACTCATTGAAAGCAACCACATTCTATTTATTCTGACCTAGACATGAGTCCTTTCTTTCACACCTACAAGGCTACAACTCGTGTTTACATGAAAGTCATGGAAATCAATATTGCCTTTTATTTTTTAATGCAAATATGAATTGTATAAACTAGAAGAATACACCGCGCGTTGCAGCGAGTATCTCTTTACAAATATTCTATAAACGAAATGGGTATATGGTGTATGAAATATTTCATTATCAAGATTCAGTTGATCACGTAATCGATATAATAAATTTAATTCGCATGAAATTGTTGTATATTTTGAGAAATTAATATTAGTGACATGGATAATTACATGGTTAAAAAAAGATGATATGGTTATGTGGCATGAAAATATGTAATATCATAATTACTAGCGGAGATGACGTGGCTAATTGATTGGCTAAGATAGTGTGTGATGTGGATAGCTTGCATGTTGAGATAGAAAAATCATTAATGCATGTTAGTGGGGTTTTGCTTTATAAGAAGTATAGATTCCCCCAGTTGTTGCTCTCTCATCTTCTTCTCTTTCTTCTTACACTCTATTTCTCACTTTGATGATGGTGTCGCTTATTTTTTAATTGCTATCATAAACTCGCTATTTCTCACAAGCCGTGCTGAGCGAGACATATCCTTTTAATCTGGTGAAAATTATACTCACTATTTATTTCTCGTATGCAGTACAACTCTGGTGACATTGTTGATTGCATGAACGAGGCTTCGTGCACTAGGAAGACTCTGCGTAAGCTGCAGAATGGAGCCCTCACGATCTTCACTTCAAAGGATTTCATGTGCCCCTTTGACAAGATGCCAGAGAATGGAGAAAAGGATGTCCTCATCGCACATGCCACGAGCGAAGCCATAGTTTCAAAGAATCCTATGGTTAGGGCAAGCCACAGGGCCCTTCTGACCTATTTGATTGGCGACGCCGACCCTTATCTTCCTGGGTATAATACTGCCCATCATCATCATAGGCCGACGAGTAAGGCGAAAAAGCAAATAAAGCTGCAGGGGGACTTCAGCGTCAACTAAATATTTGCATGTGTTATCTTTACTGGTATGTACCGTGAAGTCATCGTATGACTATTGAACTAAAGTAGTCATCGTACTATATGTGTGAAGTAGGATCATATTGTGAAGACTATGTTATATTAAGCTGTCGTAGTACTGTTAAGACTGTTATATTTTGTGTGCTGAACTGTGATTGTAATTGTAGTATTTTGATTTATGTTATCTTTGCATGTTCAGAATGCTCTCTTGTTGTTTGTAATCCTTCCCCCTTATAAATTTTTAGTGAATTTCAGTATATTTAAACCGAATAAAATAGCTTGCAATGCTAGATTGCATAATTATCTCTTCCCTCTATATTCTTAAATTTAGGTAGTGTAGTTCAATCGACCATTTTTTCTGTAGACATGACATTATCAAACAGGGGTGAAAATTATCGAGACAAACAGAAATTGAACTATGATAGTAGGCGTGTGTGCAAGTTGTGCCAATAAATAAGAATATCAAATATAGGTGGAATGTTTTATTAGGTCCATTCCTTGTAATGAGAAGATGTTTTCCTTTGAATGTTTAACACGGCAATACGTGCATTAACAAACAAACTTGTTACTGCTATAAGAATCCTATGGAAAAAGGAATATTAAGCTAAACATGGTAATAACACAATTCTAATAAAATTTTATAATAGAAGGAAATATTACAAAGTCTATTTTATAGGCAGAAAAGGCTAAAAACTATAAGATTTACCAAACTAAATCTTTAACCCTAAATATCAAACTAGTTAAATCTAGGTACTACACAATAAAACCAAAGCAAAATATGGATTGGCTCCAAAATTCAACACCAGTAAATTTAATTGAAATCAGTAACACATACATTCATACCATTTTCAAACATAAATTCATTTTCACACATGGTAAATTTCTACTGATTAAAATTTGAACAATGATAGTGAAGTTACGAAATTTATTAGTTAAACAGAGTAGTGTTCACACAAGATTTAATTCTCCTAGAGTACATCTCAAAACCTACATCCGCCAAGAAAAAAATGAAAGTGTCCACCGTTCTCCAACCATGTACCGTACGGCCGCCACCCGGGCTCACCTCTAGCCATACTGTCCGGTTCACCTCCGATTGCCACCCGGGTTTGGCAAACCTAGCGGCAAGCTCTAGAAAATCCAACACACTATGTCATCTTTAGCGCCAGACTATCTGGCTCCACTCTGACCGCCATCCATGTGCTCCCTATTCGTAAGGACCCAAGTGATGAAACTCACCGCCCATCTCCACGACGACGATTCCAGTTCCACCGCGCGGCTTGTTCCTCCTGCTCCGCGACACCCACATCCGCTAGCAATCGGATTCCCTCCACCGTGGTTTGCACCTGGATCACCTGAATCTGGATCGTTGGGACCTCCCTTGTGGGACCCACCCTCAGCCTGAGGCGGACCAGCTGCTCTTCGGATCGGACCCCCTCCCACCTTGAGTACGACGACGCGGGAAGGGCCATCCTCCTCCTCTGGCCTCGCACCACCTCCATGCGCTCGCAACGCATGGAACTCTCTAAATCACCCTCCTGGCTTCCTCTAGGGTCAATTCCTCTTCCATCTCCTGGTTCCCTCTCGCCATGAAGCGAGATCGAAGGCGAGGAATCTCTTATGTCGATCCCATCTGGGGGACGGGAGCTCTAAGTAATGGCCGCGCTCTATGCTAGAGAGAAAGGACAGGGAGAAACAGACGCCATACAATGCTCCCGTGAGGTAGCCGCCCTTCCTCGGGGTCGGTATCAAGCTCGGGAACACCGGCATGGCGGCACGTGTCAGCAATCGCCTCAGAAGAAGAGGGACAGGGAGAAACGAACGCCGTTCAGTGCTCCCGTGAGGTAGGCACTCCTTCTGTATCAAGGTCGAGACCACCGCCATGGCGGCCCGTTTTAGCAATCGCCTCAGAAGAAGAGCCATCCGTCCCACAACCGCATTTCCTTTTCATAACATTGTATAGAGACGGTCGTATTTCTACAAGGGGTGAATGGGCCATACGGGTTTCAAATAAGGATGACAATGGGTAGGGTATGGGGCGGGTAGAGCAGTACCATATCCATACCCGTATAGTCAACGGGTAGAAAACTCTACCCAGACTCGTACCCATGGGTATGAGACTCTACCCATACCCATACCCGGCGGATACCCGTACCCATTGGATACCCCCAACGGGTACACAAGCTATTATATACATTGATAGAACATTTGACAAAAATATCATTTCGATCCATTGTATGCCTCATCGCTGGAAATTTATCTCCTTAATTTGAGTATTTGGAAGATGAGAGGATCAATGAGTGATTGTAGTTTGCGGAGATTTGGGACACGAGGGGATTACGAGGACACTTCGACCGACCCTTCGCCTGGAACTTGAGGTCATGGCCTTGTGGGCTGCTTCCTGCTAGGCTACATATGGTCAAAGTGGCCCACATGTCAAATAAATGGGCAGGGTACGGGTATACCCACGGGTACAGCACGATACCCATGACCTACCCATGACTTGACGGGTATGGTACGGGTACTTCCCATGGGTATAAAATAGTATCCACACCCTGCCCATACGGGTAGAATACCCGTGAATACCTGTACCCACGGTTAAAATTGCCATCCTTAGTTTCAAACGGGTTATACCAATATGATTATACGCTTATGGCGAAAAAGTATCGTCAAATCTCAGTCGTCGATCGGAATAAAGGGGGAGGACTGAAGCAGAAGCGCATTTTGAAATTGTTTAAACTTTTTTTTTTAAGATTTCCACTTATGTTAAATAAATTATACATATCCATATCTACTCTCATTAGTGATCGATAGCCACCTATGTTAGTCTGATTGGTCCACATAAATCACAGTATGTACGAGTTCCAGTAGTTGGACACCCTCACGTAACTCTTTCAGAAACATGCCCTTGTCATTTTGGCGAGTAGGCAGGACTTACAGGTCTAGAATGATTCAATATCAAACGAAGTTAGAAGAATGTTCTTCACTCGCTTCACACTTATATATATGGACGAAATGACAATTACAAAAGTATGTCGTATTTCTGGTCACAATCCAAGAGGGAACTTGCAGCCAACAAGTATCGCGGAACTCATGACCGCTTAAACACCAAACCCAGCCCTAAAATTCTATTGTAAATATGCTAGATTCCTTGGTTTACTTTTTGTTGGAACATCTTGTTTGGTTTATTGAGTTATCGTTTATATATATAGCAAACGCAAATGGTCCGTGTTCATCAGCACTGCGGCAGGTCTTCAGGCGGCGACGGCAGAGAAGTATCCGGACTCGGCCCATCCTGAACCTCGAATATCATGCCCAGCCCGAAATCAAGATGGGCTTCAAAGTGGCAGTGCATGTACCAGATCCCTGTAATTTACACAGACACACACACACAAAAACAAACAAACAAACAAACATAACTCGTGAAACATGATTTTCACAGATATAATTTATATTTTCTGTGTTGTATTGTACCGGGATTGTTCGCGACGAAACGGATGACGGCCCAACCACCGGTCGGGACGGCGATGGTGTTGCGCTCCTGCGGGTTGACGAGGTTGAACTGCGGCACCGCCGTGGTCTCGTTGTAGTTGCCGAAGCTCTGCGCGAGGACGAAGAAGTTGAAGCCATGGAGGTGCATGGGGTGGTTCTCCTTGGCGATGAGCCGCGTGTCCTGGAGCACCATCTCCACCGTCTCGTTGTACTCGAGAGTCTTCACCTTGGTCGACTTTCTCGTGTACTGCAAGGTGGCGTTGTCGCTCTCGTCGGAGGTGTAGTCGAAGACGAGTGGTGGCCTGTCGGGGAAGTTGCGGGTGTAGACACCGGCCGTCATGTTGCTGTAGTAGGCCTGGAGCATGGACGTATTTCTTGGGGACACGAAGGACACGTTGTTCATGCTGGCCGCGAACACTGTAGTGCTCCGGTTGCACAAGGTCTGCTCGGGCTGGCAGTCGGCGACGCCCAAGCCGATGGTGACGAACATACGGGTGTCGACCGCGAGCGGGACGGCCGGTTTACCAGGTAGCACTAGAGCCGTGAGGTTGGAGAGGAACTTGTGGGCGGTGTCCGTGTCCCTGAACTCCGGCAGCGGCGGCAGGGCAAGCGGCAAGGTCGTGTTGGGTGCGCCAACGTACTCCAGCACGCCCGTGGTGGCAGTCCTGCTAAACGACTGGCCTGCTGGAATCGCGCTGTCGTAGGGAGACGCCGCCATGTAATAGCGCCCAACAGCCGCGTCCGCGACCATGAGCGCATCCACTGTTTGCCCAGGCGCGATCACCACCACGTTGGTCTTGTACGGCGTGGTGTAGCACGCGTCCGCCGCCACGACGGTGAAGCTGTGGTTCCCCACCTTGAAGAAGAATGGTGTGTTGAGCGCAGCGTTAATAATCCGGAGCAGGTACGTCTGGTTCTGCCGCACCTCAAACTTGTGCGTCTCTGCACGCAGCACAGAAATTATAACTACGTACGCACACATCTCCATCCTGCATCTCTAGGGTAGGTCAGTCTGCGAGCAGAGAGACACGTACGGTTCGGGGCGGTGCAGTTGTAGAGGTCACCCGGCTTGCCGTTGATCGTGTAGGCATCGGCTTGTCGTGCCGACAATCCGGTGAGGAACGCCATTTGCTGCAGGTCAAAGACGTTTGCGTTCCACCACTCTCCCAGCATCACAATCTCCTCCTTGTCGGGCTTAGGGAAAGGGTAGCCGCTGCGGGGCAGGATGACGAGGGCGCCATAGACTGTGGCGCGAAGGAAGGAGATGTGGGCGTGCCACCACAGCGTGCCCTCCTGCCCAGTGACATTGAAGCTGTACGTGTAGTTGCCGCCTGGTCGGACGGGACATTGCGTGATCATTGCCGGCCCGTCTGCCCACTGAGTGCCGCGTTGGAATATGCCGTGCCTGCATCAAGAAAAAAAATGGTGTGCTATGAGAAATAGCGGCAGCCTCCTTCAGATGCTACGCACGCTATAGCGTGATATATCAAAATAGCGTTTAAAAAAACTATCAAATATATCTAAAAAAATTGAAGGATTTAAATAAAAATAAATGATATAGTTCAAAAAGGTCAGAACAATATATATATAACTGCCTAAAAAATTGGTCTCGAATTGGTTAGATTCTAACATCAACATCCTATGGGAAAAAAATACAGTATAAATTACTTATTCAGAATTATAAATCTAGTGATGTCATATTCACGATTGTTTTTCATCGCCACAAAAAACATGGGGCAACTTTTTCTTCTTCCTAAGGTGGAAAACTCGGGCATTTGTGCCCGATAGGCTGAAAAAATAATAGCGCGCTATACGTTACGCCGTTTTAGCGTGATATAGTATGATATTTCGTGAATAGCGCAATAACAAACAAAAGTGTAAAAATTTAGCGTGGACCCTCCAGATATGCTACATCGTGCTATTAGCGCCGAAATAGCGCGCTATTTTTTTCCATAGCCTGCATCCACAACTTTGCGGTTAAATTCATCTCTGATTGAATCCGAGCTGAGATCATTTTTCGTGCAACTTCCGATATAGCGGGTTGTTCCGGATAGAGAAAGTTGTAGTAGCTGAGTACAGAAAATCACATGTGTATTTATTTTGCATGCAAGTGATTTACCAGTGTATGGTCATGCTGTAGGGTGACTCGTTGACGAGGCGTACAACTACCGTGTCGCCCTCGCTGACCTGAATCGCCGGGCCGGGTAGCTGGCCGTTCACCGCCGTGATGATCCTGTCCGGCCGGCAGAGCTGGCTAATAGAAAGGTTCCCCACCTGGTGAGGTCAAACATGAAATTCAAAGAACGTACACGCATGATATATGAAGGACAGAACTGCATGCATATATGAAAAGAAGGGTGCTTCACTAAGCCCAATTGGAGTACATTGAAGGTGTGATGCACAACTGCAGCGTCACCAACAGAAGCAATCAATGAAAGGGCAAATGGCAGAAAAAACGACCAAGATCTCGCCATGTCCGCAGTTCTATGTAACACAAAAAAGGACAAGCGAGTTTGTTGATTTGTTATCGACTGGCCGGTTAAATAACGTCATTATATAGGGAGGGCGATTAAACATGAGAGAGAGACACACGTTTGGATTTCCATCTAAAGTCTAATACGTGCGTAAGACTGGAGTACAACACGACGCCTAGATGCAAGATAAATTTAGGTTCTCAGCATTGAGTGTGTTGTGAGAATCAAATGCTCCTGTAGAATCACTATCCTGACCAGATGATTATCAAGACACGCTACAGGTTTTGGCCTTTCTCTCGGCTCGCGTTGTGTGTTAATACAGAGACCAGAAACGACCACAATTACAGGGATTATAACGGATCGTCACCAGTCAAGCAAAATCCCAAAACACAGTTTATATCCCAAATATACATCAATCTTACCATTTTCAAGCTGAGCTTGCTCTTGAAGATTTCGTAAATTCATCTTCCACGTGATCACCTGTTGGAATAAACCGAATATCCAATAATTTCTGCGCAACATGGTTCTCTCAAAAAAATGAAAATCAATCTAATTATGTTTTGTTTTTTATGGAACACCGGATTAGCTAAGAGATATGTTGCTCCAAAATTATCACACCTCGGACATGTTGTTTGAGGATGATCAACACCAAGTTCATCAATTAAAGATTCTATCCGTACTACCTCTGCAATCACATTAGCAAATGACTTATACTCGCTTATGTACTTGACATGGACACTATTGCTTGTTTGCTCGCACTACAAGATAGAATGTTATAGCCAACAAAATACTGCAAAACCACCTTTCGAGCTTCTATCATCCGGAAATTCTGCTCAATCAGCATGGGAAAAAGCACTCAAAAGAGATGACGGTGACTTACTAAACTTGAGACCAGTGGCTGTAGTCCTCTCGATGTATCTTAATAACCTTAGAATGCACTTTAGGGCACTGCCCTAAATTGTAAAGTAGTAGGAGAATGCAAAAATTGACACACCTTAGAGCATCTCTAACAACAGCCCTTTATAGGGCACGGATGTATAAAACCTGTCATATAGGGCAGAAAACGGCAAAAATCGGTCTCCAACGGCTTCCCAAAATAGATCAGCGGCCAAAAAAAAATTTAGGGCATTGCCCTAAATTGTAGAAAAGTGATGTATATTTGGGGCAGCAAAGGGGTTTCCCCAAATTCCAACCCCACGCGCGCACGGCTAACTGCCAACTGGACATTTCACTGCCCCGCCCCCGCACGACACTTCTCCGCCGCCCCACACAAATTCCTCGCTGGTAGACCGCGCCACCAGCCAAGGACCGCCGATCGTCCATCGCCTGACCCTGCAGCAGCCGTAGGTAGCCGGATTCTCGCTGCCGATGACCGAAATCGCTGCCGCTGCCGCCGCGCCCGAAGTTGGTGCTCCACCGTCGATTCGCGGCCACCGCTACCTCGCCGTCACTCCAACACGGTTCCCACGGCGCCGGAAACTCTCTGCGACGGCTGGGCGGGCTAGCTGCAGCCAGACCGGCGACTTCGCTGCCACCCCACCGGCTCGGCCGCGGGGAAGGTGTTTGAGGTAATGTGACCCTCAATTTTTTTCTTTTTTCAGTTTGTTTAGGATTAGAATTTTAATTGATGTGCTTACTTCTAGATGGATTTATTTGATGATTCGTCCGATGAGGAGTATGATTTGGAGTACGAGGAAGATATTGCTTTGATTCTGCTTTTGCACAAGAGCAAGAAACCGAAACATGGGGGTTTGGTCTATGGCCGTGAGAACATTTGGAGGGAGCGCATTGAAGCCGACAATATGCTCATGCGCATCTATTTCAACTCCAATCCGATTTACCCCGAGTGTATGTTCCGCCGCCGGTTCCGGATGTCTCTCCGTTTGTTCAATGAAATTGCCGAGCGGGTGAAAGCACATGACAATTTCTTTGTGGAAAAGAGGAATGCCTCCAGAGAGCTTGGGCATGGCACATTGCAGAAGGTGACAGCCGCATTGCGGCAGCTGGCATATGGGATCCCGACTGATCTTGTTGATGACCATTTGGCCATGAGTGAGAGTTAGAGCATCAAATGCGTCAAGCGGTTTGCGCTTGTAGTGGTTGAATCTTTGGCCCTGAGTTTCTTAGAGCTCCCAATGCTGAGGACACAACGATGATCTTGGAGATGAACAACGCCCGAGGATTCCCGGTATGCTTGGCTCCATAGATTGTATGCACTGGAGGTGGAAGAACTGTCCTGCGGCATGTCATGGACAGTTTAAAGGGCAATAGAATGACTCCACCATTATTTTAGAGGCCGTGGCTGATCATGAGACATGGATATGGCATGTATTCTTTGGAATGCCCGGTTCATGCAATGATATCAATGTTCTTCAGCGATCTCCTCTGTTTGCCAAGCTTGCCGCCGGTCAGTCAACACCTGTGGAGTTCCAAGCCAAGAACCGCATATACAACACGGGGTACTATCTTGCATATGGGATCTATCCGCGGTGGGCTACATTTGTGAAGCCCATAGTTGCCCCCGAAGGTAAAAAGGAATGTGAATTTTATAGTGCTCAAGCGGCAGCAAGGAAAGATGTGGAGAGGGAACTTGGGATTCTACAAGCCCAATTTGCTATTGTCAGGGGACCCGCGAGGTTTTGAGATCAAGAGATGCTTTGATATATCATTACTGCATGTATAATCATGCATAACATGATTATACAAGATGAGCGTGGCCGGAATGTGAGTCTATTGTACCTATGAGTTGGTGGGACGTCCGGTGCGTCCTAAGAGAGGTGGAGACCGGATTGAGCGCTTCTTGTATGCCTACCGTGACATTCATGACGCCGATGTGCACATAGATCTTCAGAAAAATCTAATGGAGGAGTGGTGGGCATGGTATGGAAGTCAAAGATCAAAGTCTTGCACTTGATTTTTATGTGTTTGTATGTGATGAAACTTGTTGTTGTGTGATGATTTGTGAGCAACCTGTTGAACCATTCGATGAACCATTCGTGTAATAATTAAGTATTATTGAACTATTATTTGTTTTAATTTATTTTAGCTTATTTATCATATATTTTGTTGAGATATATGTGCAAACATATACAAAATATGGAGGTAGTTTGGTCGCAGCCATGCCCTATATAGGGCAGCCGTTGGAGCAGTGCGGTGCCCTATCTTGGTCAGCTGGAAAAGCAGCAACCGTTTTGCTGCCCTAAAACATAAATAGGCAGCCATAAAACACCCAAAGTGGTTTCCCTATAAAGGGCTGCTGTTAGAGATGCTCTTATTAACTAAAAATATATATATCAGGTCTTGTCAAAATTAAATACTGCAACGTTCCTACAACACTTCTATACCGAGTTGAATTACCACGACTCAACAATTCACCCTCATGTAGAAACAAAAAATTTGGTGGAAAGTGGAGTAGCTGACGGTTTGCATTGCTTCATGCCTACACGAGTCAAAATATCCGAGGCATACTTTTCTTGAGTTTACCAACTCATTTAACTTCAATACCCAAGAAATAGTAAAGGTTCCTAAGATCCTTCAACGCAAAATCACTCCTCAACTCATTAAACAATATTCCAGTTGCCTCCGATGAGCTTGCAACAATTATGTCATCAACATATAGAAGCATAAAAGTAGTAAAAGAAGAGTTATGTATCTCCTTTAGACGGTTTAAAACCAAGTTGTTGCAACTTCATACTTAGCCGAGTACCATGATTGAGGAGCCTACTTTAAGCCATACAACTCTTTGTCCAACCTTCATACATGATTTGGCATAGCCCCTTTATCAACACATTCAGGACATTCAATTGACCAAGACTCCATTCCCCGAAAACAACAAAGAGAACACCAATCTAATAGTACACGATCGCCCTATCTGTTCGCATAAATGGACAAAAAGTCCCACTTTGCGACCTTGCGTGTGACCTTTGTACAATAACTTGTTCTGGATCCTCTCCATGCATAGAAGATACATGAGAGGCACAATCTGCCGCTACGTTAGTCTGGCCCGATGCATCAGGCGTCAATAGCCCAAGCGAATCGACCAACCTGTCATCGTGCTCCTCGTAGAAAGGTGAGACGGGATCTCCTGTCCCAACCTCCCCGTTCCCAATTGTCGACCTCACGTTGCCCCAAGGCGTGTGATAGACCTGCACCGCCTGGAGTCGTGCGCACGGACGCGCTTTCACCCGTGGCGTTCCACCACCTGTCGAGGTGTAGTTGGGTTCGCCCATATCCCGCGGTAGATATACTTTCAGGGGATCTTTGTTGCTAGGAAAATTTTCTCCGTATCTCGCACACATGTCTCCTCTGTCTATATCTGTGGCATAAAATGATATTTTGACATAATTTGTGCATGGTTAGGGTTAGTAATAATTTGGGCATTAAGAAGAGAATCAAGGAGCAAAAGAATTTTGGATCTAAGATGGGCGTCGGCATTAGTATTTAGGGCTTTCTACTTTGGAGCCGCATTTCCCTTAGTTTTCCTCGCTGGTGCCCCATTCCCTTAGTTTTGCTCACTTTTCCCCGCCAACATCACAAACGTTTTGAAAGGCCATTCCCACCGGTTCAACCTTGTTTGACCATTAAGGAGCTTCTTTTTGGGGAAAGATCGTTATAGGGCATGTGATACCGGCTTGAGCTGTGTCTTCCCTGAGCCCGAGCTGGCCCCATTCGTCCAGGGAAACAAAAAAAAATAACCAAAACATTTTTTCGTCCTGGGAAACACTCCGACCACCTTCACTGCCTCAAAATTGAAATTGGATGCAGGTTTTGGTTGCCGGTGGTTCTAGCGGCCATCCATTGATTTGGGTGCAGCCGCCAGAGCATGGGAAACCACCAGGTGGTCTTTCTTCCCTTCTAGAAAACCCCCTAAACATAGAAGAACCGAGCAATGGGGGATTAAGAATCCTAATTAAGGTGCAGAAGAGTTCCTTCACCGACTCTGTCGACAAGGCAGTACAAGCAGAGGATGCGGATTGTCGTGTCACAATTTTCTTTCGTCGGCACACGGTTATACTCCGGTCTCCTTCGACGCCATTTGGAATGACATTGGATGGCTTTTGTAGTTGCGGGCGTTCCACCCGCAATACATCGACCTCTTTGAAAGGTCAATGCTAGCATTAATAGATTTTAGCCGCAATCCAACGGAATTCTAATTTAAAATATAATTTGGATTATGTGGTTGATTTACTACTATTGTGTTTCCATAGTGCTTTTAAATTCCTTGTTTTCTTGTTTTTAAGAATAATAAATGGTGGCGCCTAGAGACCTAAGGATTTTTTGTCAACAAGTTAATGATTTGGATCAGTGTCCTATGTCCCTGAATGAAACCACTATCTGTGGTAGAATCAATTGCCGTTTGATGTCTTTTCAAGTCAAGATGACTTCATGATTCAAATCGAGTGAATGTCTTTCTTTGTTTACGTATGTGTTTTCTTATTTTCTTTGCTTTTATTTGTATTAAATATAGATTTTTCGAAAATTATGTTATCAAATTCACATTTAACGAAAAGAAACATGTGTTTTTAGTTGAAGTGGCTAACGCATATTGAAATCTACCATGATATAGAAACAGTGGAGATTGAGCAATACAATGTCCAGTCATCCAACATAAAAAAAATACAAAGCACAATCCGCCCCTCTCACGATGGAAGTCACAATGCGCTCTTCGAAGAGAAGGTTGGGCTAGATGGAACACAACAGGTTTGGCAATCTAGGGCACCGAACAAATGCAAGGTGTTCATTGGCTAGCTTTGACGAATAGGTGTTGGACTGCAGAAAGTTTGAGCCGCAGACATCCCGCATGTTGCTTTTGTGATCAACAAAGGGAAGACTTGGATCACCTGTTGCTTACACTATTAGAGAACGAGTCCTCTAGTCCCGAGTTGGAATTGACTTTAGTCCCGGTTTTCCATCCGGGACTAGCCAATCGAGGCTAGAGCCCCCCTTGGTCCTGCTTTGCCACGAACCGGTACTAAATACCCTTCATGTTGCCGCGCCCGGGTGATCCTGTAGTCTCGGGTGATAACATGAACCGGGACTAAATATTTTCCTGCCGCGACAGGGTTTTCTGCTGTTTCTTTGCTGCGGCAGGATTTTGTGTCTGTTTTCTGTGTTTTCCATTTCATTTCTGTTTTAGTTTGTGTTTTAGTTCAATTTCAAACATGTTTCCGTACACATATTCTACACTACTACATACACATAGTACATGTTGATGCATATATATAATATTCGATCTCTTGCGAGCAAACATATATAAAATTTGATATATAAAACTATTTAATTACATGGGGATCACTAAATTACATATTGAGTTCATTGTCCTCCACAAAATGTTCTCCCTTTTCATGAATGACCTCCTTCAACAGAAATCTTACAAATTTGAATATTTATCGAGTAATATTTGTTGTGATGCTCCTCTCTAATGTCTGCCGCAAAGCATTCTGTCGAGTTCTTATTTTTTGTTTTCATCATGTACCATGTGTGCAGATTTCGCATATTTTTTGATAGCTGTGTTTCCTCCTCACGACTGACCAGAGACTGCCCTTTTACATATTGCGGTGCTATCTCACACATTTGTACTTCTTCATAGCCTAACATTTAACCAAGAGACATACCCATTGCGTCAGCATTTTCTTTGGCATGCACTACAGTCAAACACAGTTGTCTAGCAGCAGTTATGGCTTAGGGGTCCAATAATTGGAAGTCCTTATCCATATTGTCTATGAATTCTTCGTCGATATCGGAAGTCACTATGTGCCCGGGGGGGGGGGGGGGGCAGGGGCATTGATTTTCCTGTTCTCCGAGCTGGGGAATATGTTTCCCGCTTTTTGCAATTGTTTTTTCCTTCACATACTTGCAATCTTGCTTAGTAATTTCGCGGTTATAGTCTGATCTCAGATTCATCTTATAGTTGGTTGTTTGGTCAGTAAATGCCTTAGCCCAATTTTTGGTTTTTTCATCAAATATATGCTTTAGCTCGGCCATTTTTGGTGCAAAATGGGCCTTCATTTGGGCAGCCACTACCACTGTGTTTTCCTCAACACTCATGTCATAATCTCTCTGTAGAAGAGGCTTTGGCGCTTTGGTTATCCTCGATTATTTTGGAGTATTTCTCTGAGTAGTACTAGTCGCGGGGGTGGCCATGTTCTTCCGCTATAGCACCGGAGGTGAATTAGGGGGGCCGTCGGCTGACGCGTCAAAGGTGGGCTTGGAGGTTTACGATTATCGGGTGTGGGAGGGGGGGGGGGACTTGGATTCGTCGGAGTCGGCTGCCTTGGCGCCCAGTCTGGAAACTTGATGTATTTCGTTTGCCATAGAATGACTCTGTGCTTGATATCTCCTAGTTTCATATCCCGTTCAAGTGTAGCGATGTCAATCTCAAGTTCCTCATAACCCTCCACTAGGTGATCCACCCTGACACGAGTATAGCCAGCTGGAATCGGAGTCCCATGGTGGAGTGCTCCATGTAGACAAGGTAAAGCAGTGTCGACCGCCAACTTGAAGGACATGTTCTTCATTGGTTGATGTAGCTCACAATGTTTCATATTCCCGACATCATCCACGGGGTAGAGAGGCGCTGGTGCATCATCCATCAGTGCATGATCATCATCCCGAAGCTCTGTGGAAGCCATGCTGCCTCTCCGCTGGCTATTATTATACAATGGAGGATCTTCCTGTGGCTGAGATGACCTTTGGGTAAGTGTCTCCACTAAAGTCTTCATAAGAGCCACTTCCGCTTCTATCTTCCCAATCCGGTATGCCTCCAGGTCCTTCTTTCTCTAACGGCTTCTGTAACTGTCATTGCATTCGGGAAGCCCTTCCGTCCACAAAACATCGACGCCTTTGCCTTGTGTTCGTCCTAGTTTTTCAGCATCCCCGAGGACACGTGTTAGCTCGTCGTTCTCTCTGTCGGGCCGGAACAAGCCCACTTGATGATCAACCATTGCTTGAACAAGTGCACTGGAGGGTATTAGATTTTTCTCTTGAATAAATATCGCCCCTATTTCTGGGTCCAACCTTCCCCCATGCCCGTACCACCAGTATTTTGACCTATCGGGACATCCATCTGTACCTGGAGTGATCCCTCTACCCCTCATCTCGGCCTCCATAGCTTCCCAATCAGGCACGGCGGTCTTGTACCCACATGTCCTCGATTTATGGTGGTATTTCTTTTTCTCAGTATTTTTCTTATTTTTTTCGACCTTTCCATGCCTACAGAAGACTCGTTGTATGCCACATATAAGGGGGACTATTTTCTCAATTTCTCTAATGCTCCTATGAAATTTGGAGTTGTCTTTTCCGCGACATATTTCGCGTATAATTTTTTCTTATAGTCTTGGAACTGTTCGGCCATCTTACTTAAATCCCAGTTCTTGACTCTATTTCTTCTTTCAAGTCCACCCGGAATTGGGTTACCATCTGCCCCGAATTCTTCATACTCTAGACGTAGTTTGAAATGTGCCTCGAGCTTCTTCCAAAGATCATCCTTGGTTCTTTCGTCGACCTAACTAGGTAAAGCACCAACATTCTTTTGCTTAATCCATTCTTGAATGAATGCTGAGCGGGAGGTTATATATATACCTACCTACCCTATATATAGGGTAGATATATACCCTATATATATATATATATATATATATATATATATATATATATATCGAAAATTGTCTCCTCTCCCGGCCGGTAGCTGCGCATGCCGATACAACCGTTAGATTCTTTGCTATGGGATGAGTGCTAACAAGACTTAGGATTAAAGAATGGATTCCATGCGGTAGAGTGTGAGGTTTAGAGTTAGGCGTTCGGACGGAAAACAAGACTCCGTTTGCGTAAGATGGATGAGACATCATGGGGTGAGAAAATCAGGATAACACGGATTTCGAGATAGCATCCGACGTGTCTGGATATTTTTTGGGTGAACACTAGATACGAACATGCAAACGGTCCAAAAAGGGCGGCCCTACGCGCGGGGGTACGTGACACTTTCATCGAAAACCACCCCAGGTTGCTGATGCACCCATCAGTCAGATCGGAAGAAAGGAGCTCCAGCACACTATATAAAGGTCGCGTCCCTGCCCCATTCATGTTGAATTAAACCAGTTGCACTATACGCACTAGATAGTTTTCCACGACACGAACCAACCAGATCAGATAGTTAGTAACACACGCGGAGATGGCGTTCCCAGCTGTATGGATCGATGCTCAGTTGAGCGTTCCAATGACAAGGTTCTTGAACATCCCTCACCCGGGTCCGGTGAGTAATGTCAAGATAGGTACGGACCAATCAAGGTTGCTGTGCGCAAGACCAGCCATGGTTGCGAGAGAGGTTGGGCGTTTGTATCAAGAGGATGAAGAGATGAATGAGCAAGTATACTCAGTAAGAAAGACAACACAGACTATATGTAGTGAACCAATGATGAAAAATTTCCGCCACCACTTCCCAGCATGCAACAGCACGCGCTATAGACGACAAAGTTTCCCCGCACGAGCATTTTCATTTTTTGTTTTTTCGTGCAACGAGAATTGTTGGAAGTTTCTCCCTGCATTTCCAAAGCATACGCAAGAATCGAGGCAAGATAGAAAACATGCAAAACCAGAAAAAGCAAAACTAAAGCTACTCCCAAAGGCTGCTGGCCCACGCCAGATTCCACACAATATAAACGGCGTTACTTCGTAGACGGGACTGCTACAAGTTTAACAAATGTTCAACACATAGCTAATTAATTCACTCCAGCGCGGGCACGAATCTCGAGCTCTAATCGTGTGGCATGCAAGGCAGAGGCAGCTACCCCCGGTGTGAGGAAATCCACACCCATATACTCCCTCCGTCCACGAATAAGTGTACATCTACTTTTACACTTAGTCAAGCTTTTTAAATTTTGACCAAATTTATAGAAAATTGTATCAATATATATGACATCAAAATGATATATTTTAAACTTCATGTCATGACAAATCTATTGATATTAATTTGGTGTTATAAATACTAGTACTTTTTTCGATAAAGTTAGTCAAAGTTTAATAAATTTGACCGTCGAAAAAGGAAAACGTACACTTTATCGTGGACGGAGGGAGTATATATATATATATATATATATATATATATATATATATATATATATATATATATATATATATATATATATATAGCCCAAATGGGGCACCTAGGAGCATGGACACCAGTATAAAATACCGTACATTTTAGGTACGTAGACAACATGGATACCTCGGGTATGTATACCTTGGGTACATAGCACGTATATATACCCGTAGGTATGCACATAGTGTGGTATACGTACCTTACAAGTACACGTATACATATAGGTATATATACATACCTGACAGGTACATGTACACTTAGGTATATGTATTGTAGGTAAGTAAGGTACGTAAATACCTTAGGTATGTATACCTACAGGTATATAGATGCTCTATGATGCTCCATTTGGTATCTAAGATATCCATATTATATACCTGTACAAATTGAACAGTATTTCGTACAGGAGCATGGGCACCATGAAGCATCTGTTAATTTACCTATATATATATATATATATATATATATATATATATATATATATATATATATATATATATATATATATAGAATTACTTATTGTGCACCCGGTCGGTCCACCGAGCCGGGACGCCGTTCGGTTACATCATCGAACCAACGCTGTGGCTCGCACCATCTTAATGCATGTGGTAACTTTCCCTTGTCTTTTTTACATGGACGGTTATTTTCTGAATGTGGTCGTGGCGTTTGGTAGCTGAGCCACTACGGCACTACCCAGACGCACGAGATTATTTTTATTCCTAGGATTGCGTCCGGCCGCGAGCGGTTTGGATATTGGATCTGAGGCGCGGCGGCGGCGGCAAGCCCTTGCGCGTTCGGCGAGTGAGTGCCGGGTGGACTCGGAGGACAGGACGGTGGGCTCGTCGTTGTCGGCCGGCTAAATTGGCAGCGTCATGGTTGGCCGGCCGAATCGGCGGCAGCAGCGGGCATGGTCGGTCGGCTGAATAGTAGGCAACGGCGGCGTAGTGACTGTTACATGCAATAGCAAAACAATGATGGAATTAAGCAAGATCGAACCAACGGGGAAACGCGATTTTAACGTGGAAAACCCTTCCAACAAGGAAGAGAAAAAACCACGGGCGCCAGCCAGCAATACTTCACTATTTTGGGTGAGGTTATAAACGCGCCGGGATTTACAATGTGTGGCTTATACCGCGCGGCGGCTTACAAGAGGTATATAAAGGCGGTCCTGACGACGGGCCTCGCGTAGCGGAGGCCGAACTTTCCTTTATCTTCATATGAATTTGGATCACCATAAAATAACACTCCACCTTGAGACAAATTCCTTCATGTAGCATAAACGAAACCTTCACCCTGAAACAAACAAAGAAAACACCTTTGGCGCCAAAAAGCCTCTTGGGCTAAACAGTGATACCAACTAAGCTTGAGCAAAGCTCAAACTTAGCAACATGAAATGTCTTTGTCATCATATCAGCAGGATTATCATGAGTACTAATCTTGCATACCTTCAGCTTACCTTGTGCAACAACATCACACACATAATGGTACTTGACATCAATGTGCTTTGTTCTCTCATGGAACATCTGATCCTTAGTAAGGTAAATAGCACTCTGACTGTCACAAAATAGGTTAATGCAAGTATCATCTCCACAAAGCTCAGCAAACAGACCTTTCAACCAAACTGACTCTTTGCATTCTTCAGCAATAGCCATATACTCAGCCTCAGTAGTAGATTGTGCAATAACACCCTGCAAGGTAGCCTTCCAGCTAACAGCACATCCACTAACTGTAAACACATAACTTGTGAGGGACCTCCTCTTATCCAAGTCGGCAGCAAAATCTGAATCCACATAGCCTGCGAGTCCCTCACCAGTCTTGCCAAATTTCAAGCAAGCTTTGGATGTGACGCGAAGGTACCTGAAAATCCACTGAACAAATTTCTAATGCTCTTTACAAGGATTAGCCATGTATCGACTGACCAAACTCATAGCATAAGATAAATCAGGCCGAGAACACACCATGACATACATTAAGGAACCAACAACACTAGAATAAGGAACTCGTGACATGTACTCAATATCTTTGTCAGTAGTAGGACATTGCAATGTTGACAACTTAAAGTGTGAAGCAATAGGAGTACTAACAGACTTTGCATCATGCATATTAAAACGATGAAGAACTTTCTTAATGTAATTCTCCTGACTAAGAAATAACAATCTAGATTTTCTGTCTCTTGAAATTTCCATACCTAGAATTTTCTTAGCTTGACCAAGATCCTTCATCTCAAACTCACTACTCAATTGTTTCTTCAATGTAGTGATTTCTTTCATGCTCTTGGCAGAAATTAACATATCATCAACATATAGCAACAAGTATATAAGTGATTTATCAACAAATTTAATGTACACACAACTATCATATTCATGCCTCTTAAAGCCATGTGACATCATAAAAGAATCAAACCTTTTATACCACTGTCGAGGAGACTGTTTCAAACCGTAAAGAGACTGGTTCAGGTGCCAGCCGTCCGGGAGGTGGACGTCAGCATAGAACACCGGCGTGGCGTTGTTCCAGTGCCACTCGGCCTCGTCCACCCGGACGTACCGGCGGAACCTCTTGCCCTTGGGCGCGGCGCTGGGCGGCGGGCGTGCAGCCGGAGGTGGCGCGGGGACGCGCGGCGTCCCGCCGAGGCGGACACCTCCAGGGCCGTAGCCGAAGGCCTCCGCCGGCGGTGGTGGGACGCGGCCGGCGCCGCTCGAGGAGCCTTCATTCCTGGGGCGCTTGCCGGAGCCGCTGCCGAACCAGCGGGACATGGTGGCTATGGTTGGTCTGCCTTGGGCGCGGCCGGGGTGAATGGGTTGTACGGGCGGCGGGGGGCCTTTAAAAAGGACCCGGGGTGGGCTGGCATGCCAACCGGCGGCCTGGACGTGGCGGCGGTTGCAGGCGGCCATGAATGCGGGCAGGAGCCGAGGCGTGGCGGCGGTTGCAGCCGTGGCACGCGCGCGTGGGGAAGTGGGGGCGCGGGAAGCCGAGGCGGGGCGGGAAGACGAGGCGACTGGCCCTTTGACCGTCCTGTAATCTTAATTTAAGGGACCAGGCGAGCCAGCCAACGGCCGCTGGCCAGTGGCCCCTTCGAACCATTGACTGACCACGCTGGCCAGTGGGTCCTTCGAACCGTTGACTGACCATAATAAAAGACGCGGGCCAGTGGGCCCTTTTGACAAAAAAATGTGACTAGTGGGCTTAATAAAAGACGTGGGCCTGGACGCGGTTGGGGAAGGGGAGGCCGGCTCGGGATTGGGAGACAGGAGCCCAAAAGACGTGGGGCCTGGACGCGAAAACTGAACGATTATATATATTTTTTTGTCAAAAAAGTATCCATCCCGGTCCCTTGAACGAACCGGGACGAACTCCCTGGCCCAGGTTCGCCACGTGGCCTATCGTTACCATCCCGGGTCCTGGCACAACCGGGACCAATGGGACGGGCCATTTGTCCCGGCCAGCCCATCCCGGTTGCACAACCGGGACAACTGGCCCTTACGACCCGGGACAAAAGGCCCTGTTTCCACTAGTGACACATATATATATATATATATAGGTAAATTAACAGATGCTCCATGATGCCCATGCTCCTGTACAAAATATTGTTCAATTTGTACAGTTGTACATTATGGATATCTTGAATACCTAGAACTTGGGTTTGTATGACGTATATATACACTTGTGTATACATACCCAATGTATCTACATAACTTACATACCTAGAATACGTATACACACAAGTGTACGCATACCTGTCAGGTATGTATATATACGTAAAAGTATATATATATATATACTTTTTACATATGTATACCCTACTATGTGCATATCTAGGGGAATATATACGTCATACAAACCCATGATATATATACCCGAGGTATTCATGATGTCTACATAGCTAAAATGTACGGTATTTGATACCGGTGCACATACTCCTAGGTGCCCCATTTGGGCTTTCCAGGAGCATCCACACCCGTTAGATATGTCCTGGAGATTCTCGTACCGGTTAGTGCTTAGCTTGACACCGATTTGATAACGGCCGTTATTCTTCTTGCGCTGACGGACGCCGTCCTGACGCCGTCTGTGTGTTGGTGCCCTATAAATATGGATCGTTGTTTCATATCTTTGGATGGTACCTGCGTAGCGCTCTATGCGTTTGCACTACAAAGTCTTAGTGCTGAAAAAGCATTTTCACTACCCCTAAAGCTACGCTAGAAGGCAAAGGACTAGATTGCTTTTCGCGTTTAGTGCACTACCGTGCTAACGCCCGTCTCTTAGTCTGTCGTACGATATGCACTAGAGATTCACACACCGATGGCTGATTAGCATATTGAATGTGGCAGTTAATTTGTTTATGAAGCATGATCTTTTGCCTGGTGCGCTAACGCCGTGAAAAGGTTAGGCATCGCGTGTTGAACTCTACTCTCCTTTTCTGATTTCCTATTTTGTTTGCTTCCCCGTGTTTGAGTGTACATATATAAGCTCACAGGATAAAGTTAACTCAGTATGCATGTATGAGAAAGTGCACCAAATACTTAAACTAACTATTATCATATTTCATGCATGCATATAAAGCCAAGACATCTAATCATGGTGTGCATGAGCTCTTTAAAAAAATAATATTACGTCAGGTTGTTATCTAAACATATACTTAGTTAGTTAACAATTATTAATTACTTACTAAGTGACATAGATACATTATAACAAATCGGTTTGGATATCGTGCTTGCTGCACGTTGCACCTTTTGCTTTTCCGCGTTAGTGCATTACCGTGTTAAGCCACAGCATGGTTGCTGTCCAAGCTGGCTCGTGTACTCGCTCATGTTGTCTTTTTGGCTACGCACGCACGCTATGCTAGCATGTACAACACACACTATTCTGACATGATCCTTCCTTTCAAACAAGTCTTGCCCTCTTATGTCGTTCCCCCTCTAACGGCCGTTCGGAACCGATTATGATGCCCAATAGTAGGAAAAGGCTTATAGCCACCAGCTTAGCGCTTGCGAACACGTTTTTGGCTTTGCCAGCGCTATTACCGCTGGCAAACTCCATTATCAGTTCACCAGCGCTATATCTACTACCGCTGGCGAACAGGCCAGCGCGTTCGCCAGCCCTATGGGTGGGACCCCCCTGCGCACGCACCCGCCCCTCCCTGTTCGCCAGCACTAAGTGGACTACCGCTGGCGAACAGTTCTGCCTGTTCGCCAGCGCTAACATGTGGGCCCAGGTAGCATGTTAGCGCTGGCGAGGCGAACACAAGGGCCTGTTCGCCAGCGCTAACATGTGGGCCCAGGACGCATGTTAGCGCTGGCGAACAGGCAGAGCTGTTCGCTAGCGGTAACCTGGCAGATCTGCCATAAGTGGTACCACCCACCACCCCCACTGTCCCCTCCACTCCCTTCTCCACCTTCTCCCCTCTTCTCTCTCTAGCTCGAATTAATGCCAATTTCCCCACCCTTCTACTCTCTTTTGAACCAACTAAAATTATTTTAGTTGGTATATATAGGTTTATCTCCCTCCTAACACTATTTCTACCCAAAGTTTTCCCTTCCTAGGCATCTAGATCTAGAATTACCCCCCTCTCTCCAAAGCTCCGAAATTCTCCGGATATCATCTCGTGTAGCCATCTATTCATTTGAGGTGGGATGAATGCTAATATATAATTAAATGAGTTTGTATATGAATTTTGTCCGGATACACGCGATATGCAATATGTGTGAAATTTCACCGGATTCAAATATGGTCGTGTGATGGTGACGTTAATTGTGTGGAATTTGTTGTGGAATGAAATTGAGTAGCCAATTATTGCCGGAATGTTGACTCATTTTCGTCTCGGCATAGTTTGGCACTCCCTAATAACCTCCTATTTGTAGGTAGGTCATGCCGAATTTTTTCGTGAATACGACATGAAGTGAAATTTTGGATATGAAAATGAGTTGCCACTTTGCCGGAATGTTGATTCATTTCCGTCTTGGCAAAGTTTGGCACTCCTCTAACCTCCAATTTGTAGGAAGGTCATGTCGATTTTTTTCATGAATATCGATATATATATATTATGTTTGGTTCTAATATTATATTGGCGCGCTCTCGTGCAGGCGAGAAATAATGGTGGTCGTTAAGAGTGAACGTTTCGTGAATAGTTACTTGAGACACGCGACAGAAGACATGTTACAAAATGGCCGCAAGGAGATACGATGTCCATGTCGAAAGTGCAAACTAGGGGGCTTGCTCAATCCCTTTGCCGGAGACTTGCTCAGTCACCTCCTCAGGTATGGTTTCATGGATGGGTATAACAGTGAGTGGATAAGTGATGATGAAGTCCATGGGGTGGCGGTGGTAGGAAATGATGTGCAACATGAGAATAACAACGATCGACAAGAACTACAATAGGACCAAGATCAGCCTCATGATCCCGCACATGATCATGGAGAAGATGCTGAACAAGATGTGGAAGAAGACTTGGACACATGGACACCCCTAACGGAAGTTGTGCGTGACCCTCATCTGAAAGAACTGATTTTTAGAAAGACGACTAACTCGAGATCTGCTGCTAGAGAGCAATCTAAGCTGGCGCAACTAGAGATAGACTCGAAGACACCGTTGTATGCAGGCTGCGGTCCGGGAGAGTCCCACCTGAGAGTGGCTCTCGATGTTCTGCAGATGAAGGCGAGATAGAAATGGAGCGACATAAGCGTCGATGCAAGCCTGCAATACTGGCACGATATCCTTCCAGAGGGCAACACCTGTCCTAAAAGTTGCGACGAGGCCAAGAAAGTCGTATGCCCCTTTGATTTACCTCAGGAAAAATACCATATGTGCATCAACGATTGCTACATTTATCGGAAAGAGGACGCAAACAAGACCATTTGTCCAGTTTACCGCTCGATACAAGAAAGGGAAGAAGAAAGCTCCTCGAAAAGTTGTGTGGTACTTTCCGCTCATTCCCCGTCTGCAACGGTATTTCGCGGACCGCAAGGAAGCGGAGCTCATGCGCTGGCACGCGAAAAGGAGGAATAAAGTTTTGAAAGATCCAAAGCGGAGTGAAAAAGTAAATCTGGCACATCCTTCAGATGCAAGTAAATGGAAAGCAATTGACTGTGAATATCCAACGTTCGGGGCGGAGGCAAGGAACATCAGGTTGGGTGTGAGCACCGACGGACTCAATCTGTTTGGCAACCAGAGCCGTGCCGTGGAAAACTATCTAGTGCGTATGGTGCAACTGGTTTAATTCAACACGACGGAGGCAGGGACGCGACCTTTATATAGTGTGCTGGAGCTCCTTTCTTCCGATCTGACTGATGGGTGCATCAGCAACCTGAGGTGGTTTTCGATGAAATTGTCACGTACCTCCGCGCGTAGGGCCGCCCTTTTTGGACCGTATGCATGTTCGTATCTAGTGTTCACCCAAAAAATATCCAGACACGTCGGATGCTTTCTCGAAATCCGTGTTATCCTGATGTTCTCACCCCATGATGTCTCATCCATCTTACACAAACGGAGTCTTGTTTTCCGTCTGAACGCCTAACTCTAAACCTCACACTCTACCGCATGGAATCCATTCTTTAATCCTAAGTCTTTGTAGCACCCATCCCATAGCAAAGAATCTAACGGCTGTATCGGCATGCGCAGCTACCGGCCGGGAGAGGAAACAATTATATATATATATATATATATATATATATATATATATATATATATATATATATATATATATATATATATATATATATAACTACTTATAAAAGAGCAAACATGTCGGGATACATTAAATCAGATGCGTTCAATGGCCTCGAATCAATGGTCCGGATCCTTCCAATGTTGAGTAGAAAAACGTTTCGTTTTAATCTTGTTCGGTTATTTTTTTTCATTTAGATAGATTACACGCACGTATACGTGCCGACGCGTCCTGATCAGAACCGGCCTAGGTATGGTAAGTCCAGGCATTGGCGCGTCCTGATCGGAACCGGCTCCCTTCAAGCATGGCGGACCATACGCCAATGAAACTTCCGCATCCCACAGTCCGCCCAGAGTTAACTAAAAGAAAAAGAAAAACGCCTGCCGACAGTACGCAGTTGCCCAATCGTGTGCAGATTTCCGTGATTTCCGAATCCCGTAGATTTCCGCAATCGCCTCTTCCTTCCAATAACCGGATCAAGATCCCCTCATTCTTCCTCTCCAGACGATGCTTCCAAGATCGTTGTGGCTGTGCCGCGTTCGTTTTATGGGAGGCTGAGATGGGGCATGGTTGATGCTTTTGGTCGTCGCGGCTCCTCTGTGACCGCCGCGCACCCATGCACGCCTGGACAGGGAACCGCCGAACTACTGTCGTCGCTGCCGCATCCTCCTCCTGGTGCGCATATTGCCCCTCTCGCGTTCTTCAACCTGACTCGCAGGTCGTATCCCAGTGTTCCACCATCCGGCTGGTCTTAGGGCTTGCAAGTTGCAACTCTTCGTCCATCTCTATCTCAAAAACCTGATCTGCTCTAACTCCTTTTTTTTTCTCCACCGGTATTCGGTTTTGATAATAGACTCTAGGTCTATTGCGTCATATGCTTTGTGTAAACGATGGTGATGGATGCACACCAAACTACAAACCACGGTACCAAATCTGTTCATTCAAATTTCATCTGAAAATATATACATGGCCTGCTCTGCATGGTATCCCATCTATTTACATGGTTTTCATGTACAGCCATGAGAGATGAAATGGGATCAACACTACAAGATGCAGGGGAAGAGATTTTTTCTGTAATCAAGAATTATTTAACATGGATTGCTACTGATGGAAGTACCTACAATGCTTCAGAATTCTCCAACCTGAATTTTGTGAGATTCAGAACTTTCTATTTTTGTACTCAAATATTTGTTACCATCATCATAATCTCCTGCACATTGGACCTGCTGGGAGTAAGTACTATTTGTAGGATATGCAAGAGTAGAAGTTGGTTGATTTTTTAATAAGGTTTATTCCATGCGTGTTCACAATTGACGTGGCCCGGGTCACTGATTCGGAATATATAGCATTGACATGTTCTTATATTATCCATATGTACTATAAATTTTACATTGTTATCTTATCATATATCATTGTCAGCTCTATATAACGATTGTATGGCATAGTGGATTATCCTTAGCCTCACAATTAAGCATCACCATATTGTTTGTGTTGTTAGCATAAAATTTCTCTTTCTTAGCTATACATTTTATGCAATACAATTATCTAATTATGTTCGAGTACAAGTGCTTATGTTATTTGTTCTTTTACCAAACTGCAGTACCATGTGTTTTTTATCTTGGTTACCATAACCTCCCGATGGTGCCATACTGATTGAAAGAAAGTTAAAGTGCAATGCATAGAAGGTACCGATTCTGTTGTATACAACTGTACATAGACAAACATCATATTCTGGTTGAGCTGTTATTGACATCCCGAACCTCTCTCTTTAGCCTTATAAGAACATTATTGTTATTATTTTCATGTGTTTGATTTATGCGTGTATATTTCTTTTGATCTGAACTATTGCTTTTTGAATTACTGGAGTTTGAAATACAGCGATAAAATTTCATATGCGTGTAGTAAAAAAGTTGCTATCCACTATTTATTTCACGATGGCCTCTTGCATTTTTTAATAGATTTACTCTTTTTTTTATCACTGGAACATTTTATATTTGAAAGTTCAAATTTTCTGCTGCTTTTGTTTAACAAATTGTGCCATTTGTCTACACATCCTGAACTGGTCAGTGACTATGACCCTCTTTATGCCATTCTGAATTGAATTGTCTATCCATCGAATCTGTAATGTGCGGTATAATGACAAGGACCTCTCAAATATTTGCTATTCTCGCTTATAATTCCTGACATTTCAATTTATACATTCTGCTGCTATATGTTGCATGTATGAAGATCGTACCTCTTGTGTTGACTCCCACGACGGAATAAAGCAAATGATCCCATGACTCCCAGGGCGGAATAAAGGAAATATGCCAGTAGTTATGAACATAACCTCAATTGCAATTCTGAATTGCTTAGTTCTAGAATCCTCGGTGGTCTTCATGATGCTTGTGCTTGACCTGCCACCTTGGATTTTAAAAGCTTTTCTAGAAAATCAGTCGCAGCTTCTTCTGGCTAGGCAATGCGGATGAGAAGAATGGCCAATGATGTGTGACTCTAGACAGTGTGTAAGACGAAATTTTTCAGTGGGATGGGGCGGCTGCATAAATTGAGATTAATGAATGTGGAGCTTCCTCCACGATGGTGCTCGCTCGCATGTAAGGAAAATGACAGGCCATGGAGTGACCTTGCTGTCGTGGTGTCGAAACAAACTGAAGAATTATCCAGTGCAGCTGATGAATGTGTCATTGGTAATGGATAAAAAAATCTCTTCTGGAAGGATGGTTGGATAAATGGTTGTGCAGCTCGCCATCTTGTATTGGATCTGCTACAGTTTCTAGGAGAAAGGCTCAGTGCGACGATGGAGGAAGCCTTACACATTGAAAAGTGGATCAGTGGCATAAAAGGTCAAGCCTCGGTGCAAGACATTGTGCAATTCTGCTTCTTTTGGAATAAAGTGGCGGATATCAACTGGAACCTCTTACTCCTGATAAATTCCGATGGAAGCTCAGTCTCAACGACATTTTCTCTGCCAAGTCTGCTTATCAGGCTATGTTTATTGGTCAACAATTTATTCTGGGTGCTAATGAACTGTGGGTTACTCAAACCTCACTCTCAGAAAAACATTTTCAACTGTTTGGCGCTGAGTTATCATTGCCAGACTTCTGATCGTTTGGATCGTAGAGGTCTGCCTCATCAACCGAGCTGTCCGTTCTGTTCGCAAGAACCTGAAACCATGTTGAG
The DNA here is from genome assembly GCA_028641055.1 of Alopecurus myosuroides. NCBI lineage: Eukaryota > Viridiplantae > Streptophyta > Magnoliopsida > Poales > Poaceae > Alopecurus > Alopecurus myosuroides. The sequence continues at coordinate 24,356,206 of CM054060.1, forward strand.
CCTCATGATCCACTACCTATTCTCAAAGAAATTTTGGTTTGATACCTTGAGAAAGGTTGATCCGCAGGCGATGACTCCTTCTACTCTCTCCTTCTATGCGTTCTCATTGTTGATTTGTGGAGCGACTAGACGAAGCGACGGCTCGCTGCGCGACTAGGCGAATGCAATACCCTGCCAACTAGCAAGTGTAAGATGTCAAACACTGGTAAGCGCATCCCTATGGCAGGTTTGGCTTGAGTGTTAGACAATGAGGCTCACAATACGCCATGTTGTCTCCAAAATAATCAAGGAATGGCAGTTATAAAGTTGGCGTGGACAGGCGGGTTGGGTAAAGGAGTTACTTAGTGCTTAGGGTCTTGACATTTTGGTCAAGGCTTTGTTTTTCATTTCTTACTTCTTGTACATACTCTATTCTCTCTTAATGGAAAAGAAATGCAAGCCTTTTGCGTGTTTATGCAAAAATAGTTAGTTAAACCGTGCATGCACGTGCAAACTTACTAGTACTAATAAAGGTATTAAGATTTCTGCCAAAATTTTCGTCCAATACAAATTTACGGTTTTGCCCTCCCACCAAACCACATACTACTACCCTTTGCTAGAAACGGTTCAAACATAAGAAACCGAAAAAAAAACTTGCATCTCCTCCCCCCGCCACCACCCACCAAACCTGCCCAATCCCCAATCCGCGAATGCGGTGGACCCAATCCCCCTATGCCCGAGCTTCAGGCCCTCGCGCGGCTGAATCTCTGTCCACCTCCTCCTTGATGTTAGGAGTATCCTTATCCTCTCTCTTCCCTTCACGTCTCCGTCGTGGTAATCTAGTTGTCCTCCTTCGCTTACTGCCGACGAAGAGGCTGCCTAGAGTGATGCTGTTGGAGAACTCCGCTAGAGGGGAATATGAGGTGGAGATCGCATAATTGTCCACTTACTTGTTGTGCTGTCCTCCAGCTAGGAACGGTGCCGATGCGTTGTTCCTACTTCCCTCCACAGATCTGGAGCTAGCATGTTTGGGGGCGGGGATTCCCCAGCACCGTGTTCCTTCCACTACGGATTGTGGCGCTCACAATGATCTGGATTCTGGAATCCTTTTCTCCGTCCTCTGGTTCTCCTTTCACCATGATGCGCCTCTTGTGCTCTTCCCTACATAAATAGTACTGGTTTGATGATTTTTCAGGGTGTGACATCAGGCATTAGCGGCCGGGTACCAAGATGCACAAACTTGGTCCCTCGGATGAAAAGGCGAAATGTGTCTGCCATGAGACCTGCTTCTGAACAAGTTTTTTGTATTCTCATTGAAACAGCTAGCCAAGGATGAGACATTTTTTCAGTAGTGCACCCAGCAGATAATCTTTTGATGGATCTGATACATATGATTTAATAAGCTTCGTGGCGTAGATAGTATTGTGTTTTTCATTGGATTTAAACTATGCCTTCATTGGATTGCAACTTTGCCTTCGGACATTTGTTTTTTATTAGGTTCTGGATAACATAAGCCAAATGTTTGTGACCCTGAAATCTGCACATATCAGATATGGATGTTTTTATTCCTCAATTTACACTCAACAAAAAATCACACCTCGGTTTAGTCATGTCCTGGTGCCATCTGCATATAGGATACCAACAATGGTTGGAACTTCGAAGGGCATAAAGCATAGACCAATCTAGTGATGAGACAAAGTATATTTACTAGGAACGTCAACTTGATTCGGCCTATGCAACTTGTTAGGTTGCACCTTTTTCATGGCACTAGTAGAAAATGGGCCTCTAGTCCCGGGCCGTAAGGGGCTATAGTCCTGGATGGCAATCCGGGACTACTTATCCGGGACTAGAGGCCCCCCCTTTTATCCCGCCGGCCCACGAGCCGCGACTAGAGGACAGCCCACGGGGAGCTCTCGGGGCAGGACTTTTAGTCCCAGGTGGTAATACAACCCGGGACTCGACTTTTTTTTATATTATTTTATTTATTTCCGATTTTCTTTTTCATTTAGTCTCTATTATTTCTATCTCTAATCATTCTTCCTTAGTCTCAATTATTTTTTAACTCTAACCACTCTTATTTCACTCTGAACTGACACTTCTCAGGAGGTCACCCATCTTCAAACTACTCCACTCTCAGCACGCTAAACTTATGCTTCCCTTGACTCTCAGCTTTCAAGAAACAAATCCTGTTTTATTGAGAATAGTATGATGTCAATCATGTTAACCTTTGAACTATAAATTATTTTGTGAATCCAAAAATTATTTAGTTAAACATAAATAAATAAGTGATAATAATCTTGAATTCAAATAATCATTAATTAGTTTAAATAATAATTATTTTTGTTGCTTTATTTATATTGAATATCCGTAAAATCGAAAATTGGCAAATGATATTGTCTAAGTAGATTAAAAAATTAGAGAAGTTCAAATCTATATGATCGACACCTTACATATCATATTTTCCATCATTAATTATATATATAGATCGATATGTACAAAATTTACTCCAAATTGTTAGTCATTTCAACATATTATGTTATCTTCAGATAGATATTTTTTTCTCTTACTCCACATTTTAACATAGCCCGGGTGTCAAATTAAATTTCCGAAATTTCATCATATATACATCAATAATTTGCTTCATTAAGCTTGCTCACATCGATCATATATATATATATATATATATATATATATATATATATATATATATATATATATATAATTAAACAAGGACAAGGTTGTGCGGCTGCCGTCGCGGGCGTAAGTAGATAAAAAGGTGGAGCAGGGGAGGGGAGCAGATCGTCTCGTTTACGCACACAGGCTCGTTCCTGGGTCCCTACCTGGTGTACTGGGCTTGACTGTTTCGATGCCTAGCTCAGGCTCGTGGATCCCCTCATGCGTGCGCAACGGCTTTTAGGTTGCGTGCTGGTAATCAAGTTTGTTTGCCTCGTACGAATAGGAGATTGGAGAGTCGTGTGGGGGCCAAGATACCATCGATTTTTCTACTGTACGCGGTGGTTCTAGCTTGATCTTTGGTCGAATAGCTAGCTCGAGTTATCTCATATCTGGAAACCCTCGATTTCGATCCCAGGGTTGGATCGATTCGATGTGGCAGATATCGACCGTTCCCTATTTAAAGGCACACAGCAGGCAGGAGGAGGGACGGGTTAGAATTAGGCTCTTATACGATAGGGTCATGAATCATGATCTCCCACGATGCGCACACAAACCTCACGAACGGACAAAACTTAAACCACGGGAACTCGCGAGTCGGGACGCACGAACGGACGACGTACCCGTAGGAACGTACCAGACGTACCATCACGGCAACAAGCCTTATTATAGTATAGATATAATATACACACATAAGTCTTCTAGGGATCAAATATAAACATCACACCAAGCAATACGTAATATATATATATATATATATATATATATATATATATATATATATATATATATATATATATATAGAATTACTTATTGTGCACCCGGTCGGTCCACCGAGCCGGGACGCCGTTCGGTTACATCATCGAACCAACGCTGTGGCTCGCACCATCTTAATGCATGTGGTAACTTTCCCTTGTCTTTTTTACATGGACGGTTATTTTCTGAATGTGGTCGTGGCGTTTGGTAGCTGAGCCCCTACGGCACTACCCAGACGCACGAGATTATTTTTATTCCTAGGATTGCGTCCGGCCGCGAGCGGTTTGGATATTGGATCTGAGGCGCGGCGGCGGCGGCAAGCCCTTGCGCGTTCGGCGAGTGAGTGCCGGGTGGACTCGGAGGACAGGACGGTGGGCTCGTCGTTGTCGGCCGACTAAATTGGCAGCGTCATGGTTGGCCGGCCGAATCGGCGGCAGCAGCGGGCATGGTCGGTCGGCTGAATAGTCGGCAACGGCGGCGTAGTGACTGTTACATGCAATAGCAAAACAATGATGAAATTAAGCAAGATCGAACCAACGGGGACACGCGATTTTAACGTGGAAAACCCTTCCAACAAGGAAGAGAAAAAACCACGGGCGCCAGCCAGCAATACTTCACTATTTTGGGTGAGGTTATAAACGCGCCGGGATTTACAATGTGTGGCTTATACCGCGCGGCGGCTTACAAGAGGTATATAAAGGCGGTCCTGATGACGGGCCTCGCGTAGCGGAGGCCGAACTTTCCTTTATCTTCATATGAATTTGGATCACCATAAAATAACACTCCACCTTGAGACAAATTCCTTCATGTAGCATAAACGAAACCTTCACCCTGAAACAAACAAAGAAAACACCTTTGGCGCCAAAAAGCCTCTTGGGCTAAACAGTGATACCAACTAAGCTTGAGCAAAGCTCAAACTTAGCAACAGGAAATGTCTTTGTCATCATATCAGCAGGATTATCATGAGTACTAATCTTGCATACCTTCAGCTTACCTTGTGCAACAACATCACACACGTAATGGTACTTGACATCAATGTGCTTTGTTCTCTCATGGAACATCTGATCCTTAGTAAGGTAAATAGCACTCTGACTGTCACAAAATAGGTTAATGCAAGTATCATGTCCACAAAGCTCAGCAAACAGACCTTTCAACCAAACTGACTCTTTGCATTCTTCAGCAATAGCCATATACTCAGCCTCAGTAGTAGATTGTGAAATAACACCCTGCAAGGTAGCCTTCCAGCTAACAGCACATCCACTAACTGTAAACACATAACCTGTGAGGGACCTCCTCTTATCCAAGTCGGCAGCAAAATCTGAGTCCACATAGCCTGTGAGTCCCTCACCAGTCTTGCCAAATTTCAAGCAAGCTTTGGATGTGACGCGAAGGTACCTGAAAATCCACTGAACAAATTTCTAATGCTCTTTACCAGGATTAGCCATGTATCGACTGACCAAACTCATAGCATAAGATAAATCAGGCCGAGAACACACCATGGCATACATTAAGGAACCAACAACACTAGAATAAGAAACTCGTGACATGTACTCAATATCTTTGTCAGTAGTAGGACATTGCAATGTTGACAACTTAAAGTGTGAAGCAATAGGAGTACTAACAGACTTTGCATCATGCATATTAAAACGATGAAGAACTTTCTTAATGTAATTCTCCTGACTAAGAAATAACAATCTAGATTTTCTGTCTCTTGAAATTTCCATACCTAGAATTTTCTTAGCTTGACCAAGATCCTTCATCTCAAACTCAGTACTCAATTGTTTCTTCAATGTAGTGATTTCTTTCATGCTCTTGGCATAAATTAACATATCATCAACATATAGCAACAAGTATATAAGTGATTTATCAACAAATTTAATTTACACACAACTATCATATTCATGCCTCTTAAAGCCATGTGACATCATAAAAGAATCAAACCTTTTATACCACTGTCGAGGAGACTGTTTCAAACCGTAAAGAGACTTATTTAGCTTGCACGCGAAATACTCCTTACCAGGCACTATGAACCCTTCAGGTTGGTCCATGTATATTTCCTCCTCAAGTTCTCCATGCAAAAACACAGTCTTTACATCTAAATGCTCAAGCTCAAGATCATGCATAGCAACAATACTAAAGAAAGTACGAATAGAACTATGCTTGACAACAGGGGAGAACACATCATTATAATCCACTCCAGGAATCTGGATGAAACCTTTTGCTAGTAACCTCGCCTTAAACTTGGAGGCTCACTTGGAGATAAACCCTCCTTTCTCTTGAAGATCCACTTACAGCGGACGGCCTTCTTTTGTTTAGGCAAGCGCACAACATCCCATGTGCCATTCTTCTCAAGTGATTGCATCTCCTCGTGCATTGCACCAATCCACTTGTCACGATCAACCGAAGCAATAGCTTCATTGTATGTAGCCGGTGCAGCATCATTCTCCACCTGTTCTGCACAACTTAGAGCAAAATAAACAACATCACATTCCTCAATTAAACGAGTACGAGGTCCTTTATTCCTCTTCTCTCTGCGCTCTTCAATAGAGAAATTTTCTTGCTGCACAATAGAAGGTGAGCGTGACACAATATCCTCCCCCATCAATTTCTGTTTCCTCCTCATCCAGGTGTTCTAGATCCACCTGCAAATGAACTCGTGGTTCGTCCTCATCAGAAGAATCTGGCACAACATCAGTCGACAAACTGTCCTCATACATAACAGATTCATTAAACACAACAGTCCTGCTAAAGAAAGTCTTTTTGGTTTCCGGGTTCCACAACTTATATCCTTTTACTCCAGAACCATAACCAAGAAATAAGAACTTAACAACTCTAGGCTCTAACTTTCCATTATCAACATGAGCATAGGCAGTGCAACCAAAAACTTTCAGTTGTGAATAATCAGCTGACTCACCAGACCATACCTCAATATGAGTTTTCTTGTCAAGAGGGATGGACGGTGACCTGTTGATCAAGTAGCAGGCAGTGTTGGCAGCCTCAGCCCAAAAACGCTTATTCATGTGGGCGTTGGACAACATGCAACGAGATTTGGAGACGATCGTCCTGTTCGTCCCCTCGGCTATACCATTCTGCTGAGGTGTGTATGGGATGTTGTGATGCCTCACAATGCCTTCCTGCACACAATAATCATCAAAAGCATGCGAACAAAATTCGCCACCATTGTTAGTACGAAGCACCTTCACCTTTCTCTCAGTTTGTTTTTCAATCATAACTTTCCACTCTTTAAAAGCAGCAAAAGTATCATCCTTTGTTTTTAGGAAATAAGGCCAGACTCTTCTAGAGTAATCATCAATGATTGTAAGCATATAACGAGCACCACCATAAGAGGGTTTACGTGAAGGCCCCCACAAATCAGCATGTACATAATCCAATGTACCTTTAGTGGTATAAACGGAAGCATTGAACTTAACTCTCTTATGCTTACCAAACATGCAATATTCACAGAACGGCAACTTACTCATGTTGCAGTTCTTTAGAAGTTCTCTCTTCACCAACTCGGCCATACCATGTTCACTCATGTGTCCAAGTCGCTTATGCAAGAGGTTAGTTGTACTTGGATCATCATTAGTAATAACAACAGAAGTACCAGACAAAGTGCTACCTCTAAGGATATATAACTTGGCAGAATTCATATCACCAATCATAATAATGAGAGAACATTTTGATACCTTCAGGCGTTTATCCCCTCCGGCATATTTGTACCCGTCACAGTCAAGGATACTCAGTGAGATCAAATTTATCGCCATGGATGGTATGTGTTTCACTCCCGTCAATGTACATGTCATCCCATAATGGGTCTTGATCTGAACAGATCCAACGCCAACAATGTGACATTTGTTGTCGTTCCCCACACGCACAAAATCTTCAGTCTGCACAACCTCATAAGAACTGAACCAATCTTTGTTACAACAAATATGAAACGAATAAGCAGTATCAAGAATCCACTCATTATCACGGGTAACTCATGCAGCAAAACAGCTAAGCATTCACCATCTGAACTATTATCACCAGCAACAACAGCAGCCTTACCAGTACCATTACCGTCAGATTTATTTTTCGGTTGATATGTGCCGTTCCTTTTCTCCTTGTTCTGCACCTTCCAGCAATCCTCAATGGTGTGATTGGTTTTCTTACAGTACCTGCAGAACTTGTCTCCTCCTTTGGACTTTGAACGGCCCCTGCTCTTATCTCTCTTGTTGCTGTTGTAGTTGTTATCTCGCTGCTCAGGTCTGCCTCGTACCTGCAATACATCGACTTTGGAAGACGATACGTTAGACTGCACCATAACTTTCATCTTTTCCCTGGTCTGCAGGGCCTCACAAACTTCCGCGAGGGTTAGTTCATCGCGTCTTAATAGTATGGTATCCCGCAGGTTTGTAAAAGAACTAGGCAGCGAACATAATAATAGAAGAGCTAAATCTTCATCCTCATATTTTACCTCCATCGACACTAGGTCGGACATGGTCTCTTTAAAGATCAACAAGTGATTCATCACAGAACTACCATCTTGCATGTTGAGCGAGAACAACTTCATCTTAATGTGCATCTTGCTGGTTATATCCTTTGACATGCAAATCGATTCCAGCTTGAGCCACAATGCTGCCGCGGATTTCTCCTGCAGCACCTCTTGCAAGATATCATTAGATAGATGAAGTTGAATCAACGAGAAAGCCTTACGATCTTTGCGCTTCTTCTCAGGAGTCCACTCCCTCGCTTCCTTATTCCCGAAAGCATCCAGCGCCTCATCAAGATCCGACGCTTGCGACAGAACCGCACACATCTTTACTTGCCACAGAGAAAACCTCGTCTTGTAGTCCAGCAACGGTAGATCAAACTTCATCGATGCCATCGCGAATCTCTAATCTGAAAAAGGGCTCTTATAACATTTGTTACACGCAATAGCAAAACAACGATGAAATTAAGCAAGATCGAACCAACGGGGACACGAGATTTTAACGTGGAAAACCCTTCCATCAAGGAAGAGAAAAAACCACGGGCACCAGCCAGCAATACTTCACTATTTCGGGTGAGGTTAAAATGCGCTGGGATTTACAATGTGTGTCTTATACCGTGCGGCGGCTTAAGGCGGTCCTGATGACGGGCCTCGCGTAGCGGAGGCCGAACTTTCCTTTATCTTCATATGAATTTCGATCACCATAAAATAACACTGACGAGGTAGGAGGTTGCTTCAGGTGACATTCGTACCGACTCCATTTTCTCCTATCTCTAGCAAGTGTTGCGCCTCCTTCTAAAAGTCGGGCGTACTATCCGCCCTGCAGCTGGAGGCTGGCGGTGTCTCCTAAACTCGTCCGCGCTCATCGACTTTGCACGGGATCAGCCGCTGTCGGGGTGGTATTTTTCTGGTTGTGACCACTTCTTCGGCAAGCTCCATCGGCTGTACGTGCACCTGCGGAATGCAACTACAACGACCTAATCTATTTGCTTCTAGTAATAGCAGAAAGCTTTGCCTGCTCTAGCCTTTTCCACTACATGGTTTACTTGTAGAAATTGCGTGGCTTCAGAGATTTTGTGCCATGGTAATTCCGTTTGGTAGCGACCTTCTACCAAGTCTCATGGGATTTTGCCGCCCAGTAATATTATTGCCGCCAAGGCGTTTGTTTTAATGGCTGAGTGGGAATTTTTGTTGTAGCAGTAATATTCTTTTGGATAAATCAGGGACAAATTAAAACCCAGGTTCTAAATTCCATTCACTAGTTCTGAAAAGTAATCTAGCTTATCAAAGACCCATATCTTATCAGTATCCTTTTTTGTGCCTAACAAGAAATAGCGAGACGGAAAAAGATATCTTCCATAAACTTGGAGACGAATAGCAACTATCTAGAGGCAATGTTGAGTAGGCGAAAAAGGGTCAACGTTTGTGTTCATGTTGTAGCTAGCCTGGTGTCACCTGAGGTGAGCTCAATCTTGAATTCAGCGAGCTTTTTTTAGTTCAAGACTTCAAGTTGTGTTGCATATTTTAATTTGGGGTTTCATGGTATAGAATTGATTTGCATCTCTGCCAACCTAGAGTTCCACGATTCTTAGTTTCAGAAAATACAAGTTCTACAAAATATTCAGCCCTTCCAGTTAAATCCTGCCTAAAGCTAGTTGGCTCTTGTGAATGTAATTGATTTTTAAGAATCCCTTGTGGATTATCATGCAACAAAGAAGTTCAAGTATCATGGTGAAAATAAATATGGATGTCCATTACACTAATGAATCACATTGTACAGCTTGCTTGTAATATTGTTTAAAAAATACATCAATTTTACTTTGCGAGAAGCTAGTTTTATAAGGTTACATAAATGCTAACTACATGCAACAAGAGAAAACAACATATTTAGAAAGCACCTATGATGCCACTAATGTGATTTCAGTTGTAGACTTGTAGTTGGTCTTTTGGAAATGGGTATATATCTACAAATAGAACATAATTCGAAATAGTTGCATGATACTGGATTCTTCACCCTGTGTGGCACATTCGACAGTTTATTATTAACATCTAGCCAATACATTTAGTCCAATTCTTCAATGCCAGCTTGGATTTTTTTCATAACTACTGAGCCTCCACTTTCAAAAATTTCACTGTGAAATCTCATTCCTACTATTTAAAGCATGGCGACCATCCACATCTCAAAAGGTTTCACTGTTTTGCAGTGGAATATAGTCTTTAGTACTTGCAGTGGTGATTCCTTGCAAATGCACGGTTTATTGACATTCTGTCGTTATTTTTTATTTGTGGCCAAGTAGGTATGGTGTAGCTTCTATTTTTTCTGTTCGTCTTTGTCTTTGGAAGGTATATATGCAAATAAAGGAGTACGCCATTCGGAATACCATTTTGCAAATTAGTCTTTGTTGAATTATGTTTTCGTTGGTAATATCTTTCTATTTAAGCTCTGCACATAGAGTTATTATATGGTCCTTGCACAACGTTTTCAGATATTACTACTATTTGTATGGTCCTTATATTGCGAACAATATTTTCTAACATATTATTATCATGTGATCTCTCGGGATCGAGTTAAATTCTAGGAAACTAGATGGCCTGAATATATTAATGTTATTGAATCATCTCTTTATGCCTCTGTGGACATTATGGCAACTAGCAATAGAAATTGCACAGCGGCGCTGCGAGAGGATTCTCGGCACGGTGGGTGGCCTGGACCATTATGAGTGGCCTCGACATGAGTTGCCCCAAGCTCCAGATCCCATACCGGAGCAGCGGCTTTTCAGGTGTGGCACCTTGGCTTCTTTGGACCTTCAAGTGCATTGGTGGCATGCGGTGATGTGTGTGGAGTTTTCTGAAGCTCACTGATGGGGAATTCGACGCGGGCCAGATCGCTGCGGCGGGAGGAAGTGGTTGTCCTTTTTGCTGTCGTTGTTGTCTTGCCATTACCATGTTTCATGACCAACATCAGCAAGCCTGGTTCATTACCAACATAAGCAAACTTGTTGTTGGCCAAGAAACATCTTTATATCTGGCCGAACGCTTCCCTAGACATCCTGTCCAGCTCGAGATCCATAACTCGAAGATTTAGACCGTCAATCCTCACTTATTATGTGTTTCTTGGAGACATTTCTTCAAGGGGTATTTTTCCAAAAGATTGCAGTTTTTGTGATTTTCTTGTGTGCTATGGGTTGGGTACCTTACAGTCCTGCGCTCTGATGTGCATTAGTCTCCTCTTCAATATTAATCTGATTAATTGTTCACGCTTTTTTTGTATATGTTCCTTTGTGTCTGATGCTTCTCCATCTACTTTTTTTTCAGTGTGATATATAATTATCCTGTGTCCGAATTTGGGCTTACAGGGTCTCACTAGCCTCTACGTTTTCTTAATTATGCTGGTGATGGTGTAACAATGGACATTACTTTTTCTCTACTTAAGGTCATCTCGCCTCCGCACTGATTCAATTTTGGTCAAAGGAATTCTTTGTTTATAAATTATCAGTTTCTAAATTTGTATATTAATTCTCTGCCCATTTTTCAGGACAGCCAGTGATGATCAAAATATTAAAGGGAACTCGGGATGTGTCAAGCTCCTCGGTACACAATGAAATGTAGAGAGGGAACTCGGGATGTGTCCAGCTCCTCGGTACACAATGGAATGTAGAGTTGCATAGCCTGTTGTGGTCTTCGGTGCCGGGCCACCTAGTAGGATGCAAATACAACATTAGAATGTGTAATTGATTTGATGTAACTAAATAATTTGCACCGACTCATGTTCACTTATCAATTCCTTTATTTTTGATGTGGACGTCATTCTATGGGAACATGATGCTATGCCCGAAATACTTTGAGACATGCGTGCATGTCGGCATATGTATTAGTCGCTTGGATGCCGTGCTTGTAAATCTTACATTGCGTAATAAGGTCGTCTTAATTGTTCTTAGGGGCACATTAGTACCTATCATTAGTTTTACGTATCTTGAATTTATCACCGTGTAATCTTTTCTATAGATTTTTTCTGCCGGCACTGAAATTTCTTAACTTCTATTAAGTTGCAATCTTGCTTTTTATCAAGTTTTTATGTCGTCCAAAATATCTTGCGATAGAGTAAAAAATTAATTAGTCATGCCATCTTCCTTGTGGTCGTTAGCAGATTTTCTTAGTTACGTTATTTTCTTACATCAATCCTCTCTACTCAGTAATCGAGACGCGTGAGTTGGCTTGTTTGTTTTCTTACGTCCCATGCAAAAGATTCTTACGGTGCATCCAGAGGATCAAGCAGATTAGAAAAGTCCAAGGCAAGCCCGCAACCGGCATAGGCGTGGACCAGCATGTGAAGTATTTTTACATCACAGAGCGCCTGCGTGGGAGGAGAATTTACGGACGTGCGACGCGGCTTGTGCACGACGGGGCTGGGTGCAGAATAATATTCTGTTCCGAGGGTGTCAAATAGCGCGACCCTATATATATAGGAAAATAGTTTAGTACTCGTAAACGTACATTCTCTTACGTGCAAATATACCACATACATGAACCATATATACCTATTTATTAATTTTAACATACTCTATTATGTTATACTACATACCCTAAAATGAATTTTATGAAAAATTTCATTTGATTCTACATATTCTATATTATTTTTTGCATAAAATCCTTTTGTGTACGTATAAATGATATACTGAAAAAACTGAGCACTTCGGAGATATTTTTTCATATAAATTATATTGAGATATCTTATAATAATTAATGAGGTATGTAAAAAATAATAAAGAGCTATAGTATCTTTGTATGTGTGGTATATTGAGTATGGGAGTATGTACATCCAGGATATATATATCGAAAATTGCCTCCTCTCCCGGCCGGTAGCTGCGCATGCCGACATCACCGTTAGATGCTTTGCTACGAGATAGGTGCTAACAAGACTTGATGATTAAAGAATGGGTTTGGTGCAGTACTGAGTGAGGTTTAGAGTTAGACTTTCAGACGGAAAACAAGACGCCATTTGCGTGGGTAGTATGGGACAACATGCGGAGACTATCAAAATAACACGGATTTCTAAAATGCCTCAGACGTGTCTGCCCATTTTGCATGAACACAAGCTACACACATGCATATGTTTCCAAAAAAGGCGGCCCTACGTGTCGGGGTACGTAACATTTTTCTCGAAAACCAAACCCCAATTTGCTGATGCACTCATCAGTCAGTTCCAGCAGACTATATAAAGGTTGCGTCCCTGCTCCATAGTCTTGAATAAAACCAATTGCACCATACGCACCAGATAGTTCTCCACGTCACGAACCAATTAGAACAGATAGTTGATAACACACGCGAAGCTGGCGTTCCCAGCTGTATGGATCGATGCTCAGTAGATGCTCAGTCAGAGGTTGAGACAGAGCATCCGCGGAAAAAAATGAGGGAACGATATTTTACCTTCACGCGTCCACGCGGAGGTAGCCATTGTCAAGCTCAAGAGTTCTTGGGGAAGAGGACCCTGCGAGCGATGGGGGAGGACGCGCAACGGGGCGATAGTGAGGGATATAGAGACGGAGTTGATAAAAACAGGCAGGTGATCAAGGTTAGATCGGTTCAAATCTAGTCTGCTAACGGCCCAGTGGGCAGGGCACCTTTTGTCAGGCATTTTTTTTATTTTTATGCATGGGTCTCCGCTAGTTTCTGAGATAGATTTTTCATGCTTCAGCTCATAGCGCTGACCAACCATGGTGGCGAGAGAGGTTGGGCTTTGTACAGAGAGGCTGAAGAGATGAATGAAGAAATATACTCGATAAGCAAGACAACATGCACCATATGTAGTGAGCCAATGATGAAAAATTCCCGCCATTATTTTCCAGCATGCTATAGGACGTGTTGCAGACGACGAAGTTTCCCGCGAGCCTTCGTTTTTGTTTGTTTGGCATTTCACAATCGGATGCAAGAAACAAGGCATAGTAGAAAACATGCAAAACCAGGAAAAGCAAAACGAAAAGCTACTTCCAAAGGCGGCTGGCCCACGCGAGATTCCCACACAATATAAATGGTATGGCTTCATCGACGGAACTGCTATAAGATTAACGAATGTTCAGCGGATAGCTAATTTAATCAGTCTAGTGCGGGCACGAATCTCGAGCTCCTATCGTACGACATGCAAGTTAAAGACAGCTGCCCCGGTGTGAGGAAATATATATATATAGGTAAATTAACACACACATATATATAGGTAAATTAACAGATGCTCCATGGTGCCCATACTCCTGTACAAAATATTGTTCAATTTGTACAGTTGTACATTATGGATACCTTGAATAACTAGAACTTGGCTTTGTATGACGTATATATACACTTGTGTATACATACCTTACATACCTAGAATACGTATACACACAAGTGTACGCATACCTGTCAGGTATGTATATATACGTATAAGTATATATATATAATTTTTACATATGTATACCCTACTATGTGCATACCTAGCGTAATATATACGTCATACAAACCCATGATATATATACCCGAGGTATTCATGATGTCTACATAGCTAAAATGTACGGTATTTGATACCGGTGCCCATGCTCCTAGGTGCCCCAATTGCTCTTTCCAGGTATATATATATATATATATATATATATATATATATATATATATATATATATATATATATATATATATATATATATATATATATATATATATATATATATATATATATATATATATATATAGGACTCCTGTTATATACTCCTGGGTGTACATACTTCTATACTCGATATACCACACATACGAGGGTATTATACCCCTTTATTATTTTTCATATACCTCATTAATTATTCTAAGATCCCTATTTATACGAGGTTCATGTATGTGCTATATTTGCACGTGAGAGTACGTACACCCAGGAGTACTGTACCATTTTCATATATATATATATATATATTTATGGGTGTGGATTTCCTGTCATTGGGGTAGCTACCCCATCATCCACACTCGTTAGATATGTCCTGGAGATTCTCGTACGGGTTAGTGCTTAGCTTGACACCGATTTGATAACGGCCGTTATTCTTCTTGCGCTGACGGACGCCGTCCTGACGCCGTCTGTGTGTTGGTGCCCTATAAATATGGATCGTTGTTTCATATCTTTGGATGGTACCTGCGTAGCGCTCTATGCGTTTGCACTACAAAGTCTTAGTGCTGAAAAAGCATTTTCACTACCCCTAAAGCTACGCTAGAAGGCAAAGGACTAGATTGCTTTTCGCGTTTAGTGCACTACCGTGCTAACGCCCGTCTCTTAGTCTGTCGTACGATATGCACTAGAGATTCACACACCGATGGCTGATTAGCATATTGAATGTGGCCGTTAATTTGTTTATGAAGCATGGTCTTTTGCCTGGTGCGCTAACGCCGTGAAAAGGTTAGGCATCGCGTGTTGAACTCTACTCTCCTTTTCTCATTTCCTATTTTGTTTGCTTCCCCGTGTTTGAGTGTACATATATAAGCTCACAGGATAAAGTTAACTCAGTATGCATGTATGAGAAAGTGCACCAAATACTTAAACTAACTATTATCATATTTCATGCATGCATATAAAGCCAAGACATCTAATCATGGTGTGCATGAGCTCTTTAAAATAATAATATTACGTCAGGTTGTTATCTAAACATATACTTAGTTAGTTAACAATTATTAATTACTTACTAAGTGACATAGATACATTATAACAAATCGGTTTGGATATCGTGCTTGCTGCACGTTGCACCTTTTGCTTTTCCGCGTTAGTGCATTACCGTGTTAAGCCACATCATGGTTGCTGTCCAAGCTGGCTCGTGTACTCGCTCAGGTTGTCTTTTTGGCTACGCACGCACGCTATGCTAGCATGTACAACACACACTATTCTGACATGATCCTTCCTTTCAAACAAGTCTTGCCCTCTTATGTCATTCCCCCTCTAACGGCCATTAGGAACCGATTATGATGCCCACTAGTAGGAAAAGGCTTATAGCCATCAGCTTAGCGCTTGCGAACACGTTTTTGGCTTTGCCAGCGCTATTACCGCTGACAAACTCCATTATCAGTTTGCCAGCGCTATATCTACTACCGCTGGCGAACAGGCCAGCGCGTTCGCCAGCGCTATGGGTGGGACCCCCCTGCGCACGCACCCGCCCCTCCCTGAAACTACCGCTGGCGAACAGGCCCTTGTGTTCGCCAGCGCTAAGTGGACTACCGCTGGCGAACAGTTCTGCCTGTTCGCCAGCGCTAACATGTGGGCCCAGGACGCATATTAGCGTTGGCGAACAGGCAGAGCTGTTCGCTAGCGGTAACCTGGCAGATCTGCCATAAGTGGTACCACCCACCACCCCCACTGTCCCCTCCACTCCCTTCTCCACCTTCTCCCCTCTTCTCTCTCTAGCTCAAATTAATGCCAATTTCCCCACCCTCCTACTCTCTTTTGAACCAACTAAAATTATTTTAGTTGGTATATATAGGTTTATCTCCCTCCTAACACCATTTCTACCCAAAGTTTTCCCTTCCTAGGCATCTAGATCTAGAATTACCCCCCTCTCTCCAAAGCTCCGAAATTCTCCGGATATCATCTCGTGTAGCCATCTATTCATTTGAGGTGGGATGAATGCTAATATATAATTAAATGAGTTTGTATATGAATTTGTCCGGATAC
The DNA here is from genome assembly GCA_028641055.1 of Alopecurus myosuroides. NCBI lineage: Eukaryota > Viridiplantae > Streptophyta > Magnoliopsida > Poales > Poaceae > Alopecurus > Alopecurus myosuroides. The sequence continues at coordinate 24,372,753 of CM054060.1, forward strand.
ACGCGATATGCAATATGTGTGAAATTTCACCGGATTCAAATATGGTCGTGTGATGGTGACGTTAATTGTGTGGAATTTGTTGTGGAATGAAATTGAGTAGCCAACTATTGCCGGAATGTTGACTCATTTTCGTCTCGGCATAGTTTGGCACTCCCTAATAACCTCCTATTTGTAGGAAGGTCATGCCGAATTTTTTCGTGAATACGACATGAAGTGAAATTTTGGATATGAAAATGAGTTGCCACTTTGCCGGAATGTTGATTCATTTCCGTCTTGGCAAAGTTTGGCACTCCTCTAACCTCCAATTTGTAGGAAGGTCATGCCGATTTTTTCATGAATATCGATATATATATATTATGTTTGGTTCTAATATTATATTGGCGCGCTCTCGTGCAGGCGAGAAATAATGGTGGTCGTTAAGAGTGAACGTTTCGTGAATAGTTACTTGAGACACGCGACAGAAGACATGTTACAAAATGGCCGCAAGGAGATACGATGTCCATGTCGAAAGTGCAAACTAGGGGGCTTGCTCAATCCCTTTGCCGGAGACTTGCTCAGTCACCTCCTCAGGTATGGTTTCATGGATGGGTATAACAGTGAGTGGATAAGTGATGATGAAGTCCATGGGGAGGCGGTGGTAGGAAATGATGTGCAACATGAGAATAACAACGATCGACAAGAACTACAATAGGACCAAGATCATCCTCATGATCCCGCACATGATCATGGAGAAGATGCTGAACAAGATGTGGAAGAAGACGAGGACACATGGACACCCCTAACGGAAGTTGTGCGTGACCCTCATCTGAAAGAACTGATTTTTAGAAAGACGACTAACTCGAGATCTGCTGCTAGAGAGCAATCTAAGCTGGCGCAACTAGAGATAGACTCGAAGACACCGTTGTATGCAGGCTGCGGTCCGGGAGAGTCCCACCTGAGAGTGGCTCTCGATGTTCTGCAGATGAAGGCGAGATACAAATGGAGCGACATAAGCGTCGATGCAAGCCTGCAATACTGGCACGATATCCTTCCAGAGGGCAACACCTGTCCTAAAAGTTGCGACGAGGCCAAGAAAGGCGTATGCCCCTTTGATTTACCTCAGGAAAAATACCATGTGTGCATCAACGATTGCTACATTTATCGGAAAGAGGACGCAAACAAGACCATTTGTCCAGTTTGCAACACCGCTCGATACAAGAAAGGGAAGAAGAAAGCTCCTCGAAAAGTTGTGTGGTACTTTCCGCTCATTCCCCGTCTGCAACGGTATTTCGCGGACCGCAAGGAAGCAGAGCTCATGCGCTGGCACGCGAAAAGGAGGAATAAAATTTTGAAAGATCCAAAGGGGAGTGAAAAAGTAAATCTGGCACATCCTTCAGATGCAAGTAAATGGAAAGCAATTGACTGTGAATATGCAACGTTCGGGGCGGAGGCAAGGAACATCAGGTTGGGTGTGAGCACCGACGGACTCAATCTGTTTGGCAAACAGAGCAGCACCCATAGCACCTGGCCCGTGTTTGTATGGATGTACAACATCCCCCCTAGTTGTGCATGAAGAGGAAATATATTCACATGAGTATGCTAATTCAAGGGCCCAAACAACCAGGCAACGACATCAATCTATACCTGAAGCTGCTTAAAGATGAGCTGGACACGCTATGGGCCGAGGAAGGGGTGAACACATGGGACGCCTTCGGTGAACAATATTTCCCAATGAGAGTTGTCTTACTCTGTACGGTTCACGACCTACTCGGCTACGGATATGTGGCGGGCCAGGTGTGCCACGGACATAACGGTTGCGTAAGGTGCATGGATGACCCCACGTTTATGCAACTTCCGAAAGATCCTGGGTCTTCGAAAACAGTTTTCATTGGCCAGAAGGTGGCTACCCAACAAAGACCCGTGGAGAAGGCGAGGAGACATTTTTAACGGTGAAGATGAGCTCCGTGGACCTCCACGTAAGAGGTGCGGCGAAGAAATCTACAAGTTGCTGAATGATTGGAAGGAATGCCCAGAGCCGGGAAAAAAGCAAAAAGCGCCAAAACCTCTTCCGGATGTATGGTAGACGAGGTCGGTGTTTTGGGGCTTGCCATACTGGCCCATTCTCGATACGCCTCACTGCCTTGATCTGATGCATATCACGAAGAATGTGTTTGAAAGTTTGTTTGGCACACTCCTCAACATGCCGGAGAGGACCAAAGACGGGCTGAAAGCATGAAACGACCTGAAATATTTTGGTATTAGGGTAGATCTTCAGGGGGGACGCCCGGATGATGACGATGGCGATCAATCGTGTGATGAGGAGACGGAGGGTCGCAAGGCCAAAAGGGTTAAGAGGAATGACTATTACTGCCCCCCTCCTACTTCACTCTTAGTCCGGACGAGATCACAAAATTGATGATGTGCCTTCTCGGAGTCAAAGTCCCTAGCGGTTACTCAGGGCTAATAAGCAGATTCCTGGACGCGCAGAAACAAAAGTTTAGCGGGATGAAGTCTCATCACTGTTACGTGATGATGACGCAGATACTTCCGGTTGCGATCCGCGGAATAATGGACAAGCACGTCCGGGAAACCCTGTTTGGCCTGTGTAACTTCTTCGACGTGATATCTCGAAATTCTATCACGGGGAAGCAGATCTCAAGGCTGCAGGAAGAGATTGTCGTGATACTATGCGACCTTGAGATGTACTTTCCACCATCATTCTTTGACATATGTGTTCATCTGTTGGTCCATATCGTGGACAATATCATCCATCTCGGGCCGTTGTTCCTACATAACATGATGCCGTTTGAAAGGATGAATGGGGTCATCAAAGGATGTGTTCGCAACAGAGCCCGTCCGGATGGAAGCATCCTTCAGGGCTTTCTCACCGAAGAGTGCATCTCTTTCTGCACGAATCATATTGACGTGGAGGAACCTGTTGGTCTGCCCAGAAACAAGCACATTGGCAAGCTCGATGGAGTAGGTCACAGAAATGGACGTAGAGAAGTGCATGTGGATCGGGCTTGTCGACGCACCGACTTTAACATGGAAAACTTAGTAGCTCTCCAACACATTGACATGGTCGATACTTGGGTGGAAAAACACAAGAGCTCGATTATGAAAAAGTACACTGAAAAAGGCAAGCGGAGGACCGAAGGAGAAATAATCAGAGAGCATAACTCCACTCTCTTGCGTTGGTTTAAAGATGAGATGATCACTAATCCACCGCCAAGGGATTGTGCGAAAAATAAACTATTGTATGCCTTGGCACATGGCCCCGCTCCCAACCTAGCGACGTTTCAAGCATATGATATCAACGGGTTCATTTTCTACACGGAGGAGAAAGACAAAACTTCCGATTATCGAAACTCAGGGGTAACGATGGAATCCTACACCGGCGACAAAAATTTAAGATACCACGGAAGGATCGAGGAGATATGTGAGCTTAACTACTCTCGAGAGAAGGTGCCTATGTTCTGCGTCAGATGGGCTAGGATGTCGACCGTCAGAAAATAAGACCTCTACATTACAACCATGGTTATTCCCGAAGCCGGAACTTCATCAAGCGCGAATGTAACAGTGCAAAATGAGCCATGTGTATTGGCTAAGCATGTGTCCCAATGCTTCTTCATAACAGACCCCGCAAGGCCTAGCCGTGTTGTCGTGAGGAGAGGGAAAAGAAATATCATTGGAATGGATGGAGTCGTTGACGAGGACGAGTTTGACACGTTCGGCGACCCAAATATTGAGGATGATCAAGAAGATGATGATGATAGTCATGCAACATACACAACAAGAAGAAGAAGAACAACGCTACCTAGGCATGGTCTTCCATTCAAAAGAAGAAGTCATGATGTGGGGCTAAATTATGCAACTGCGACCAAAAAAGGCAAAAAGATCAAACACTGAGAAATTATGTATATATATGTCTGCCTTGTATGCGACGAAACTATATGTATATGCATGGATCAACTGGTCTGATGTGCACTTATTATAAATTTAATGTACCTTGTTCTGTATTTGAAATGTGTAGTTATTATTTGAAACATAAAGGAAATAATGGAAAACAAAATAAAACAATAGAAAACATAAATGAAACAATGGAAAACATAAAGGAAAACAATAGAAAACATAAAGGAAAAAAGAGAAAACAAAAAGGAAATAAAGGAAAACAAAATGAAACAATAGAAAACATAAAGAAAACAAGAGAAAACAACAAGGAAATAAAGGAAAACAGAATAAAACAAAAGAAAATAATGAAAACAAAATAAAACAAGAGAAAACAAAAAGGAAATAAAGGAAAACAAAATAAAACAATAGAAAACATAAAGAAAACAAGAGAAAACAAAAAGGAAATAAAGGAAAACAAAATAAAACAATAGAAAACATAAATAAAACAAGAGAAACTAAAGGAAAACAAAATAAAACTATAGAAAACATTTTAAAATTTGTATTATTGGAAATGCACACATATTCATGTATTTTCAAATAAACATATTATTTAAATGCACGTATTATTTAAATGCACACATATTATTTCCTAAAATAAAAAAAGGTAGCCCTGGCGAACAAACGAGCTGGTTCGCCAGCGCTATGTTACCGCTGGCGAACAGGGGCTTGTTCGCCAGCGGTAACTTAGCGCTGGCGAACCAGCTGGTCTGTTCGCCAGCGCTACGCCGCACCTCTGTGCCACGTATAGGCGGGCCCTCCCTGCCCTCTCCCTACACGAACACTTAGCCGTTTTTTCAATCCCCCTCGCGCGCAACTGCCCGAGCGAGGACTTCGACGATCGCCGCCTGTCCCTCCCTGCTCGCTGCCGTCCGTCTGCCCACCTCGCCTCCGTCCGTCTGCGCACCCTCGCCGGACGTCGACGTCCCCCCTGCGTGCACCGCCCCTCTCCTCTCCTCTCTTTTTCCTCCTTCCCCGCTCACTCACGGCCACCTCCCAGTCCCGCTCGCCGCCGGCCATCCTCTGCCACTCTCCGGCCACCTCTTGCCCAGATCGCCGCCGGCCACTTCCCTGCATCTCCCGCACGCCTCCCCTGCGGCGGAGCTGCCACTGCTAGGCTGCTGCTGCTCTCTGCCACGCTTAGCACACCAGGTGCTCGGCAGAAGGTGTGCAAGAGATTTTTTTTGTTTTTTATGCATGGATGTAGGTGTGGATGCATATGGGGGTGCAGTAGGTGTTATGGTGGTGGTGATGGTGATGGATGTCGATGGTGGGTGATGGTGTGGCGGTAGTGTCGATGGCGGGTGGTGTTGATGGTGGGTGGATGTGGTGGTGTCGTGAGATGGTGTTGTGTGGATGTGGTGGTGATGGTGGTGGATGACGCCGATGGCGGTGATGGTGGTGGATGTGGATGATGGTGATGGCTGTGGCGGTGATGGTGATGGTGGTGGATGACGCCGATGGCGGTGATGGTGATGGTGGTGGATGACGCTGATGGCGGTGATGGTGGTATATATATGCATGTGTCGGCCCACCTTCGTGTGGATGTCGAAACTTGGGATGAAATGGGTATACATGGGGTGGGATTTTATGTGCAGGTACCCCGCGAGGCCCTATTTGCTGGAATGTTGATTAATTTCCGTTTTGGCAAATTTGAGTACTCCATTTGTGATATTTTTAGCAAAGGTCATGCCGAAATTTTCCGTGAATTTTTGCATGATCTTTTCTAAAAATATCACATATTAGAGTGCCCGAGAAATTTGGACTCATATGGGGTATACATCGTTTAAATTGCAGGATTTGTTGAACTAATTTTGGGTTTTCTCTCCTTGATTAGATATGGCTCACAACGACGAGGCGGGTGGTTCTGGGATCGGACGCGGGGACGAAGATGCGTGGCTTTCTATGCTTAGCGCCGGAGGAGGACCCGTAGATCTTCAACCGGAGCTAGAAACGCAGAGAGATGCAGACGACGAGATGGACGAAACCATTCGTCAGGAGCTAGAGCCGCGCACCGATACATCGGGCGAAGTAGGTCAAACCGGTAGTGGCACCGGGGATGCCACCTCCGGTAGCGTGGCGTCGCGTAAGCGCAAAGAAAGACGGCACAACATGCTCGCCACCATACGGCAAGAGTTCATGAAAGTGGACCCCAATAGCGATGCTCCTATCGAGCCGGAGATTTACGCCAAGGGGTATGGAAACCAGATAGGCTGCATAGCTCGAGACTTTGGCAACGTTAATACGAGCCAGATCAGAGATAAAGAAAACAAGCCTATGGCCGCCCGCTGATTGAGAAACTGCAAACGAGGTACAAGTTCCCGGCTCCTTACGACAACCAGGACTTGAAGAGCAATCTGGTCAACTCGTTAGCATTGGGAAAGTTCACCAATGCGTTTACGACTTGGAGATCTAGTTTGCGGGAGATGATTGCGAAGGGTAAGGGTTTTGATGAGATCCATAAAATGTGGCCCTCCATTTTCGAGGAAGACTTGGCCCAATTCAAGCTCGACGAACTCAAACCGGAAAGGGTGGCATTGAGTAAATGGGGAAAAGATTTCCGAAAAAAGAACATTGTCCCTCACAATCTCGGAAGCTGGGGTTACCTTGGGAAGCAGAAAGTTTGGGCTAAGGAGGATGCGCAGAGAGAAGGGCCGAACCCGTATGACAAGATCACCGACCCGCAGGTGAGAAATTTTGTCAGGGCCCATTACAGGGAATATCCCAAAAAGCCCGGCAATCTTTTGTTGAACGAGAAGGTCAAAGAGCTCGAGAAGAAATATCTCGAGGAAGAAGAAAAAGAACGACTATCTCAGTCTGACGGGGGGTCCTCGGCGACGATGAACCAGGACCCGTATGACACCCCTTTTATTAGGGCGCTTAACGCGATGAAGGGAGTGCCCCTTGACAAGAAGCCGCATCGTGGCCATGTGCATGGCCTCGGAAAGGGTCATCGGCATGTGCACTACTACCCGGACACTAAGGAGAAGAGAAAGGAGCGGAACAAGGTGCCGGAGAAGACGGTCGACGAGCTTGTGAACGAGAGGCTCAACACGCTCCTCCCTACCATCTGTGCGTCCGTCACTCAGTACTTAGCGCCGTGGATGGCAGGTGGAGGACAAGGGCCGCTCCCCGATATCAACATAGCCCCCGTCGTGGCGCCTGCTGCGCAGAACGTGGCCCTCATCGTGGCGCCTGCTGCACAGAACGAGGCGGCCCCCAACCCTGAGCCGCAAGGTCGCAAAGATCTGTCGCCGCCGGCCCGCCACGTCTCTGCAACACCGCCGCCGACACTTAGCGGTCCATCACCCTTGTCCGAGCTCAATGCCCTCACGGTGATTCAGCATCCACAGCTTAATTATATATTACGACTTGATTCGTGACGGCCTCAGTCTCTAACGAGGATCGCATGACATTTCACTAGCCTCTACGTTTTCTTAATTATGCTGGTGATGGTGTAACAATGGACATTAATTTTTCTCTACTTAAGGTCATCTCGCCTCCTCACTGAGTCAATTTTGGTCAAATGAATTCTTTGTTTATAAATTATCAGTTTCTAAATTTGTATATTAATTCTCTGCCCATTTTTCAGGACAGCCCGTGATGATCAAAATATTAAAGGGAACTCGGGATGTGTCAAGCTCCTCGGTACACAATGAAATGTAGAGAGGGAACTCGGGATGTGTCCAGCTCCTCGGTACACAATGAAATGTAGAGTTGCATAGCATGTTGTGGTCTTCGATGCCGGGCCACCTAGTAGGATGCAAATACAACATTAGAATGTGTAATTGATTTGATGTAACTAAATAATTTGCACCGACTCATGTTCACTTATCAATTCCTTTATTTTTGATGTGGACGTCATTCTATGGGAACATGATGCTATGCCCGAAATACTTTGAGACATGCGTGCATGTCGGCATATGTATTAGTCGCTTGGATGCCGTGCTTGTAAATCTTACATTGCGTAATAAGGTCGTCTTAGTTGTTCTTAGGGGCACATTAGTACCTATCATTAGTTTTACGTATCTTGAATTTATCACCGTGTAATCTTTTCTATAGATTTTTTCTGCCGGCACTGAAATTTCTTAACTTTTATTAAGTTGCAATCTTGCTTTTTTCATCAAGTTTTTATGTCGTCCAAAATTTCTTGCGATAGAGTAAAAATTTAATTATTCATGCCATTTTCCTTGTGGTCGTTAGCAGATTTTCTTAGTTACGTTATTTTCTTACATCAATCCTCTCTACTCAGTAATCGAGACGCGTGAGTTGGCTTGTTTGTTTTCTTACGTCCCATGCAAAGGATTCTTACGGTGCATCCAGAGGATCAAGCAGATTAGAAAAGTCCAAGGCAAACCCGCAACCGGCATAGGCGTGGACCAGCATGTGAAGTATTTTTACATCACAGAGCGCCTGCTGATGGCTCCCAAGTGCAGGAGATCAATTGTAGTACTTTTCGAATTAAAAAGGTTGTCGAACCCACGAGGAGCAGAAGGAACTGGTAAGTAGAATAGCAAAGGAATAATAAAAGCAACAGGTGTTTTTGTGTTTTAATTGTTTAGTGCAAGTAAAGTAAAATGTGGAAAGTAAATTGCAGCAAGTAGTAGGTCTCATTGAGAGACAAAGCCCAATCCTCTAATGCGCAAGAGGACAAGCTCAAGTGTGTGTTTGTGTCTTATATGTGGAAAACGTTCCCGAGGGCTGCACGGATTTAGCTGGCATAGTGATTCATTGCATAACATGTTTGCATATCTTGTCTAGTTTTAATCTTCTTCGGACGGAGCCACAAGTAGGAATAGCTAAATAAATAAACTATCACCCCTTATGATGGATCATGTGGCCAATTAAATGATAGCACGAGAATTATTAAGACATGATGTCCCACCATAGCCTTATGCTCTAAGGTCCCCGATACAAGTACCCTCATAATGCAATTCAACGACTCTGTCTCAAGTTCCTGTCACCTAAAGACATCATCACGTCACTACACTACGGTGTTCTCCTATGAGCCCATGTAGGTGAAGTGTTGTACAGTCGACGTTCGTACAACACCATCATAGAATCACATAAAAGATAAATACTAGAACAAATAAAAAGTCATCTCATGTAACAAATCATTGCCAATTCATCCTATGCCCTCAGGAACATGCGGGAACTACTCACAACGTGCAAACATGATCATGTATGGTGACATATGTGGTACAACACAATCTGAAACAATGGATCCAGCACCTAATAATGACAAGTACTCAATCCCAAACATGCAACGGAGTACAATAACACGTATCTAGGGTGTAGCAATGATCAAACTATGAGGGGAACGGAGTGGATCACGGTGATGGTGATGGTGGAGATGCAGGTGCTAGTGAGGATGGTGATGGAGATGCCTCCTCCCACGCCAAGGAGGAGATGGGGATGAAGATGGGGATGATTTCCCCCTTCTCCGGAGCTCCGGAGCAGCAGGATCTGTCTCCCCCGCGGAGAGTTTCGAGAGTTTCGCCGCCCTGGCGGCTCCGTCTCATCTCGGGAAAATTAGGGTGTTTTTTTTCGGGGAAGACGGAGTCATCAACAAAAAGACCTCGGGGAGGAGGTGTTGTGGGCCCATTTGGGGGCCCCACACGCGGCCAGGGAATCTGGCCGCGTGGGCTACCCGCTTTTGGGCCTCCTGGCCCTCCTCCTTTGTGTCTTGTGCCCACGGCCTTTCTCCCGAAGAATAACTGACAGGGTTTCTTTCCTTTCGCAATTTGGATACCTGTAGCTCCTGAAACATCAAAAACATGAAAACATGTGTTTTCTGACACCCAGAAATTAAATACCAAAAATAGGGACTTTGTAGGAAAGTCCCATAAAATCATCTAAAACATGCAAAACAATGACATAACATTGATAAAACATCCCAATAATGCCTATATGGGGGGTATAAATGATGATATAAAATGCACGTATCAACTCCCCCAAGCTTAAACCTTTGCTCGTCCTCTAGTAAATAAGGACATAGATCATTACATGCATCAATGGACTTATGGTTGATAAATAAATACGGGCATTGTATCATCATCATGTTCAGTTATAATGCAAGATGAATGAATAGAACTCATACACATAAGGATAACATATTCGAAGCTCTAGCAAACACCCCATACTTTTGAAAGCAAATAACCATTGTATGTTGGACAATCGAATTATACTCTTTAATTTGGAGAAAGATAAATGAGTAGAGGTAAAACATGATCAAGTCTCATTTAGTTTCCAAACTATTCATCTTAAATTACTAATTGTAATGTGGCATCCATTGGGCTAAGACTCTCATTGCCCCTTTATCATTAGCATCTTAATTTATTAATGTTGAAGTAATGTGGTTGACAAGGTGTTGGTTGAATGTCTCATGCCCCGTGAGTGTGAAAACCTACTCCATGATTACTCAACTTAAGATTCCTAATGAGCTTTGTACAATCATAATAAGTATTAATGACATCATAGAGAATTGAAAAGAGGTACCTCTTGCCCCATGACATAGAAACCAGCCCATGTCACAATAACAAGATGAACAAACGGAGTAGACTCATCATCCTTTTTTTTATTTCATTCACTATATGCATAGCTTCTTATTTTATTGTAGGATGTGTTTGTAGAGTCCACTCTAGCTGTAAGTAAATTTCCACCATGATCAAGCATGGCTTGGGTTAGCGGCCCAATGCAATTTCTCTAGTCATATATACTTACTCATCAAATCTTACTATTCCTCTATTTCATTTCGGCATGGCAGGAGTCCAAAAACAAAAGCACATGACATCAACTAAATATAAAATTTCTTTGTGCAATGTTGAAAGCTTTTCACGTGATGCACGTGTTAGCCAACTCCCAACCAAAATCCTTGTCAAGCACAAAACTTTTAGCTCCCATTAATGGGTCATGTTTGTTAAGTGCAATAGAAATAAATGTGTGCATTCAAAAGTTCGTGAGAGTCTTATCCCAAATTCAGCCCATGCCAATTAATAACATAAGCATCTTAATTTAGAGCATAAATGAAACTATAACATGGTGAACATGCTCGGAATAGCCATTAAGCTAATAGATAGATAGTGGATTTATGTCATATTGAGATAATTCTACAATTGTCCAACACACTCAAGTTAATTAATTTCAAGGCAAGATGTGATTGAAACCTCTAAATATGCCATGCTCATTTGCATGAGTGTTACCCATAAATCCCCAAAACAAGGGAATCATGGATGACATCATACTTTATTATTCATTGATAAACCATAAGACGGGGATGCATGATAATGCTCAATGAGCTCACTCAAGCCTAAACGAAAACGATACTAGATAATAAAAGCAAGACACACCAAAACTAGATAGACATGATAAAGCTGATAAAAGACGGGGGATAGGTGAAACTCCCCCAAGCTTAGATGGTTGCATTAATTTCTTCATTCTCCCTTCTTCTCGTACTCAGCCCACCACTCTTTCTTCTTCTTGTCGTAATCTTCCTTCCACTCTTCCTGCTTCCATGGAAAAGGCCTTCCAATATGGAAGGACATGGGTGGATCATTGTACCTGAGAGTGGCAGCTTCTGCAATCTTCTTGAAACGTTCTTCATACACATAGTTCTGGTTCTCCATGTCCCACATCAGAGCTTGGTACCTATCCATCTCTGATATGACACGCAGATACCTAGTCCCTAGGTCCTTGATCCTCTCCTCGTACTCCTCTATCTTCTTCTCCAGCTCCAGATTCATGAAGTGGTGGGCATCAAGGCTGCGTTCAACAATAGAGTTATACCTGAAAACTGTTTGTTCCAGAGCCTCCAGCCTCTCCTCCAGCGTGCCTTCGGTCTTGGGAGCCTTCACCTCCTCCATGAGCAACACACCATCCTTCAAGGTCAGGGTTTTCATGGGGGTCATCACGGAGTTGAGGTAATGGTTCACAATGCCTCCCTTGGGTGGATCTCCCCCCCTAGGTTGGATCCGGAGCTTGACATGGCTAAACCCTGGCAGACAGAAACAGCAGAAACAAAGATCGTGCGAGAACTCTCGGTGCGGGACTAGATCGACAAAAGGGGGTATATATTGACGGGTTTTAGGGTAAGACGAAGTGTCGGAGTCGAAAACGAGACGGAACGGGACTCCGAGGTGGAAAAGGGGTACCTCCACACGGCCAAGGAATCTGGCCGCGTGTGGGGTCCTCTTTTCCCCCTCGAGGTCCAATTCCTTCCAATTTTCTTGTCCCACACGTTAATTTCCATAAAAAATGAGTTCCGTAAGTTTTCACGCAATTCCGAGAAACTTCCAAACACAATAATTGTAAATTATTGAATTTGGGTTTCTGAAACTGCAGGATCCCTTACAATTACCTCCTCCGGTGTCATTAACTTTATCTCCTCGATGGTTCCTATGAAGCTCTTTCCTGCAATATAATGTTTTAGGCGTTGTCCATTGGCCACATCAGGTTTACCTTTCATATCACCGTGAAGACGGATGGCCCTCGAACGGTATACCTCCTGTACTACCAATGGACCCTGCCATTTTGAAGCTAATTTCCCTGCAGAAATCTTAAAACGAGAGTTGTACAATAGAACTTGATCACCTACTTTAAATTCCTTTCTTTTAATTTTCTTGTCATGCCAAATTTTAACTTTCTCTTTAAACAATTTTGCACTTTCATATGCTTCATTCCTCCATTCATCTAATAGATTTAGGTCAAGCAATCTCTTCTCCCCCGCTGTTTTTAAATCAAAATTTAATTTCTTAATAGCCCATCTAGCTTTATGTTCTAATTCAACGGGTAAATGACATGCTTTTCCATAAACCATTTTATAAGGAGTCATACCCATAGGATTTTTATAAGCAGTTCTATAAGCCCACAATGCATCATTAATTTTAAGTGGCCAATCAGATCTAGCTCTGTTTACTGTTTTCTCTAAAATAAGTTTAATTTCCCGATTACTTAATTCAACTTGTCCACTAGTTTGAGGATGATAGGGTGATGCAATTCTATGATTAACATTATATTTTGCCAATGTTTTTCTAAGAACACCATGCATAAAATGAGATCCACCATCAGTAATTAAAAATCTAGGAACACCAAATCTAGGGAAAATAATTTCTTTAAGCATTTGCATGGCTGTGGAATGGTCTGCACTCTTAGTAGGAATTGCTTCTACCCATTTTGTAACATAATCAACAGCAACCAAAGTGTGAGTATGTTTTGTACTAGATGCAGGAAATGGTCCCATAAAGTCAAAACCCCACACATCAAATGGTTCAAGTGGTAATGTATAGTTCATAGGCATTTCATTCCTTCTACCAATGTTTCCTACTCTTTGACATTTATCACAAGTTTTAACATATTCAGCACAATCCTTGAATAGAGTAGGCCAATAAAAACCACATTGTAATACCTTTGCTGCAGTACGATCTCCTGCATGATGTCCTCCATAGGGACTATCATGACAATCTCTTATAATAGCCTGCTGTTCATGCTCAGGTACACAACGTCTAATAATGCCATCAACACTTTTCTTATACAAGAATGGATCATCCCAAAAATAATGTCTACGGTCATAAAAGAATTTGTTTCTTTGCTGGTAAGTAAATTGTGGTGGCATAACTTTCCCAACAATAAAATTTGCATAATTAGCAAACCAAGGAGATGCAACTTTAGCACTAGAAACACTAACAAGGGCAAGTTGTTCATTAGCAAAAATATCATTAATAGGAATAGGATCATCAGGTATATTTTCCATTCTAGAAAGATGATTAGCTACGGGATTATCTTCTCCTTTCCTATCTACTATGTGTAAATCAAATTCTTGCAACAAAAGTACCCATCTTATTAGCCTAGGCTTAGCATCTTTCTTATTCATCTAATATTTAATAGCAGAATGATCAGAGTGCATAGTGACTTTTGAATCAATTATGTAAGATCTAAATTTATCACGTGCAAATATTACCGCTAAAAATTCTTTTTCAGTTGTAGAATAATTTCTTTGGGCACCATCTAGTGTTTTACTAGCATAGTAAATAACATTCAATTTCTTATCAACCCTTTGGCCTAAAACAGCTCCAACTGCATAATCACTAGCATCACACATAATTTCAAAGGGCAAGTTCCAATAAGGAGGTTGAATATAGGTGCAGTTATTAAGGCTTTCTTTAAAGCATTAAAGGATTCTATGCAATCATCACTAAAAGAAAACGGAACATCCTTTTGCAAAAGATTGGTTAGAGGCTTTGATATTTTAGAGAAATCTTTAATGAACCTACGATAAAAACCTGCATGACCGAGAAAACTTCTTATACCTTTGATGTCTCTTGGATATGGTAATTTCTCAATAGCTTCAACTTTTGCTGGGTGAACTTCTATTCCTCTTCCAGAAATACGATGCCCAAGAACAATTCCCTCTGTTACCATAAAGTGACACTTCTCCCAATTAAGAACAAGGTGTTGGTCTTCACAACGCTGCAAAACTTTGTTAAGGTTGAACAAGCAATTATCGAAAGAAGTACCATACACCGAAAAATCATCCATAAAGACTTCCACTATCTTTTCAATATAATCAGCAAATATAGCATTCATGCATCTCTGAAAAGTAGCAGGCGCATTAAATAAACCAAAAGGCATTCTCCTATAAGCAAATGTACCATATGGGCAAGTAAAAGTGGTCTTTTCCTGATCGTCACTATGAACTGGAATTTGAGAGAAGCCTGAATACCCATCTAAATAACAAAAGTGAGAATGTTTAGATAATCTCTCTAGCATTTGATCAATAAAGGGCAATGGGTAATGGTCCTTAGGAGTTGCTTTATTTAATTTTCTATAATCAATGCACATTCTATAACCAACAACAGTACGTTGAGCAACAAGTTCATCATCTTTATTAGGAACCACGGTAATTCCACCTTTCTTAGGAACACAATGAACATGACTAACCCATTTACTATCAGCTATAGGATAAATAATACCAGCCTCTATGAGTCGAATTACCTCCTTTCTTACCACTTCCTTCATTTTTGGATGTAGACGGCGTTGGAAATCAACAACAGGTTTAGCATCTTCTTACAAATTAATTTTATGCATACATAGAGCTGGACTTATGCCCTTAAGATCATCGAGAGAATAACCAATAGCCTTACGGTGAGCTTTAAGCACATCAAGTAATTTCTCTTCTTCCTCAGCTGAAAGGTTAGCACTAATAATAACATGATATATATTTTTCTTATCCAAGTATGCATATTTCAGATTTTCAGGCAAAGGCTTTAATTGAAAACTAGGATCTCCTTTAGGAGGTGGGAGTACTCCTAGATTATCAGGTGGGATATGCAATTGTAATTGTGGAGGTTGCTGCCATAATATTTGTTCTAAAGCTTCTTTTTCTGCATCATTAAATGGCTCATCCTGATTAAGCATATAATGTTCCACCACGTCTGATGAAGCTACAACTATATGAGCAAGAGTTTCAATTATATATTTAGATTTTGGTTCTTTCTTAGCAGGTTTATCAGCAAATTTAGAAAAATTAAATTCAAGTTTCTCTCCAGCACATTCAATAAACACCCTTTCTCTAGGCAAATCAATTTCAGCACCAACAGTATGTAAGAAAGGTCTACCAAATATAATAGGACAGAAAGAATCTTGTGGACAACCAAGCACAATAAAATCAGTAGGATATTTTATTTTCCCTACCAATACTTCAACATCTCTAACAATTCCAAAGGGACTAATATAATCTTTATTAGCAAGCTGAATGGTCATACCTGTTTCTTCCATGGTGATAGGATCAATATCAGGCTTAATTTCGTGATAGAGAGAATATGGAATGACACTAATGCTTGCTCCAATATCACATAAACAATGATAACAAGAAGTCCCAATAGAGCATGATATAATTGTCTTACCAACTTTGGATGAATTCCCTTTAATAACTTTGGTAGCATCTTCACATAAATAAACATCAACAAGATCTTCTTCATTTAATTGCTTAATAATAGAGACTTGGTTCTTGACTTCCACCTGTTCTTTAGGTTGAGAACATCTCTTTCTACTTTTGTCAGCAACAACAATAAGCAAATTCTCTTTAACTTTTCCAGGATAGGGAGGTGGTTCAATATATTCTTCTAGTACTACAGATGACACTGGTGTTTCTTTAATAAATTTAGGGACAACAGTAGAAGATTTAACAGGTTCAACATAATAATCAAAGCCACTTTTAGGAATTCGAATGTGCTCAGCAAATTTCTTAGCTATTTCAACTGCAACATATGGATCAAGACCAAAATCTTTAATAACATTCTTGAACAAAATAGAACTAGATAAACTTTCTACACATGAATATCCATAATCAAAATAAGCTTCATTACCTTTGTCTAGGTCCCAATATTCAGAGTTCTTCGAAATAATTTCCAATAAATTCCAAGCTTCTTCTGCAGTATTATTTGTAAAGCTTCCACCAGATGAACCATCCAAATATTGCTTTAGCCTTTCAGGTAGTCTCACATAAAAGTTTATCAATATAAGTTTATTTGTGAGATCATGACAAGGATTCTTACGAAGGAGGTCCTTAAGCCTCCCCCAATCTTGAGTAATACTCTCTCCAAGGTGTGGCAAAAAATTAAATATAAAGCAACGGTTCTCATAAGCCTCTTTAGGAGTAAAATATTTAAGAAAGAAAACCTTCATAAAAGTATCCCAATTATGTGTAATTTCTTCATCCAGGGACATATACCATTTTCGAGCATCACCAGTTAAGGACTGGTACAATAACTTGCATTTTACCTCCTCCTCAGAAATAGCCTTGAGCCTAATTAGCCCACATATATCCTCAATAGCCCGTATGTGATCACTTGCAGCCTTTGTTCCATCCCCTGGAAAATACTCATTCCTAACAGCTTTAACAAATTCAAGGGGAATAATATAACCATCATCATGAGGTGCTTTTTCAACAACTTTAGGTTTAATAGCATAAGCACTCTCATATAAAGCAAGTTTCAGCGAAGCATCTCTCATAAAAGCCATAATAATAACAGGATGCAACAGCAAGTAAAATTAAGCTTTCAAGTTTCCTTACCAAACTTCTTACCAATAGCGCTACGCTCCCCGGCAACGGCGCCAGAAAAGTGTCTTGATGGCTCCCAAGTGCAGGAGATCAATTGTAGTACTTTTCGAATTAGAAAGGTTGTCGAACCCACGAGGAGCAGAAGGAACTGGTAAGTAGAATAGCAAAGCAATAATAAAAGCAACAAGTGTTTTTGTGTTTTAATTGTGTACTGCAAGTAAAGTAAAATGCGGAAAGTAAATTGCAACAAGTAGTAGGTCTCAATGAGAGACAAAGCCCAATCCTCTAATGCGCAAGAGGACAAGCTCAAGTGTGTGTTTGTGTCTTATATGTGGAAAACGTTCCCGAGGGCTGCACGGATTTAGATGGCATAGTGATTCATTGCATAACATGTTTGTATATCTTGTCTAGTTTTAATCTTCTTCGGACGGAGCCACAAATAGGAATAGCTAAATAAATAAACTATCACCCCTTATGATGGATCACGTGGCCAATTAAATGACAGCACGAGAATTATTAAGACATGATGTCCCACCATAGCCTTATGCTCTAAGGTCCCCGATACAAGTACCCTCATAATGCAATTCAACGACTCTGTCTCAAGTTCCTGTCACCTAAAGACATCATCACGTCACTACACTACGGTGTTCTCCTATGAGCCCATGTAGGTGAAGTGTTGTACAGTCGACGTTCGTACAACACCATCATAGAATCACATAAAAGATAAATACTAGACCAAATAACAACTCATCTCATGTAACAAATCATTGCCAATTCATCCTATGCCCTCAGGAACATGCGGGAACTAATCACAACGTGCAAACATGATCATGTATGGTGACATATGTGGTACAACACAATCTGAAACAATGGATCCAGCACCAAATAATGACAAGTACTCAATCCCAAACATGCAACGGAGTACAATAACACTCATCTAGGGTGTAGCAATGATCAAACTATGAGGGGAACGGAGTGGATCACGGTGATGGTGATGGTTGAGATGCAGGTGCTGGTGAGGATGGTGACGGAGATGCCTCCTCCCACGCCAAGGAGGAGATGGGGATGAAGATGGGGATGATTTCCCCCTTCTCCGGAGCTCCGGAGCAGCAGGATCTGTCTCCCCTGCGGAGAGTTTCGAGAGTTTCGTCGCCCTGGCGGCTCCCTCTCGTCTCGGAAAAATTAGGGTGTTTTTTTCGGGGAAGACGGAGTCGTCAGCAAAAAGACCTCGGGGAGGAGGTGCTGTGGTCCCATTTGGGGGCCCCACACGCGGCCAGGGAATCTGGCCGCGTGGGCTACCCCCTTTTGGGCCTCCTGGCCCTCCTCCTTTGTGTCTTGTGCCCACAGCCTTTCTCCCGAAGAAAAACTGACAGGGTTTCTTTCCTTTCGCAATTTGGATACATGTAGCTCCTGAAACATCAAAAACATGAAAACAAGTGTTTTCTGACACCCAGAAATTAAATACCAAAAATAGGGACTTTGTAGGAATGTCCCATAAAATCATCTAAAACATGCAAAACAATGACATAACATTGATAAAACATCCCAATAATGCCTATATGGAGGGTATAAATGATGATATAAAATGCACGTATCACCTGCGTGGGAGGAGAATTTACGGACGTGCGACGCGGCTTGTGCACGACGGGGCTGGGTGCAGAATAATATTCTTTTCCCAGGGTGTCAAATAGCGCGACCCTATATATATAGGAAAATAGTTCAGTACTCCTAAACGTACATTCTCTTACGTGCAAATATACCACATACATGAACCATATATACCTCTTTATTAATTTTAACATACTCTATTATTTTATACTACATACCCTAAAATGAATTTTATGAAAAATTTCATTTGATTCTACATATTCTATATTTTTTTTTGCATATACTCCTTTTGTGTACGTATAAATGATATACTGAAAAAACTGAGCACTTCGGAGATATTTTTTCATATAAATTATATTGAGATATCTTATAATAATTAATGAGGTATATAAAAATAATAAAGAGCTATAATATCATTGTATGTGTGGTATATTGAGTACGGGAGTATGTACATCCAGGTTATATATATCGAAAATTGCCTCCTCTCCCGGGCGGTAGCTGCGCATGCCGATATCACCGTTAGATGCTTTGCTACGAGATAGGTGCTAACAAGACTTGATGATTAAAGAATGGTTTGGTGCAGTACTGGGTGAGGTTTAGAGTTAGACTTTCAGACGGAAAGCAAAACGCCATTTGCGTGGGTAGGATGGGACAACATGCGGAGACTATCAAAATAACACGGATTTCTAAAATGCCTCAGATGTGTCTGCCTATTTTGCATGAACACAAGCTACACACATGCATATGTTTCCAAATAAAGGCGGCCCTACGTGTCGGGGTACGTGACATTTTTCTCGAAAACCAAACCCCAATTTGCTGATGAACTCATCAGTCAGTTCCAGCAGACTATATAAAGGTTGCGCCCCTGCTCCATCGTCTTGAATAAAACCAATTGCACCATACGCACCAGATAGTTCTCCACGTCACGAACCAATTAGAACAGATAGTTAATAACACACGCGGAGATGGCGTTCGCAGCTGTATGGATCGATGCTCAGTAGATGCTCAGTCAAAGGTTGAGACAGAGCATCCGCGGAAAAAAATGAGGGAACGATATTTTACCTTCACGCGTCCAGGCGGAGGTAGCCATTGTCAAGCTCAAGAGTTCTTGGGGAAGAGGACCATGCGAGCGATGGGGAAGGACGCGCAATGGGGCGATAGTGAGGGATATAGAGACGGAGTTGATAAAAACAGGCAGGTGATCAAGGTTAGGTCGGTTCAAATCTAGTCTGCTAACGGCCCAGTGGGCAGGGCACCTTTTGTCAGGCATTTTTTTTGTTATTTTTATGCATGGGTCTGCGCTAGTTTTTGAGATAGATTTTCATGCTTTAGCTCATAGCGCTGACCAGCCATGGTGGCGAGAGAGGTTGGGCTTTGTACAGAGAGGTTGAAGAGATGAATGAAGAAATATACTCGATAAGCAAGACAACATGCACCATATGAAGTGAGCCAATGATGAAAAATTCCCGCCATTATTTTCCAGCATGCTATAGGACGGGTTGCAGACGACGAAGTTTCCCGCGAGCCTTCGTTTTTGTTTGTTTGGCATTTCACAATCGGATGCAAGAAACAAGGCATAGTAGAAAACATGCAAAACCAGGAAAAGCAAAACGAAAAGCTACTTCCAAAGGCGGCTGGCCCACGTGAGATTCCCACACAATATAAATGGTATGGCTTCATCGACGGAACTGCTATAAAATTAACGAATGTTCAGCGGATAGCTAATTTAATCAGTCTAGTGCGGGCACGAATCTCGAGCTCCTATCGTACGACATGCAAGTTAAAGACAGCTGCCCCGGTGTGAGGATATATATATATATAGGTAAATTAACAGATGCTCCATGGTGCCCATGCTCATGTACAAAATACTGTTCAGTTTGTACTGTTGTACATTATGGATACATTGAATACCTAGAACTTGGGTTTGTATGACGTATATATACACTTGTGTATACATACCCAAAGTATCTACATACCTTACATACCTAGAATACGTATACACAAGTGTACGCATACCCTACTATGTGCATACCTAGGGGAATATATACGTCATATAAACCCATGATATATATACCCGAGGTATTCATGATGTCTACATAGCTAAAATGTACGGTATTTGATACCGGTGCCCATGCTCCTAGGTGTCCCATTTGGGCTTTCCAGGATATATATATATATATATATATATATATGGGTGTGGATTTCCTGTCATTGGGGGTAGCTACCCCATCATCCACACCCGTTAGATATGTCCTGGAGATTCTCGTAGAGGTTAGTCCTTAGCTTGACACCGATTTGGTAACGGCCGTTATTCTTCATGCGCTGACGGACGCCGTCCGGACGCCGTCTGTGTGTTGGTGCCCTATAAACATGGATCGTTGTTTGATATCTTTGGATGGTACCTGCGTAGCGCTCTCTGCGTTTACACTACAAAGTCTTAGTGCTGAAAAAGCATTTTCACTACCCCTAAAGCTACGCTAGAAGGCAAAGGACTAGATTGCTTTTCGCGTTTAGTGCACTACCGTGCTAACTCCCGTCTCTTAGTCTGTCGTACGATATGCACTAGAGATTCACACACCGATGGCTGATTAGCATATTGAATGTGGCCGTTAATTTGTTTATGAAGCATGGTCTTTTGCCTGGTGCGCTAACGCCGTGAAAAGGTTAGGCATCACGTGTTGAACTCTACTCTCCTTTTATCATTTCCTATTTTGTTTGCTTCCCCGTGTTTGAGTGTACATATATAAGCTCACATGATAAAGTTAACTCAGTATGCATGTACACTAGTAGAAAAAAGGCCTTCTATACGCCCCCATCAGTCCCCAAACGTCGCGCCCCGTGACTAATGAGTCTTTAGTCCCGGGTCGGGAGGAGACCCGGGACAGAAGGTCATACGTCGCGGGTTGGGAAGCGCGTTGAGGCGCGTGGAGGGCATTAATTCCGGTTGACCTGGCCGCCCGGGACTATTGGTCCTTTAGTCCCGGTTGGCATGGCCGCCCGGGACTAAAGATCAAACTTCTCGCCTCCCGCAAGGCGGTTTTTATTTCGCGAGCGAGGCAGAAGGGCGCCATTCCACAACGCGCGTCTCGGAGTCTCTGTTTCTCTTCCTCTCTGTACTCTGTCTTCCTCCTCTCGATCGATCTTCACCAAGCACACACCATGGCGGAAGTTTGGGAAGAATACAATGGTCCCACACCATGCGGCAAGACTCTCGATGTGTGCTACACCAACAGTTGTGAGCGGCTGCACGGTGCTCTTGGTTATTTGACCGATCTCTATGACGCCTCTCCCGATGAACACCGGTTCTTCGGGCTTGATCTGGAGTCTACGGCGAATCAGAGGGATGTTGTCGTCATCCAGATTGCATTCAAGGAGTCCGTGTTGATCTTCCAATGGTCAAGGTATAACGCACACGTATTGCATCATCTTCGATTTTTTTGTTGCATGTGATCATACATGTGTTGCAACATATCTAACACGTATCAATTTTTTGTTGTTGCAGTAGTTCAAAGTATTGTCCGGCCCTTGTTGATTTTCTTATCAACAGGGGGTTTGACTTTTGCAGCGTTGACATCACGCAAGACCGTCCGAAGTTGATGCGGTTGGGTACTAGGATACCTGAAGATCACTACATTGATCTTCAGAATCTTATCCAGTTGAAGAGGCCAAAGACCGGGATGGTTGTCATGGCAACTGCCTTGATCCACGAGGGCTACGAAAGGATGAAGTCCGATTTCCCCTCGAAGAATCACCGTTATTGGGAGAAGACCCCACTGGACTTGACGAACGTCAAGTATGCAGCCATAGATGCATTTGTCTCCTACGGGTTGTTCCGCATCTACTCGACGGAGCCATAGATGTATATATGCATGTAATGGGTTATCTTAGTATATATATGTAATGGATATCTTTTGTTATGTAAATGTTCCGTATTGTGAGACTTAATTATGTAATGGATATCTTTTGTTATCACTTGTCTTTTGTCAAACACACGTTTCAAAACAAGCAAAAACAAGAACACATCAAGAAAACAAAACAGAAAAACTACAGATTCTATATATCAAACTACAGAAAATCAAGATATATTATTTTTATTATTAAGATTTTAAAATGAATTAGTATTATTGTTCTTCATTTTTTGATATATTATTTGTATTATTAAGATTTTAAAATGAATTAGTATTATTGTTCTTCATTTTTTGATATATTATTTGTATTATTAAGATTTTAAAATGAATTAGTATTATTGTTCTTCATTTTTTGATATATTATTTGTATTATTAAGATTTTAAAATGAATTAGTATTATTGTTCTTCATTTTTTGATATATTATTTGTATTATTAAGATTTTAAAATGAATTAGTTCTATTTTTCTTAATTTTTTGATATATTATTTGTATTATTAAGATTTTAAAATGAATTAGTATTATTGTTCTTCATTTTTTGATATATTATTTGTATTATTAAGATTTTAAAATGAATTAGTATTATTGTTCTTCATTTTTTGATATATTATTTGTATTATTAAGATTTTAAAATGAATTAGTATTATTGTTCTTCATTTTTTGATATATTATTTGTATTATTAAGATTTTAAAATGAATTAGTATTATTGTTCTTCATTTTTTGATATATTATTTGTATTATTAAGATTTTAAAATGAATTAGTTCTATTTTTCTTAATTTTTTGATATATTATTTGTATTATTAAGATTTTAAAATGAATTAGTTCTATTTTTCTTAATTTTTTGATATATTATTTGTATTTTTAAATAATACAAATTAAAAGTTAAAGTTTATTTATTTATTCAAAATAATTAATTACATCATTACTTTTGTTTATTAAAAGATTTATTTGAAATTCAGAAAACAAAAGAAATGTGGCATCGAGTCTCATGTTAATAGGATTGATATGATACTAGTATCACATACATGCGTGCGAAACACTTGGATGCGGGACGGGATGGAACTCGGAAGTTAAGCGTGCTAGTGCTAGAGTAGTGGGAGGATGGGTGACCGAGCGGGAAGTTTGACCATGAGTAAGTAATTTGACTAGAGATAATTGTAGTTAGACCCTAAGCAAATAATACAAATTCTGAAAAAAAAAGGGAGTGAAAAAAAGGGAGTGAAAAAAAGGGAGTGAAAAATAATTAGAAACCAAATGAATTAAAAAAATTACGAAATAAATCTAGTCCCGGTTCATGTGGCCAACCGGGACTAAATGTCCTCCGCCTCCCGGCTCCGCCACCCGCCCACGTGGACGGGCCTTTAGTCCCGGTTCGCAGTCTGTCGCGACTATAGAGTGGGGTTTTAGTCGCGTATTGCTAGTCCCGGTTGCTGGGTCGGGACTACAGGCCCTGGCGAACCGGGACTACAGCCCTATTTTCTACCAGTGGTATGAGAAAGTGCACCAAATAGTTAAACTAACTATTATCATATTTCATGCATGCATATAAAGCCAAGACATCTAATCATGGTGTGCATGAGCTCTTTAAAAAAATAATATTACGTCAGGTTGTTATCTAAACATATACTTAGTTAGTTAACAATTATTAATTACTTACTAAGTGACATAGATACATTATAACAAATCAGTTTGGATATCGTGCTTGCTGCACGTTGCACCTTTTGCTTTTCCGCGTTAGTGCACTACCGTGTTAAGCCACATCATGGTTGCTGTCCAAGCTGCCTCGTGTACTCGCTCAGGTTGTCTTTTTGGCTACGCACGAACGCTATGCTAGCATGTACAACACACACTATTCTGACATGATCCTTCCTCTCAAACAAGTCTTGCCCTCTTATGTCATTCCCCCTCTAACGGCCGTTAGGAACCGATTATGATGCCCACTAGTAGGAAAAGGCTTATAGCCACCAGCTTAGCGCTTGCGAACACGTTTTTGGCTTTGCCAGCGCTATTACCGCTGGCAAACTCCATTATCAGTTCGCCAGCGCTATATCTACTACCGCTGGCGAACAGGCCAGCGCGTTCGCCAGCGCTATGGGTGGGACCCCCCTGCGCACGCACCCGCCCCTCCCTGAAACTACCGCTGGCGAACAGGCCCTTGTGTTCGCCAGCGCTAAGGGGACTACCGCTGGCGAACAGTTCTGCCTGTTCGCTAGCGGTAACCTGGCATATCTGCCATAAGTGGTACCACCCACCACCCCCACTGTCCCCTCCACTCCCTTCTCCACCTTCTCCCCTCTTCTCTCTCTAGCTCGAATTAATGCCAATTTCCCCACCCTCCTACTCTCTTTTGAACCAACTAAAATTATTTTAGTTGGTATATATAGGTTTATCTCCCTCCTAACACCATTTCTACCCAAAGTTTTCCCTTCCTAGGCATCTAGATCTAGAATTACCCCCCCCCTCTCTCCAAAGCTCCAAAAATCTCCGGATATCATCTTGTGTAGCCATCTATTCATTTGAGGTGGGATGAATGCTAATATATAATTAAATGAGTTTGTATATGAATTTTGTCCGGATACACGCGATATGCAATATGTGTGAAATTTCACCGGATTCAAATATGGTCGTGTGATGGTGACGTTAATTGTGTGGAATTTGTTGTGGAATAAAATTGAGTAGCCAACTATTGCCGGAATGTTGACTCATTTTCGTCTCGGCATAGTTTGGCACTCCCTAATAACCTCCTATTTGTAGGAAGGTCATGCCGAATTTTTTCGTGAATACGACATGAAGTGAAATTTTGGATATGAAAATGAGTTGCCACTTTGCCGGAATGTTGATTCATTTCCGTCTCGGCAAAGTTTGGCCCTCCTCTAACCTCCAATTTGTAGGAAGGTCATGCCGATTTTTTTCGTGAATATCGATATATATATATTATGTTTGGTTCTAATATTATATTGGCGCGCTCTCGTGCGGGCGAAAAATAATGGTGGTCGTTAAGAGTGAACGTTTCGTGAATAGTTACTTGAGACACGCGACAGAAGACATGTTACAAAATGGCCGCAAGGAGATACGATGTCCATGTCGAAAGTGCAAACTAGGGGGCTTGCTCAATCCCTTTGCCGGAGACTTGCTCAGTCACCTCCTCAGGTATGGTTTCATGGATGGGTATAACAGTGAGTGGATAAGTGATGATGATGTCCATGGGGCGGCGGTGGTAGGAAATGATGTGCAACAGGAGAATAACAACGATCGACAAGAACTACAATAGGACCAAGATCAGCCTCATGATCCCGCACATGATCATGGAGAAGATACTGAACAAGATGTGGAAGAAGACGAGGACACATGGACACCCCTAACGGAAGTTGTGCGTGACCCTCATCTGAAAGAACTGCTTTTGAGAAAGACGACTAACTCGAGATCTGCTGCTAGAGAGCAATCTAAGCTGGCGCAACTAGAGATAGACTCGAAGACACCGTTCTATGCAGGCTGCGGTCCGGGAGAGTCCCACCTGAGAGTGGCTCTCGATGTTCTGCAGATGAAGGCGAGATACAAATGGAGCGACATAAGCGTCGATGCAAGCCTGCAATACTGGCACGATATCCTTCCAGAGGGCAACACATGTCCTAAAAGTTGCGACGAGGCCAAGAAAGTCGTGTGCCCCTTTGATTTACCTCAGGAAAAATACCATATGTGCATCAACGATTGCTACATTTATCGGAAAGAGGACGCAAACAAGACCATTTGTCCAGTTTGCAACACCGCTCGATACAAGAAAGGGAAGAAGAAAGCTGCTCGAAAAGTTGTGTGGTACTTTCCGCTCATTCCCCGTCTGCAACGGTATTTCGCGGACCGCAAGGAAGCAGAGCTCATGCGCTGGCACGCGAAAAGGAGGAATAAAGTTTTGAAAGATCCAAAGCGGAGTGAAAAAGTAAATCTGGCACATCCTTCAGATGCAAGTCAATGGAAAGCAATTGACTGTGAATATGCAACGTTCGGGGCGGAGGCAAGGAACAACAGGTTGGGTGTGAGCACCGACGGACTCAATCTGTTTGGCAACCAGAGCAGCACCCATAGCACCTGGCCCGTGTTTGTATGGATGTACAACATCCCCCTGGTTGTGCATGAAGAGGAAGTATATTCACATGAGTATGCTAATTCAAGGGCCGAAACAACCAGGCAACGACATCAATCTATACCTGAAGCTGCTTAAAGATGAGCTGGACACGCTATGGGCCGAGGAAGGGGTGAACACATGGGACGCCTTCGGTGAACAATATTTCCCAATGAGAGCTGTCTTACTCTGTACGGTTCACGACCTACTCGGCTACGGATATGTGGCGGGCCAGGTGTGCCACAGACATAACGGTTGCGCGAGGTGCATGGATGACCCCACGTTTATGCAACTTCCGAAAGATCCTGGGTCTTCGAAAACAGTTTTCATTGGCCATCGAAGGTGGCTACCCAACAAAGACCCGTGGAGAAGGCGAGGAGACCTTTTTAACGGTGAAGATGAGCTCCGTGGACCTCCACGTAAGAGGTGCGGCGAAGAAATCTACAAGTTGCTGAATGATTGGAAGGAATGCCCAGAGCCGGGAAAAAAGCAAAAAGCGCCAAAACCTCTTCTGGATGTATGTAAGACGAGGTCGGTGTTTTGGGGCTTGCCATACTGGCCCATTCTCGATACGCCTCACTGCCTTGATCTGATGCATATCACGAAGAATGTGTTTGAAAGTTTGTTTGGCACACTGCTCAACATGCCGGAGAGGACCAAAGACGGGGTGAAAGCAAGAAACGACCTGAAATATTTTGGTATTATGGTAGATCTTCAGGGGGACGCCCGGATGATGACGACGGCGATCAATCGTCTGATGAGGAGACGGAGGGTCGCAAGGCCAAAAGGGTTAAGAGGAATGACAGTTACTGCCCCCCTCCTGCTTCACTCTTAGTCCGGACGAGATCACAAAATTGATGATGTGCCTTCTCCTAGTCAAAGTCCCTAGCGGTTACTCAGGGCTAATAAGCAGATTCCTGGACGCGCAGAAACAAAAGTTTAGCGGGATGAAGTCTCATCACTGTTACGTGATGATGATGCAGATACTTCCGGTTGCGATCCGCGGAATAATGGACAAGCACGTCCGGGAAACCCTGTTTGGCCTGTGTAACTTCTTCGACGTGATATCTCGAAATTCGATCACGGGGAAGCAGATCTCAGGGCTGCAGGAAGAGATTGTCATGATACTATGCGAGCTTGAGATGTACTTTCCACCATCATTCTTTGACATATGTGTTCATCTGTTGGTCCATATCGTGGACGATATCATCCATCTCGGGCCGTTGTTCCTGCATAACATGATGCCGTTTGAAAGGATGAATGGGGTCATCAAAGGATGTGTTCGCAACTGAGCCCGTCCGGATGGAAGCATCCTTCAGGGCTTTCTCACCGAAGAGTGCATCTCTTTCTGCACGAATCATATTGACGTGGAGGACCCTGTTGGTCTGCCCAGAAACAAGCACATTGGCAAGCTCGATGGAGTAGGTCACAAAAATGGACGTAGAGAAGTGCATGTGGATCGGGCTTGTCGACGCACCGACTTTAACAGGGCAAACTTAGTAGCTCTCCAACACATTGACATGGTCGATACTTGGGTGGAAAAACACAAGAGCTCGATTATGAAAAAGTACACTGAAAAAGGCAAGCGGAGGACCGAAGGAGAAATAATCAGAGAGCATAACTCCACTTTCTTGCGTTGGTTTAAAGATGAGATGATCGCTAATCCACCGCCAAGGGATTGTGCGAAAAATAAACTATTGTACGCCTTGGAAGATGGCCCCGCTCCCAACCTAGCGACGTTTCAAGCATATGATATCAACGGGTTCACTTTCTACATGGAGGAGAAAGACAAAACTTCTGATTATCAAAGCTCAGGGGTAACGATGGAATCCTACACTGGCGACAAAAATTTAAGATACTACGGAAGGATCGAGGAGATATATGAGCTTAACTACTCTGGAGAGAAGGTGCCTATGTTCTGCGTCAGATGGGCTAGGATGTCGACCGTCAGAAAATAAGACCACTACATTACAACCATGGTTATTCCCGAAGACGGAACTTCATCAAGCGCGCATGTAACAGTGCAAAATGAGCCATGGGTATTGGCTAAGCATGTGTCCCAATGCTTCTTCATAACAGACCCCGCAAGTCCTAGCCGTGTTGTCGTGAGGAGAGGGAAAAGAAATATCATTGGAATGGATGGAGACGTTGACGAGGACGAGTTCGACACGTTCGGCGACCCAAATATTGAGGATGATCAAGAAGATGATGATGATAGTCATGCAACATACACAACAAGAATAAGCAGAACAACGCTACCTAGGCATGGTCTTCCATTCAAAAGAAGAAGTCATGATGTGGGGCTAAATTATGCAACTGCGACCAAAAAAGGCAAAAAGATCAAACGCTGAGAAATTATGTATATATATGTCTGCCTTGTATGCGACGAAACTATATGTATATGCATGGATCAACTGGTCTGATGTGCACTTATTATAAATTTAATGTACCTTGTTCTGTATTTGAAATGTGTAGTTATTATTTGAAACATAAAGGAAATAATGGAAAACAAAATAAAACAATAGAAAACATAAATGAAACAATGGAAAACATAAAGGAAAAAAGAGAAAACAAAAAGGAAATAAAGGAAAACAAAATGAAACAATAGAAAACATAAAGAAAACAAGAGAAAACAACAAGGAAATAAAGGAAAACAAAATAAAACGATAGAAAACATAAAGAAAATAATGGAAAACAAAATAAAACAAGAGAAAACAAAAAGGAAATAAAGGAAAACAAAATAAAACAATAGAAAACATAAAGAAAACAAGAGACAACAAAAAGGAAAACAAAATAAAACATAAAGAAAACAAGAGAAAATAATGGAAATAAAAATAAAACAAGAGAAAACAAAAAGGAAATAAAGGAAAACAAAATAAAACAATAGAAAACATAAAGAAAACAAAAAGGAAATAAAGGAAAACAAAATAAAACAATAGAAAACATAAATAAAACAAGAGAAAATAAAGGAAAACAAAATAAAACTATAGAAAACATTTTAAAATTTGTATTATTGGAAATGCACACATATTCATGTATTTTCAAATAAACATATTATTTAAATGCACGTATTATTTAAATGCACACATATTATTTCCTAAAATAAAAAAAGGTAGCCCTGGCGAACAAAAGAGCTGGTTCGCCAGCGCTATGTTACCGCTGGTGAATAGGGGCTTGTTCGCCAGCGGTAACTTAGCGCTAGCGAACCAGCTGGTCTGTTCGCCAGCGCTACGCCGCACCTGTGTGCCACGTATAGGCGGGCCCTCCCTGCCCTCTCCCTACACGAACACTTAGCCGTTTTTTCAATCCCCCTCGCGCGCAACTGCCCGAGCAAGGACGTCGACGATCGCCGCCTGCCCCTCCCTGCTCGCTGCCGTCCGTCTGTCCACCTCGCCTCCGTCCGTCTGCGCACCCTCGCTGGACGTCGACGTCCCCCCTGCGTGCACTGCCCCTCCCCTCTCCTCTCTTCTTCCTCCTTCCCCGCTCACTCACGGTCACCTCCCAGCCCCGCTCGCCGCCGGCCATCCTCTGCCACTCTCCGGCCACCTCTTGCCCAGATCACCGCCGGCCACTTCCCTGCATCTCCCGCACGCCTCCCCTGCGGCGGAGCTACCACTGCTAGGCTGCTGCTGCTCTCTGCCACGCTTAGCACACCAGGTGCTCGACAGAAGGTGTGCAAGAGATTTTTTTTGTTTTTTTATGCATGGATGTAGGTGTGGATGCATATGGGGGTGCAGTAGGTGTTATGGTGGTGGTGATGGTGATGGATGTCGATGGTGGGTGATGGTGTGGCGGTAGTGTCGATGGCGGGTGGTGTTGATGGTGGGTGGATGTGGTGGTGTCGTGAGATGGTGTTGTGTGGATGTGGTGGTGATGGTGGTGGATGACGCCGATGGCGGTGATGGTGGTGGATGATGGTGGTGGATGTGGATGATGGTGGTGGATGTGGCGGTGATGGTGATGGTGGTGGATGACGCCGATGGCGGTGATGGTGATGGTGGTGGATGACGCTGATGGCGGTGATGGTGGTATATATATGCATGTGTCGGCCCACCTTCGTGTGGATGTCGAAACTTGGGATGAAATGGGGATACATGGGGTGGGATTTTATGTGCAGGTACCCCGCGAGGCCCTATTTTCCGGAATGTTGATTAATTTCCGTTCCGGCAAATTTAAGTACTCCATTTGTGATATTTTTAGCAAAGGTCATGCCGAAATTTTCCGTGAATTTTTGCATGATCTTTTCTAAAAATATCACATATTAGAGTGCCCGAGAAATTTGGACTCATATGGGATATACATCGTTTAAATTGCAGGATTTGTTGAACTAATTTCGGGTTTTCTCTCCTTGATTAGATATGGCTCACAACGACGAGGCGGGTGGTTCTGGGATCGGACGCGGGGACGACGATGCGTGGCTTTCTATGCTTAGCGCCGGAGGAGGACCCGTAGATCTGCAACCGGAGCTAGAAACGCAGAGCGATGCAGGCGACGAGATGGATGAAACCATTCGTCAGGAGCTAAAGCCGCGCACCGATACATCGGGCGGAGAAGGTCAAACCGGTAGTGGCACCGGGGATGCCACCACCGGTAGCGAGGCGTCGCGTAAGCGCAAAGAAAGACGGCACAACATGCTCGCCACCATCCGGCAAGAGTTCACGAAAGTGGACCCCAATAGCGGTGCTCCTTTCGAGCCGGAGATTTACACCAAGGGGTATGGAAACCAGATAGGCTGCATAGCTCGAGACTTTGGCAACGCTAATACGAGCCAGCTCAGAGATAAAGAAAACAAGCCTATTGTCGCACCCGGACTTCTAGAGGATACACACAGCCCGCTAAATAGTAGATAATTGGCTTACGGGGCCCACCTGCACCCGCATCTCAATATGAGTAGGCCGACACGTAAACGTGTGACAACCATTCTCTACTATTCATTGTCTGTGAAACCATCCAATAGGAATCCGGATACTTCCATTGACGTACTTCATAACATACACACATGGTACGTCAACAACATTTGAACAAGTGATATCACAACAAATCTCTAAGACACAAAGAAATAGAAATAAGTGGCAAAAGCTCTCACTAGAGCAGAGATAGCAAATACAGTCATACAGAGGACACATGTCCCAACAAGTCATCATTACATCACAGCGGAAGCAAACAAAGTGTCTGAGTACAGACAAGATCCAAATAGGCCTAAGAGGCCGAAAATGAAAAGAACGGAGCCCATCCACGAAATCTCGGATCCTGCCTAGGTCCGCTATCTACTCGTCAGCAGCCACCTCATACTCCACGTAGTAGCCACCATGGGGATCCTCGGAAACATAGTCTGCAGAACCAGCAGCCCCAAAGGGGCAGTACGGACGAGTACTGGCAAGCAAGACGCACAAGATACCAAAGTGTACCCGACAACACCTAGTACAGATGCTTTGGGTTCAACGGAAGATAGGTGATACAAAGGTGCGGCAGCGGGCTGCACTAACCAACTACAGAGACACACTACAACATCTGGTTAAAAGAAAGGGATAAGATAGCGCATCGGAGCTAACTACCACTAACCTCAAACAAACCCATCCTGGATCTCGCCCCTTATCCAAAGAAGCAATCCGAGGATAACCCACACAGTTGGATTAATGAAGGTTCAGGTTATTGTGACAATATGCCTATTACTAGTCAAATTATTATTAATTAGGTGTAAGTTGTCGGAGTACTTGTTAGCCAGCACTTTCACCAAGTCGTCACATAACCGCGGACAACATGGCTTCTCGAGAAGATTCATCCCTGCAGGGTGTGCTCCAGTACCCGTACACACTCGAGCCACCAACTAAAACTCAGGTGGACTCGACACGACCCGAACCATCTCTACAACCTGTCCTAGGAGCCACGGAGCTATAAGGTCCCGGCCAGTCCGACCTAACCTAAGCGCAAGGGTGAAAACCACACCCCCCGGCACCACAGGCCTCGCCCTATATGTATGCGTCATCATCATCATCATAATCATCAACCATGGGCGCGACCCATTCATGTGTATGCGCAAATGGAACACCCGAACTAAGTGTGGCTCTTCGGACAAACTGCGGATCAGGTCAAAGTCGAGGGGGGTTACATACGACCACCCGGATGCGGTGAGCACGCTCACCATGGATCAGAGGACAAGACCCTTTTCCTAATTAGGGTCGACACTAGCAGGCTTCAAAACCCTAACCCGGGCCTCCTGCCGGTGCCTTATCATCAAATTATTATTACCCCAAACATTAACATGATATTGATTATAACAAGCCCATCTATCAAACTAAACAGGTGATAAGATAAATGACAACAAGACTCGAGCACAAAAAACCTAAGCATGATACTACGACACATGCTAACAAACAACAAGGTTGTAGGTGTGGGGGTGAGGCTATATTCATGGCTGCAGGATGACATGTGATAGGATCGGAACACAAGCAACAAATCATAAGGCTAGCAGATTAGACAATGGAAAGTATCGGTATCAAATGTGGAACAGACACAATGGTTCATGTGAGTGAATACTTTCCTGCAAACTCAGTAGCCTGGTACTGGGCTAACTCCTCTGAAGTGGTATCGTAAACCTCGTATGTCTCAACGTCGTCGTCTATTCGAGAAGAAGCAAACAAACAACGAAGAGAGACGGACAATCAATAACATGGCATAATGCACAAACATGGGATGATGCATGACATTTTAATGCAAGTAAGAGATCATGGACATGATCATCAAGTTAAATGAGTGTCCCAAATAAGTTTGCATTATTTGGAAACCTCTCATATTTATCTTAGTGGCCTATTATTAATTTTAATAAGACCAATACATCAATAGTATTCCCACATGCATGAAATGATGCTTTTCTGTTATTAATTGAAGTTCATTCCATTTTGGTATAGTTTCCATAATTTTTGGGTGAAGTCAATAATAAATATGAATTAATTCTTATTGTTTTCATTTCTGCCATTTTTGGTAAACAATTTAAAAAGAGGTACTTTCAGTTACAAAAGCATGGGAAATACTTGAAAACATGTGGACAATGTTTCACTGAACATTTTGAGATATTAAACATAATTTTTGGATCATTATTGAATTTAGTTATGTCATTTTCTTTTCTGGCCAGAACAGAAAATGGTTGTTTTCGTGGTCCACTTTTATCCAACTGTGCCCAAATAAAATACCATTG
Source organism: Alopecurus myosuroides (assembly GCA_028641055.1). Taxonomy (NCBI): domain Eukaryota; kingdom Viridiplantae; phylum Streptophyta; class Magnoliopsida; order Poales; family Poaceae; genus Alopecurus; species Alopecurus myosuroides. The sequence continues at coordinate 24,406,564 of CM054060.1, forward strand.
TGTAGAATTTGTTAAGAAAAATTTTTAGAACTCAAGTTTTCTCAATTTGGGTGAACAGAACTCAAGTTATGAATTTTGCAAGATTTCAGTTTTTATTCCATTTTCTGTATTTAAATATTTAGTGCACAAATTATTACAGAAACATGTTGACATTTTTTACATATTTCGAAAGTGCTCACAGTTATGAATCTACAGAAATTTGAATCATTCCAATTGGAGCATTTTTCATTTAGTTATTGATTTTACAAATTAAGTTTTGAATCTGTTTTCTGAAATCCCAGAACAAAAGAAAAAGGCCCAAACGTTTTATACCGGGGCTAGGCCATACCCGCATTTTTTTACCACTGACAGATGGGGCCCAGCGACACGTGGCCTCCAGGGTCAATGACAGGTGGGGTTGGCCGCGGGAAATAAATCCCAAAAAAGGTTGGGCATACTGCCTCCGCAGGGATTCGAACTAGGGACCTCGAGGATGCGCACGGGGGGCTCTAGCCACTGGGCTACGCTGCACTTGGTGATTCAGAACGGGGTTTTCGCTGTATGAGGTATCACAGCGACGGGAAATCTGACGAAACTGAATGAATACAGAGGAAGTCGATGATGTCTATGGTGCCTGTGACTTATAGTGGACGACGATGACGATCTATAGGTCCGCGGGTTCAGCTGCAGCATCGGGGAAGTAGAGGAGCCCGAGGAGGTTCCGTTCCCGTTATCCGACGCTCCTCGCAGCCACCACATCGTCGGCCCCGTGTCCTTTCTACTCTGGCCATGGAGGTGGGGTGGTGGGTGAAGAAAATAGAAACAGAGAAGAGGAGGAAGGGGGCGGCGGCTGGAAGAAGGGAAGGGAGGAAGGGCTTTAAAAGGGAAAGGAGGGAGCAGGTGGAGGAGGGGATCGATGGTGCGGTGGTGGTGGTGCTGCTTTCGTCACTGGATGTCGACATCGTACGGAGGTGGAAGAAAAGGGAGGTGGGCTGGGTCGCTCGGGGTTGTAGGTGGGCCTTTGGGCCTGCCTCCCCCAGCAGATTTTTTTATATTTTAATTCTTTTTCTTTCCCTTTTTTTTGTAGAAAAGGAATAAGAAAGAAAATAGAAGGGTTTTTTGGGACCCTAAAATTATGGTGATAATTTTTATAAGTTCCTTATTGAAAATGCCCAGTTGCACCAACTTTTGTTTTTCAAAATTTTAAATATTTGTTGCTGTTTGAAATTTAAATGAATTGCTTGAATGTTTGCAATAATTGAATTATTTGAAAATTACCCAAGTCACTTATTTGGAAGATCAAGATTATGGAAAACAATTAAATTGTTTGATTTGAAAATTTTATTTAAAAATGTGGTAACAGACCAAGTGTGAAACATAATGATTTGAATTTATTTGAAATTTGAAATTCCACACATGAGTGCATTATGATGACATGATGCATTAAATAAAAATTCAAGAAACAACCATTGCAAAAGGGGAATTTTCATACTTGGGATGTTACAAAAGCCCCCCCCCCCCTTGAAGGAATCGCGCCCCGAGATTCCTACTGAGAAGAGAAAAGGTCTGGATACTTCTTGCGAAGATCCTCTTCGGCCTCCCACGTTGCCTCTTTATCGGAATGATGAGACCACTGCACTTTTAAGAACTTGGTGCTCTTGTTGCGAGTTTTGCGCTCGGTCTCATCGAGAATGCGAATAGGGTTCTCCTCATAAGAGAGGTCTTCTTGCAGTTCAATGGAACCATGATCAACTGCACGACCTGGATCTTTGAAGCACTTCTTGAGCTGTGACACGTGAAAGACATCGTGCACCTTGGATAGCTTTTCTGGAAGTTCAAGACGATAGGCATTTTCTGCACGCCTTGAGAGGATGTTGAAGGGACCAATATATCTTGGTGAAAGCTTTCCTTTGACACCAAAACGATGAGTGCCTCTGAGGGGAGTAACACGGAGATATGCTTTGTCTCCAGCTGCAAAGACCATGTCCCTGTGTTTGCTGTCATAGTAGCTTTTCTGACGAGACTGAGCAATCTTCAGATTGTCACTAATGATGCGAACTTTCTCTTCGGCCTCCTTAACAATGTCAGGGCCTAAGAGTGAACGTTCACCGGCTCCAGACCAATTGATTGGACTCCTGCATCTGCGACCATAGAGAGCCTCGAAAGGTGCCATGCCTAGACTTGCCTGAAAGCTGTTGTTGTAGGAGAATTCAGCATATGGAAGACATTCCTCTCATTTCATGCCAAAAGAGAGACCACATTTGTAACATCCCAATTTTGCTACCAAAGTGTTGTGGTGTTGAGTTCATATCATTCATGCATGAAACCAAAATTTTAAAACCATGTTTCAACCAATTTAAATTTGGAATTTAAATGGTTTGAGAAAACTCCAGCAAAAAGTACTTAAAATAGCTTCCAAAAATTTGTGTTGGAAAATAATTCAAATACACCAAAGAATAGTATGGCAAGATTGGAAATTTCATAAGCTTTCCAAAATGTATTTTTGCCAAATTTTATCCTTTCAAAAAGGCCCTCAAAAGTTTGTTTTCTGTCCTGTTTTAAAAAGAGAAAAGGACCTGTTGGTGTTTCTGAAAACTCCTAGGGGGTTTTCTGTAAAAACTCCTTTTCTTTTCCTTTCTTCCTCCCTTCCGGCCAGAAGGACGAGAGCGGCGCCACGGTGGCCAGGCCACCTCATGCTTCCCGAGCGACCGAGGCGATGAGGACCACGGGTGCCGTCCAGATCGAGTCTCCCCTCGCAGAACCCCCCCTCTCGAACGCCTTCCTCTCTCTCTGTCCCCGAGCACACCCGAAACCCTAGTCGCCGGAGTTCTCACCGTCGCTGCCGTTTCGTCAACTCCCGAGCCCCGACGAGTAGCCCAACTGCACCTTCGTCCCTCTCTGCACCCTCTCGGCCAAGGAATCGAGCTGGGATGGCTTCGGCGAGGAGATCGCCGCCTTCTTCTTCTGCGCCGGCCGCCGGACTTCGAGCAAGCGTGCGGTCGCGTCCGCGACTCCCCGACCCCTCAGAGCAGCTCTTCGCGCTCAGGGTGAGCTCCGCGTTCTCCCTATCCTCCTCGTTGAGTTCCCCGTGGTCGTTTTGTGTTCCTCGCCGGAGACCGACGCGCGCCGCCGCCGTTTAAGCTCGCCGGCAACGCTCCGGTGGCGATTGAGCAGCGGCGCCACCACCCTAATGTTCGTTGCCGTCTCCTCTACACCCTGGAGCATCCCAATTCGTGAATCCTTTGCTCATTCGAGCAATTGCTCGCCGGCAGAGAGATGTTGGCCGCCGCTGACGTCATGATGACGTCACGCAGACGTCATCATGGGCCAGCCTCCTATTTTCGGAAATGTTTTAATAAAAGATAAAACAATGACACGTGGGCCCCACTTTTATTTAAATTCCAGAAAATGAATGAAATTTGTTTAATTAATAACTTCTGTTTTATATCTCAGAAAAATAAAGTAAAAATATGGTTGTGTTCAGAAAAATGATCTATACCCAAAAATGTCATTTTCATATATGTTTGACCAAGTTGAAAAATGAACATTATTTAATATTGTTAATTCATTTAAAAATAGAAAAATAAGTTTTTATTCACCAAAATTAGAAAATTAAAAGTTATATACCATTTTGCTCAAAATGACAAATGCAACATGTTTATGATGTTTTCAAACCAATTTGAGCTTTTAAAATGGTACTCTCTTTCAGAATCGCCCGAAACCCCCTCCGGGGTCCATTTCGGGACTTTTTCAGTAAAAATGTTTAACTAACATACGAACCCTAGCAACCTATCGAGCATGTTTAGGGATTATATTTCAGTGCATTAAATTGCTCATGCATACATATTGCGCATTGCATCGATGCCATGTTTGATTGTTATTTCTTCTTTTCGGTGTTGTTTCCCTCTCGGTAGAACGTGACTCCGAAGTGAAGGCCAACGAATCCATGGCGAATACTTGATCTTAACCGACAAGTCAAGCACTTATTCCTGAAGACTTTATCTGGTTTTCTTATAACCAAGGCAAGCATAACCTCTTATCTGCTCATATATGCTTTCGAACAACATTTGATCTCGTACTTTGCATTCGATTCCAAACTATTTGATGCTAGTAGACATAGTCCACCTATATACTCCATTGCCTCAATATCCTGATCCACTGCTCCTAGCCGCCATAGATTTGCTTGTGCGCATCGCCAGAGCCTCATATCTGCTTCGCTTAGCTTTACATGTTTGATACCTCTGCTCCATCCGGTTGATGAATCAGAGCTACGATAATCTAGTATGATATGATGACGAGGTGAAATAAGCGTTGTGTGGTTAACTTGACTAAGGCTTGGACGGGAGGCCACTTGGTAAGTGGTTCTTTGTTCTGTACTTGCCAACCCTAGGAGTAAGGTCTCGCCGTGGAAACCAAGACTGAGCGTGCAACCACACGCGAGGCCTAACGGACCGCGCTCGACTAACTAACTTGTTTGGTTCTATCCGTGAGTCACGTAGTTTGGGATTTCCATCTGCGTGTGAGTCAAAAACCTTTTGGAGGTGTTTAGGGCGTGACCGGGGCAAGTGATGGACGTACACGGATCTTGTTCCCGACTCACAGAACAGGTGCCGTCAGGAGGTGGCCAACTCCCTGTTGACGGGGTGGCCCTGTTTGGGTTGACTCATGGATAGGGCTCGACAAGGTAAAGGTCGTGGCCAACCACCCTCTGCCGCGCTCCATGGACGAGCGTACATGTGGCGTTAAGAGTCGGATGGTACGTGTGGGTAAAGTGTACCACCCTGCAGGGATAAATCTTTCGGAAAGCCGTGTCCACGGTTAAGGACGACTTGGTGAAAGCCACGAGGTCATAGATAACTTAAACGTGACGTAACATATGTTGACAAGGCATGGAGGCAGTAGATGAAGGGTGCCTCCCCGGAGATGCCGGGAGGGGTGATCCTTGTAGCATGTGAGGTTTTGGGAATGATGTTGGTGGTTTCAAATGATGATGATCACAGTAGTGAGTTTCTTATCTGTTTTGAAAACCTTCTATGAGACGTGCTTTTCCTTCCTCAACTTGCAAAACAAAGATTGCTTTACGCAGAACAGCCATCATAAAACCTTTCTAAAATAAGCAGATATATAATAGGTTAACTAAGTCTTGTTGAGTACCTCCCGTACTCAGGTTTGCTTAATTTTGGTTCAGGTGAAGATCTCACTTTGGTGATGAGTCAACGTGGACATCGACGAGTAGTTCGGGGTTCCCAGGTAGCAGCCTGGAATCTATGGGCTGGGACGTCGCCTTATGTTGCGGCCTCTTAGGCCTTTTTGGTTCTTGTTGATTAGCAACATATTTTGCCTTCCGTTGTCTGATGTAATGTTGGGTCGTGTGACCTCTGTTTGTAAGCTACTCTAGTAACACCTGTTTAATACAACTTCAATGTCTAGAGTGTTGCTTTGATCGGTTGTTGGTTTCGAGCTCATTGTTATACAGTTTTGGCTATGCCTGCATAGTTGTCGCAGTCGAGGGGTTGTGGAGCCGATGATCCATGTCCGAGCCCGCCTGTCGATGTGATCGGCCTGGGGCGAGGTAACCCCAGTAACCCTCGATTGTTGTTGCACTTTCTGGACACATAGCATCTCTGTATAGCTTTGGTCCCGTTTCCTTCAGTTTCATTCGATTCGTGGACGCTTTGATATGCATAGTTGGTTATGACTAGCATGGATACAAGGAGTAGTAGACTGGGGATCCGGACTACGTGCCGATGAATCCAGTCTGCCTGCCGTTGTTTGTTGCGGCCGGGGCTGGTAACCCTGAAGCCCTTGTGAGTCCATGGCTAGGAGCACATAACAGTATGTATATCTCTGGGTCCGGGGTCGTGACAAGTCATGGTATCAGAGCAGGACTGCCTGTAGGAAAACCTTACTGCTTGGTCGATGTTGAGTCTAGTGTTTGTGAAAACTACTTTGAAACTCCAAATGGATTGTGAAAAACACTTCTTAGGATTCTTTTTATTCCTTATCTGGTATCGCTCTAAACTCTGGGTCTTCTTACCTGTTTTGATTTGAAAAGGTTCTGTTTATTCAAAACCTAGGTGCCTTCTCTGGCAAGGACGTTTTTACCCAAGTTGACCTAGTGTTAAAGTTTCTAGAGTCGTGTGTGTTCCGTGTTCCGTTATCTCTTAAACTGGGAGATTTCCTTTCCATTCTAGTCTCTCAGAGTTGTGTAGGTTCCACATGCTCTTGTTCTAAAGTTTCAAAATCCTGAACCTCGAGATTTTCTTTCATCTCGAATGTATCCGTTATCCTCTGCTCAAAGTTCTTCCGGAACTATCGTTTTCTTTTGGAAGATAACTCGTGATTGCTACTCATAGTGTCCTTCAAGGCACTAAGATAGTAGTTACTCCTTTCTTTAGGTTTTTAACCTTGGACTTGAACCGAAGGTCCCGGAATGTGCTGAATTGTGGTGGGTTGAACCATGTGGTTTCATAACCATGTGTTGCTCACGCTATCAGTACAGGATGCTGACCTTTAACCCAAGTTCTGTTTCGTTGAATCCTGAGGAATCTGTTTTACTCAGGATGGTTAGGAAATTCCAACTCTCATAGCCGTAGGCTTTCCTTCGGAACCAAAAAGGGATCACAACAAGAGTGTTCTTTATGATTCCATATCCTTGTTCTTGACTCTGTTACACCTCTCGTTTTTGCATGGGTTCTACACATGAGTATTACCCCGTGCATTCAACGTGATCTCTGGATTTTCAGGAGCATGATCTTAATCTTTAGTTGCTTTCCTACCTTTGTCCATGGTTTGGACACCAAGTTGCATATGTGTGTTGGAGTCTTCTAATGCATTTGCTCTTGTTTTCCGTGAGAACGTTCCACCTTGGAATGTCAGGAGAAACAAACTCCAGTACCTCGTTCACCTCTAGGACCAGGTCAAAGTTTTGTAATCCGCGGATTAAAGAAGTTTCATTAGCTTCTGTTATGTTCCACCTTCGAGTATCACACTCTTTTATATCAAGAGGTTGTGTTAAGTTTCATGGCCTTAATGATGAAGTGACGCTCTCACACGTCTTCACTCCCCCTTCCTCCAAGTTTGAATGCTTGAGAATGATGGGTCTGTCCATCGAAATGTGTATCAGCTACTCCTAGCAATTCTTATTGCTTTGAGAAAATCTAAGAAAACATCTCTATCCTTCTTAGCTCTTCTGGTCACCCAGTCTCTACTTAAAGTTGACTGTGTTACCAAATCCGTTCATCCCGGTGAACAATTCTTGGTCAAAGAGTTAGGTTCATGCCAAGCTCTCATGTTCATATCAGTTGCTTTGAAAAGCAAGCCTCCTTTCAAATTCCTAGACCTAACGGTAGGTTGTGATATTCTGGTTCTCTTTCTAGAAGTATCACCAGGTTTTACCTGACCGTGATGTCTAAACCAGGAGTAATTTGAACCACTCCTCTCTCCAAGAACCTACGCTAGACACCTTGGACTAGTGGTTGAGCCTAAAACACTAACTTGGAGAGTTGAAAGACAAAAGCTCATCCTAACTTGTTCCTTTGATAAGGGATATCTAGTTTTCCTCGTGTTGAAGCAGGATAGTATCTCCGTTGCGGAAATGCTGTCATTCTACCTTGATTTGATTTGGGCTATCGTCAAGTCGAGAAAAGATCCAAGGACTATTTTGATGGTGATTTCACTCATGGTGTTTTGCTGGGTACACCTTCATGTCTTTTGGGTCTGATCAATGTTTTGCCTCGTTCATATATCATATAAATCCCTCTTCTTGGAGTGTTTTGATAAGTGTGTTTTCGAGCCCATCGATGACATTCCTATTTTCTCCAAGTTGCAAGAGGTTCATGCTGAACAAATGGCAATAAATGTTGTAAACTTTCGAGAACCGTCTTTGTGTCATCACGAAGTTGGATTCTAGGTGTTCGAAGTGACTTTCTCGGGTTTATGTGCTTATGGTGAAAGTTGTCGCCATGGATTCGAGTAGAGTTTTCTTGTTCCCTCGAGAATAATCCCTCGGTCATGCACGTGTGGTCTAGTCTTGAGATGGTTGGTTTATACCTCCATTAACTTAAAGATGTTTGCACCCCACTAAGCCACTGACTGACTACCCGTGAAAGAGAAGAAGTTTAAGAACTTCATCATCTTCGCAATCATCTTCCCAACAAGGACTCTGATGTGTTTCATCGCAAGCAGTCCATGTAGGTGCAACCGTCTTCCACAAGTTGCTAATACATGAGTTCTGCGATCTCACTCATCTTCTCGAGTGTAGCATTGTAGTCCATATCTTGAGAATCCGGTAAATGTGTATCAGTTGTAACCGGTGCAATCTTCCTGATCAAACATACCGAGTCTAAGTTTTCAACCCACTAACTAGAGCTGAATCTCAAGCAGCAACGACGGTTGGTGTTTCCTCAAGAGTATTGAATTAGGTTCCTTTGAAAATACGGCATGGTTGATGTTGTGGTTGACACAATTAGCCGTAAGGCCTAATGTCATATCCCCTTGAATCCGCAAGAACAACAACTCTCTGTGAGAATTCTTGTCTGGCCTATTCTAACAAGTTTCTTCCCCGATCTTCCAAACCGGAGTTTTACTTTCACTTGATGACCTATTGAAGGCTTGTTAAGAGTCTGATGTCGGTATCTAAAACATCAAGGAAAACCTGGAAGTTGTTTCCTCCAATATCTCCCCGTTAATCTTCCAAAACCTCCGTTCTAGTGGAAACAAGTTCATCATGAGAAAACTCGTGGTGTTTCGTAACCACCAGTTATCAGTTCCCCTTTTCAAGTTGTTTACACTTGAAGTTCTGTTCATCTCACACATTGTGTGAATTTGTCAGTCACTTCAGTCATGGGATCTTAACCATGTGGTAGATGTATTGCTACGTCCAAATCACAATAGGAAAGAAATTCCCTATTTCTACCGGTGTTTCAACCCTCGTTGGTTACCCATCCTTATGGTGTGATCAAGAATTACTCCTTTGTTACGGTGCCTCAACTTCTTTTGGTTACTCATTCTCCGCAGTGAAGTAACATTCCTACTTTTGACAAAGTTTTCGACAAAGTTTTGACGGAGTGAAAGTTCCGTTATCTTTCGTGTCCACTCCGAAGAGTGAATGTGATCCTGTATCAAATTTCCTCCGACTCACGATTACAGTGTTTTCTCGTGTTTTCCCTCGTCTACGGATATTATGTTCTGGTATCCAAGACAATCCTTTCCATCTTTGTTTTCTGTTTGAAGAAACCTCGATGTCATAAGTTGTTCAACCTTTCGTTTCTAAAAGGATTTAAAGTCTTGTGCAAAGCTCATATTCTAAATCCTTTCCAGAACATTCGTCCATAAACTTGAAACCATCTTTTATCCCCTCCGTTACCTGGATGTGTTTCATGCTTGTTAACTCAACAGTTCTTTATGAACAGTCTTGTCCTGAGTTATCCATGAGATACTCGATCTTCGTGAAGATCAATTCCTTAGAGTTTTCCCTCTCACCTAAGGTGTAGCCGCTCAAGAATCTTCACAAGTGCTACGGATCAACCTCTTCAGGAAGAGAACCGTAAGGTTCGAGAAGATCGTTCAAAACCGGTGTTCCTTCTTTCTCCTCCTTCGGGAATCTCGGGACGAGATTCTTGTAAGGGGGGTAGATTTGTAACATCCCAATTTTGCTACCAAAGTGTTGTGGTGTTGAGTTCATATCATTCATGCATGAAACCAAAATTTTAAAACCATGTTTCAACCAATTTAAATTTGGAATTTAAATGGTTTGAGAAAACTCCAGCAAAAAGTACTTAAAATAGCTTCAAAAAATTTGTGTTGGAAAATAATTCAAATACACCAAAGAATAGTATGGCAAGATTGGAAATTTCATAAGCTTTCCAAAATGTATTTTTGCCAAATTTTATCCTTTCAAAAAGGCCCTCAAAAGTTTGTTTTCTGTCCTGTTTTAAAAAGAGAAAAGGACCTGTTGGTGTTTCTGAAAACTCCTAGGGGGTTTTCTGTAAAAACTCCTTTTCTTTTCCTTTCTTCCTCCCTTCCGGCCAGAAGGACGAGAGCGGCGCCACGGTGGCCAGGCCACCTCATGCTTCCCGAGCGACCGAGGCGATGAGGACCACGGGTGCCGTCCAGATCGAGTCTCCCCTCGCAGAACCCCCCCTCTCGAACGCCTTCCTCTCTCTCTGTCCCCGAGCACACCCGAAACCCTAGTCGCCGGAGTTCTCACCGTCGCTGCCGTTTCGTCAACTCCCGAGCCCCGACGAGTAGCCCAACTGCACCTTCGTCCCTCTCTGCACCCTCTTGGCCAAGGAATCGAGCTGGGATGGCTTCGGCGAGGAGATCGCCGCCTTCTTCTTCTGCGTCGGCCGCCGGACTTCGAGCAAGCGTGCGGTCGCGTCCGCGACTCCCCGACCCCTCAGAGCAGCTCTTCGCGCTCAGGGTGAGCTCCGCGTTCTCCCTATCCTCCTCGTTGAGTTCCCTGTGGTCGTTTTGTGTTCCTCGCCGGAGACCGACGCGCGCCGCCGCCGTTTAAGCTCGCCGGCAACGCTCCGGTGGCGATTGAGCAGCGGCGCCACCACCCTAATGTTCGTTGCCGTCTCCTCTACACCCTGGAGCATCCCAATTCGTGAATCCTTTGCTCATTCGAGCAATTGCTCGCCGGCAGAGAGATGTTGGCCGCCGCTGACGTCATGATGACGTCACGCAGACGTCATCATGGGCCAGCCTCCTATTTTCGGAAATGTTTTAATAAAAGATAAAACAATGACACGTGGGCCCCACTTTTATTTAAATTCCAGAAAATGAATGAAATTTGTTTAATTAATAACTTCTGTTTTATATCTCAGAAAAATAAAGTAAAAATATGGTTGTGTTCAGAAAAATGATCTATACCCAAAAATGTCATTTTCATATATGTTTGACCAAGTTGAAAAATGAACATTATTTAATATTGTTAATTCATTTAAAAATAGAAAAATAAGTTTTTATTCACCAAAATTAGAAAATTAAAAGTTATATACCATTTTGCTCAAAATGACAAATGCAACATGTTTATGATGTTTTCAAACCAATTTGAGCTTTTAAAATGGTACTCTCTTTCAGAATCGCCCGAAACCCCCTCCGGGGTCCATTTCGGGACTTTTTCAGTAAAAATGTTTAACTAACATACGAACCCTAGCAACCTATCGAGCATGTTTAGGGATTATATTTCGGTGCATTAAATTGCTCATGCATACATATTGCGCATTGCATCGATGCCATGTTTGATTGTTATTTCTTCTTTTCGGTGTTGTTTCCCTCTCGGTAGAACGTGACTCCGAAGTGAAGGCCAACGAATCCATGGCGAATACTTGATCTTAACCGACAAGTCAAGCACTTATTCCTGAAGACTTTATCTGGTTTTCTTATAACCAAGGCAAGCATAACCTCTTATCTTCTCATATATGCTTTCGAACAACATTTGATCTCGTACTTTGCATTCGATTCCAAACTATTTGATGCTAGTAGACATAGTCCACCTATATACTCCATTGCCTCAATATCCTGATCCACTGCTCCTAGCCGCCATAGATTTGCTTGTGCGCATCGCCAGAGCCTCATATCTGCTTCGCTTAGCTTTACATGTTTGATACCTCTGCTCCATCCGGTTGATGAATCAGAGCTACGATAATCTAGTATGATATGATGACGAGGTGAAATAAGCGTTGTGTGGTTAACTTGACTAAGGCTTGGACGGGAGGCCACTTGGTAAGTGGTTCTTTGTTCTGTACTTGCCAACCCTAGGAGTAAGGTCTCGCCGTGGAAACCAAGACTGAGCGTGCAACCACACGCGAGGCCTAACGGACCGCGCTCGACTAACTAACTTGTTTGGTTCTATCCGTGAGTCACGTAGTTTGGGATTTCCATCTGCGTGTGAGTCAAAAACCTTTTGGAGGTGTTTAGGGCGTGACCGGGGCAAGTGATGGACGTACACGGATCTTGTTCCCGACTCACAGAACAGGTGCCGTCAGGAGGTGGCCAACTCCCTGTTGACGGGGTGGCCCTGTTTGGGTTGACTCATGGATAGGGCTCGACAAGGTAAAGGTCGTGGCCAACCACCCTCTGCCGCGCTCCATGGACGAGCGTACATGTGGCGTTAAGAGTCGGATGGTACGTGTGGGTAAAGTGTACCACCCTGCAGGGATAAATCTTTCGGAAAGCCGTGTCCACGGTTAAGGACGACTTGGTGAAAGCCACGAGGTCATAGATAACTTAAACGTGACGTAACATATGTTGACAAGGCATGGAGGCAGTAGATGAAGGGTGCCTCCCCGGAGATGCCGGGAGGGGTGATCCTTGTAGCATGTGAGGTTTTGGGAATGATGTTGGTGGTTTCAAATGATGATGATCACAGTAGTGAGTTTCTTATCTGTTTTGAAAACCTTCTATGAGACGTGCTTTTCCTTCCTCAACTTGCAAAACAAAGATTGCTTTACGCAGAACAGCCATCATAAAACCTTTCTGAAAATAAGCAGATATATAATAGGTTAACTAAGTCTTGTTGAGTACCTCCCGTACTCAGGTTTGCTTAATTTTGGTTCAGGTGAAGATCTCACTTTGGTGATGAGTCAACGTGGACATCGACGAGTAGTTCGGGGTTCCCAGGTAGCAGCCTGGAATCTATGGGCTGGGACGTCGCCTTATGTTGCGGCCTCTTAGGCCTTTTTGGTTCTTGTTGATTAGCAACATATTTTGCCTTCCGTTGTCTGATGTAATGTTGGGTCGTGTGACCTCTGTTTGTAAGCTACTCTAGTAACACCTGTTTAATACAACTTCAATGTCTAGAGTGTTGCTTTGATCGGTTGTTGGTTTCGAGCTCATTGTTATACAGTTTTGGCTATGCCTGCATAGTTGTCGCAGTCGAGGGGTTGTGGAGCCGATGATCCATGTCCGAGCCCGCCTGTCGATGTGATCGGCCTGGGGCGAGGTAACCCCAGTAACCCTCGATTGTTGTTGCACTTTCTGGACACATAGCATCTCTGTATAGCTTTGGTCCCGTTTCCTTCAGTTTCATTCGATTCGTGGACGCTTTGATATGCATAGTTGGTTATGACTAGCATGGATACAAGGAGTAGTAGACTGGGGATCCAGACTACGTGCCGATGAATCCAGTCTGCCTGCCGTTGTTTGTTGCGGCCGGGGCTGGTAACCCTGAAGCCCTTGTGAGTCCATGGCTAGGAGCACATAACAGTATGTATATCTCTGGGTCCGGGGTCGTGACAACATGCTCTGAGCATATCCTCGAGAATCTGATTGACTCTTTCAACTTGCCCTTGAGACTGAGGATGATAGGTTGTGCTGAACAGAAGCTTGGTGCCCAAAGCTTCTTGAAAGCTTTTCCAGAAATGAGAAGTGAAGATGCTTCCACGGTCTGAGCTTATTTCTAGCGGAACACCATGAAGAGGAACAATCTTTGTTGTATAGAGCTCTGCCAATTTACTAGCTGAGATTGTCTCTTTAACAGGAAAGAAGTGAGCGACTTTAGTGAGTTAATCAATGACAACGAAGATTGCATCATTGCCCCTCTTGGACTTTGGAAAACCAGTAACGAAGTCCATTTCAATCATGTACCACTTCCATTCAGGAATTTTCAGAGGTTGGAGAAGACCCGCTGATTTCTGATGAACTGCTTTGACACGTTGACAAACATCGCATTCAGAGACATATTTAGCAATTTCACGCTTCATGCCAGACCACCAATACATTGTTTTGAGATCCTGGTACATCTTTGTACTTCCAGGGTGTATGGAAAGAGGAGTATCATGAGCCTCCTTGAGAATCACATCTTTCAGGCTTTGGATTTCGGGAACTGCAATGCGTCCTTGGAAAAACACTGTTCCCTTGTCATCAATTGAGAAGCACTCATACTTCACATTGCCTGCTTTGGTGTTCTTTTCGATCTTCTTGATCTCAGCATCACGAAGTTGTTCGGAACGAATCTTGTCCTCAAGCGTTGGACTGGCTGTCAAGTTTGCAAGATAGCCTTGAGGAACAAGTCCAAGATTCAGCTTTTGGAATTCTTCGTGAAGAGGAGGTTGGACTTCCATGATCATGAGATTGTTGCAATAGTACTTGCGACTGAGAGCGTTGGCCATTACATTAGCCTTGCCTGAAGTGTCAGAGATGGTTAGATCGAAGTCTTTGATCTTCTCAATCCATCTCCTTTGTCTGAGTTTCAGATCTGGCTGACTGAAGATATACTTTAGACTGTTGTGGTCAGAAAAGATATCAGTGCGATTACCCAACAAGTATTGTCTCCATTTCTTGAGGGAAAAGACAACTGCTGCAAGCTCAATGTCATGAATAGGATAGTTGAGCTCATGTGTGTTCAACTGGCGAGAAGCATAAGCCACAACTTGACGTTCTTGCATGAGAACTGCACCTAGACCTTGGAGAGAAACATCACAGAATATTTGGAAAGATTTGGAAGGATCTGGGCCAACCAGAACTAGTGTAGAAGTGAGTTTAGTCTTCAGGAGATTGAAGCTTTCATCACATTGTGGAGACCAGACGAACTTCTTGTCCTTCTTTGTGAGGTGAGTGAGAGGTTTGGCAATCTGGGAGAAGTTTGGGACGAAGCGACGACAATAGCTAGCCAAACCAAGAAAACTTCTGACTTGCTTCACCGTTTTAGGCGGTTTCCATTCAACAATGGCCTTAACCTTTTCTGGGTCAATAGCTATGCCCTTGGCAGATATGAAATGACCAAGGTAAGTGACTTCAGAAATCCAGAACTCACATTTGGAAAACTTGGCATAGAGGCGATGCTCGCGAAGCTTCATGAGAGTGAGACGAAGATGTTCTTCATGCTCTTTCTCGGATTTGGAGTAGACAAGAATATCATCAAGATATACCACAACGAACTTGTCGAGGTATTCATGGAAGACAGAATTCATGAGTCGAGAGAAGGTCGCCGGTGCATTGGTGAGACCAAAGGACATGACGGTGTATTCATAGCGACCGAAGCGAGTGACAAAGGCTGTCTTTGGAACATCCTCTTTTCTGATCTTTATTTGATGGTAACCCATTCTCAAGTCCAACTTGGAGAATATAGAGGCTCCAGCAAGTTGATCAAAGAGATCATCGATGCGAGGAATTGGATATTTGTTCTTGATGGTTTTCTCGTTAAGAGGACGATAGTCAACAATGAGTCTCTTTGTTTGATCCTTCTTTGCCACAAAGAGAGTTGGGCATCCCCAAGCCGAGGAACTAGGTTGAATGTAACCTTTTTCCATGTACATATCATTTGCTCCTTTAACAATTTCAGTTCAGGAGGAGCTATCTTGTATGGATACTTGGAGATTGGAGCAGTGCCTGGTTCAAGTTCGATGACGAACTCAACAGCTCTGTCAGGAGGCATTCCTGGCAATTCTTCTGGAAAGACATCGGGGAAGTCACAAACCACCGGAACAGTTTCAATAGATGGTAGGGGATTTGCATTGAGAGTGTAGAGTTGAACAACTGGATTTTCAGCATGGAAGTAGACTATCTGGCCAGAAGGGTGTGTGATTTTGACAGACTTAGCAGGACAATCAATGACTGCTTGGTTGGCTACCAGCCAATCCATCCCAAGAATGACATCAATATCTGAAGAGTGGAGAGCTATCAGAGATGCCTGGAATGGAAGGTTTCCAATTGTGATCTCGATGTTCTGGCTAACTTTATTGCTTTGCCAGCTAGATCCCGGTGATTTCACTAGGAGAGGGATAGACAATTGTTCGAAGTTGATTTTACTAGTGTTTGCAAAGTTTTGAGAGATGAAGGAGTGTGAAGCACCAGAATCGAACAAGACTTTAGCACGAAACGAGTTCACAAGAAGTGTGCCCATTACAACCTCTGGAGATTCTTCTACTCCCTGGGCCTTGACATGGTTCACCTTGACGGTTCTCACGCCAAGCTCGTTGCTGTTGTAGCAACCCAACGGAGGACCACGTATTCTTGTCGGGGTTGACCTGTGGCGAGGTGGAGGTGGAAAGAAGTGCCTTTGCGGACACTTATCGGAATAGTGGCCCGGATGTCCACACTTGTAGCATGTAATAACAGAACGAGGATTTGTTGGACCTGGCTGAGATGGAGCACCTCCTGAAGATACCACTGGGGTGGGAGGGCGGGCAAGAAATCCTGCCGGGCTTGGCAAGCAGATGGGCGGTGTTGGAGTGGTATATGGAACCCAAACTCTTCGTTTTTGTGGAGGCATGATAGCTTTTGAGAGATTATCCTGTTCACGAGAGTGCTTACGAGATTCCTCAACCAACTTGCGCCCGTGCTCTTCATTTAGAGCGATGTTGATGAGGTCCTCAAAATTCTTGGCCTTGACGTTGGTGAGAGCATACTTGAGTTCCGGGTTGAGACCCCTGCGGAACTTTGCCATCTTTTTCGCTTCCGTGGATACTTCATCTCCGCGTAGAGAGCCAGGCGATTGAACTCTCTTTGGTATTCGAGAACGTCCAAATTGCCTTGTGTGAAAGAATAGAATTCCTCACGCATTCTCTCCATGAGCCCATCGGGAATGTGATGGCACACGAAGGCTTGCTTGAAATCCTCCCATGTGATTGCCACACTAGGACCTCTCATTTCTTGGAAGTTCTCCCACCAAGACATGGATTGCCCACGGAGAAGGTAGGTCACGTAAGGAACACGGTCCTCGTCAGCCACATGAGCTACCATAAGAGTACGGTTCATTTCACGGAGCCAGTCATCAGCATCCAATGGCTCGGAGGAGGTATCAAACGTGCGCGGATGGAGATCAAGGAACTCCCGAATAGACACACGGGCGTTTCCATTATTACCAAGGTCTTGGTTCTGCTGCATCTGCCTTATAACTTGTGTCATCTGAGACAGCACTTTCCCCATCTCGGGTGGCAGTGTGGGTTCTTCGTCACCACTTTCCATCCTAAAGAGGATACCAAGATTAACACACTAACCGGAAAACAAAATCCAATATAAGTGCTTACAAGGCTTACTTCAGACGGTAAGAAGGTAGCATGGAGCAAACATATACTACCCTCAACGTTCACCATAAATGGTTCGCGTACCACACGGATGCGGTGTTGAAGAAGAAATCTCCGGAACAAAACGGATGGAGGTTAACAACGAATCAACAGATAAGTTGTTACAACGGAAGAGACGATTTGTGAAGGACGATATCGAAGCAACAACTGGGAAACAGGAGACCACAAACACCTGAGGTACTACGGAAAAACCCATCTGGGCTTCTAGAGGATCAATATCTACTGCTTAAGGAATAGAGGATCTGCTTCCGGGGCTTATTTGCCACCGTTCTCAATCGTGAGTAGGCAACACGAAAATCGTGTCACAACCACCTCCATTCCGATGGTCTAGTAGATATAACCATCCTCGAGAAACCAGGATACGTGAAATCCTAACTTGAAAGTGTAGGTGAGAAGAGAGAAACAACGTTGCACTTCCTTACCAGAAAAGGGAGGGTGGGTGGGGAAAGAAATAAAAGAACATAATTCCTACTCTCACGTTTCATTTTTCCTATATAGCTACAAAATAGTTTCTAGACTCAACTGCGACCAGTAAAAGAGATCCTACAGGCAGACGGGCTCTGATACCATTTGTCGCGCCCGGACTTCTAGAGGATACACACAACCCGCTAAATAGTAGATAATTGGCTTACAGGGCCCACCTGCACCCGCATCTCAATATGAGTAGGCCGACACGTAAACGTGTGACAACCATTCTCTACTATTCATCGTCTGTGAAACCATCCAATAGGAATCCGGATACTTCCATTGACGTACTTCATAACATACACACATGGTACATCAACGGCATTTGAACAAGTGACATCACAACAAATCTCTAAGACACAAAGAAATAGAAATAAGTGGCAAAAGCTCTCACTAGAGCAGAGATAGCAAATACAGTCATACAGAGGACACATGTCCCAACAAGTCATCATTACATCACAGCGGAAGCAAACAAAGTGTCTGAGTACAGAAAAGATCCAAATAGGCCTAAGAGGCCGGAAACGAAAAGAACGGAGCCCATCCACGAAATATCGGATCCTGCCCGGGTCCGCTATCTACTCGTCAGCAGCCTCGTCATACTCCACGTAGTAGCCACCATGGGGATCCTCGGAAACGTAGTCTGCAGAACCAGCAGCCCCAAAGGGGCAGTACGGACGAGTACTGGCAAGCAAGACGCACAAGATACCAAAGTGTACCCGACAACACCTAGTACAGATGCTTTGGGTTCAACGGAAGATAGGTGATACAAAGGTGCGGCAGCGGGCTGCACTAACCAACTACAGAGACACGCTACAACATTCGGCTAAAAGAAAGGGATAAGATAGCGCATCGGTGCCAACTACCACCAACCTCAAACAAACCCATCCTGGATCTCGCCCCTTATCCAAAGAAGCAATCCAAGGATAACCCACACAGTTGGATTAATGAAGGTTCAGGTTATTGTGACAATATGCCTATTACTAGTCAAATTATTATTAATTAGGTGTAAGTTGTCGGAGTACTTGTTAGCCAGCACTTTCACCAAGTCGTCACATAACCGCGGACAACACGACTTCTCGAGAAGATTCATCCCTGCAGGGTGTGCTCCAGTACCCGTACACACTCGAGCCATCAACTAAAGCTCAGGTGGACTCGACACGACCCGAACCATCTCTACAACCTGTCCTAGGAGCCACAGAGCTATAAGGTCCCGACCAGTCCGACCTAACCTAAGCGCAAGGGTGAAAACCACACCCCCCGGCACCACAGGCCTCTCCCTATATGTATGCGTCATCATCATCATCATAATCATCAACCATGGGCGCGACCCATTCATGCGTATGCGCAAATGGAACACCCGAACTGCGGATCAGGTCAAAGTCGAGGGGGGTTCCATACGACCACCCGGATGTGGTGAGCACGCTCATCATGGATCAGAGGACAAGACCCTTTTCCTAATTAGGTTCGACACTAGCAGGCATCAAAACCCTAACCCGGGCCTCCTGCCGGTGCCTTATCATCAAATTATTATTACCCCAAACATTAACATGATATTGATTATAACAAGCCCATCTATCAAACTAAACAGGTGATAAGATAAATGACAACAAGACTCGAGCACAAACAAAGCTAAGCATGATACTATGACACAGGCTAACAAACAACAAGGTTGTAGGTGTGGGGGTGAGGCTATATTCATGGCTGCAGGATGACATGTGATAGGATCGGAACACAAGCAACGAATCATAAAGCTAGCATATTAGACAACAGAAAGTATCGGTATCAAGTGTGGAACGGACACAATGGTTCATGCGAGTGAATACTTGCCTGCAAACTCAGTAGCCTGGTACTGGGCTAACTCCTCTGAAGTGGTATCGTAAACCTCGTATGTCTCAACGTCGTCGTCTATTCGAGAAGAAGCAAACAAACAACGAAGAGAGACGGACAATCAATAACATGGCATAATGCACAAACATGGGATGATGCATGACATTTTAATGCAAGTAAGAGATCATGGACATGATCATCAAGTTAAATGAGTGTCCCAAATAAGTTTGCATTATTTGGAAACCTCTCATATTTATCTTAGTGGCCTATTATTAATTTTAATAATACCAATACATCAATAGTATTCCCACATGCATGAAATGATGCTTTTCTGTTATTAATTGAAGTTCTTTCCATTTTGGTATAGTTTCCATGATTTTTGGGTGAAGAAAATAATAAATATGAATTACTTCTTATTGTTTTCATTTCTGCCATTTTTGGTAAACAATTTTAAAAGAGGTACTTTCAGTTACAAAAGCATGGGAAATACTTGAAAACATGTGGACAATGTTTCACTGAACATTTTGAGATATTAAACATAATTTTTGGATCATTATTGAATTTAGTTATGTCATTTTCTTTTCTCTTTTCTTTTCTGGCCAGAACAGAAAATGGTTGTTTTCGTGGTCCACTTTTATCCAGCTGTGCCCAAATAAAATACCATTCTCTACATTTTGTTAAGACAAATTTTTAGAGTTCAAGTTTGCTCAATTTGGGTGAACAGAACTCAAGTTATGAATTTTGCAAGATTTCTGTTTTTATTCCATTTTCTGTATTTAAATATTTAGTGCACAAATTATTACAGAAACATGTTGACATTTTTACATATTTCGAAAGTGCTCACAGTTATGAATCTACAGAAATTTGGATCATTCCAATTGGAGCATTTTTCATTTAGTTATTGATTTTACAAATTATGTTTTGAATCTGTTTTCTGAAATCCCAGAACAAAAGAAAAAGGCCCAAACGTTTTATACCGGGGCTAGGCCATACCCGCATTTTTTTACCACTGACAGATGGGGCCCAGCGACACGTGGCCTCCAGGGTCAATGACAGGTGGGGTTGGCCGCGGGAAATAAATCCCAAAAAAGGTTGGGCATACTGCCTCCGCAGGGATTCGAACTAGGGACCTCGAGGATGCGCACGGGGGGTTCTAGCCACTGGGCTACGCTGCATTTGGTGATTCAGAACGGGGTTTTCGCTGTATGAGGTATCATAGCGACGGGAAATCTGACAAAACTGAATGAATACAGAGGAAGTCGATGATGTCCATGGTGCCTGTGACTCACAGTGGACGACGATGACGATCTATAGGTCCACGGGTCCAGCTGCAGCATCGGGGAAGTAGAGGAGCCCGAGGAGGTTCCGTTCCCGTTATCCGACGCTCCTCGCAGCCACCACGTCGCCGGCCCCGTGTCCTTTCTACTCCGGCCATGGAGGTGGGGTGGTGGGTGAAGAAAATAGAAACATAGAAGAGGAGGAAGGGGGCGGCGGCTGGAAGAAGGGAAGAAGAGGGAGAGGGAGGCTAGGGTTAGGGTTTCGGGAAGGGAGGAAGGGCTTTAAAAGGGAAAGGAGGGAGGAGGTGGAGGAGGGGATCGATGGTGCGGTGGTGGTGGTGCTGCTTTCGTCACTGGATGTCGACATCGTACGGAGGTGGAAGAAAAGGGAGGTGGGCTGGGTCGCTCGGGGTTGTAGGTGGGCCTTTGGGCCTGCCTCCCCCAGCAGATTTTTTTTTAATTTTAATTCTTTTTCTTTCCCTTTTTTTTTGTAGAAAAGGAATAAGAAAGAAAATATAAGGGGTTTTTGGGACCCTAAAATTATGGTGATAATTTTTATAAGTTCCTTATTGAAAATGCCCAGTTGCACCAACTTTTGTTTTTCAAAATTTTAAATATTTGTTGCTGTTTGAAATTTAAATGAATTTGCTTGAATGTTTGCAATAATTGAATTATTTGAAAATTACCCTAGTCACTTATTTGGAAGATCAAGTTTATGGAAAACAATTAAATTGTTTGATTTGAAAAGGTGGTAACAGACCAAGTGTGAAACATAATGATTTGAATTTATTTGAAATTTGAAATTCCACACATGAGTGCATTATGATGACATGATGCATTAAATAAAAATTCAAGAAACAACCATTGCAAAAGGGGAATTTTCATACTTGGGATGTTACACCTATGGCCGCCCTGCTGATTGAGAAGCTGCACACGAGGTACAAGTTCCCGGCTCCTTACGACAACTAGGACTTGAAGAGAAATCTGGTCAACTCGTTAGCATTGGGAAAGTTCACCAATGCATTTACAACTTGGAGATCTAGTTTGCGGGAGATGATTGCGAAGGGTAAGGGTTTCGATGAGATCCATAAAATGTGGCCCTCCATTTTCGAGGAAGACTTGGCCCAATTCAAGCTCGACGAACTCAAACTGGAAAGGGTGGCGTTGAGTAAATGGGGAAAAGATTTCCGAAAAAAGAACATTGGCCCTCACAATCTCGGAAGCTGGGGTTACCTTGGGAAGCAGAAAGTTTGGGCTAAGGAGGATGCGCAGAGAGAAGGGCCGAACCCGTATGACAAGATCACCGACCCGCATGTGAGAAATTTTGTCAGGGCCCATTACAGGGAAGATCCCAAAAAGCCCGGCGATCTTGTGTTGAACGAGAAGGTCAAAGAGCTCGAGAAGAAATAACTCGAGGAAGAAGAAAAAGAACGACTATCTCAGTCTGACGGGGGGTCCTCGGCGACGATGAACAAGGACCCGTATTACACCCCTTTTATTAGGGTGCTTAACGCGATGAAGGGAGTGCCCCTTGACAAGAAGCCGCATCGTGGCCATGTGCATGGCCTCGGAAAGGGTCATCGGCATGTGCACTACTACCTGGACACTAAGGAGAAGAGAAAGGAGCGGAACAAGGTGCCGGAGAAGACGGTCGGCGAGCTTGTGAACGAGAGGCTCAACACGCTCCTCCCTACCATCTGTGCGTCCGTCACTCAGTACTTAGCGCCGTTGATGGCAGGTGGAGGACAAGGGCCGCTCCCCGAGATCAAAATAGCCCCCGTCGTGGCGCCTGCTGCACAGAACGTGGCCCTCGTCGTGGCGCCTGCTGCGCAGAACGAGGCGGCCCCCAACCCTGAACCGCAAGGTCGCAAAGATCTGTCGCCGCCAGCCCGCCACGTCTCTGCAACGCCGCCCGCCGACACTTAGCGGTCCATCACCCTTGTCCGAGCTCAATGCCCTCACGGTAATTCAGCGTCCACAGCTTAATTATATATTATGACTTGATTCGTGACGGCCTCAGTCTCTAACGATGCTCGCGTGACATTTCGCAGGCCGACGAGACGGGATGCATATTGCTCCTTCGTGTGAACGGCGAGTTAAAGGACGTGGCCAAAGGAAAAGTCATAACACCTCTCAACCGCGTGTCCCACGGCGTCCGTATGCCCGACGACGTGCTAAGGGTTACATTAAGTCGGGTGCTCCCTGGTTGCGGTGCTCTCGATCCTCGGAACCAACCCCCCGCAGCCGCCAGCGAGTTAAACATGGAGCAGTTCTTGGTTTGGCCATTGACAAGGCCAAAATCACTAATTCGTTTGGAAAATACTCCTGTCAACACTCCAACACCGGTCCAGGGGTCGGGGCACCCAAGCCAACACAAGGATTTCTCACCTGCAAAGTCCGTGCAACACGACGACGACAATGCTGAAGATGAGAACCCCAATGACTACCTCGTCGACGATCCTTACGAGGGGGCCGGCCTGGATGATCTTGATGAACTTCTCTTGCCAGCGGAGGAAGCGGAAAAATATCGATGCACAAAGCGTCTTTTCTCTTCTCAAGAACCGGCAGCCCCCGAGCAAGAATTCATCTGCCAGGACGCCCTCAAAGAGGCAGTCGCAGATGTATTTCAGAATCAGCCTAAGAACGGCACGAAAAAGAACTAAGAGGAGTTCTGCAGTTGCATCGATGAGCCAACCGGTGGAGGGGACCAAGTCTAAGCCGTAGGCGAACGGGTATTGGACATGATACCCATACACGACTGGCATCATATCCATGAGTTTGGCAAACCGATGCTTCTGCCGAGGTTGGCCTCCTTGTTGACAGGTGATATGCATAGCGTCATGACGGTGTTCAATTTATGGAGACGATGCTTCTCAAAGAGAAAAATCCAATGCTGCCGGTTTTGATCGCAAAGGTGCCATCTACGGTGGGATTTGTCACTGAAGGCAACGCAAGCAAGATCATCGTGAGATTTGACGACATTTTTCAGATGTTCCACATGAAATCCCTCCACTCATCAATCGTCTGTCTATTTACGATCAGTTTGGCGCATCAATTATCCATAGAGAATACCAAAAGCATCGGGCTAGCAGACCCCTACTACATGCACGACATGTACTTGAACAACCCCAAGGGTAGGGCAAAAGCGGCAAAGTACCTCGAACAAGTGTTGCTCAATAATTATATGCACAAGAGGATCACCCTCCTGCCTTACTTTCCTGAGTAAGTTATATTTCCCATCTTTACATAAGTTTGCGCATATACAATTAATAGTGGTTACAATTTTTGAGGATTATATATATGGACTCCTGTTTTGCGCAGAAACAAATACATCACCCTCATCATGCTCTACCCGAGAGACGCGCACGCCGTATATCTCGACTCCGGGAGTAGGCTGAAGGAGAAGAACTACTCCCTCATCAAGTCTGTTCTCAATGATGCTATGGACGGCTACATCAGGGGGGAAGGATTCTGCGACATAATAAAATAAAGTCAAGGCAAATATGTGTTCAGACACAGAACAGATTTCCCCTACCCCAAGCAGGCGCGAGGCGGCCAAATGGAGGCATGGTACCTCATCCAACACATGATGGAGATCGTGAAGGAGCAACAGAGTCTACAATTCATGTCTGCTGTGGACAAATGGTCTCGCAGCATCGTCGACTGGTCTGATGCTGAATTCAGACAAAACTTTGGTCGCATCCAGCGCGAAATCTGCTCCATCATCTATAGGGATGTAGTAACTAAAGACTCGGTCTTCCACTGGAACTCCCCACCATCTAACGATGAGTTGCGACAATGTGTACTAGAGCAGACTGACGAGAGACCATTCAACTAGTTAGAAGGTGTTCTTCTGTTCCCGCCGGTGAAGAAACAGAAGATCACAACAACGAGGAAGAAATGATCGACGGTATGTATTCGGTTCGGTACGAATTGCTCCTAATAAGAACTTGTGTGATTTTCTTTGCCGACCTAATGCTTTTATCTGGATCTACAGAGAGATGAAGAAGTGAACGGCGCGCTGGCCCTAGCGAAAGATCGCAAGCGGAGGCGGAAGCTAAAGCGGAGGCGGACCGTATATATATGTGTTGTTTGCGATCGATCTATATCGCGCGTTGTATGGATGTCATACTTTTGTAATCGTTAAACTAATTAGATGGCTATATTTTTGGTTCGAAATCTTCCGACATAAACATGTTATTGAGATCGATGTGTATTAATATTTATGAGAAGGATGTTATTGAGATCGATGTGTTATTTTCGTTATCGATGGATCTCGGTTTGTGTATTGCATATACATATATGCATATGTATCTAAGAGTGATTTGTATGCGTGAATTATAGAAATTACATAAATTACATGTATTTGCACCTGTATAGTATAATACCAGGAAAATACAAACTGTTATACGAAAATAACAAAAAAACTACAAACCTGGGAGCCATAGCGCTGGCGAACCTAGGAACCTACCGCTTGCGAACATACCGCTGGCGAACCTCCGCTGCACCGCTGGCGAACACAGCGCTGGCGAACACGACCTGGTTCGCCAGCGGTAACATATACTACCGCTGGCGAAGTGCTGTTCGCCAGCGGTAACCCGCTACCACTGGCGAGCTAGCGCTGGCGAACAGCGCTTCGCCAGCGGTAGCCCATATTTGTTCGTCACTGGTAGGGGTTTTCCTACTGGTGGCCGTACCACACGTACGAGCTAATAGCACACTCACCAACGTAAGCAGCATTTGGGTGCATCTCGAGGAGCGCCATGGGACGGCGGATGGTGCGTGCCTAGCTACCGTCCTAGTGAGCTGGTAATTTCCGATATATATATATATATAGAGAGAGAGAGGAAAATGGTTCCGTACACCCAGGCGTACGTACTCTCACATTCAATATACCAGATACCACAATTGCTTATACCTATTTATCATTTTTAATATACTTCAATATTAAATACTAAATACCTCAAAATGAAATTTATGAAAAAATCCAAATGAATCTACATATTAAATATTATTTACTTATATACTGTTTTTTTGTACGTAAAAATGGTATATTGAAAAAACCAAGTAGTTTGGTGATATCTTTCAGATACAACTTGCATTGAGCTATCTTAGAATAATTAATGAAGTATATGAAAAATAATAAATAGGTATAAAACACGTGTATGCAAGGTATATTGCATATGGGAGTACTAGGAGTATATAACACTAGTGGGAACAACCCCTCTCGTCCAGGGGGCCAGGGGGCACCTGTCCCGGTTGCAACCAGATCCGGGACATATGCTATGCATTGGTCCCGGTTTGTGTGTCCGGGGTAGCAGAAATCGCCTGGGGACATTGGTCCCGGTTCGTTGGGAGATATTGGTCCCGGTTCGTTGTCGCACCCGGACTTCTAGGTGATACTCACAGTCCGCTAAATAGTAGAACAAATGGCTTACGGGGCATACCGGCACCCGCATCTCAATATGAGCAGGCCATCACGTAAACGTGTGACAACCATTCTCTACTATCCATCATCTGCGCAAACCATCCCATAGAAATCAGGACACTACCATTGACGTACTTCATACCATACACACATGGTACGTCAACGGCGTTTAACAAAATGATAGCACAACATATCTCTAAGACACAAAAGATTGAAATAAGTTACAAATAGCTCTCACTAGAGCAGAGATAGCAAATACAATCATCCAGAGGACATATGTCCCAACATATCGTCATTACAACACAGCGGAAGCATCCAAAATGTCTGAGTACAGACAAGATCCAAATAGGCTTAAGAAGCCGGAAACGAAAAGACGGAGCCCATCCACGATGTCCTCGGATCCTGCCCGGGTCCGCTATCTACTCGTCAGCAGCCTCGTCAAACTCCACGTAGTAGCCATCACGGGGATCCTCGTAAGCGTAGTCTGCGGAAACCACAGCCCCAAAGGGGTCAGTACATAAACGTACTGGCAAGCAAGACTCACAGTTCACCAAAATGTACCCCACAACATCAAGCACAGATGCTTTGGGTTCAACGGAAGAAAGGGTGATACAAAAGAAGCGGCAGCTGGCTGCACTAACCAACTACAGATACCTGCTATAACTTCCGGCTAACAGAAAGGAGATAAGATAGCGTATCGTAACCAACTATAACTAACTCCAAACAAACTCATCCTGGATCTCGCCCCTTATCCAAAGAAGCAATCCGAGGATAACTCACACAGTTGGATTAATGATGGGTCTAGTTATTGTGTCAATAAGACTATTACTAGTCAAGTTATCATTAGTTAGGTGTAAGTTGTTCTGAGTACTTGTTAGCCAGTACTTTCACCAAGTCATCCATAACCGCGGAAAACACGGCTTCTCGAGAAGATTTATCCCTGCAGGGGTGCACCAATTTGGCCGTACACGTAAGAATAACCCGCCAGATGGAATGCCTCCCACCAAGCGGGGCACTCAACACAACTCAACTCTTCTTCGCATCAAGCCCAAAGAACCACGTGATGTGCGTGCACGGCTAATCGAGCCCCCACGAAGAAAAGGGGGACCCTCATAGCACTCTAAGACCACGCCGCCCTAAATGCCGACTACAAAAGTTCCACCCTGGCCTCGGGTTCGTACTTGCATATGAGTGCATCAAATGGAAAGCCCGAACTAAGTGTGGCGATTTGGACGAGATGCGAATCGAATCAAATGGAGGGGGGCGCCCATACACGCTTCCCACATGCGGTTAGTGCGCTCATCATGGATCAGTAGACAAGACCCTTTTCCTAATTAGGGTCGACACTAGCAGGCCTCAAAACCACGCCGGGCCTCCTATCGGTGCCTTATCATCAAATTATTATTAACCAAAGCATTAACAGGTTGATTGCTTTAACATCGAGCCCCAGAACATAATAGAAAATATTAACAGAAAGTAACGAGCAACAGACTCGAGCAGAAACAACCCTAAGCATGCTAGTAAGACACGGGCAACAAGCAAAGGGGTTATAGGTGTGGGGGTGAGGCTATATCAGGGTTAAAGGATAACATGTGATAGGTTCGTAACAGAAGCAACGAGTCAAAAGGCTAGCAGAATAGACAACGGAAAGTATCGGTATCCAATGTGGAAACGAACACAATGGTTCATGTGAGTGAATACTTGC
This sequence comes from Alopecurus myosuroides, assembly GCA_028641055.1. NCBI lineage: Eukaryota > Viridiplantae > Streptophyta > Magnoliopsida > Poales > Poaceae > Alopecurus > Alopecurus myosuroides. The sequence continues at coordinate 24,434,278 of CM054060.1, forward strand.
CTACAAACTCAGCAGCCTGGTACTGAGCTAGATCCTCAGAAGGGGTGTCGTAAGTATCGTCTGTCTCAACGTCGTCGTCTATTCGAGAAGAAGCAAACAAAACAACGCAGAGAGACAAACAATCAATAACATGGCATGGTGCACAATCATGGGATGATGCATGACCATTTAATTGATGCATCAGAAATAAGCTAGTTGACATGGTAACATAACATAATTAAATGGACCCACATGCAATTTGGGATTGCATATGGAAAGCCCATGAATTAAGGTGGGAATAATTGTTTTACAACTAATCAACAGGTGAAAGTGGATTAGTATGATGCATGGATGAGGAAAACAGAAAAATAACAACAATAGAAACAATTAGAAATAAGGTTTACCAAGTTTGGGATTTTATTTATTAAGTTAAGGAATTTTGGTTCCTTAAAGGTGTTACACAAGCATTTGTTGTTTTCATCAATTTTAATTGTTCAAAACAAATAACAAAATTCATATTTGGAAAGTACACAAAATTTTAGGTGGATTACATGTTTCAATTATTGAAAAAGGAATTAAGATGAATTATTTATGAATTAAACAAGTTAAACAAGATTTAAAATAATTAAATTCAAGTATGAATTTATTTGAATTTTTATTTGTTCAAATCATTAACCCAAATTCATATTTGAAAAGTTTATACTTTTCTAGTTTGAAAACATATTTTATATGTTCAAAAATAATTTAATTTGAGCAAGTTATGAATTTAGCAAATTTAAATGATTTAAACAAGGTTTAAATTATTTAGGCAATTTTAATTATTCAAAACATGAAACAAATTTTATATTTGAAAAGGTGGTTTAAAATGGCAGGGAAAACATATTTTATTTGTGTTATTTGAATTAAGTTTGAATTAGTTATGGAATTAACCAAAATTAAGATGATTTGTTTGAATTTGAAATTTGAATGCATTTGAAATATTCAAAACAGAAAACAAATGAATTAATCATGTAGAGAATTTAATTTGGTTCAGTAAACATATTTTATTTATATTATTTGGATTTCGAAAATAAAAGTTATTAGCATTTCAATTATAGGGACTATTCTGCAAAATAAAAAGGACCTAAACTTAAAAGAAACTGGGCAGAAACTATTTTCACTGCGCAGTGGCCTAACCTGGGCCACTGCCAGCGGGCCCTGGCCACCCTGGCAGCGTGTGGAGGCACGCGTGGCCACCACTGCCTATGGCAGGTGGCCCCTGCCTGCCAGCGTGGCTAGCAAAAAAAGTGGGGATTAAATCCCGCGGGGGCAGGGCTAGAACCCGCGAGCGTTTGCTTGCGTGCGCGGTGCGTTGCCACTGCGGTGGCTGCGTGTGCTTGTCTGTATAGGGGGGTGCAGTGATGTTAAGGTTCAGTTACAGTTGTTTAACTGAAACTGACGAAAGCTGCTGGCTTTCTGAACCTGGCGGGCTCGCGATGGCTGCCGGCGGCGAGCGGCGCGGGCTGCTGATGCTGCAAGCTTGCTGATGCCGTGCGCGTGCGTTCGTTCGATGCTGAGATGCAGAGAGGGAAGGAAAACACAGGAGAGGTGAGCTCACCGTTAAGGAAAACAGAGCAGGGGACGGTGCTCGGGCAGTGGACGACGGCGGCAGCACGGCAGACGGCGGCGACGCTGCAGCAAGCTTCTGGCACCGTGTCGTGGACGAGGAGGAAGAGGGTACAGCGGCGAGTCCGTTCCCGGCTAGCCAGCAAGGAGGCGCGCGGTAACAGCGGCGATTATCGGCGAGATTCAGAGGGGTGGCGATCGGGGTGAGGTTCAGAGAGGAAGATCGTGGCAGAGAGAGAGGAAACGGCGGCGGTGATCGAGGGAGAAGGGAGGTAGGTGGTCTAGGGAAGAGCTCGGGGGCCTAGGGTTAGGTTTATAGGGGCGAGGAGCACGCGGTGGCCGTCTGCTGCGCGCGCCGTCGACGTGGATACGGCGGATGCGCGCCATACAGGTTGAAGACGACAGCGAAACGGTAAGTTGGGTCGGTGGGCTGGTGGGTGCAGCCCACTGGCTGGCAGGCCCCTCTCTCTCTGTTTCTTTTGTTTTATTTTTGCTGTTCTGTTTTTTTTTTGCTGAAAGGAAAAGGAGGGAAAAGAATAAGTTTTAGTATTTATAAAATTTTAGGAAAAATTTGTAACAACTGTTTATGGTCACAGCAACATTGTGCAACCTTTGGTTTTCAAAATGTTTCAAATATGTTGCTCTTTGAAAAATGATTGAATTTAATTGAATATTTGAATTAGGTGATTAATTGAACTTAAACAAATTCAAAAGCCTTTTAAAATTCATGTTTATTTGAAACAATTTATGGATTTGTTTTGTAAGTTTCATAAATTTCAAATGGTTGCTGTTTGGAATTTTATTTGAATTTGAATGCAAATTGAATTAAGTGGATTATTAAAAGCCATAATGTTAAATAGTTTGAACCTTATGGTTTAATGGAAACAATGAATGTTTTATTTGGAAAAATTGTAACATAACAAGTATGAACAATTTGATTTGGAAATTGGTTTGAATTTGAAATAGAAAACAATTGAAAACAGATGCAAAACAAATGCAACAAAAGTAATGGGTATGATGACATGATGCAAAACTTTAATAAAACAAGAAACAAACATTCTAAAGGTAATTTGCATACTTGGGATGTTACAAAACGCCCCCCTTGAAGGAATCGCGCCCCGAGATTCCTACTGAGAAGAGAACAGGTCCGGATACTTCTTGCGAAGATCCTCTTCGGTCTCCCACGTTGCCTCTTTATCGGAATGATGGGACCACTGCACTTTCAAGAACTTTGTGCTCTTGTTGCGAGTCTTACGCTCGGTCTCATCGAGAATACGAATAGGGTGCTCCTCATAAGATAGATCTTCTTGCAGTTCAATGGAATCATGATCAACTGCACGATCTGGATCTTTGAAACACCTCTTGAGCTGTGACACGTGAAACACATCGTGCACCTTGGATAGTTTTTCTGGAAGTTCAAGACGATAGGCATTTTCTGCACGCCTTGAGAGAATGTTGAAAGGACCAATGTATCTTGGTGCCAGCTTTCCTTTCACACCAAAACGATGAGTGCCTCTGAGGGGAGTTACACGGAGATATGCTTTGTCACCAGGTGCATAAATCATATCCCTGTGCTTGCTGTCATAGTAGCTTTTCTGACGAGACTGAGCAATCTTGAGATTGTCATGAATGATGCGAACTTTCTCTTCGGCTTCCTTAACAATGTCAGGGCCTAAGAGTGAACGTTCACCAGCTCCAGACCAATTGATTGGACTCCTGCATCTGCGGCCATAGAGAGCTTCAAATGGTGCCATGCCTAGGCTTGCCTGGAAGCTGTTGTTGTAGGAGAATTCAGCATATGGAAGGCATTCCTCCCATTTCATGCCAAAGGAGATACCACATGCTCTGAGCATATCCTCGAGAATCTGATTGACTCTTTCGACTTGCCCTTGAGACTGAGGGTGATAAGCTGTGCTGAACAGAAGTTTGGTGCCCAATGCTTCTTGAAAGCTTTTCCAGAAATGAGAAGTGAAGATACTTCCACGGTCTGAGCTTATTTCCAGTGGAACACCATGAAGGGGAACAATCTTTGCTATGTAGAGTTCTGCTAACTGGCTAGCTGAGATTGTTTCTTTGACAACAAAGAAGTGAGCTACTTTAGTGAGACGATCAATAACAACGAAGATTGCATCGTTGCCCTTCTTGGACTTTGGAAAACCAGTGACGAAGTCCATTTCAATCATGTCCCACTTCCACTCAGGGATTTTCATAGGTTGGAGTAGACCGGCTGTTTTCTGATGGACTGCCTTAACACATTGACAAACGTCGCATTCAGAAACGTATTGAGCAATTTCACGTTTCATGCCAGGCCACCAATACATCGTCTTGAGATCCTGGTACATCTTTGTACTTCCAGGGTGTATGGAGAGAGGAGTTTCATGAGCCTCCTTGAGAATGACATCTTTGAGACTTTGAACTTGAGGAACTGCAATGCGTCCTTCGAAGAACACAGTTCCCTTGTCATCAATTGAGAAGGACTTAAATTTCTCCTTGCCTTCTTTGATGTGTTCTACCATCTTCTTGATTTCAGCATCACGAAGTTGTTCCGAACGAATCTTGTCCTCGAGAGCTGGACTGGCTGTCAAGTTCGCAAGATAACCTTGAGGAACAAGACCAAGGTTCAGCTTCTGGAATTCTTCATGAAGTGGAGGTTGGCTTTCCATGATCATGAGATTATTGCAATACGACTTGCGACTGAGAGCATCGGCCATAACATTAGCCTTGCCTGGAGTGTAAGAAATTGTGAGATCAAAGTATTTAATCTTTTCAATCCATCCCCTTTGCCTGAGGTTTAGATCTGGTTGAGTGAAGATGTATTTCAGACTCTTATGATCGGAAAAGATTTCAGTGCGGTTACCCAACAAGTATTGTCTCCATTTCTTGAGGGCAAACACAACTGCTGCAAGTTCAAGGTCATGTGTGGGATAATTGAGCTCATGTGCGTTCAACTGACGTGAAGCATAAGCCACAACTTGACGTTCTTGCATAAGAACGGCACCTAGACCTTGGAGAGATGCATCACAGAATATCTGGAAAGGTTTGGTAGTATCTGGGCCAACCAGAACTGGTGTAGAAGTGAGTTTAGTCTTCAGGAGATTGAAACTCTCATCACATTGTGGAGACCAAACGAACTTCTTGTCCTTCTTTGTGAGATCAGTGAGAGGTTTGGCAATCTTGGAAAAGTTTTGGACGAAACGACGGCAATAGCTAGCCAAGCCAAGAAAGCTTCTTACTTGCTTCACCGTCTTAGGAGGTTTCCAATCAACAATTGCCTTAACCTTTTCTGGATCAATGGCTATGCCCTTGGCGGAGATGACATGACCAAGGTAAGCAACTTCTGGAATCCAGAACTCACATTTGGAGAACTTGGCATAAAGACGATGCTCGCGAAGTTTCATGAGAGTGAGACGAAGATGCTCTTCATGCTCTTCCTCAGATTTTGAGTAGACCAGAATGTCATCGAGATATACCACAACGAACTTGTCGAGGTATTCATGGAAAACAGAATTCATGAGTCGAGAGAATGTCACCGGTGCATTGGTGAGACCAAAAGACATGACGGTGTATTCATATAGACCGTACCGAGTGGTGAAAGCTGTTTTTGGAATATCTTCCTTTCTAATCTTTATTTGATGGTAGCCCATTCTCAAGTCCAACTTGGAGAATATTGAGGCTCCAGCAAGTTGATCAAAAAGATCATCGATACGAGGAATTGGATACTTGTTTTTGATGGTTTTCTCGTTAGTCAACAACGAGTCTCTTTGTGTGATCCTTCTTCGCAACGAACAGAGTTGGGCAACCCCAAGCCGAGGAACTAGGTTGAATGTAACCTTTCTCCATGTACATATCGATTTGCTCCTTTAACAGTTTCAGTTCAGGAGGAGCTATCTTGTATGGATGCTTAGAGATTGGAGCAGTACCTGGTTCAAGCTCGATCACGAACTCAACTGCTCTGTCCGGAGGCATCCCTGGCAACTCTTCTGGAAAGACGTCAGGGAATTCGCAAACCACTGGAACATTTTCAAGTAGAGGTAGAGGTTTTGCATCCAGGGTGCATAGCTGAACAGAACTTGATTCATTTGGAGAATAGACTATCTGGCCAGAAGGGTGGAACAGAGTTATTGACTTTTGAGCACAGTCAATCGTAGCTTTATTGGCCTTCAACCAATCCATACCAAGAATGACATCAATGTCAGAATTTCCATGCAGTATGAGAGAAGCAAGGAATATGTGGCCTCCAATTAGAATTTGATTTCTGTGACTGATCTTAGACGTTTGCATAGTTGCTCCAGGGGAGTTTACTACTAGCGGGGAACCCAAACCAACAAAGGGGAGTTTAACTGCTGTCGCAAAGATCTTTGACACGAAAGAATGCGATGCTCCGGTATCAAACAACACTTTAGCTGGAATAAGGTTTACGGGGAATGTACCGAGAACGACGTCAGAAGATTCCTCAGCTTTGTCGATCTTGACATGATTCACCCTTGCGGTCCTCCCGACAGGCCTGTTGTTGGAGTTGAAGGCCTTAGGCGGGGGAGCGCGCACCATTGCCTGGTTTGTGTTGGGATGAGGTGGTGGTGGAGGTAGCTGCCTCTGCGTGCACTTGTCAGCGTAGTGCCCCGTCTGCTTGCACTTGTAGCAAGTGACGACACGAGGAGGCCCTGGCCTTGGCTGCCCCATCGAAGCCCTCTGATCATGCATATGAGCAGGGTTGGGTGGGCGGGGAGCGAAGCCTGGAGAAGCTTGGGCATATGGAGCCCGAGTGACAGCACCATTTGGAACCCAGATGCGGCGCTTCTGCGGAGGGGTGGTCATGTTGGAGGAGGAACCACCCTCACGCGAGTGCTTGCGAGATTCCTCGAACGCCTTGCGCCCATTTTCTTCATTGAGCGCGGTGTTAACGAGCTCCTCGAAGTTGTTGGCCTTAATGTTGGTGAGGGCATACTTGAGTTCCAGGTTAAAACCTCTGCGGAACCTTGCCATCTTCTTAGCCTCAGTGGACACCTCATGGCCAGCGTAACGAGCGAGGCGATTGAACTCACTCTGATAGCCAATGACGTCCAGCTTGCCCTGCTTGAGAGAGCAAAACTCTTCACGCATCCTTTCCATGAGACCATCTGGAATGTGGTGCTTCAGGAAGGCTTCCTTGAAACAACCCCAGGTGATTGGATAGCCAGCTCTCATGGTCTGGTAGTTTTCCCACCAAGTAGCTGCCTGACCCTTCAGCAGATAGGATGCATACTTGACCTTGTCTTCCTCAGCAACGTGAGCAATCTCCAGAGCCTTAGCTATCTCACGGATCCAGTCATCAGCATCCAGAGGTTCGCGTGTTGCCACGAAAGCTCTCGGGCCCAGACTGAGAAACTCCTTGATGCTGACTCTTGGAGCATTCTGGTTGTTGTGCTGGTTAGTCTGAAACTGGGCCATCTGCGTCATGACTTGAGTCATCTGAGTCAACAGCTCCGTGATTGGCGGTGGCTCAGGCGGGTTGTTCCTTGTTGGCGGCATCCTGAATGGAAATGCATTTTAGCACAACAACAGAAAAGGATAGACTTGGAAACCGAAAGAGAGATTATTCTGACGCATGAATAGATAACCAACAGGTACATCATCACATGTTCAAATACATCAGAATATCCAACACACCACAAATGGTTCGAAATGCCAAAGGATAACTAAACATAGCTAAGAATGGATACATCGATACTCCCATGCTCATCACGCAGGACGGCGGCTAGGAGTACGGCGAGAGGTACGGTGAGGAGCACGCCCACGAAAGTATGTAGAACGACAATCCACATAGATCTGACGTGGTCTGAGAGCGACTCTAGGTGTGGTGAAGTAAATAGCATCGACTCCCTGTGCTCCAAAGCGTGGAATCCCAGTGTAACCAGCACCGGGGTTAAGGAGTGGACCTATGATCGGCTCGTAACCTCCAGCATCTGGCAGACGACGTCCAACTGGCTGATCGAAACGTGCAAAGCGCTCATCTCCAACAAAGTCTGTGGTGTAAGTCGCCAGACGAGTCAAAGCAAGGTAGAGCTGCTCTCTGATGGAAGCAAACTCCTGAGATAGTGTGCTGGCAAGTGCGTCACTGTGCCTCACAAACTGAGCGGTGGTGTGCAGCCTGGAGTTATCATGCTCATAAACATCCAGGTTGTCGTAGAGAGTGAAGTGAGCTCCCTCCGAAGTGATGTAACCACGGGGGATGTGGTGATAGATAGAATCGTCAAATCCCCAGTAGTCAGCACGAAGGACGGTGAGACTCACATAAGCTGCCTGCTGCACGGCCATATCCACTGTGGAACCTACTGCCTCGTAGCGGTGGACTACGCTCATGCCATCATCTGACAGAATGTAGACCATAGCCTGGTAGTAGGTCTGGTCAAACTCTCGCTGCTGCTCGTAGACCTGGTACTCTGGTGCCCAACGGAACCCCAGATAAGCGACCATGTCTCTCAGCATCTCCGGATAACCGGCGGTGCTCTCACAACGAGTCATCCGACCCACCTGCGGGTAGAACCTGAGATCCATCTGCAGATGATCGGGGAAGTTTTGATTAGACGCCGGTAGAAGAACTGAAGTGGAAAGCAACAACAAGGTTTCAACGGACGAAAAGGATGTTGAGAAGAACAGGATATCGAAGCAACATTGGGGAAACACGAGACCAAACACTCCTGAGGTACTACGGAAAACCCATCCGGTCTTCTAAAGGATCAAAATCTACTGCTTAAGGAATAGAGGATCTGCTTCCGGGGCTTACACGCCTCCGTTCTCAATCGTGAGTAGGCAACATGATAAATCATGTCACAACCACCTCCATTCCTATGGTCTAGTAGATATAACTATCCCAGAGAAACCAGGATTCGTGAAATCCTAACTTGAAAGTTCAGATGAGAAGAGAAAAACAATGTTGCACTTCCTTACCAGAAAAGGGAGGGTGGGTGGGGAAAGAAGAAAAAGAACAGAATTCCAACTCTCACGTTTCATTTTTCCTATATAGCTACAAAATAATTTCTAGACTCAACTGCGACCAGTAAAAGGGATCCTACATGCAGAAAGGCTCTGATACCATTTGTCGCACCGGACTTCTAGGGGATACTCACAGTCCGCTAAATAGTAGAACAAATGGCTTACGGGGCATACTGGCACCCGCATCTCAATATGAGCAGGCCATCACGTAAACGTGTGACAACCATTCTCTACTATCCATCGTCTGCGCAAACCATCCCATAGAAATCAGGACACTACCATTGACGTACTTCATACCATACACACATGGTACGTCAACGGCGTTTAACAAAATGATAGCACAACATATCTCTAAGACACAAAAGATTGAAATAAGTTGCAAATAGCTCTCACTAGAGCAGAGATAGCAAATACAATCATCCAGAGGACACATGTCCCAACATATCGTCATTACAACACAGCGGAAGCATCCAAAATGTCTGAGTACAGACAAGATCCAAATAGGCTTAAGAATCCGGAAACGAAAAGACGGAGCCCATCCACGATGTCCTCGGATCCTGCCCGGGTCCGCTATCTACTCGTCAGCAGCCTCGTCAAACTCCACGTAGTAGCCATCACGGGGATCCTCGTTAGCGTAGTTTGCGGAAACCACAGCCCCAAAGGGGTCAGTACATAAACATACTGGCAAGCAAGACTCACATGTCACCAAAATGTACCCCACAACATCAAGCACAGATGCTTTGGGTTCACGGAAGAAAGGGTGATACAAAAGAAGCGGCAGCTGGCTGCACTAACCAACTACAGATACCTGCTATAACTTCCGGCTAACAGAAAGGAGATAAGATAGCGTATCGTAACCAACTATAACTAACTCCAAACAAACTCATCCTGGATCTCGCCCCTTATCCAAAGAAGCAATCCGAGGATAACTCACACAGTTGGATTAATGATGGGTCAAGTTATTGTGTCAATAAGACTATTACTAGTCAAGTTATCATTAGTTAGGTGTAAGTTGTTCTGAGTACTTGTTAGCCAGTACTTTCACCAAGTCATCCATAACCGCGGAAAACACGGCTTCTCAAGAAGATTTATCCCTGCAGGGGTGCACCAATTTAGTCGTACACGTAAGAATAACCCGCCATGCGGGGAGCTAACCCACCAAGCGAGGCACTCAACACAACTCAACTCTTCTTCGCATCAAGCCCAAAGAACCACATGTTGTGCGTGCGCGGCTAATCGAGCCCCCACGAAGAAAAGGGGGACCCTCATAGCACTCTAAGACCACGCCGCCCTAAATGCCGACTACAAAAGTTCCACCCTGGCCTCGGGTTCGTACCTGCATATGAGTGCATCAAATGGAAAGCCCGAACTAAGTGTGGCGATTTGGACGAGATGCGAATCGAATCAAATTGAGGGGGCGCCCATCCACGCTTCCCACATGCGGTTAGTGCGCTCATCATGGATCAGTAGACAAGATCCTTTTCCTAATTAGGGTCGACACTAGCAGGCCTCAAAACCACGCCGGGCCTCCTGTCGGTGCCTTATCATCAAATTATTATTAACCAAAGCATTAACAGGTTGATTGCTTTAACACCGAGCCCCAGAACATAATAGAAAATATTAACAGAAAGTAACGAGCAACAGACTCGAGCAGAAACAACCCTAAGCATGCTAGTAAGACACGGGCAACAAGCAAAGGGGTTATAGGTGTGGGGGTGAGGCTATATCAGGGTTAAAGGATAACATGTGATAGGTTCGTAACAGAAGCAACGAGTCAAAAGGCTAGCAGAATAGACAACGGAAAGTATCGGTATCCAATGTGGAAAGGAACACAATGGTTCATGTGAGTGAATACTTGCCTGCAAACTCAGCAGCCTGGTACTGAGCTAGATCCTCAAAAGGGGTGTCGTAAGTATCGTCTGTCTCAACGTCGTCGTCTATTCGATAAGAAGCAAACAAAACAACGCAGAGAGACAAACAATCAATAACATGGCATGGTGCACAATCATGGGATGATGCATGACCATTTAATTGATGCATCAGAAATAAGCTAGTTGACATGGTAACATAACATAATTAAATGGACCCACATGCAATTTGGGATTGCATATGGAAAGCCCATGAATTAAGGTGGGAATAATTGTTTTACAACTAATCAACAGGTGAAAGTGGATTAGTATGATGCATGGATGAGGAAAACAGAAAAATAACAACAATAGAAACAATTAGAAATAAGGTTTACCAAGTTTGGGATTTTATTTATTAAGTTAAGGAATTTTGGTTCCTTAAAGGTGTTACACAAGCATTTGTTGTTTTCATCAATTTTAATTGTTCAAAACAAATAACAAAATTCATATTTGGAAAGTACACAAAATTTTAGGTGGATTACATGTTTCAATTATTGAAAAAGGAATTAAGATGAATTATTTATGAATTAAACAAGTTAAACAAGATTTAAATGAATTAAATTCAAGTATGAATTTATTTGAATTTTTATTTGTTCAAATCATTAACCCAAATTCATATTTGAAAAGTTTATACTTTTCTAGTTTGAAAACATATTTTATATGTTAAAAAATAATTTAATTTGAGCAAGTTATGAATTTAGCAAATTTAAATGATTTAAACAAGGTTTAAATTATTTAGGCAATTTTAATTATTCAAAACATGAAACAAATTTTATATTTGAAAAGGTGGTTTAAAATGGCAGGGAAAACATATTTTATTTGTGTTATTTGAATTAAGTTTGAATTAGTTATGGAATTAACCAAAATTAAGATGATTTGTTTGAATTTGAAATTTGAATACATTTGAAATATTCAAAACAGAAAACAAATGAATTAATCATGTAGAGAATTTAATTTGGTTCAGTAAACATATTTTATTTATATTATTTGGATTCGGAAAATAAAAGTTATTAGCATTTCAATTATAGGGACTATTCTGCAAAATAAAAAGGACCTAAACTTAAAAGAAACTGGGCAGAAACTATTTTCACTGCGCAGTGGCCTAACCTGGGCCACTGCCAGCGGGCCCTGGCCACCCTGGCAGCGCGTGGAGGCACGCGTGGCCACCACTGCCTATGGCAGGTGGCCCCTGCCTGCCAGCGTGGCTAGCAAAAAAAGTGGGGATTAAATCCCGCGGGGGCAGGGCTCGAACCCGCGAGCATTTGCTTGCGTGCGCGGTGCGTTGCCACTGCGGTGGCTGCGTGTGCTTGTCAGTATAGGGGGGTGCAGTGAGGTTAAGGTTCAGTTACAGTTGTTTAACTGAAACTGACGAAAGCTGCTGGCTTTCTGAACCTGGCGAGGTCGCGGTGGCTGCCGGCGGCGAGCGGCGCGGGCTGCTGTTGCTGCAAGCTTGCTGATGCCGTGCGCGTGCGTTCGTTCGATTCTGAGATGCAGAGAGGGAAGGAAAACGCGGGAGAGGTGAGCTCACCGTGAAGGAAAACGGAGGAGGGGACGGTGCTCGGGCAGTGGACGACGGCGGCAGCACGGCAGACGGCGGCGACGCTGCAGCAAGCTCCTGGCACCGTGTCATGGACGAGGAGGAAGAGGGTACAGCGGCGAGTCCGTTCCCGGCTAGCCAGCAAGGAGGCGCGCGGTAACGGCGGCGATCATCGGCGAGATTCAGAGGGGTGGCGGTCGGGGTGAGGTTCAGAGAGGAAGATCGTGGCAGAGAGAGAGGAAACGGCGGCGGTGATCGAGGGAGAAGGGAGGTAGGTGGTCTAGGGCAGAGCTCGGGGGCCTAGGGTTAGGTTTATAGGGGCGAGGAGCGCGCGGTGGCCGTCTGCTGCGCGCGCCGTCGACGTGGATACGGCGGATGCGCGCCGTACAGGTTGAAGACGACAGCGAAACGGTAAGTTGGGTCGGTGGGCTGGTGGGCTGGTGGGTGCAGCCCACTGGCTGGCAGGCCCCTCTCTCTCTCTGTTTCTTTTATTTATTTTTTGCTGTTCTGTTTTTTTTTTGCTGAAAGGAAAAGGAGGGAAAAGAATAGGTTTTAGGATTTAGAAAATTTTAGGAAAAATTTGTAACAACTGTTTATGGTCACAGCAACATTGTGCAACCTTTGGTTTTCAAAATGTTTCAATTATGTTGTTGTTTGAAAAATGATTGAATTTAATTGAATATTTGAATTAGGTGATTAATTGAACTTAAACAAATTAAAAAGCCTTTTAAAATTCATGTTTATTTGAAACAATTTATGGATTTGTTTTGTAAGTTTCATAAATTTCAAATGGTTGCTGTTTGGAATTTTATTTGAATTTAATTTGAATGCAAATTGAATTAAGTGGATTATTAAAAGCCATAATGTTAAATAGTTTGAACCTTATGGTTTAATGGAAACAATGAATGTTTTATTTGGACTTTTTATTTGGAAAAATTGTACCATAACAAGTATGAACAATTTGATTTGGAAATTGGTTTGAATTTGAAATAGAAAACAATTGAAAACAGATGCAAAACAAATGCAACAAAAGTAATGGGTATGATGACATGATGCAAAACTTTAATAAAACAAGAAACAAACATTCTAAAGATAATTTTCATACTTGGGATGTTACATTCGTGCCAGGAACCGGGACCAATGCCTAGCCACAGGCCACGTGGCACGCGAATGAGAATTTGTCCCGGTTCAGGCCACGAACCGGGACCAATGTCCCCCTTCCCCTATATATACTGCCCCAGCCCCCCCTTCCATCTTTTTTTTGCTTGGAGGTGTGAGGGAGGTGGGTGTTAGTGTGTGTTATTTTACTATGCACACGAGGTGTTCGACGAAATTCCCGAGCCACACATAAGCTCACTGAAAATGGTATCTTCGACCGAGGTTAACAAACTTATCTTTTTCATCTGTAACTGATACATAAAAAAGTAGTATTTGTCGATGTACTGTGGTCATTTCTGTATTGATATGTTATTGTAATGTATTTTGATAAACTGAATTATACAATGCAGATGGATGCACGGCAGCGATGGATGTACGGTGACCGACACACTTCCGAATATATGGCAGGCCTGAATGCATTTCTTTATGTAGCTCAGGCGAACAAAGATAATGGCTTCATGTGTTTCCCATGTGTTGATTGTCGGAATGTCAGAGAGCACTCTTCCGAAAGAATCCTTCACGGCCATCTACATCGCAGAGGTTTCATGCCCAGCTATAATTGCTGGACGAACCATGGAGAAAGAGGGGTTGTGATGGAAGACGATGAAGAAGAAGAAGAAGATCCTTTGTTCCCTGAATACGAAGATACTGCAATGGAAGAGAATGCAGAAGAAGGAGGTGATCAAGAACAGGCATCAGAAGAGCCCGATGATGATCTTGGCCGAGTTATTGCTGATGCAAGGGAAGACTGTGAAAATAAATTGGAGAGGTTGAAGCTGGACAACTTGTTACAGGATCACAAAAAATTGTTGTACCCAAATTGCGAAGATGGTAGCACAAAGCTCGGTACCACACTGGAGTTGCTGAAATGGAAGGCACCGAACGGTGTGACTGACAAGGCATTTGAGAGTTTACTTCAACTAATGAAGCCAAAACTTCCAAAGGATAACGAATTGCCTGAGAGTACGTACGAAGCAAAGAAAGCTCTCTGCCCTCTAGGATTAGATGTGCAGAAGATACATGCATGCATTAATGACTGCATCCTCTACCGCGGTGAGAAGTACGAGAATTTGGATGAATGTCCGGTATGCACTGCACTGCGGTATAAGATCAGAGAAGATGACCCTGGTGATGTTGACGGCGAGCCCCCCCGTAAGAGGGTTCCTGCTAAGGTGATGTGGTATGCTCCTATAATACCACGGTTGAAACGTCTGTTCAGAAACAAAGAGCATGCTAGGTTGTTGCGATGGCACAAAGAAGACCGTAAGAAAGACGGAAAGTTGAGGCACCCCGCCGATGGATCGCAGTGGAGAAAGATCGAGAGAGACTTCCCAGACTTTACAAGAGAGGCGAGAAACCTATGGTTTGGTCTAAGTACAGATGGCTTTAATCCTTTTGGGGAGCAGAGCTCCAGTCATAGCACCTGGCCTGTAACTCTATGTATGTACAACCTTCCTCCTTGGTTGTGCATGAAGCGCAAGTTCATTATGATGCCAGTTCTCATCCAAGGCCCGAGGCAACCTGGCAACCACATTGATGTGTATCTAAGGCCATTAGTGGAAGAACTCTTACAATTGTGGGGCAAACCAGGTGTACGTGTGAGGGATGAGAACGAACAAAAGCCATTTGACCTACGGGCGTTGCTTTTCGTAACCATCAATGATTGGCCTGCTCTTAGTAACATTTCCGGGCATACAAACAAGGGATACAATGCATGCACACACTGTTTAGATAAGACTGACAGTGTTTTTTTGGATAAATGTAAAATAGTTGTATATCTGGGGCATCGTAGATTTCTTCCGATCAAGCATCCCGTAAGAAAGAAAGGAGGGAAGCATTTCAGAGGTGAGGCAGATAACCGGAAGAAGCCTGACCTCCGTAGTGGTAATGATATATTCGATATGGTCAAGGACCTAGAAGTAATCTTTGGTAAGGCTGCTGGCAGGCAACCAGTTGCGTACGGCCCTGATAAGTGCGCACCCATGTGGAAGAAGAAATCTATATTTTGGGAGCTACCCTATTGGAAAGTTTTAGAGGTCCGGTCTTCGATCGACGTGATGCACGTGACAAAGAATCTCTGTGTCAATCTGCTCTCCTTCCTGGGCGTGTATGGGAAGTCAAAAGATACGCCAGAAGCACGGGAGGACCAGCAACGTATGAAAGACCCAAGCAACATGCACACAGATACATGGCGCCATTACTTAAGCAGCTACGCTCTTACTAAAGCAGAGAAGGAAATATTCTTTGAAGTCCTTTACAGTATCAAGGTTCTGTCTGGCTTCTCGTCGAATATAAAGGGGATAATAAACATGGCAGAGAAAAAATTCCAAAACCTGAAGTCTCATGACTGCCACGTGATTATGACGCAGTTGCTTCCGATTGCATTGAGGGGGATTCTACCGGAAAATGTTCGAGTACCCATTGTGAAGCTATGTGCATTCATGAACGCAATATCTCAGAAGGTAATCGATCCAGAAATTCTGACAAGATTACAGAGGGATGTGGTCCAGTGTCTTGTTAGTTTTGAGTTGGTGTTCCCACCATCCTTCTTCAACATTATGACTCATCTCCTGGTTCACCTATGTGAAGAGATTCATATTCTCGGTCCGGTATTTCTACACAATATGTTCCCCTTTGAGAGGTTCATGGGAGTCTTGAAGAAATATGTTCATAACCGTGCTAGGCCAGAAGGAAGCATCTCGAAGGGCTATGGAACAGAGGAGGTCATTGGGTTCTGTGTTGACTTTATTCCTGACCTTAAGACGATTGGTGTTCCTGAATCGCGGCATGAGGGGAGACTGAGGGAAAAGGAACGCTGGGAAAGAAAACAATGATACCCAGGGACTGGCATTCTTTCACCAAAGCACACTACACAGTTCTACAAAATTCTATGTTCATGGCTACGTATCTCGAGGAACACAAGAATATTGTACGCTTCGCAAACCCGGGGATGGATGACTCATGGATTAAACGCAAACACATGGAGACTTTCGGAAGTTGGTTGCAAACACATCTTATAAATGACACCAATGTTGAAGATCAGCTGTACATGTTGGAAGGGTCACCATCTTCGACTATTGGGAGTTTTCAAGGGTACGAGATAAATGGGAATACATTTTACACGATCTCCCAAGATAAGAAGAGCACCAACCAAAACAGTGGTGTTCGCTTTGATACAACAAACGAGAATGGAAAAAATGACACATACTATGGTTACATAGAGGAGATATGGGAACTTGACTATGGACCTTCTTTTAAGGTCCCTTTGTTCAAGTGCAAATGGGTCAACCTGAATGGAGAAGGGGTAAAGGTAGACCCGCTTTATGGAATGACAACAGTGGATCTCAACAATATTGGTTACAATGACGAACCATTCGTCCTAACCAATGATGTGGCTCAGGTCTTCTATGTGAAGGACATGTCCTCCAGACCGAAAAAAAGAAAAAATAAGCTAACAAATTCATCATACGATGAGCCGAAGCGTCACATAGTTCTCTCAGGGGAAAGAAACATCGTGGGAATCGAGGACACGACAGACATGTCAGAAGATTATAATAAGTTTGTTGAAATTCCACCCTTCACAGTGAAAGCTGACCCCACCATCCCGTTAAATAATGAAGATGCTCCATGGTTACGGCCGAAGCGATCATAAGCAAGGGAGAATTCAGAAGACTAGATCATAGTTCTGTTTGACCAGTAATTTGTATTGACCGGTAAAAAGCTGACAACTATGACCAGCCTGATTTCATTATTATTCCAACCAGCGGCACACCCACCCACTTTTCTGTTTCTCTCTCCTCCGTCTGTTGGTGATGTGTAATAATAAGCGTGGAATACATGATCATATAGTTCTGTTTGATCAGTATTTTGTATTGACCGGTAAAAAGCTGACAACTATGACCAGCCTGATTTCATTATTATTCCAACCAGCGGCACACCCACCCACTTTTCTGTTTCTCTCTCCTCCGTCTGTTGGTGATGTGTAATAATAAGCGTGGAATACATGATCATATAGTTCTGTTTAATCAGTATTTTGTATTGACCGGTAAAAAGCTGACAACTATGACCAGCCTGATTTCATTATTATTCCAACCAGCGGCACACCCACCCACTTTTCTGTTTCTCTCTCCTTCGTCTGTTGATGATGTGTAATAATAAGCGTGGAATACATGATCATATAGTTCTGTTTGACCAGTAATTTGTATTGACCGGTAAAAAGCTGACAACTATGACCCATATCCGAGTATGAGATAACTGTAGGCAGATATTGCAGGCACACTTCGAAGTGATAGTACGGATACCATCCTGACAGATATCCTTAAAACAGAAATAGATCTTCGGTACTACCTTGGAGTTCAAATGACGCAAAGGGTTGCACCTCTGCGGTTACTTTGGCAAGCTGCTAATGCATACACTTATGCACTGTTTGAGATTTTTAGGTTACAATTTGAACTGATTTTGGATTGCGTGGTCTATAACTGTGGCGAAATTGGACCCATATCCGAGTATGAGATAACTGTCAAAAACAGGCGTCGGGGTCATTTTGTTAGATTCGACTCATCAGAATACATTTGTACCTGCAAGAAGTTTGAAAATGTAGGTCTTCCCTGTTGCCAGGTACTGAAGGTTCTTGAGATCAGAAATATCAAAGAAATTCCACCACACTATGTTTTGAAAAGAATGCGAAAGGTGAAGGGAATATGCCCGAGAGGCAATAATAAAGTGGTTATTATCTTATTCCTTGTTTATGATGAATGTTTATTTCTCATGCTAGAATTGTATTAACCGGAAACGTTGATACATGTGTGCTTAATAAACAAACAATGGTTCCTAGTAAAGCCTCTCTTTTAACTAGCTCGTTGATTAATAGATGATCAAGGTTTCCTGATCATGAACATTGGATGTTATTAATAACGGGGTCATGTCATTAGAAGAATGATGTGATGAACATATACCCAAAGATAATATAGCAATGCGATCAAGTCATTTAGTTTACATTGTTATATCAAACATACGAAGTAACTTATTCCTTAGACCATGAGATCATGTCAATCACTGATACCGGAAGAGTGCTTTGATGGCATCAAACGTCACACCGTAACAGGGTGACTATAAAGGTGTCGTTAAGTATTCGTAAAGTATTAGTTGAGGATCATGGATCAAGAGTGGGATTTGTCCATCCAAATGACGGAGAGATATACTCTGGGCCCTCTCGGTGATATCACATCGAAACCGCTTGCAAGCATGTGATATGATCACAAGGATGTTATATCACGGGAACGAGAAAAGAGTACTTGTCGGTAACGAGATTGAACAAGGTATGGTTGATACCAATGATCGAATCTCGGACAAGTAAAATATTGCGAGACAAAGGGAATAGTTCACGGCGTTGTTGGTTCACACGATCACGAGAGTCATCGTTGAATATATAGGAGTCATCACGGATCTCCAGATCCCGCTGTTGATTATTGATCGGAGAGGAGTCTCGATCATGTCTATCTTATTCGCGAACCGTAGGGTGACACACTTAAGGTTCGATGACGCATTTGAGAGGATACGGAATATCGGAGAAAAGTTTGGACAACACCGAAATTGTTTCGGGGAAAATTGAAATAGTTCAAGGGGTTTTTCGTCGAATGGTTGTTAATAGAATTAACAAATGATTCGAGGTGCTATATGCAAAAGTTTGTTAATAGAATTAACAAATGCTGAAATAAAGAAATAAAAAGGTTTTATTTATTTATTAAAAGAAAACCTTTGGATTTTCCAAGTGGGAAATTATGGGGAAATGAGTGGGTGTGAGTGGAGTGTCCACTCACATGATGAGGGAAGAGGTGGGGGCAACCCCATGGGCTGGCCGCACCCCCCTTGGGCTGCCTCCCCCCTCTCCTATAAAAGGAGGGTGAGAGCTCTCCCTCCTCCACACACTTGGCCACTTCCCTTTCCCTCCACCCGCTGCTCCATTTCATGGTCTCCGGCTTGGCGAAGCCCTGACCGTGGGATTCTTCACCACCACCACGTCGTCGTGCTGCTGGAGTTCCGAGGGATCCTCTACTTCCGCGCCCCGCTGGAACGAGGGAACGGAGGTCGTCATCAACCGTACGTGTGACCGATCACGGATGCACTGCCGGATTGCGGTGCCATCTTCTCGCTATCGGGATCGGTGTGAGTACGACTACGCCAACAACGAGATTTGATCTCGTACCACTTTGAGTCTTCGAGGGTATGTGTTCTCCTTAACCCTCTTGTTGCCCGTTGCACTTCGTCTCCTAGATTAGATCTTGGCCTTTCGGGTATCTCTCGCGTAGGAAAATTTTTGTTTTCTATGCTACGTTCCCCTTCAGTGGTATCAGAGCCGGATCTATGCGTAGATGTTTTGTACGGGTAGAACACATAGGTGTATGTGGGCGTTGATGATCATGTTATTACCTCCTTGATTATTTTATGATCTTAGTGGCATAGTGGGATGAAGCGGCCCGGACTAACCTTACATGTCCACGTACATGAGACTTGTTCCACAACTGACATGCAACTTGTATTGCATAAGTGGCTTGCGGGTGTCTGTTTCTCCTACTATAGTTAAGATCTAATCTATGAAGGGTTGTTAAAAATGTGTTTATCAACGTTGTGGTTGATGTTCGTAGGTATGAACGGTTCTATCCTCGAAAGCCCTAAGCCACGTAAAATATGCAAAAATAAATTAGAAGCGTCTAACTAGTTTTTGCTGGGCATGTGATGTGATATGGTCAATATTACAAATTTGATTATGAGATGATCTATTTTGTAAATTATTGATATACCGTAAGGTATCCATATGGTTGTCTTCTTATTGATGGACAAACAAGTTTGGGGTACCGTGGTACTTGGTACCACGCCGGTGGAATGATTGAGATCATACCATAATGCACATGATGGAGATCAAGTGCAAGAAGGACCATATCATATCACGTTATCCTTTCATGTGATGTCTGTGATGTTGATCCTTTTTATGCATCTTGTTTTGCTTAGATAACGTTGGTAGCATTATAAGATGATCCCTCTCACTTAATATCAAGATAATAATGTGTTCTTCCTTAAGTATGCACCGTTAAGAAAGTTCGTCGTTTCGAGACACCACGTGATGATCGGGTGTGATAGACTCAACGTTCGCATACAACGGGTGTTTTCAAGCCTAGCATGTACAGACATGGCCTTGAAACACACGCAATACTACGGTTCTACTTGGCGAGCCTAGCATGTACAGACATGGCCTCGGAACACGTAACCGAAAGGTAAAGCATGAGTCATATGGATGATATGATGAACATGTCGATGTTCGCCTTTGAAGCTACATCATCTCACGTGATGATCGGTTTTGTTGTAGTGAATTTGGTTCGTGTAATCACTAAAGACGACTAAGAGGGATGTTGTTTTTGAGTGGGAGTTCATGGCTTAATTTGAATTAACTTGAACTTATTTATCATGAACAACAAATCAAAGTGAATTTGCACAACTTGTAGTAGTCATTGGCATCCTCACAACTACCTTACACTTAGATTGTTAATTGAGATATAACTGTTATGATCTGGTAAATACCATTTAAGATTGGTACCGTATTAGTGAAATTTAAAATTGAGTCCTATTGTAGATTTTTGGTATTTCCTACCTAGCTCCATGTGGTTAATGATTGATTAATCTAGAGAGCAAATAATTCCTACTTAGAATCCGGAGTCATGGTTGCTTCCGTATTACTTTATCTTCAAAAGAATGTTTTGTTGATCAAGGTGATTTAGGGACTGAAAAGAGTTGTTTTCAGAAACAATCAAGTGAAAGATATATTGATATCTAGAAACTTATTTGTGGCAACATGACTGAGTATAATTTAGCGTGACAATGTTTGCTTATATTATCTGAATATATGCAATGATTGAAGACGCTAGGCGTTTGAATATTCCAAGAAATTGGATGCTAAAAATTATCCTCTAAATTCCTTCCTTCGAGCTATAGTAGCTTAATCATAAAAATTTTATGATGGGATGGATTAGAAGTATGGGTAAAGTAGTTTACCTTACTTGGAAATTGCTAAGAGTGGAATCTAGAAGAATGCTATTAATATGGTGATATTAGTAGAACAATCAAACTCAAAGTATGACTCAATGGGTGATAGTATATGACTAACATGCCAAAGAAAATGAGCTAGTAAGACTAGCATTGTTTGATGTTGAATGATTCTTCTATAAAGGAAAGGGAATATTGAAAATAGAATTACAAATAGATATATGGCAGAAAAGAAGATAACTGGAAAAGTCCAGCTCAGGAGTATATACTTGATATACAAGATATAGATGTATTACTAGTTAACAAAGTATTTTTGGTATTTTGATACCACATTGGTTGGTATGAGTTGTCATACAAAGCAACACAATGAAAGAAATACAAGGGCCTAAAAGGAACTAGTAATAGATGTGGAATCGATTATGACAAGAACATAAATAAAGTGTTATTGTGTTCATTGTCGTATCGAACCAACCAGTCAAGATTTATTTGAAGAACTTAATAATTTGTTATTTTGTTCTAGTCTTTTGTGAGAACAAATGAGATTGTTCAAACTATGATCATATTCCATAATTGATGGATATGTTAATATAAATCATGTTGGTAAAGTAAACATCTATAAGACTAAATGCTAAACGTTGCAAGACGTTGAAGAGTTTCACTTAAATTGTGACACCACCATTTTAGTTCATATCGGAAAGGAAAACATGAAGGAACTCCATATTGATGGACTTCCGGAGTCATTTTATTGACGCTTGTGAGACCTCTTCCAAAAGATGACTAGAATTCCGTTCTTAGGCCAAAGTAGAATGGACGACTAATTTAGTGGAGATTATACATATTGATGTATATAGTCCATTATGTGTAGTCATGTATGGTGGATTAATTTTTCCTTCATAAAATTATGTCGATGATTTAAGTAGATATGTGAGTATATCTATTTAAAGGGAACAGAGTTTGACATTTTGAATTGGTTCAAAAGGTTGTTAATATGAAGTTAAAATCAATGTAACAAGATAATCAAGTATTTATGATTGGATCATAAAGGATAAAGTTTGAGTTACAAGTTTAGCAAAACATCTGAGAAGTTGCAAAATTGTTCTACAACTTATACTTCTCGAATACCCCACATTAGATTGGAGTATTCAAAAGACAAAATCAAACCCTGTTTGACATGGTAAGATTAATAAAATTGCCATTATATTTTTGTAGTTTATACATTAAGGACAACCGCTTTTACACTGAAAAGAGCACCATCATGATCCGTTGAAATCGACAACATATAAGATATGGTTTGGGTAATGACCTGAATTGTCATTTTTCTTAAGTTTTGGTATGCATAGCATGTGTAAAATGTTTACAACCAAAATAGGATAAATATATGTTTATAAGGTTATCCCAAATAAAACATTGGGTATTTATCCTATCACCGAACCAAAAGACAAATGTTGTTTGTCAAAAAGGGTTGATTTCTCGAGAAAGTAGTTCTTGCGAAACAAGTGAGTGGGAGCACGGTACAAACTCAACAAGATTACAGAATCTCCGTTATCATGTCAAGAGTAGCGCAGCACTGGAAGTTGGTCCGGGGTTTACTATTTTGACTAAGTAGAAGACACTACAAATGTTGTAGATACTTCAAATGAGTTTGCGAACTGTACCAGAAAAGTCCAAAAACTTTGTACTTTGAACAACTTGTGGTTTAAGTATAAAGTGTTGTTTTGACAACAAAGGACCTGGACCTTATAAAGGAAGCAAATGATGGGCACTGACTTCGTAAAATTGACTATGAGTCATTATATCCGCCATAGTATCCTTGTATGAATATCAAGTATGTGACTTGGTAGTCCTTTCAATAGGCATGATGCCTAACGATAGCAAAAGGGTCTATATAGCGACAAAGACATGGATACTTATCGGAAAGTTGTTTTCGACGAAGTTCAAAGAGTTCACTACTACAAGATTTTGATCTTCCGTAGTGATGCTTAGTCTTTGCAGATAGTTCTAGCAAAGTTACATATTATGATATGGATGTTGAATAACAAAACCAATTCTCCTCTCGAGGAAGTTTATTCAAGGATGTGTACTTGACACAGTCTGAGAGTTTTGTAAAATTCAAAAGGTTGCTAGAAAGGCATGCGCACTTCAATGGTTGAAGTGAGCATAACGAAGTTGAAATCTTTACCTTAATGAAGTTATCAAAAGAGTTTGATTCCATCATGAATGATAAAGATGCTTGTAGAGTTACAAGAAATTAAGTGGGAGCGTTATGACATATTTCCAATACTTTATGTAGATGACATATGGTTGATTGGAAAATATGTATTTTAAATTAACACGGTTAAGATTTCATATTGATGAAAGGCTTAGAAGATATTGGGCATCGATATCTATAAAAGATGGATTGAAGCGCCTGATATGATTGAAGCCAAATTACATAGATGAAATATTGAAGTAAGTCAATATAAAATTGATAAGAAGGAGTTCTTGTCACATGGAAAATAATTGAGCAAGATTCATGTGTTTTGACACATGATGAGCATCATTGAAATTGAGATTTCTAAGTCATGTTTCCATGCTATGTACACAACCAGATGAGTCATATGCTATAAAATGTTATAGTAGGATAATTCATATGATGATTAGACAACAGTGGGAGAGATCCTTGTGTCATTTTAGAAATGCTAAGGATATGTTTTCCTATATAGTAATGACAAAATAATAGTTGTAATATGTTACACTAATAGTCTTGTCATTTATTCAAGTAATTTTATCTCAAATAAAATATGTGATGAAGGGTAGCACAATAGGATGGAAGAAAGTTCCATGCTGGATTTGAAAGAGTTTCAAAATTAAAATATTGTGACAGATACTACAACAAAGGCTAAAGTATATCGTTGTGTTATCAACTGATTATAAGTGTATTTTGTGTCAATGAATTCTTTATTGAACTTGGTGAAATTCCAAGAATGCTGAAACTATGAAGCTACATTTTCACAATGTTAGTAACATCAGTTTAAGCTGAGGAATTAAGGTATCACCGGAACTTGGTGAGTTTCCAAGAATGCTAACACTATGAAGCTACATTTTCACAATGTTAGTGACATCAGTTTAAGCTGAGGAATTAAGTCTTCACCAATTGACCATATATATACAAAGCCATCTCATTAGAGAATGAGTGATGCGTGTAGACGCAAAGAACATGCAAATACAATAGGACCTGAACGGTTCAGATCTTTTTGATAATGTTTACCACATGCGAAGCATGGTAATAACACTGGTACGCCATATGTGTTAAGTGCTTACAGACTAGATTATTGACTCTAGTGCAAGTGGGAGACTGAAGGGAATATGCCCGAGAGGCAATAATAAAGTGGTTATTATCTTATTCCTTGTTTATGATGAATGTTTATTTCTCATGCTAGAATTGTATTAACCGGAAACGTTGATACATGTGTGCTTAATAAACAAACAATGGTTCCTAGTAAAGCCTCTCTTTTAACTAGCTCGTTGATTAATAGATGATCAAGGTTTCCTGATCATGAACATTGGATGTTATTAATAACGGGGTCATGTCATTAGAAGAATGATGTGATGAACATATACCCAAAGATAATATAGCAATGCGATCAAGTCATTTAGTTTACATTGTTATATCAAACATACGAAGTAACTTATTCCTTAGACCATGAGATTATGTCAATCACTGATACCGGAAGAGTGCTTTGATGGCATCAAACGTCACACCGTAACAGGGTGACTATAAAGGTGTCGTTAAGTATTCGTAAAGTATTAGTTGAGGATCATGGATCAAGAGTGGGATTTGTCCATCCAAATGACGGAGAGATATACTCTGGGCCCTCTCGGTGATATCACATCGAAACCGCTTGCAAGCATGTGATATGATCACAAGGATGTTATATCACGGGAACGAGAAAAGAGTACTTAGATGCTCCATGGTTACGGCCGAAGCGATCATAAGCAAGGGAGAATTCAGAAGACTAGATCATAGTTCTGTTTGACCAGTAATTTGTATTGACCGGTAAAAAGCTGACAACTATGACCAGCCTGATTTCATTATTATTCCAACCAGCGGCACACCCACCCACTTTTCTGTTTCTCTCTCCTCCGTCTGTTGGTGATGTGTAATAATAAGCGTGGAATACATGATCATATAGTTCTGTTTGATCAGTATTTTGTATTGACCGGTAAAAAGCTGACAACTATGACCAGCCTGATTTCATTATTATTCCAACCAGCGGCACACCCACCCACTTTTCTGTTTCTCTCTCCTCCGTCTGTTGGTGATGTGTAATAATAAGCGTGGAATACATGATCATATAGTTCTGTTTAATCAGTATTTTGTATTGACCGGTAAAAAGCTGACAACTATGACCAGCCTGATTTCATTATTATTCCAACCAGCGGCACACCCACCCACTTTTCTGTTTCTCTCTCCTTCGTCTGTTGATGATGTGTAATAATAAGCGTGGAATACATGATCATATAGTTCTGTTTGACCAGTAATTTGTATTGACCGGTAAAAAGCTGACAACTATGACCCATATCCGAGTATGAGATAACTGTAGGCAGATATTGCAGGCACACTTCGAAGTGATAGTACGGATACCATCCTGACAGATATCCTTAAAACAGAAATAGATCTTCGGTACTACCTTGGAGTTCAAATGACGCAAAGGGTTGCACCTCTGCGGTTACTTTGGCAAGCTGCTAATGCATACACTTATGCACTGTTTGAGATTTTTAGGTTACAATTTGAACTGATTTTGGATTGCGTGGTCTA
Organism: Alopecurus myosuroides; assembly: GCA_028641055.1. NCBI lineage: Eukaryota > Viridiplantae > Streptophyta > Magnoliopsida > Poales > Poaceae > Alopecurus > Alopecurus myosuroides. The sequence goes on from CM054060.1 coordinate 24,460,271, forward strand.
TAACTGTGGCGAAATTGGACCCATATCCGAGTATGAGATAACTGTCAAAAACAGGCGTCGGGGTCATTTTGTTAGATTCGACTCATCAGAATACATTTGTACCTGCAAGAAGTTTGAAAATGTAGGTCTTCCCTGTTGCCAGGTACTGAAGGTTCTTGAGATCAGAAATATCAAAGAAATTCCACCACACTATGTTTTGAAAAGAATGCGAAAGGATGCTCAGAGTGAACCTTCGAAGGAGAACTATGGTTTTTCTGTTGTAGACGAAGATCCCAAATTCTCCGTGTCAAAAAGGTACCTTGTATGCTCTGGACTCACTCGGAAGATCACAAGAGAAAACAAAAATTATAAGATATTTATATTCAAATTATGTGCAAATAGTAAAATAATTAATAGTTTCAATAGTTAGAATAATTATTTAGTTAAACAAAAAATGGATTTGAATTAGTTATGCAAATTCTAGCAATTTTCATGTTGGAATTTTTGTCAAATTCGAAAGTTTATAGAAGTTATTAATGTGCAAACTTAAAGAATTTTCAAATTTTGGCGCTAAATTTTCTTGGCGCGCAGGGTGGCAGCAAATTTCGAAATACTTTTTGGTCCCGGCCCGTGGTGCCAACCGGGACCAAAGGGGGTACCTCTAGTCCCGGTTGGCGGCAAGGGCCGGGACTAGAGGCCCAGTTGTATAAATATCTCGGCCCTCTCTCCAGGCCGAGCCACCACCCAGGGACAGCGGACTAGCCTTGGCGAAGCCCTGCCGGCGGCAGGAATGGGTAGGAAGATCCCGCCGGTGCTGATTCCGCCGGCGGGGTTGAACTAGGGCGCCGTAGATTGGCTCGGGGACGAGTTTTGGACGGGATCGAACACATATATATTAAAAAGGCCGGGGGGGCGTGGTTACATCGGGGGCACGGTGCGGCCACAGACGGCCCACCGTGTTTCTTGACGGCGACAGCCCTATTGGCCGTCCTTCTACATGCTTGGGGAGGCGGCGGCGCGGCCACAGGCGGCCGGCCGTTTCTTGGGGGGGGGGGCGGCGGTACTATATATAGGTGGCTGGGGGCGCGCCGGCGCCGGCCTAGTCCTCCTCGTCGGAGGAGATGCAGTGGTAGGCGGGCGCCTGCCACAGGTGGGCAGGCAGCTGGGGGGGGCCGCCGGTGGCTGCGGAGGCATCGGTGGCGCGTGCGGCGGCGGCGGCGGCAGCGGCAGCGCCAATTCGCCGCCGGTCCAGGCCCAGCTCATCCCGTACTCCAGGCCGGGAGACAGTGGCTGTGGTGGCGGCTGGTCCTCGGACGCCTCCATGGCCTGCCACCACGGCGCCGGCGCTGGAGGGGGCGGCATCGCGGCGTCCTCGGCGGCCGCGCTGGCCAGGACCTGCTCCCACCTTTTGATCTCATCCTCGATGAGGGTGCGGCGGGAAGCCTCGTAGGCGGCCTCCAGGTCGGCCTGGAGCTCGGGGTCCTCCTCATCCTCGAGGATGTCCTCCTCGAGCCACATCTCCGGCTCCCTGCCGGGCGGTGGCGCGGGGTAGTCATGGGCGTCCTCCTCCGGGGCCGTGGGGATGTAGGAGCGGCTGCGCTGGTCGTGCTTCTGCTGGAACCAGACGGCCCAGTAGGGGGAGCTCCGCGCGTAGGCGCGGTCCCGGAGGGGGAGCTCCGCGCGTAGGAGCGCGCGCCGGCGGTCGATCTCCTCGCGGGCAGCTTCGTTGGTCGGGGCCGGCGGCACCGGGATGCACTGCGGGTTCAGGTGCCACCCGTCCGGGAGGTGGACGTCCGGCCAGAAGACCGGCGTGGCGTGCTCCCAGTGCCACTCGGCCTCCTCCTTCCGCACGTAGCGGCGGAACCTTTTGCCCGGCGCGGCGCGAGGCGGCGGGCGCGCTGCTGGAGGTGGCGCGGGGACGCGCGGCTGCCTCCCCGATCCGGACGCCTCCCGGACCGAAGCCAAACGCCTCCTACCACGGCGGGGGGACGCCGGCGCCTCTCTGGCCGGCGCCGCTGGAGGACCCGGCCTCGTGCTCGTTCTTCGGGCGCTTGAACCAGCGGCGGGGCGACATGGCGGCTAGGGTTCTTTCGAGCTGGACACGGCCTGGGGTGAGTGGGGTGTACGGGCGGCGGGGGCCCTTTAAAAAGGACCCGGGAGGGGTTGGCATGCCAACCGGCGGCGAGAACGTGGCGGCGGTTGCAGGCAGCCATGAATGCACGGGGGAGCCGAGGCGTGCCGCTCGTGGCCACGCGCGCGCGGGGAAATGGAGGCGCGGGAAGCCGAGGCGGCCATCGGGCCCTTTGACCGCGCGCGGCTGTGGTCTTACTTTAAGGACCGGGCGAGCCAGCCACTAGGTCGCCGGCCAGTGGCCCCTTTGACCGAATGTGACAAGTGGCCCCTTTGACCGAATGTGGCCAGTGGGCTTAATTAAAGACGCGGGCCAGTGGGCCCTTTGACCTAAATGTGACTAGTTGGCTTAATTAAAGACGTGGGCCAGTGGACGCAGTTGGGGAAGGGGAGGCCGGTCGGGGATTGCGAGGCAGAATCGAAATTTGGAAGAAAAAAAAAAGAAAAAATCCTGCCACGGCAAAGAAAGTGGCCAAAATGCCGCTTTTTTCAGAGGAGGCATTCATCCCGGTTCCTAACACGAACCGGGACTAACTCCCCTGGCCAGGTTCGCCACGTGGTCAGTCCCGTTTGTCCCGGGTCCTGGTGCAACCAGGACCAATGGGCGAGGTGCATTTGTCCCGGCTGGCCCATCCCGGTTGCACAACCGGGACAAATGGGCCTTACCAACCGGGACTAGTGCCCGTGTTTCCACTAGTGTAATAGGAGTCCTATATATATATAGTAAAATGATTCAATACTCCTGAGTGTACGTACTCCCACGTGCAAATATACCACATAAATGAACCAATTATACCTCATTATTATTTTTAATATACTTCACTATTTAATACTGGATACCTCAAAATGAATTTTCTGAAAAAAATCATTAGATTCTACACACACATATATATATATAGTCACGAGAGAGAGGCTCCCATCTATACGAACTGCTCGTCCTCCGAATCCCAAACAGTAGGAGACGGTGGGGGGGGGGGCAAGGTGACGCTGTCCATAGCTGAAGATACTGATAATACGATACAACTCGTAGGCAATGTACCCATCGATAGCTGCATAATCAATGTTGACCTGGTCAAGTGGGCTCTTCTCCCAAAGTTTGTGCCCGAAACTGGGGAAATATTTCTTCATAATAATGTACTTCTCGTCGATCAATGCGGCTGCCATATCAGCCATCAAAGTTCTCTCATATTTAAGCTGAAACAGGTCCTGGAGAAAAATACGGCACTGAGATGGTACCTCAATACCCCAGGTGTTTCTCATCTTCGACCTTCCATTCCTTATATCGACGCTAGCAAAACGTATGCCGCTGTTGACAAGGGAATCCATCAGTTCTTGACAATTTTTGTCACTACTGCAACAAATGAATGGAACAAATGTTATGCAAAAAATATATATTTCAATGCAATAATAAAATGGAACAATGGTTAAACACCGCTGCAACAAATTTATTCATACACGTACATGTTGCTATCTATGCAATTTCCAATACATAATTTGCTATATGCATACAAATTGAATTTTCAATACACATTGCTATACGAATACGTACACACATGTGGCTATCCTATGTCATTTCAATTGAATACAACTGTAATTTCCAATACACATTGCTATATGAATACACATGGATACACGTATATGTTGCTATCCTATGCAATTTGGATCGAGAAGAAAAGAAAGAGAGAGGAGAAGATTGATCGGAGAAAGTTTGTGTTTACCTTGCCCATCGGAAGACAAGGACACGCCTCTTGTGAGCAATTTGGATGACAGCCACATTTTCTTGATCGACCGTGTACTCGAGATCAAGGCCAAGAAAATCCCCGTCATCGTCGTGAAGCCATTGCTTCAAGAGGTCAAGAAAACCCGGAACCCTCTTGCTCCCGTTCGTGTATGCGACTTCGAGCTTCCGACCATGTGTGTCCATGTTCAAAATCTCTAGTTCCATGGTGGAGAATGTGGAAGGATGAACAGAGAAAAGGAGACGAAGAAGAGAGAGGGCGCGGTACTATAGCAATGGTGTTTCTCTGTTTTTAAGCCTCTTCCCGATGGAGGAACTACTTTTGAAGCGCGGGAGGCAAACGGTTTGGGCATTAGTCCCGGGCCGTATTATGATCTGGGACTAAATGCTCTCAGGCCAGGCGAACGGTTGCCACGACGATTTTTAGTCCCGGGCCGTGTTACGACCCGGGTCTAAAAGTGTGCGAGGCGACGCGAACGGTTGCCGGACAACTTTTTGTCCCGGACCGTGTTACGACGCGGGACTAAAAGCGTTCGAGGCGACGCGAACAGTTGCCCTGTCCCCCTCTAGTCCCGGTTGGTAAGCTATTGGGGACTAGAGGTAAAAACCTATAGGGTTTTCTACTAGTGTGGCAGTATCCCGCAAAGTAAACTTTTTTCCATGTTCTTCCTACTTAATATAGACAAGCTGGATTAAATTACAACCGTATAAGCGAGTAGCAGTTAAATTCCACGTCCAAGGTGACAATAGCCAGACTATTCAATAAAAAAAATAACCCGCAAAAATTCACGGACATACCTTCTTGTAAGATAAATTTACCTAAAACACACGGGCATGTCTTCTTTCTGAGAGAAATTTGTAGTTTAGCATGGAGCCCAACGCCATCTTACCTGATGCCTTGTGTGTCTCGCAACACATATTTTATTCTCCCGTTGCAACGCACGGGTATGATTGCTAGTAGGATGCTTATATCATTATGAAATAATAATAGCAGGATGGGAGAAGCGTCGATGTTGCCATGAACATCGGGACTTTCGGAGGGACTTGGAATTCCTGGTTATTTTCCTTCGTAAATGCATAGACTACATAAACTAATGTGATGTTAGGAAAAGCAACTAAATATTGATTAGACATGCTAATTTCCTGAAAATTCAGTTGTTTGAACTGCCAAACGATGTTTACTTAGTAACCTAGCATATTACGTATACAAATAAATTTCTAAGAATTGTGGGAGCAAACTCACCTATTTAGAGGAATATCTATGTTCCACGACTCAAAGTGAGGTATCATTTATAACCTTAGGTGAATGTTGTTACGTGCTATGATACTATCTATATTTTTTACCATGGACTTGACATTTTATTTATAATGATAGGTTGCTATTTTTTTGCAAGGGTGATACTAAACTGTCTTACTATTATTTTACTTAAAAATTACTCCATATGTGGCAAGAAACCCATGCCCCCTATTGAGAATAGATCACCTATCAGAGACATGCCGTTGAAAAACACCAGTTGGACAAAGCCGTGCCAAGGCTGCATAAAGATCAATGTAGATGCAAGCTACCTCCACGAGACATCCTCTGCTTCTTGTGCTACAATAGGCCGTGGACATGTTGGCTTTGACCAAATGATCTTGTTGGGGCACTATTCCTTGCTGCTATGACGCTGAACCAGTGGAGGCAATGGCCTTCCTCGAAGGTCTGAAGACGTGGTTAGCTGACAATGCCAAAAATCTGATTTAGAATCACTAGTGGAGAACGGGGCTTTTGCCCCGGTTGGAGCCACCAACCGGGGTAAAAGGCCCGCACGAGCATGGCGCATCGGGGGGGGGGGGGGGGGGGGAGCAAAATACCCCCCCCCCCACTATATAAACCTTGCCAACCCTCTCCTCTCCTCATGCCACTCACTTTGGAGGACATATTCTAATTGTGTGGTGTGTGCTCACTTGTTTTTCCTTCCTATGCACAAGAAGTGTTCGATGAAATGCCCGAGGGCATAACGCCATCTCAGCTCGCAGAAAACAAACATGATTTAATTGTCCGAGCCACACTTAATTAAATTAGCTTTCTCGTCCTTCTTTCCTCCTCGGTCAAGGTACCAACTTTAACCTTGGATCTGTCGATGTAACATTGCTCATTTCTCTATTCACGGTGTTCTGTAACAGTTCTTAATTAATGCAGATGCACCGGCAATGGATGTACGCTGACCGACGCTCTGCCGCGTTCATGAAAGGCGTGGGTTATTTTCTCGAGGTGGCCCAAGCAAACAAGAGAAATAATTTTATGTGTTGTCCATGTGTTGTATGTCGAAATCAGAAGGAACGCTCTTCGCACAGAGTCATCCACTTCCACCTGTTTCAGTCCGGTTTAATGCCCGGCTATAATTGTTGGACCAAGCACGAAGAAAGAGGGGTTATGATGGAAGACAACGAAAAAGAAGAGAATGATGACAACTATCATGATATGTTCCCTGAATACGGTGCCGGTACTGGAATAGAAGATAACGATGTAGTGGAAGCAGAAGACCGAGCACCAGAGCCATCGATGATCTTGGCCAGGCCATTATGGATGCGAAGACAGAAAGCGAGATTGCAAAGGTGAGGGTGAAGTTCGACCAGATGTTAAAGGATCACAAAATATTGTTGTATCCAAATTGCGAAGATGGGCAGAAAAAACTTGGCAGCACAATGGAATTGCTGCAATGGAAGGCCGAGAATGGTGTGACTGACTGCGGATTTACAAAGTTGCGGCAAATAGTGAAGAAGCAACTTCCTAGAAACAATGAATTGCCCGACAGTACATACCAAGCAAAGAAGCTTGTATGCCCCTAGGATTAGGCGTGGTGAAGATACATGCCTGCATTAATGACTGCATCCTCTACCGCGGTGAGGAGAACGATAATTTGGAACAATGCCCGGTATGCACTACATTGCGGTACAAGATCAGACCAGACGACCCTGGCGATGTTTGAGGGTGAGCGACTCAGCAAGAGGGTTCCTGCAAAGGTGATGTGGTATGCTCGTATAATACCACGGTTGAATCGTTTGTTCAGAAACAAAGAGCATGCCAAACTTTTGCGATGGCACATGGAAGATCGTAAGAAAGACGAGATGTTGAGACACCCCGCTAATGGGTCGAAGTGGAGAAAAATCGAGAGAAAGTTCCCGCGCTTTGCAGGTGAAGCAAGGAACTTATGGTTTGGTCTAAGTACAGATGACATGAATCCATTTAGTAAGCAGAGCTGCAGCCATAGCACCTGGCATGTGACTCTATGTATCTATAACCTTCCTCCTTGGTTGTGCATGAAGAGGAAGTTAATTATGATGCCAGTGCTGATCCAAGGCCCGAGGCAACCGGGCAACGACATTGATGTGTGCCTAAGGACATTAGTCGATGAACTTTTACAAGTGTGGCGTGAAGAAGGTGTACCTGTGTGGGACGAGCACGAACAAAAAGAATTTAACCTACAAGCGCTGTTGTTCGTAACCATCAATGATTGGCCTGCTCTTAGTAACATTTCTGGACAGACAAACAAGGGATACAATGCATGCACGCACTGTTTAGATGACACCAAAAGTGTATATCTGGATAAATGTAAGAAGGTTGTGTACCTCAGGTATCGTCGTTTTCTTCCGCGCAAGCATCCCTTAAGAAAAGTAGGCAAGCATTGGTGAGGCAGATACCCGGGACACGCCTATTCTCCGACCTGGTGATGATGTATTTGATATGGTGAAGGATTTGAAAGTAATATTTGGAAAGGGTCCTGGCAGACAACCTATTCCGAACGACGCTGACAGACACGCACCCGTGTGGAAGAAAAAATCTATATTTTGGGATCTACCCTATTGGAAAATCCTAGATGTCCGCTCTGCGGTCGACGTGATGCACCTGACGAAGAATCTCTGGGTGAATCTGCTAGGCTTGTTTGGCTTGTATGGGAAGTCAAAAGATACATCTGAAGTACGGCAGGACCAGCAACACACGAAAGGACGAGACGACAAGAATCCTGAGCGGTTTCAAGGTGGTCCTGCTTGTCGTGGGATAATCACGGCAGACGTTACCGGGGGTAACTTATCTTGGGGCAAGACGACGCTGGTGTTTGGGAGAGGGTTTAGCTCAGAGGAAAACATGATGATATGCGATCTGGTAGCCGGCAAGCAAGTCGCCGAGTCTCCGATCTCGATATATTAATCTCAACTCTCGTGTTACACTGAGTACTCGATACCTAGCGATATTGCTCGAACTCTTGGATCTCCCTCAACTAGACCTAGGGACCGGCTTATAAAGCATCAGGACCCCCTGGCTTGCCCTCCAAGGCGCACCCTGAATCCTACCCGGACACCGCGTACAAAACCCTAACTTTCCTTACCGTAACCCACAATCCGGGTTACCAGGCCTACAAAATTGGGCCTTCTAGAAGTTCCTTTATCCTTAGCCAGGTCTTGCGCAGCGTCCTTTGGGCCGAGTTACACCTTGGCGTTGGTCTACCGGGTTATCGTCCCTCCATCAGTAGTCCCCAGAATAGCCTGGGCTTCACGGGAACCTCCTTGAAGCGCTTGCTATTCCCTGTAAAAAATACCAGACGTACAAGTCCATAGAGGCCGGGTTAAGGTGCTCTGATAAATAGCTAGGCCTAACTCCAAGGTGGCCATATAGTAACCCGGCTTTCTCTAGGTCCTTCTTATACTCTTTCCGGATCAACGCCCTGATAAAAATGTCAAAGACCCGGCTCACTTTACTCGATAATTGACCCTGATGTTGCGGAGAAGATCTACTTCTTATCTCCGTCCAGATAACTCGTCCAGCACTTAAAGCGTATCTCACAAAATCCGGATAGATAGCCGTTATCCCGAAATTTCCGGTTCTTGCCCGTTGGACTAGGTTTATCCGCCCGCGTCCTTATAAATAGGTACTCAGGGGTTAACCTAACCCCAACGGCTCATTTCCCCCTTTTCCCTCTTCTCTTCACTTCCGCGCTCGAGCCCGCAAAGCACCGTCACGGAGACCTCACGCGCGTCGCCGGAGCCAATCCGCCGCCGGCTACGCTCCGCCACGATTCGCCCCGCGCCGCCGCCAAGATCCGCCGCCGCGCCCTCAACCTGCCCGCCGGGAATCGCAAGGGGGCACCAAGACTGCGCTATTTGCCGTCGCCGCGTGCTGCTCCAATCTCCTCCAGTAAGTTCCTTGTATCCATTAATTCAACCCCGCAATTTTTTGATTTACTCTAGATTAGATCTAGGTCAACCCGCGGGCCACTTTTCTTGTCGCGCCGGATTAGGTCGCTTAGATGCTTGCTAATTCCTCTAATAGCTTGATTGATGGTCACATACCACTCTCCTATCATCACTAATCATCAATTTCTCCATAGAATCGTCCGCAACTTTTTCAATCTAGATCCATTTCGCCAAAATTTCCCGCGCCTGTCATTGACACCCGGAAAATCCTCTTCTTCCGGTTCTTTTGCTTGCAGTAGATACATGGGCAATCATCCGGCTTCCTCAAACAACTTTGAATACGTAAGTACCCCATAGTTTTTATAATGATGCTTGATACCCGGATAACTTGTAACCTTGCCTTCCAGAGTGATATCCGGATAATTCTTAACTTCCATGCTTTCCTGATACCACTCGCAAATACTCGGATAATTCATGGTTTCCGAGTCTTACTTCTCGCATCTTTTTTCCTTGTGTTTTGCAGGTTGATCCCATGGCTCCCAAGAAGCAAGGGAAGCCACCAGCCAAGGCTAAGACCACCAACTCCATATCCGCCAACTGGGCGCGATCCACTGTCACGAAGGCCAAGTTAGAAGAGCTGGCCGAGTTAGGGATTCTCCCTTCTCAAAAAGATATCCATTGGAGGGTGCCGGGTGATGAGACCCGGCCCACGCCTGCCGACGACGAGGTAATCTGCTTCGTCGAACACGTGACCCGGGGGTTCCGTCCTCCGGGTCATCCCTTCTTTCGAGATGTTCTGAACCACTATGGCCTCCGGGTATTTGACATAGGGCCTAACTCTATGTTGAATATTACCCATTTCATTGTTTTATCCGAGTCATACTTGTGCACTCCGCCAAGTTTGGCTCTCTTTATCGAACTCTTCCAGTGCAAGCCGTGCCGCGAAAGCGGTGACGGAGCAATTCTCACTTGCGGCGGGGTATCCATCCAACGCCGTAAGAACTCACCAATGCCAACCCTTAATCTGAATTCCCACGTTAAGCACTGGCAATTATCCTTCTTTTACTTCCACGACACCTCCCCACCCGGCGAGAAGAAACTGCCGGGTTACTCGGAGGGCCTCCTCGACATTTCCGAGAAATTCAACACTTTCGCCCCTGACTCGGACAGGGAGGCAATTCAGCCCCTTCTCTCGAAAATATATGTCTTATCCGCCCAAGGTCTCCTAGGGCTCAATCTGGTCAAGACATGGGTGGATTTCCGGATCCAACCCAACTCTATCCGCACTAAGCTGATGTGCGATTACTCGGGGCATACCACGGACGCGCTCTGGTATTCCTCCAAGAACTATCCAGCCGGCGACACCAACAAAACCATCAAGGGCTTCTTGATGGAAAAGTTGGAAGTGATCAAGAACATCGCCGGGTTGCCGCCATTCACCCGGGAAAATCCGGCCCGAGCGGTAAGACCCGATACGTATAACCTTATTCACACGCCTTTGACTTGATACAACTACCGATTCTCACCTTCCTGTTTTTATCTCAGGCCGATGACGCTTTCTGGAGTGTTGAAACCTCTCCTACTACCGGAGACCCGGAAGAAGAAGACGAGCCGGCTGACAATGATGAGGGTATTTATCCGAATCTTGTGTCATCTTCACTTGCATAAATTTCCTCTCATTTAACTTTTTCCATCGATACATACTCGGCTTGCAGGGCTGGAGGACGAGGATGAGAAGGATGAGGAGGACCCGGAGGCCACCGAGTCCGATCAAGAAATAACAGTCGGGGCCAAGAGGAGGGCCAGAGGAGTGGTGTCCAAGGTTCCTTATTCCACCATGTCTTCCGAGCCCTACTCTTTTGATAACATGCACAGACTTAACCAACAACTATCCAACTCATCGCACTTGAAGGACTCTCTCCCGACCAAGCGCAGAGTGACCCGGAGTTCACCGGGCGACGATCCCCTTAACCCGGGTATCTCCACCTCACCAAACCGCCGGGCCGATACTCCTCCTCCTCGCCCCTCCAAATCTCCTCGGCGTCACCCCTCCCCCAACCATCCTTTGGCCGGGCAGCTCCGGGTTCCGCTATCAACTGCTATGACAAACTCATCGGCTTCCAGCAGTGAACTCCCGCCGGATTACACTGTGAACACCGGGTAAGTCTTTCGCTGTACGATATCCTTGCGCACTTGATTATTTCCATCCGCTGTTGTTGACTATTCCTCTCTTTTCCATAGCGCCCAAGTCACGACTAGTGACCCGGAGAACATGGAGACGGATAACCGGAAGACGGAGGGGCCGACTGATAACATGGACGCCGCGACTGGCGGTGACACTGAGAACAACCAGGAACAAGGCCCCTTGGGCGATCCAGTTCACCAGGCCGCCGGGTCTCCAGAGTCATCCGAAGTAGTGGACGAAGAGATCGAGGTCCCGGACACGAGGATGGGTTCTCCAAACCCGGATACCCAGACTGTCCGGGTCTCGACCCCAAAGTCGGGGAAAGTTCACCAACCAAGCGACCAGGCTGTCGGCTCTTCTGGTGTCCGACCCGAAGACATGACGTTTGCCCAGATGCTCGAAGCCCTGCACACCTTGAGGGCTGATGAAGAAAATATCTTGGAGGCTTTAATAGCCAAACATGAGGTAAACCCGAATAATATTGCTTGTGTCCTTATCTAGTCCCCAAGTTCCGAGTGAATTGATTGATAATTTGCTTGGAACTTTACGGTATAACCGACTGATAGCTTGCCTTTTACCCGGCTAACCCTTCCTTGCATCCGTGCAGTCCTTCGTGACCCAATCTGAGAAGAAATTGGCAAAGGCCACCAAGCTCATTGAGAAGGAGGTGGCTCTGCGTGAGGCGGCCGAAGCTGAGGCCAGGAGGAATGGGAAGATCATGAGGAAGTATAGGAGGAGGGCTCATACAGCAGAAGATAATCTAACGAGCCTTTCTGTTCAGATTGCTGATACGTATTGTGCTTTGCTCGGTATGATTCTTAATCCGGGTTATCCTTCTGATAAATAGCCGGGGTTTCCTTACTCGTGTTTCCATTTCTTTCTGCAGGTCCGGATGAAGTGATGCCGGACTAAGATGATATTGCCAGGCTGAAAACTATCAAGAGCGTTATCCGGCAGCTATGTGCCGGAACCAAATGGATCCTTCAAGAACTACGGTGGCCGGGTGTTAGGCATGTCGACCTGAAGAGAATGCTGGACGCCTGCTCCACTATTCCCGAGTGGATTTGGCATTGGAAGCGCTCGTCCTGCCGGGTTGGAGTAACCCGGGGGCTTGCGCTGGCTAAAGCTTATTTCCCTAAGCTCGAGTCAGCCAAGCTTATGGGCGGGTTTCCGGAATTCAACCGTGATGGGTCCAAGTTTTCCGCGAAGGATTTCAAGGCCATCCAGAAGGAAGTCCGTTACCCGGCCAGCGTGATTGCTGACGGCTTGGATGTCAATTCCATTGTCCCTACATATGATGCTGATGGTGAAGCGGTTAAGTCGGACCTTCCCAAGCCGTACGATATGCTAGCCCGATGGAAGGAGGAAGCTGCCATGTTGAGGGAGGAGGCCGCAAAGAAGAAGGCTGAAGCTGATTCTGCGCCTGCTACCTCCACACCTGTCGTCCCTCCTCCTGCGCGAGCCGGCACTGCTGCTGATCCGGGTGCTGCTGCTACCAAGGGTAATAGCAAGGGTAAGGAGAAGATGGATGCCGCAGCCCAGAATGCCGAGTGATACCTGCTACCTGATGCTGTTTCGTATGCGTCAATCAGCCAATGGGCCGTTTAAACAATCATTTTTTTATGATGCGCCTGTGCACCTTTGATACTAGTACCGGAATTTGTAATGCACTTTAAGTTCTTGATACACCTTGTGCTTCTTCTGAACGTTTAAATTTATCCACTTTTGAGCCCACTTGTTCTTGATATCCGACTTTCTTTATGGTTCCTTTTGTGAGACTCGGTTTCCGAGTTTCATGGGTTTTGACAAGCGGACTTTTCTCTAAGTCCCCAAGTCCCCCAGTCTCGGATGTTTGGGTTTTTTGAGTTTTAGCAACTGAGCAACTTTTTATTTTTCAAAATCCTCAGTCCCCAAGGCCCGAGATTCCCAGTCTGGGATGTGTGGTCTTTCCAAGAGAACAAGTTGTTTGCTGCTAAGCCCCAACCCAGAGCCGTTTCACATAGGTATTGAAGTTATGCTTGATAAACGTTGAGTTTCCGGCTGTTAGCCCTGTACTCTGCATAACTTGTGGTTTGGATGACCCTTTTGACTATCTTGTACTATAAGCCGGCTTTCGCGTGGATATCATGTTGTTACGTCTATACGAAAACAGGGTCAGGCAAGTCCCATTGGGCTTCATGGCTGATTGTTATCGTAAGCGAGCAAATCATGCCACTTTAGTGCGAGTCACATCGAGCTTAAGTAAGAAAAGTCAAGAAAAATTGGCTCCTTTGTCCGGTTATAAGATTGCATCCGTACTCGTTTGCGAGTAATCGGCCCTTATAACTCATAGGCATCAAGGCCGGGTCATTGAGTTTGTAACTGTGCTATTCGAGCAATCAGCCCCCAAGACCTAAATATATGCAACATACCAAGAGTGAAGAACATACGAATAACCACCTCTTTATTTGATATGAGAAAGTTAGGTCAGCAAGCCGCCTCATTAAAAACCCATCCAGTCCCCAAGGGTACCCTAGATAGGAAAAGAGTACGTCTGAAACCTGCTAACTGTTACATCGTGCAATTCCACTTGCCAATATAGTCTATACTAAGTATAGTAGGGACGTAGCTGAGCCACGTTCCATGGTCTGTCTCTTTCTTGCATAGATGAAGTGGTATGAGCAGTGTCGTTAACTGTAGCCGACTCTTCCCTTGCGTCTATCAAGTAATATGATCCGTTGTGCAGATTCCGACTTATGATAAATGGTCCTTCCCATGGAGGTGATAACTTGTGTTTTCCTTCGTTTGACTGTACCAGGCGTAGAACCAGGTCTCCTTCCTGAAAGACCCGGGTTTTCACGCGCCGGCTATGATACCTCCGTAAATCTTGCTGATATATGGCTGATCTTTCCAGTGCTTGTTCCCTTTGCTCTTCTAACATATCTACGGCGTCCTGCCGGGTCTTCTCGTTCTCTACCTCGACGTAGGCCGAGACTCGAGGCGAGTCATGGATGATATCACTCGGCAACACCGCCTCTGCACCATAAACCATGAAAAACGGTGTCATCTGAGTGGATCTGTTAGGTTTTGTGTTGATACCCCAAACCACTGCAGGTAATTCTTCAACCCATGCACCAGCAGCTCTGATACACGGAACTCGCAATCGTGGCTTTAATCCACGAAGCAATTCTTGATTTGCCCTCTCCACTTGTCCATTAGCCTGTGGACGGTCCACTGAAGCTACGTCAAGCCGGATTCCATTGTTACCACAAAATTTCTCCATCTCACCAAGGGACATATTGGTTCCATTGTCGGTAATTATGCTATGGGGATACCCGAACCGATAGATAATCCTTTTCTGGAACTTGACTGCTGTAATTGCTTCACAGTTGGTAACTGGCATAACCTCAACCCACTTGGTAAACTTGTCAATGGCCAACAAGAGGTGCATCTTTTTGCAAGGTGACATGTGAAAGGGGCCAACCATGTCCATACCCAAAACAGCAAACGTCCAAGTTAACGGGATAGTCCGTAGTTCCATAGCCGGCACATGGGTTTGGCGAGCGTAGCTTTGACATCCGTCACACCTTGCCACCAAGCGCTCCGCGTCTGCTAGGGCCGTGAGCCAGAAAAAACCATGTCGATAAGCTTTGGCCACAAGAGATCTTGTGGATGCATGATGCCCACAATCACCTTCATGGATTTTCTTGAGGATCTGTCGGCCTTCTTCTGGTGCTACACAGCGCAAAAAGACTCCTGCTGCGCTTCTCTTGTATAACTCTCCATTGATGATAGAATATCCTTTTGCTCGCCTCAGAATTTGTCTTGCTAATACTTCCTGCTGTGGTAACTCGCCCCGTGATAGGTAAGCCAAGAACGGCTCTGTCCACTCGGGAACAGCTCGTACTGTGGCCACGAGCTCCAAATCCGGGTCTTGATTTGCCAGTTCTTCCTCAGACTCGGTTTTAACTGATGGTCGCCATAGTTCATCGAGGAAAACATTAGGTGGAACCGGCTCTCTACGCGAGCCGAGTCTGGCGAGTGCATCTGCTGCCTCATTTTTTCTTCTGACTATGTGCTCCACCTCGTACCCGGAGAAACATCCGGCAACTCTGTCAACTTCTCTGCGGTATGCTGCCATAGTTGCATCTTTTCTATCCCATGTTCCTGAGACCTGCTGTACCACAAGGTCCGAATCTCCGAAGCATCGTATCCTCTTAATATTCATCTCCTTGGCTACCTTTAAGCCATGCAATAGGGCCTCATACTCGGCCACGTTGTTAGAACAATCAAAGTGAATCTGTAGCACGTAACTCAATTTGTCTCCTTTAGGTGATGTCAGCACCACTCCAGCTCCTGATCCCTCGTATTGCTTGGATCCATCGAAGTGCATGATCCAAGACTCGGAGTTTGGAGTCATGGTGGGCATGCCTGTGTGCGTCCAATCGTTAACGAAATCGACCAGAGCCTGAGATTTGATTGCTGACCTGGGCTCATAGTTGATGTGATAATCCCCCATCTCTATCGCCCATTTGGCTATTCTTCCTGTTGCATCCAAGTTTCTGATGATATCCGACATCGGTATCGAACTAACCACTGTTATGGGGTGTTCCTGGAAATACGGCTTCTGTTTCCGGCTGGCCATAAAGACCCCGAAAACAAGCTTTTGCCAATGCGGATAGCGCTGCTTTGCCTCTGATAATACCTCGCTGACGTAATAGACCAGTCTCTGAACCGGGTAACCTTTCCCATCCTCTTTACGTTCCACAACAACTACCGCGCTAACGGCTCGGGGTCCAGCTGCTACATACAGCAACATGGGCTCTTTAGGACCCGGGGCCGCTAGGACTGGTGCTTCAGATAACTGCCTCTTTAGTGCCTCGAACGCCTCATCCGCCTCCTGATCCCACACGAATTTATCGGACTTCTTCAAGATCCAGTACAAGGGTATTGCTTTTTCTCCGAGTCTGGATATAAATCGGCTCAAGGCTGCTACGCAGCCCGTGAGCTTTTGGACATGCTTCAAATTTTCCGGCTTTTTCAGACTTTGGATGGCTTTGATTTTGTCCGGGTTTGCCTCAATTCCTCTCTCGGAAACGATAAAGCCGAGTAATTTCCCAGCTGGAATTCCGAACACGCACTTTGTCGGATTAAGCCTCATCTGATACCTCCTCAAGTTCTTGAACGTTTCCTTTAGATCGTCGATGAATGTCTCCGCCTTCCTGGTCTTGATAACCACATCATCCACATAAGCGTGGACGTTGCGTCCGATTTGGTCCTCGAAGCACTTCTGGATGCACCGTTGATAAGTTGCGCCAGCGTTCTTCAACCCAAATGTCATGGTTTTGTAACAGAAGGCCCCGAAAGGGGTTATAAATGATGTTTTCTCCCAATCTTCCCTCTTGAGCCTGATCTGATGATACCCGGAATATGCGTCCAGAAAGCATAATAGGTCACTTCCAGCCACTGCGTCTATGATCTGATCTATCCTCGGTAGCGCGAACGGATCCTTTGGGCAATGCTTGTTAAGACTCGTGTAATCAATGCACATCCTCCACTCATTGGTCTTTTTCATTACGAGAACCGGATTCGCTAACCAGTCCGGGTGAAATACTTCCATGATAAAGTCGGCTGTTAGCAAACGAGCAATTTCTTCTCCTATTGCTTTCCTTCTTTCCTCATTCATCTTCCTCAAGCCCTGCTTCACAGGCCTGGACTTGGGATCTACATGCAAACTGTGCTCTGCCAATTCTGCGGGGATACCCAGCATGTCGCTAGGCGTCCAGGCGAACACATCCGCATTTGAACGGATAAACTCCACAAGTGCCTTCTCCTGCTTGCTGTCCAAGTTGGACCCTATAGCGAACTGCTTAGAGGGATCACCTTCAACAAAAGCTATCATCTTGGTGTCCTGCGCTGCTTTGAATTTTGCTCTCTCATCTTCGGTATTCGGCCTTTTCAATGTTGTTCTGTCATCCGGGTCTACTTGAGACCGGTAGTACTTGAGTTCCTCTTTTCGGCAGGCCTGCTCAGCCATTACTGAATCTCCTTCATCGCACTCAGCCGCTATATCCCGGCTTCCATGTATGGTGATGGTCTGCTTAGGACCCGGGATTTTTAGCTGTAGATACACATAACATGGCCTAGCCATGAATTTAGCATAAGCCGGCCTTCCGAACAGCGCGTGATAAGGACTGCGCAACTTGACCACCTCGAAAGTGAGCCATTCAACTCGATAATTGTCCTTTGACTCTCCAGAAGCTACCTCCAATGCGATTTTTCCCTCGGGGCACGCTGAGTGACCCGGCACTATCCCATGAAAAATTGTTGAGCTTTTCTGTAGCTGAGACTCCTTGAGACCCATGCGTAAAAAGGTTTCCCAGTATAAGATATTGATGCTACTTCCACCGTCCATTAGGACCTTTTTCAACTCATAACCATTAACTTGCGGTGCAACTACTAATGCCAAGACTCCCGGGTGTTCTATTCTTTCCGGGTGATCTCTTCTGCTCCATGTCACAACCTGTTCTGACCATCTCAGGTATCCCGGAACAGCCGAGGAAACCGAGTTTACCGCTCGTTTCAGTGTCTTTTTATCCCTGCTGGAAGTTCCTGTAGTATGCACATGATATTGTCCTCTTAAATCGTAACTACGTACCATGCCGATGAAGATGTTGATCCGGCCGATTGTCACGATGGATCCGGACTCGAGATGATCCGACTCTGGCCCCCAGCCGGAATCGTCCACCATCTTCTCTCCTTTGCGGTCGGTGTAGATCTCGCCGATAACAAGACTCTCCATGTTCTTCCGAGCTTCTCCCGTGATGTAAACACCTTTGGACGCAGGCCCCACGGTGGGCGCCAACTGTCGTGGGATAATCACGGCAGACGTTACCGGGGGTAACTTATCTTGGGGCAAGACGACGCTGGTGTTTGGGAGAGGGTTTAGCTCAGAGGAAAACATGATGATATGCGATCTGGTAGCCGGCAAGCAAGTCGCCGAGTCTCCGATCTCGATATATTAATCTCAACTCTCGTGTTACACCGTGTACTCGATACCTAGCGATATTGCTCGAACTCTTGGATCTCCCTCAACTAGACCTAGGGACCGGCTTATAAAGCATCCGGACCCCCTGGCTTGCCCTCCAAGGCGCACCCTGAATCCTACCCGGACAACGCGTACAAAACCCTAACTTTCCTTACCGTAACCCACAATCCGGGTTACCAGGCCTACAAAATTGGGCCTTCTAGAAGTTCCTTTATCCTTAGCCGGGTCTTGCGCAGTGTCCTTTGGGCCGAGTTACACCTTGGAGTTGGTCTACCGGGTTATCGTCCCTCCATCACTGCTAGCTACGCTCTTACCAAGGAAGAGAAGAAAATATTTTTGAAGCACTAAGTAGTATCATGGTCCCGTCTGGCTTCTCGTCGAATATAAATGGAATAATAAATATGGCGGAGAAAAAATTCCAAAACCTGAAGTCTCATGACTGCCACGTGCTGATGACGCAATTGCTTCCGACTGTGTTGAGGAGGATTCTACCAGAAAATGTTCGAATACCCATTGTGAAGCTATGCGCATTCCTCAATGCAATTTCTCAGAAGGTAATCAATCCAGAAAGTCTATCAGCGTTACAGACATATGTGGTCCAATGTCTTTTCAGCATCGAGCTGGCATACCCACCATCCTTCTTCAATATTATGACACACCTCCTAGTTCACCTAGTCAAAGAGATTAACATTCTCGGTCCTGTGTTTCTACACAATATGTTCCCCTTTGAGAGGTTAATGGGAGTCTTAAAGAAATATGTTCACAACCGTTCTAGGCCAGAAGGAAGCATCTCCAAGGGTTACGAAACAGAGGAGGTTATTGAGTTTTGTGGTGACTTTCTTCCAGACCTTAAGTCGATTGTTGTTCCTGAATCGCGGCATGAGGGGTGAATGAGTGGAAAAGGCACGCTAGAAAGGAAAGCAAAGATATTTTTGGACGGACATTGTTTCAATAAAGCACACACTACACAGTTCTACAAATGTCCACCTTGGTGGCTCCTTATATTTAGGAACACGAGAATATTATACGGTCCAAAACCCCGGGGCTGGCTGAATCCTTGATTAATGATGAACACATGGATAGTTTCAGCGCCTGGTTGCAGACATAACTCATGAATAACAACATTGTTGGAGATCAGATCTACTTGTTGGTCAGGTCACCATCTTCGACTGTACTGACTTTTCAAGGGTACGAGATAAATGGGAATACATTTTACACGATCGCACAAGATAAAAAGAGCACCAACCAAAATAGTGGTGTCCATTTCGATGCACCCGGATACTATGGAAAAAAGGAGACATATTATGGTTACATAGAGGAGATATGGGAACTTGACTATGGACCTAATTTTAAGGTCCCTCTGTTTCGGTGCCAATGGGTTAAGATGACATTAGTAATGGTAGACCAGCAGTACAGACTGACAGCAGTGGATCTCAAAAATATTGGGTACAGAAACGAACCATTCGTCCTAGCCAAAGATGTGGCTCAAGTTTTCTATGTGAAGGACATGTCTATCCAACCAAGGAAAACAAAACATAATAATTCTAGTACATCATGCGGTGAGCTGAAGCGCCACATAGTTCTTTTAGGGAAAAGAAACGTCGTGGGAGTGGAGGACAAGACAGAGATGTCAGAAGATTGTAATAACTTTGAAGAAATTCTGCCCTTCAGAGTGAAAACTGACCCAATCATCGCGTTAAATAATGAAGATGCTCCATCGCTGCGACAGAAAAGTAAACAATGGCGGCACTAGTTGGGGATAACGTATTAAACCTTCACGGTTCATGTAATATTGCTAGACTATTGTGTAATATTGTATCAAACCTGCATGGTTCATGTATATGGATTAGTCCACCTTTGTTTTCCCTCTGAATTCTTTTTTATGCGGTCGATGAACTGGAGGATTTGCAGATAAATAGAACAAAACACACGGTTTCTCCTTCATACGGCCCGACAGTGGCTCCTGATCAAGTGCCCGCATATCATTTGCACTGTCGGGCGTATGAACAAAACTGAATGATGTATCAAACCTTCTGTCAAACCTTTTATGCCGGAGGTAGAACAAAACAAACGGTATCGCCAGCATACAGTCTGACCGTGGCGCCTGGGTGCATATATATATATATGCATATCAAATGCACGGTCGGACGTATGCTGGTGAATCCGGATGATTTGTATTCGGTCGATGAACTGAATGATGTATCAAACCTTTTGTCAAGCCTTTAATGGGGGATGTAGAACAAAAAAAATCGGTATCGCCAGCATATAGCACCACCGTGGCTCCTGAGTGCATATATGCATATCAAATGCACGGTAGGACGTATGCTGGCGAATCCGGAAGATTTGTATTCGGTCGATGAACTGAATGATGTATGAAGGGAATCCGAGAGGTGGGCTATATATAGGGTCCTCTAGCTCACAAAGTGTTGTGCTAGGGTTTCGATCGAACGGTTAAGAAGCGCTCGAAAGAAACACCCCTGTTCCAACGGCTCACAAGCGCTCGAAAGAAACACACCGTACCCCTGATCGAACGGCTCACAAGTGGTCGAAAGAAACACACCCCTGATCCAATGACTCACAAGCGCTTGAAAGAAACACACGATCCGTGTGATTCTTTCTGATTGCTCCCAACGAAACCATAACCCTTTAGTCCCGGTTGGTAAAACAGGACGGGACTAGAGGGACGATCCGTGTGATTCTTTCTGATTGGTCCAGACGAAACCCTAACCATTGAGTTCCGGTTGGTAAAACAGGCCGGGACTAAAGGGTCTTTTTGTTCTCACTATATATATATATGTATGCATCGCCACCATTGGCATAACACATCTAAACTCATATCTCTCCCATGGCTTCTACCGTACCCACTCTAACCTACCCGCAGGCGGAGGCGCTTTCCGCCCCGAACTATCCCTGCTCGCCCGGCTACAGCGTCCCCGCCGGTTGGATGCTGAGCGCCGGAGGAGTTCCGGTCCCTCCTAATTCTCTAGGTGTGGCGCGTCGGGCGGCCATCACGAACCACTACTACCACGAGCTCACGCCAGAGCAGCGGAGGGATCCCCTGGTTGGAATCCCGATTACTGCCCTACTTGGGACGCCTTCTTCATTAATCGGCGTGAGAGGGCGCCCGCCAGGTACGAGGAGAACGGCCCACCTCCTTCGAACTTCAACGAGGTCGGTCCTCAGCTGTGGTGGGGCGGAGGACGGACTCTTCAGAGCATCATGAACTACATCAGGACCGGCGATAACCCCCGCCTGCGCTACCCTCACGCCCAGTACAGGCGTCCTGATCCTCAGAGGGTCACTCCCCAAGCACCGTCCGACGATAGTGACGACGACGGCGGCGTACGAAGACTATGAGTCGGAGTACTATAGGCCTAGGGAGGAGTATGACTAGATATATGCTCTCCGTTTAGGTTTAGATCTACTCTTGCCATTATGTACTGCCTTGTTTATCTATCTAGATATACCGACCTCCTCCCTAATGTTAGCTCTATATTCTGGTTTCGGTGCAAATGACGGGTGTTCTGGCCAGAAACCATTTATGTCGGAGATAGAACAAAAAACACCAAAATGATCGGAAGAATTTGTATCAAACCTTTTACGTTGGAGATAGAACAAAACAATCGGTACCGCCGTCATACAGCCCAACCGCGGCTCGTGGAATAACGCGAGACCTTTGTCTGGTGTCATTACATATGTCCTAGTATCCACCAAAAATAATAAACCTAGAATACGGAAGTTCTGTTGAAAAAGTGTTCACAAAAAAAATCTATCTCCTCCTAACATTCTAGGGTTTCGGTTGAAATGACGGGTGTTATGGCCAAATACATGGCATAGTTTGTTTTAATGAGCCCATATTGTACACAAATATGCATCTTGGAAGCACGGAAAATGTTGACAAAGAGTTGTTGAATATACAACCCCTAGCTATGAACGGTCGCGTGGCGCGGGAGTTGTGCCGCGTGCCCGTGTGGTGCGGGAGTTGTGCCGCGTGGCCGCGAGCGCCCGGTATAAAATGCCACGCCTCAAGCGTCTTCTCCTCTCCACGCGCCCACTCCTCTCCCTCTCTCCTCTCCACGCACCACCACGCCGCCGCCATGCCTCCGAGGAGGAACAACACCACCGGTTTCCGTGGCGTCCGAGCGCGGCCAAACGGAAGGTTCACCGCGGAGATCCGCTGCGGGGACGATGACATCCCCCTCGGCTCCTTTGCGACGGCGGAGGAGGCCGCCCGCGCCGGGGACGCGGCGTCCTGGCGCCTCAACCGCCCGCGGTCGCTAATGAATTTCAACGACTGTCACACCCTTTGGGAAACGGAGGCCAGGGCGCCAACGCCGTAGATCGTCACCGCCGCCGACCACCGCCACCTCCGTGACCTCGCGTTTCAGGGCCTAGTTGACGCCAGGGACGAGCGTGCCGTCCGTGAGTATTACCGGAACAATCCGGAGAAGCAGCGCGCCGACGAGGATCTCTGGCAGACCCGCGCGGCTGAGTGGGCGGAGCGCCGCCTCGAACGCCACCTCGCGTTAGAGGCCGCCCGGGAGGCGAGGACGAATGCGCTGCAAGAGCTTCGCCGGGCCGACCACGCAGGACAAGTCTGGGCCTCTGAATATCCGAGGTGGGAGCCTATCTCGGACACGATATCGTGCACCTCCGATGACGACAAGGAGGTCACCGACTAGTTCGCCGACGACGACGACCAGCAGGAGGTCACCGACGGGTTCCCCGACGACGACGACGAGGAGTAGTGTTCGTCTGTTTTCTGTTTTTAATAAAAGAATTTGTATTCCGGCGAACTGTGGCGCGCTAGTGTGTTTGTTTTTTGTTTTTAATAAAAGAATTTTTATTCCGGCGAACTCGGACACGATATCGTGCACCTCCGACGACGACGAGGAGGTCACCGACGATGAAATGTTTAAAAATTCAAAAATTGTTACTAGTTTAAATAGTTAGAATAATTAATTTTTAAAGCATAATTTTTTATTGAAATTTTTATGCAATTTTAAAGACTTTTCATATTGAAAGTTTCTCCAAATTCAAAACCATTCATAAACTAGGTATTTTAAACTGGTTGAAAATTCAACAATTGTTACTAGTTTAAATAGTTTGAATAATTATTTTTTAAAATAGAAAATGTATTTGAAGTGTTTATGCAATTTTAAACACTTTTCATATTGAAAGTTTCTCCTAATTCAAAACCATTCATAAACTAGGTTTTTTAAAATGTTTGAAAATTCAAAAAGTGTTACTAGTTTAATTAGCTTGAATAATTATTTTTTAAAATAGAAAATGTATTTGAAATGTTTATGCAATTTTAAACACTTTTCATATTAAAAGTTTCTCCTAATTCAAAACCATTTGAAATGTACTTGAAAAAGTATTCGAAACGAGGCAGGAAAAAGAATGGCGTTAGGAAAAAAAACGAAAATTTGAGCCTTTTGCCCCGGTTGGTGCCACCAACCGGGGCAAAAGGAGGGGAGGTGGGCCGTCGCCCCGGTTCGTGCCACCAACTGGGGCAAAAGGACTCCCCCTATATAACCCCGGGCGGAGCCACCGCCCGGGGCGAACCCCCGTAGAACGACGAAATAGCCGACGGCGCAATCCTCACCCACGCCGTCAGGTTGCCCAATCGAATCGCCGTCCCCGGAGACGCCGCGTTGCCGCGCCCGCACAACTCCTCTACGCCCGCGCCCGTGCTCCTCCGCGCGCGCCCGCGTACAGCTCCTGCCGTCTACCACCGGCGCCCTGCGTCCTCGCCTCTGCGACCTCCTCGTTGTGAGCGTGGGAGGAGCCACCGCATGCTTACCGCGCGCGAGCTAGGTACTTTTTTTAAGTATTATTTTTGTAATGTTAATATTTTTAGCTATTAGGGAATCACCTATGTATATTTTTAGCTATTATGGCACACCTTAAGGTATTATTAGTAACATTAACTTTAACTTTAACTTTCTAGCAAATATTAGTACATCTTTATAGCGCCTCTTTATTAATTTGTGCTCTATAGTCATAAAGTAGTTCTTTGTAGAAAATATAACTAGTCATAAAGTAGTTCTTTGTAGCAAACATAACTTTGTAGCAAACATTAACTTTGTAGCAAATATAACTTTGTGCACCAAAATGGTTTCAAAATATAGATGGCATGTGCCATAAAACATCTCTGATGTATAATAAAGATATATGTGTTAGCTCTACGTGATCAGAATAAAATTTCTATATTATCTATGTAGCCTACAAACAAACCAATCATGTTGTTTCTTTAGTATATGAGTGTTTTAACCATTATTCAGCATTGTGTTT
Source organism: Alopecurus myosuroides (assembly GCA_028641055.1). NCBI lineage: Eukaryota > Viridiplantae > Streptophyta > Magnoliopsida > Poales > Poaceae > Alopecurus > Alopecurus myosuroides. The sequence goes on from CM054060.1 coordinate 24,484,802, forward strand.
CATAGATATACTCATGGGTGGATTCAAGTAAAAGATATGCGCCGGAGGATCCATCTAATTAAAACATATACCATATTGCACCGGGGAAACCGGAATTGCTTCACATAGGGTTGCTACGGAAACAAATGCAAGGAAGCCATTATAAGATGATAGGTTCTTAAACTTAAGTCTTTCAAAATAAATAGGTTAATTAAGCCATCTAGTGACAACTATCATGCTTGCAAGCAGGCCATAAAATAAATTTTGTATCTCCACAACATGATAATATTTGGTGAAATAAAAGTTATGGATGGTGAAAACAAGGGTATGGGTTATGAAAACACGTGTGGGATGGTGAAAACAATAGTAATCACTGTGAAAACAAACATAAGATGATGAAAACAATAGTAATCACCGTGAAAACAAAAGTATGGATGGTGAAAACAAGGGTATGGATTATGAAAACATGTGTGGGATGGTGAAAAAAAATAGTAATCACTATGAAAACAAACATAAGATGAAGAAAACAATAATAATCACTGTGAAAACAAAAGTATGGATGGTGAAAACAAGGGTATGGATTATGAAAACATGTGTGGGATGGTGAAAACAATAATGGGTATGGTGAAAACAAAGGTGGGCATGGTGAAAACAAAGTCAAAACATTTTTTCCTTCATTTTAAATCACTTTGTTAACAGGGTTGATGAAGTCTTGTTACCAAAACAATTTTTATGAAGCAAAACTTTGTATCTCACTAAATGATTATATTACGGTTGCGATCTAGCTAGAGGTAGCACAGCGCACCATTTTGGTACTGATTTTAGGATGTTATCACCTGTGTTAGCTTAATTATTTTTCACCCAATTGTTTTGTAACACCTGGGGTGTTACCCTAAGTAGAAAGTGTTTGTTTTCTTTTTGCTTTGCATGCATCATATGCATAGCATCGTGTTTTCAAAACAACTGGAAAACTCAAACCAAATTAAACTTTCAAACCGTGTTCAAAATTTCCAATTTAAAAATTGCAAACTACAACAACTCAATTGTTTTCAAATAGTTGGAAGTTGATTTATTTAAAATTGCTTGTTAATGAAATTCCCTTTTGTTAACACCCAAATGATAATTTCAAATTCACTTCAAATTCAATCATAATAGGCAAGATCAAATTGTGGGTTTAAGAAAATCAAATTATTGCAAACAATTAATTCAATAAGGTCTCATAAATTGCTTGGGGTTATTGAATAAATTGTTTTAAAAATCAATCTTTATGGAAAAATAATGGGATTTCAAATACCAACTTAAAACTCCAATTAATAATTCAAATTTTTGGAATTAATGTGCACAATTCCTTTTACTCATTATTTTGCAAATTAATAAAATTCAGTTATAAAATTTAAAACCTCAAACCCTATTTGAAATTCAACTAACAATTTAAAAAATCAAACTAACAATTCAAAGTTTGAAATCAATGCTAACATTTGCTTTCATTTTCTGTTTTGAAAAGTAATAAAATATTTCATAAAATAAACCCCCCCCCCCCCTAAATCCTATTTCTATCTCTCCCTCTCCTTCATCCTTTACAAAAAAAAGAGAAAAGGAAAAATCCAAAAGAAAAAGGAGAGAGAGGCAGCCCACCCCATCCCCTTTCTCCCACTAGCCCACCTTCCCCTAGCCAGCCCACCACTTTTGGCCCGATACCCCTTCGTCGATCTTGTCGTCTTCCTCCTCGAGCTGGCGTCATCAGTACGATCCCTCCCCCACCGTAGATCATCTTCTCCCCCCTCCTCGATGCCCTGCCGTACCGAGCTCCACCTCTCCATAAAACCCCACCTCCCCCTCTGCTCGCTAGCCCTAAGCCCCTCCCCCTCCAGCTAGCGCCGCCATCTCCCCTTGCTTCCCCCCATCTCCTCAGTCTCTGAACCCTGAAATCTGCATGAGAGAGATACAGAGGGCAGCGAGCCCGCTGCCGCCCCCTGCCACGGTCAGCTCGGGGCTTCGCCGTCGTTGGGAATGAAACCGTGGAGGTTCCCTCCACTGCCTCGTCTCATCGCCGGGTGCCGGGAGACCCCAGGGAAGCCGCGCCATCGAGCTCACCGTCGGCTTCCCTAGCTCCTGCTTCGTCGACAGCCTTCCTCGACACCCACCCGCAGTGAGCCATCTCCTCTCCCTTCCCTCGATTCCCTCTCGCACGTCTGCACGCCCCCACACGCGAGCACCCGGAAGAACCAGCACGCCCAGCGCGCAGCAGCAGCCGGCCACCGCTGCAGAGATCGTCGACGTCGTGCTCCTCTGTTGAACGGCATCTGAATTTTATTCAGGTTTCGGTGTCTATCACGAGCTGAACCACAAAAACCAACGCTTCCGTCTCTGAATAAAACGACCGCAGCAGCGCACTGGTACTGCATCCGTGCGAGCACGCCCCAGACCGTGGGTTCGATTCCCACCCAAGGGAATTAACCCACCTTTTTTCCGCCACGCGCGCAGGGGCAGGCCCCACTGGTCAGTGGCCTCTGTTGCCACCTCACAGCGCACCCACGCCCACGTGGCCGCCACAGGGGCACGGGCCCGCGCCGCAGAGGCCCAGGCTGGGTTGCCCTGGGTGAAAAACGCCCCAGGGGCCCCTCTGCAATTTCTTTTCTATCTTTTAGGTCCCTGCTATTACAGATTAGTCCCCAAACTTAAAATGCACATAACTTTTATTTCCTAAATCCAAATAATAAAAATAAAATATGTATCTTGACCCAAATTTAATTCTCTACCTATTCAAAGCATTTGTTTTCTGTTTTGCACATTTCAAATTGTTTCAAATTTCAAATTCAAACAATTCATTTCAAATTTGGTTAATTCTATAAATAATTCATACTTAATCCAAATAACATAAATAAAATATGTTTTCCAACCAAAATTTCATGCTCTTTCCAAATATAACATTTGATTTCTGTTTTGAATAATTTAAATTGCTGAAAACAACTGTTTCTTATTTAATGCAATTTAAATTGTCAAATTCATAACTAATTCAATATTAATCCAAATAACACAAATAAAATATGTTTTCCATGCCAAATTGAACCACCTTTTCAAATATAAACTTTGTTTCCTGTTTTGAATAATTAAAAGTGGTTAAATAATTTAAACCTTGTTTAATTCATTTAACATTGCTAGATTAATAACTTGCTCAAATTAAATTATTTTTGAACTAATAAAATATGTTTTCAAACCAGAAAAACATAACCTTTTCAAATATGAATTTGAATTTATGTTTTGAACAAATAAAATTCAAATAATATTCAAACTTGAATTAAATTCAATTAAGACTTGTTTAGTCTTGTTTAATTCATAATTAAATCATTGTAATTCCTTTTCCACTAATTGAAACATGTAATCCACCTAAAATTTTGTGTTCTAATCAAATATGAACTTTGTTATCTGTTTTGAACAATTTAACTTGATGAAAATACCAAATGCTTGTGTGACACCTTTAAGGAACCAAAATTCCTTAACTTAATAACTAAAATTCCAAAATTGGTACACCTTATTCCCATTTGATTCTATTGTTGTTATTTTTCTGTTTTCCTCATCCATGCATCATACTAAACCACTTTCACCTGTTGGTTAGTTGTAAAACAATTGTTTCAACCATAATTCATGGGCTTTTCATATGAAACTCACATTGCATATGGGTCCATTTAAATCTGTTTATCTTGTCAACTAGTTTATCTTGATGCATCTTTAAACTTGTCATGCATCCATATCTTGATCATGCTGGATCTTTTGCCGTAGTAGTAATTGTTGCATCCGGTGTTTGTTCGAGGTCCATTGCTTCTTCCCGGATAGGACGTTGAGATGATGTGAGCAACGACAAGTTCTGTGGATGTACCTCTACTTGCTGGATCTCAGGCAAGTATACTCACTTGCTGCCAAATGGCTGCCTTTCATCACCTGTTACCGATTCTTTCCGTTGTTCTTATTCTGGCCTGTTGATTCGATGCTTGTGTCTTGATCCTATTATATGTTACCTTGCAGCCATGATATAGCCATTCCTTCCACTTCCTATTAACTGTTGTTTGTTTACCTTGTTGGCCCTCGTGTCGTAGTTGCACGCTTAGTGTTGTTTGCGCTTAAGTCTTGTTGTCCGTCTTATCACCTGTTTAGTTTGATAGTTGGGTTTCAATTCAATCAACAACATGTTAATGTTTTGGGTAATAATAATTTGATGATAAGGCACCGGCAGGAGGCCCGGCGTGGTTTTGAAGCCTGCTAGTGTCGACCCTAATTAGGAAAAGGGTCTTGTCTACTGATCCATGATGAGCGCACTAACCGCATGTGGGAAGCGAGTATGGGCGCCCCCCTCAACTTGATTCGATTCGCATCTCGTCCAAATCGCCTCATTTAGTTCGGGTTTTCCATTTGCCGCATGCATATGCAGGTGCGAACCCTTGGCGCCAGGGTGGAACTTTTGTAGTCGGCATTTAGGGAGACACGTTCTTAGAGTGCTATGAGGGTCCCCTTTTCTTCGTGGGGCTTGATTAGCCGTGCGCTCAACTGCACGGGGTTCTTTGGGCTTGATGCGAAGAAGAGTTGGGTTGTGTTGAGTACCTCGCTTGGTGGGTTGATCCCCCGTCTGGCGGGTTATTCTTACGTGTACGGCCAAATTGGTGCATCCCTGCAGGGTTAAATCTTCTCGAGAAGCCGTGTTTTCCGCGGTTATGGTTGACTTGGTGAAAGTACTGGCTAACAAGTACTCAGAACAACTTACACCTAACTAATGATAACTTGACTAGTAATAGTCTTATTGACACAATAAGTTAAACATCATTAATCCAACAGTGTGAGTTATCCTTGGGTTGCTTCCTTAGTAGGGGGTAACATTGGATGGTTTGTTTGGTGGTTAGTTGTAGTTGGTTACGATACGCTATCTTATCTTCTTTCTGTTAGCCGGAAGTTGTAGTGTGCTTCTTTAGTTGGTTAGTGCAGCCCGCTGCCGCTTATTTGCAATAATCCTTTCCTTCCCGTTGAACCCAAAGTATTTCTATCTTGTGATGACTGGCTACGCCGGTATCTTGTGAGTATGGGTTATCCACTTGCCAGTACTTAACCGTACTGACCCACGAATCTCTTTCGTGGCTGCATATTCAATATTGCAGTCAACAGGTTTGAAGTCTGACGACGTTAGCTTGGGAGTCCCTCCGGCTTGGCCTGGGCAGGGATTGGACGCTCTCGGTTATCTTCAGTACTCTTAGTCCAATTTGCATCTTGTCCGTAGCCGGACGCTATGTTGTTCCTTCCGCTGTTATTTGGATCTTTGTATTGTATCAGTTGTATCATTGGCTCGTTTGAGTCATCTTGTATATATATGTTCTGTTGTTGTTGTGGATTATTCGTGAACTGTTGTAATGTTATCACAAGTGGCAACCTGGAATCGGTTATTATGTGGATTTTGGCGGGAATGCTGAAATCTGCATAGTGCCCGATCTCGGTGCGTCACAAATGGTATCAGAGCCTTGGTTCCGATTCCCGATATTGTTTCGATATGAATGGTTATCGAAGCAACGGGTCCGCAAAGCCTGTAAGATAACCTCGCTAACGGTCGTTGTTTCTAGAGTGCCAAGGACTATTTCTGCTAAACTATTTTGGGAAAACATCTCAATAGGATTCTTGTTTTCTCCTCATCTCTATTCTATTTCCCCTCCCATCTTATTTGTTTTGGAGTCTCCCCTCTTGTCTATCTTTCAAAGTATTAGGATCCTACGTGGGTGGACGTTTTCTGAGCCTTTAACCTAATAGGTTCGATCATCGGAAGATTCCTGGTGGAAGAACATCGTCATCAGCCCGAGCAAGAATCCCTTGTTAGTGGTGTCGAGGAGATCAACTGGAAGCACGAAGAATCGATAGTCGAACTTCTTTCCCCTCCCGGGTTAGCAGGTGGATTGCGAGGGCGCAATCCCTTGTTAGTGGTGTCGTCTGTAACACCTGGGGTGTTACCCTAAGTAGAAAGTGTTTGTTTTCTTTTTGCTTTGCATGCATCATATGCATAGCATTATGTTTTCAAAACAACTTGAAAACTCAAACCAAATTAAACTTTCAAACCTTGTTCAAAATTTCCAATTTAAAAATTGCAAACTACAACAACTCAATTGTTTTCAAATAGTTGGAAGTTGATTTATTTAAAATTGCTTGTTAATGAAATTCCCTTTTGTTAACACCCAAATGATAATTTCAAATTCACTTCAAATTCAATCATAATGGGCAAGATCAAATTGTGGGTTTAAGAAAATCAAATTATTGCAAACAATTAATTCAATAAGGTCTCATAAATTGCTTGGGGTTATTGAATAAATTGTTTTAAAAATCAATCTTTATGGAAAATTTATGGGATTTCAAATACCAACTTAAAACTCCAATTAATAATTCAAATTTTTGGAATTAATGTGCACAATTGCTTTTACTCATTATTTTGCAAATTAATAAAATTCAGTTATAAAATTTAAAACCCCAAACATTATTTGAAATTCAACTAACAATTTAAAAAATCAAACTAACAATTCAAAGTTTGAAATCAATGCTAACATTTGCTTTCATTTTCTGTTTTGAAAAGTAATAAAATATTTCATAAAATAAACCCCCCCAAAATCCTATTTCTATCTCTCCCTCTCCTTCATCCTTTACAAAAAAAAGAGAAAAGGAAAAATCCAAAAGAAAAAGGAGAGAGAGGCAGCCCACCCCATCCCCTTTCTCCCACTAGCCCACCTTCCCCTAGCCAGCCCACCACTTTTGGCCCGATACCCCTTCGTCGATCTTGTCGTCTTCCTCCTCGAGCTGGCGTCATCAGTACGATCCCTCCCCCACCGTAGATCATCTTCTCCCCCCTCCTCGATGCCCTGCCGTACCGAGCTCCACCTCTCCATAAAACCCCACCTCCCCCTCTGCTCGCTAGCCCTAAGCCCCTCCCCCTCCAGCTAGCGCCGCCATCTCCCCTTGCTTCCCCCCATCTCCTCAGTCTCTGAACCCTGAAACCTGCATGAGAGAGATACAGAGGGCAGCGAGCTCGCTGCCGCCCCCTGCTACGGTCAGCTCGCGGCTTCGCCGTCGTTGGGAATGAAACCGTGGAGGTTCCCTCCACTGCCTCGTCTCATCGCCGGGTGCCGGGAGACCCCAGGGAAGCCGCGCCATCGAGCTCACCGTCGGCTTCCCTAGCTCCTGCTTCGTCGACAGCCTTCCTCGACACCCACCCGCAGTGAGCCATCTCCTCTCCCTTCCCTCGATTCCCTCTCGCACGTCTGCACGCCCCCACACACGAGCACCCGCAAGAACCAGCACGCCCAGCGCGCAGCAGCAGCCGGCCACCGCTGCAGAGATCGTCGACGTCGTGCTCCTCTGTTGAACGGCATCTGAATTTTATTCAGGTTTCGGTGTCTATCACGAGCTGAACCACAAAAACCAACGCTTCCGTCTCTGAACAAAACGACCGCAGCAGCGCACTGGTACTGCATCCGTGCACGCACGCCCCAGACCGTGGGTTCGATTCCCACCCAAGGGAATTAACCCACCTTTTTTCGGCCACGCGCGCAGGGCAGGCCCCACTGGTCAGTGGCCTCTGTTGCCACCTCACAGCGCACCCACGCCCACGTGGCCGCCACAGGGGCACGGGCCCGCACCGCAGAGGCCCAGGCTGGGTTGCCCTGGGTGAAAAACGCCCCAGGGGCCCCTCTGCAATTTCTTTTCTATCTTTTAGGTCCCTGCTATTACAGATTAGTCCCCAAACTTAAAATGCACATAACTTTTATTTCCTAAATCCAAATAATAAAAATAAAATATGTATCTTGACCCAAATTTAATTCTCTACCTATTCAAAGCATTTGTTTTCTGTTTTGCACATTTCAAATTGTTTCAAATTTCAAATTCAAACAATTCATTTCAAATTTGGTTAATTCCATAAATAATTCATACTTAATCCAAATAACATAAATAAAATATGTTTTCCAACCAAAATTTCATGCTCTTTCCAAATATAACATTTGATTTCTGTTTTGAATAATTTAAATTGCTGAAAACAACTGTTTCTGTCGTGGTGGTGTCACGGCAGATGCCATGGGATGGCTAAAGATGTGGGGACGAAGGACGCTGGAGGTGCTCGGGGAGGGATCACGCGACGAGTAGCCGCGTGAGGTATGAAGTAAACACTGCAAACAACACGATCTACCCAGGTTCAGGGCCCTCGTGAGGAGGTAAAACCCCTACTCCTGCCTTTCTTTGTGTATTTAGGTGTCTCACCGAGTAGCCACAGCACAATGTTCTTGCTACCGAGTAGCCACTCTCCTCTCTAGGTGATGAACTAAGTCAAGAATTAGGTCACCAAGTGTTCCTCTCGATCGGGTCCCTCACGCAGGAGGCGGCGGGGCACCTTATATACCTGGTGCCCAGCCGGATACGTCCAAACCTAGACAAGTGTCGACATAGTGTGCACATCGTCCTTCTTCCGGGTTCTCGCTGACAGCTTTGGTTCCTAACCTTGGCTGCATCTGGAAAGTCGTTGGGCAAAACAAGGGGACAGACTGGTATCACTGTGCCAAACACAGAGTAGGGCCCACTTATCCTGCGACGGCCTGCTTCCATGCTGTCACTGTCAGGCAGGCCGGTCCCAGATGAACAGTAGTTCGAATACTGCCAAGTACGGACCCAGGATACGCGGGATCCTGTGTCAGAACGGCTCCTTTGACTTTCTGGCCCGAGTAGGTTCCCGCCAATTTTACTCGGGCCAACTCTTCTACTCGAATGGACAGAACTTGATTGATTCTTCCTTCTGGTCATCTTGAGGTAAGACCGAGTAGCAGTCAACCGGGTAGCAAGTACCGGGTAGGCGGCTACTCGACCAAACCTTTCTTCTGACAATCGCCTTTACCACTTGCCTTTACCCTACTCGGGGGTAACCCCCCGACAGCAGTCCCCGAAGCTGGTTGAGTCTTGCGAACTCGTTCACTAGGCTCTGCCAGCTTAAAACCAAACTTTGCAATATAGCCCTTGAACCTCAAGATGCCGAGTAAAAGACTTCCGAGTAGTACTTCAGAAAGTACCTTGAGTTTCCTGTCTTCCGAATAGCACCTGCTTTCTACTCTGTAACCGAGTAAAAAGACTTAGGGAATTTCTCCTCTTGTGCCTCTGCAGCGCAGAGCACAATCCAGCCTTCCGTGTCGCAACTGGACGCGTGTCAAGCATCCGTGACCCAGTCGTTTCGCTGCCCACGACACGACGTGCCACGCGCCCAGCTTTCACGGAGCGGGCCCACAGGCTCGTCATGTCCCATCAAGCGCAGTAATATCCCACGATCTGGTCGTGGGATCAACTGTGGCCGTTACGCGCGCGTTCCGCGCTTGCGTGCGTTTCTATCCGGCCACAGGCCCCACCACACGGGAATCATGGCCACGATTGATCCCACTACCCCGATGGTAACGGTAGCCTGAGGCGAGGGTATAAATACCCCCACCGGTAACTTCCTTTTCTCCTCCCTTCGCACTTTTCCCCTTTCATCTCTCTGTTCTTCTCCGCCGCCGAGCTCTCCGCCGCAGTGCAACCTTTTGCACCGCCGCGGACTCACCCAATCCATTCACCACACTCCGATTCTTCCCATCTTTCCTGCTCGTGACCATGTCTCGCGCCGGCTGGGCTGGTTCGCACGTCACCGCCGAGGACTGCGCCTGGCTCGTGAACACCCGGAGGGTTCCTCCTGGTGTTCAGTGCCGGCCGTCTGAGGGCGAGATCGTGCCAACCCCGCGGGAGGGCGAGCATGTTGTCTTCCTGTCGCATTTCGAGCGCGGATTCGGCCTTCCAGCCTCCGACTTTCTCCGCCGCTTCCTGGACCACTTCGGTCTCCAAATGCATCACTTGCCACCAAACGCCGTCGTCTTCCTCGCTTACCACGCTGTGGTATGCGAGGCCTTTCTCGGTATCCATCCCACTACAGATACCTGGTTGAAATATTTCCATCTTCGCCAGCAAACCACCGGGAAGAAGGATGGCGCGGCCGCCAGCACCCGCGCGACCGATACTGGCTGTGCCATGATGGTGCAGCGGTCGGGGACCAATCACCCTCGCATCAAGGGTTTGGAATCCGTCCGGATGTGGCAGAAGACCTTCCTCTACGTCAAGAACATCCCCGCCACGGAAGGAGGCCAGGTAACTGACAGAATCAATCTGCCTGCTTGGAGCAATCGTGCTCCATCCGGGAAGAATTGGAAGGCGATGCCCTCCAACGACCTCAACTCGATGGAGATAGATGAGCGGCTCGGTGCTCTAATCAACGAGGGCCTCAAGAGTGATGATCCTGTGGCTTGCTGGATCAAGAATCGCGTGATGCCTCTGCAGGAGCGCAGCCATCTGATGTGCTATATGGGAGGCCCCCGCGACTGCACCAGAACGACCACCATCGAGCTCGACAACGCGGATGTTCCCGTGCACGCCAGGGCCATCCTGACAACAAGCCTTGGTGACCACTGGCAGTATGGGTTCATCCCATTCAGCCGCACGAAACCGATTCCCCGGGTACGTTCTCCTTATTCTGCTTTCGATATTTGCCATCCGACTAGAAAATCTTCTCTCTTGGCTGCGACTAGCAATCGCATTCCGTACCGAGTAGAGTACTTAGTAGAATTGCATAGGCTTAGTGTGCTTTGTGCCTGCACGCCTTGTCGGGTAGAATATTCAGTAAGGTTGCTTAGGCTTAGTGTGCTTTGTGTTTGCACGCCTATCCGAGTAGAACATTCGGTAAAATTGCTTAGGCTTAGTATGCTTTGTGTTTGCACGCCTACCCGAGTAGGACATTCGGTAAAATTGCTTATGCTTAGTGTACTTCGTGTTTGCACGCCTATCCGAGTAGGATACCTTCCTGCTACTCGGCTAACTTGTGACACTTCTCCGCTCTTCAGGTCCTCAATCGCCAGCTTATGGAGAGCTGTGAGCGCTTTGAAGGCAATTGGTTTGCTGACCGAGAGGAGGACGACAAGGCCTCTTTTGAGACTGCAGACCAGATCAACCTTCCTCACTCCCCTACGACAGAGAAGCAGCCTGCCGAAACATCTCTTCGCGACTGGTCTGATGACGAGTTCGAAGGTAACTGAATTCGCGCTCTCCCTCTGCGAAAAGCTCAAGCCCTTTGCCTGCTGTTTCTGAAGTGGTTTCCTTCTTCCTCCCTATTTCAGAGATGCTGCAAATGCTGAGGATGATGACGAGGACGAGGAGGAGAAAGCCCTTGAGGTCAATCCTCTTTCTGTTGCTGCACCTGCTACCCGCAAGCGGGCCGGCAGCGGCGCCCTAGAGCCCCCCGCCAAGAAGAAGAAGGCGACCGAGAAGGCGACCAAGAAGGCGGTCGTGAAGAGAACGAGGCGAACCATTCCCTCCACCACCGCGTAAGTTTCTTCTCGGTTGCATGTTTCAGTTTGCTTTGCTCTTCTCGGTTGACTCCCAATCCTTTTCCTTCACTGTTTTCTCTTGTTTTCCTCTGCCCTTTTCTTATCTTTGATTCCAATTTCCTCTTCAGAGCCCCCTTGAACGCGGATGCCGCTCTTGCATCCAGCGAAACTCAGAAGAAGACTGCCATCGATGTCGACAAGCTAATCGACCTCGATGGCGACGAGAACAATGCCGCCAATGCACCCTTACAGGGCACTGATGCCCAAACCACTGACACAGAGCAGCAATCCTGCGCCGAACAGGAGGCGCAGGGCACTGCTCATCAAGAGAGGCCACCTTCCCCTCCGGCCGACACCGCCGAGGGGAACCAAGACCGTGATCAGGAGATGCACGATGATGACGCCGCCATCGAGCGGCAAGAAGCCGAACCTGAGCAGCCAGCCACAGACGCTGCCGGACAAGAGGATCCCGCTGCCGAGCAGCGGGTAGACGATGCAGCCATGACTGAGGAGTATCCCCTGAGCAGTGCGCAACCAGGCGCTGCACAGAGTAGCGCGCAACCAGATGCTGCACAAAGTGGTGGGTCGGTGGTGCCACCCATTGATCAAGGCTCTGCACCGCCAGATTCCTCCTTGGTGCCACAGACCAAGGGCGCAGCCAGCCCTCCTGCCGGGCGAGTAACCAGGAAACAAGCCCTAGATGCTCTGAAGGAGGCAGTCGAGAAGAGGGAAGCCGAGAAGAAAGAAGCCGAGACGCAGAAGGTCGAGAAGCCAACCGCTCAGAAAGAGAAGGCAAAGAAGAAAGCTGCCGACAAGCCGCCGCCGACACCAGCTGGCCAGTCCAGGCAGCTGGTTATCCGCAATCCCAGTGCTGTTCCTGCCGCCGCTACCGTAGTTGATCAGCCCCTCTACCCGGATTATATGGTGAAGGTCAGCCAACAGCGCCAGATTGGCCTTTCCGTCGAGGACCGGAAGATTGCTCTCACAAGAGGAAGGAAAGCCTTGGCGGTGGACTCCGGGCCCTCGGCCCCAAACCAGGACAGATCCGCCTCCATTGCTTCTCGGGGAGCTCAAAACCAGGCGATATCATCCCAGAGCCTTGAGCAGGTACTCGACCTCATCGGCTTCATTGATGCCAAATGGGATAGCAAGATTCTCGGCAACCCTAACTGGAACGGCATCGATTTGGGCGACATCGACCACATGCGCCAGGACTGGAACAAGGTGGACTTGGGTTGCAAACCCTTGACCGTCTCGACCACTTCTGCTACTCTGGGTGCCAAGATGTTCGTGCACCGCAAGAACGCAGAAGATCTCGAGCAGTCTTACGCGGTAAGCCTCAACTCAACTTTTCCGAGTTGCATCTCTACTTCTTTTCTTCTCTTCCTCTTATCCTTATCCATCACCCAGTCCCCGAGATTCTGGCCGAGTAGGCGGACACTCTTCCGAGTAGCCGCCTTCTCGGGTGGAATCTCAACTACTTTGCCTAACACTTGTTTCTTTTGCTTCTCAGAATAGTGTACTGAAGCGGACCAACTTGCACCGCCAACTTCTCTGGAACCACGCCATTGCCAAGAGGCGTATTGCCGCCCTTGAGAAGGAGAAGGTGAGCGCCGAGGAAGCCGACAAGGAGGTTATGAACAGTACCATGAGGCTGTCCGAGGTGGAAGGTACGCTTCTCGCTTACGCGGTTCTTGTGTTTTTTGTTTACGCCCGCTATTGCTTTTTGCGTTAACCATCTCTACTCTGCAGGGAAACTGAAGGCCCTGGCTGACGAGCACTCGAACTGCCGTGCCTTTGTTGCGAATGCCGAGACCACCATCAAGAAGCTTGAAGGTAAACCTCCGTCTACCCGGTTTGCCCTTGTGTCTGTTTCCTTTGCTTCTCTGCTAACCGTGCTTTCCTCTTTTCAGAAGATCATAAGAAGTTTGTTGTCGAGCATCAGGATTGCCTTAAACCTGCTGAGGTTCAGCAACAGTTGTCCAGCCAGGCCGTTGAGATGGTTAAGGAGCACACAACAGAGATGGAGCAGCTGCAACTCCAGCTGCAGAAGGCCCTCCAGGATGCTCTCGACCTTGGCGCCGAGAGGGACAGAGTTATCGCCGAGAAGGCCAAGGCTGAGACGACTTTCAATGCCAAGATAAAAGCCCTCGAGCAGGAGTGCGAAGTGCTGAAAGAAGGCAATGCTGGGCTCTTCACTCAGTTGGATGGCCTGCGCTTGCTTGAGGAGAAGCACGTTTCCAATGAGGAGGAATGGAAAATCCAGTTGCAGCAGCTGCGCCACGAGCTTCACAGTAAGTTTCCTCCTTTCTGTATCTCTTCTTCTCGGTTCTGCCTCTTCTCGGATGTTGTGACTGAATTTCTCACTTGCTTTTGCGCAGAAATCTTCCCTGATCTCGTGTCCGCTTGCGCGCCAGCTTTGGCCAAGGCCCGAGCAGCTCGCATTGAGAAGGGCGAGGCCGCGGACACCAGGGCCGAGATCGAGGATAGCCTGCTGGTGATGCGAGGGCACTTCGAACGCCTGGCCAGCGTGGGCACCGACCTGGTGTGCGTCGGCTTCGAGCTCCATAAGCTATTCTGGCCTGAAGATCCCGCGCCGACAACCATCGGTGGCCTTGCTCTGAAGCTGCGCAATGTGAAGGCCGAGTTGAAGAAGTGGCGCGCCTCGGGAGCTCGGGCAGGCGCTGATCTGATGCTGCTCTGCGTCGCCTCCTGGTACGAGAATCTGAACATGCAGGTCATCCGCGGGAAGCGCGCCAATTCCAAGTGGGAGATGGATCCCAGCTGCGTGACCACGCGCCAACTGATTGCGTATGAGGTTGCGGAGTGCGCGGATACGGCCACCTTCATCGACGGCCTCCCTGAGCCCGACACCGAGATGGAGGAGGACGAGGAGGAAGATGAAGAAACAGATCCCGAGTTGGGCTTCTTCGATTCACCCCAGGGCAAGGGGAAGGCTGCGGTCATAGCGAGTAGCGATGAAGAGGCCGAGGAGATCGACACCGCTGCCCTCGAGTTCGGCACCTCATCAGGAGGCGCACTCGACGACACGGTGCGCCCCCACGCCCCCGAGACCGGCTCTGCTTCCGCGACAACGCCCATCTCGGTGGCCACTCCTACTTCTGAGCAGCTCGCCACCGAGCCTGACACCGAGCAAGCGAGGACTGCTGATGCCAGCGCAGATGCGGACGCCACCAAGGCTACTGAGGAAGGCGAAGCAGCCAAGGCGAGCACCGAGAACGCCCCATCAACCTGAATTTGATTTCATCCTGCAAATTTCTTACTCAAACACTTATCAGATCCCCGGCATGCCGGGAGAAGATGTATCAGACTATTTTATTCCGTTACTACTAAATTTTATTCCCACTTTTGTTATTTCCAACTTAATCAATTTGTTCAACCTGGGCTGGATGCCGAGTTGCGTTATCATGCGAGTCCCCGAGTTGCATTTCTTATTCACTCTCCCTTTTCGTCTCAGCTCTACCCGCAACTTGTTGCTTTTTTGGTATTCGAGTCACAAGAGTTAAAGAGTAGAGCTGCAAATACTTAGCCGCTTAGAAACAATCATAGTAACGCAGCCCACCACTTAGCCGAAAAGACGATTCACAGAATAGTAATAAAAACACCCTACTCGGTTCCTGCACTCTTCTTTTCCTTAGTAATTTTTCTTGTGCTCATGGACCTTTTGCTTGTTCTCTTGCTTGCCATGAAGCCGGGTTTCGGACAGCAGCAAAGTCGAAGAGTTGGCATGTAGGTTTAAACACAGTACTCAATGTACCTTTGAATTTTGAAGTAGAGCAACCGAATAGGCAAAAGGTAAAGCCGAGTAAAAACACTTAGAGCAATTTTGGACGAGGGCAGTCCCCGAGATCAATTTCAGATTGCAGAGTAGGATTTCAACTCGGATAAGAGGGTACATACACATCTTTGCTCACGAATGAAAACGACGGAGTAGAGCTACATTCCAAGGGCGCTTGGTTTCCTCTCCAGATTTATCTGCCCTGTTCGCCTGTGGTGGGCGCACATCTACAAGATAGTAAGCATCGTTGTGCAGCGCTTTGCTCACAATGAAAGGCCCTTCCCATGGAGGAGACAACTTGTGCATCCCGGCTGTGCGTTGCACAAGCCTAAGGACCATGTCTCCTTCTCGGAAAACCCTTGGGTTCACCTTTCGGCTATGATAACGCCGCAGGTTTTGCTGGTAGATAGCCGAACGTGACAGAGTCAGCTCTCTTGCTTCTTCAAGCAGGTCAACGTCGTCTTCTCGAGCTTCTCTCGCCTCCACCTCTGTGTAGAGGGTTACTCGGGGGGAGTCATGCTCTAAGTCTATTGGCAACACGGCCTCAGCCTCGTATACCAAGAAGAATGGCGTGTAGCCGGTTGACCGGTTAGGGGTAGTCCTTAGACTCCACAACACCGCTGGCAACTCGTCTAACCAACACCCAGGTGTTTTCAGCAGCGGCTCCATCAGCCTTGGCTTTATGCCTGCCAGTACCATGCCATTTGCTCTTTCCACTTGCCCATTGGAAGCAGGATGCGCGACTGACGCAACGTCTAGTCGGATATGCTTATCTCTGCAGAACCGCACCATTGCTCCCTCAGCAAAGTTTGTGCCGTTGTCGGTGATGATACTGTGCGGGTAGCCATATCTCAGGATCACATCCTTCACGAATTTCACAGTCGTGGCCCCATCACACCTCCGAATAGGTTTCACTTCAATCCACTTGGTGAACTTGTCCACCATGACCAGGATGTGAGTCATGTTGCCTCTAGCCGGCTGGAAAGGCCCAACCATGGCCAAACACCAAACAGCAAATGGCCAGGTGATAGGAATTGTTTTCAACTCGGAAGCAGGCATGTGAATCTTACTTGCGAACATCTGGCAGCCTGTGCACTTCCTCACGATATCCTCAGCTTGCGGCAGTGCTGTGAGCCAGTAGAAGCCATGCCGGAAAGCTTTCTGGACCAGCGCCCGAGAAGAGGCATGGTGCCCGCATTCTCCTTGGTGTATCTCTATCAGGATCTCTTCTCCTTCTGCTGGATCCACACAACGTTGCAGCACGCCAGTGGCACTTCTCTTGTGAAGCACATCTCGGACAATAGTGTAGCCCTTGGATCTTCTCTGAATCTGCCTTGCAGTCACCTCATCATCAGGTAGAGTACCGTCCCTTAGAAAGGATAATATGGGCATAGCCCAACTCGGTGTCTCCCGTGCGGGAAACACTGGTTCGTCCACTTCCATTGGGACGGGTACCTCTGGTTGCTCTTTAGGGGTGGGAGCACTTCTTTGCAGCCCAGATCGATTGGCGAGAACCTCCTCAATGAATGCGATAGTCCCCGGGTTAAGGACAGCAGTCCCCGAGTAAGGAGTGGCAGTCCCCGAGTAAGGAATGGCAGTCCCCGAGTAAGGAGTGGCAGTCCCCGAGTAAGGAGTGGCAGTCCCCGAGTAAGGAGTGGCAGTCCCCGAGTAAGGAGTGGCAGTCCCCGAGTAAGGAGTGGCAGTCCCCGAGTAAGGAGTGGCAGTCCCCGAGTAAGGAGTGGCAGTCCCCGAGTAGAGGACGGCAGTCCCCGGGTTTCCTGTAGCATTCTCCCAGTCAATCTCCATGGGATCAGATTCCTCACTTGGCAGAGAAGGAACAAATATAGACTCCGAGTTGGGAGAAGGCTTGATGGATGGCTTCCTCAAATGCTCCAAGGCGATTCCCGCCGGGATGGATTGCCGAGAAGATCCCAACTTGGATAACTCATCTGCTGCTTCGTTCTCTGCTCGGTGAATGTGCTGAAACTCACAGCCTTCGAAAAACCCAGTCATAGACTGCACCAGGAAGCGATATGATGCCATGTTGGCATCCAAGGCATCCCAAGTGCCCGAGACTTGCTGCACCACCAGATCTGAATCTCCATAGCATATGATGCGCTGCACTCCAACTTCCTTGGCTACTCGCAAGCCATGTACCACTGCCTCATACTCTGCAACATTGTTGGATGCCTTGAAGTGAATCTGCAACACATACTTGAGTTGATCTCGCTTGGGTGACGTAAGCACCACGCCAGCACCAAGGCCTTCCTTCACCTTCGAGACATCAAAGTGCATCTTCCAGTAATTAGAAACTGGAGCAGGAGGTTCATACTGCACCTCGGCCCAGTCCACCAGGAATTCCGCCAGAATCTGAGACTTGATGGCTTCTCTTCTCGCATACGCGGGTGCGTACGCGGCCAGCTCGATTGCCCACTTGGCCACTCTGCCACTCGCCTCCTTGTTGCCCATGATGTCCGAGAAGGGAGCAGAGCTCACAACAGTGATGGGGTGCTCCTGGAAATAATGCTTTAGTTTCCTGGCGCCCAGGTACACACCATAGGTCATCTTCTGGTAGTGCGGATAGTTCTGCTTGGAACTGGACAGCACTTCACTGAGATAATATACTGGGCGCTGCACACTCTTGCCTTCTTCTTCTCGTTCCACCACAATCACCACGCTGACTACTCGGTTAGTCGCAGCAATGTACAGCAGCATTGGCTCCTTGGGTAGCGGACTAGCCAAGATGGGAGCACTAGCCAGCATTGCTTTCAGCTCATTGAATGCCACATCCGCTTGCGGAGTCCAGACAAACTTGTCACTTTTCTTCATTAGCTGGTATAGAGGCAGGGCCTTCTCGCCCATTCGGCCCAGAAAACGACTCAGAGATGCCAAGAAACCTGTGAACTTCTGCACATCTTTCAGTGATCTCGGCAAAGACATGCTCTCAATAGCTTTTATCTTGGAAGGATTAGCTTCAATGCCCCGACTAGACACCAGGAAGCCGAGTAGCTTTCCAGCCGGTACACCAAAGGTGCACTTACTCGGATTCAGTTTCATTTTGTACTTGCGTAGGTTAGCAAAGGTTTCCTCCAGGTCGGCAAGCAGAGTATGTGTTTTATTCGTTTTGATGACAATGTCATCTACGTACACCTGCACATTCTTGCCGAGCTGGTCGTGCAAGCATTTCTGCATGCATCTCTGATAGGTTGCACCCGCATTCCTCAAGCCAAAACACATGACACGATAGCAATAAGCCCCGTACGGGGTAATGAAAGCAGTCTTTATTTGATCAGCGGGGTTGAGTGCAATCTGGTGAAAACCAGAGTAGGCATCTATGAAAGACAACAGTTCACAGCCAGCAGTGGAATCGATCACCTGATCGATGCGAGGTAGCGGGAAAGGATCCTTGGGGCATGCCTTGTTCAAGTTGGTGTAGTCGACACACATGCGCCATGCAGTGGCAGCCTTGGGATCCTCCTTCTTCTTCTCGACCATGACCGGGTTTGCTAGCCAATCCGGATGCAGCACCTCCATGATGAAATTGCTTATCAGCAACTTGGTGATCTGGTCACCAATGGCCTTTCTTCTCTCATCTCCGAAGCGGCGCATAGCCTGCTTCACTGGCTTGGCGTCAGGACGCACATGTAAAGAGTGCTCAACCAACTCCCTCGGGACTCCTGGTAGATCTTCATTGGACCAGGCGAATACATCCCGATTCTCACGGAGGAAGTGGATGAGCTCGCTTTCCTATTTCTCCGCCAACCCGGAGCCAATGATGGCTACGCGGTCGGGGAACTCGGGGTCGACCTGGACCTTCTTTGTCTCCTTGGCAGCCTGAAAAGCAGTGCCGTGCTGGGTACTCGGCACACCTTGCGCGCCAGCTTGCGCGGATTGCGCCATAGCCACCACCTCATACATCTTCTTCTTCTCGGCAACGATCACCATCGACTCCGCCAACTGGGAGCTAGCAGAGGCACACTCCATGGACTTCTTGTAATCTCCAGAGATAGTAATGATGCCATTGGGACCAGGGATCTTCATCTTCAGATATGCAACATGGGTAGAGGCCATGAACTTGCTCAGAGCAGGCCTGCCGAGTAGAGCATGGTAAGGACTCTGATGGTCCACCACCTCGAACTGCAGGCGCTCTGTGCGGCAGTTATCCCTGGTGCCGAATAGCACATCGATCCACACTCGGCCAATCGGGTTGCACGAGATCCCGGGCAGAATGCCATGGAAGGTGGTCTTGCTAGGCAACATCATGTTCTCGGCCAGGCCAAGCTTCTCGAGCGTGTCTTTGTACACGATGTTGATGCTGCTGCCGTTGTCGATTAGCACCTTGCTGAACCTCACATTCTTCTCGGGACCCAGGAAGGTAGGATCCAGCACCAAGGCATAGCTACCCGGATTGGGCATCACCTTGGGATGATCTGCTCGGGTCCACCTGATCTCCTGGTCACACCAATACATGTAGTGAGGGACAGCAGGAATCACTGCATTGACCTCCATGGCCTGCCTGTGCTGTGATTGCTTGTCGATTGGCTCAGAAGTGAAGATCATGTAGCTCTCGTGGTGCTCTTGGTACTGATTGGAGCCTCCACCCCCATTGTTGACGTTGTTGTTGTTGCCCTGGTAGTTGTTGTTGTTGCCTCTGTTGTTGTTGTTGCGGTTGTAGTTGTTGTTGTTGTTGCGGTATCTCTCATTGTTGAAGTTTTGGTTGGCTCCTAAGGCCACCTGGTTCACATTCTCTCTTCTCGGGTACACTGGCGGCCGAGCTGCGGGTGCGCGAGTAGGCTGCACATTGGCATTGGCCGCTGGCAGAGGAGGAGGAGGAGGCAAGCCATCACTCTTGATCACATCCCACCACTCGCACTGCCGAGTAGTGTGGTTAGCAGGCCTCGAAGGGTGGTGAGTGTGAAAACTGCATGGGCCATCCTTCATGTCATCAAAGACAAACTTCTTCGGCTGCTCGGAGTTCCCGCTACCCGACTGAGAGGTGCGAAATGGCTTCTTGTTGCCTTGGCCCTGGTTCTGGTTCTGCCCGTAGGCTCCAGCAGGTTTCTGCCTCTGGCTGCCACCAGCTCCAACAGTCACTGCGTTCACCTCTTCAGGATCATACCGAGTATCTACTCGGCGCTTGTTGCGGAACTCGCTGCGCTTGCTGTTGCTGAAGTTTCTTCTCGGCTCAGAGGAGTCCATCAGTGGCTGAGTGGGATCACCAAGTGCGTACTGATCCGCAATCTTGATAGTCTCCGCCAGAGTGTTCGGCATCTCCCTCTGCAATCTCTGCCACAACATACTGCCATGTCTGCATCCCTGCGCAAACCAAGTGATGGCCTGTGCTTCATTCACACCCTCACATGTGTTCCTCAATGTACTCCACCGAGTAAGATACTCGCGGTCTGTCTCGTCTTCTCGCTGCCTGCAAGCGGATACCTGCTGTGGCCTATTCGGCCTCTTGTATGTGCTGGTGAAGTTGCTGATGAAGGCATCCGAGAAGTCCAGCCAGCAATTAATGCTGTTCTTGGGCAAGTTGTTGAGCCAAGTGCGGGCTGGACCCTCTAGCATCTGCGGAACATAGCGCACCGCCCATCTTCTGTTGCCGTTCGCGATATGAACCGCGGTGACATAGTCATTGAGCCAATCTTCAGGCTTGGTGCTGCCATTGTAGCTCTTGGTGCCCCTAGCAAGCTGGAAGTTCTTCACGGACGGCTCGTTCATGATGCGCGGGCCAAAGCACTCGGGGCCAGGAGGACCCGTGCTCTCCAGCCGCGCCGACAAGCTGATCCGGTCCAACTGATGCCTCGCATCTCCTGGCGCCAGCATGCGCTCGCCAACACGATCATGGACATCATAGCCAGCCATCTCCATGGCCGAGTAGCCATCATCATATCTATCCACCTGCACAGCTGCAGGCTGCTCCACCGGGTTGGCGACTGGTGCCACTGCGCGCGGCTGCTGCCTCTGCCGAGTGGGCGGAGCAGCGGGACACCGAGAAGAACCTGGGCACGCTTCATCTCGGGCTCGGCTTTGAGCTTGATGGGCTTGAGAGCCTGCTCTTGCAGCGTTGTGTTCCTGCCCGGGCTGCTGCGGCACAGCAAGCTGTCTCGCGGCAGCAGCCGGGTCATACACCTGCATTTGCCTGTCTCTGCCCGAACGCCCGCTGCGGCTCTTCTCGCGGCTGGGATGCGGAGACGAGGCTTGATCGTTAGATCTAGCCGCGTGCGAGTGAACCACCTGCGAAGCCACAGCACCCGGGTTGGCCTTCCGGAACTCCTCGGTCTGCCTAGCAGCCTCCAA
Organism: Alopecurus myosuroides; assembly: GCA_028641055.1. Lineage (NCBI taxonomy): Eukaryota > Viridiplantae > Streptophyta > Magnoliopsida > Poales > Poaceae > Alopecurus > Alopecurus myosuroides. Next base: position 24,506,282 of record CM054060.1, read on the forward strand.
CACCAACTCGTTGAGTCTTTCTTGCTGCCTAACACGCGCATCGCCATCTAGGCGAGGCAACTCTGCAGCTACAGCCTCTGCAGCTCTAAGTGTCTTGGCGGGTGTGCTATATCTGGGCCTGGTGGAGGTGTTTGCGGTGGCGGACTGAGCAGGAGCCTCTACAACTGTCGCCATCTCGGCGCCAAGGTTGCGCCGAGTGGCACCTACTCTGCTAGCCCTCCTAGCGACTGGCGTGAAGCCGTGAGCCTTGTTGTACTCAAGCTGATCTAGACTCAACTCCAACCTCACCTTATCCAACTCCGCCTGCTCGGCAAGCAGCTCCAGGCGTTGCCGCTCGAGCTGCTCCCTCATGGCCAGGAGCTCGATGTCGGTGGGAGTTGGCATGCCAGGTCGCGTAGCCGACGCGGGAATGACCGTAGACGTGGAAGGCGGCAAGTTTCTCTCCTTCTCGTAGGGCCGGTGAACCCTGCCACCAGCAGCCGGTGCATCAATCTCCTCGACGACGGCCGCAGCGCCCGTAGCGGCTGCGCCAACGTTTGCCGCCAAGCCCGTCACCATCACCTCGGCGCAGTTCGCAGAGCGGCACGCAGGCCTTCCGCGAGCATCGATCACCGCGGGAGGATCCTCCGCGTCATGCACCAGCTCGGGGTACACGCGGTTGGCGACGGTGGCGACGTAGACGAGGTGAGAGCCGAAGGAGATCACCGAGCCGCCCTCCGGCATGGCCCTGCCGCCGAAATCGCCGGCGTTGTCGGTGACGAAGTCGAAGGAGCCGAATCTGTGGACAAGGCCACAGACCACGCGCTCCGCTGAAGAAGATCCCGTCCGAACAGAAACTCCAGCCAGCGCCGCTGGTTGCCCCACGGTGGGCGCCAACTGTCGTGGTGGTGTCACGGCAGATGCCATGGGATGGCTAAAGATGTGGGGACGAAGGACGCTGGAGGTGCTCGGGGAGGGATCACGCGACGAGTAGCCGCGTGAGGTACGAAGTAAACACTGCAAACAACACGATCTACCCAGGTTCAGGGCCCTCGTGAGGAGGTAAAACCCCTACTCCTACCTTTCTTTGTGTATTTAGGTGTCTCACCGAGTAGCCACAGTACAATGTTCTTGCTACCGAGTAGCCACTCTCCTCTCTAGGTGATGAACTAAGTCAAGAATTAGGTCACCAAGTGTTCCTCTCGATCGGGTCCCTCACGCAGGAGGCGGCAGGGCACCTTATATACCTGGTACCCAGCCGGATACGTCCAAACCTAGACAAGTGTCGACATAGTGTGCACATCGTCCTTCTTCCGGGTTCTCGCTGACAGCTTTGGTTCCTAACCTTGGCTGCATCTGGAAAGTCGTTGGGCAAAACAAGGGGACAGACTGGTATCACTGTGCCAAACACAGAGTAGGGCCCCCTTATCCTGCGACGGCCTGCTTCCATGCTGTCACTGTCAGGCAGGCCGGTCCCAGATGAACAGTAGTTCGAATACTGCCAAGTACGGACCCAGGATACGCGGGATCCTGTGTCAGAACGGCTCCTTTGACTTTCTGGCCCGAGTAGGTTCAAGCCAATTTTACTCGGGCCAACTCTTCTACTCGAATGGACAGAACTTGATTGATTCTTCCTTCTGGTCATCTTGAGGTAAGACCGAGTAGCAGTCAACCGGGTAGCAAGTACCGGGTAGGCGGCTACTCGACCAAACCTTTCTTCTGACAGTCGCCTTTACCACTTGCCTTTACCCTACTCGGGGGTAACCCCCCGACAGTTTCTTATTTAATGCAATTTAAATTGTCAAATTCATAACTAATTCAATATTAATCCAAATAACACAAATAAAATATGTTTTCCATGCCAAATTGAACCACCTTTTCAAATATAAACTTTGTTTACTGTTTTGAATAATTAAAAGTGGTTAAATAATTTAAACCTTGTTTAATTCATTTAACATTGCTAGATTAATAACTTGCTCAAATTAAATTATTTTTGAACTAATAAAATATGTTTTCAAACCAGAAAAACATAACCTTTTCAAATATGAATTTGAATTTATGTTTTGAACAAATAAAATTCAAATAATATTCAAACTTGAATTAAATTCAATTAAGACTTGTTTAGTCTTGTTTAATTCATAATTAAATCATTGTAATTCCTTTTCCACTAATTGAAACATGTAATCCACCTAAAATTTTGTGTTCTAATCAAATATGAACTTTGTTATCTGTTTTGAACAATTTAACTTGATGAAAATACCAAATGCTTGTGTGACACCTTTAAGGAACCAAAATTCCTTAACTTAATAACTAAAATTCCAAAATTGGTACACCTCATTCCCATTTGATTCTATTGTTGTTATTTTTCTGTTTTCCTCATCCATGCATCATACTAAACCACTTTCACCTGTTGGTTAGTTGTAAAACAATTGTTTCAACCATAATTCATGGGCTTTTCATATGCAACTAACATTGCATATGGGTCCATTTAAATCTGTTTATCTTGTCAACTAGTTTATCTTGATGCATCTTTAAACTTGTCATGCATCCATATCTTGATCATGCTGGATCTTTTGCCGTAGTAGTAATTGTTGCATCCGGTGTTTGTTCGAGGTCCATTGCTTCTTCCCGGATAGGACGTTGAGATGATGTGAGCAACGACAAGTTCTGTGGATGTACCTCTACTTGCTGGATCTCAGGCAAGTATACTCACTTGTTGCCAAATGGCTGCCTTTCATCACTTGTTACCGATTCTTTCCGTTGTTCTTATTCTGGCCTGTTGATTCGATGCTTGTGTATCGATCCTATTATATGTTACCTTGCAGCCATGATATAGCCATTCCTTCCACTTCCTATTAACTGTTGTTTGTTTACCTTGTTGGCCCTCGTGTCGTAGTTGCACGCTTAGTGTTGTTTGCGCTTAAGTCTTGTTGTCCGTCTTATCACCTGTTTAGTTTGATAGTTGGGTTTCAATTGAATCAACAACATGTTAATGTTTTGGGTAATAATAATTTGATGATAAGGCACTGGCAGGAGGCCCGGCGTGGTTTTGAAGCCTGCTAGTGTCGACCCTAATTAGGAAAAGGGTCTTGTCTACTGATCCATGATGAGCGCACTAACCGCATGTGGGAAGCGAGTATGGGCGCCCCCCTCAACTTGATTCGATTCGCATCTCGTCCAAATCGCCTCATTTAGTTCGGGTTTTCCATTTGCCGCATGCATATGCAGGTGCGAACCCTTGGCGCCAGGGTGGAACTTTTGTAGTCGGCATTTAGGGAGACACGTTCTTAGAGTGCTATGAGGGTCCCCTTTTCTTCGTGGGGCTTGATTAGCCGTGCGCTCAACTGCACGGGGTTCTTTGGGCTTGATGCGAAGAAGAGTTGGGTTGTGTTGAGTACCTCGCTTGGTGGGTTGATCCCCCGTCTGGCGGGTTATTCTTACGTGTACGGCCAAATTGGTGCATCCCTGCAGGGTTAAATCTTCTCGAGAAGCCGTGTTTTCCGCGGTTATGGTTGACTTGGTGAAAGTACTGGCTAACAAGTACTCAGAACAACTTACACCTAACTAATGATAACTTGACTAGTAATAGTCTTATTGACACAATAAGTTGAACATCATTAATCCAACAGTGTGAGTTATCCTTGGGTTGCTTCCTTAGTAGGGGGTAACATTGGATGGGTTTGTTTGGTGGTTAGTTGTAGTTGGTTACGATACGCTATCTTATCTTCTTTCTGTTAGCCGGAAGTTGTAGTGTGTTTCTGTAGTTGGTTAGTGCAGCCCGCTACCGCTTATTTGCAATAATCCTTTCCTTCCCGTTGAACCCAAAGGATTTGTATCTTGTGATGACCGGCTACGCCGGTATCTTGTGAGTATGGGTTATCCACTTGCCAGTACTTAACCGTACTGACCCACGAATCTCTTTCGTGGCTGCATATTCAATATTGCAGTCAACAGGTTTGAAGTCTGACGACGTTAGCTTGGGAGTCCCTCCGGCTTGGCCTAGGCAGGGATTGGACGCTCTCGGTTATCTTCAGTACTCTTAGTCCAATTTGCATCTTGTCCGTAGCCGGACGCTATGTTGTTCCTTCCGATGTTATTTGGATCTTTGTATTGTATCAGTTGTATCCTTGGCTCGTTTGAGTCATCTTGTATATATCTGTTCTGTTGTTGTTGTGGATTATTCGTGAACTGTTGTAATGTTATCACAAGTGGCAACCTGGACTCGGTTATTATGTGGATTTTGGCGGGAATGCTGAAATCTGCATAGTGCCCGATCTCGGGGCGTCACATGTTTTCACTAGTATGTGTACTGTTGTGATGATTGTTTAGTGGAATATTATTTTTCCAAGAGAATTTATAGCTTCATTTTTCCAAGATGGTATAAATATGCTTATTATTACTTGTCTGGTCTACACAATTATCCTATGCACCCAACATACATTCATTGAAACTTGTTCATTTGGGTGAGTTATAAAATGAGAGTACCTGATATAATCTATATATAAATTCGTGAAAAGTAGCTTGACGTTGTTTTTTTACAGTACTTAGTGATAATTAGACATATGTGAAAATTGATTCCATTTGAATTTATTAAAATATTGTAGTGCTTGACTTGTTCAAATATTTGACTTACTAAACTATTTTATCTTCCATTTGTATTAGTTGAGCTATGGACGGCAGAGAGGTTGAAGAACAGGTGTTCGCGACAACAGAAGAAAGCACACTCCCCGGTGGACCCAATGACGGTGGAGGTCAAGTAGACGGCTCGCAGTACCTGAATGAATAAGGTCACGGAATGGAGGAAGAAGAGAAATTGCAAGGACCGGATGTGGAACCGGAGAAAAGGAGCGATGAACAAGCCTTAGTGAAGGCCGTGGAACCTATTGCATCCACATCGTCTTCCAAGAAGTCAAAACGAGGCCCGGATCAAGAGATGAGCTCGAAAGTGCATCTGCTAATCGATCAAGTCTATCGATTCGGCGAACCTTCTTGGCCTATCAAGACAACAACTAAGTTTACAAGCTAATGTGGAGTTATTGTTAGGGACATGACCCCGATAAGTATTAAAGAATGGAATGAGCCAACAAAGGACGAAGAGGATCCTTACCGCCTGCCCGTTTCTTTTGTCTCAGACCGGTCCAAAGAAGCTTTGTTCGACAAGCTCATGAACCATTTCAGTCTACAAGAATGTGATACCGTGAAGACACAAAAGGCAATGCGCGACGCAGTGATGCACTAGGCTCTTAAGAATATGGCTGAGGCTTTCAATGCTTACAAGAAAAGATTATGGATGGAATATCAGAAGAAAAAAGGTGTCCCAAAATTTGAGGGGCCACTAGAGAAGCAGAAGGCACACTGGCCAGCATTTCTGGCGTACAAGGAATCATAAAAGGGGAAGAAAAGGTCAACCAAGAATGCGGAAAATGCAGCGAGGAAGGTATATCACCATAAGATGGGTTCAGGTGGCTAGAGAGTTGCAGTGCCTAAGTTTGACAAACTAGCACTAGTGGAAACAACCCCTCTCGTCCAGGGGGCCAGGGGCACGTGTCCTGGTTGCAACCAGATCCGGGACCTATGCCACGCATTGGTCCCGGTTTGTGTGCCCGGGGCAGCAGAAATTGCCTGGGGGCATTGGTCCCGGTTCGTTGGGAGATATTGGTCCCGGTTCGTGCCAGGGACCGGGACCAATGCCTAGCCACAGGCCACGTGGCACGCGAATGAGAATTTGTCCCGGTTCAGGCCACGAACCGGGACCAATGTCCCCCTTCCCCTATATATACTGCCCCAGCCCCCTCTTCCATCTTTTTTTTTTGCTTGGAGGTGTGAAGGAGGTGTGTGTTAGTGTGTGTTATTTTACTATGCACACGAGGTGTTCGACGAAATTCCCGAGCCACACATAAGCTCACTGAAAATGGTATCTTCGACCGAGGTTAACAAACTTATCTTTTTCATCTGTAACTGATACATAAAAAAGTAGTATTTGTCGATGTACTGTTGTCATTTCTGTATTAATATGTTATTGTAATGTATTTTGATAAACTTAATTATACGATGCAGATGGATGCACGGCATCGATGGATGTAGGGTGACCGACGCACTTCCGAGTATATGGCAGGCCTGAATGCATTTCTTGCTTAGCTCAGGCGAACAAAGATAATGGCTTCATGTGTTTTCCATGTGTTGATTGTCGGAACGTCAGAGAGCACTCTTCCGAAAGAATCCTTCACGACCATCTACATCCCAGAGGTTTCATGCCCAGCTATAATTGTTGGACGAAGCATGGAGAAAGAGGGGTTGTGATGGAAGACGATGAAGAAGAAGAAGATCCTTTGTTCCCTGAATACGAAGATACTGCAATGGAAGAGAATGCAGAAGAAGGAGGTGATCAAGAACAGGCATCAGAAGAGCCCGATGATGATCTTGGCCGAGTTATTGCTGATGCAAGGGAAGACTGTGAAAATAAATTGGAGAGGTTGAAGCTGGACAACATGTTACAAGATCACAAAAAATTGTTGTACCCAAATTGCGAAGATGGTAACACAAAGCTACCACACTGGAGTTGCTGAAATGGAAGGCACAGAACGGTGTGACTGACAAGGCATTTGAGAGTTTACTTCAACTAATGAAGCCAAAACTTCCAAAGGATAACGAATTGCCTGAGAGTACGTACGAAGAAAAGAAAGCTCTCTGCCCTCTAGGATTAGATGTGCAGAAGATACATGCATGCATTAATGACTGCATCCTCTACCGCGGTGAGAAGTACGAGAATTTGGATGAATGTCCGGTATGCACTGCACTGCGGTATAAGATCAGAGCAGATGACCCTGGTGATGTTGACGGCGAGCCCCCCCCCCCCCCCCCGTAAGAGGGTTCCTGCTAAGGTGATGTGGTATGCTCCTATAATACCTCGGTTGAAACGTCTATTCAGAAACAAAGAGCATGCTAGGTTGTTGCGATGGCACAAAGAAGACCGTAAGAAAGACGGAAAGTTGAGGCACCCGGCCGATGGATCGCAGTGGAGAAAGATCGAGAGAGACTTCCCAGACTTTACAGGAGAGGCGAGAAACTTATGGTTTGGTCTAAGTACAGATGGCTTTAATCCTTTTGGGGAGCAGAGCTCCAGTCATAGCACCTGGCCTGTAACTCTATGTATGTACAACCTTCCTCCTTGGTTGTGCATGAAGCGCAAGTTCATTATGATGCCAGTTCTCATCCAAGGCCCGAGGCAACCTGGCAACGACATTGATGTGTATCTAAGGCCATTAGTGGAAGAACTCTTACAATTGTGGGGCAAACCAGGTGTACGTGTGTGGGATGAGAAAGAACAAAAGCCGTTTGACCTACGGGCGTTGCTTTTCGTAACCATCAATGATTGGCCTGCTCTTAGTAACATTTCCGGACATACAAACAAGGGATACAATGCATGCACACACTGTTTGGATAAGACTGACAGTGTTTTTTTGGATAAATGTAAAAAGGTTGTATATCTGGGGCATCGTAGATTTCTTCCGATCAAGCATCCCGTAAGGAAGAAAGGAGGGAAGCATTTCAGAGGTGAGGCAGATAACCGGAATAAGCCTGACCTCCGTAGTGGTAATGATATATTCGATATGGTCATGGACCTAGAAGTAATCTTTGGTAAGGCTACTGGCAGCCAACCAGTTCCGTACGGTCCTGATAAGCGCGCACCCATGTGGAAGAAGAAATCTATATTTTGGGAGCTACCCTATTGGAAAGTTTTAAAGGTCCGGTCTTCGATCGACGTGATGCACGTGAAAAAGAATCTCTGTGTCAATCTGCTCTCCTTCCTGGGCGTGTATGGGAAGTCAAAAGATACGCCAGAAGCACGGGAGGACCAGCAACGTATGAAAGACCCAAGCAACAAGCACACAGATACAGGGCGCCATTACTTAAGCAGCTACGCTCTTACTAAAGCAGAGAAGGAAATATTCTTTGAAGTCCTTTACAGTATCAAGGTTCCGTCTGGCTTCTCGTCGAAATATAAAGGGGATAATAAACATGGCAGAGAAAAAATTCCAAAACCTGAAGTCTGATGACTGCCACGTGATTATGACACAGTTGCTTCCGATTGCATTGAGGGGGCTTCTACCGGAAAATGTTCGAGTACCCATTGTGAAGCTATGTGCATTCATGAACGCAATATCTCAGAAGGTAATCGATCCAGAAATTCTGACAAGATTACAGAGGGATGTGGTCCAGTGTCTTGTTAGTTTTGAGTTGGTGTTCCCACCATCCTTCTTCAACATTATGACTCATCTCCTGGTTCACCTATGTGAAGAGATTCATATTCTCGGTCCGGTATTTCTACACAATATGTTCCCCTTTGAGAGGTTCATGGGAGTCTTGAAGAAATATGTTCATAACCGTGCTAGGCCAGAAGGAAGCATCTCGAAGGGCTATGGAACAGAGGAGGTTCATGGGAGTCTTAAAGAAATATGTTCATCTATCCATGCATCCGTCGCGGCGATCGCAGTGATTATGAGGAGAAACGCCTTCGATCGGGTCATCATCATTTGGCGACGGAGAATGCCTTGTATGCTCTGGACTCACTCGGAAGATCACAAGAGAAAACAAAAATTATACGATATTTATATTCAAATTATAAGCAAATAGTAAAATAATTAATAGTTTCAATAGTTAGAATAATTATTTAGTTAAACAAAATATGGATTTGAATTAGTTATGCAAATTCTAGCACTTTTCATGTTGAAATTTTTGTCAAATTCGAAAGTATATAGAAGTTATTAATGTGCAAACTTAAACAATTTTTAAATTTTGGCGCTAAATTTTTTTGGCGCGCAGGGTGCTACCAAATTTCGAAATAAGTATTGGTCCCGGCCCGTGGTCCCAACCGGGACCAAAGGGGGGTACCTCTAGTCCCGGTTGGTGGCACGGGCCGGGACTAGAGGCCCTGTTGTATAAATATCTCGGCCCTCTCTCCAAGCCGAACCACCACCCAAGACAGCGCACAAGCCCTTGGCGAAGCCCCGCCGGCGGCGGGAATGGATAGAAGATCCCGCCGGTGCTGGTTCCGCCGGCGGGGTTGAACTATTGGACTCGTTTTTCGACAGAAAATATATATATTAAAAAGGCCCGGGGTCCGTGCTTACATAGGGGGCGGCGGCGCGACCACAGGCGGTCGGCCGTTTCTTGGGGAAGGGGGGGGGAGGGGTAGCCTAGGAGCTATATCTATTTAGGGGGGGGGGGCGCACCGGCGCCGGCCTACTCCTCATCGGAGGAGATGCAATGGTAGGCAGGGGCCTGCCACAGGTGGGCAGGCAGCTGAGGCGAGCCCGCCGGTGGCTGTGGAGACATCGGGGGCGCGTGCGGCGGCAGCGGCGGCAACTCTTCTGGCTGCGGCAGCTCCTCCGGCTCCGGTGCCCATTCACCGCCGGTCCATGCCCAGGACATCCCGTACTCCAGGCCGGGGGGACAGCGGCTGTGGCGGCGGCTGGTCCTCCGACGCCTCCATGGCCTGCCACCATGGCGCAGGCACTGGAGGGGGCGGCATCGCGTCGTCGGCGGCAGCGGCGGCGGCCAGGACCTTCTCCCACCGCTTGACCTCGTCCTCGATGAGGGAGCGACGGGAGGCCTCGTAGGCTTCCTCCAAGCCGGCCTGGAGCTCGGGGTCGTCCTCTTCGGCGGGGATGTCCTCCTCGAGCCACAGCTCCGGCTCCCTGCCGGGCGGTGGCGCGGGGTAGTCGTGGGCGTCCTCCTCCGGGGCCGTGGGGATGTAGGAGCGGCGGCGCTGGTCGTGCTCCTGCTGGAGCCAGACGGCCCAGTAGGGGGAGCTGCGCGCGTACACGCGGTCCCTGAGGAGGTGGGCCGGCATGAGCGCGCGCCGGTGGTCGATCTCCTCGCGCAAGGTCTCATTGGTCGGGACCGGCGGCACGGGAATGCGTTGCGGGTTCAGGTGCCAGCCGTCCGGGAGGTGGACGTCCGGCCAAAACACCGGCGTGGCGTGCTCCCAATGCCACTCGGCCTCTTCCTTCCGCACATAGCGGCGGAACCGCTTGCCCGGCGCGAGGCGGTGGGCGGGCTGCCGGAGGTGGAGCGGGGACGCGCGGCTGCCCCCCAATCCGGACGCCTCCCGGACCGAAGCAGAAGGCCTCCTGCGGCGCGCGGGGGATGCCAGCGCCGCTCGAGGACCCGGCCTCGGGCTCATTCTTGGCGCGCTTGAACCACCGGCGGGGCGACATGGCGGCTAGGGTTCTTTGGAGCTGGGCACGGCCTGGGGGTGAGTGGGGTGTACGGGCGGCGGGGGCCCTTTAAAAAGGACCCGAGAGGGGTTGGCATGCCAACCGGCGGCGAGAATGTTGCATGCCAACCGGCGGCGGTTGCAGGCGGCCATGAATGCGCGGGGGAGCCAAGGCGTACCGTTCGTGACCACGCCCGCGCGGGGAAGTGGAGGCGCGGGAAGACGAGGCGGCCAGTAGGCCCTTTGACCGCGCGTGGCTGTGGTCTTACTTTAAGGACAGGGCGAGCCATCCACTAGGTCGCCGGCAAGTGGCCCCTTTGACCCCGCGTAGCCAGTGGGCTTAATAAAAGACGCGGGACAGTCGGCCTTTCGACCAAAATGTGGCTACTGGGCTTAATTAAATACGTGGGCCAGTGGACGCGGTTGGGGAAGGGGAGGCCGGTTGGGGTTTGCGCGACAGGATCGAAAAATTTGGGAAAAAAAAAGAAAAGAAACCCCTGCCGTGGTAGAGAAAGTGGCCACAATTTTTTTTTTTGAGGGGAGCCATTTATCCCGGTTCCTAACACGAACCGAGACGAACTCCCTGGCCAGGTTCGCCACGTGGGCCATCCCTAACCATCCCGGGTCCTGGCACAACCGGGACCAATGTGGGAGGGCCATTTGTCCCGGCTGGCCCATCCCGGTTGCACAACCGGGACAAATGGGCCTTACCAACCGGGACTAATGCCCCTGTTTCCACTAGTGTAGAGCCAGATCTACAAGAGAAGGGGATCATTCCAGGTACACAGGATTTTCCGCGGAGGTCCAGGAATTGGTTGCTTGGGAAAGGGGCGACGTTTGACGCAGAAGGGGACCTTATTATGACTGAAAAAATAAACGTCCCCTTTGCGGCATTTGAGAAAGTGTTCCAAGAGGTTAAAGCAGGAGAGCTCAAGCCGGATCGAGAGAATGACGAGCTATCGAAGGAAAAGAACAATATCTGTGGTGCTTTGGGTTCAAGAAGGAAGATTGTGTTTATCCATATATAAGCCAAGAGAGAGGAAAGAAAAAAAGGAGGCGCAGGTCGAAGAACGGGTTGGTGTCTTGGAAGCCACAATGATGATGCAACAACATCAGATTAATGAGCTTACTGCATGTCGCTCCCAGGAGCAAGACACTACATTCTACGAAACAGACCCATCTCAACGATGGAGCAGCGTGGCTTCAACGGAGGTACCGGCTGGCGCTGCAGTTATGATTGTTGATGCCGCTGCACAGACGAAGGCCGTGGATGCAATCAAGGAGAAGAAAATCTGTGAGCTATACGTGTCGATTTCGAACGTATCCATCAAGGTGGCGGACGGCTATGCTTTACCTTGTGTAGAGGGAGCGACCTGCCATGGCCGTCCGATCACACCTGGCTATGCTCGTGTCGGTGTGGATGATGTTCAGCCGGCTTGGAGGATACTGCGGCTTGACATCCCCGGAGGTGATGGGGTAGAGACACTGGGAGAAGTCGTCAATTCCATCATACAATGGAAAAAGAATGGCATAGTGTTTCCGATGAGCAGTCCGCCGCCACCACTGCCACCTACTTCTCCGAGACGCAGTCCACCGCCAGCACAACAACCTACAATGAGTCCGGCTCAATCATCGCCAGCACACGTCGATGCCATGGACGTCAGCAGCCCGAGTCCGGCTCGATCTCCGATGCCCGAGCCAAACTACGTTGCCCACTAAGTCCTCTAAGCGGAAGGCTGCTCCCTCTCAGTCTTCCCGAAAGAAGAAACGTGCTCCGAAGAAGAAACCCAAGCCGCCGCCAGAAAAGTTGGCTTACCAAATGAATGACAAGGAGACCATTGACTGGGTGACTACGGACACGAAACGTCAGATGTCTGCGTGGGGAAAGAAAACGTCGGATCCGCCAAAGGAACCAATAGATCCGGCAGTAAAGAAGCACTTCAAGAATTTGCTGGAAATGCCATCCCAATTTCAGCTGAATCTGCCATCTGACTATGATCGCGGATTATTGATGACTTATAACAAAGTCAAGAAGACGAGGAAAATAATTCCCCAGCTCGGGAAGCAACAAAACCAATCGGCCCCCCCACTCAAGGTGTTGGACACTGCACAGACTCCCTCGAATCCAGTTGATATTGAAGCAGCTGTGAGGTTTGCCAGAGATTGTGGTATAACAGTTGACCAATTGCTAAGCGATTCCGACTCTTTCGCAACGGCTAAATTGGCATGGAAATATGAGTTAGGGAAGTCTCTCGTCAGACCTGATCAACTCGACTCTATGACAACATTCAAGCGCCAACTGCATAAGTGGTATGTCCAGAGCGCAAAGGACGGGCTGGACCAACTCATGGTGAAAATTAGACAAGAGGATTACTTCCGCGAGGACTCGGTCTGTATTGATCTTGAAGATATTTTTTTCTTATATAATCTAGCCGCCCTCGAGAAATCGCTCATCAACACCTATTGTATGTAAGTCTCTACCTCAACTATTTCAATCATTGCTTCTTATATTATCCTCACTGTACGATATATATTATGCAGATTGAAGATTCAGGAATGTAATGGAAATGGTGGCATTGGGTTCATTGACCCATATGTTTTCAATGATTTCATTTTAGCGCGATACCCTAATGTCATGGAGGATAACATCGTTATGTTTTTGATGAAACAATTCCACTGTAGTGAAATACTATTTCTTTACAGACAAAGGTGAGTGTTATTGTCTTATGCATATTCCTTCACATTTCTATTTTGATAAGTCCGTGTTAAGTGTAATTGATGAGTTATGCTTGACTATGTATATAAACGCGTGTGCAGTCAACACGGCTCGGTTTATCAAGTAGGTTATGAAAAAACATTAGTCAGCGTCCATAGCAAATACCCAGGGCTCATACAGAGCGGTGATTCCTTGCACATTGCTAGGCACACCAACTGGTTGTGCTTCAGGTACGGACATTGTAGTGAAATAACCATCTTCAGTGTCAACATTCTTTGTCTATCTGACACGAAACATCGACACTTTAGCCTCACCCGAGTAGTAAAGTTCATATATTGCTTCGATCCTACCATAGTATCTTCTCTTTTCATCATCCGTGAAGGATTCCATACTTACGCCTGTGTTTTGGTAAACACTGCTAGTTTTGTGTTTCTCCTCCGTGTATAATGTGTATCCGTTGTTATCAAATGCTTCAGAAGTTGCGAGATTATATGCAGGGCCTTATATAAGGCGTATATGAGTTGTGCATTCTCATTACTCTCTAGCAACAATGAAGTTCTTATTGTGCTCTTTACTGATTTGGTCGTCCGTCCTCGGCTTCCCTAGGTGTTCATACATTTTCTTTATTGTGTCTTTGTGCTTCACTATCCATTCATCAAGCACATCTAAATGTTGTAACATAACCGTGTGCGCTCGCTAAAAGTCGTCGTATCGACCTGTATGGCCCACATGTAATTCGTTCTTTAAATTAGAGTCACCTACTCCATCAACCATGCCCTTGTGCTTATTGATGGGCACACCTATCGCATTTTCGACATCCATGTAGTTTGTGCAGAACAAGATGCAATCCTCCGTAAGAAAACCTTCCATGATGCTTCCATCAAGATGGGCCCTATTCCGAATGAAACCCTTAACTCACCCATTCATTCTTTCAAACGGAAACATATTGTGTGAAACTGCAGGTCCCAAATTTTCAATATTGCTGACTATATGCACTAGCAGATGCAACTTTACGTTGAAGAATACGGGCGGGAAGTAGATCTCAATCTCACATAGTATGGAAATGATCTCTTCCTGTAGCCTTTTCAAACTAGATACTTATCAGTTTTTGATAGAAAATGTCAAATACATTGTACAGATCAAAGAGTGTCTGCCGGACATGTCTGTCCATTGCCCCTCTAAGTGCAATAGGAACAGCTTGCATCATCATCACGTGATAGTCATGAGACTTCATCCCCGCTGAACCTTTGTTTTTGAAGTCTAAATTTCTTCTAATTGAACAAGATTATCCGGAAGAAACTTTCATGCCTTCAAGGCACTTAAATACTTCTTTCATCTTGTCTGTACTCAGAGTGAAGCAAGAGAGGGGCAATGCTCATTCTGGTTTTGGTAACCTTTTTTCCCTTACCTGTCTTCGGACTCTTCTATGAGCCTACGAGAGGCTCTTTCGATTTTTTAGCCTTTTTTCCCTTGCATGTTGTCTCCTCATCATCCTTATCAGAACATACTTGGAGATCTTCCCAGATCTTCATTACTTTGTAGTCTGCTCTTGCCCTCTGTGCATCTTTAGTTTTTTCTAGCATGCTAAACAATGTGGCTAGCAAACTCTGGGACACGTTCTTTGTGATGTGATATGCATTAGATCTAGTAAGTAAGGTATTTCTAGTACGACAATAGAAAAAACAGACTTCCTTTTCCATACTATGAACCGTGGCTCTGGGGCCTTCCGATTCTTTCCCGGTAGAGGGCTATCCACCAAATTTTCCAACAAATAAAAAAAATATGTTGTCCGTTCCTCCAAAGTGGAGGTCCTTGGTGCTCGTCTGTACAGTAGAACAGATCTGATCGAGTTCTCCACTCATCATCATTAGGAAGCCACCTTCGATTGCCCGTGAATACGATTTTACTTGAGCTATTTTGCTAGCTGGATGTACATTGTATCATCCATACACCTAACACATTCGGAACGTCCATGGCACACCTTTCCTGATACATATCCGTAGCCGAGATAGTCATGCACCCATGTGGTCAACATTGCTCTCATGGAGAAATATCCTTCTTTGTAGGCGTCCCATGTACTGACACCTTCCTCTACCCATAAAGTACCTAGCTCCTCCTTAACTAGCACATTGTACAAGTCAATATCATTGCATGGTTGTGTTGGGCCTTGTATTAGCATAACCATGTGTATGTACTTCCTCTCCATGCATAGCAATGAGGGGAGGTTGTACATCCATACAAATACAAGCCACGTGCTATGTGTGTTGCTCTGGTTCCCAAATGGATTTAGTCCATCCGTACTCATGCCCAACCTGATGTTCCTTTTCTCTAACCCGAATGATCCAAATAAAAGGTCGATTGTTTTCCACTGCAAACCATCTGCAGGGTGTCCCAGCACTTTATCACATGCAGGTGCATGTGTCCTTTACTTGTGCCAACGCATTATCTTTGCTTCCTTCTTGTCAGCGTAATAACGTTGCAGACGAGGAATCAGCGGAATATACCATCCAACATTCTAAGGACTCTTGTTTCCATGCTTGTATCTTGACTGCTTGCACACATGACACTCCCGTACTTTCCACGTGTTCATTCCGATAGATGATGCAATCATTTGTACACGTCTGTTATTTGGTGTGCGGCAAATTAAGAGGGCACACAATTTTCTTAGCCTCATTGACTGAACGAGGCAACTTGTTCTCTTTGGGTAAAAATTCATGCACATAATCTAGTAGCAGATGTAGGCATCTATATGTGCTTTTTGTTCTCGCCTTTATGTCAAGAAGATTTAGTGTCACGTCCAGATGATTGTGCTCGGGATCACAACCACTATATAAAGGAGTTTCAGAGTCTTCCGCCAATTGGGACAACTTGGCTCCATCTCGAGATACAACTCCTTCATGTGTCGTCTTCTTACGAAGCAACTCAATAAGATTTTTTTTGTACAATGGAGCGTCCCCGAAGGGACTAGAACCTTCGATTAAACCCACTGGATGAGACAGTTAATACAAAGAGCCCCATAAGATGAGGAATAACACATAGGCCCCTAACAATTTTAAGAAGGACCCTAGCAAGAAATGTGAAACGCGATCGAGTCCCCCTTCTTCTCCAGCGTTGAGCGACGAGAGCTCTGCTCCTGCAGCCTTGAGCATCGACGGGGATAGCACCACTTGCCTCCGCCCTGGCGATAACCTCAGGAGCACAGCTCGAGGGCCTCCTAATGGAGGTTGTCTTGCCGGAATTCTTCATCGGCATGATTGGCTTCTTCATGGCCATGGATGTCAGATGAACAATCTTGTTCACTGATAAGTTGCTCGAGGAATTGGTTCCAATACTCCGCATCCACTCCCAACCAACACAAGCACAGTCATCACCTCCAATCTTGATCACCACCGCGGCGACTTCAGAGTAGATGCCAAGGACGGGCTTCTGCTGTTCAGAGGTGGAGAAGATCCGGACGCAGCGGATAAGTGAAATCAACTCACCTTCTCCTGAGTTCCTGCCACGGACCTGGATGGGCGAGCGTAGAAGATTCCGATGCGCGCAGATCTGGAGGGCGAGATTTATTGGGCAGCGATTGAGCTGCATCTTCTCCTTCCTTCTCCATGAAGCAAAGAGAGAGATGGAGATCGACCACTCCGGTGAAGACCTCGCAGCATCACCGGTGTAACTGCCGTGACGAGCCTTATTAGCGGAGATGCCTTCCACCCCTTCCACCATGAACGCCGCCGGACGCCACTCCGACACCGCCGCCAGGGGAACGAGCAATAGGGACCCTTGGCCATGGCCGCCGACGGCCAAGGAGCTACTCCTCACAGCCACGCAGGGCCACAAGCAAAGAAAAAAGACTACCCTAAGCCTACGACTACCACCGGCGCTATCCCCTCGCCATCTCCCTCCGGCAACGCCGGTGAGGAAGGCTCGGTTCCAGCCCGGGTCAACGACTCCACAAGAGACTCTCAAAGCGGCACTCCTCTGCTGCACCTTGTAAGGCTATGGACGCTCAGCAACTCAATAAGATGAGGGTGCTCGAACTTTGAGGCTAATGATGGGCACTGCTATGTGTTCTCCTCTTCTCCATTTCCCCGGGTGTCAATATGACCTTCTGCCTCTTTGACGTCATCGTACCCGCCACCTCATACATCTGTCATCCAATCGTCATCCGAAAAATCGTGGTCATCATGATTTGGCGGCAGTGTATAATTTTCCGTGAAACCATGTTTCATCAAATGAGTCCTCAAAGTGCCTTTGTACGGGTAGAACAAAATCATATTCTTGCATTTACGACGAGGACATTCTATCTCACATTCTTTATTTAGAAAATCATATTTTGCACCGCCCTCTGGTAAAGGGCAATTATGACTGGACTGCCATCCATCTTCACTGATACCAATGCCTACAGGGTATAATAAATATAATTAAAACCAAAATAGAAAAAATCAGGATGAACTTTGCTAAAAATGGGACATATTCAGTGCCAGATATTTGACGAAACAGAAATTAATCAATGTTTCCGCAAAACATTGGCAACCCATCCCTGCAAAAATGAATAACACATCACGAAATTTTCGCGAGCAGCACAATG
The DNA here is from genome assembly GCA_028641055.1 of Alopecurus myosuroides. NCBI lineage: Eukaryota > Viridiplantae > Streptophyta > Magnoliopsida > Poales > Poaceae > Alopecurus > Alopecurus myosuroides. Next base: position 24,523,778 of record CM054060.1, read on the forward strand.
TTTCCTAGGCTCGATGTTCGGTATATAAATGGACGAATGCATATATATGACTTGATATGCACACAATAAATGAAAGTAATTACACACTATCATAATTTATGTACCTACAAACTGGCAAAGTTACCGATCCATACAAGCTACAGACAAAGTATCTCACCCTCTTTAATACTCAATTAATGCAAATAAGAGAGAGATGAAGTGGATTGGGAGTGAGAGGGGGAGGAGGAGAGATATTAATTAATTAGGTGGGGAGGATAGAGTGACGTGGAGGGGAGAGAGTTGATGGAGGAGCGGTAAATCTACGTAATTAGAGGAGGTGACAGGTTGAGATAAATTTTGGAGCAATAAGATGAGGAAAGGAGATGAAAGAGAAGGGGGGCAGAGTCATAACGGAATAGTGCTGCCACAAATTTGTAGTGCCATGGCACATAGAGAGACGACACAACCAACTTCCATCTCTGCGAGGTATTCCATACGCCATAGTTTACTGACGTGCCATGGATACTGCACTTCACAACTATTTTCGGACTTGGAGCAACACCCGGGCTAAATTACAAGTGGCATGGACCGGTAGCGTCATGTCACTGGTATACACATAACAATGACCTGGGCACAACAACAACGACACTACTATTTTTCGTCCCCCAGGCACAGTTTAGCAGTGATGTGACTTAGCGTGACTCGCCACTATGTGCTTTCATCTATAAGCCATTTCGTACTAGAGTCGGCAGAAACATGGCCACGTCCTTTGCACTTAATTACAACACTCAATATCTTGGCTACGAGTAGATGGTATTGCTGTCAGGGTAGTGAAACTTCCACCAGCAGCGGCGACACGCTTGTCACCATGGCTAGGGGCTAGTGATGATGTTGATGAAGCCGCTGGTCGCCGGGTGACTGTAGAAGTATTCGAAAACTGAGAACCACCATCAGATGCACTTGACTGTGACCTTTTCCATGGTGTGGTGGTGCGGTTCAGACATGAGCATCCACGCCCACTACGATGCACCTTCCTCTCCTTGCGTTTTGCTTGCTCCAAAATATCTTGTAGAGTGTTATAGGAAAACATGTTCAGAATATAAAAAATCTCATTGTTGAGACCATGTAAAAATCTTTCCATCTTTAATTCTTCATCTTCATGAATATGGGCACAAACCATAAGTGATTCCATCTCTTTATAGTACTCATCCACTGTACGAGTACCTTGAGTGAGGCACTGCAATCTGTTTCCCAAATCTCTTTGATATAGTGAAGGAACAAACCGTCGCCTCGTAGCTTGATTCATTTCTTCCCATGTGGCAATGTGATCACAACCCAACTGTAGCTGATTCTCTTGCAGTTGGTTCCACCAATTGAGTGCATAACTAGAAAACTCAACACAAGAAAGGTTTACTCTCTTCTGATCAGCAAGATTTTGGACGCAAAAAATCTGATCACATTGTTCTTCTCAATCAAAGTATGCAGCCGGGTCTTCCTTTCATGTGAACTTGGGAACATGCATCTTGATTCTAGCTATATTATCACGGTCAGCTCTATCACGAAGGTCATGACGATGACCTTCGTCACCATATGCAGTAGCACAGCGATATGGAATACCATCATAGTCAGCACACTCATCATCATGACCACTGCACACTCGTGTGGGTAAAAATGGCGTCCACGAGGTCCATGACCTCGCCCTCCATCATGTCCTCCTCACTGCACTCCACGACTAGCAGCACCACAACCTCTCGCGACAGCACCAACACTGAAATATTCCCATCGCCATAGTTGCTGAACTCATCCACAAAATTCTCATTGCTAGGTTCGGCATGCGGGTCAATAGGGCCTTGTCGGTGTGGAACCCCATTGGCCCGTCCTGGAAGACACTCATTAAGCATCCTCTCCATGTCTTGAAGAATGTTGGTTTGTAGTCGTTGTAGCTCAAGACACGTGAACAGAACTTCATCTTCTCCATGATGTTCTTCATGACCACTTGCTTCAGATTCTGCCATGTTATTAGGGAGAAAAGTGGAGTAGGAAATATTTTGTCGAATCACACAACCTCACCTCTTACTCACCAAGTTCGCATCAGATTGCACTTCTCACGGATGTGTTAAAGCGACTGAATGAGAGGGATCAAAGAAATTGGTTGGATTTTTGGGGGAGCTCTAGGTGAAGTAAATAAAAAGGGGCTTGTGCTGAAATCAAGTTGATTTCAACATGGTTTGTTACGTGAATATAATACCTTGCATCAATATGAAAACAAACATCACACACAAATTCTGAACTTTTTTGCTACCGATCTGAAACTTTTGATCTTGCTCAACACTTTCTTTATCTTGTTTTTTCTCACTTCTTTCCATTTTCTCCCTTTTTAACAAGATAAATACATCTGAAATCTACTACAAAAATGAACTATGTCCATATCTACAAGATGAAAGACATTCAAGGAATGAAACAAAAAGATCTCAACAGCAACAAGGTTTTGGGATTTATTTTTCATGAGACTTTGGACTATAGGACAGAAAATACAGCAATAAACCATATCGATCTAAAATGATAAAAATATGAATATGATAGTACTACCTCCATTCCAAATTATAAGGCGTATTTTGTTTACTTTGACCGAGCCTTTGACCAAGATTTACTCACTTAACGTTTAAATTATGTGATATAACTCATAATCACGAGAAAGTACTTTTGAGTAGAAAATACAAAGATATAAACCATATGTTATATAAGTTATATATTCATATATTAATTGTTGGTCAAACCAAATTAAATATGCCCTATATAATGGAATGGAGGTAGTAGATCCTACCATGTAAACAAAAGCTCTGATACGAGATGATAGAGGCACAAACCATTGAATGATTCACACCCGAGGGTTGCCCGATCTTCACGGCATAGGATCAAATCAGAGAGAATACCTAGCTGCAAAGAGCTGGGATAACTAGCTTTATACCTGCCAAGGTTGGATGGGACTCGTACATTGGGAATGGCTTACCGGAACTACAAGAATTTCAAGCTGTTGTCCGAACAATTGCAGAAAAACAAACGGAACTAACCCACACAAAACGGCCGGAACCGTAGAGCAGGAATCAGTGGGGACCAGAGGCTTCTTCTCGCGAATTCGAATGACCTGACAAGAGCTAAGGTAGCAAGGATCTTGGACCTCTCAATCAGTCTGGCTGCAAAAGTATATAGCTGAATAGTTTGACAAAAAAACCCTAATACAATGGGGGAAATGGGGTTATATAGCTGGGACAACCCCCCTTGTCTAGGTGTGAAAAGATTCAAAATGGACTGCATTTTGGTTGCTTGTCTTGGGAGCGTAAGAAGTGAACTTGGAGAGTTATTGGAGAGCTCCTCGGAAATTCGCGAAATATTTATCGTCCGGAACGCTTTCCACCAAACCGGCCATAACTTTAGCTACAGAACTCGAAATGATGTGAGGCTTTTTTTTTTTGGAAATTACACTTCAACGAGCTCTTGTTGATGTATCCCAAAGGCCCGTGTCTACACTGTATGGGTGTGGTACACCGAGAGATCACGAAAAAATATCTACAGAACAGATACACTGAAACTTTGTTATCTTCAACTTGTTTCTCCAACTTTGTTTATTCAACATTATTTATTCACGAGCTCAAAAGTTTTTGGAACCCTTCAATGTGTAACTAAATTCAACCAACACGAATTGGGATGAAACACCAAATTCACAAGATAAATTTAAGTTAGCGTTCACCTGATCACTTATAAGTTTGGCACGGCTTCTTGTTATGGCTCCAGTGATGTTGGTGTAGTGAAATTCCTTGGGATATCCTTATCAAGTGGGCGGACAATTGCGCTATGATTGGAGAGATGGATATGATCCACGAAACTTGAAGGGCTTCACTAGAGGTTGTCAACCACATGTCGATGTGGTCATGATGCAACATTCTCGGCAGGGGCGGATCTCTCCATAGGGCAAGATAGGGTGGGATTAATGCCATTCTCCTCCGGTAAAATAGATGGCGGATCCCTCCCTAGGCGGCTCCCATGGCGATTGCATGGTGATCTAGGGTTTTAGCCTCTCTCCTCCGACAATTGCCACTCCGGCACTGTCGCCCACCTCTCCTCCAACAATTGCCACTCCGGCACTGTCGCCCATCTCTTTTTCGTGATGTCCAAGGCCAAGTCTCTTTTCTCTCGCTCTTGTTGGCGTTGGAGGGCGATCTTCTCCTCTGACCTGGATCTGAAGTTCAACCCCATTTACGTGGGCTTTATTCTTCTGGATCCGAAAGACAAGATGATTAAACTAGTTGATCAGGCAGGCTATGTGCTTGATCAGCGTTCTCTCAAGGTACGTGAGAATGTACACCCTGGATCTGAGATCCAATTTGCATGTCATCGTGCCAAGGTCCAGGATCATTTGGTACCTCGCAATGGATTGCTAATGGACCACTCTAATGTTATTGTTCCAATCGTGGATGAGGATCCTTTGGTCTCGTTACTAGATCGGAATCCTATTGATCCTGCTGTGGGTTTAGTTCATGCGGCTAGAGTTTTAGACCTGGATTTCTCTAGAGGTCTTGCTCTTGCTAAGGAAGTCCGATTGCTCTTCGGATCGGATGTTCATGCCTCTAAGGAGTACGGTGCTTTCAAACTGGTGGTCTCATTTGGACGTGCTTCTTTTAAAATTGATGAAGACACTGTAGCTTTGGCTCTCGAGGCAGCTGTTGGTGGTTATTGTGGCTCATTAAATGTTAAATGCCTTCATGATCGAGTTTTCTCTTTTGAGGTCTCTTCCAAGAAAGTTGGGTTTCATATCTTGAAAATTAAATGGTTCAAATGCTTTCACTTCAAGTGTTATTTTCATCTCTGGAGCTTTGGCGGTCCTAATTGGGTTTCTGAATTAAAGAAGTGGAATCATGACCAGGATAATGAGTGGACTTTGGTTTCGAGGAAAAAGAAAAGGGTAAATATTAAACAGTCCAAGCCACGGAATTATTTAGTTATTCATAAACCCTTTATTAATCAATCCCAAGTGTCTGATGATTCCTGTACGGTTGGGACAAAGTTTATTGATGTCGTTCTACCTGCCATTAAGTTTGGTTCTTTTGAGCCAGGATTTTCTGTTGCATCTTCTGATAGGGATCCTTCTCCTATGGCCCCCGCGGTTGCCTTCACGTCCGTCGATGACGGTTTTGCTAAATTAATTGATAAGATGGCGGCCCAGGTATGGCCCTGTTCTAACTGTCTCTCAGCTAAACATGCAACTGAAAATTGTACGGGCCGGATTCGGTGTTGGTCTTGTTCACGTTCGGGCCATATCCGCAAAAACTGCCCGGGAATTAATGGAACTCTGTGATGGGTAGTTAAAGCGGCGGCAGTCAGAAACGAGGAGTCCCCTCCCTCTGTTCTTTCCCCTGCCTCTGCTACTGTTCCAAGAAAACCCTCGCCGGAATCTCCACCTGATTCGGAACAACCATTATCAATGGCGAACTTCCCCTGTGATCCTACCAGGTTCCTCCCGGCGGGGATGCACGTCTTGGAGCCCTGGGCGCATGAGGAGCGGCCTGCTCGCGTGTACATCACCTCCTCCATGGCTCCCCCCAGACGCCATGAATCTTGGGCCATTGCTCAACTGGTTCCTCAGCCACATGTTGAAGAACTGGATGATTTCCTGCAGCAGATCGTTCACCATATCTTTCAAGAACTCCATCTGCAAGTAATTTTCTTCTCGGAAAGTGCAGTTGAAGTTGGTTTGCTCCGCATGGCGGATCAGGTGGCCAGAGACATCTAGGTCAATTCGCCTCCGTTCATATTTCCTGATGGTAGGATGCTCTCCTTTGTGCGGCACGATGAAGGGGACAATGTTAGAGAAACAGTTTACACTAGGACTGGGTGGATTATGATTTAGAATCTGCATATGGACTACCGTACCGATGAATTTCTTCGGGAGGTGGTCTCCAAATTTGGGAAGTTCAGGTCCTGGTGGAGGGAGGATGCCTCTCCTGTTCGCACCCTCCTCAACGTGTCTAATGGAGGTGCTGCTGATATTCCAAGATCGCTTGTTATTCGTGAAGTTCAGCGATATGGAGGCCATGTGGTTTCCTGGACCTGTCCTGTTTTCATCCTGGACAATGATGCAGCGGACAATCTGCCTGGGGATGAATCCCCTGTCCCTCATGATGGTAACCCGCATCCAGTCTTCGGTGCACCTGGAGCTCATGTTCAAGATGCTTGGGTGCCACTAGTTGTTAATCAACCGCTTCACGAAGGGGGGCGGGGCAATTGGAACAATGAGGCGCAAGGAGAGAATGATGCGCAGGATGATCCAGTCGACCAGCCGCCGGAACCTAAACAAGTGCAGTCTTCTGTTTCTATCCAATTTTCTGGTGCGACAGTTGACTCCATGAATGCTGTGAGGGCAGAAGGGCCTGAGCAATTTGTTGAGCTGCAGCAGCAGGTGGAACAAAACCAGTTGGCCATTGTTCCTTTTGTTCCACCAGCTCCGGTAGATGCTGCTATGCAGGAGAATGAGGTCCAGATCATGCAAGTCCTCCTGCCGGATCCTGTTGTGGAGTGGTCCAGATACTTTCTGGAACACAAAGCCAGGCTCATATTTGACAGGAGATTTGACTTCCTGTCTTCTCTGCTGCCACTGGAGGATTCTGTTGCGCCTGCTCCCCTGCTGCTGGAGTTAAACCCAGTTACTCTTATGCCTGCTTCTTCCAAGAAGAGGGCAAGGAAGGCTGCTACTCCTCTAGTCATCAAGGAGCGTCGTGTGACAAGGAGTTTAGTTAAAAATGCTGGCTTCCGGGTTCTGCCTGGATCCTACAAGCCTGAACCAAGGAAGAAAGCTAAATCTTCACGTCCTCGGGCTTACTCTGATGGGGTGCCTCCGATCACACATGTTGCTGTGTTGAGGAGGGCGGGAAAATTGCTCCAAATTGAGGACTGTGAATTAACTGTGGAGAAGCTTGAAGCTGCTCCAAAGAAGCCCACCAGCCCATGTAGTTCTGATGATTAGTGGGCCTTCATCTTCTTTTGGGCCTTGTTGGCTCCTGGGGTGTTTTTTGGACCTTGCTGTTTCATTTAGCTTTCTATCCTGGTTTATTTGCATTGCTATATGGACATGGTTGTTTCCGTCTGGTTATCTTTTGGTTGGTCATTTATGTTGGCCAACTTGGTTTATTATTATTATCAGTCTTCAATGGATAGTACAATCACAATGAATATGGATGGGATTGTTTTTTATTGGAATGTCAGAGGTTTAAATGATAAATCTAAAAGAGAGGTTGTCTATAATAAAATTGAGGAAAGCCATGCTTCTGTTATTTGCCTCCAGGAAACTAAATGCCTGGATTTTCATCACTCTTTTATTAGGTCATTCTGTCCTAAAAGTTTTGATCAATTTGTCTTTTCTCCCTCAGTTGGATCTTCTGGAGGTTTAATTGTGCTATGGAATGGCTCTATTTTCAATGGTGAATTATTGGAAGTGCATCGTTCGGCTATTCACTGAAAATTCACTTTAGTTCATAATTTTGTTTCTTGGTTTCTAGTGAATGTTTATGGCCCTTGCAAAGGTGTGGAAAGAGATCAGTTTGTCAACTGGCTATATAATCTTTCCATCCCACTACATCAGAACTGGTTGATTCTTGGAGATTTCAATTTTATTAGATCATTGGATAATAGAAATAAACCAGGGGCTGACCTTAATGATATTTTTATTTTTAATGATGTCATTAGCCATTTGGGTTTATTGGAATTTCCTGTTAAAGGTAGAAATTATACATGGTCTAATATGCAAAAGGATCCTCTTCTTGTCCAGCTGGATTGGTTTTTTACATCCTGCCAATGGACTTTTCCAATACTCTCGTTTTGCCCATGTCCAAAATCACATCTGATCATTTGCCCTGCACTATCAAAATTGGAACTAACATTCCAAAGGCAAAGATTTTTAGATTTGAGAATCACTGGATTAACCATCCTGGGTTTTTGGACCTAGTGGCCAAAATTTGGAACACTCCTGTCAGGCACACTACAAATTTCTAGTAGTGAAAAAACAGCTCTACTATCAACACCGATATGAGTGAGGTAATTTAAGAAAAATAGTTCTATGTTCCTAGCTACATAAGTTTCATTGGGTAATGGGGGAAGAGTTACTTAATTAACACTTACTCACGGCACTAAAATGTCTTATAAATACTATATGTTATATGGAATGTGGGAGCAATAATTTCAAACTAAGAAGAATCAAGTAGACAACATGTGAAGTATCAAGTACACATATATTTTTAACATCTTAACAAACATGATATTTTGTTAGATGTGAACAAAAAAGTTGATGCGAAGTGATCTAGAGATAATTCTAAGTTCAATGCATTGATTAGTTTAACTATCTATTGGGCAATAAAAATAGGTTGCTTAGCTTTTATGGGAGATGATACTTATGTAGAATATACCTACAAATAAGAAGAATCTGTTCCCACACTTGAATTTATTTATTTTATAAATTCCTTTGCATGTAGGAAAAATATCCCGTGTGACACAATTCATAGGTAATCATGTATAGAATAGGAGGACGGACAATCGGGGACTACGAAAATCAAGCAAGAAATGAACTACATGTCAAGTATCACATTTTGGTTCCTGGTCCTAGTATGATATATTATGGACAATACACATGATAAAATACATGGCTAAAAGTAGGTGGAGAGCATATATGCAGCTAGCTATCTCTAGTCGCATAGCAACACTATAGATTGTCATGATTGTGCTGTAGAGGTCAAGGACAAAAAAGTATTGGGCTTAGTTTGGCAGTTAAGGATTTATAAAACTAAAGTATTCGAAAACTAAAGTATTCTTATGCCGAGCAAACCAATACTTCAGTTTTGGAAAAAGAGGTCCAACCCTTCTTTTCACATACTTCAAAAATAGTGTAGTTTTCCTCAAAACTGAAGTATATAAAACTTAGTTTTTGCTAGAACCAAACACCTCAAAGTATTCAATACTTTAGTATTTCTGAAAATTGAAGTATTCTTGGAATACTTAAAAAATATTGAGCTCCCAAGCGGGCCCTTAGTGTAGTGTCTACCAATCTAAGTATCCAACTATTTCGTTGCCTGAAGTGTTATATCCGTAAGAGCTGTATGATAAGAGCTGTCTTATAAGCAGACTCTACCATGTACTCCGTGTAACTACCTCCCTATATTTTATTTTGAATCAACGAATATGTCAAAAGACCTTTTTTCAACTCAAATGTGAGGTCATTATTAAATGATATATCAAAAAAAAAATATGCACAGAAGGAGTTTTTAATGTTTATAATCAAAGGACGATATGGAGTAGAAGGAACATGCAGGTTTGACATCCTTACAAAATTGATGAAGATACTAATAATTAAATCAATATAGGATCTAATCTATTTTCTATAATCCCACACAAATCCACTATACAATAGGTTCATTTTATTTACAACTAAGTGTTGGAAAAATCTGATCTGAAGTCATAAGTTGTTAACTATACAACTAAAAAATATTTGATATGGTCCATAAGATGGGAATGAAGTAATTAGTGAAGCATAACTGAACCGGACCCCTGATCGGAGAAAAACATTTTGTTTAGTATATTCAGATTACATTATTGCATTTCATATTTCCATGAGTATTCAACAGTTAGCTCTTTTTACAAAGAAGACCCACGGACAATTCCATGCCAACAAAAGAACTGACAGATACCAAGTCTGCAAAAATGGCAGAAATCACCAATAATAATTCCATTAATTTATTTCCAATTATCACTTGCGCACCATGTATAGCATACCACGTCCTATTTGTCTATCGAACTGCACACACATATCTATGACCAACTCCAGCAAGTAGATGGCATTTCAGCTAAATGCAACAGTTGGAAAGTTTTGAAGCCATTGAACTTAACCGATTTACTCACAAAGGATGTAATAAGGTGGGCAAACCCAGTAAAATTAAGTGGTCTCTGATTTTAGGAAATATTTTAAGGAAAAGTGGGGAACATGACTAAGAATGCAAGGAACTACTTAGTACTGCCAAAAAAAACAAAACTTAAGAATCTGCCATTTAGAATCAAACATAGATAAGTTGACATATGCTTCACTGGTATGACTTGATGTCAGGTGACGTTGTCCTCAGCCTCGTCGTGCATCTCTGGATGCTGCATGTCCACTCCTTTCTAGCTGCTTTAACATGAGCCTATCGCCCAAAACCACTCCAAGTAAACCATCCCATAATTACATTGTGTTTCCATCAATGTTTCTCAAACAGGTTATGATGCAATTGTTGTCCCCGACTCTGTCCTTGGTCACAAAAAACATGACTTGCCGTGAGTTTTGGCTGGAGGTCTGCTGCCCAGGAGGGAGACACTATTCATGAAGTTTGGAGTTTTTTATAGCAGCTTTTGAACAACTGTGCTGATGAGGGAGGGTGCCAGGACTCAGTACTCAACGTGACAGGTGCAGATCCAAGCATGCAAAGAATTGTTAACCAACGAACGCTCTGCTGCATAAATAGATCAACCAATACTTAAAATATTGATGATTGCCTTGGAATTCTATCAGGGAGACACCTTTCGCTGCTGTTCTTGAAGATATAGTTGTTGATATGGCTCATAACTGTTTTCACCCGTTGGCTTCACATTGACCGCAAGGTGCCGCACCCACGGTGACGCACATGACCCCAACTGCACAGCGGCGCTTATGGTTTGGGATGTAGCAGATGCAGAACTGCAGATTTACCTCTTGAGTCTCGACGGTGTGCTCATACCGGAAGAGATCGAGAGCTGGCCGGAAGGTTGGGCGCCGTGGTCAAAGCTTTGTACGTCCAATCTTGTCCGACGGCCGCCAGATAACGGCAACCACATAGACATGTAGGGTAGCGAGAGCGTCCTAGAACGATCTCCGTCGGAGGCTAGATGTAGGTTTTGGAATCATGAAAACTCATCTTCGTACGACCTGCCTTGTCTGGTGGACGTGCGGCGGCGACAGCGCCACAGACCGATCCCAGGAGCTGGCTGCAGGATTGCAGGATTGGGTGTGGTGAAAACGCCGGCAACTGCATAGACACATGCAATTGCGAGAGCGAGCCTCGCAACAACGATGGCGGGCGAGGAGCAGCCGCCCACGAGGAATACCTCTAGGCTTCCAATATATTCTAACCCTAGAACGTGCTTCTCGAAGATGCAATGCATATAGGAGGCAGCAAGGAGACGTACGTGATTTATAAATTACCAATCTTTATCCAACGGTTTTGGATGGCTGCGAGCAAATTTAACGTATGGTAACCTATTTTCCGCTAGAGTTAATGTGGAGCCTTTTACGGTGCCTCCAATTAGTAAATATAAGATTATTATGAGTATAAACTATATAAGATAATCTCAAACTATTCATTTATCATATAGAGAGAATTGAAAATCTTAGAGATTGCCCGGTATTTGAAACATACATCATGTTTTTAGTACCATGTTTATAATTCCATTGTACTAAGCAATGTAAATCATATAAAAATCTTGGCACTACTATAGTATTTGCATCGTTTTTTTTTTAGTTCTCCCAACTGTAATTTTTTTCATCCTCCGCCCCTGATTTCGGGATAGCTCTAGCTCGGACCGCGCCAGTGTGCCAATGCTTGCCTACCGGTTGGGCAACTGCCGTCACTGATGACGTACCATATTCGATGCGTTGGTGCACCGAGTTTAGCCCTTAGCGGGGGAGAGCTGATCCCGGGTTGTGCTTGCTGGTGAGTCCCGCACTTGCCGCTACAGGATGTATGCGACGTGCGGCTGTATGTACAAATATCAGTCATTCGCTCGCCGGAAGCACCACGACACTCTGAGCAGTCAGGCCAGGCTGAATCGCGCGCCTCCAACTTCCACAGAATGACAGTCCAAAGCAATAGCCAGGACGAAAATCCGAAGAAGCTGGTGGTAATCTACACCCCGCCAGGAATGACGGGCCACTTGGTCCCCGCGGTGCAGCTTAGCAACCTACTTGTAGCCCAGGACCTCGAGGTCACTGTCGTCATCGGCGGGGAAGGTGATCAGGGCGCCGGTTGTTCGTTCCTCGCAGGCATCGCGGCCCCTAGTCCGTCACTATCCTTCCACTACCTCCCGGCTATCACAGTCCCCTCCGACGCGCCCGCCGGCACTGAGGAGGCGCAGCAATTCGAGCTCGCGCGCGCCTCCGACCCCGACCTCCGCGACTTCCTCCGATCCGCATCCCCAGCCGTTCTTGTCATTGATTTCTTCTGCAGCAGCGCCCTCGACATCGGTGCTGAGCTCAGCATCCCCACCTACTTCTTTCTCACCACCTGTGTCGCATCTGTAGCCTTGCTGCTCTACCAGCGAGTTATCCATGAGCAGACAACTCTGAGCTTCCGAGACCTCGGCGGTGACCTGGTGCATGCCCCAGGATTGCCCCCGATACCGGCAGATCATGTGGCCGCGGCAGTCCTCGATCGTGACAGGTTGAGCTATAAGCGCTTCCTTGACTTATCTGAACAGTTCTGCAGGTCCCAAGGCATTATAGTTAACAGCTGTCGCTCTTTGGAGCCCCGCGCCACTGACGCCATCGTATCCGGCCTATGCACATTCCCCGGATGGCATACACCGCCGTTGTACTGCATAGGGCCACTGATAAAGCCCGAGGAATTTGGGGCAAAGCGTCACGAGTGCCTGGCATGGCTCGACGGGCAGACGAAGGACAGTGTGATATTCCTCTGTTTTGGCAGCTTGGGCAGGCTCAGCGCGAGGCAGATCAAACAGATTGCGGTGGGTCTGGACATGAGCGGGCAAAGGTTCTTGTGGGCCGTGAAGCGTCCGCCTGGTTACGAGCACCAGCCGGTCGACGCGGTCTTTCCGGACGGCTTCATGCAACGGACCAAGGACAGGGGACTGGTGGTCATGTCATGGGCGCCACAGCGGGAAGTGCTGGCACACAGCGCGGTGGGCGGGTTCGTGACCCACTGTGGGTGGAACTCAGTGCTGGAGTCAGTCGGGGCTGGCGTGCCGATGCTGGCGTGGCCTCTGTATGCGGAGCAGCGCATGAACATGGTGTTCCTTGTCGAGGAGATGCGGCTGGCCGTGGTCATGGAAGGGTATGACAAAGACATGGTGGAAGCCGGAGAGGTGGCAGCGAAGATGACCTGGCTGATTGAGTCTGACGGAGGGAGTGAGCTCCGGCAGCGGACACAGGTTGCTATGCAGCGGGCAGAGGAGGCGCTGAGAGATGGCGGTGAGTCCAAAGCAGCGTTGCTGAATCTTGCGAGACAATGGAAAAGCACCGACGCCAACTGAATCATCGACCGAACAGTTCAACCAGATCTTGGGAGTCTAGAAAAGCATTGCTATACTGCATCATGTATAGTTATACTAGCCGCTGTTTCTTAGGTCATGTACTCATTCGTCCTATATGGTAAAAATGGTATGAAAACGGATCTTACAAATATGGCATGGTGTGTATAGTACTCCCTCCGTTCCAAAATATAAGGGGAGCTATTTGTATGGTGGTTTTTGATGCTTTTCTTTGACCACTAATATATAATAAATCATATGGATTGAGAATCTATAAATAGTACTGTTGGATTCGTCTTGTAAAATTCTTTCATTTCATATATCATTCTACTAATACTGTGAAAATATTATAAATACAAATCATTGTCAAATTTGTACGTTGTTGACCAACGAAATTTAAGGATGTCTTTTGGGATGGAGGGAGTGCTTTTTAAATTTTTTTTATAACGATGACATAGTGTGTATATGATCCTAGTCGTAGGTTGTCGTTTTTAATCGTGTTGTATATGACCTTCAGCTTTGAAGTTCAAACCTAAACTATAATCTTATTGAAATATACCATGATATAGCAACGGTGAAGATTGCGCAATACAATGTCCAGTCGTCCGACATAAGAAAATACAAAGCACAATCTGCCCCTCTCACTATGGAAGTCACAATGTGCTCTTCGAAGAGAAGGTTGGGCTAGATGGAACACAACAGGTTTGGCAATCTAGAGCACCAAACAAATGCAAGGTATTCATTTGGCTAGCTTTGACGAATAGGTGTTGGACTGCAGAAAGTTTGAGCCACAGACATCCCGCCGTCCTCTAGTCCCGCGTTTGAACAGACTTTAGTCCCGGTTTTCCATCCGGGTCTAGCCAATCGGGACTAGAGCCCCCCCCCCCCGCCCCTGCCCCCCTTGGTCCTGCTTTGCCACGAACCGGTACTAAATACCCTTCACATGGCCGCGCCCAGGTGATCCTTTAGTCTCATGTGGTAACATGAGCCGGGACTAAATCTTTTCCTGCCGCGACAGTGTTTTCTGTTGTTTCTGTGCCACGGCAGGATTTTGTGTTTGTTTTCTGTGTTTTCCATTTCATTTCTTTTTGAATTTGTGTTTCATTTTAATTTCAAACATGTTTCCGTACATATTCTACACTACTACATACAGACCGTACACGGTGATGCATATGTATAATATTCGATCTCTTGCGACCATACATATATAAATATTGATATATAAAACTATTTAATTACATAGAGATCACTAAATTACATATTGAGTTCATCGTCCTCCACAAAATGTTCTCCCTTTTCATGAATGACCTCCTTCAACAGAAATCTTACAAATTTATGTTGAATTGCGCATATGCGCTGTCTGGTAGGAGCTTCTCCCGTATACTCATGATATTTAAGAAGGAGATAAATATGGATATATAAGTTGAATGAAACTTAACATAATTGATGGTAATTAATTAGAACTGTGAATATTGTTTACGTACTTGAAGTATGTTTAAACCACCTTTCTGCTCACTGGTTGATGACCGAATGTACTCGCAAACGTTGAATCCACGTAAATTAGTCCCTGGTGTCTGCTCAAAACACTTCAACGTTTTAAAAGTTAGTTCATGTTTGAATGGACATGGTACTTTCTTTTTGAACCGTGTCCAACACCTGCTCGGCAAAATAAATGAACAAAGAAATATTAATTACTTGATATCATGAAATGAACAAAAGAGCCCTTATAATGCGATAATGATTAAAATTACTTCCGGAGCATTGATTTCATGTCGCTCCACTGCTCTTGGTCCCTATTTAATGAGTCCATGACTTCAACTTCGGACATGTCAGGTTGAATGCTTAGCAGAATGCAGTGGAATCTCGGGACGTTTACATAAGCACACATGCATAACTCATCAATTACATTTAACATCGAGTAAGCGAAAAAAGTGTATAAAGACAGAAACACTCACCTGAAGTTGTAAGAAATTAGTATTTCCATACAAAAATTCTGCTCAACTAAAAGGTGTAGGTGTCATGAACCACGTCTTCGGGGTGCAATTGTATCGTATATTGATTGACGATATATGGGTCAATGATACCAATCTCATAGATTACATTTCTTTTATATTCGAGCATCTTC
Organism: Alopecurus myosuroides; assembly: GCA_028641055.1. Lineage (NCBI taxonomy): Eukaryota > Viridiplantae > Streptophyta > Magnoliopsida > Poales > Poaceae > Alopecurus > Alopecurus myosuroides. The sequence continues at coordinate 24,539,193 of CM054060.1, forward strand.
ATTCTGCATAATAGCAGACAAAAGAATATAGTCAGGACAATATATTACATGCAATTAACAAGCTAAGCTTGAGACTTAATTACAAAAATAAATCACTTGCACACAATAGCAACCGAGGATAGATTTGTCGAGGGCGCGCTGATTGTATAACCGAAACAATTCATTTATTTGAATATTTATCGAGTAAGATTTGTTGTGATGCTCCTCTCTAACGTCTACTGCAAACCATTCTTTTGAGTTCTTATGTTTTTGTTTTCATCATGTACCATGTGTGCAGATTTCGCATATTTTTTGATAGCTTTGTTTCCTCCTCACGACTGACCAGATACTGCCCTTTGACATATTGCCGTGCTATCTCACACATTTGCACTTCTTCATAGCCTAACATTTAACCAAGAGACATACCCATTGTGTCATCATTTTCTTTGGCACGCGCTACAGTCAAACCGGCCAGTTGTCTAGCAACAGTTATGGCTCAGGGGTCTAATAATTGGATTTCCTTATCCATATTGTCTATGAATTCTTTGTCGATATCGGAAGTCACTTTGAGTGAGCGGGGGGGGGGGGGGGGGGGGGGAGGGGATTGATTTTTCTGTTCTCCGAGCTGGGGAATTTGTTTCCCGCTTTTTGCAATTGTTTTGCCTTCGCAGACTTGCAATTTTGCTTAGTAATTTCGCAGTGATAGTCTGATCTCAGATTCATCTTATAGTTGGATGTTTGGTCAATAAATGCCATAGCCCAATGTTTGGTTTTTTCATCAAATATCTGCTTTGGCTCGGCCATTTCTGGTGCAAAATGGGCCTTCATTTGGGCAGCCACTACCGCTGCGTTTTCCTCAACACTCATGTCATAAGCTCTCTGTAGAAGATGCTTTGGTGCATTGGGCATCCTCAATTGTTTTGGAGTCTTTCTCTAAGTAGTGCTAGTCGCAGGGGTGGCCATGTTCTTCCGCTATAGCACCAGAGGTGGATTAGGGGGGGCGTCGGCTGACGCGCCGGAGGTGGACTAGGGGGTGGCGTTGGGTGACGTGTAGAAGATCGAGATGTACTTGGAGGTTTACGATTATCGGCGGGGAGGGGGGAGGGGTGGACTTGGATTCCTCGGAGTCGGTTGCCTTGGCGCAGAGTCTGGAAACTTGATGTATTTGTTTTTCCATAGAATGATTCTGTGAGTGACATCTGCTAGTTTCGTATCCCGTTCAAGTCTAGCGATGTCAATCTCTAGATCCTCATACCCCTCCATTAGGAGATCCACCCTGACACGAGCATAGCCAGCTGGAATCAGAGTCCCATGGTGGAGTGCTCCATGTAGACAAGGTAAAGCAGTGTCGACTGCCAACTTGAAGGACATGTTCTTCATTGGTTGATGTAGCTCACAATGATTCATCTTTCCCGACATCATCCACGGGGTAGCGAGGCGCCGGTGCATCATCCATCAGTGCATGATCATCATCCCGAAGCTCTGTGGAAGCCATGCTGCTTCTGCGCTGGCTATTATTATCCAATGGAGGATCTTCCTGTGGCTGAGATGACCTTTGGCTAACTTCTTCCACTAAATTCTTCATCAGAGCCACTTCCGCTTCTATCTTCCCAATCCGGTTTGCCTCCCGGTCCTTCTTTCTCTTACGGCTTCTGATACTGTCATTGCACTCGGGAAACCCTTCCGTCCACAAAACATCGGCGCCTTTGCATAGTTTCCCGGCCCAACTCGGACATAGGACCAGACAGCAGCTGCACGCTGCCATGCCCAGAAACAGTAGCTTGTACATCCTTCTTTTCCACTGCCGCGTCGAACCTCCCCATCAGCACAGTACCACAGTCCACCCTCGAAGTACGCTGTCTCGGAGCCAACAGAGAATTCCTCAACAGCACATCAGCCACATTCCGCCCCTCAGAAGAAAAGAACTGGCAAACAATCTCCTTACCCCGAGGAGTCTGAGGGTAAAGATTTATGGGAGTAACCGCCACATCTTAGCAACACCGCCAAGGACGCCCCCTGCTGCTGAGATGAACCATCCTTGGGCCTCGGGTCAATTACCATATTGTCAATGCCCGATTAACCCTGTAAACATGGCTCTACATGCCTCTGCTGACCAGACGAATCACCCTCCTCCATACCTTTGTCCTCTGAGTCACCGCTACGGCCCCACAAGAACGGTACAAAATCTGGCTCGGGCACATAATCCGCCGGTTTTGGTCGGTAAGTAAAGGCATACCCCTTCAGCAATAGCACCCATGTCGTCTTAATGAACGGTCGCAGACTATCAGAGATCTTGAAACAGTCATCATCAACCACACCAATCCGAATACGGAACAGACCTTGCCGACGAAGCGCAAGCAAATCCACATCGACGATAGTACCAATGAGAGAGCCCGCCGCCCAGAGACCAAGAACGTGTCTCATCAGGTGCGGAACCCCAGTAACATGAACCCATTGTTGCTGCAGCTCCATAATAGGCTCAATCACCGCTGGCGACCACTGGATGAATAACAATCTCGTAGACTGAGCTGGAATACCAAGAACCATCCCATCAAACCTAAGCAAATCATCTTTGGTAGGGAAGCCCACCGTGAATGAATTAAGTCGATTAGGTATAGCCTCCCACACCCAAGTCGGTGTCGGACACATCCTCGCCACCTGCGCCTCCACCTGCGAAGTCGTCCCCGCCGTACCCTCAACCATGACCAAAACTATCGGAGAGGAACTAGGTGCCAGCCCTGCCTTGTGAACACTATCAGTTAGCATACTAAACATCGTCTCCCTGTTACCTGGCTAAAAAACGATCACCATGGGCCTCGGCAACTTCAGAACTGGACACTTCTTCGTAGGGTGAATGTCGTTGTCACATACATAGCAATAGTGTTGCACCGGGCAGTATTTGGTAGTGTGCGAATCCACTCCACACTTCCAACACCATGACTTCCCTTTCTTTGCACCTTAGTCTGTCACCACCGGTGGCACGATCACTGGAGCGACCAAAACCGGCGCCACCTGAGCCTGCTGCGGCGCGGCGGTAGCCGTATCCAGCGCTGCACCACCCGCATGCTTCCCTACCGGTTGAGCCCCACCGGTAGCCTTCTTCTTCTTTTTCTTTCTTTTCTGACCCGGCACCGGTGCCGCGGGCTGAGCAACACCAAAAGCGAACCCGAGCGCTCCCGGCTGTTGACCAGCACCATTGTTCGGCATCCCCGTCCCAGGAGGAACAGGGGCAAACATGGGCGGTCCACTACCGAGAGCATGACCCGTCATCGCCATGGGCGCAACACCGGCCTTGTGCGTAGCACCGCCACCGGATTGTCCGCCTCCGACTAGAGCCACAGCCCTACGAGCGGCGGGAGGAAAGGTCGGCGGCCCAACGAAAGCTCCAAAGACCAGACCCCCACGTCCCCGGTCCGCAGCGTGCACGGAGGGGTGAGCACCTCCAGCAGCAGTCGGAAGCGGCGCTGCCATCAGCACGTCCATGAAAGACCTCCTTGTCCGAACCCTTGAAGAGCTCGAGTTGGCGTCGATCGTTGTAGACCGAGGTATCGATGGCGGCTGCGAAGATACCCTGTCAAAGGATGATCGAGAACCGTAGGGTTCTTATGCCCAAAGGCCTTCCAATCGGTCAGGCAGGTGGCCCCACGTGGCCTGAGCGGTGGCCACGGCCGAGCCCCACGGACCAGCGGCAGAGGGGTTTGAACTTCGGATCCGAGCGTGAAACCCGGATCAACGATGCTCGAAACATCACCCGAGCCGCCGGACGTGGAACTCTGGTGTCACGACCCCGGACCCAGAGATATACATACTGTTATGTGCTCCTAGACATGGACCCACAAGGGCTTCAGGGTTACCAGCCCCGGCCACAACAAACAACGGCAGGCAGACTGGATTCATCGGCACGTAGTCCGGATCCCCAGTCTACTACTCCTTGTACCCATGCTAGTCATAACCAACTATGCATATCAAAGAGTCCACGAATCGAATGAAACTGAAGGAAACGGAACCAAAGCTATACAGAGATGCTATGTGTCCAGAAAGTGCAACAACAATCGAGGGTTACTGGGGTTACCTCGCCCCAGGCCGATCACATCGACAGGCGGGCTCGGACATGGATCATCGGCTCCACAACCCCTCGACTGCGACAACTATGCAGGCATAGCCAAAACTGTATAACAATGAGCTCGAAACCAACAACCGATCAAAGCAGTACTCTAAACATGAAGCTTTATTAAACCGGTGTTACTAGAGTATAGCTTACAAACAGAGGTCACACGACCCAACATTACATCAGACAACGGAAGGCAAATTATGTTGCTAATCAACAAGAACCAAAAAGGCCTCAGAGGCCGCAACATAAGGCGACGTCCCAGCCCATAGATTCCAGGCTGCTACCTGGGAACCCCAAACTACTCGTCGATGTCCACATTGAACCACCACTGAAGTGAGATCTTCACCTGAACCAAATTAAGCAAACCTGAGTACGGGAGGTACTCAACAAGACTTAATTAACCTATTATATATCTGCTAATTTCAGAAAGGGTTTTATGAAGGCTGATTTGCGTAAAGCAATCTTTGTTTTCCAAATCGAGGAAGAATAGCACGTCTCATAGAATGTTTTTCAAAACAGATGAGAAAACTAGTCAACTACTGTAATCATCATCTTCTTGTATTCCACCAAGTCCTTCTCATTCCCACACTATCTCATGCTACAAGGATCACCCCTCCCGGCATCTCCGGGGAGGCACCCTTCAATCATGGTTAACAAGTTTTAGTCATTCCGTTGAAGTTATCTATGATCACAGAATCCGTTGCCAAGTCGTCCGTAACCGTGGACACGGCTTCTCGAGGAGATCTATCCCTGCAGGGGGTACACTTTACCCACACGTACCATCCGACTCTTAACGCCACATGTACGCTCGTCCATGGAGCGTGGCAGAGGGTGGCTGGCCACGACCTTTACCTTGCTCGACCCTATCCATGAGTCAACCCAAACAGGGCCACCCCGTCAACAGGGAGTTGGCCACCTCCTGACGGCACCTGTTCTGTGAGTCGGGATCAAGATCCGAGTACGTCCATCACTTGTCCCGGTCACGCCCTAAGTTTTCTCCAAATCGTTTTCTGACTCACACGCAGATGGAAAGATCAAACTACGTGACTCATGGACGTGGCCAAACAAGTTAGTTGGTCGAGCGCGGTCTGTTAGGCCCCGCGTGTGGTTGCACGCTCAGTCTTGGCTTCGAAGGCGAGAACTCGCTCCTAGGGGCATGAACAGGACAAAACGCCACAACCCATTGTGGCCTCACATCCATGCCGTTGTTTAATCAAGTTATCAAAGGTAATAAAATTCACAACAACCTACCATAAATGATTCGCGCATATGACCAGATTCATCAACCGGATGGATCAGATCACAACTAAGCATGGCTAAGCAAGACTCACAGGGTTTAGCGGAGCGCGCACAAGCAAACCTATAGCTGCTAGGAGAAGTGGAACAGGATATCTAGGTTATGCAGTATATAGGGGAATTCTATCTACTGACATCAAATAGTTTGGAACCGAATGCAAAGTACGAGATTCAAAACACGTTGAAACCATATATGAGCAGATAAGAGGTTATGCTTGCCTTGGTTAAGAAAACCAGATAAAGATGTCTTCGGGAATAAGTGCTTGACTTGTCGGTTAAGATCAAGTATTCACCATTGGACTGTTGGCCTTCTCTTCGGAGTCACGTTCTACCGGAGGGGGAAACAACACCGAAAGAGAAATAACAATCAAACATGGCATCGATGCAATGCACAACATGTATGCATGAGCAAATTAATGCACTGGAATAAAGCCCTAAGCATGATCGTTGGGTTGCTAGGGTTCATATGTCAGTTAGGCATTTTTTTACTGAATTTATCCCGAAACAGACCCCGGAGGGGTACTTCGGGCAATTATGGAAGTAGGTACCATTTTAAAAGCTCAAATGAGGTTGAAAACATCATAGCTAGATTGCATTTGTCATTTTGAGCAATTTGGTATATAACTTTTAATTTTCTAATTTTATTGACTAAAAACTTATTTTTCTATTTTAATTGAATTAATCAACATTAAATAAAACCATTTTTTGGACTTTCTCAAACATAGTTGGAAATGACATATTTGGATAGCTTATATTATTCTGATCAAAACCATATTTTCATTTTATTTTTCTGAATTATAAAACATTATTTATTAAATTATTAGGATTAATTCTTTTCTGGAATTATTAGACATTTTCTGGAAAAAGGAAATATGAGATATGACGTCCTAGTGACGTCACTGTGACATCACCAACGGCCACAGAGGCACTGCTGCGGAAGGAATCGCTCGCTCCGTTGATCGATTCACGAATCCAAATGGGTGGGGAGCTAGAGGAGGCTACGGGGAGCCGAGTGGTGGCGGCGCCGCTGGTTTTTGGTCGCCGGAGCGGCGCCGGCGACGGCATGTGCGGCGATGGACGGCGGAGCTTGGTGAGCTTGACGGAAATGGACGTGATTCACAAAACTAAAGATGCCACGACGATCAGTGGCTCACCAGGAGTGTAGAGGTGGCGTCGTTGAGGCCGGAGAGGCGTCGATGGCGCCGGAATTGACCGAGGCGGCCACCGGCCGGAGTTGGAGGAGGCGCACCAATGCGGTCGTTCCCTGGGGTTCCGGCAATCGAGGGTGGTTGTGGAGGGGCAGGAGGCCATGGCGGAGCTCGTGGGCTCTTCTTTTCGCCGAGCCGTGGCCGGTAACGACGGCGGCAAGCGGCGGCCGGGCGGTTAGGGTTTGGTCCTCGGCGGGGAAATACAGAGAGAGGAAGAGAGGCCCGAGGGCGCGTGTGAGGAGGGTGAGGGCGAGATGAAGACGACTCCCTGCATCTTATCCGCGCCGGAGAGTGAAGAAGGACGTGGAGAGGCGTCGTGGGCGGCCGGCTCTCCTACTGGCAGGAGGTAGAAGACAAAGGCATTCTTGCGAAAACCCCCTGGGAAACAAAAGAACTGCATTGAGGTCCTTTTCTAAATTAAAACAGAACATAAACCACTGTTTTGAGGGCCTTTTTGAAAACAGAAAATTTGGCAAAAATACATTTTAGAAACCTCATGAAATTTCCAACAACACCATGTGTTACTTTGGTGTAAATGAAATATTTTTCAGAACAAGATTTTGAGAACCAAAATTAAGTACTTTTTGTGAGGTTTTCTGAAATCATTAAAATTCAAGTTTTAAATTGGTTCAAACATGGTTTAAATTTTTGTTTTCATGCATGTATGAGATGCCAACAACACCACAACCCTTTGCTATCAAAATTGGGATGTTACAAATCTACCCCCCCTTACGAGAATCTCGTCCCGAGATTCCCGAAGGAGAAGAAAGAAGGAACACCGGTTTTGAACGATCTTCTCGAACCTTACGGTTCTCTTCTTGAAGAGGTTGACCCGTAGCATCTGGAAGTATTGAACGGATACACCTTAGGTCAGAGGAAAACTCTTAGGAAATGATCTTCACGAAGATCGAGTATCTCATGACTAACTCATGACAGGAATGTTCATAAAGAACTGTTGAGTTATCGTGCATGAAACACATCAAGGTAACGGAGTGAATAGAAGATGGTTTCAAGTTTGCGGACGATTGGTATTGAAAGGATTTAGAATATGAGCTTTGCACAAGACTTTAAATCCTTTTGAAAAAGAAAGGTTGGACAATTTTTGAAACCGAGGTTTTCTTCAAACAGATAACCAAGATGGAAAGGATTGTCTTGGATACCACAATGTAATATCCGTAGACGAGGGAAAACACGAGAGAACACTGTAATTCATGTGTCATAGAAAACTGGATTCAAGATCATGTTCACTCTTCGGAGTGGACACGGAAGATAACGGAACTTCACTCCTTCAAAACTTTGTCAAAAAAATCGGGATGTTACTTCACGATATAATATGAGTAACCACGGGATGTTGGAACACCGTAATTAGGGAGGAATTATTGATCACACCATAGGGATGGGTAACCAACGAGGGTTGAAACACCGGAAGAAAATAGGGAATCTTTTTCCTATGGTGGATTTGACGTAGCAATACGTTTACCACATCATTAAGATCCCATGGCTGAAGTAACTGACAAATTCACACAATGTGTGAGATGAACAGAACTTCAAGTACAAACAACTTGAACAAGGGAACTGATCAATGGTGGTTACAAAACACCAGAAGATGTTTCCATGAAGAACTTGTTTCCACTGAAAGAAAAGTTTGGAGGATCAACGAAGAGACATTGAAAGAATCAACTTCCAGGTTCTGCTGGATGTTCTAGATACGGACGGTAGGCTCACGACAAGCCTTCTATAGGTCATCAAGTCAATGTAGAACTCCGGGTTGGAAGAACGGAGAGGGAACTTGTTAGAATAAGCCAGACAAGAATTCTCACGGAGAGTGGTTGCTCTTACAGATACAAAGGGATGTGACATAAGGCCTTCCGGCTAATTGTGACAACCACAACATCAACCATGCCGGATTTTCAAATGGACCTAGCTCAATACCCTTAAGGGAACACCAACCATCGTTGCTGCTTGAGATTCAGCTCTGGTTAGTGGATTAATGACTCATACTCGGTATGTTTAATCAAAGAGATTGCACCGGCTACAATTGAGGTACAGTTACTAGATTCTCAAGGTATGGACTACGATGCTACACTCGAGAAGATGGGTGAGATCGCAGAACTCATGTATTAGCAACTTGTGGAAGACGGTTGCACCTACATGGACTGCTTGCGATGAAACACATCAGAGTCCTTGTTGGGAAGATGATTGCGAAGATGACAAAGTTCTTAAACTTCTTCTCTTTCACGGGTAATCAGTCAGTGGCTTAGTGGGATGCAAACCTCTTTAAGTGAATGGAGTCATAACCCAACCATCTCAAGACTAGACCACACGTGCATGACCGAGGGATTATTCCCGAGGGAACAAGAGAACTCTACTCGAATCCATGGCGACAACTTTCACCATAAGCACATAAACCCGAGAAAGTCACTTCGAACACCTAGAATCCAACTTCGTGATGACACAAAGACGGTTCTCGAAAGTTTCCAACATTAGTGCCAATTGTTCAACATGAGCCTCCCGCAACTTGGAGGAAACAGGAATGTCATCGATGGGCTCGACAACACGCTTATCAAGACACCCCAAGAAGAGGAATTCATATGATATATGAACAAGGCAGAACATTGGTCAGACCAAAGGACATGAGGTGTACTCGGGCCAAACACCATGAGTGAAAACACCATCAGGATAGTCCTTGAATCTGGACTTGATCTGACGATAGCCCAAATCAAATCAAGGTAGAATGACAGCATGTCCATTAAAGAGATACTATCATGCTTCAACACGGAGGAAACTAGACATCCCTTAACGAAGGATCAAGTTAAGATGAGCTTTTGTCTTTCAACTCTCCAAGTTGTTGTTTAAGCTCGACCAACTAGTCCAGGATATCCAGCGCTGTTTCTTGGAGAAAAGAGTAGTTCAAACTACCCCTCGTTTAGACATCACGGTCAGGTAAAACCTGGTGACACTTCTAGAAGGACAACCAGAACATCACAACCTACCGGTATGTCTCGAAGTTCGAAAGGAATTCTTGCTTTTCAAAGCAACTGATATGATCTTGAGAGCTTCGGCATAAACCTAACTCTCTGATCAAGGATGTGCACCGGAATGAACAGATTTGGTAACAAAGTCAACTTCAAACCGAGACCGAGTGACCAATAGTGCTAAGAAGGATACAGATGTTTCTTAGGTTTTTCAAAGCAATAGAAATTGCTAAGAATACCTGATACACATATCAATGCATAAACCCATCATACTCAAGCATTCAAGCTTGGATGAAGGGGGAGTGAAGATGTGTGAGAGCATCACTTCATCAATAAGGCCATGAGACTTAACACAGTCTCGTGATATAAAAGAGCGTGATACTCGAAGGTGGAGCAGAACGGAAGCTGACAAAACTTCTTTAATCTGTGAATTACAAAATTTTGACCTGGTTCTAGAGATGAACGAGGTACTGGAGTTTGTTTCTCCTAGCATTCCAAGGTGGAATGTTTTGACAGAAACAAGAGCAAGTGCATTGGAGGAATCCAACACCATATGTAACTTGGTTTCCAAACAACGGACGAAGTTCGGAAAGCAACCAAAGAGTAGGAACGTGCTCCGGAAAATCCTAAGATCACGTTGGATGCACGGGATAATACTCATGTGTAGAACCCATGCCAAAAGGTTGGTATAGCTGAACCAGGAACAAAGATATGGGGATCATAGAGAACACTCTTATTATGATCCCTTTTGATTCCTAGAGAAAACCTATGGCTATTGGAGCTGAGATTACCTAGCCATCCTGAGGTAGAACAGATTCTTCAAGATCCAAGGAAACAGAACTTGGGTTAAAGGTCAGCATCCTGTACTGGTAGGGTGAGCATCACATGATTATGAAACCACATGGTTCAACCCACCACAATTCAGCACATTCCGGGACCTTCGGTTCAAGTCCAAGGTTAAAAACACACGAAAGGAGTAACTATTATGTGAGTGCCACAAAAGACACTACAATTAGCAATCACGGAATGTCTTTCAAAAGACACACTTAACTCCGAAAGAATTTGAGCAGAGGATAACGGATACATTCGAGATGAAAAGCAGATCTCGAGGTTCAGGATTTAAGACTTTGGAACATGAGTATGTGGAACCCACACAACTCTAAGGTGTTAGGATGGAAAGGAAATCTCCCATTTGGAATGAGAGATAACGGAATACGGAACACACACGACTCTAGAAGCTATAACACTAGGTCAACTTGGGTAAAAAAAACTTCTTGCCAGAGAAGGCACCTAGGTTTTGAATAATCAGAACCTTTTCAAATCAAAACAGGTAAGGAGACCCAGAGTTAGAGCGATACCAGATACGGAGTAAAAAGAATCCTAAGAAGGTTTTTCACAATCCATTTCGAGTTTCAAAATAGTTTTCACAAACACTAGACTCAACATCGACCAAGCAGTAAGGTTTTCCTACAGGCAGTCCTGCTCTGATACCATGACTTGTCACGACCCCGGACCCAGAGATATACATACTGTTATGTGCTCCTAGACATGGACCCACAAGGGCTTCAGGGTTACCAGCCCCGGCCACAACAAACAACGGCAGGCAGACTGGATTCATCGGCACGTAGTCCGGATCCCCAGTCTACTACTCCTTGTACCCATGCTAGTCATAACCAACTATGCATATCAAAGAGTCCACGAATCGAATGAAACTGAAGGAAACGGAACCAAAGCTATACAGAGATGCTATGTGTCCAGAAAGTGCAACAACAATCGAGGGTTACTGGGGTTACCTCGCCCCAGGCCGATCACATCGACAGGCGGGCTCGGACATGGATCATCGGCTCCACAACCCCTCGACTGCGACAACTATGCAGGCATAGCCAAAACTGTATAACAATGAGCTCGAAACCAACAACCGATCAAAGCAGTACTCTAAACATGAAGCTTTATTAAACCGGTGTTACTAGAGTATAGCTTACAAACAGAGGTCACACGACCCAACATTACATCAGACAACGGAAGGCAAATTATGTTGCTAATCAACAAGAACCAAAAAGGCCTCAGAGGCCGCAACATAAGGCGACGTCCCAGCCCATAGATTCCAGGCTGCTACCTGGGAACCCCAAACTACTCGTCGATGTCCACATTGAACCACCACTGAAGTGAGATCTTCACCTGAACCAAATTAAGCAAACCTGAGTACGGGAGGTACTCAACAAGACTTAATTAACCTATTATATATCTGCTAATTTCAGAAAGGGTTTTATGAAGGCTGATTTGCGTAAAGCAATCTTTGTTTTCCAAATCGAGGAAGAATAGCACGTCTCATAGAATGTTTTTCAAAACAGATGAGAAAACTAGTCAACTACTGTAATCATCATCTTCTTGTATTCCACCAAGTCCTTCTCATTCCCACACTATCTCATGCTACAAGGATCACCCCTCCCGGCATCTCCGGGGAGGCACCCTTCAATCATGGTTAACAAGTTTTAGTCATTCCGTTGAAGTTATCTATGATCACAGAATCCGTTGCCAAGTCGTCCGTAACCGTGGACACGGCTTCTCGAGGAGATCTATCCCTGCAGGGGGTACACTTTACCCACACGTACCATCCGACTCTTAACGCCACATGTACGCTCGTCCATGGAGCGTGGCAGAGGGTGGCTGGCCACGACCTTTACCTTGCTCGACCCTATCCATGAGTCAACCCAAACAGGGCCACCCCGTCAACAGGGAGTTGGGCACCTCCTGACGGCACCTGTTCTGTGAGTCGGGATCAAGATCCGAGTACGTCCATCACTTGTCCCGGTCACGCCCTAAGTTTTCTCCAAATCGTTTTCTGACTCACACGCAGATGGAAAGATCAAACTACGTGACTCATGGACGTGGCCAAACAAGTTAGTTGGTCGAGCGCGGTCTGTTAGGCCCCGCGTGTGGTTGCACGCTCAGTCTTGGCTTCGAAGGCGAGAACTCGCTCCTAGGGGCATGAACAGGACAAAACGCCACAACCCATTGTGGCCTCACATCCATGCCGTTGTTTAATCAAGTTATCAAAGGTAATAAAATTCACAACAACCTACCATAAATGATTCGCGCATATGACCAGATTCATCAACCGGATGGATCAGATCACAACTAAGCATGGCTAAGCAAGACTCACAGGGTTTAGCGGAGCGCGCACAAGCAAACCTATAGCTGCTAGGAGAAGTGGAACAGGATATCTAGGTTATGCAGTATATAGGGGAATTCTATCTACTGACATCAAATAGTTTGGAACCGAATGCAAAGTACGAGATTCAAAACACGTTGAAACCATATATGAGCAGATAAGAGGTTATGCTTGCCTTGGTTAAGAAAACCAGATAAAGATGTCTTCGGGAATAAGTGCTTGACTTGTCGGTTAAGATCAAGTATTCACCATTGGACTGTTGGCCTTCTCTTCGGAGTCACGTTCTACCGGAGGGGGAAACAACACCGAAAGAGAAATAACAATCAAACATGGCATCGATGCAATGCACAACATGTATGCATGAGCAAATTAATGCACTGGAATAAAGCCCTAAGCATGATCGTTGGGTTGCTAGGGTTCATATGTCAGTTAGGCATTTTTTTACTGAATTTATCCCGAAACAGACCCCGGAGGGGTACTTCGGGCAATTATGGAAGTAGGTACCATTTTAAAAGCTCAAATGAGGTTGAAAACATCATAGCTAGATTGCATTTGTCATTTTGAGCAATTTGGTATATAACTTTTAATTTTCTAATTTTATTGACTAAAAACTTATTTTTCTATTTTAATTGAATTAATCAACATTAAATAAAACCATTTTTTGGACTTTCTCAAACATAGTTGGAAATGACATATTTGGATAGCTTATATTATTCTGATCAAAACCATATTTTCATTTTATTTTTCTGAATTATAAAACATTATTTATTAAATTATTAGGATTAATTCTTTTCTGGAATTATTAGACATTTTCTGGAAAAAGGAAATATGAGATATGACGTCCTAGTGACGTCACTGTGACATCACCAACGGCCACAGAGGCACTGCTGCGGAAGGAATCGCTCGCTCCGTTGATCGATTCACGAATCCAAATGGGTGGGGAGCTAGAGGAGGCTACGGGGAGCCGAGTGGTGGCGGCGCCGCTGGTTTTTGGTCGCCGGAGCGGCGCCGGCGACGGCATGTGCGGCGATGGACGGCGGAGCTTGGTGAGCTTGACGGAAATGGACGTGATTCACAAAACTAAAGATGCCACGACGATCAGTGGCTCACCAGGAGTGTAGAGGTGGCGTCGTTGAGGCCGGAGAGGCGTCGATGGCGCCGGAATTGACCGAGGCGGCCACCGGCCGGAGTTGGAGGAGGCGCACCAATCCGGTCGTTCCCTGGGGTTCCGGCAATCGAGGGTGGTTGTGGAGGGGCAGGAGGCCATGGCGGAGCTCGTGGGCTCTTCTTTTCGCCGAGCCGTGGCCGGTAACGACGGCGGCAAGCGGCGGCCGGGCGGTTAGGGTTTGGTCCTCGGCGGGGAAATACAGAGAGAGGAAGAGAGGCCCGAGGGCGCGTGTGAGGAGGGTGAGGGCGAGATGAAGACGACTCCCTGCATCTTATCCGCGCCGGAGAGTGAAGAAGGACGTGGAGAGGCGTCGTGGGCGGCCGGCTCTCCTACTGGCAGGAGGTAGAAGACAAAGGCATTCTTGCGAAAACCCCCTGGGAAACAAAAGAACTGCATTGAGGTCCTTTTCTAAATTAAAACAGAACATAAACCACTGTTTTGAGGGCCTTTTTGAAAACAGAAAATTTGGCAAAAATACATTTTAGAAACCTCATGAAATTTCCAACAACACCATGTGTTACTTTGGTGTAAATGAAATATTTTTCAGAACAAGATTTTGAGAACCAAAATTAAGTACTTTTTGTGAGGTTTTCTGAAATCATTAAAATTCAAGTTTTAAATTGGTTCAAACATGGTTTAAATTTTTGTTTTCATGCATGTATGAGATGCCAACAACACCACAACCCTTTGCTATCAAAATTGGGATGTTACATCTGGCCATCCTCATCGCGCAACTCTGGCGGGTAGAAGTCTCCCAAGTAGGCGGGGGGCGTGACCCGAGGACACAGTCGAGGACCGCGCCACCCCATCTTCACCGGCAACATGCAACGGCCGCCAATGCAAAGCCTCCACGCCTCCGCCTGCTCCGAGTATCTTCTTCTCCATCCCCGGCACCACCTCCTCAGCAACCTCGACAAACCTGCAAGTAGAGGACTCACCTTCGGCACCTGAAGACTCAGTCGACGTCGATTTTTCCCAAAACCGCGAGGCCGGAGTCGGAAAGCCGATCTCGTCCCAAAACTCGCGCGCTAGCACCTAGTCGGACTTGGGTACCCGCCAGACATCGTCCCTTGATACCTCACGAGGCTCGATCAGCACATCTTCCCCGCACGCTCGCACAGTCTCCTCCGCGAGATGGATCCCCAGTTCATCCACCACTGCATTTTCGAGCGCGTCCGAACGGAGACCCCAGGGCGGCGCTTGCAATGGGACGCCGGCCACGGGGACGGGAGCGCTAGTAATTCCTCCGTCATTTGTCGACCAGTCCCCTAGCTGATAGGATCAGGGTGGAAGTAGATTTACATTGCTGTAGCAAGCATAGGGGTCAGCAGCAGTTCCGGTCAGTGCATGTGCATTTATCAGTTAGTGCATCCCCCTTAGCTTCGCCTCGATCTCCTCTACGTTGTGGTGCATTCCATTTTGTGAATTGCACGCTATTTGAGTCGAATTTGATCTCAGCTGTGAGGATCAGAGCAAGATGACATCTTCATTGCATCACTGTGATGTCATAATCCCCTTTTTGATAAATCTAGGAAATTCCAGAAAAGGAAATAAAATTGATATTTTAATAACTTTTGTTTTATACCTCAGAAAAATAAGAGGAAGGTACCAAAATGTTCATAAAAACGTAAGCTACCCAAATATATAATTCTCACACATGTTTGACAAAGTTCAAAAATGACCATTATTTAATGTTGTTTAAATCATTTAAAATAGAAAAATAAGTTTTTATTCACTAAAATTAGAAAATTAAAAGTTATATACCAAAATACTCAAAATGATAAATGCAATCTATTTATGATGTTTTCAAACCCTTTTGAGCAATTAAAATGGTACTCACTTTCAGAGTTTCCCGAAGTACCCCTCCGGGGCCTATTTCGAACTAATTTCAGTAAAACTTCATAAATGGCTTACGAACCCTAGCAACCCATTGAACCTGTCTAGGGATTTATTTCAGTGCATTAACTTGCTCATGCATACATATTGCGCATTGCATCGATGCCATGGTTCATTGTTCTTCTTTGTTTCGCTGTTGTTTCCCCCTCGATAGAACGTGACCACGAAGAGAAGGGCAACAACTCCATGACGAATACTTGATCCTAACCGACAAGTCAAGAAATTATCTGAGAAGACATTTCTATTGGTTTTCTTATAACCAAGGTAAGCATAACCTCTTATCTGCTCATATATGGTTTCAAAGTGTTTTGAATATCGTACTTTGCATTCGGTTCCAAACTATTTGATGTCAGTAGATAGAGTTCTCTTATATACTGCATAGCCTACATAACCTGATCCACTCCTCCTAGCAGCTGTAGGTTTGTTTGTGCGCGCTTCGCTAAACCCTGTGAGTCTTGCTTAGCCATGCCTAGTTGTGATCTGATCCATCCGGTTGATGAATCTGGTCAACGCGTGAGTCTATTATGTCAGGTTGTTGTGGATTGTTTTACCTTTGATAACTTGACTAATAATGGCATGGATGTGAGGACACAATGGGTTGTGGCGTTTTGTCCTGTTCATGCCCCTAGGAGCGAGTTCTCGCTTTCGAGCCAAGACTGAGCGTACAGCCACACGTGGGCCGATGAACCCCGCCCGGCTAACTAACTTGTTTAACCTTATCCATGAGCCACGTAGTTTGAGCTTTTCATCTGCGTGTGAGTCGGAAAATGTTTTGGAGAAAACTAGGTCGTGACCGGGACAAGTGATGGACGTACACGGATCTTGATCCCGACTCATAGAACAGGTGCCGTCAGGAGGTGGCCAACTCCCTGTTGATGAGGTGGCCTTGTTTGGGTTGACTCATGGATATGGTTTGACAAGGTAAAGGCCGGGAATCGACCACCCGCTGCCGGCACTTCCCGGACTAGTGCCAACCCGGTAGCGGTAAGAGTCGGTTGGTACTTGTGGGTAAAGTTGTACACCCCTGCAGGGTTAAATCTTTTCGAAAAGCCGTGTCTGCGGTTAAAGACGACTTGGTGACGAATTCTGTGATCATAGATAACTTGAACGAAATGTATAAAACTTGTTGATAACGAATGAAGGATGCCTCCTCGGAGATGCCGAGAGGGGTTACCTTGTAGCATGAGATAGTGGAACAACTGGTGGTGGTGATCTTTGAAGCACGAGGTGCTGATATGTTTTGGTGGATTAAAAGATGATGATATCAGTAGTTGAGTAGCTTTCTCATCTGTTTTCAAAATACTCCATGAGACGTGCTATTCCTTCCTCAACTTGGAAAACAAAGATGGCTTTACGCAAAATAACCTTCATAACTCTTTCTAAAATATAGCATATATAATAGGTTAACTAAGCCTTGTTGAGTACCTCCCGTACTCAGGTTTGCTTAATTTTGGTTCAGGAGAAGATCTCACATCGGTGGTGATTCAACGTGGACATCGACGAGTAGTTCGGGGTTCCCAGGTAGCATCCTGGAATCTATGGGATGGGACGTCGCCTTATGCTGCAGCCTCTTAGGACTTTTTGGTTTTTGTTGATTAGCAACATAATTTACCTTCCGCTGTCTGATGTAATGTTGGGTCGTGTGACCTCTGTTTGTAAGCTATAATCTAGTAATACCTGTTGAATACAGCTTCATGTCTAGAGTGCTGCTTTGATCGGTTGTTGGTTTCGAGCTCATTGTTATAAAGTTTTGGCTGTGCCTGCATAGTTGTCGCAGTCGAGGGATTGTGGAGCCGATGATCCATGTCCGAGCCCGCCTGCCGATGTGATTCGGCCTGGGGCGAGGTAACCCCAGTAACCCTCGATTGTTGTTGCACTTTCTGGACACATAGCAGCTCTATATAGCTTTGGTCCCGTTCCTTCAGTTTCATTCGATTCGTGGACGCTTTGGTATGCATAGTTGGTTATGACTAGAATGGACACAAGGAGTAGTAGTACCGAAGTGATCCGGCCTGCGTGCCGATGAATCCGGTCTGCCTGCCGTTGTTTGTTGCGGCCGGGGCTGGTAACCCTGAAGCCCTTGTGGGTCCATGAATAGGAGCACATAACAGTATGTATATCTTGGGGTCCGGGGTCGTGACAGTTTCGGGCTCTAATTAATCCTAGAAACCGCTAGAGAGAATCCGACGCCGGTGAACCCCTAACACAGGTAGTGAGGGAATGTTGGGAATACAAGACCCATCCCACACTCTAAAACACATGGTATGTCATACCATGGGACTCAGTGGGATTGAGACGCTTCGGATCCCCTTTTCGGAGAAACCCTAGCCGCGCTGGGAAAATGACGGAACTACCGT
Organism: Alopecurus myosuroides; assembly: GCA_028641055.1. Taxonomy (NCBI): domain Eukaryota; kingdom Viridiplantae; phylum Streptophyta; class Magnoliopsida; order Poales; family Poaceae; genus Alopecurus; species Alopecurus myosuroides. The sequence goes on from CM054060.1 coordinate 24,557,355, forward strand.
TCTGGCCCCTCTACGTGAGCCGGAAGGGGGTAGAAAATTGGAACCAATTGAATGGTTCTGTTAGGTTATTCCCAAGGAACACCCAATAGAGTGATGGGTCCCACCTCTTGGCAACATTACCCCCGTTCAGCCACATCCGGGAGTTTCGGGATCTAAGTAGTCCTAGAACCCTCTAGAGAGAATCCGACGCTGGTGAAGCCCTAACAAAGGAAATGATGGAATCTTGGGAATAAAATACCCATGCCACACTCTAATAAACATGGTATGGAATACCATGGGACTTGGTCGCATTCAGACGCTCTAGAGCCCCTCTCCGGAGAAACCCTAGCCCCACTAGGGAAAAAGACGTAACTGTTGTTCTGGCCCCTCTACGTTAGTCGGAAGAAGGTAGCCAAGTGGAACCAAATGCTTGGTTGTGTCAAGTTAGCCCCAAGGAACACCCAAGATAGTGGTAGGGTCCACCTTTTGGCAAGATTCCACCCGTTTCGCCAGATCCGGGAGTTTCGGGCTCTAAGTAGTCCTAGAACCCGCTAGAGGGAATCCGGCGCCGATAAAGCCATAACATAGGGAGTGAGGTAATATTGGGCATAGAATACCCATGCCTCACTCTAACACACATGTTATGGCATACCATGGGACTTGTTGGCATTCAGACGCTCCGGAGCCCCTCTCCGGAGAAACCCTATCCCCGCTGGGGAAAAAGGTGCAACTGTCGTTCTGGACCATCTACGTGAGACAGAAGGGGGTAGCAAAGTGGAACCAATTTCTTTACTGTGTCATGTTAGGACCAAGGAACACCAAATACAGTGGTGGGTCCCACCTATTGGCAAGATACCCCGTTCGTCCAGATCCGGGAATTTCGGGCTCTAAGTAGTCCTCGAACCCGCGAGAGAGAATCCCACTCGGGTGAAGCCCTAACACAGGAGCGAGGGAATATTTGGCATAAAAGAATCAGCCACACTTTAACACACAGAGTATGGCATACCATGGGACATGGTGGCATTCAGACTCTCCGGAGCCCTTCTCCGGAGAAACCCTAGCCCAGCTGGGGAAAAATACGGAACTGTCGTTCTGGCCCCTCTACGTGACATGGAAGGGGGTACCAAAGTGGAACCAATTTCTTGGTTTTGTTAGCTTAGGACCAAGGAACACCCAATACAGTGGTGGGGCCCACCTCTTGGAAAGATCCCCCCCGTTCCGCCAAATCTGGGAGTTTCAAGCTCTAAGTAGTATTGGAACCAACTAGAGAAGATCCGACGCCGGTGAAGTCCTAACACAGGGAGCGAGGGAATCTTGGGAATACAAAACCCATTCCACACTATAACACACATGGTATGGCATACCATGGGACTCGGTGGCATTCAGACGCTTCGGAGCTCCTCTCCGGAGAAACCCTAGCCACGCTGGGAAAAAAAGACGGAACTGTCGTTTTGGCCCCTCTTGGAAAGATTCCCCTCTTGCTTGGTTGTGTTAGGTTATTCCCAAGTAACACCCAATACATTGGTGGGGCCCACCTCTTGGAAAGATTCCCCTGTTCCGCCAGATCCGGGAGGTTCGGGCACTAAGTAGTCCTGGAACCCGCCAGAGAGAATCCGACGCCGGTGAAGCCCTAACATAGAAAGTGAGGGAATCTTGGGCATACGAGACCCATACAACAATATAACACATATGGTATGCAATACTATGGGACTTGGTGGCATTCAGACGCTCCGAAGCCCCTCTCCACAAAAACCCTAGCCCCGTTAGGGAAAAAGATGAAACTGTCGTTCTGGCCCCTCTACGTGAGCCGGAAGGGGTAGAGAAGTGGAACCAATTGCTTGGTTGTGTTAGGTTAGGCCCAAGGAACACCAAAGATAGTGGTATGGCCCACCTCTTGGCATGATTCCCCCCGTTCCGCCAGATCCGCGAGTTTCGGTCTCTAAGCTGTCATTGAACCCACTAGAGAGAATCCGACGTCGGTGAGGCCCTAACACAGGGAGTGACAGAATCTTGTTCATACAAGACCCATGCCACACACTTAACATACATGTTATGGCATACCATGGGACTCGGTGGCATTCAGACGCTCCGGAGCCCCTCTCCGGAGAAACCCTAGCCCAGGTGGGGAAAAAGACAGAACTGCGGTTATGGCCCCTCTACGTGAGCCGGAAGGGGGTAGCAAAGTGGAAAAAAAATCTTGGTTGTGTTAGGTTAGTTCCAAGGAATACCCAATACAGTGGTGGGGCCCACCTCTTGGCAAGATTCCCCCCGTTCCGCCAGATCCGGGAGTTTCGGGCTCTAAGTGGTCCCGGAACCCGCTAGGGAGAATTCGACGCCTGTGAAGCCTTCACACACTATAACACACATGGTATGGCATACCATGGGACTTGGTTGCATTCAGACGCTTCGGAGCCCCTCTCCGGAGAAACCCTAGCCTTGTTGGGGAAAAAGATGGAACTGCCGTTCTGGCCCCTCTACGTGAGCCGGAAGGGGTAGAAAAGTAGAACCAATTTCTTGGTTGTGTTGGGTTAAGCCCAAGAAACACCCAATACAGTGCTCACTACCAAATTCCGCGCGATTAGGGACGTTTCAATAACGTTCCGGATGGGCTCCAAACCGTCGCTAAGGGCAATCCGCGACGGTTTACGCGATGGAATGAAAACGTATCAGACCGACTGTCACGGACGATTCCACGACGTTTATATGAACACTAAACCGTTAAGGATATCCGCAACGTACAGCAAATCGTCGCCACCAGTTGGGCCGTCCGGACTAGGCCCAATAAGCATTAACGTTTTTATTTCGTCGCTATGAGTGACACGTGGCAAACGAGTTTCTAACGGCCATTATCGTAATCAGCTAACGTGGCTAAAGGTTTAGTCACCATAAGAAAAACGTGGGAACGTTTTTTTACGTCGCCAGTCTTGACCAATGAGGCGAAACCATGTGGACCAATCGAAATACGCCACATGGAAACAAAATGGTGCCACGTTGCCTTCTTCTGGGACGAAATCTGTTCGTCCCGGGCTACCGAGCGACGTTTTTTTCCGTCGCGATTCTTGACTAATCAGGCGAAAGCATGTGGACCATTCAAAATATGCCACATGGAAACAAAATAGTGCCACGTCGCCTTCTTCTGGGACGAAATATGCTCGTCGCGAACTACCCAGCACCTTTTTTTCGTCGCTAAACTCGTGTCACGTGCACCAACCAAATGGTGCCACACAACGTCTTTTCCATGACGTTTTTTTTTCGTCTCAGATTTGGGTGATGTCATCAAACGTGCCGGGAACGTTATTTTTACGTCGTCTAATCGCCCACTCGTAGTAGGCCACGTGGGCTTGGCATACATCGCCACGTGTCGGTGTTTCCCTTGACGGATTTTTACATTACGTTACTATGATGTCGGTTTTGGTGCTATTTGGGTGGTTACATCATCGTTATAATTGCCAATTGCACACATGCAGAAAAGAAACCACATAACATGCATCAAATACTCAGTTTTTCTCACAGAATATCAAACCAACATACAGAACCACAGTTTCAAGGACCACACATCTGCTCAGCCAGCATCTCAAGTAGGGAAACTCCTTCTAGTTGAGATTTCTTTAGCGCAGCTTGTTGCTTCCGAATGTCTTCCATATAAAATACAAACTTCAGCCTTAGTTGCTCGGATTTTGCTTTCGCCGTCCTCATATCAGCAATTGTTCTGCTCACATTCACATCAAGCAGTGGTTCAGGCTCAGACTGGAAACACATGATTCCACACGGGACTTCTTTGAGAAAGTATGCTTTCCACTCTTCGGCATGACAACTTCACTATCATCCTCGTCCTCAACCTCTGAAGCAGATCGAGACATCACCCTTTTCTTGCTTGCCTATCAAGCATGCAAAGAAAATAGATGAAAATAACAGATGACAAGAATGTACATAACATAGATGAAACTAGCAGATGACAAGCATGTACAAAAAATTGATGAAAACTAGCAGACTATAGTCAAACAACAGTGTGTGTCATGAACTAGCAGATGAGAAGCATAGATGAAACAACAGGTGTCTAGCATGTGAGGAAGATAGATGAAAATAGCATATGACAAGCATGTACAAAAAATTCATGAAAACTAGCAGATTATAGTCAAACAACGGTGTGTATCATGAACTAGCTGATGAGAAGCATAGATGAAACATCAGGTGTCAAGCATGTGAGGAAGATAGATTAAAATAGCAGATGACAAGCATGTACAAAAAAATTATGAAAACTAGCATATTATAATGAACCAACTGTGTGTGTAATGAACTAGCAGATGAGAAGCATAGATGAAATAGCAGGTGTCAAGCATGTGAGGAAGATAGATGGAAACCATGTTGAAATGACAACGACAGCCTTAATTACTATAAGTGGGTTTCATGGCCTTAATTAGCTTGCCAAAACTTCTTATAGTATGGAATAGAGGAAGTAGCACAAAATATATGGCGCCATATTGATCAAACAATTCAACACAAGATAAGAAACCTGCACCCTAGTTGTTGCGATATCATGAAAGAATGTTGAGCTACCGGGTTAGGGAATAACATGCAGCTCATTGTCCATGTTGGATTGTGATTGATTGTCCTCTTCAACATCATACACAGGCATGTATTGAGATCGGGAGTCTTGCTTCTTGGTCTTTTTTTGGGGGGGGGGGTACAGTAGGGCATGAAAGAAAACTTGCTGCCTTTACGCCCAGTTCATGCATTTTTGCATTGTTTGCCATGATGGTTCTAGCATGGTCTTCTTCAATGGGGTGTAGTGGCGATCCTAACATGAATAAAGAACTAAAAGTAAAGTACAAATATAGCACTTCATAAGAACCTAATACAACATAAATAATTAAGGCACTCATCTTGTAAGAACAGTCCAGTGCAAGTAATATAAATTCTGATCCTAACTAAGACTGATAGGATCACAAGCAAAGTGACATTAAACCTAATATGTTGTATACAAGCTAGATTGCTGCAAATAAGAAAAGTTTTACCAAGCAAGAAGGCCCCCCTTCCTATTTCCATTACAAGAAACCGTTATAGAGATTTATTGCATCAAACATTAGTAGTATAATTAGGATAATAATGAAGCATCGAACATACGATTAAACAGACAACCAATTTAGAAAGATTAACCGCATCGAACATAAGCAGGATAATAAGGAAGCATCAAACATACAATTAAATAGACAAAAGCAATTTAGAGAGAATAGTTGCCTGCATCTTTAGGGTCTTCTGTATTGCTGCGTTTCTTGCCTTCAATCTTCACTCGTTTCAGTGTGCTTGCAGACATTGATGGTCATGTTGCGGCGAGCTTGGTGACGAGGTGGCAGATCTGGATGTACGGCGAGGTCGGTGGCGAGGTGGCTGACAGGCGAACACGGCGTCGAGGTGGCTGACCGGCGAGCACGGCGCGAGGTGGAAGATAACGTACGGCAAGGTTGGAGACGATGTGGTAGACATGCGAGCACAACGGCGAGGTGGCGGACCTGGACGGCGAAAAGGACGATGATGTGGCAGATCTGGAGGGTGATCTCGACAGCGACGAGGGAGTTCTGGCAAGCGAGCTATACGGCGAGGTGTGAGACCGGGGGAATAGAGGATCTGTTTTGGGAGGACAAGGGGGGAGTGCATATTTCGAAATAGTGGCTTTCTCTTTCGGCGAGAGAGGGCCGATCGAGGGGATAAGGCAGGGTATTGGAACGACTACAGAAATGCCCTCCAGGCTAAAAGTTGCCAGTTGTGTGCGGGACGGCTGAGAAGTAAAATATCCTTGCACGAAAATATTTGGGCGGGCTGTCCTGGCGCGAATTTTTCGGAGCGATGCGAAATTTTGGCGGAACTGCGGGAAACTTTGCTAGCCGTCCGATGCTGATGGGTGGCTTACAGAAATTGAGCATTTATGCAATTATTTAGTACTAAAAATTGTGAAAAAATCCCGAAAGTATTTTACCTAAAATCCAGGAAAGGGTCAATTATGTGGAATACTACTACAAGTTGATTGGTGGCTTGAACTTTGCTAGCCGTTGGATGCTAGTCAAGTTTTTTGTCTACACCTATCACCGGTGTCGGAAAGGGGTAGACCACTGTTCTTTTTTGCTTGGTTATGTTAAGTTAGGCCATAGTTACACGGATAACCCAAATATAGATCTACTTGTAATAAGATTCCCTCCAGTTCGCCTTAAGAAACCATAGCCATGATGAGGGAAAAGACGGAACTGCCGTTCTGGCAGCTCTACATGTGCGGGAAGGGGGTTGAAAATTGGAACCAATTTCTTGGTTTTGTTAGGTTAGGCATACGGAACACCCAAGACAATGGTAGCGCCCAACTCTTGGCAAGATTTCCCCAGTTCCGTCAGATCCGGGACTTTTGGGCTCTAAGTAGTCCTCGCACATGCTGAGAGAATCCGACGCCGGTGAAGTGCGCCCTAAAACAGAGAGCGAGGGAATATTGCGCATCCAAGACCCATGACACACTCTAACACTCATGGTATGGCATGCGCTGGGATTTGGTGGCATTCGGATGATCCGGAGCCCCCTCTCCGAAGAAACCATAGCCCCGATGTGAAAAAAGACGAAATTGTCGTTCTGGCCCCTCTACGTGAGTCGGAAGGGGATAGAAAAGTGGAAAAAAATTCTTGGTTGTGTTAGGTTAGGCCCAATGAGAACCCAAGACAATTGTAGGCCCTACCTCTTGGCAAGATTCCCCCAGTTCCGTCACATCTGGGAGTTTCGGGCTCTAAGTAGTCCTCGAACTCGCTAGAGAGAATCTGACGCCGGTGAATCCCTAACACCGGGAGCCAGGGAATCTTGGGCATCCAAGGCCCAGGCCACACTATAACACACGTGGTATGACATACCATGAGATTTTGGTGGCATTCGAATGATCTTGAGCCCCCTCTCCTGAGAAACCATAGCCCCGATGAGGAAAAAGACGGAACTGTCATTCTGGCCCCTCTACGTGAGTCGGGTGGGGGTAGCAAAGTGGAACCAATTGCTTGGTTGTGTTAGTTTAGTCCCAAGGAACACCAAATAAAATGGTAGGACCCACCTCTTGGCAAGATTCCCCCTGTTCCGTCAGATCCGAGAGTTTCGGGCTCTAAATAGTTTCGGAACACGCTAGAGAGAATCCGACGCCGGCGAAGGCCTAACACACAACGAGAGGGAATGTTGGGCATCCAAGACCCACATGACACACTATGACACACATGGTATGGCATACCATTGGATTTGCTGGTATTCATACGATCTAGAGCCCCTCTCCGGAGAAACCCTAGCCCCGGTGGGAAAACAGACAGAACTGCCGTTCTGGCCCCTCTACGTGAGCCGGAAGGGGGTAGCAAAGTGGAACCAACTGCTTGGTTGTGTTATTTTAGGCATAATGAACACCCAAGACAATGGTAGGGCGCACCTCTTGGCAGGATTCAACCTGTTTCATCACATCCGGGAGTTTCGGAATCTGAGTAGTCCTTGAACCCGCTAGAGAGAATCCGACGCCGGTGAAGCCATAACACACAAAGTAAGGAAATGTTGGGCATCCAAGACCCATGAAACACTCTAACACACATTGTATGTCATACCATGGGATTTGGTGGCATTCAGACGATCCGGAGGCCCCTCTCCGGAGAAACCGTAGCCCCGCTAGGGAAAAAGACGGAAATTGCCGTTCTGGCCCCTCTACATGAGCCGGAAGGGGGTAGAAAAGTGGAACCAACTGCTTGGTTGTGTTAGTTTAGGCCTAATGAACACCCAAGACAATGGTAGGTCCCACCTCTTGGCAAGATTGCCCGAGTTCCATCAGTTCCGGGAGTTTTGGGCTCTAAGTAGTCTTGGAACCCGCCAGAGAGAATCCGACGCCGGTGAAGCCCTAACACAGAGAGAGAGGGAATCTTGGGCATCCAAGACCCACGACACACTATAACACACATGGTATGGAATACCATGGGATTTTGTGGCATTCAGACGATCTCGAGGCTTCTCCGGAGAAACCATGCATAGCCCCGCGGGGAAAAAAGACGGAACTGCAGTTCTGGCCCCTCTACGTTAGGCGAAAGGGGGTAGCAAAGTGGAACCAACTACTTGTTTGTATTAGGTTAGGCCCAAGCAACACCCAACAAAATGTTAGGGCCCACCTCTTGGCAAGATTCCCCCAGTTCCGTCGGATCCAGGAGTTTCAGGCTCTAAGTAATCCTGGAACCTGCCAGAGAGAATCTTACGCCGGTGAAGCCCTAACACAGAGAGAGCGAGTGAATCTTGGGAATACAAGACCCATGCCACACTCTAACACACATGTTATGCCATACCATGGGATTTTGTGGCATTCAGACGATCCGGAGTCCCCTCTCTAGAGAAACCATAGCCCCGCTGAGAAAAAGACGGAACTGACGTTTTGGCCCCACTACGTGTGCCGTAAAGGGTAGGAAAGTGGAACCAATTACTTGGTTGTGTTAGGTTATGCCCAAGTAACACCCAATAAAATGGTAGGTCCCACCTCTTGGCACGATTCCCCCGTTACGTGAGATCCGGGAGTTTCGGGCTCTAAGTAGAACCCGCGAAAGAGAATCTGACGCGTGTGAAGCCATAACACAGGGAGTAAGGGAATCTTGGGAATCCAATACCCATGCCACACTCTAACACACAAGGTATGGCATACCGCGGGATTTTGTGGGATTCAGACGGTCCGGAGGCCCCTCTCTAGAGAAACCATAGCCCCGCTGGGAAAAACACGGAACTGCCGTTCTGGCCCGTCTACGTGAGCCGGAACGGGGTAAAAAAGCGGAGTCAATTGCTTGGTTGTGTTATGTGAGGCCCAAGTAACACCCAAGACAATGGTAGGTCCCACCTCTTGGCAATATTCCCCCCATTCCGTGAGATCTGGAAGTTTCGGGCTGTGAGTAGTCCTGAAACCCGTGAAAGAGAATGCGGCGCCAGTGAAGCCATAACACAAAGAGTGAGGGAATCTTGGGCATCCAAGACCCATGACACAACATAACACACATGGTTTGGCATACACTAGTATTGGGTGGGAATTTAGACGCTCCGGAGCCCCCTCCCCGAAGAAACCCTAGGTATGCTCGAGAAAAAGAACAAACTGTCGGTCTGGCCCTACAGTAGCCGGCAAGGGGTAGAAAAGTGGAACTAATTGCTTGGTTGTGTTATTTTAGGCCAAAGTAACACAAAATAAAATGGTAGGACCCACCTCTTGGTAATATTCCCCCTTTTCCGTCAGATCCGGGGCTTTCGGGCTCTAAATAGTTTTGGAACCCGCTAGAGAGAATCTGATGCCGACGAAGGCCTAACACACAAATAGAGGGAATCTTGGGCATCCAAGACCCATATGACATACTATAACACACATGGTATGGCATACCATGGAATTTGGTGGTATTCAGACGATCCAGACTCCAGAGCCCCTCTCCGGAGAAACCCTTGTCCCACTGGGAAAACAGACGGAATTGTCGTTCTTGCCCCTCTACGTGAGCCGGGAGGGGGTAGCAAAGTATAACCAACTGCTTGGTTGTGTTATTTTAGGCCCAATGAACACCCAAGACAATGTTAGGGCCCACCTCTTAAAGGATTCCCCCTGTTTCGTCACATCCGGGAGTTTCGGGCTCTGAGTAGTCCTTGAACCCGCTAGAGAGAATCCAACGCCGGTGAAGCCATAACACACCGAGTGAGGAAATGTTGGGCATCCAAGACCCATGAAACACTCTAACACACATGGTATGTCATACCATGGGATTTGGTGGCATTCAGACGATCCGGAGGCCCCTCTCCGAAGAAACCATAGCCCCGCTAGGGAAAAACACGGAACTGCCGTTCTGGCCCCTCTACATGAGCCGGAAGGGCGTAGAAAAGTGGAACCAAATACTTGGTTGTGTTAGTTTAGGCCCAATGAACACCCAAAACAATTTTAGGGCCCACCTCTTGGCAAGATTCCCCGAGTTCCGTCAGTTCCGGGAGTTTCGGGCTCTAATTAGTCTGGAACCCGCCAGAGAGAATCCGACGACGGTGAAGCCCTAACATAGAGAGAGAGGGAATCTTGGGCATACAAGACCCACATAAAACTATAACACACATGGTATATGTAATACCATGGGATTTGGTGGCTTTCAGACGATCTAGAGGCCCCTCTCCGGAGAAACAATGCATAGCCCCGCTGGGAAAAAAGACGAAACTGCCGTTCTGGCCCCTCTATGTTAGGCGGAAGGGGGTAGCAAATTGGAATCAACTGCTTGGTTGTATTACGTTAGGCCCAAGGAACACCCAACAAAATGGTAGGGCCCACTTCATGACAAGATTCCCCCAGTTTTGTCAGATCCGGGAGTTTCAGGCTCTAAGTAATCCTGGAACCCGCGAGAGAGAATCTAACGCAGGTGAAGACCTAACACAGAGAGAGAGTGAATCTTGGGAATACAAGACCCATGCCACACTATAACACACATGTTATGCCATACCATGGGATTTGGTGGCATTCAGACGATCCGGAGCCCCCTCTCCAGAGAAACCATAGCTAGCCCCGTTGGGAAAAAGACGGAACTGCCGTTTTGGCCCCTCTACGTTAGGCGGAAGGGGGTACGCAGAAAAGTGGAACCAACTGCTTGGTTGTATTAAGTTAGGACCAAGGAACACCCAACAAAATGGTAGGGCCCACCTCTTGGCAAGATTCCCCCAGTTCCGTCGGATCCGGGAGTTTCAGGCTCTAAGTAATCCTGGAACCTGCCAGAGAGAATCTAACGCCGGTGAAGCCCTAACACAGAGAGAGCGAGTGAATCTTGGGAATACAAGACCCATGCCACACTCTAACACACATGTTATGCCATACCATGTGATTTTGTGGCATTCAGACGATCCGGAGTCCCCTCTCCAGAGAAACCATAGCCCCGCTGGGAAAAAGTTCCGAACTGTCGTTTTGGCCCCACTACGTGTGCCGGAAAGGGTAGGAAAGTGGAACCAATTACTTGGTTGTGTTAGTTTATGCCCAAGTAACACCCAATAAAATGGTAGGTCCCACCTCTTGGCAAGATTCCCCCGTTCCGTGAGATCCGAGAGTTTCGGGCTCTAAGTAGAACCCGCGAAAGAGAATCTGACGCCTGTGAAGCCATAACACAGGGAGTAAGGGAATCTTGGGAATCCAATACCCATGCCACACTATAACACACAAGGTATGGCATACCGTGGGATTTTGTGGGATTCAGACGGTCCGGAGGCCCCACTCTAGAGAAACCATAGCCCCGCTGGGAAAAAGACGGAACTGCCGTTCTGGCCCGTCTACGTGAGCCGGAACGGGGTAACAAAGCGGAGTCAATTGCTTGGTTGTGTTAGGTGAGTCCCAAGTAACACCCAAGACAATGGTAGGTCCCACCTCTTGGCAAGATTCCCCCCATTCCGTGAGATCTGGAAGTTTCGGGCTGTGAGTAGTCCTGAAACCCGTGAAAGAGAATGCGGCGCCAGTGAAGCCATAACTGAAAGAGTGAGGCAATCTTGGGCATCCAAGACCCATGCCACAATATAACACACATGGTTTGGCATACACTAGTATTGGGTGGGAATTTAGACGCTCCGGAGCCCCCTCCCCGAAGAAACCCTAGGTATGCTCGAGAAAAAGAACAAACTGTCGGTCTGGCCCTACAGTAGCCGGAAAGGGGTAGAAAAGTGGAACTAATTTCTTGGTTGTGTTATTTTAGGCCAAAGTAACACAAAATAAAATGGTAGGACCCACCTTTTGGTAATATTCCCCCTGTTTCGTCAGATCCGGGGGTTTCGGGCTCTAAATAGTTTTGGAACCCGCTAGAGAGAATCTGATGCCGACGAAGGCCTAACACACAAATAGAGGGAATCTTGGGCATCCAAGACCCATATGACATACTATAACACACATGGTATGGCATACCATGGGATTTGGTGGTATTCAGACGATCCAGACTCCAGAGCCCCTCTCCGGAGAAACCCTTGTCCCGCTGGGAAAACAGACGGAATTGTCGTTCTTGCCCCTCTACGTGAGCCGGGAGGGGGTAGCAAAGTAGAACCAACTGCTTGGTTGTGTTATTTTAGGCCCAATGAACACCCAAGACAATGTTAGGGCCCACCTCTTGGCAGGATTCCCCCTGTTTCGTCACATCCGGGAGTTTCAGGCTCTGAGTAGTCCTTGAACCCGCTAGAGAGAATCCAACGCCGGTGAAGCCATAACACACCGAGTGAGGAAATGTTGGGCATCCAAGACCCATGAAACACTCTAACACACATGGTATGTCATACCATGGGATTTGGTGGCATTCAGACGATCCGGAGGCCCCTCTCTGAAGAAACCATAGCCCCGCTAGGCAAAAAGACGGAACTGCCGTTCTGGCCCCTCTACATGAGCCGGAAGGGCGTAGCAAAGTGGAACCAACTACTTGGTTGTGTTAGTTTAGGCCCAATGAACACCCAAGACAATTTTAGGGCCCACCTCTTGGCAAGATTCCCCGAGTTCCGTCAGTTCCGGGAGTTTCGGGCTCTAATCAGTCCTGGAACCCGCCAGAGAGAATCCGACGACGGTGAAGCCCTAACATAGAGAGAGAGGGCATCTTGGGCATACAAGACCCACAAAAAACTATAACACACATGGTATATGTAATACCATGGGATTTGGTGGCATTCAGACGATCTGGAGGCCCCTCTCCGGAGAAACAATGCATAGCCCCGCTGGGAAAAAAGACGAAACTGCCGTTCTGTGTAACACCCGGGGGATTTTTCCCCAATTAGAATTTTTCTTGTTTTCTTTTGTTGGCATTGCATTGCATCATGACATTGCACTTGTTTCCCAAACCAATTCAAAAGTTTCAAACCCTTCACTTGTTCAAATTTGAATTAATTCAACTAATGTGATTTTTCTTCTCCCAAACTCTTGCAAATTTCAAAGTGCAACAAAACTTTTGAAAGTTTGAAAACAAACTTTGGTGCACTCGTGCATTTGCAATTACAAAACCACAGCAATTTACTTTGGAATTTTCTGACACCAAAAACCCCTCTAATTACTATTTCTCTCTTCCTATTCTTTTACAAAAAAAATAAAGGAAAGAAAAAGAATAAAAGAAACCAGTGGGGAGGCAGGCCAAGTGGCCCACCTACCACCCACGGCCCAACCCCTTCCAGCCCACCTTTTCCTTCTTCTTCGTACGGACGGCACGACAGAAGCGTGATCCGTCGCTTTCCAGCAGAGCACCGCACCCCCCTCTCCCACCTGCTCCCCCTCCCCTATACCTACCCCTCTCCTCCTCCCAAACCCTAGCCTTCCTGTCCTTCCCATCCGCCGCCGCCATCTCCCTCTCTTCTTCTTCCTCTGTTACCCCCTCCTTCTGCAGTTCTCTGAAGAACTCGACAGGGGCCGCCATGGACGTCCCACTGAAGCTGCTGGCGCCGCCCCTCGGCTCACCGTCCGGGCTCCTTCCGCGCGGGAATGGAATCCCCGTGGTCCACTCTCCATCCTCGCGTCATCGTCCAGCGCGGAGGGGCACCAGGGACTCCACGCCGTCGCCGTTTTTCTCCCTGGTGAACTGTTGCCGTGGCCATCATCTTCGTCAGGCCAACGTCTCCCTCGTGCCCGTGCGTCCTGCCAAGCGCGCCCAAGGTGAGCGCCTCGCCCTCGGGCCCTTCCCTCTCCTCTCCCCCTTGCTCTGGTGCTCGCCGTCGTGCAGCAGTCGTGGGTTCTCCGGCGAGTTCGCGCCGCCATCTGTTGTCCGTCTAAGTTCAGAGAACTGAACTTGCTCGTTCAGTTTCAGTTTTTCTGCGGGGAGCAAATCTAATCTTGGGCCGGATCCGTATCTATTCACAACCGCAGCAGTAGCCCATTGGCTGGGTTCCATCCGCGCGCGGGAGTGATCCCCGGTTCGATCCCCTCCCGCAGCAAAGCCACCCCTTTTTTCTCTATTTTCTTTTATTTCTCGAAATCCAGAAAAACAGAACTAAATCTTTATTTGTAAAATCAATAACTAATTCATAAATCCTCCAATTTCAATGATTCAAATTGCTATGGATTCAGAATCTTGTGATCTTTCTGTTAGTCACAAATTTGCAACATGTTTCTGTAATAAATTTTGCACTAAATAATTAAATACATAAATGGCTATTAAAATTTGAAACTTTGGGAATTCATAACTTGAGTTCTGTTCACCCAAATTGAGCAAACTTGGGCTCTAAAATTTTGTCTTAACAAACTCTACACATTGGTATTTTATTTGGTCACAATTGAATTAAATTTGAACATGTTTCCTCCTGTTTACTAAAAGGGGCAGAATAAAAATGCTTATAAATAATTCAAATGAACTCCAAATTTAAAATGTAAAATATGGTTTCCATGCAAAATTGAACAAGCTTTCCAAATATACACTTTGTTTCCTGTTTTGAATAATTAAAATTGGTTAAATTATTTAAATCTTGTTTAATTCATTTGAAATTGCTAAATTAATAACTTGGTCAAACTAAATCCTTTTTGAACATGTAAAATATGTTTTCCATCCCATTTTTCATGAACTTTGCAAATATAAACTTTGTTTTCTATTTTGAATAGATTAAATTGCTGAAAACAAATATTTCTTAATTAATGCATTTAAAATTGTCAATTTAATAACTTGCTCATCTAAAATCCAAATTCAACAAATGAAATATGTATTCCATCTAAAATTTTGTGTTCTTTCCAAATATAAATTTTGTTATCTGTTTTGAACATTTAAAATTGGTGAAAAAAACAAATGTTTGTTTACATCATTTAAAATGCCAAAGTTCATAACTTAATAAATAAAATTCCAAACTTGGTAAACAACATATCAAACTGAAGCTATTGTTGTTTTCTTATTGTTTTCATCATCCATGCATCATTCTAATCAACTTTCACACGATGGTTATTTGTAGATCATTTAATTCAACATTAATTCATGGGCTTTTCCATATGCAATCCAAATTGCATATGGGCCCATTTAAATATGTTTACCATGTCAACTAGTTTATCTTTGATGCATCCTTAAACTTGTCATGCATCCATATCTTGATCATGCTGGATCTTTTGCCGTAGAAGTAATTGTTGCATCCGGTGTTTGTTCTAGTTCGTTGCTTCTTCGCGGATAGGACGTTGAGATGATGTGAGCAACGACAAGTTCTGCGGATGTACCTCTACTTGCTGGATTCCAGGCAAGTATACTCACTTGCTACCTATGGATGCCTTTCATCACTTGTTACCGATTCTTCCCGTTGCCTTTATTCTAGCCTTTTGATTCGATGCTTGTGTCTCGATCCTATCATATGTTTACCTTGCAACCATGAGATAGCCTTCCTTCCACTTCCTATTAACTGTTGTTTGTTTACCTTGTTGGCCCTTGTGTCGTAGTCGCATGCTTAGTGTTGTTTGCGCTCAAGTCTTGTTGTCGTCTTATCACCTGTTTAGTTGGATAGTTGGGTTTCAACTTAATCAACAACATGTTAATGTTTTGGGTAATATTAATTTGATGATAAGGCACCGGTAGGAGGCCCGGCGTGGTTTTGAGGCCTGCTAGTGTCGAACTTAATTAGGAAAAGGGTCTTGTCCTCCGATCCATGATGAGCGCGCTAACCGCATGTGGGAAGCGAGTATGGGCGCCCCCCGCAACTTTGATTCGATTCGCATCTCATCCAAATCGCCTCATTTAGTTCGGGTTTTCCATTTGCTGCATGCATATGCAGGTGCGAACCCTTGGCGCCAGGGTCGAAATTTTGTAGTCGGCATTTAGGGAGACACGTTCTTAGAGTGCTATGAGGGTCCCATTTTCTTCGTGGGGCTTGATTAGCCGTGCGCTCAATTGCACGGGGTTCTTTGGGCTTGATGCGAAGAAGAGTTGGGTTGTGTTGAGTGCCTCGCTTGGTGGAAGTGCATTTCCATCTGGCGGGTCATTCTTACGTGTACGGCCAAATTGGTGCATCCCTGCAGGGTTAAATCTTCTCGAGAAGCCGTGTTGTCCGCGGTTATGGATGACTTGGTGAAAGTGCTGGCAAACAAGTACTCAGACAACTTACACTTAACGATGATAACTTGACTAGTAATATAGATTACCTCCACCATAAAAATGAATGTCACCCTAATCAACCGTGTGAGTTTCCTTGGGTTGCTTCCGCAGTAGGGGGTAACATTGGATGGGTATTGTTTGGTGAGTAGTTGTAGTTGGTTCTGATACGCTATCTTATCCCTTTCTGTTAGCCGGATGTTGTAGCGCGTCTCTGTAGTTAGTTAGTGCAGCCCGCTGCCGCTTCTTTGCAATAATCCCTTCCTTTATGTTGTACCCAAAGTATCTGTATCTTGTGATGATTGGTTATGCTGGTATCTTGTGAGTATGGTTTATCCACTTGCCAGTACTTAATAGTACTGACCCACGAATCCATTTCGTGGCTGCATATTCCACATTGCAGTCAACAGGTTTGAAGTCTGACGACGTTAGCTTGGGAATCCCTCCGGCTTGGCCTGGGCAGGGTTTGGACGCCATCGGTTATCTTCAGGACTCTTAGTCCAATTTGTATCTTGTCCGTAGTCGGACACTATGATGTTTCTTCCGCTATTATTTGGATCTTTGTATGGTATCAGTTGTATCCTTGACTCGTTTGAGTCGTCTTATATATACCTCCTCTGTTGTTGTTGTGGATTATTCGTGAACTGTTGTAATGTTATCACAAGTGGCAACCTGGAATCGGTTATTATGTGGATTTTGGTGGGAATGCTGAAATCTGCATAGTGCCCGATCCCGGGGCGTCACATTCTAGCCCCTCTACGTTAGGCGGAAGGGGGTAGCAAATTGGAACCAACTTCTTGGTTGTATTATGTTAGTCCCAATGAACACCCAACAAAATGGTAGGGCCCACCTCATGACAAGATTCCCCCAGTTTTGTCAGATCCGGGAGTTTCAGGCTCTAAGTAATCCTGGAACCCGCGAGAGAGAATCTAACGCCGGTGAAGCCGTAACACAGAGAGAGAGAGTGAATCTTGGGAATACAAGACCCATGCCACACTATAACACACATGTTATGCCATACCATGGGATTTGGTGGCATTCAGACGATCCGGAGCCCCCTCTCTAGAGAAACCATAGCTAGCCCCGTTGGGAAAAAGACGGAACTGCCGTTTTGGCACCTCTACGTTAGGCGGAAGGGGGTACGCAGAAAAGTGGAACCAACTGCTTGGTTGTATTAGGTTAGGCCCAAGGAACACCCAACAAAATGGTAGGGCCCACCTCTTGGCAAGATTCCCCCAGTTCCGTCGGATCCGGGAGTTTCAAGCTCTAAGTAATCCTGGAACCTGCCAGAGAGAATCTGATGCCGGTGAAGCCCTAACACGGAGAGAGCGAGTGAATCTTGGGAATACAAGACCCATGCCACACTCTAAAACACATGTTATGCCATACCATGTGATTTTGTGGCATTCAGACGATCCGGAGTCCCCTCTCTAGAGAAACCATAGCCCCGCTGGGAAAAAGATGGAACTGTCGTTTTGGCCCCACTACGTGTGCCGGAAAGGGTAGGAAAGTGGAACCAATTACTTGGTTGTGTTAGGTTATGCCCAAGTAACACCCAATAAAATGGTAGGTCCCACCTCTTGGCAAGATTCCCCCGTTCCGTGAGATCCGAGAGTTTCGGGCTCTAAGTAGAACCCGCGAAAGAGAATCTGATGCCTGTGAAGCCATAACACCGGGAGTAAGGGAATCTTGGGAATCCAATACCCATGCCACACTCTAACACACAAGGTATGGCATACCGTGGGATTTTGTGGGATTCAGACGGTCCGAAGGCCCCTCTCTAGAGAAACCATAGCCCCGCTGGGAAAAAGACATAACTGCCGTTCTGGCCCGTCTACGTGAGCCGGAACGGGGTAACAAAGCGGAGTCAATTGCTTGGTTTTGTTAGGTGAGGACCAAGTAACACCCAATAAAATGGTAGGTCCCACCTCTTCGCAAGATTCCCCCCATTCCGTGAGATTTGGAAGTTTCGGGCTGTGAGTAGTCCTGAAACCCGTGAATGAGAATGCGGCGCCAGTGAAGCCATAACACAAAGAGTGAGGGAATCTTGGGCATCCAAGACCCATGCCACAATCTAACACACATGGTTTGGCATACAGTAGTATTGTGTGGGAATTTAGACGCTCCGGAGCCCCCTCCCCGAAGAAACCCTAGGTATGCTCGAGAAAAAGAACAAACTGTCGGTCTGGCCCTACAGTAGCCGGAAAGGGGTAGAAAAGTGGAACTAATTGCTTGGTTGTGTTATTTTAGGCCAAAGTAACACAAAATAAAATGGTAGGACCCACCTCTTGGTAATATCCCCCCTGTTCTGTCAAATCCGGGGGTTTCGGGCTCTAAATAGTTTTGGAACCCGCTAGAGAGAATCTGATGCCGACGAAGGCCTAACACACAAATAGAGGGAATCTTGGGCATCCAAGACCCATATGACATACTATAACACACATGGTATGGCATACCATGGGATTTGGTGGTATTCAGACGATCCAGACTCCAGAGCCCCTCTCCGGAGAAACCCTTGTCCCGCTGGTAAAACAGACGGAATTGTCGTTCTTGCCCCTCTACGTGAGCCGGGAGGGGGTAGCAAAGTAGAACCAACTGCTTGGTTGTGTTATTTTAGGCCCAATAAACACCCAAGACAATGTTAGGGCCCACCTCTTGGCAGGATTCCCCCTGTTTCGTCACATCCGGGAGTTTCGGGCTCTGAGTAGTCCTTGAACCCGCTAGAGAGAATCCAACGCCGGTGAAGCCATAACACACCGAGTGAGGAAATGTTGGGCATCCAAGACCCATGAAACACTCTAACACACATGGTATGTCATACCATGGGATTTGGTGGCATTCAGACGATCCGGAGGCCCCTCTCCGAAGAAATCATAGCCCCGCTAGGCAAAAAGACGGAACTGCCGTTCTGGCCCCTCTACATGAGCCGGAAGGGCGTATTAAAGTGGAACCAACTACTTGGTTGTGTTAGTTTAGGCCCAATGAACACCCAAGACAATTTTAGGGGCCACCTCTTGGCAAGATTCCCCGAGTTCCGTCAGTTCCGGGAGTTTCGGGCTCTAATTAGTCCTGGAACCCGCCAGAGAGAATCTGACGACGGTGAAGCCCTAACATAAAGAGAGAGGGAATCTTGGGCATACAAGACCCACAAAAAACTATAAAACACATGGTATATGTAATACCATGGGATTTGGTGGCATTCAGACGATCTGGAGGCCCCTCTCCGGAGAAACAATGCATGGCCCCACTGGGAAAAAAGACGAAACTGCCGTTCTGGCCCCTCTACATTAGGCGGAAGGGGGTAGCAAATTGGAACCAACTGCTTGGTTGTATTACGTTAGGCCCAAGGAACACCCAACAAAATGGTAGGGCCCACCTCATGACAAGATTCCCCCAGTTTCGTCAGATCCGGGAGTTTCAGGCTCTAAGTAATCCTGGAACCCGCGAGAGAGAATCTAACGCCGGTGAAGCCCTAACACACAGAGAGAGTGAATCTTGGGAATACAAGACCCATGCCACACTATAACACACATGTTATGCCATACCATGGGACTTGGTGGCATTCAGACGATCCGGAGCCCCCTCTCCAGAGAAACCATAGCTAGCCCCGTTGGGAAAAAGACGGAACTGCCGTTTTGGCCCCTCTACGTTAGGCGGAAGGGGGTACGCAGAAAAGTGGAACCAACTTCTTGGTTGTATTAGGTTAGGCCCAAGGAACACCCAACAAAATGGTAGGGCCCACCTCTTGGCAAGATTCCCCCAGTTCCGTCGGATCCGGGAGTTTCAGGCTCTAAGTAATCCTGGAACCTGCTAGAGAGAATCTGACGCCGGTGAAGCCCTAACACAGAGAGAGCGAGTGAATCTTGGGAATACAAGACCCATGCCACACTCTAACACACATGTTATGCCATACCATGTGATTTTGTGGCATTCAGACGATCCGGAGTCCCCTCTCTAGAGAAACCATAGCCCTGTTGGGAAAAAGACGGAACTGTCGTTTTGGCCCCACTACGTGTGCCAGAAAGGGTAGGAAAGTGGAACCAATTACTTGGTTGTGTTAGGTTATGTAACATCCCAAGTATGAAATCTTCCCCTAGAATGTTTGATTCTTGTTTTGTTATTGCTTTGCATCATGTCATCATAGTCATTGCCTTTTGTTTGCATTGTTTTGCATTTGATTTCATTTGTTTCCCTTTGTTTGCTATATGATTTTCCAAACAAAAATTCAAATTTTTGTCATACTTGTTATGTTACATGTTTCAACTAACAACTACAAAATAAACAAATAATTTGTTCCACCAAAAATTGGAATCAAAAACTTTAATTTGGCTTAAGTTTCATTTATCTCTTTTGATACCAAAAAATTGCTCAATTCATTTAATTACCAAACATCAACTAAATTAAATATATTTGGAAAACAAAGTTTGTTTTATGGTGTTGTGACCAAAAACAAAACAATACAATTTTTTCCCAAAAGTTTATCTAGCCCAAAACCCCTCCTTTTCTCTCCTTTCCCAAATCTGCCAAGAAAAAAAAACAGAAAAGTTTTAAAAGGAAGGAGAGGGGGAATAGAGGGCAGCCAGCCCACTTTGGGGCCAGCCCAACTTACCTGGCCCGTACCCCCCACTGCGTTGTCTCCTACCTCTCGTACGGAGCACCATCCATGGTGTCCACGTGGGTACAGAGGAGGGCAACGGTGATCCGCACTCCCCCTCCTCCCTTTTAGCTTGCCCTCGATGCTCTCCTCGTGCCCTAATCCTCCTCCTTCTCCCTCGAGCGCCGCCATCTCTCCCTCTCTCTCTCGCTGCTTCTCCTCTCTGTACCAAGATCCTTCATCGAAGCCTCCACCACCGCCGCCTTCCTCCGGCGATAGCCGCCGCCACGGTGCCCGCCCGGCCGTGCTTAGTCCGGGAACGGAACCGCCACGTTCCCCTCCCCCGCGCCGTGCCCTCCGTTTCCCCGGAGGCCCCCCGGAGCTCCGCCGCCATCCCCAAGTTCGCCGCCGGCCGCACTCCTCCCTGCACCGACCGTTTCCTCCTCCAACCCCTCGCTGTGAGTCGCCTCCTCCCCTCTCTGCCCTCGCATCGGTCTCGCATGCACGTCCACCTCCGGCCACCGCGCTAGCCCGCGCAT
The DNA here is from genome assembly GCA_028641055.1 of Alopecurus myosuroides. NCBI lineage: Eukaryota > Viridiplantae > Streptophyta > Magnoliopsida > Poales > Poaceae > Alopecurus > Alopecurus myosuroides. Next base: position 24,578,498 of record CM054060.1, read on the forward strand.
CCAACCGCACAACCGCGGCGAGCGCCGTTCGCCGCCGGCGCCTTCTTCCGATCAGCCACGGTGTTGTTCAGTAAACTGAATTCGCAGTTTCAGTTAAACCGCGGGGGGCTACCACAAAAACCCGAGTCCCCCTGTACTGTCACGAGACCGGCAACCACCGTAGTGGCCAGCGCGCGGTGCACCCAACCAAGGGGTCTCGGGTTCGAACCCCTCCCCCCGCGTGTAGCAGCAAACTTTTTTATTTTTATTTACAGATCCAGCACAGCCCTCTATTTTCGCACAGGTCCTTGTATATTTCTTCTAAGTCCCTGCAGTTTTGTTCTAAGTCCCTGGCTATGGAAAAAATGGTAGATTAACAACCAAACTTTCAAAATGCCTAACTAATTAATTACAACTCCAAATTTAACATTTTAAATATGTTTTCCATACCAAATTTAATTCTCTATCTAATTAAACCATTTGTTTTCTGTTTTGAGCATTGCAAATGTTTTCAAATTTCAAATTCAAACTATTCCTTTCACATTTGCTAAATTCCATAACTAATTCAACATTAATCCAAATAACACAAATAAGATATGTTTTCCCTGTCAAATTAAACCATCTAACCAAATATAAATTTTGTTTCATGATTTGAATAATTAAAATTGCCTAAATAATTTAAACCTTGTTTAATTCATTTAAAATTGCTAAATTCATAACTTGCTCAATTTAAATTATTTTTGAACATATAAAATATGTTTTCAAACTAGAAAAACATAATCTTTTCAAATATGGATTTTGTTTAATGTTTTGAACAAATAAAAAATTCAATTAATATTAATAATTGAATTAAATTCATTTAAATCTTGTTTAACTTGTTTAATTCATAAATAATTCATCCTAATTCTTTTTTCAATAATTGAAACATGTAATCCACCTAAAATTTGGTGTTCTATCCAAATGTGAATTTTTTTATTTGTTTTGAACAATTAAAATTGATGAAAACAACAAATGCTTGTGTAACACCTTTAAGTAACCAAAATTCCATAACTTAATAAATAAAATTCCAAATTTGTTAAACCTTATTTCCAATTGATTCTATTGTTGTTATTTTTCTGTTTTCCTCATCCATGCATCATACTAATCCACTTTCACCTGTTGATTAGTTGTAAAACAATTATTTCAACCTTAATTCACGGGCTTTCCATATGCAATCCACATTGCATGTGGGTCCATTTAATCCTGTTATGTTACCATGTGAACTAGTTTAATTTTGGTGCATAAATTAAATGGTCATGCATCATCCCATGATTGTGCACTATGCCATGTTATTGATTGTTTGTTCTCTACGTTGTTTGTTTGCTTCTTCTCGAATAGACGACGACGTTGAGACCGACGATCTTTACGACACCCCTTCAGAGGTTTTAGCTCAGTACCAGGCTGCTGAGTTTGCAGGCAAGTATTCACTCACATGAACCATCGTGTTCCTTTCAACATTGGATACCGATACTTTCCGTTGACTATCTTGCTAGCCCTATGTATCGTTGCTTGTTCTCCGAACCTATCATATGTATCCTTAAACCCTGATATTGCCTCACCTCCACACCTATAACCCCGTTGCTTGTTGCTCGTGTCTTACTAGCATGCTTAGGGTTGTTTTTGCTCGAGTCTGTTACCCGTTACTTTCTGTTATCATATTTTATTCTGGAGCTCGATGTTAAACAATCAACCTGTTAATGCTTGGGTAATAATAAATTTGCTGATAAGGCACCGGCAGGAGGCCCGGGTTAGGGTTTTGAGGCCTGCTAGTGTCGACCCTAATTAGGAAAAGGGTCTTGTCTAATGATCCATGATGAGCGTGCTCACCGCATCCGGGTGGTGGTATGGAACCCCCCTCGGCTTTGATCTGATCCGCAGTTTGTCCGAAGAGCCACACTTAGTTCGGGTGTTCCATTTGGCTCATACGCATAAATGGGTCGCTCCCATGGTTACTGATGATGATGATGATGCACACATATAGGGCGAGGCCTGTATTGCCGGGGTGTTGCGTCCTGCGGGAGTTTTGCACACTTGCGCTGAGTATTCGGCTGCGTGGCTGGGACCTTATAGCTCCGTGGCTCCTAGGACAGGCTGTAGAGATGGTTCGAGTCGTGTCAAGCCAACCTGAGTTTTAGTTGGTGGCTTGAGTGTGTTCGGGTACTGGAGCACACCCTGCAGGGATGAATCTTCTCGAGAAGCCGTGTTGTCCGCGGTTATGTGACGACTTGGTGAAAGTACTGGCTAACAAGTACTCAGACAACTTACACCTAACTAATGATAACTTGACTAGTAATAGGCTTATTGACACAACAACCTGATCCATCATTAATCCAACTATGTGAGTTATCCTCGGATTGCTTCTTTGGATAAGGGGCGAGATCCAGGATGGGTTTGTTTGGAGTTAGTTATAGGTGGTTACGATACGCTATCTTATCTCCTTTCTGATAGCCGGAAGTTATAGTATGTTTCTGTAGTTGGTTAGTGCAGCCCGCTGCCGCATCTTTTATATTACCCTTTCTTCCGTTGAACCCAAAGCATCTGTGCTTGGTGTTGACGGGTTACACTTTGGTGAACTGTGAGTCTTGCTTGCCAGTACGTTTATGTACTGACCGCTTTGGGGCCGTGGTTTCCGCAGACTACGTTTCCGAGGATCCCCATGGTGGCTACTACGTGGAGTACGACGAGGCTGCTGACGAGTAGATAGCGGACCCGGGCAGGATCCGAGACTTTGTGGACGGGCTCCGTCTTTTCGTTCCCGGCTTCTTAAGCCTATTTGGATCTTGTCTGTACTCAGACCTGTTGAATGCTTCCGCTGTGATGTAATGATGTTATGTTGGGACATGTGTCCTCTGGATGATTGTATTTGCTATCTCTGCTCTAGTGAGAGCCAGTTGCAACTTATTTCCATCTTTTGTGTCTTAGAGATATGTTGTGCTATCATTGTGTTCAACGCCGTTGACGTACCATGTGTGTATGGTATGAAGTACGTCAATGGTAGTATCCTGATTTCTATGGGATGGTTTACGTAGACGCTGAACAGATAGGGGTTGGTTGTCACACATACGTGTGTTGGCCTACTCGTAAGAGGACGCGGGTGCCGGTAAGCCCCGTAATCCAATCTACTACTGTTCAACGGAACTGCGAGTATCCTCTAGAAGTCCGGGTGCGACAAATGGTATCAGAGCCTGTCTGCCTGTAGGATCCCTTTTACTGGTCGCATTTGAGTCTAGAAACTATTTTGTAGCTATATAGGAAAAAATGAAACGTGAGAGTAGGAATTCTGCCATTTTATTTCTTTCCCCACCCACCCTCCCTTTTCTGGTAAGCAAGTGCAACGTTGTTTTCTCTTCTCACCTAAACATTCAAGTTAGGATTTCACGAATCCTGGTTTCTCTAGGATGGTTATATCTACTAGACCATAGGAATGGAGGTGGTTGTGACATGATTTATCATGTTGCCTACTCACGATTGAGAACGGTGGCAAATAAGCCCCGGAAGCAGATCCTCTATTCCTTAAGCAGTAGATATTGATCCTTTAGAAGCCCGGATGGGTTTTCTCCATAGTACCTCAGGTGTTTGTGGTCTCCTGTTTCCCAGTTGTTGCTTCGATATCGTCCTTCACAAATCTTCTCTTCCGTTGTAACAACTTATCGGTTGATCCGTTGTTAACCTCCATCCTTGTTCTATGCTGTTGACTTACCGTCTGAAGTAATCCTTTTAAGCACTTATATTGGATTTTGTTATCCGATTAGTGTGTTAATCTTGGTATCCTCTTCAGGATGGAAAGTGGTGACGAAGAACCCACACTGCCACCTGAGATGGGGAAAGTGCTGTCTCAGATGACACAAGTTATACAGCAGATGCAGCAGAACCAAGACCTTGGGAGTAATGGCAACACCCGGGTGTCTATTCGAGAGTTCCTTGAACTCAACCCGCGCACGTTTGATACCTCCTCCGAGCCATTGGATGCTGATGACTGGCTCCGTGAAATGAACCGTACTCTTATGGTAGCTCATGTGGCTGACGAGGACCGTGTTCCTTACGTGACCTACCTTCTCCGTGGGCAATCCATGTCTTGGTGGGAGAACTTCCAAGAAATGAGAGGTCCTAGTGTGGCAATCACATGGGAGGATTTCAGGCAAGCCTTCGTGCACCATCACATTCCAGATGGGCTCATGGAGAGAATGTGTGAGGAATTCTATTCTTTCACACAAGGCAATTTGGACGTTCTTGAATACCAAAGAGAGTTCAATCGTCTGGCTCGCTACGCCGGAGATGAAATCTCCACGGAAGCGAGAAAGATGGCAAAGTTCCGCAGGGGTCTCAACCCGGAACTCAAGTATGCTCTCACCAACGTCAAGGCCAAGAATTTTGAGGACCTCATCAACATCGCTCTAAATGAGGAGCATGGGCGCAAGTTGGTTGAAGAGTCTCGTAAGCACTCTCGTGAACAGGCTAACCTCTCAAAAGCTATCATGCCTCCACAAAAACGAAGAGTTTGGGTTCCATATACCACTCCAACACCGCCCATCTGCTTGCCAAGCCCGGCAGGATTTCTTGCCCGCCCTCCCACCCCAGTGGTATCTTTAGGAGGTGCTCCATCTCAGCCAAGTCCAACAGATCCTCGTTCTGCTAGTACATGCTTCAAGTGCGGTCTACCAGGACACTACTCCTACAAGTGCCCGCAGAACAAGCTACCATCACTACCTATCTCTAAGGTCAATCATGTGATGGTACACACTTCTTCGCCTAGGCCCCGCAACAGGAACAAGTCTGTCTTGAGAACTGTGAGGGTGAACCATGTCAAGGCCCAGGGAGCAGAAGAATCTCCAGAAGTTGTAATGGGCACACTTCTTGTGAACTCGTTTCGTGCTAAAGTCTTGTTCGATTCTGGTGCTTCACACTCTTTCATCTCTCAATGCTTTGCAAACAACAGTGGAATCAACTTCGAACAGTTGTCTATCCCTCTCCTAGTGAAATCATCGGGATCTAGCTGGCAAAGCAATAAAGTTAGCCAGAACATCGAGATCACAGTTGGAAACCTTCCATTCCAGGCATCTCTGATAGCTCTCCACTCTTCAGATATTGATGTCATTCTTGGGATGGATTGGCTGGTAGCCAACAAAGCAGTCATTGATTGTCCTGCTAAGTCTGTCAAAATCACACACCCTTCTGGCCAGATAGTCTACTTCCATGCTGAAAATCCAGTTGTTCAAATCCTCTACCATCTATTGAAACTATTCCGGTGGTTTGTGAATTCCCCGATGTCTTTCCAGAAGAATTGCCAGGAATGCCTCCTGACAGAGAAGTTGAGTTCGTGATCGAACTTGAACCAGGTACTGCTCCAATCTCTAAGCATCCATACAAGATAGCTCCTCCTGAACTGAAGTTGTTGAAGGAGCAAATCGATATGTACATGGAGAAAGGTTATATTCAACCTAGTTCCTCGGCTTGGGGTTGCCCAACTCTGTTCGTTGCGAAGAAGGATCCAACAAAGAGACTCGTTTTTGACTATCGTCCTCTTAACGAGAAAACCATCAAAAACAAATATCCAATTCCTCGTATCGATGATCTTTTTGATCAACTTGCTGGAGCCTCAATATTCTCCAAGCAGGACTTGAGAATGGGTTACCATCAAATAAAGATCAGAAAGGAAGATATTCCAAAGACAGCCTTCACCACTCGGTACGGTTTATATGAATACACCGTCATGTCCTTTGGTCTCACCAATGCACCGGCGGCATTCTCTAGACTCATGAATTCTGTCTTCCATGAATACCTCGACAAGTTCGTTGTGGTATATCTTGATGACATTCTGGTCTACTCAAAATCCGAGGAAGAGCATGGAGAACATCTTCGTCTCACTCTCATGAAGCTTCGCGAGCATCGTCTTTATGCCAAGTTCTCCAAATGTGAGTTCTGGATTCCAGAAGTTGCTTACCTTGGTCATATCATCTCTGCCAAGGGCATAGCCATTGATCCAGAAAAGGTTAAGGCAATTGTTGATTGGAAACCTCCTAAGACGGTGAAGCAAGTCAGAAGTTTTCTTGGTTTGGCTAGCTATTGCCGTCGTTTCGTCCAAAACTTCTCCAAGATTGCCAAACCACTCACTGACCTCACAAAGAAGGACAAGAAGTTCGTTTGGTCTCCACAATGTGATGAAAGTTTCAATCTCCTGAAGACTAAACTCACTTCTACACCAGTTCTGGTTGGCCCAGATACTACCAAACCTTTCCAGATATTCTGTGATGCTTCTCTCCAAGGTCTAGGAGCAGTTCTTATGCAAGAACGTCAAGTTGTGGCTTATGCTTCACGTCAGTTGAACGCACATGAGCTCAATTATCCCACACATGACCTTGAACTTGCAGCAGATGTGTTTGCCCTCAAGAAATGGAGGCAATACTTGTTGGGTAATAACACTGAAATCTTTTCCGATCATAAGAGTCTGAAATACATCTTCACTCAGCCAGATCTAAACCTCAGACAAAGGAGATGGATTGAAAAGATCAAAGACTTCGATCTTACCATTTCTTACACTCCAGGCAAGGCTAGTGTTATGGCCGATGCTCTCAGTCGCAAGTCGTATTGCAATAATCTCATGATCATGGAAAGCCAACCTCCACTTCATGAAGAATTCCAGAAGCTGAACCTTGGTCTTGTTCCTCAAGGTTATCTTGCAAACTTGACAGCCAGTCCAACTCTCGAGGATAAGATTCGTTCTGAACAACTTCGTGATGCTGAGATCAAGAAGATCGCAAATAACATCAAAGCAGGCAATGTGAAGTATGAGTGCTTCTCAATTGATGACAAGGGAACTGTGTTCTTCGAAGGACGCATTGCAGTTCCTCAAATTCAAAGTCTCAAAGATGTTATTCTCAAGGAGGCTCATGAAACTCCTCTTTCCATACACCCTGGAAGTACTAAGATGTACCAGGATCTCAAAACACTGTATTGGTGGTCTGGCATGAAACGTGAAATTGCTCAATACGTTTCTGAATGCGACGTTTGTCAACGTGTCAAGGCAGTTCATCAGAAAACAGCCGGTCTTCTCCAACCTCTCAAAATTCCTGAGTGGAAGTGGGACATGATTGAAATGGACTTCGTCACTGGTTTTCCAAAGTCCAAGAAGGGCAACGATGCAATCTTCGTTGTTATTGATCGTCTCACTAAAGTATCTCACTTCTTTGCTGTCAAAGAAACAATCTCAGCTAGGCAGTTAGGAGAGCTCTACACAACAAAGATTGTTCCTCTTCATGTTGTTCCTTTGGAAATAAGCTCAGACCGTGGAAGCATATTCACTTCTCATTTCTAGAACAGTTTTCAAGAAGCATTGGGCACCAAACTTCTGTTCAGCACGGCTTATCATCCTCAGTCTCAAGGGCAAGTCGAAAGAGTCAATCAGATTCTCGAGGATATGCTCAGAGCATGTGGTCTCTCCTTTGGCATGAAATGGGAGGATTGCCTTCCATATGCTGAATTATCCTACAACAACAGCTTCCAGGCAAGCCTAGGCATGGCACCATTTGAAGCTCTCTATGGCCGCAGATGCAGGAGCCCAATCAATTGGTCTGGAGCTGGTGAACGTTCACTCTTAGGCCCTGACATTGTTAAGGAAGCCGAAGATAAAGTTCGCATCATTCGTGACAATCTCAAGATTGCTCAGTCTCGTCAGAAAAGCTACTATGACAGCAAGCACAGGGATAGGATCTATGCACCTGGTGACAAAGCATATCTCCGTGTAACTCCCCTCAGAGGCACTCATCGTTTTGGTGTGAAAGGAAAGCTAGCACCGAGATACATTGGTCCTTTCAACATTCTCTCAAGGCGTGCGGAAAATGCTTATCGTCTTGAACTTCCAGAAAAACTATCCAAGGTGCACGATGTGTTTCACGTGTCACAGCTCAAGAGGTGTTTCAAAGATCCAAATCGTGCAGTTGATCATGATTCCATTGAACTGCAAGATGATCTATCTTATGAGGAGCACCCTGTTCGTATTCTCGATGAGACCGAGCGTAAGACTCGCAACAAGAGCACCAAGTTCTTGAAAGTGCAATGGTCGCATCATTCCGATAAAGAGGCAACGTGGGAGACCGAAGAGGATCTTTGCAATAAGTATCCGGACCTTTTCCTTTCTCAGTAGGAATCTCGGGGCGCGATTCCTTCAAGGGGGGGCGTTTTGTAACATCCCAAGTATGAAATCTTCCCCTAGAATGTTTGATTCTTGTTTTGTTATTGCTTTGCATCATGTCACCATAGTCATTGCCTTTTGTTTGCATTGTTTTGCATTTGATTTCATTTGTTTCCCTTTGTTTGCTATATGATTTTCCAAACAAAAATTCAAATTTTGGTCATACTTGTTATGTTACATGTTTCAACTAACAACTACAAAATAAACAAATAATTTGTTCCACCAAAAATTGGAATCAAAAACTTTAATTTGGCTTAAGTTTCATTTATCTATTTTGATACCAAAAAATTGCTCAATTCATTTAATTACCAAACATCAACTAAATTAAATATATTTGGAAAACAAAGTTTGTTTTATGGTGTTGTGACCAAAAACAAAACAATACAATTTTTCCCCAAAAGTTTATCTAGCCCAAAACCCCTCCTTTTCTCTCCTTTCCCAAATCTGCCAAGAAAAAAAAATAAACGGAAAAGTTTTAAAAGGAAGGAGAGGGGGAATAGAGGGCAGCCAGCCCACTTTGGGGCCAGCCCAACTTACCTGGCCCGTACCCCCCACTGCGTTGTCTCCTACCTCTCGTACGGAGCACCATCCATGGTGTCCACGTGGGTACAGAGGAGGGCAACGGTGATCCGCACTCCCCCTCCTCCCTTTTAGCTTGCCCTCGATGCTCTCCTCGTGCCCTAATCCTCCTCCTTCTCCCTCGAGCGCCGCCATCTCTCCCTCTCTCTCTCGCTGCTTCTCATCTCTGTACCGAGATCCTCCACCGAAGCCTCCACCACCGCCGCCTTCCTCCGGCGATAGCCGCCGCCACGGTGCCCGCCCGGCCGTGCTTAGGCCGGGAATGGAACCGCCACGTTCCCCTCCCCCGCGCCGTGCCCTCCGTTTCCCCGGAGGCCCCCCGGAGCTCCGCCGCCATCCCCAAGTTCGCCGCCGGCCGCACCCCTCCCTGCACCAACCGTTTCCTCCTCCAACCCCTGGCTGTGAGTCGCCTCCTCCCCTCTCTGCCCTCGCATCGGTCTCGCATGCACGTCCACCTCCGGCCACCGCGCTAGCCCGCGCATCCAACCGCACAGCCGCGGCGAGCGCCGTTCGCCGCCGGCGCCTTCTTCCGATCAGCCACGGTGTTGTTCAGTAAACTGAATTCGCAGTTTCAGTTAAACCGCGGGGGGGCTACCACAAAAACCCGAGTCCCCCTCTACTGTCACGAGACCGGCAACCACCATAGTGGCCAGCGCGCGGTGCACCCAACCAAGGGGTCTCGGGTTCGAACCCCTCCCCCCGCGTGTAGCAGCAAACTTTTTTATTTTTATTTACAGATCCAGCACAGCCCTCTATTTTCGCACAGGTCCTTGTATATTTCTTCTAAGTCCCTGCAATTTTGTTCTAAGTCCCTGGCTATGGAAAAAATGGCAGATTAACAACCAAACTTTAAAAATGCCTAACTAATTAATTACAACTCCAAATTTAACATTTTAAATATGTTTTCCATACCAAATTTAATTCTCTATCTAATTAAACCATTTGTTTTCTGTTTTGAGCATTGCAAATGTTTTCAAATTTCAAATTCAAACTATTCCTTTCACATTTGCTAAATTCCATAACTAATTCAACATTAATCCAAATAACACAAATAAGATATGTTTTCCATGTCAAATTAAACCATCTAACCAAATATAAATTTTGTTTCATGATTTGAATAATTAAAATAGCCTAAATAATTTAAACCTTGTTTAATTCATTTAAAATTGCTAAATTCATAACTTGCTCAATTTAAATTATTTTTGAACATATAAAATATGTTTTCAAACTAGAAAAACATAATCTTTTCAAATATGGATTTTGTCTAATGTTTTGAACAAATAAAAAATTCAATTAATATTAATAATTGAATTAAATTCATTTAAATCTTGTTTAACTTGTTTAATTCATAAATAATTCATCCTAATTCCTTTTTCAATAATTGAAACATGTAATCCACCTAAAATTTGGTGTTCTATCCAAATATGAATTTTGTTATTTGTTTTGAACAATTAAAATTGATGAAAACAACAAATGCTTGTGTAACACCTTTAAGTAACCAAAATTCCATAACTTAATAAATAAAATTCCAAATTTGTTAAACCTTATTTCCAATTGATTCTATTGTTGTTATTTTTCTGTTTTCCTCATCCATGCATCATACTAATCCACTTTCACCTGTTGATTAGTTGTAAAACAATTATTTCAACCTTAATTCACGGGCTTTCCATATGCAATCCACATTGCATATGGGTCCATTTAATCCTGTTATGTTACCATGTCAACTAGTTTAATTTTGGTGCATAAATTAAATGGTCATGCATCATACCATGATTGTGCACTATGCCATGTTATTGATTGTTTGTTCTCTGCGTTGTTTGTTTGCTTCTTCTCGAATAGACGACGACGTTGAGACCGACGATCTTTACGACACCCCTTCAGAGGTTTTAGCTCAGTACCAGGCTGCTGAGTTTGCAGGCAAGTATTCACTCACATGAACCATCGTGTTCCTTTCAACATTGGATACCGATACTTTCCGTTGACTATCTTGCTAGCCCTATGTATCGTTGCTTGTTCTCCGAACCTATCACATGTATCCTTAAACCCTGATATTGCCTCACCTCCACACCTATAACCCCGTTGCTTGTTGCCCGTGTCTTACTAGCATGCTTAGGGTTGTTTTTGCTCGAGTCTGTTACCCGTTACTTTCTGTTATCATATTTTATTCTGGAGCTCGATGTTAAACAATCAACCTGTTAATGCTTGGGTAATAATAAATTTGCTGATAAGGCACCGGCAGGAGGCCCGGGTTAGGGTTTTGAGGCCTGCTAGTGTCGACCCTAATTAGGAAAAGGGTCTTGTCTACTGATCCATGATGAGCGTGCTCACCGCATCCGGGTGGTGGTATGGAACCTCCCTCGGCTTTGATCTGATCGGCAGTTTGTCCGAAGAGCCACACTTAGTTCGGGTGTTCCATTTGGCTCATACGCATAAATGGGTCGCTCCCATGGTTACTGATGATGATGATGACGCACACATATAGGGCGAGGCCTGTATTGCCGGGGTGTTGCGTCCTGCGGGAGTTTTGCACACTTGCGCTGAGTATTCGGCTGCGTGGCTGGGACCTTATAGCTCCGTGGCTCCTAGGACAAGCTGTAGAGATGGTTCGAGTCGTGTCAAGCCAACCTGAGTTTTAGTTGGTGTCTTGAGTGTGTTCGGGTACTGGAGCACACCCTGCAGGGATGAATCTTCTCGAGAAGCCGTGTTGTCCGCGGTTATGTGACGACTTGGTGAAAGTACTGGCTAACAAGTACTCAGACAACTTACACCTAACTAATGATAACTTGACTAGTAATAGGCTTATTGACACAACAACCTGATCCATCATTAATCCAACTGTGTGAGTTATCCTCGGATTGCTTCTTTGGATAAGGGGCGAGATCCAGGATGGGTTTGTTTGGAGTTAGTTATAGGTGGTTACGATACGCTATCTTATCTCCTTTCTGATAGCCGGAAGTTATAGTATGTTTCTGTAGTTGGTTAGTGCAGCCCGCTGCCGCATCTTTTATATTACCCTTTCTTCCGTTGAACCCAAAGCATCTGTGCTTGGTGTTGACGGGTTACACTTTGGTGAACTGTGAGTCTTGCTTGCCAGTACGTTTATGTACTGACCCCTTTGGGGCTGTGGTTTCCGCAGACTACGTTTCCGAGGATCCCCATGGTGGCTACTACGTGGAGTACGACGAGGCTGCTGACGAGTAGATAGCGGACCCGGGCAGGATCCGAGACTTCGTGGACGGGCTCCGTCTTTTCGTTCCCGGCTTCTTAAGCCTATTTGGATCTTGTCTGTACTCAGACCTGTTGAATGCTTCCGCTGTGATGTAATGATGTTATGTTGGGACATGTGTCCTCTGAATGATTGTATTTGCTATCTCTGCTCTAGTGAGAGCCAGTTGCAACTTATTTCCATCTTTTGTGTCTTAGAGATATGTTGTGCTATCATTGTGTTCAACGCCGTTGACGTACCATGTGTGTATGGTATGAAGTACGTCAATGGTAGTATCCTGATTTCTATGGGATGGTTTACGTAGACGCTGAACAGATATGTAACACCTGGGGTGCTACCTGTTTGTTTTCTTTTTGCTTGCATCATCTGCATCCCATAAGCATTGCATCATGTTTTCCCAAACCACTCGAAAACTTCAAAACAATTTAAACTTCCAATTTCGAAATTTCAACACCAAACCACTCAATTGTTTTTCACTGGTTGAATTTGTTCTAATCAAACTGCTTGGTGATACAAATCTCCCTGTTATTAAAACCCTAATGACTAATTCAAAAATTCAAATCAATCTTATTTCTCATATTCCAATATGGGTTTAAATATTAAAAATTTTGGCAAACAAATTAAATCAAATAATGTTGGTATGTTTGCTTGATATGTGTTAAATAAAACTTTGTTTATTTCCACAATTCCCAAAATCAAACCTTATTTTAAATCCAACTACTATTTCCAATTTTGAAATAAAAAACCAACCTTGCTTTCCAATATTGTTTTGCAACTTAATAGTAATTGTTTATCAAATTAAAACCCCAAACCTTTTCTTTTCCTCTCTCTCTCTTTTCATTACAAAAAAAAAGGAGATAAAAGAAAAAGCAAAACCCCAAAGGAGGCAGGCCTTCCCTTTCTTTTCTTTCCAGCCCAACTTCTTTCCACTCAAGCCCATTTACCTTTTGGCCCACCCCCTCTATCTCTGTCGTCTTCTACCTTCCGTACAGCTGAACCAGAACCATCTGATCGATCCCACCCCTCCCGGATGAGCAGCCGTACGAGCACCAGCTCCCCTTAAAACCCACCTATCCCCTGCCCTAACCTAGCCATCCTAGACTCCCTCCTTCCCATCACCGCCGCCATCCACCATCCCTCTCTGTCAGCACTCTATTCCTTCTGAACCGCACGAGAGAGAATACAGAGAAGGGCGAGCTCGCGGCCATCCCCTGCCCTGGTCACCTCGAGGGGCAACCGAGTAGGGGAATGGAACCTTGGCGCCACCCCGCACCTCCTCGTCTCCTCGCCGCTCGCCGGGAGCGGCCGTGGACGCCGCCATCATCGACTTCCTCCCCGGCGGAGGAGCCTGCTGCGCCACCTCGACCAGGACCGGTGAGCACTCCGATCGGTTCCTCCTCCCTTGCCTTTGCTACTGTTCTGGCGCGCCCACACACCCATCCATGCACTGCACGCCACAGCGAGTCGCCAGCCCCCCCCCCCCCAGCCGTGGCCACCGGAGACCCCGTGATCTCTGTTCTGCTCGACAGGTTCAGAAAAGGCACGAGCTGTTCATGTTCAGTTAACGCGTCGGTACTACCTCTTCCTTGGTCAGTTACCTGAACCCACACAACCGATGCAGCAGCCGCAGTGGCTAGGCCCCGTGCGCGGAAGCGATCGATCCCAGGATCGAGTCCTGGTCGAGGCGAGGCGCCCACTTTTTCTCGTTTTTTTACCCCGCGTGGCGCCAGGGGCCACCAGTCAGTGGCTCCCCCTGCCACGCCAGCAGCTGCGTCCACGCTGGCTCCGCTGGCCCACTGCGCAGTGGCAGTGGGTAGCGTGAGGCTGAGTACCACAAGTTTTTCTGCGCAATTCAAATTTCCAAATTCCTTTTAATTAACAGAATTAACACCAAACTTCAAAATTCAATAACTTCTATTCTGTAATTCCATTAAGTACAAACTTTATATGAATCTTGATCTAAATTTCCTAACCTATCCAAATATCCAATTTGTGTTCTGTTTTGAGTTTTCAAAATGCATTTAAAATTCAAATTTGAATAATTCAAATGCAATTTGTAATAATTCATAACTAATTCATACTGTTTTCAAATAATTCAAATAAAATATGTTTTCAATACCATTTCACCTAACCTATTCAAATATAATTTTTGTTTCCTGGTTTGAATAATTTAAATTGCCTAAACAATTTAAATCTTGTTTAATTCAATTAAAAATTGTTTAATATTGTTTAATTCATAATTAAATAATCCAAAGTCCAATTTCAAAATGTGAAACATGTAATCCAACTAAAATTTGATGTTCTTTTCAAATATCAACTTTGTTATTTGTTTTGAACATTTTAAATGGTTGAAAACAACAAATACTTGTGTGTTCCCTTTAAGGCACCCAAAATTCCCTAAGTTAATAATAAAATTCTAAATTGCTACACCCCATCTTAAATTGATTCTAATGTTGTTATTTTGCTGTTTTCCTCATCCATGCATCATGCTAATCCACTTTCACCTATTGGTTAGTTGGAAAACAATTGTTTCAACCATAATTCATGGGCTTTCATATGCAACTCAAAATTGCATATGTGTCCATTTAAATTGTGTTATCTTGTCAACTAGATTACCTTGATGCATCTTTAAACCTGTCATGCATCCATATCTTGATCATGCGGGATCTTTTGCCGTAGTAGTAATTGTTGCATTCCGGTGTTTGTTCGAGGTTCGTTGCTTCTTCCCGGATAGGACGTTGAGATGATGTGAGCAACGACAAGTTCTGCTACCTTGCGGGATCTCAGGCAAGTATACTCACTTGCATGCCATATGGCTGCCTTTCATCACTTGTTACCGATTCTTTCCGTTGATTCTTTTCTGCTAGCCTTAGTAGTAGTTGTTTCTGTTACGAACCCATCACATGAATCCCTTAACCCTGATATTGCCTCACCTCCCTACCTATAACCATTGTTTGTGCCCGTGTCTTTCTATCCTGCTTAGGGTTGCTTTTGCTCGAGCCTGTTGTCGGTTACTTCCTTCACTATCGTACTATTACTATTGTTACCGTTCCGGGGGGCTCGAAATGTTAATCAATCAATCCTGTTAATGCTGCTGTTAATAATAACTTGATGATAAGGCACCGGCGGGAGGCCCAGGGTGGTTTTGAGGCCCGCTAGTGTCGACCCCCCTAATTAGGAAAAGGGTCTTGTCTACTGATCCATGATGAGCGCACTACCCGCATTTGGGGAGTATGGGCTCCCTCTCAGTTTGACCCGATTCACATCTCGTCCAAATCGCCGTACTAGTTCGGGCTTTCCATTTGCTGCATGCATGATCTTGCGAGCCCTTGGATCCCGGGTGGAACTTTCGTAGTCGGCATTTAGGGCGGCGTGATCTTCCAGTGCTATGAGGGTCCCCTTTTCTTCGTGGGGCTCGATTAGCCGCGCACGCACAGCACGCGGTGCTTTGGGCTTGATGCGAAGAAGGGTTGGATTGTGTTGAGTGCCCCGCTTGGTGGGAGGCATTCCATCTGGCGGGATATTCATGAGTGTGGTTACTATGGTGCACCCCTGCAGGGTAAATCTTCTCGAGAAGCCGTGTTTTCCGCGGTTATGGATTACTTGGTGAAAGTACTGGCTAACAAGTACTCAGGACAACTTCAACATAATGATCAATCATGTTCCACCCAATGATTAATAACTTGACTAGTAATAGGTTATTCACACAATAACTTGACTCATCTTTAATACCACGGTGTGAGTTATCCTCGGATTGCTTCTTTGGATAAGGGGCGAGATCCAGGATGGGTTTGTTTGAAGTTATCTTTCAGTTGGTTACTATCACTCGATCTTATCTCCTTTCTGGTAGTTGGAAGTAATAGAATCTCTGTAGTTGGTTAGTGCAGCCTGCTGTCGCTTATTTGCCATAACCCCTTCCTTTCCGTTGATCCTAAAGTATTTGTATCTTGTGATGACTGGCTACGCCGGTAACTTGTGAGTATGGGCTTTCTCCCACTTGCCAGTACTTAACCGTACTGACCCACGAATCTCTTTCGTGGCTGCAAATTCCAACTTGCAGTCAACAGGTTTGAAGTCTGACGACGTTAGCTTGGGAATCCCTCCGGCTTGGCCTGGGCAGGGATTGGACGCCTTCGGTTATCTTCAGGACTCTTAGTCCAATTTGGATCTTGTCCGTAGACGGACGTTTGTTTCTTCCGCTGTTATTTGGATCTTTGTATTGTATCAGTTGTAACCCCGGCTCGTGTGAGTCATCTTGTATCTATCTGTTTCTGTTGTAACTGTGGAATATTCGTGAACTGTTGTAATGTTATCATAAATGACAACCTGGAATCGGTTATTATGCGGATTTGGCGGGAATGCTGAAATCTGCATAGTGCCCGATCTCGGGGCGTCACAAATGGTATCAGAGCCTTGGTTCCGATTCCCGATATTGTTTCGATACGAATGGTTATCGAAGCAACGGGTCCGCAAAGCCTGTAGGATAACCTCGCTAACGGTCGTTGTTTCTAGAGTGTCAAAAACTATTTCTGCTAAACTATTTTGGAAAGCATCTCAATAGGATTCTTGTTTTCTCCTTACCCCTATTCTATTTCCCCTCCCATCTTATTTGTTTTGGAGTCTTCCCCTTGTCTATCTTTCAAAGTTTTAGGATCCTACGTGGGTGGACGTTTTCTGAGCCTTTAACCTAATAGGTTCGATCATCGGAAGATTCCTGGTGGAAGAATACCGTCATCACTCCCAGCAAGAATCCCTTGTTAGTGGTGTCGAGAAGCCCTTGTTAGTGGTGTCGAGGAGATCAACTGGAAGCACGAAGAATCGATAGTCGAACCTCTTTCCCCTCCCGGGTTAGCAGGTGGATTGCGAGGGCGCAATCCCTTGTTAGTGGTGTCGTCTGTAACACCTGGGGTGCTACCTGTTTGTTTTCTTTTTGCTTGCATCATCTGCATCCCATAAGCATTGCATCATGTTTTCCCAAACCACTCGAAAACTTCAAAACAATTTAAACTTCCAATTTCGAAATTTCAACACCAAACCACTCAATTGTTTTTCACTGGTTGAATTTGTTCTAATCAAACTGCTTGGTGATACAAATCTCCCTGTTATTAAAACCCTAATGACTAATTCAAAAATTCAAATCAATCTTATTTCTCATATTCCAATATGGGTTTAAATATTAAAAAAATTGGCAAACAAATTAAATCAAATAATGTTGGTATGTTTGCTTGATATGTGTTAAATAAAACTTTGTTTATTTCCACAATTCCCAAAATCAAACCTTATTTTAAATCCAACTACTATTTCCAATTTTGAAATAAAAAACCAACCTTGCTTTCCAATATTGTTTTGCAACTTAATAGTAATTGTTTATCAAATTAAAACCCCAAACCTTTTCTTTTCCTCTCTCTCTCTTTTCATTACAAAAAAAAAGGAGATAAAAGAAAAAGCAAAACCCCAAAGGAGGCAGGCCTTCCCTTTCTTTTCTTTCCAGCCCAACTTCTTTCCACTCAAGCCCATTTACCTTTTGGCCCACCCCCTCTATCTCTGTCGTCTTCTACCTTCCGTACAGCTGAACCAGAACCATCTGATCGATCCCACCCCTCCCGGATGAGCAGCCGTACGAGCACCAGCTCCCCTTAAAACCCACCTATCCCCTGCCCTAACCTAGCCATCCTAGACTCCCTCCTTCCCATCACCGCCGCCATCCACCATCCCTCTCTGTCAGCACTCTATTCCTTCTGAACCGCACGAGAGAGAATACAGAGAAGGGCGAGCTCGCGGCCATCCCCTGCCCTGGTCACCTCGAGGGGCAACCGAGTAGGGGAATGGAACCTTGGCGCCACCCCGCACCTCCTCGTCTCCTCGCCGCTCGCCGGGAGCGGCCGTGGACGCCGCCATCATCGACTTCCTCCCCGGCGGAGGAGCCTGCTGCGCCACCTCGACCAGGACCGGTGAGCACTCCGATCGGTTCCTCCTCCCTTGCCTTTGCTACTGTTCTGGCGCGCCCACACACCCATCCATGCACTGCACGCCACAGCGAGTCGCCAGCCCCCCCCCCCAGCCGTGGCCACCGGAGACCCCGTGATCTCTGTTCTGCTCGACAGGTTCAGAAAAGGCACGAGCTGTTCATGTTCAGTTAACGCGTCGGTACTACCTCTTCCTTGGTCAGTTACCTGAACCCACACAACCGATGCAGCAGCCGCAGTGGCTAGGCCCCGTGCGCGGAAGCGATCGATCCCAGGATCGAGTCCTGGTCGAGGCGAGGCGCCCACTTTTTCTCGTTTTTTTACCCCGCGTGGCGCCAGGGGCCACCAGTCAGTGGCTCCCCCTGCCACGCCAGCAGCTGCGTCCACGCTGGCTCCGCTGGCCCACTGCGCAGTGGCAGTGGGTAGCGTGAGGCTGAGTACCACAAGTTTTTCTGCGCAATTCAAATTTCCAAATTCCTTTTAATTAACAGAATTAACACCAAACTTCAAAATTCAATAACTTCTATTCTGTAATTCCATTAAGTACAAACTTTATATGAATCTTGATCTAAATTTCCTAACCTATCCAAATATCCAATTTGTGTTCTGTTTTGAGTTTTCAAAATGCATTTAAAATTCAAATTTGAATAATTCAAATGCAATTTGTAATAATTCATAACTAATTCATACTGTTTTCAAATAATTCAAATAAAATATGTTTTCAATACCATTTCACCTAACCTATTCAAATATAATTTTTGTTTCCTGGTTTGAATAATTTAAATTGCCTAAACAATTTAAATCTTGTTTAATTCAATTAAAAATTGTTTAATATTGTTTAATTCATAATTAAATAATCCAAAGTCCAATTTCAAAATGTGAAACATGTAATCCAACTAAAATTTGATGTTCTTTTCAAATATCAACTTTGTTATTTGTTTTGAACATTTTAAATGGTTGAAAACAACAAATACTTGTGTGTTCCCTTTAAGGCACCCAAAATTCCCTAAGTTAATAATAAAATTCTAAATTGCTACACCCCATCTTAAATTGATTCTAATGTTGTTATTTTGCTGTTTTCCTCATCCATGCATCATGCTAATCCACTTTCACCTATTGGTTAGTTGGAAAACAATTGTTTCAACCATAATTCATGGGCTTTCATATGCAACTCAAAATTGCATATGTGTCCATTTAAATTGTGTTATCTTGTCAACTAGATTACCTTGATGCATCTTTAAACCTGTCATGCATCCATATCTTGATCATGCGGGATCTTTTGCCGTAGTAGTAATTGTTGCATTCCGGTGTTTGTTCGAGGTTCGTTGCTTCTTCCCGGATAGGACGTTGAGATGATGTGAGCAACGACAAGTTCTGCTACCTTGCGGGATCTCAGGCAAGTATACTCACTTGCATGCCATATGGCTGCCTTTCATCACTTGTTACCGATTCTTTCCGTTGATTCTTTTCTGCTAGCCTTAGTAGTAGTTGTTTCTGTTACGAACCCATCACATGAATCCCTTAACCCTGATATTGCCTCACCTCCCTACCTATAACCATTGTTTGTGCCCGTGTCTTTCTATCCTGCTTAGGGTTGCTTTTGCTCGAGCCTGTTGTCGGTTACTTCCTTCACTATCGTACTATTACTATTGTTACCGTTCCGGGGGGCTCGAAATGTTAATCAATCAATCCTGTTAATGCTGCTGTTAATAATAACTTGATGATAAGGCACCGGCGGGAGGCCCAGGGTGGTTTTGAGGCCCGCTAGTTTCGACCCCCCTAATTAGGAAAAGGGTCTTGTCTACTGATCCATGATGAGCGCACTACCCGCATTTGGGGAGTATGGGCTCCCTCTCAGTTTGACCCGATTCGCATCTCGTCCAAATCGCCGTACTAGTTCGGGCTTTCCATTTGCTGCATGCATGATCTTGCGAGCCCTTGGATCCCGGGTGGAACTTTCGTAGTCGGCATTTAGGGCGGCGTGATCTTCCAGTGCTATGAGGGTCCCCTTTTCTTCGTGGGGCTCGATTAGCCGCGCACGCACAGCACGCGGTGCTTTGGGCTTGATGCGAAGAAGGGTTGGATTGTGTTGAGTGCCCCGCTTGGTGGGAGGCATTCCATCTGGCGGGATATTCATGAGTGTGGTTACTATGGTGCACCCCTGCAGGGTAAATCTTCTCGAGAAGCCGTGTTTTCCGCGGTTATGGATTACTTGGTGAAAGTACTGGCTAACAAGTACTCAGGACAACTTCAACATAATGATCAATCATGTTCCACCCAATGATTAATAACTTGACTAGTAATAGGTTATTCACACAATAACTTGACTCATCTTTAATACCACGGTGTGAGTTATCCTCGGATTGCTTCTTTGGATAAGGGGCGAGATCCAGGATGGGTTTGTTTGAAGTTATCTTTCAGTTGGTTACTATCACTCGATCTTATCTCCTTTCTGGTAGTTGGAAGTAATAGAATCTCTGTAGTTGGTTAGTGCAGCCTGCTGTCGCTTATTTGCCATAACCCCTTCCTTTCCGTTGATCCTAAAGTATTTGTATCTTGTGATGACTGGCTACGCCGGTAACTTGTGAGTATGGGCTTTCTCCCACTTGCCAGTACTTAACCGTACTGACCAACGAATCTCTTTCGTGGCTGCAAATTCCAACTTGCAGTCAACAGGTTTGAAGTCTGACGACGTTAGCTTGGGAATCCCTCCGGCTTGGCCTGGGCAGGGATTGGACGCCTTCGGTTATCTTCAGGACTCTTAGTCCAATTTGGATCTTGTCCGTAGACGGACGTTTGTTTCTTCCGCTGTTATTTGGATCTTTGTATTGTATCAGTTGTAACCCCGGCTCGTGTGAGTCATCTTGTATCTATCTGTTTCTGTTGTAACTGTGGAATATTCGTGAACTGTTGTAATGTTATCATAAATGACAACCTGGAATCGGTTATTATGCGGATTTGGCGGGAATGCTGAAATCTGCATAGTGCCCGATCTCGGGGCGTCACAAGATAGGGGTTGGTTGTCACACATACATGTGTTGGCCTACTCGTAAGAGGACGCGGGTGCCGGTAAGCCCCGTAATCCAATCTACTACTGTTCAACGGAACTGCGAGTATCCTCTAGAAGTCCGGGTGCGACAGGTTATGCCCAAGTAACACCCAATAAAATGGTAGGTCCCACCTCTTGGCAAGATTCCCCCGTTCCGTGAGATCCGAGAGTTTCGGGCTCTAAGTAGAACCCGCGAAAGGGAATCTGACACATGTGAAGCCATAACACAAGGAGTAAGGGAATCTTGGGAATCCAATACCCATGCCACACTCTAACACACAAGGTATGGCATACCGTGGGATTTTGTGGGATTCATACGGTCCGGAGGGCCCTCTCCAGAGAAACCATAGCCCCGCTGGGAAAAAGACGGAACTGCCGTTTTGGCCCGTCTACGTGAGCCGGAACGGGGTAACAAAGCGGAGTCAATTGCTTGGTTGTGTTAGGTGAGGCCCAAGTAACACTTAAGACAATGGTAGGTCCCACCTCTTGGCAAGATTCTCCCCATTCCGTGAGATCTGGAAGTTTCGGGCTGTGAGTAGTCCTGAAACCCGTGAAAGAGAATGCGGCGCAAGTGAAGCCATAACACAAAGAGTGAGGGAATCTTGGGCATCCAAGACCCATGGCACAATCTAACACACATGGTTTGGCATACACTAGTATTGGGTGGGAATTTAGACGCTCCGGAGCCCCCTCCCCGAAGAAACCCTAGGTATGCTCGAGAAAAAGAACAAACTGTCAGTCTGGCCCTACAGTAGCCGGAAAGGGGTAGAAAAGTGGAACTAATTGCTTGGTTGTGTTATTTTAGGCCAAAGTAACACAAAATAAAATGGTAGGACCCAACTCTTTGTAATATTCCCCCTGTTCCGTCAGATCCGGGGGTTTCGGGCTCTAAATAGTTTTGGAACCCGCTAGAGAGAATCTGATGCCGACGAAGGCCTAACACACAAATAGAGGGAATCTTGGGCATCCAAGACCCATATGACATACTATAACACACATGGTATGGCATACCATGGGATTTGGTGGTATTCAGACGATCCAGACTCTAGAGCCCCTCCCCGGAGAAACCCTTGTCCCGCTGGGAAAACAGACGGAATTGTCATTCTTGCCCCTCTACGTGAGCCGGGAGGGGGTAGCAAAGTTGAACCAACTGCTTGGTTGTGTTATTTTAGGCCCAATGAATACCCAAGACAATGTTAGGGCCCACCTCTTGGCAGGATTCCCCCTGTTTCGTCACATCCGGGAGTTTCGGGCTCTGAGTAGTCCTTGAACCCGCTAGAGAGAATCCAACGCCGGTGAAGCCATAACACACCGAGTGAGGAAATGTTGGGCATCCAAGACCCATGAAACACTCTAACACACATGGTATGTCATACCATGGGATTTGGTGGCATTCAGACGATCCGGAGGCCCTTCTCCGAAGAAACCATAGCCCCGCTAGGCAAAAAGACGGAATTGCCGTTCTGGCCCCTCTACATGAGCCGGAAGGGCGGGCAAAGTGGAACCAAATACTTGGTTGTGTTAGTTTGGGCCCAATGAACAGCCAAGCAAATTTTAGGGCCCACCTCTTGGCAAGATTCCCCGAGTTCCGTCAGTTCCGGGAGTTTCGGGCTCTAATTAGTCCTAGAGCCCGCTAGAGAGAATCCGACGACGGTGAAGCCCTAACATAGAGAGAGAGGGAATCTTGGGCATACAATACCCACAAAAAACTATAACACACATGGTATATGTAATACCATGGGATTTGGTGGCATTCAGACGATTTGGAGGCCCCTCTCCGGAGAAACAATGCATAGCCCCGCTGGGAAAAAAGACGAAACTGTTGTTCTGGCCCCTCTACGTTAGGCGGAAGGGGGTAGCAAATTGGAACCAACTGCTTGGTTGTATTACGTTAGGACCAAGGAACACCCAACAAAATGGTAGGGCCCACCTCATGACAAGATTCCCCCAGTTTCGTCAGATCCGGGAGTTTCAGGCTCTAAGTAATCCTGGAACCCGCGAGAGAGAATCTAACGCCGGTGAAGCCCTAACACAGAGAGAGAGTGAATCTTGGGAATACAAGACCCATGCCACACTATAACACACATGTTATGCCATACCATGGGATTTGGTGGCATTCAGACGATCCGGAGCCCCCTCTCCAGAGAAACCATAGCTAGCCCCATTGGGAAAAAGACGGAACTGTCGTTTTGGCCCCTCTACGTTAGGCGGAAGGGGGTACGTAGAAAAGTGGAACCAACTGCTTGGTTGTATTAGGTTAGGCCCAAGGAACACCCCACAAAATGGAAGGGCCCAGAGCTTGGCAAGATTCCCCCAGCCCCGCCAGATCCGGGAGTTTCAGGCTGTAAGTAATCCCGGAACCCGCGAGAGAGAATCTGACGCCGGTGAAGCCCTAACACAGAGAGCCAGTGAATCTTGGAATACAAGACCCATGCAACACTCTAACACACATGGTATGCCATAACATGGGATTTGGTGGCATTCAGACGATCCGGAGCCCCCTCTCCAGAGAAACCATAGCCCCGCCGGGAAAAAGACGAAACTGCCGTTTTGGCCCTCTACTTGAGCCGGAAAGGGGTAGTAAAGTAGAACAAATTGCTTGTTTTTGTTATGTTAGGCCCAAGGAACACCCAAGAAAATGGTTGGGACCACCCGTTGGCAAGATTCCCCGAGTTCCATCAGTTTAGGGAGTTTCGGGCTCTAAGTAGTCTTGGAACCCGCCAGAGAGAATCTGACGCTCCGTGAGATCTGGGAGTTTCGGGCTCTGAGTATTCCTGGAACCCGCGAAAGAGAATGTGGCGCCGGTGAAGCCATAACACATAGAGTGAGAGAATATTGGGCATCCAAGACCCATGCCACAATCTAACACACATGGTTTGGCATACCCTAGGATTGGGTGGGAATTCAGACGCCCCGGAGCGCCTCGCCGGAGAAACCCTAGGTGTGCGGCAGAAAAAGAAGAAACTGCCGGCCTGGCCCCTCTACGTGAGCCGGAAAGGGGTAGCAAAGTGGAACTAATTTATTGGTTGTGTTAGTTTAGGCCCAAGTAACACCAAATAAAATGTTAGGACCCACCTATTAGCAATATTCCCCCTATTCTGTTAGATCCGGGAGTTTCGGTGTAACATCCCAATTTTTGATACATTAGGGTGTGTGGTGTGTGTTCATCTCATACATGCATGAAACAAAACTTTAAATCATGTTTTAACCAATTTAATCTGTGAATTTAAATGGTTTGAGAAAAATCTCACAGAAAGTACTTATTATGGTTTCCAAAATTTTGTTCTGAAAAATATTTCAATTGCACCAAAGTAACACATGGTGTTGTTGGAAATTTCATGAGCTTCCCAAAGATATTTTTTGCGAAATTTTATCTATCCAAAAAGGCCCTAAAAACTTTGTTCCTGTTCTGTTTTTAAATAGAAAAGGACCTCTTGGTATTTTCCGAAAGCTCCAGGGGGTGTTTCATAAAATTTCCTTTTAACGTCTTCCTCCTCCCGCCAGTAGACGAGCTGGTCGCCGACGTCGCCGTTGCCACCTCCTGCTCGACGTCACCGCGAGGGTAAGGACGCCTGGGAGACGTCCGGATCGCTCCACCTCATAGAATCCCCCTCCCCTCTAGCTCTCCCTCTCTCTCTGGCTCTCTAATTCTCCCTACCGGCCGAAACCCTAGCTCCGGCGAGATTCGACATCGCCGGCGAACCGCAGCTTCCCCCGACGAATTGAACCATCCAGGAGCTCCACCGCAACCCCCTCTTCCTCCTCGAGCTTTCTCAGTAGCAGGGAAGCCCCCGAGGGCTCCAATTCGAGCATCTTCACCGCCACTGTCCGGCGGCTTCCATGGAAGCTCGCCGCCGGTACAGAGCCTCCCGAGCTCCTCCGACCAATCCGTTGGACTCCTCTCATTCCGGTGAGCATCCCGGTACCTTTCGCTCGCTCCCTACCCATCTGCATCTCCCGCCCGTCGTGAGCCACCGCGGGCCGCCCCCATTCTTGCTCGCCGCCGGCCACTCCGGCGACCAAATGGTCACCGGTTGGCACCCCTCGACTCGCCTCGGCCAAGTCTAGCTCGTCCACTAGTTTGTTCCGTCAATTGCACGCGATTTCATTCGAATTTTGATCTCTCCGTGAAGAACAGAGGATGATGATGTCATCACTGCGTCACAGTGACGTCATAACCCCTTTTTAGTAATTCCAGGAAAATTTCAGAAAATGATTTAAAATTGTAAAATCAATATCTCCCAGAATATAATTCAGAAAAATATAATGAAAATATGGGAGTGATCAGAAAAATAAGATCTACATGAAAATGTCACTTTCATACATGTTTGAAACACTTCATTTTTGAACATTATTTAATGTTGTTTAATCATCTAAAATAGAAAAATAAGTTTTTATCCACCAAAATTAGAAAATTAAAAGTTATATACCAAATTGCTCAAAATGACAAGTACAATCTAGTTATGATGTTTTCAAACCCATTTGAGCTTTTAAAATGGAACTCACTTTCAGAATCGTCCGAATTGCCCCTCCGGGGTCCATTTCGGGCAAATTCCAGTAAAATTGCATAACTGACATACGAACCCTAGCAACCCAACGATCATGCTTAGGGCTTTATTTCAGTGCATTAACTTGCTCATGCATACATATTGTGCATTGCATCGATGCCCTGGTTGATTGTTCTTCTTTGTTTCGGTGTTGTTTCCCTCTCGGTAGAACGTGACTCCGAAGAGAAGGCCATCAACCCCAATGACGAATACTTGATCTTAACCGACAAGTCAAGCACTTATTCCTGAAGACTTTATATGGTTTTATTATAACCAAGGCAAGCATAACCTCTTATCTTCTCATATACGTTTTCCAACAATATTTGATCTCGTACTTTGCATTCGATTCCAAAGTATTTGATGCTAGTAGACATAGTTCACCTATATGTTGCATTGCCTTAATATCCTGATCCACTGGTCCTAGCCGCCGTAGAATTGCCTGTGCGCATCGCCAGAACCTCATATCTGCTTCGCTTAGTCATACATGTTTGTTTACCTCTGCTCCATCCGGTTGATGAATTAGAGCTTCGATAACCTAGTATGATATGATGACGTGGTGAGATGAGAATTGTGTGGTTAACCTGACTAAGGCGTGGACGGGAGGCCACTTTGGAAGTGGTTCTTTGTCCTGTACTTGCCAACCCTAGGAGTAAGGTCTCGCCGCGGAAACCAAGACTGAGCGTGCAACCACACGCGCGAGCCAATGAACCTCGCTCGACTAACTAACTTGTTTGGCCACATCCATGAGTCACGTAGTTTGCTATTTCCATTTGCGTGTGAGTCAGAAAACGATTTGGAGAAAAACTAGGGCGTGACCGGGACAAGTGATGGATGTACACGGATCTTGATCCCGACTCACAGAACAGGTGCCGTCAGGAGGTGGCCAACTCCCTGTTGACGGGGTGGCCCTGTTTGGGTTGACTCATGGATAGGGTCGAGCAAGGTAAAGGTCGGAGCCAACCACACTCTGCCGGCACATCGTCGGAATTGTGCCAATAGCTTGGCATTAAGTGTCGGATGGTACGTGTGGGTAAAGTGTACCACCCTGCAGGGATAAATCTTTCGGAAAGCCGTGTCCACGGTTATGGACGACTTGGTGAAAGTCACGGGGTCATAGATAACTTGGAAGTGGCGTAAAAGATGTTGGCAATGAATGAAGGGTGCCTCCCCGGAGATGCCGGGAGGGGTAATCCTTGTAGCATGTGAGGTGCTGGGAAATGATGTTGGTGGATGAAAAGATGATGATTTCAGTAGTTGTTTAGTCCTCTCATCTGTTTTAAAAACTCCATGAGACGTGCTATTCCTTCCTCAACTTTCAATACAAAGATTGCTTTACGCAAAAGAGCCTTCATAAAACACTTTTCTGAAGATAGCAGATATATAATAGGTTAACTAAGTCTTGTTGAGTACCTCCCGTACTCAGGTTTGCTTAATTCGGTTCAGGTGGAGTTCGTCACTTCAGTGGTGGTTCATGTGGACATCGACGAGTAGTTTGGGGTTCCCAGGTAGCAGCCTGGAATCTATGGGCTGGGACGTCGCCTTATGTTGCGGCCTCTTAGGCCTTGTTGGTTCTTGTTGATTAGCAACATAATTTGCCTTTCGTTGTATGATGTAATGTTGGGTCATGTGACCTCTGTTTGTAAGCTATACACTAGTAACACCTGTTTAATAAAGCTTCATGTTTAGAGTACTGCTTTGATCGGTTGTTGGTTTCGAGCTCATTGTTATACAGTTTTGGCTATGCCTGCATGGTTGTCGCAATCGAGGGGTTGTGGAGCCGATGATCCATGTCCGAGCCCGCCTGTCGATGTGATCGGCCTGGGGCGAGGTAACCCCAGTAACCCTCGATTGTTGTTGCACTTTCTGGACACATAGCATCTATGTATAGCTTTGGTCCCATTTCCTTCAGTTTCATTCGATTCGTGGACGCTTGATATGCATAGTTGGTTATGACTAGCATGGATACAAGGAGTAGTAGACTGGTGATCCGGACTACGTGCCGATGAATCCGGTCTGCCTGCCGTTGTTTGTTGCGGCCGGGGCTGGTAACCCTGAAGCCCTTGTGAGTCCATGTCTAGGAGCACATAACAGTATGTATATCTCTGGGTCCGGGGTCGTGACAAAAGTTGGTATCAGAGCAGGACTGCCTGTAGGAAAACCTTACTGCTTGGTCGATGTCGAGTCTAGAGTTTATGAAAACTATTTTGAAACTCGAAATGGATTGTGAAAAAGCTTCTTAGGATTCTTTTTACTCTTTATCTGGTATCGCTCTAACTCTGGGTCACCTTATCTGTTTTGATTTGAAAAGGTTTTGCTACCTCTTCTATTCATTCAAAACCTAGGTGCCTTCTTTGGCAATCAGGTTTTTACCCCAGTTGACCTAGTGTTAAAGTTTCTAGAGTCGTGTGTGTTCTTTTTTCCGTTATCTCTCGTTTCAAATGGGAGATTTCCTTTCCATCATAATCTCTCAGAGTTGTGTGGGTTCCACATACCCCAGTTCTAAAGTCTCAAAATCCTGAACCTCGAGATTTCTTTTTCATCTCGAATGTATTCGTTATCCTCCGTTCAAATTCTTCCAGAGTTGTGTGTCTTTTGAAAGACTTTCCGTGATTGCTATTCGTAGTGTCCTTCAAGGCACTAAGATAGTAGTTAATCCTTTTCAATGTTTTCAACCTTGGACTTGAACCGAAGGTCCCGGAATGTGCTGAATTGTGGTGGGTTGAATCATGTGGTTTAATAACCATGCGATGCTCACTCTATCAGTACAGGATGCTGACCTTTAACCCAAGTTCAGTTTCTTCGGATCCTGAGGAATCTGTTCTACCTCAGGGTGGCTAGGTAATCTTAGCTCCAATAGCCATAAGTTTTCTTTAGGAATCAAAAGGGATCACAACAAGAGTGTTCTTTATGATTCCCATATCCTTGTTCTTGACTCTGCTATACCAACCTTTTGGCATGGGTTCTAGACATGAGTATTGCCCTGTGCAATCAACGTGATCTTAGGAATTCTCCTGAGCATGTTCCTATCTTCTAGTTGCTTTCCGAACTCCGTCCATTGTTTGGAAATCAAGTTGCCTACGTGTATTGGAGTCTTCCAATGCATTGCTCTTGTTTCTTGTCAAAACATTCCACCTTGGGATGTCAGGAGAAACAAACTCCAGCACTTCGTTCATCTCTAGAACCAGGTCAAAGTTTTGTAATCCACAGGATAAAGAAGTTCCATTAGCTTCTGTTCCGTTCTACCTTCGAGTATCACACTCTTACATATCAAGAGGCTATGTTTAATTTCATGGCCTTATTGATGAAGTGATGCTCTTATACATCCTTACTCACCTATCCTCCAAGCTTGAATGCTCAAGAAAGTTGGGTGCGCATTGAGGTGTGTATCAGCTATTCTTAGTAATTCTTATTGCTTTGAAAAATCTAAGAATCATCTGTATCCTTCTTAGCACTATTGGTCACCCGGTCCCCACTTTAAGATGACCGTGTTACCAAATCCGTCTATTCCGGTGCACATCCTCGGTCAGAGAGTTAGGTTCATGCCAAAGTTCTCCAGACCATATCGGTTGCTTTGAAAAGCATGCCTCCTTTCGATTTCTAAGACATACCGGTAGGTTGTGATATTCCAGTTGTCTCTCTAGAAGTATCACCAGGTTGTTACCTGACCGTAATGTCTAAGCAAGGGGTAGTTCGAACCACTCCTTTCTCCAAGGAACTCTGCTGGATATCCCAGACTAGTTGGTTGAGCTTAAACAACAACTTGGAGAGTTGAAAGGCAAAAGCTCCGCCTAACTTGATCCTTTGTTAAGGGATGTCCAGTTTTCCTCATGCTGAAGCTTGATAGTATCTCTTCAGTGGACCTGCTATCATTCTACCCTTGATTTGATTTGGGCTACCATCAGATCAAGTCCAGATCCAAGGACTATCTCGATGGTGTTTTACTCGTGGTGTTTTGCCGGGTACACCTTCATGTCCTTTAGTCTGGCCAATATTCTTCCTTGTCCATATCATATGAAAACCTCATCTTGGAGTGTTGATAAGCGTGTTGTCAAGCCTAACGATGACATTTCTATTTACCCAAGTTGCAAGAGGTTCATGTTGAACGCTTTGCATTAATGTTGAAAACTCTCGAGAACCATCTTTGTTTCATTACGAAGATTGTGTTCTCGATGTTTGAAGTGACTTTCTCGGGTTCGTGTGCTTATGGTGAAAGTTGTCGCCGTGGATCCGAGTAGAGTTTTCTTGTTCCTTCGGGAACAATCCCAAGTTGGTCATGCTTGTGTGGAGTATTCTTGAGATGGATGGTTGTGACGCCCCGAGATCGGGCACTATGCAGATTTCAGCATTCCCGCTAAAATCCACATAATAACCGATTCCAGGTTGCCACTTGTGATAACATTACAACAGTTCACGAATAATCCACAACAACAACAGAAAAAATATATACAAGAGGACTCAAACGAGTCAAGGATACAACTGATACAATACAAGGATCCAAATAACATCGGAAGAAACAACATAGTGTCCGACTACGGACAAGATACAAATTGGACTAAGAGTCCTGAAGATAACCGATGGCGTCCAATCCCTGCCCAGGCCAAGCCGGAGGGATTCCCAAGCTAACGTCGTAAGACTTCAAACCTGTTGACTGCAATGTTGAATATGCAGCCACGAAAAAGGATTCGCGGGTCAGTACGGTTAAGTACTGGCAAGTGGATAAACCATACTCACAAGATGCCAGCGTAACCAATCATCACAAGGTACCAATACTTTGGGTACAACGGAAAAGAAGGGATTATTGCAAAGAAGCGGCAGCGGGCTGCGCTAACTAACTACAGAAACACGCTACAACATCCGGCTAAAAGAAAGGGATAAGATAGCGTATCAGAACCAACTACGGCTACTCACCAAGCAATACTCATCCAATGTTACCCCCTACTAAGGAAGCAACCCAAGGAAACTCACACGGTTGATTAAGGTGACATTCATTTTTATGGTGGAGGTAATCTATATTACTAGTCAAGTTATCATCGTTAAGTGTAAGTTGTCTGAGTACTTGTTAGCCAACACTTTCACCAAGTCATCCATAACCGCGGACAACACGGCTTCTCGAGAAGATTTAACCCTGCAGGGATGCACCAATTTGGCCGTACACGTAAGAATAACCCGCCAGACGGGGGATCAACCCACCAAGCGAGGTACTCAACACAACCCAAGTCTTCTTCGCATCAAGCCCAAAGAACCCCGTGCAATTGAGCGCACGGCTAATCAAGCCCCACGAAGAAAAGGGGACCCTCATAGCACTCTAAGAACGTGTCTCCCTAAATGCCGACTACAAAAGTTCCACGCTGGCGCCAAGGGTTCGCACCTGCATATGCATGCGGCAAATGGAAAACCCGAACTAAATGAGGCGATTTGGACGAGATGCGAATCGAATCAGAGTTGCCGGGGGCGCCCATACTCGCTTCCCACATGCGGTTAGTGCGCTCATCATGGATCAATAGACAAGACCCTTTTCCTAATTAGGGTCGACACTAGCAGGCCTCAAAACCACGCCGGGCCTCCTGCCGGTGCCTTATCATCAAATTATTATTACCCAAAACATTAACATGTTGTTGATTAAGTTGAAACCCAACTATCAAACTAAACAGGTGATAAGACGGACAACAAGACTTGAGCGCAAACAACACTAAGCATGCAACTACGACACGAGGGACAACAAGGTAAACAAACAACAGTTAATAGGAAGTGGAAGGAAGGCTATATCATGGCTGCAAGGTAAACATATGATAGGATCGAGACACAAGCATCAAATCATAAGGCTAGCATAAGAACAACGGAAAGAATCGGTAACAAGTGATGAGAGGCAGCCATTTGGCAGCAAGTGAGTATACTTGCCTGGAATCCAGCAAGCAGAGGTACATCCGAAGAACTTGTCGTTGCTCACATCATCTCAACGTCCTATCCGCGAAGAAGCAACGAACTAGAACAAACACCGGATGCAACAATTACTTCTACGGCAAAAGATCCAGCATGATCCTATTTTATATGCATGACAAGTTAAAGGGTGCATCAAAGATAAACTAGTTGACATGGTAAACATATTTAAATGGGCCCATATGCAATTTGGATTGCATCTGGAAAAGCCCATGAATTAATGTTGAATTAAATGATCTACAAATAACCATCATGTGAAAGTTGATTAGAATGATGCATGGATGAGGAAAACAATAAGAAAACAACAATAGCTTCAATTTGAAAGTTGTTTTACCAAGTTTAGAAATTTTATTTATTAAGTTATGAAATTTGGCTTCTTAAATGATTTACACAAGCATTTGTTGTTTTCACCCATTTTAATTGTTCAAAACAGATAACAAAATTTATATTTGGAAAGAACACAAAATTTTAGATGGAAAACATATTTCACTTGTTGAAAAAGGAATTAGAATGAATTACTCATGAATTAAACAAGTTTAAACAAGATTTAAATGAATTTAATTCAAGTATTAATATTATTTGAATTTTATTTGTTCAAAACATTAAATAAAATTCATATTTGGAAAGGTTATGATTTTCTGGTTTGAAAACATATTTTATATGTCCAAAAGAATTTAATTTGACCAAGTTATTAATTTAGCAATTTTAAATGATTTAAACAAGGTTTAAATTATTTAACCACTTTTAATTATTCAAAACAGGAAACACAGTTTATATTTGAAAATGTGGTTCAATTTAGCATGGAAAACATATTTCATTTGTTAGGAAACAATTTTAAATGATTTAGTTAAGCATATTACCAATTTAAATGCATTAATTAAGAGGTGAAGCAATTATCCAATTTAAATGTTGCAAACCAGAAAACAAAGTTCATATTCCAGTGTGGCATGTAATTTTGGATGGAATTCATGTTTTGAGTATTTAATTTGGATCAACCATTTGAAAGTTATTAATTATGCCATTTAGTTTGTCATTTTTAAGGATTATTAAATAACCTTAATTTTAATTGTCCAAATTGCAGAACAAAGGTGATAAACAGGAAGTTCATTGAATTTTGACTGAAAATCATATTTTACATTTTTAATTTGGAGTTTGTTTGCAATTTCTAGGGGCAAAAAAAGAACAGGGACCAAACTGTGATTTTTAGGGACCTTGTTGCGAAAAGAAGTCTCAGATATGGATCGGGGATCCAGATCTAACCGGACAGCAGCCTAAACACAGAGGCTGACCGCTGGGCCCCCGGGCTGCGCTGGCGCTGACGAGGCTGGGTGCAAAGTGAGGTGGCGCAGGGGGTCGCTGACGGGCGGGGCCCGCAACGCGGCGTAGCGGAGTAAAAAGGGTTGGGCAAATTCGCCCGAGCGGGGACTCGATCCCCTGCCCTCGCGGCGCGCGCAGGGATGCCAAGCCACTGGGCTATGCTACTGCGTTTGTTAGGTAAGCACTCTGAATCTTTTTGAGGTGCCTTACGCTCGCTAACTGAATTTTTGACTGAACAAAGTTCAGGCTTTGGCAGGAGGGAGACAGGCAGCGATCGGCGGCGATCAACGGGATGGTGGTGTGAGCTTGCGTGTGGAGGCGTGCAGGTGGGCATGCGTGTGCCAAGGGAACAGATGGAAGAGGAGCAGAGGGGCTCACAGCGGGATCGTGGCGATGAAGCGCGGGGCGCTGTCGACGGGCAGCGGCGACCGGCGGCGGGAAACGGAACCGTGCGGCCTCCCTAGGCCTCCTCCCGCCTCCAGAATTGGCGCAGAGGACGCCGGGACGGTGGCCGCCCCATTCCCGCCCCGGGAAGGGCTCGATGACGGCTGACGACGCGGCTCCGCGGCGAGTTCTGACGGCGGATGCCCGGTGGTGTTGAGGTTCAGAGAGAAAAAAAGACAGAGGGGAGGTGGAAGAGAGAGGAATTGGCGGCGGAGGAAGATGGGAGAGGGGGTCTAGGGTTAGGGCACGGCTCGGTGGTCTTGTAGTGGCTCGGGAGCAGGTGAGGCAAGGGGGGGTCCATGGTGGGGGATGACAACGACGTGCGTTTCCTCTGCGTCCGTACGAAGGAGAAGAGAAAAGTGGGCTGTTCGGGAGGTGGGCTGGATGGTGGGGTGCGGGGCCTGCTGGGCTGCTTGATGGGCTAGGGAGAAAGTGAGGTGCGGCTGGGGAGAGGGGAAAGGCTGGTGGGCTGGCCTGCCTCCCCACAGCTCACCCTTTTGTTGCTTTTATTTTTTCCTGCTTGCACATTTTTTTGTTTTTTTTCCTTTTTGGGTAGAAAAGAGAGAGAGAGAAAAGAATAGGTTGTAGGGGTTTTAATTAAGTTTTTTTTAGGAATAATGTTATTAATTTTCAAAACAGTAATGTTTAAGGAATGTTAGCATTAATTTCAAAAGTTGGAAATATTAATTTGATTTTAAATTGTTAGTTGAATTTCAAATAGGGTTTTCACATAGCTTTGATTTTTAAAATAAACAAGTTTTATTTAATAAGCTCACACTATGAAAACTTAGTGAGTCTAAAAAATGCTTGCAAGATTTTAATTCTTAAACCACAATTGGATCATGCCCATTATAAATGATTTGATTTGAAGTTGAATTGGAATTTACCATTAGGGTATTAATTAAAGGGAAAATTTATTAACAAGCAATTTAAATAAATTCAACTTCAAACTATTGAAAAATAATTTGAGTTGTTTGGTTTGCCACTTTTAATTGGAAATTTTGGACATGTTTTGAAAGTTTAAATTGGTTTGAACTTTTCAGTTGTTTTGAAAACATGGTGCAATGCATATGATGCATGTGATGCAAAGCAAAAAGAAAAACAACCAACTTCTAACTTAGGGAAACACCCCAGGTGTTACAATGGTTGTTACCTCCATTTATTTGAAGAAGTTTGCATCCACGCTAAGCCACTGACAGATTATTCGTAAAAGAGAGGAAGTTTAAGAACTTCGTTATATTTGTGACCGTTTTCCCAACAAGGACTCCGATGTGTTCTTTTGCAAGTAGTCCATGTAGGTGCAACCGTCTTTCGCAAGTTGCTAATACATGAGTTCTGCAATCTCGCTCATCTTTTTGAGTGTGACATTGTAGTCCATATCTTGAGAATCCAGCATATGTATCTCGTTGGTAAACGCTGCAAATCTCTTCGCTCAAACATACCGAGCCTGAGCTATAAATCCACTAACCAAAGCTGAATCTCAAGCAGCCAAGACGGTTGGTGTTTCCTCAAGGGTATTGAATTGGGTCTATTTTAAGATCCGGCATGGTTGATGTTGTGGTTGACACAATTAGCCGGAAGGCCCAATGTCATATCTCTTTGTATCGGTAAGAGCAACCACTCTCCATGAGAATTCTTGTCTGGCTT
This sequence comes from Alopecurus myosuroides, assembly GCA_028641055.1. Lineage (NCBI taxonomy): Eukaryota > Viridiplantae > Streptophyta > Magnoliopsida > Poales > Poaceae > Alopecurus > Alopecurus myosuroides. The sequence continues at coordinate 24,613,416 of CM054060.1, forward strand.
ATTCTAACAGGTTTTCCTCACCGATCTTTCAAACGGAGTTTTACTTCCACTTGATGACCTATAGAAGGCTTGTTATGGGCCTGCTGTCGGTATCTATAACATTCAGGGTAACTTGGAATTTGATCTCCTCAATATCTCTCCGTTGAACCTCCAAAATTTATGTTTCAGTGGAAACAAGTTCATCAGGAGAATATATCTTGGTGTTCTGTCGCCATCGATCAGTTTCCTTCTCAAGTCGTTGGTACTTGAAGTTCTGTTCAACTCACACATTGTGTGAAAGTGTCAGTCACTTCAACCATGGGATCTTAACCATGTGTTCGATTTATTGCTATGTCAAATCCACAATAGGAAAGAGGTTCCCTATCCTCTTCCGGTGTTTCAATCCTCGTTGGTTAACCAGCCTTATGGTGTGACCAAGAGAGCCTCCTCCATTACGGTGTTCCAACGTCCTTTGGTTACTCATCTTCTGTCGTGAAGTAACATCCCGATCCTTGATAAAGTTTTCGACAAACTTTGACGGAATGAAAGTTCCTTCATCTTTCGTGTCCACTCCGAAGAGTGAACATGATTCTGTATCAAAAAAAAAATCTTTGACGCACGAATTACAGTGTTTTCTTGCGTCTTCCCTTCGTCTACGGATATTACGATGTGCTATCCAAGACCATCCTCTCCATCTTGGTTTTTTGTTTGTAGAAACCTCGGTGTCACAAGTTGTTCAACCTATCTTTTCCAAAAGGATTTAAAGTCTTGCGCAAAGCTCATATTCTAACATCCTTTCAAGACCACTCGTCCGCAAACTTGAAACCTTCATCTGTTCACTCCGTTACCTTGATGTGTTTCATGCTTGTTAACTCAACAGTTCTTTATGAACGTTCCTGTCATGAGTTACCCATGAGATACTCGATCTTCATGAAGATCATTTCCTAAGAGTTTCCCTCTCACCTAAGGTGTAGCCGCTGGAGATCTTCGCAAGTGCTACAGGTCAACCTCTTCGAGAAAAGAACCGTAAGGTTCGAGAAGATCGTTCAAAACCGGTGTTCCTTCTTTCTTCTCCTTCGGGAATCTCGGGACGAGATTCTTGTAAGGGGGGTAGATTTGTAACATCCCAATTTTTGATACATTAGGGTGTGTGGTGTGTGTTCATCTCATACATGCATGAAACAAAACTTTAAATCATGTTTTAACCAATTTAATCTGTGAATTTAAATGCTTTGAGAAAAATCTCACAGAAAGTACTTATTATGGTTTCCAAAATTTTGTTCTGGAAAATATTTCAATTACACCAAAGTAACACATGGTGTTGTTGGAAATTTCATGAGCTTCCCAAAGATATTTTTTGCCAAATTTTATCCTTCAAAAAAGGCCCTAAAAACTTTGTTCCTGTTCTATTTTTAAATAGAAAAGGACCTCTTGGTGTTTTCCGAAAGCTCCAGGGGGTGTTTCATAAAATTTCCTTTTAACGTCTTCCTCCTCCCGCCAGTAGACGAGCTGGTCGCCGACGTCGCCGTTGCCACCTCCTGCTCGACGTCACCGCGAGGGTAAGGACGCCTGGGAGACGTCTGGATCGCTCCACCTCACAGAATCCCCCTCCCCTCTAGCTCTCCCTCTCTCTCTCGCTCTGTAATTCTCCCTGCCGACCGAAACCCTAGCTCCGGCGAGATTCGACATCGCCGGCGAACCGCAGCTTCCCCCGACGAATTGAACCATCCAGGAGCTCCACCGCAACCCACTCTTCCTCCTCGAGCTTGCTCAGTAGCAGGGAAGCCCCCGAGGGCTCCAATTCGAGCATCTTCACCGCCACTATCCGGCGGCTTCCATGGAAGCTCGCCGCCGGTACAGAGCCTCCCGAGCTCCTCCGACCACTCCGTTGGACTCCTCTCATTCCGGTGAGCATCCCGGTACCTTTCGCTCGCTCCCTACCCATCTGCATCTCCCGCCCGTCGTGAGCCACCGCCGGCCGCCGCCGTTCTTGCTCGCCGCCGGCCACTCCGGCGACCAAATGGTCACCGGGTGGCACCCCTCGACTCGCCTCGGCCAAGTCTAGCTCGTCCACTAGTTTGTTCCGTCAATTGCGCGCGATTTCATTCGAATTTTGATCTCTCCGTGAAGAACAGAGGATGATGATGTCATCACTGCGTCACAGTGACGTCATAACCCCTTTTTAGTAATTCCAGGAAAATTTCATAAAATGATTTAAAATTGTAAAATCAATATCTCCCAGAATATAATTCAGAAAAATATATTGAAACTATGGGAGTGATCAGAAAAATAAGATCTACATGAAAATGTCACTTTCATACATGTTTGACACACTTCATTTTTGAACATTATTTAATGTTGTTTAATCATCTAAAATAGAAAAATAAGTTTTGATCCACCAAAATTAGAAAATTAAAAGTTATATACCAAATTGCTCAAAATGACAAGTACAATCTAGTTATGATGTTTTCAAACCCATTTGAGCTTTTAAAATGGTACTCACTTTCAGAATCGTCCGAATTGCCCCTCCGGGGTCCATTTCGGGCAAATTCCAGTAAAATTGCATAACTGACATACGAACCCTAGCAACCCAACGATCATGCTTAGTGCTTTATTTCAGTGCATTAACTTGCTCATGCATACATATTGCGCATTGCATCGATGCCATGGTTGATTGTTCTTCTTTGTTTCGGTGTTGTTTCCCTCTCGGTAGAACGTGACTCCGAAGAGAAGGCCATCAACCCCAATGACGAATACTTGATCTTAACCGACAAGTCAAGCACTTATTCCTGAAGGCTTTATCTGGTTTTCTTATAACCAAGGCAAGCATAACCTCTTATCTTCTCATATACGTTTTCCAACAATATTTGATCTCGTACTTTGCATTCGATTCCAAAGTATTTGATGTTAGTAGACATAGTTCACCTATATGTTGCATTGCCTTAATATCCTGATCCACTGCTCCTAGCCGCCATAGAATTGCTTGTGCGCATCGCCAGAACCTCATATCTGCTTCGCTTAGTCATACATGTTTGTTTACCACTGCTCCATCCGGTTGATGAATCAGAGCTTCGATAACCTAGTATGATATGATGACGTGGTGAGATGAGAATTGTGTGGTTAACCTGACTAAGGCGAGGACGCACTAGTAGAAAAAGGCCTACAGTCCCGGTTCGCCAGGCCCATTAATCCCGTCCGGGCAACCGGGACTAGCAATGCGCGACTAAAGGCCCCCGCCTATAGTCCCGCCATTTACGGACCGGGACTAAAGGCCCGTCCACGTGGGCGCCAGGGATCCGTCGCGGCGGAGGCCCTTTAGTCCCGGTTCTTGTGGCCAACCGGGACTGAAAACCTGCGCAGGTTTAGGGTTTTAGGCCCCCTAAACCTGGTTCCTTTTTAATTTGTTTTGTTTTATTTCTTTTATATTTTATTTTGTGTTTTATTTTAATTTTGATGAAGTTTTAGTACACATATATATATATATTTTACGATACTATATACATGCATATATATATATGAAATTTCAAACAAGGAGAATTCAATAGGAATATATAATATATATTCAATATCGGGTGACCATATATACAACCTCGAACAAGTTTCCATATTACACAATTAAGATGGATGACCATACACAAATTCGAACAATTAATTAGATAGCTTATGCGTATAATAGTCATCGTCGGTGGACACATGGTACTCTCCTTCCCTATCGATGACATGCCTAAGGAAAAATCCTGCTATTTCCTCTTGAATTGGTCGGAAGCGAGCTTCTGGAGTAAGCGCCCTCCGCAAGTTATTGAGACCCCTCCGCGTGGCCTCGTCCTTCTTCCTCTCAGAGATTTCTTTCCGTATGTTCTCACAGACATAGTATCCACATAGACCGGTCCCCGGTGGCTGCTTATCCACTCCTTTGACCACATTTTTAAATTTTAGCTCATTTTTGAATCCACCGACATGTCCAAGTGAGAACTGTCTCCAAACTCTACATTGCAAATAAAATTAAATGAACAAGGGAGTTATTAGCTTAGGAAATGAACAAAAGAGACCGATCGATATAGAGCGCAAATGATTGAAAAATAATTACCTTTGCATCATTTTTCTCATGTTGATCCAAAGATCTGTATTTGAATTCATAGAGTCAAAGATCAAAACTATGGAGTCCTGAAGATCAATTTTTAGCAGAATCCAGTGGAACCTGCGGACACGTTAGATGCACAGTCATGCATAACTTATCGATTAGACATACCATGCATGGAGTAAACAAAAGAGAATGGGAACATGAGAGAAACACTCACCCAAAAAGGTAAGGAAATAGAATATATCTTTTGGATTCATGCTTTTTAAAAAATTTGTACAAGTCTTTCTCCACTTCTTTGGGGTGACGTTCTAACATAGTTCCATTAATGATTTGTGGGTCAATGAACCCAACATCATGGATGAGTCTTATTTTGCATTTCCAAATCTTCAATCTGCATAATAGCGTACGCAACAATATAATTAGGACAATATATATATATATATATATATAGTGTAGGCAATGAAGAACGAGATGACGTAGAAATCAATCACTTACAGAACGTAGCAACTCAGGATAGATTTGTCGAGCTCACGCAGATTGAACAGCTGGAACAATTCACTCATCTCAACTGTTACAGAGTACTTTTTAGTGTGATGCTCCTCTGTATAATCCACATACACAAATTCTTTGTCGGTCCATGTTATGAAATGTTTGTACCAACGTAGTAGAGCTTGCATTAGTGGTGGTAGATCCTTTTCCTTCGCAGGCTCGACGAGAGGCCCTTTCTTCTCATATTGTAATCCTACCTCAGCCACTGGCGCATCGTCTAGGCCTAAAAAGAGACGAAGAGATATACCGGCCTCGGACGCAGTTTGCATGGCAGTAGGTAAAGTCAATCCCATTTCTGCCACAGCATTTATGACCTCGGGGTCCTGTTCCGGAGCGGCTTTCACTATGAGCGGGGGGATCGATTTTTTACTCTGCAGCCCGAGCTGGGCAACTTGTTTCCCGCTTCTTTTCATTTTTCCTTTTCCTTTCTCCTCCTCCACTTTTTTGCTTTCTCTTTCTCCTCCTCCAATATTCCTGCTTGCGCACGAAGTTCATTATCATAGTCTTTAGGCAAATTCTTCTCGGCTTGGGACGGTGTCGACAAAAAACCCGTAGCCCAATAGTCTACAATCGGAGGGAATACTTCCTTGGGCTCAGGCTCCTTTTGCGCCTTCAGTCGGCCAATCCATTTGTCAACGTCAGCCTTCACGGCCAATTTTGTTTCAGCATCGCTAAGTTCCCAAGGCCTTGGGGGGAGAGGCTTCAGTGATGGCTCCGGTACCCGTGTGGTCTTAGCTACATAAGGCTCCGGGTTAATAGACCAAGAGCAGGTTCCCTTGCTGTCCGCCTGCCTCTGTTTCTTCGCTGGAGGAGGAATGGAGGGCGACGTCTGCTTAACCTCCGGAGCAGGAATGGGGGGCGACGGCTGCTTTTCCTCCGGAGGAGGAATGGGGGGAGACGGCTGCTTTTCCTCCAGAGGAGGAATGGGGGGAGACGACTGCTTTTCCTCCGTTGGAGGAATCGTGGGCGACGGTTGCTTAACCGCCGGAGGAGGAATCGTGGGCGACGGCATCTTACACGCCGGAGACGGCGTCGAATGGCGTGAAGGAGGCGTAGGTGAACCAGCACCACCAGCACCACCACCACCAGCACCTGCACCATCGGAGGGGGGGTGGACTTGTTAGCCTTGGCGTCTCGCCTGGAAACACTATGTACTTCTTTTTCCATAGAATGAACTGGCGCTTGACATCTCCAAGTCTTCTCTCCCCTTCGGGTGTAGCTATGTCAATCTCCAGGTCCTCAAACGCTTGGACTATGTCTTCCACCGTGACTCGAGCATAGCCATATGGAATGGGGTTGTTGTGATGGAGTGCTCCAGGTGTATAGGGTAAAGCACTGCCGGTAGCTACCTTCATGGAAATGTTCCCCACGGGATAATGCAGATCACATTCTTTCATCTCCTTTACATCATCCACGGGGTAGTGAGGCTCCAGTGCACGACTCTCGATCATCGGTGCATTAGCACCTGCAGTCGGGGCCTCCGTGGAAGCCACGCTGCTTCTCCGCTGATGCTGGCTTCCGAGGTCCGCTGCATGTTCTTCATGGGGCCCTGCAGCCGCCGCTTTTTCTTTCTCAAGTATTCCCGCCACGATCTTCTTCAACTCATTGAATTCCGCTGCAAGATTCGACAGTTGATCTGCAGCCCGGTCCGTACCTCTCTTACGGCTTCTGTAACAGTACGGGTCACCCTCCTGGGAAAACCCTACTTTCCACGGCAATCTGCCTTTGCCTCGTACATGTCCTCCGTGTTCAGGATTCCCGAGGGCATGGGTCAGTTGGTCTCTCTCTCTGTTGAACGTGATCACGCCCTGTTGAGCTGAGGTCATTGCGTCAACAAGGTCTTTTGTGGGAGCAAACTTTTTCTGCCGGTGAACACACTCCCCTGTCTCCGGGTCTAGCGATCCCCCATGCCCGTACCACCACATTTTGGCTCTTTCGTCCCATCCCTCTGTACCTAGACGGATTCCTCTTGCCCTTAGGCCGTCCTCCATTGCCTGCCACTTAGGCGCCGAAACGCGGTATCCTCCTGGCCCCATAACATGATGGTATTGTTTCTTTTCCGCATTAGCCTTATTTTTTGCCGACATTTCCTTGAAATGCTCCGATTTATGTTGCGTCACAAATTCTGTCCACTCATCTCTCAGTTTCTCATGTTGTCCAGTGAAAATCGGAGTCTTGCCCTTGCTGACATATTCACGGAACAATTTTTTCTTGAAGTTCCGGAATGCTTCGGCCATCTTCTGAATAGCGAACTCTTTGACTATCCTCCTCCTCTCACGTCCACCCGGAACGTCCTGACCGAATTCATCTTTTTTGTTGTATTCCGGAGGTATAATGAAATGTGCAATAAGCTTTCTAAACATAATCTTTTTCGTTCTCTTGTCGACATAAGTGAAACCAACACGTGCTTTCTTTGGCTCCTTCCATTCCTGGACGGTGATCGGGACGGTATCTCTAACAATGACTCCGCATTGGTTGATAAACTTTGTGGTGTGCTGTAGGGGCTTGCCGATTACACTGACTGATTCGATGGTATATGTTTCTCCATCTTTCATCGACTTGGATTTGCCACGCTTTGTCATATTAGATCCGGCCGAGGGCTAAAATAAGAAAGAGAGTCGCGCGCGTTAGTGCATATGTATTCACATTTCAGTAAGTTTGTATCACGAGAGTCCCAATGTATATATATATATATATATATACCTCGCCGGAGGTGGTTGTTCTTTGCAATTGGAGATCGTCGGTTGTCGACGGTTGACCTCCGTCATCAATGTCCATTCCTTCAGCTCCTTGATCATCGACAATGTCCGTTCCTTCACCTGTTTCATCATCGACAATGTCCGTTCCTCCACGTTCTTGATCATCAAGGTTCAGATAAGAAGAGACTACATCGTCTTGTTGCTCATCTTCTGGGCCCGGCACATAATGGGTCTGGTTGGCTATCATGCCGTATATAATACCTTCAGCCTCCTGCTCTGTATACGGCAAGGCTCCATTGTCCGCCATATGTCACTCCTGCAGACATGCATATAGTAAAAATTAATTAAGTATATAGGAGACTTAGCAAATATTACACCCTCTTTCTCAAATTGTCCGCCATATGTCACTCCGGTGGAAGAACGATGACCACCGGAGGGGGAAAACCATACTTTAGAGGTGTGTCCAAGATTAGTTTCTCAAATGACTTGGAGAACCCCATAGCTACGTTGCATTTGCTTTTCTGGTCATTTTGGTATATTACACTTAATATTCTGAATTTATTGAATTAAAACTTATTTTCATTATTTTAATGAATTTAACTCAAATTCAAATATGGTCTCATTTTGAACTTTGTCAAACATGGTTGAAAATGATATAAACAGATAGCTTACATTTTTTACGAACATTTCACATATTTTTCCATAATTTTTGGAATTATAAATTAAAAGTTGTTTAATTTTGAAGATTTAATTATTTTCTGTAATTCCATATACAGTGGGCCCCTGGCGTCATGATGACGTCACCCTGGCGTGACACTGTGGCCGGCGGTGTGGCAGTTTGTGCTATCTGTCTCCGGCGATTCCGGCCACGGGAAAGGGTTTCCGGCCACGGGGAAGGGTTCAAGGGCGGCGCGAGGCCCGCGGCGAGGGCGGTGTTGGTTCGTGGTCCCCTCTCGAGAGCGGGAGGGCGGCGCTGGTTCGAGGGCGGCGCGAGGCCCGCGGGGAACCTACCGGAGACGGCGACGGGGCGGGGCCGGAGCAGGGCGGAGGCGGTGGAGAGAAGGGCGCGGGCGACGGCGACGGCGCGGTACTCTCGCAGGCGACGACGACGGAATCGGGCGACGACGACGGAATCGACGAGCAGGGCGCCGGCGCGAGGAAGACGAGGGTTTGGACGAAGAAAATTTTGGGGCCGGGAATATATAGGGCCAGCCTTTAGTCCCGGTTGGTGTCACCAACCGGGACTAAAGGTCCCCTGGGGTACCCTCCGCGGGCCTTTAGCCCGGTTGGTGTCACGAACCGGGACTAAAGGTGAAATTTTTCGCGGCGTTTTCGTTCCCGCGCAGAACGAGCCTTCAGTCCCGGTTCGTGACACGAACCGCGACTAAAGGTGGTTATTCAAATACTTTTCCTTTTCCCATACTTAAAAATACAAATAATATATCAGAAAATTTAGAAAAATAAAACTAATTCTTTTTAAAATCTTAAAAATACAAATAATATATCAGAAAAATAAAACTAATCATAAAGATTCACACACATCTTGAATATATATAGATAAAAAAGGCAGTACATAATGTCTAGAGTGGATCTAAACCTAAACGGAGAGCATAGATGCATGATCTGATATCTGCTAGTCATACTCCTGCCTAGGCCTATAGTACATGTACTCGTAGTCGTCGTAGTCGCCGCCGCCGTCGTCGTCACTATCGTCTGACGGTGCTCTGCACTCCCTCGGAGGATCACGACTCCAGGACTGGGCCTGAGGGTAGCGCAGGCGGGGGATATCGCCGGCCCTGATGTAGTCCATGACGCTCTGTAGAGTCCGGCCGGACACCATAGCCGACGACCGGCCTCGTGAAAGTTCCCAGGAGGCATCCCGTCCTCCTCATACCTGGCGAGCACCCTCTCACGCCGATTGATGAAGAAGGCATCCCAAGTATGCTGGTTAGCGGGATGCCAACTGGGATTCCTCCGCTGCTCCGGCGTGAGCTCGTGATAGTAGTGGTTCGTGATGGCCGCCCGACGCGCCACACCTTCAGGAAGAGGAGGGACCGGCACTCCTCCGGCGCTCAGCATCCAGCCGGCGGGAACATTGTAGCCGCACGGGCAGGGGTAGTTCGAGGCGGAAAGTGCCTCCGCCTGGATGAATGTTAGAGTGGGTACGGTAGAAGCCATGAGAGAGAGTGGTGAGTTTGTATGTGTTTATGCCAATGGTGTGGCAATGCATATATACATATATATAGCGAGAAGAAAACATCCCTTTAGTCCCGGTTGGGGACACCAACCGGGACTAAATGGGTTAGGGTTTCGTTTGGACCAATCAGATAGAATCACACGGATCGTGTGTTTCTTTAAAGCGCGTGTGAGTCGTTGGATCCGGGGTGTGTTTCTTTCGAGCTGTTGTGAGCCGTTCGATCAGGGCTACGGTGTGTTTCTTTCGAGCTGTTGTGAGCCGTTGGATGAGGTGGTTTCTTAACCGTTGGATTAAAACCCTAGCACAACACTTTGTGAGCCATAGGACCCTATATATAGCCCACCTTCATACACCGGTCAGTTCATCGAGCAAATACAAAACATCCGGATTCTCCATCATACGTCCTGCCGTGCATTTGGTATGCATATTGCACCCAGTAGCCACGGTGGGGCTGTATGATGGCGATACCGATTGTTTTGTTCTACATCCCCCTTTAAGGTTTGATACATCATATATTCAGTTTATCGAGCAAGTACAAAACATCCAGATTCGCCATCATACGTCCTACCGTGCATTTGGTATGCATATTGCACCGAGTAGCCACGGTAGGGCTGTATGATGGTGATACGTACCGATTGTTTTGTTGTACACCCCCCTCCCCCTTTAACACATCCATCCATGCTATGGGTCAGTGTTCACTTTGAGCTCGGTTAGTAATGTGCAACTATTTGCTTGGTTCTGTTAGGGTGGCGCGTGGCACGGGAGTCGCGACGCGTGGCGCGGGAGTTGTGACGCGTGGCCAGGAGGGCGCGGTATAAACTGTCGCGCCTCGAGCGCGTCTTCTCCTGTCCACGCACCGTCGCGCTTCCACCATGCCTCCGAGGAGGAACAGCACCACCGGCTTTCGCGCCGTCCGAGCACGGCAGAACGGAATGTTCAGCGCAGATATCCGCTGGGGGGACGACCGCATCCCCCTCGGCTCCTTTGTGACGGCGGCGGAGGCCGCCCGCGCCTGGGACGCGGCGGCCTGGCGCCTCAACCGCCCGCGTTCACTGATGAACTTCAACGACTGCCACACCGTCTGGGAAGCGGACGCAAGGGCGCCGAAGCCGCAGATCGTCACTGCCGCCGACCACCTCCACCTCCGTCACCGCGCGTTTAAGGGCCTAGTCGACGCCAGGGAAGAACGCGTCGTCCGCGAGTATTACCGGAACAACCCGGGGGAGGAGAGCGCCGACGAGGAGCTCTGGCAGACCCGCGCGGCTGAGCGGGCGGAGCGCCGCCTCGAACGCCACCTCGCGTTAGATGCCGCTCGGGAGGCGAGGACGAGGGCGCTGCAAGAGCTTCCTCGGGCCGACCGCGCCGGCGAAGTCTGGGCCTCCGACGATCCGAGGTGGGGGTCTATCTCGGACATACCATCATGCACCTCCGACGACGACGAGGAGGTCACCGACGAGTTCGCCGACGTCGATGACCCGGAGGAGGTCACCGACGAGTTACCCGACGACGACGACGAGGAGTAGTGTTCGTATGTTCTCTCTTTTCAATAAAAGAATTTGTATTCCGCAAGGTTCGTATGTTCGTATGTTTTCTGTTTTTAATAAAAGTTATGAAATCAGATATTTTATCTCACAAAGTTTTGAGACATTTAAGTAACTTTCTGTTTTCCATGCTTTCCACTCGTTTTCTCAAATATTTTGCAAAGGAGTTAGTCTTAAACACATCAGAGATAATATAATTCACATGATCCATTCAAAAAAGTTTGGTACACAATAAATTATTACACATCAATTCTTCCCTTGTGTCCCTGCTTTCTTACGATCTGGCCGTATCCATGGAGCATCCTCATCATTTAACTTAATGCTTGGGTCAGTGTTGACTTTGAAGGGCGGAATTTCACCAAACATATTATAATCTTCTGACATGTCTGTCTTGTCCTCCACTCTCACGATGTTTCTTTTCCCTGAAAGAACAATGTGGCGCTTTGGATCATCACATGATGTACTGATCGTTTTATTATCTTTCCGTTTCCTCGGTTTGCTACTCATGTCCTTCAAATAGAAAACCTGAGCGACATCTTTGGCTAGGACGAATGGTTCGTCAAGGTAACCAAGATTGTCGAAATCCACCATTGTCATTCCGTATTGCTCGTCCACCTTTACCCCACCTCCTGTTAGCTTGAACCATTTGCACCGGAACAAAGGGACCTTAAAGGAGGGTCCATAGTCAAGTTCCCATATCTCCTCTATGTAACCATAATATGTGACCTTTTGCCCAATCTCGGTTGCTGCATCAAAGCGGACACCACTGTTTTGGTTGGTGCTCTTTTTATCTTGGGAGATCGTGTAAAATGTATTCCCATTAATCTCGTACCCTTGGAAAGTCGTTATAGTCGAAGATGGTGTCTTGGCCAACATGTACAGCTGATCTCCAACATCATTGTCATTCATTAAATGTTTTCGCAACCAACTGCCGAAAGTCTCCATGTGGGCCTTTCTAATCCATGATTCAGGCTTTCCCGGGTTGTTCGAGCGTAAAATATTCTTGTGTTGCTCGAAGTACGGAGCCACCAAGCTCGAATTTTGCAGAACTGTGTAGTGTGCTTCAGTCATAGAATGACCGTCCATACATATCGTTGATTTCCTTCCGATCGTGCCTCTTCCACTTAGTCTCCCCTCGTGCCGCGATTGAGGAATACCAATCGGCTTAAGGTCAGGAACATAGTCAATACAGAACTCAATTACCTCCTCATTTCCATAGCCCTTTACGATGCTTCCTTCTGGCCTAGCACGGTTACGAACATATTTCTTTAATACTCCCATAAACCTCTCGAAGGGGAACATATTGTGTAGAAATACAGGACCGAGAATGGAAATCTCTTCGACTAGGTGGACCAGGAGGTGCGTCATAATATTGAAGAAGGATGGTGGAAACAGCAACTCGAAACTGACAAGACATTGGACCACATCGTTCTGTAACCGTGGTAGATCTTCTGGACTGATTACCTTCTGAGAGATTGCATTGAGGAATGCACACAGCTTCACAATGGCTACTCGAACATTTTCCTGTAGGAGGCCCCTCAAAGCAATCGGAAGCAATTGCGTCATAATCACGTGGCAGTCGTGAGACTTCAGGTTTTGGAACTTTTTGTCCGCCATGTTTATTATTCCCTTTATATTCGACGAGAAGCCAGACGGGACCTTCATACTGCTCAGGCTCAAAAAAAATGACCTTCTCTTCTTTCGTAAGAGCGTAGCTGGCACGACCTTGAAACCATTCCGGATGCCGGTCATCTGGGTCTTTCAAAAGTTGCTGATCCCGCCGTGCTTCCTTTGTATCCTTTGTCTTCCCATACACGCCCAAGAAGCTTAGCAGGTTCACGCAAACATTCTTCGTAACATGCATCACGTCGATTGAAGAGCGGACAGCTAGGACTTTCCAATACTGTAGCTCCCAAAATATCGATTTCTTTTTCCACATGGGTACGTGCCCGTCAACTCCCTGCGGAACTGATTGTCCGCCAGGTCGACCCTTTCCAAAGATGACATTCAAATCCTTGACCATATCAAATATATCAGCTCCAGTACGTTCCGCAGGCTTCGGCCGGTGATCTGCCTTGCCATTGAAATGCTTGCCTTTCTTTCTTACGTTATGATTTCGGGGAAGAAATCGACGATGACCCAGGTACACGTTCTTCCTACAATTATCCAAAAATACACTTTCAGTCTCATGTAAGCAGTGCGTGCATGCTTTGTATCCCTTATTTGACTGTCCCGAAAGGTTACTGAGAGCAGGCCAATCGTTGATGGTTACAAAAAGCAATGCTCGTAGGTTAAATTCCTCTTCTTTGTGCTCATCCCACACAGGTACACCAGGTCTGCCCCACAATTGTAAAAGTTCATCAACTAATGGCCTTAGGTACACATCGATGTCGTTGCCGGGTTGCTTCGGACCTTGGATGAGCACTGGCATCATAATGAACTTCCGCTTCATGCACAACCAAGGAGTAAGGTTGTAGATGCATAGAGTCACGGGCCAGGTGCTATGGCTGGAGCTCTGCTCGCCAAAAGGATTCATGCCATCAGTACTTAGACCAAATCTTATGTTCCTTGCGTCAGCTGCAAAATCTTTGAACTCTCTGTCGATCTTTCTCCATTGCGTTCCATCAGCGGGGTGTCTCAACTCCCCGTCGGACTTACGGTCCTCTTTGTGCCATCGCAACAACTTGGCATGCTCTTTGTTCATGAACAGGCGTTTCAGCCGAGGTATTATAGGAGCATACCACATCACCTTGGCGGGAACCCTCTTCCTGGGTTTCTCTCCCTCAACATCGTCACCAGGGTTATCGCCTCTGATCTTATAACGCAATGCAGTGCATACAGGGCATTCATTCAAATCCTCGTATGCACCACGGTAGAGGACACAGTCGTTAATGCATGCATGTATCTTCAGAATCTCTAAACCTAGAGGGCACACAACCTTCTTTGCTTCGTACGTACTGGCGGGCAACTCGTTATTCTTCAGAAACATATTCTTCAACATTTTCAGCAAATTTTCAAATGATGAGTCAGCTACACCTTCCCGTGCCTTCCATTTCAGCAAATCCAGTGTGCAGCCCAGCTTTTTCAGACTATTGTCGCATCCTGGGTACAGCGACTTCGTGTGATCCTCTAACATGCGATCCAAATTCTCCCTCTCCTTGTCAGTTTCGAAGCGTCTCCGTGCATCAGCAATGGTCCGACCAAGATCATCATCGGGCTCATCATGTGCCTCTTCTTCACCTTCACTAAACCCTTCCCCACCTTCAGCATCATCCTCCATGAAGGTATCACCGAAAGCGTCATGACAGTTGAAATCGATATCATCCTCTTCTTCATCTTCTTCCATTCTAACCCCTCTTTCTCCATGCTTGGTCCAACAATTATAGCTTGGCATGAAACCATGCCGAAGCAGGTGCATGTGAACGACTCTTGAGGAGGAGTGACCCTTCTCATTCTTACATTCAGCACATGGATAGATAATAAAACCTCGCTGCTTGTTCGCATTTGCCACTACGAGGAAATCTTTCAAACCCGTAGTGAACTCGCCGGAGAGTCGGTTACCGTACATCCATTGCCGATTCATCTGCCTTATTATTATATAAAGTATATAATTAACCATCATGCATTTGTTAAACTAACTAGCTGGAAATAATACAAATCATGAAAGGGTTCAAGTTGCTAACCGCGACCGCGGAGGTAAAATAAATGAAAACGCTCGAGTGCGGCTCGGACACTTAATATCATGTGTGTTTCATGCTATCGGGCATTTCATCGAACACCTTGTGTGCATAGTAGGAACCAAAAGCATACCCACCACCCCTTGTGAATGTTGTGAGCAGAAGTGACACCAAATGTGGCTAAGTGCAGCGAGCTGAGTTCTATATATAGGGATGGGCCTTTAGTCCCGGTTCACCTGGACAACCGCGGCTAAAGGCCGTGGGGCCAGACCGATGACCTATTAGCGCCGGTTGGTCTGGCCAACCGGCACTAAAGCCCCTCCCCTCCGACAGCTGTGGACCGAGCGCGCTGGGCCCAGACTATTGGTCGCGGGTCTCGTCCCGAACCGCGACTAAAGACCCCTATGGTCGCGGGCCGATTATTTTGGGGACTAATGGGGGCGTACCAAAGGCCTATTTTCTACCAGTGACGGGAGGCCGCTTTGGAAGTGGTTCTTTGTCCTGTACTTGCCAACCCTAGGAGTAAGGTCTCGCCGTGGAAACCAAGACTGAGCGTGCAACCACAGGCGCGAGCCAATGAACCTCGCTCGACTAACTAACTTGTTTGGCCACATCCATGAGTCACGTAGTTTGCTATTTCCATCTGCGTGTGAGTCAGAAAACGATTTGGAGAAAAACTAGGGCGTGACCGGGACAAGTGATGGACGTACACGGATCTTGATCCCGACTCACAGAACAGGTGCCGTTAGGAGGTGGCCAACTCCCTGTTGACGGGGTGGCCCTGTTTGGGTTGACTCATGGATAGGGTCGAGCAAGGTAAAGGTCGGAGCCAACCACACTCTGCCGGCACATCGTCGGAATTGTGCCAATAGCTTGGCATTAAGAGTCGGATGGTACGTGTGTGTAAAGTGTACCACCCTGCAGGGATAAATCTTTCGGAAAGCCGTGTCCACGGTTATGGACGACTTGGTGAAAGTCACGGGGTCATAGATAACTTGGAAGTGGCGTAAAAGATGTTGGCAATGAATGAAGGGTGCCTCCCTGGAGATGCCGGGAGGGGTGATCCTTGTAGCATGTGAGGTGCTGGGAAATAGTGTTGGTGGATGAAAAGATGATGATTTCAGTAGTTGTTTAGTCCTCTCATCTGTTTTAAAAACTCCATGAGACGTGCTATTCCTTCCTCAACTTGCAAAACAAAGATTGATTTACGCAAAAGAGCCTTCATAAAACCCTTTTCTGAAGATAGCAGATATATAATAGGTTAACTAAGTCTTGTTGAGTACCTCCCGTACTCAGGTTTTCTTAATTTGGTTCAGGTGGAGTTCGTCACTTCAGTGGTGGTTCATGTGGACATCGACGAGTAGTTTGGGGTTCCCAGGTAGCAGCCTGGAATCTATGGGCTGGGACATCGCCTTATGTTGCGGCCTCTTAGGCCTTTTTGGTTCTTGTTGATTAGCAACATAATTTGCCTTTCGTTGTATGATGTAATGTTGGGTCATGTGACCTCTGTTTGTAAGCTATACACTAGTAACACCTGTTTAATAAAGCTTCATGTTTAGAGTACTGCTTTGATCGGTTGTTGGTTTTGAGCTCATTGTTATACAGTTTTGGCTATGCCTGCATAGTTGTCGCAGTCGAGGGGTTGTGGAGCCGATGATCCATGTCCGAGCCCGCTTGTCGATGTGATCGGCCTGGGGCGAGGTAACCCCAGTAACCCTCGATTCTTGTTGCACTTTCTGGACACATAGCATCTCTATATAGCTTTGGTCCCGTTTCCTTCAGTTTCATTCGATTCGTGGACGCTTGATATGCATAGTTGGTTATGACTAGCATGGATACAAGGAGTAGTAGACTGGGGATCCGGACTACGTGCCGATGAATCCGGTCTGCCTGCCGTTGTTTGTTGCGGCCGGGGCTGGTAACCCTGAAGCCCTTGTGAGTCCATGTCTAGGAGCACATAACAGTATGTATATCTCTGGGTCCGGGGTCGTGACATTCGGGCTCTAAATAGTTTTGGAACCCGTTAGAGAGAATCCGACGCCGGCCAAGGCCTAATTAACACACAAAGAGAGGGAATCTTGGGCATCCAAGACCCGTGACACACTATAAAACAGATGGTATGGCACATACCATGGGATTTGGTGGTATTCAGACGATCCAGAGCCCCTCTCCGAATAAACTCTAGCCCCGCTGGGAAAAAAGACGGAACTGCTGTTTTGGCCCATCTACGTAGCCGGAAGGGTGTAGTAAAGTGGAAGTAATTGCTTGGTTGTGTTAGGTTAGGCCCAAGACCCATGGAACACTCTAACACACATGGTATGTCATACCATGGGATTTGGTGGCATTCAGACGATCCAGAGCCCCTTCTCCGGAGAAACCATAGCCCCGCTAGGGAAAAAGACGGAACTGCCATTCTGGCCCCTCTACGTGAGCCGGAAGGGGGTAACAAAGTGGAATCAATTGCTTGGTTGTGTTAGGTTAGGCCCTATGAGCACCCAAGACAATGGTAGGGCCCACCTCTTGGCAAGATTCCCTCGCTTCGCTGGAACATTGATCTGTTGACCAGAAGTCAACCTTTTGGTCTACCCCTATGACCAGCGTCGGAAGGGGTAGACCTCAATACTATTTTGCTTGGTTGTGTTAGGTTAGACCTAAGCTACATTAATAACCAAAATATAGCTATACTTTTAACAATATTCCCTCCGGTTTGCCCGAATGGGGAGCATCGACGGTTCGAGACCTATAAGTGTAGTGCATAACCTTCCTATGTGATGCCGGTGAAACCAGTCATACCTATGGGAAGTATACTGGCCCCTCCCCACCTCGATCCCAGCACAAGTTTATAAGTATTCTTAGTGCCCCACCATGGTTTACGTAGGATTCCGACACTTTAGAGCCCAACGCTTCACTAGAACATTGATCTGTTGACCAGAAGTCAACGTATTGGTCTACCCCTATGACCGCGTCGGAAGGGGGGGCGTAGAACACAGTACTATTTTGCTTTGTTGTGTTAGGTTAGGCCATACCTACATTAATAACCAAAAATCTAGCCATACTTTTAACAGTATTCCCTCCGTTTTCCCCGAAAGGGGGAGGGGCATCGACGGTTTATAACTAAATTGGAGTAGTACATATATATTAGTAAGCATAGATCATTACATCATAATTAAGAAAACGGCGGGAAATATAAATTAGGCCGGCCTAAACTATCCTAGACGTCGGTCCGGCCGTCCTCCTCGTCGTCCCTCGCTGCAATGCTGGCCTGGTCATCGTTCGGCGCCATGGACGGGCCAGCCTCATCGTTGTTCGCTGCCGGATCAGGGTGGGCCACCTGTTCGAGACATCGCCGCCTAGCCCTGACTTTCACCCCCCCATCCGGTGCAACTCCGCTGCCTGCGAGCGGGCGCGCCCCTGCCTATCGTTGTGTGCGCGCGAGCGGGTAAACAGCCGCTGCAGTGACTCCGCGTCCTCGTAAGCCTGCCGCTCAGCTTCCTTGAGGGCGCGGTCATGCTCCTCCCTCCAGGCGGTCTCGATGGAAGCCTGAATGGCGGCAGCCTCGGCGGCTGCCCCCGCCTCCTCGAACCCCGATCGGACCCGGCGAAACGCTTCCTCGTTGTGCCATGTGGCGAACGAGTTGTACTCCACCACCTGGTCATGCCACAACGGATGGCGCTGCTCCGGTTCCTGCGCCGCCTCCTGCTGCGGCAGCTCCGGCTCCTCCTCCCCATCCGCCTCCTCGTTTAACCCCCAATCGAAGGGGTCGTCGCCACTCCCGCCGTCGTCTGACGGCGAGTCTAGCCCACGGCGCGCCGCCTGCTGGGTGAACTTCACCCACGAAGTATGGAGGCGGCGCGGCATGTATCGTCGATAGAGGGGAAGTCGTGTGGCGATGGGTGAGATTATGGCGAGGACGCGTCAACAGTGGCTGAGCCAGGACTCAAACTCTGTGTAGTCGAAGCAAAACTGTGTAGTCAAATACACCTTTTTAAACATTTTGTTGCATGACCTATGCTCTGTATCATTGAGAAAAGTTGTGTAGTCGGTGCACGTGCCGGAGCACGCGTCCCGTCGGAGTAAATGACGACGATTTGCAAACCGCAATGACCCTGGCGCCGCTTGTGGAGCCGGGAAGGTTGCATACCGCGTTCATGCTAGGCGTGCGGTAGAGGCGAAGCACCATCCCGCCTCCTGGTGCAGGTCGCGTCTCGTCATCGCCATTACGCGCGGCAGGCTAACCACCACCTGCACGACGCCATGTGTATGTCCAAGGCGTGTGAGTGGAGAGTCGTGTTGGCACGTAACCACATGTTCGTCACCTAGGCTGCATACACATGGTAGTTGTGTTGGCACGTACCATTTTTTTTAGTGAACTTGGTAAAGATTGGTACCACGTTTTGCAAGCAAACACGTCCCATATCGTTTTGTACGCGTACACGTATAAAACAGTATCCTCTTTTCTACACGGACGATAGAGCCTTTGATATTCGCTGACTTGGTGGGGTGAGCTTTGTGGTGAATTTGGGTCACTGATTGGTGGCCCCGCGACGTCCCTGGCCCCACTTGCCAGTGACTAAATGTCACATCATTCTATGTTGACTAAGTCAGCCGGCGCGTACCCACCATTCATGCATGCGCACACGACATGGCGACCGGTCGAAGCGGCCTCGAAACGGCACTCTGTATATAATGCTCCTGCCGCATCGCCTCTCTCTACCCCATCCATTCTCCCCCCATTTCTAGCAAAAAACTCTAGCCCTCCTTCTCTCCCAACCTTCGAGCGCACAACCGCGAGGCGGTTCCGCAGAATGGAAGGTTCGCAGTAGGAGAACGACGGCGTCGTCCCTTCTGATGTCGTCGCTGCAGGAGCCATCCTTGGCGGTTCCAGTTCGTCAAAGTCGTAGAGTTCGTCGCCGCCGCAGATTCGTTGGCCGGCCATGGCGATTTGAGTGCACCGCCTGCTCCTGCCGCGGTGGAGGCGCCTGCTGCTTTCTCTCTCCTAGCAGATCTGGGTGATCCCTACGGGGATTACCTGGCATTCGACGAGGACGTCGACGAACAGGACGCTGAGGTATCTATGTTCAGCCTGGCTTAGTTTCTTGTCAAAGATCCAGGGTTTATGCATGACTGCACGCAAGTTCGGGCTTCTAGTGTTTGTAGTTGCATGTATACTTTGTTTTTTTTTTGTAAAGTTTGGGCTTCTGGTGTTTGCGGTTGCATCTGTTCTTTAGGGATTCGAGGTTTTTTGATTCGGCATTAAAAGGTTTGTAGTTGGATCTGTACCTAGGGGTTCCAGGGTTTTTTGTACACGCAAGTTCAAGATTCAGAGGTCTGTTTGCATTTGTACTTACTACTTAGAGCACGCACAACGCAGACGCTAAGCATGGGCGCTAGGATCCTAATCCTGGCCGTTACGCTCGCCTCCTGGCCATGTCCGGGCATTAATCTTGAGTCGACGCTTTGGGAGGCGTCGGGCGCTCGGCTTATTTGGCTCGAGCAAACTGATTTGCGTACGGTGTAGACGCACAGAAAATGGATCTAGTTTAGCGCCTGGAGTTGCGCCTGGAGTTGGGGAAGAGAGCGCTTCGTTACGTTTTCCTTTTTTTGCCTTTTTTAATCTCTTAAGCGCCTGCCTAAGCGGCTAGGGTTGTATATGCCCTTAGAGACCAATGGGAAAAATATTGTAGAAAAAAAGACATGTACTAGACACTAAATTGACAATATAGATGTCCTGCTGTGAATCTAATAACATCTATGCATGAATCTTTTTAAATGATCTTCTATATAGAGTTATGGATGATCAAATATAGATGAGAGTTGATTCAGAGGCTGTAGTGGCATCTGTACTTAGGGGTTCGCAGGTTTTTTGTATTTTAGGGATTTAGAGGTTGTACTTGCATCTGTTCTTATGGCTTCTAGTTTTTTGTGTGCATGTTAGCATGCATGTGAGTTAGAGATTCTACGTTTTTTGGAGGCATTTTCAATTTGTGTAGTTATTTCGCCTCGCAGACACTCTTGACACATTATGAATTTGTTGCAAAATCACATATTGTATCCCCGTGCATGATAATTAATTGATCCAGTTTATGCATATAATTAAAAAACGATTCTTGTATGATATTTTTGATCTGGTAAGGTATAATAACATGTCCTGATTATAATATTAATCTGGTGAATGTTATCTTAGATCATCTATGAAATCCTGATGTGTTATTATCTGTTTTTGTGCATTAGTTCACCAAATCTATATAGTGGAAACTGTAAGGTTGTATAAAATTCGACACATTTTTCTCAACATTGATGTCCTCTTTAGGGCGCACCTGCTAAATAAGTCACTTGATGAAGTGTATGAAAATAAATAAAGAACTACTATTTCTTTATGTTTTTTGTGATCTAGTTAGGTATATTATTCTTTTGCCAATAAGATTATGTTGCTAACTTTTGTTTTATTGCAAATTTGTAGGAAGAAGATCTGGAAGTCGGCTCTGGTGAAGACGATAGGGCTGCGAAGAGCAGATATGTCCTGAGGAAGCTGCAGGAGGGCACCATTCGGTACCGTCGTTACGGCAACTTGTTCTGCCCTTTCTATGCCAGAAAGGTAGCCAACGATCGCAACAGCGTGATCCAACATGCCCTCGGTGTGGGTAATGACTCTCAGAATCGTGCGCCCCATGTTAGGGCCAAGCACGCTTCCTACGACGTCTTCCTGAAGAAGCTGCTTGCGCAGGATATCCTCGCAGGTCGTGCGGCACCTCCTCCTCGGCCTTTCTCCAACGAGGCCAGGAGGGCCATGAAGGATCGGAAGCGGGAGAACATGTTCCGCACCTTTACTTCAACGAGGCCAGGAGGGCCATGAAGGCTCGGAAGCGGCAGAACATGATGTAGCTGCTGCTGGTGTGCTCGTTGTTGCAGCTTGCCCGCTGTGTTTGCGTTATCTCTTACTTCTGGTAGTGTCGTCTGGTGTGTGCGCAGTAAGAACTTTTATATTAGTATGTAAGAAGCTAATACGTATATTATATTAGTTTTTGTTTCTTAACCCGATCATGTTTTAAGGATGTCAAAAGACTTATTAGGCATGATTTAGTAATAAGTGGATGTGACAACTCATTGATCCGGTCGATCAATGAATTGTCACATCCCTTTACTACTGGATCATGCCTAATAAGTCATTAGTTGGTGCAACATCACAAATATGAGTAACAAGACTCGATCTTTGGTGTGTGGAAATGAGACGGCCCCTCCCCCCACCACTAGGCACTGTCTTATTTTGCAATTATTTGCTAACTAAAATAAAGAAGAATCCGAAGACGTAGAATAAAAATGCGATCAGATCCTAATTAAGACTCTTTTCCTTTTGGTTCTTTTTTTTATTTTTTTCAATCCGAAAAACAAGAATAAATTATGACTAACTGCCGCACGCCAAATCTCCACGGAATCAGCCTCACGCAGGGTCCCACTCGCCAGCGTCTACGCGCCAAATCTCCACCACACCGCGCTCCTCGCCCACTCGGTTACTCCTCCACTAAAAGCGACCTCCACATAAAGCCTCCACTTCGCCCCCCCGCCGCAAGGGCGGCTGCCACGGCTTCGCCCTCCCCCGTCCTCGGCGTCGTTCTCAAACAATGGCTGGTTGGCCATGGTTCCCTCCCTTCCCCATCCTCAATCAAACGATGCGATGTAGGTTAGATGCCGACAGATCTAGGTTTGATACCGGCGGATGTAGGTTAAATGCCGGCGGATGTAGGTCACCGTTGATGTTTTCAGTTACCACCGGCCATGGATCTAGCTCACGCTACGGTTACAGGGCCCTCGGAGATCGTTTCCCCCACCCAAGATGGAGATCGACAAGAACAAGGCCTTGGAGCTCGCAAAGTCCCCTGTTATTCAGATAGCCGAGGTAAATAGAATATAAATTAGTCCTGTAGCCAAATGTTCTCTTAAGATTCATCTATCTCCTTTCGCCTTCGTCGACACTTTTTTGATTTTTATTCTTTTCGTATTTGGCTATAGGACCACAGTGCAGGTTGTGACTTTTGCAGCATGTCGCGTACTGAAATTCAGAAATTGGTGTAGCAGTCAGTTGAGACAATTCAGAAATTGGTGCAGCAGTCAGTTGAGACAATTGAATCTCATCGTCTCTCTTAAGTTTGCAAGCTGGCTGATGATACCAGCGCTGAGAAGCTAATCTGTTTCGTCTGCTGCGAGGACAGGCTGGACTGGGCGATGAAAGCTTCAAAAATGCTAGCAATCGAGTTGGAACTGCGGGAGCAAAAGAGAAGTTATATGATCAAGCACGGCTTGGTTACTAAGCTTGATTCTGAGCTGAAGGGTGCAAAGAAAACTTTGAAAGTAGCCGAAGAGAAGTGCGACATGCTCCAGAGGGGAAAAGACGCCCTGTTGAAGAGTGCTAAGGACACCAATGTGAAGTTGAGATACATTCTAAGTTTCTTGCAAGATCATGGAATGAGGTAAAACTACTTTGCTCTTTAATTAGATCATGTCAACCTGTAATGCTTGCCAATGAGTCTATCTATTATTCATTTGTCTGTTTTGTTGCATGTGCCGATGATTAAACTGTCCAATGCTAAAATCCAAAGGATTACTCTCCAGTACCTAGTAGCGTTTACACGGACATTATTTGTTCATGCTCCCTGGTCCTTTGGAGCTTGACCCTTTGGACTTTTTTTGCAATGTATGTATGAGCCTTGCTTATTTTATGTTCATTCTATGTTCTATGTGCCGATGATTAAACTCTGCACCTTCTCTCGATGAGATATTGGCACTTACCTAGTGTTGTGTACAACTACCTTTGTTCTGCATCTTCCTTGGTAAGTGTTCGATGATCTCATTGATTTCTGTGTGCTTCTTTACTATGAGGCCCCAATTATGATTTTAGCTGTAATGCATGATCCATATTGGTTCTGCATATTCCTTGGCAAGTGTTTGATAATTTCTTTGATTTGTGTGTGCTTCTTTACTATGAGGCCCCTATCTAGGCTTGGTTCTCTGCCAATGATTAATATGCAGCAATGTCTCCAACGGTTGTCGTACCATAGAAAAAAGAGTGCCATATTTGTGTTTGATCAGAGTACCTATGATTAAACTGTGCAATGTTAAAATGCAGAGGGAGACTCCTCTAGACCTAGTAGCGTTTACAAGGACCTAGTAGCTTGTTTATGCCACCGGGTCTAGCGGTTTATCACCTCTGTACTTGTGTCATTCGTACACGTGAGACAGTTTTGTCACTCATCTTTGTATGTTTGGAAGTATATCTGCTTCTTTTTTGTAGATGTGCTAAACATGTATGATGCTTTTCTACTAGTGTTTTTGTGGACGCGGTTTCGGAAAGTTCCAGTGGATGATGTGAACCTTTGGATGTGGATTTGGAATGCATGATGGCATAGAAAAAATATCCGTTGGATGATGTGAAACTGTGGATGTGGCTTCAGAGTGGATGTTGGCATAAAAAAAGATCTTGTTAACTGTGGACCTGTTATTGAACATTTTGTGATGCTAATTTCAGTTACTATAAATCTCCTATGTTTCGGAGTGCATGTAACCGGGATGATGGCACGGAAAATACATCGAAGAGGGCGAGGAGGCAGTATATTAGTATTAGTACTAGGGTATCCATTGTTGCCAATGTAAAACCATGTCAATTCATTTCCATTTTGGAGTGCATTTTATAATTTAGATCTCCTATATATTTGGTAATTTGCTTGACACTCTCCACATGGGATACCCGGTCAGCTCTCCTCTCCACTCCCAAATTGTGGATAATGCAGCGGCTCCCCATACGGGGCGCAGAACGCTCTCCTCTCTAATCCCAAACTGTCCATCTGTGCCACACCTCTCTACTCCCCTTCGCTGTGCGCACATCCACCGGTACCATGTTTGGCTGTCGCGAGGAGGGCCGCCAATAGCAGATCACCAGGTACTTTCCCCGGCCCAGCGTGCATGGTGCAGAGCGTGCGCGTGCCCACGAGACGTACCGGCGCGAGGTGCATTAGGCCAACTCGTCCCGCAAACCACCACCTCCGGCTCCACCCATAGCACCTTCGGACGTCGAGTTCCACAACGAGGCCCTGAAGTGGCCCCACATGCAGGCGTGGATTTTAGCGTCCATAGAGAGTTTCGCGGCAGAAGAGCTCCGGCAAGCGAGGCTCGCCCGGCATTTCACTGTCAAGCTAGAGGCCGACACCGCGGAAGCGATCTGCCATTCGATGCAGAATGAAGATGCGGCGGCGCTGGCGGAGGCGCGACGGCGTACCCTTGGCTAGGACGCTAGGTCTGGTGTCTATCCTTTTCCTTTTGTGATTTGTTTCAGAAACGGCTTGTTCACTGTTAAGTGTCATGATTTCAAAGATTATGTGCATGCTTAATTTGAAGATTATGTGCATGCTTATTTACCGTGGATGACAAGTAGGGTCCAGGCATCAACTAGTCGGTCGTAGCCAGTCAAATCAGTCAAACAGGGCAGGATGTGTGGCCCCAAGAAACTGGGCTCTTAGTGGGCTGCTGTGCCGGAGACAAAAATCCGCGACATAAAACTAGCAAAAAGTCGAGCAAAACCAGTCTGCGATGGACCAAACCAATACGTCGAGAGCAAACTCCACTTTTCAGCCATTCGCGACGAAAATGCTCGACGTTATCAAAACGTACCGCTCAAAACATTCCGGATCGCGCGGAATTTTGTAGTGGCTGGGGCTCACCTCTTGGCAGGATTCCCCCCGTTCCTCTAGATCCGGGAGTTTCGGGCTCTAAGTAGTCGTAGAACCCGGTAGAGAGAATGCGACTCCGGTGAAGCCCTAACACAGGGAGCAAGGGAATATTGGGCATACAAGACTCATTCCACACTCTAAAATATATGGTATGGAATACCCTGGGACTTGGTGGCATTCAGACGTTCCGGAGCCCCTCTCCGTAGAAACCCTAGCCCCACTTGGGAAAAGACGGAACTGTCGTTCTGGCCCATCTACGTGAGAAGGAAGGGGGTAGAAAAGTCGAAACCCTAGCCCCGCTTGGGAAAATTTCTTTTTTGTCTTTGGTTGGGCCCAAGGAACACCCAATACAGTGGTGGGTCCCACCTCTTGGTAA
Source organism: Alopecurus myosuroides (assembly GCA_028641055.1). Lineage (NCBI taxonomy): Eukaryota > Viridiplantae > Streptophyta > Magnoliopsida > Poales > Poaceae > Alopecurus > Alopecurus myosuroides. The sequence goes on from CM054060.1 coordinate 24,639,233, forward strand.
GATTCCTCCCGTTCCGCCAATTCCGGGAGTTCCGGTCTCTAAGTACTCCTAGAACCCGCTAGAGAGAATCCAACGCTGGTGGCGCCCTAAAATAGGTAGTGCGGGAATCTTGGGCATACAAAACCCATTACAAACGCTAACACAAATGGTATGGCATACCATGGGACTTGGTGGCATTCAGACGCTCTGGAGCCCCTCCCTACAGAAACCCTAGCCGCGCTGGGGAAAAAGACGAAACTGTCGTTATAGCCCTTCTACGTGAGCCGGAAGGGGGTACAAAAGTGGAACAAATTACTTTTTTGTGCTAGGTTAGGCCCAAGTAACAACCAAGAAAGTGGTATGGCCCACCTCTTGGCATGATTCCCCCCGTTCCCCCAGATCTGGGAGTTTCGGGCTCTAAGTAATCCTAGAACCCGCTAGAGAGAATCCAACGCCGGTGAAGCCCTAACACAGGGAGTGAGGGAATCTTGGGAATAAAAAACCCATTCCACACTATAACACACATGGTATGTCATAACATGGGACTCAGTGGCATTCAGACGCCCCGGAGCCCCTCTCCGGAGAAACCCTAGCTAGCCCCGCTGGGGAAAAGACGGAACTGTCGTTTTGGCACCTCTAAGCCGGAAGGGCGTATCAAAGTGTAACCAATTGCTTGGTTGTGTTAATTTATGCCCAAGGAACACCCAATACATTGTTGGGGCCCACCTCTTGGAAAGATTCCCCCCGTTCCGCCAGATCCGGGAGGTTCGGGCACTAAGTAGTCCTGGAACCCGCTAGAGAGAATCCAATGCCGGTATAGCCCTAACACAAGGAGTGAGGGAATCTTGGGCATACGAGACCCATACAACACTCTAACACACATGTTATGGAATACTATAGGACTTGGTGGCATTCAGACGCTCCGAAGCGCCCCTCCACAGAAACCCTAGCCCCGTTAGGGGAAAAAGATGGAACTGCCATTCTGGCCCCTCTACGTGAGCCGGAAGGGGCAGAGAAGTGGAAAAAAAATTGCTTGGTTGTGTTAGGTTAGTCCCAAGGAACACCCAAGACAGTGGTATGGCCCACCTCTTGGCATGATTCCCCACGTTCTTCCAAATCCGGGAGTTTCGGGCTCTAAGCTGTCCTGGAACGTGCTAGTGAGAATCCGACGTCGGTGAGGCCCTAACACAGGGAGTGAGGAAATATTGTTCATACAAGACCCATTATACACTCTAACATACATTCTTTGGCATACCATGGGACTCAGTGGCATTCAGACGCTTCAGAGCCCCTCTCCGGAGAAACCCTAGCCCCGCCGGGGAAAAAGACAGAACTGCGGTTCTGGCCCCTCTACGTGAGCCGGAAGGGGGTAGCAAAGTGGAAATAATTTATTGGTTGTGTTATGTTAGTTCCAAGGAACACCCAATATAGTGGTGGGGCCCACCTCTTGGCAATATTCCCCCTGTTCCGCCAGATCCGGGTGTTTGGGGCTCTAAGTAGTCTTGGAACCCGCTAGAGAGAATCCGACGCCGGTGAAGCCCTAACACGGGGAAAGATGGAATATTGGGAATTCAAGACACATGCCACACTATAACACACATGTTATGTCATACCATGGTCTTTGGTGGCATTCAGACGCTCCGGATCCCCTCTCCGGAGAAACCCTAGCCCCGATGGGGAAAAAGAAGGAGCTGCCGTTCTGGCCCCTCTACGTGAGCTGGAAGGGGGTAGAAAAGGGGAACCAATTTCTTTGTTGTGTTATATTAGGACCAAGGAACACCCAATATAGTGATGGGGCCCATATCTTGGAAACATTCCCTCCCGTTCCGCCAGATCCGAGAGTTTCAAGCTCTAAGTAGTACTGGAACCCGCCAGAGAAGATCTGACACTGGTGAAGCCCTAACACAGGGAGCGAGGGGATCTTGGGAATACAAGAACAATGTCACACTATAAAACACATGCATGGTATGGCATACAATGGGACTCGGTGGCATTCAGACGCTTCGAAGACCCTCTTCGGAGAAACCCTAGCCCGCTGGGGAAAAAGGCGGAACTGTCATGCTGGCCCCTCTAAGCTGGAAGGGCGTAGCAAAGTGGGACCAATTGCTTGGTTGTGTGAGGTTAGGCCTAAGGAACACCCAATACAGTGGTGGGTCTCACCTCTTGGCAAGATTCCCCCTGTCCCGCCAGATCCGGGAGGTTCGGTCTCTAAGTAGTCCTAGAACCCGCGAGACAGAATCCGACGCCGGTGAAGCCCTAACACAGGGAGTGCGGGAATATTTGGCATACAAGACCCATACCACACTCTAACACACATGGTATGCCATACAATGGGACTTGGTGGCGTTCAAACGCTTCGGAGCCCCTCTCCACTAAAACCCTAGCCCCGTTGGGGAAAAAGATGGAACTGTCGTTCTGGCCCTCTACGTGAGCCGGAAGGGGTAGAGAAGTGGAACCAATTGCTTGGTTGTGTTAGGTTAGGCCCAATGGACACCCAAGACAGTGGTATGTCCCACCTCTTGGCATGATTCCCCCCGTTCCGCCAGATCCGGGAGTTTCGGGCTCTAAGCAGTCATTGAACCAACTAGAGAGAATCCGACGCCGGTGAAGCCCTAACATAGGTAGTGGGGGAATCTTGGAAATACAAGACCCATTACACACTCTAACACACATGGTATGGCATACAATGGGACTTGGTGGCATTCAGACGCTCTGGAGCCCCTCCCTAGAGAAACCCTAACCCCGCTGGGGAAAAAGACAGATTTGTCGTTCTGGCCCTTCTACGTGAGCCGAAAGGGGGTACAAAAGTGGAACAAATTAATTCTTTCTGTTAGGTTAGGCCCAAGTAACAACCACGACAGTGGTCTGGCTCAACTCCTGGCATGATTCCCCCCGTTCCCCCAAATCCGGGAGTTTCGTGCTCTAAGTAATCCTAGAACCCGCTAGAGAGAATCCGACGCCGGTGAAGCCCTAACACAGTGACTGAGGGAATATTGTTCATATAAGACCCATGCCACACTCTGACATACATTTTATGGCATACCATGGGACTCGATGGCATTCAGACGCTCCGGAGCGCCTCTCCGAGAAACCCTAGCCCAGCTGGGGAAAAAGACAGAACTGCGGTTATGGCCCCTCTACGTGAGCCGGAAGAGGGTAGTAAAGTGGAAAAAAAAATTCTTGGTTGTGTTAGGTTAGTTCCAAGGAATAACCAATACAGTGGTGGGGCCCACCTCTTGGCAAGATTCCCCCCATTCCGCCAGATCCGGGAGTTTATGGCTCTAAGTAGTCCTGGAACCCGCTAGAGAGAATCTGACGCCTGTGAAGCCCTCACACAGTGAACGAGGGAATCTTGGAAATACAAGACCCATTACACACTATAACACACATGGTATGGAATACCATGGGACTTGGTGGCATTCAGACGCTTCGGAGCCCCTCTCCGGAGAAACCCTAGCCCTGCTGGGGAAGAAGACGGAACTACCGTTCTGGCCCCTCTACGTGAGCCGGAAGGGGGTAGAAAAGTGGAAGCAATTTCTTGGTTGTGTTATGTTAGGCCCAAGAAACACCCAATACAGTGCTGGGGCTCACCTCTTGGCAAGATTCCCTCCGTTCCGCTAGATCCGGGAGTTTCGGGCTCTAAGTAGTCCTAGAACCCGGTAGAGAGAATCCGACTCCGGTGAAGCCCTAACACAGGGAGAAAGGGAATTTTGGGCATACAAGAATCATTCCACACTCTAAAATATATGGTATGGAATACCCTCGCACTTGGTTGTATTCAGACGTTCCGGAGCCCCTCTCCGTAGAAACCCTAGCCCCACTTGGGAAAAAGACGAAACCGTCGTTCTGGCCCATCTACGTGAGCAGGAAGGGGGTAGAAAAGTGGAACAAATTTCTTTATTGTGTTTGGTTAGGCCCAAGGAACACCCAATACAGTGTTGAGGCCCACCTCTTGGCAAGATTTCTCCGGTTTCGCTAGTTCCGGGAGTTTCGGTCTCTAAGTAGTCCTAGAACCCGCTAGAGATAATCCGACGCCGATGAAGCCCTAACACATGGAGTGAGGGAATCATGACCATATAAGACCCATGCAACACTCCAAAATACATTTTATGGCATACCATGGGACTCGGTGGCATTCAGACGCTCTGGAGGCCCTCTCCGGAGAAACCCTAGCCCAGCTGGGGAAAAAGACAGAACTGCGGTTATGGCCCCTCTACGTGAGCCGGAAGGGGGTAGAAAAGTGGAAAAAAATTCTTGGTTGTGTTAGGTCGGTTCCAAGGAATACCCAATACAGTGGTGGGGCCCACCTCTTGGCAAGATTCCCCCCGTACCGCCAGATCCGGGAGTTTCGGGCTCTAAGTAGTCCTGGAACCCGCTAGAGAGAATCCGACGCCTGTGAAGCCCTCACACGGTGAACGAGGGAATCTTGGGAATACAAGACCCATTCCACACTATAACACACATGGTATGGCATACCATGGGACTTGGTGGCATTCAGACGCTTCGAAGCCCCTCTCCGAAGAAACCCTAGCCCTGCTGGGGAAAAAGACGGAACTACCGTTCTGGCCCCTCTACATGAGCCGGAAGGGGGTAGAAAAGTGGAAGCAATTCTTGGTTGTGTTATGTTAGGCCCAAGAAACACCCAATACAGTGCTGGGGCTCACCTCTTGGCAAGATTTCCCCCGTTCCGCCAGATCCGGGAGTTTCGGGCTCTAAGTAGTCCTAGAACCCGGTAGAGAGAATCTAACTCCGTTGAAGCCCTAACACGGGGAGAAAGGGAATATTGGGCATACAAGAATCATTCCACACTCTAAAATATATGGTATGGAATACCCTGGGACTTGGTTGTATTCAGACGTTCCGGAGCCCCTCTCCGTAGAAACCCTAGCCCCGCTTGGGAAAAAGACGGAACTGTCGTTCTAGCCCATCTACGTGAGAAGTAAGGGGGTAGAAAAGTGGAACAAATTTCTTTGTTGTGTTTGTTTAGGCCCAAGGAACAACCAATACAGTGGTGGGGCCCACATCTTGGCAAGATACCTCCCATTCCGCCAGTTCTGGGAGTTTCGGTCTCTAAGTAGTCCTAGAACCCGCTAGAGAGAATCGAACACCGGTGAAACCCAAACACATGGAGTGAGCTAATCTTGGGAATAAAAGACCCATTACACACTCTAACACACATGGTATGGCATACCATGGGACTCGGTGGCATTCAGACGCTCAGTAGCCCCTTTCCGGAGAAACCCTGGCCGCGATGGAAAAAAAGACGGAACTACCGTTCTGGCCCCTCTACGTGAGACGGAAGGGGGTGGCAAAGTGGAACCAATTGAATGGCTGTGTTAGGTTAGGCCCAATGAACACCGAATAAAGTGGTGGGGCCCACCTCTTTGAAGGATTCCCCCCGTTCTGCAAGATCTGGGAGTTTCAAGCTCTGAGTAGTATTGAAACCCGCTAGAGAAGATCCGACACTGGTGAAGTCCTAACACATGGAGCGAGGGAATATTGGGAATAAAAAACCCATTCCACACTCTAACACATATGGTATGGAATACCATGGGACTCGGTGGCATTCAGATGCTCTAGAGCCCCTCTCCAGAGAAACGCTAGCCCCGCTGGGGAAAAGAAGGAACTGTCGTTTTGGCCCCTCTAAGCCGGAAGGGCGTAGCAAAGTGTAACCAATTGCTTGGTTGTGTTAGGTTATGCCCAAGGAACACCCAATACATTGGTGGGGCCCACATCTAGGAAATATTCCCCATGTTCCGCCAGATTCGGGAGGTTCGGGCTCTAAGTAGTCCTGGAACCCGCAATAGAGAATCCGACGCCGGTGAAGACCTTACACAGGGAGTGAGAGAATCTTGGGCATACAGGACCCATACAACACTCTAACACACATGGTATGGCATACCATCGGACTTGGTGGCATTCAGACGGAAGGGGTAGCGAAGTGGAACAAATTTCTTGCTTGTGTTAGGTTAGGCCCAAGGAACATCCAAGACAGTTGTATGTCCCACCTCTTGGAATGATTCGCCCCGTTCTGCCAGATCCGGGAGTTTCGGGCTCTAAGCAGTCCTGGAACCCTCTAGAGAGAATCCGACGTCGGTGACAACACAGGGAGTAAAGGAATATTGTTCATACAAGACCCATTCCAAACTCTAACATACATGTTATGGTATACTATGGGACTTGGTGGCATTCAGACGCTCCGGAGCCCCTCTCCGGAGAAACCCTAGCCCCGCCGGGGAAAAAGACAGAACTACGGTTCTGTCCCGTCTACGTGATCCAGAAGGGGGTAGCAAAGTGGAAAGAATTTCTTGGTTGTGTTAGGTTAGTTCCAAGGAACACACAATATAGTGGTGGGGCCCACCTCTTCGCAATATTCCCCCTGTTCCGCCAGATCCGGGTGTTTTGGGCTCTAAGTAGTCTTGGAACCCGCTAGAGAGAATCTGACGCCGGTGAAGCCCTAACACAGGGAACGAGAGAATCTTGGGAATAAAGACACATGCCACACTCTAACACACATGGTATCTAATACCATGGGACTTGGTGGCATTCAGACGTTCCGAAGCCCCTCTCTGGAGAAACCCTAGCCCCGCTGGGGAAAAAGAAGGAACTACCATTCTGGCCCCTCTACGTGAGCTGGAAGGGCATAGAAAAGGGAACCACTTGATTGGTTGTGTTAGCTTAGGCCCAAGGAACACCAAATACAGTGGTGGGGCCCACCTCTTGGAAAGATTCCTCCCCGTTCCGCCAGATCCGCCATAGAAGATCAACACTAGTGAAGCCCTAACACAGGGAGTGAGGGAATCTTGGGAATATAAGACCAATGCCGCACTATAAAACATATGGTATGGCATACCATGGGACTCGGTGGCATTCAGACGCTCCGGAGACCCTCTCTGGAGAAACCCTAGCCTGCTGGGGAAAAAGGGGGAACTGTCGTTCTGTCCCCTCTTAAGCTGGAAGGGCGTAGAAAAGTGGAACCAATTGCTTGGTTGTGTGAGGTTAGGCCCAAGGAACACCCAATACAGTGGTGGGTCCCACCTCTTGGCAAGATTCGCCCTGTCCCGCCAGATCCGAGAGGTTCGGGCTCTAAGTAGTCTTGGAACCCGCGAGAGAGAATCCGACGCCGGTGAAGCCCTAACACAGGGAGTGCGGGAATCTTTGGCATACAAGACCCATACCACACTATAACACACATGGTATTCCATACAATGGGACTTGGTGGCATTCAGACGCTTCGGAGCCCCTCTCCACAAAAACCCTGGCCCTGTTGGGGCAAAAGATGGAACTGCCGTTCTGGCCCCTCTACGTGACCCGGAAGGGGTAGAGAAGTGGAACCAATTGCTTGGTTGTGTTAGGGTAGGCCCAAGGAACACCCAAGACAGTGGTATGGGCCACCTCTTGGCATGATTCCCCCCGTTCCGCCAGATCCGGGAGTTTCGGGCTCTAAGCAGTCATTGAACCCACTAGAGAGAATCCCACGTCGGTGAGGCCCTAACACAGGGAGTGACCGAATCTTGTTCATACAAGACCCATGCAACACTATAACATACATGTTATGGCATACCATGGGACTCGGTGGCATTGAGACGCTCCCGAGCGCCTCTCCGAAGAAACCCTAGCCCCGGTGGGAAAAAACACAGAACTGCGGTTATGGCCCCTCTACGTGAGCCGGAAGCGGGTAGCAAAGTGGAACCAATTTCTTAGTTGTGTTAGGTTAGGCCCAAGAAACAACCAATACAGTGCTGGGCTCACCTCTTGGCAAGATTCCCCCCGTTCCGCCAGATCCGGGAGTTTCGGGCTCTAAGTAGTCCTAGAACCCGGTAGAGAGAATCCGACTCCGGTGAAGCCCTAACACAGGGAGAAAGGGAATATTGGGCATACAAGACTCATTCCACACTCTAAAATATATGGTATGGAATACCCTGGGACTTGGTTGTATTCAGACGTTCCGGAGCCCCTCTCCGTAGAAACCCTAGCCCCGCTTGGGAAAAAGATGGAACTGTCGTTCTGGCCCATCTACGTGAGAAGTAAGGGGGTAGAAAAGTGGAACAAATTTCTTGGTTGTGTTTGGTTAGGCCCAAGGAACAACCAATACAGTGGTGGGGCCCACCTCTTGGCAAGATACCTCCCGTTCCGCCAGTTCTGGGAGTTTCGGTCTCTAAGTAGTCCTAGAACCCGCTAGAGAGAATCCGACGCCGGTGAAGCCCTAACATAAGTAGTGAGGGAATCTTGGGAATACAAGACCCATTACAAACTCTAACACAAATGGTATGGCATACCATGGGACTTGGTGGCATTCAGACGCTTTGGAGCCCCTCCCTAGAGAAACCCTAGCCTCGTTGGGGAAAAAGACGGAACTGTCGTTCTAGCCCTTCTACCTGAGCCGGAAGGAGGTACAAAAGTGGAAAAAATTACTTGTTTGTGTTAGGTTAGGCCCAAGTAACAACCAAGATAGTGGTATGGCCCACCTCCTGGCATGATTCCCCCCGTTCCCCCAGATCCGGGAGTTTCGGGATCCAAGTAATCCTAGAACCCGCTAGAGAGAATCCGACACCGGTGAAGCCCAAACACAGGGAGTGAGGGAATATTGGGAATACAAGACCCATTACACACCCGAACACACATGGTATAGAATACCATGGGACTCGCTGGCATTCAGACGCTCAGTAGCCCCTTTCCGGAGAAACCCTAGCCGCGATGGAAAAAGATGGAACTACCGTTCTGGCCCCTCTACGTGAGCCGGAAGGGGGTAGGAAAGTGGAACCAACTGAATGTTTGTGTTAGGTTAGGCCCAAGGAACACCCAATAAAGTGGTGGGGCCCACCTCTTTGAAAGATTCCCCTCATTCTGCAAGATCTGGGAGTTTCAAGCTCTAAGTAGTATTATAACCCACTAGAGAAGATCCGACGCTGGTGAAGTCCTAACACAGGGAGCGAGGGAATATTGGGAATAAAACACCCATTCCACACTATAACACACATGGTATGGCATACCATGGGACTCGGTGGCATTCAGACGCTCCAGAGCCCCTCTCCGGAGAAACCCTAGCCCCGGTGGGGAAAAAGACGGAACCCGCAAGAGGTTCGGGCTCTATGTAGTCCTGGAACCCGCAAGAGAGAATCCGACGCCGGTGAAGACCTAACACAGGGAGTGAGGGAATATTGCGCATACGGGACCCATACAACACTCTAACACACACTTGTATTGCATACTATCGGAGTTGGTGGCATTCAGACGCTCCGAAGCGCCTCTCCACAGAAACCCTAGCCCTTTTGGGGAACAAGATGGAACTGCCGTTCTGGCCACTCTACGTGAGACGTAAGGGGCAGCGAAGTTGAACAAATTTCTTTTTTGTGTTACGTTAGGCCCAAGGAAAACCCAAGATCCACAGTGGTATGGCCCACCTCTTGACATGATTCGCCCCGTTGTGCCAGATCCGGGAGTTTCGGGCTCTAAGCAGTCCTCGAACCCGCTAGAGAGAATCCGACGTCGGTGACGCCCTAACACAGGGAGTAAGTGATGAGGTGTTGACCTCTAAGTTGGGCCGATCTTCACGAATCGACAAGAACGAACGAAGAACGCACGAAGAACGCGATGAACACGATGAACACGAGAGGGGGAATCGAGGGGAAAACGAGGGCAAACGCGCGGAAACACAAAAGGGGGAAGATAACTCGTGAAGCCTACGAGGGATCGCAAACCCAAGTCAACAACACGCTAATTGAAACCGATTCCTCTCACCGGTCGGTCCACCGATCCAACAGAAGCCGCAAGGGAAGGTTGGCAAGCGCTACTATAATCACAAGGTGAAAGAGTAACTCCTTGGAGAGATCTTGATACCGTCCTAGATAGACATCGTAGGAGTAGCCTCGTAAGAGGAGTCACCTCACAAGAGGGATACAAGGGCAAAGCCCGAAGTTCTCAAATCATCCCTAACCCTAGATCTAGCCACCGGGGTCCCTTATATAGCTCGGGGTCGAAACGGGGGTCAAAACGGTGCAAAAACGGACCAATTCCGTGCATTTTGGGGCCACGCCGGCCTGGGAGCCGGCCGGGCCGGCCTGGGGGCGCAGAGGCCGGCCTGGAGGGGTGGCCGGCCTGGGGCCGGGGTGGGAAGGAGGCAGGCCGGCCTGTAGGCCGGCCCCTTCTGTTGGGTGCCCGGCCTGGGGCCGGGGTGGGGGAAGGCAAGCCGGCCTGGAGGCCGGGGCGCTCGGGTAGGGGGCCGGCCTGGGAGGCCAGCCCGAGGCCGGGGTGGGCGAGGGGGAGGCCGGCCTGCTCTGTGTGGGGGCCGGCCTGAGGTGGTTGGAGGCCGGCCTGGCCGGGGGTGAGGCCGGGAGGCCCCGTTTCCCTCCGTTCTTCCTCCTCGCAACTCCGATCTTGACGCCGTCTTCACCCGCTTCTTTCCTAGCTCCGTGTGCACCTTCTTGGATGTGTTCTTGAGCATCTTGGGCACCATCTTGGGTCTCCATGTGGTGATCCCACCTATGCATGTAGAGGGGTATTTCATGAGGTAGAGCATCGTTCACCAAGTCACCGGACACATACGGAGATAGGAGTGAGTTCACCTTGTTGCGTATCGATGTTGTGCTTGGTTGAATACGGTGAGCTACATCATCTCCCCCCTTGAAAAAGAGTCGTCCTCGACTCTCGTTCCATCCATATGTGAGCGGGAGAAGGAATGTCGACGACGAAGATGTCGTTGAAGTTGAGCCGCTTGTCGAAGTTCATGTGACGGTAGGCTCGTAGTGGGTGTGGTCCAAAGGTGATGAAGATCATGAAATCTTCCCCCTTGGATGGTTGAGGAAGATCTTGCGAGGCGGTGTAGTCGTTGAAGTTGAGCCTCTTGTCGAAGATCATGCCAAGGTATGCTCGTGGAGGGTGTGGTCCAAAGGCGACGACGATCTTGACATGATCCTCCATGGATGGTTGAGGATGAGTTTGACATGAGATGTAGTCGTTGTCGAAGAGCTCAAGAGGGTATTTCTCCATGGGTTGCGGAAGCGGTAGAGTGTAGATGAACTTGACGTATTGGTTGTTGTTGATGCTCGTGTCAAAGTCCATGTACATCGTGGCGGTTGGCATGTAGTCGTGGTGGTCATTGTCGTTGACGCGCTTGTCGAACTCCAAGTGCATCTTGACAATTGGTATGTAGTCGTGGGAGTCATTGTTGTTGACGCGCTTGTCGAACTCCAAGTACATCTTGACGTAGGGGATTTAGATGAAGAAGTCGTTGTCGGGGATGAGCATGTGGAACTCCAAGTACATCTTGACATGAGGGTTGTAGGCGTAGAAGTCGTTGTCGTGGATGCGCTTGTCGAACTCCATGCACATCGTGACATGTGGTATGTAGGCGTAGAAGGCGTTGATGTCGAAGTGCTTGTGACGCGCCATGTATATCTTGACTTGAGGAGTGTGGATGGAGGATGCTTTGTCATAGAAGCTCTTGTCAATCTCCATGTGGATCATGATGAGCGGAATGTGCTCCTTCCAACCCTTCAAGTCGGTGTTGATGTTCATGCTTTGTGGAGAGCCTTGTATGTGGAGAAGGCGATGATGTCGAGGGTGCTTGATAAGGTCACCAAATCTCTGCAAAATAGACAACAAAGATGGAGAGAAAGTTGGTAAGTCGTTAGTGTCGATAAGCACACATGGGGTTTTGCTCTCAACTCTCATCTCACTTTTGGTGGCTATCAAGGCGAGGCTTCTACGAACACTCATGCTTTTTCCACTCATTATGGGCTTGTGGCTCTCATTCACGTGATTGTGGATCTCTCTCCCACCACTCATCTCACTAGAAGCTCGAGAGGGGACACTAGAAGGCTCCAAAGTGTTGGCACTTGAGGTGTGCGCACTTGTCGAAGTCATTGCATTGCTTGGAGTCAATAGTGTCATAGCATGTGGCGAGGAGGAGTCGAGCATCTCATCTCGTGAGTTGAGCTCCAATTGAGGAAAGGGTGGCTTTCTTGGAGGAGGAGGTAGGGTCATGGCTTGTGTCGAAAGAAGCTCCATCAAGTGGTAATGTAAGCCATGCCTTGTAGCATCCTAAAATGGTCGATGATGATGATGATGAAGATTTCCTTGGCTAGAATGGTGGCTTGAGCGTGGCCTTGTGGAGTTTGGCATGAGATGCTTTGAAGTCAAGCGGAGAGTGTCACCCAATTCGTCATTACCTCCATCAATGATAGATGGGCCATTGACGCCGGCTCTAGAGAGGTTGCATCGTTGGTCCTTATCTTGAGGATAGGCTTGAATAACTCGTGTCAACACTCGTGATGAGTTCGCGGCCTCATTGCAATAGACGCTTTCGTCACCATTGGTCGGCATGTCCAAGGAATTGAGAGCTAGTTGGTGCAAGGCATAGTATTGGCCTTCACTCATGTAGGCATGGTCACCATTTTGGTTGGCAACCATGATCATCTCGTTGATAGCATTGGGAGCTCTCTTGTCGATGGTCGGAGTTGTCACTTGTGTCATTGGAGACGAAGAAGAATGCCTTAGAGATGATGGCAAGGGATGAGCCTCTTTAACAATGTCACATGCATCAACGTCTTCATCATAGAGTGGTAGAGTGGTATCCTCATGCGCATGGTGATGTCGATCTTGTGTCATGGGAGGAATAGCTTCGCACTCTTGATGTTGTTGTTGCGCTTGTGGCGATGATGGAAGCTCATGCTCTTGATCATGAAGGTCATTGTTCATCCTCAAAGAATGTCGCACATGATGTAGATGTAGTGGTGATGATGAAGTGAATCTCGCCTCATGTGATGAAGAAGGAGGAGGATCCTTGTCTAAGGTGGGGTGCGAATAGAAAGCACAATCTTGGTGAAGATGAGGTGGAGACTCCCATTCCTCATAAGGATGATGACGCTCATCGTCCTTGCACCTTGTAACATTGAGGCAAACGGCGCTCAAGTCGTTGTCTTCATGGCCTTGATGATGCGATGGAAATCCATGGTCAAGGTGATGTGGTGCTTCATCCAATGTGGTAGGAGAAGAGTCATGGATGGCATCTCCATTTGACGCACCATCTTGGTCGCCGCCTTGGCAACCCCACATTTTGTGACCATGGCCCTTGCAAATGGGGCATAAGAGGTCTTCATCTTGAAGGAGAGGGGAAAGTAGGCTCATAGCATCCGTGCCTAGTGGTGGTCGAAGTGGGCGCTCATAGGGGTCCTCATCAAAGATGGGAAGTGAAGTAGCATGTTGAGCAATCCCACTTGATTGTTGTCGATGGTGGCGCCCAATGGGGTCTTCCTCGAAGATGGGGGAAGAGAAGCCATAGGGAGCATTCGCACTCGCTTGATGTTGAGAAGTTCTCTCATTTGGGTCTTCATCAAAGATAGGCGGTGGAAGCTCATGTGGGTCATCCTCGTTGGTTTGGCGATGGCGATCATGATGGAGAGGATGGCGCCGGTGGTCCTTGTGGTGGAGTTGAGGGAGGCACTAGAAGCCATTTCATGGGCACCTTCTTGATAATGGCCTTGGTCTTGGTGGTCATTGTGGTGGTGACACACATTTTGCCTTGGAAGCATTGAATGTGGGCAAGCACCATCCACGAAGCCATGTAGACCATAGTCATGAGTCGAGCTTGGAGAAGGTGGGTGATGAAGAATATCCGGTCGTAGAGGGTGATCTTGAAGAGGGTCACCACGACCTTGTCGGTGTCGAGGTCGAGGTAGTGGTGATGGCGAGCGATGCTCAAACCAATGTCATCGCGGAACTTGTGGCGGAAGATGCGGTTAGGTGGGTGTACCACTCTCTTCCATATGTCGATGATGATCATGGCGGCGATCTTGGTGATGAGCTTGGTGATGATAGCGTGGTTGATGACGAAGCTTGCGACGCTCCTGTACTTCATGTGTGGGATGACTCCGCAAGTAATTCGGATGCCTTGGCTTCTTGGCCTTCTCTCTTGATGGGGCCTCGATGATGTCCTTCTTGTGGCGCCGTCTTGATGTTGAAGGAGACAATCTTGACGTTACCAACTTGTCGGATTTCTTGTCGTTGCGCCATCTTGAGGTTGAAGGTCGTTGTCGTGTCTTGGCCTTGGCAATCTCCGAGGAGTTCCTTGGTGGCGAGCATGAACCATCGGAGTTTCTTGACAATCAAAGCTTGGCGAGGAATTTCTTGTAAGTGAGCTCATCCATGTCGGAGTCGAAGTAGCTTGGGGAGTCGTTGTTGGTGTCGTACTCCGTCATGGTTGTGGATGCGTTGTCGATGTAGCATGGCTCCATCTCGTCATCCAAGCTTGCGATGTCGTAGTTGTAGTACTGGTTCATGTCTCTGGAGCTCATGGAGTCGAAGTCGGCGTGGTGGTTGTGGTACTCCTCCATGTCGATGATGCTTGGGGAGGAGGAGTCGGTGTAGAGATCGACGTCGTGGTCGTAGTAGTGGTGGTGATCCACCATGTCATGCTCGTAGTAGTGGTCATCCACGATGTCTTGCTCGGAGTAGTGGTCGTCCACCACGTCATTCTCGTAGGAATGGAGGTCCACGTCTAGCTCGTTGTAGTCGTAGTGGTCCATCATGGACTCATCATGATCATCATGGCCTCCAAATTCTTCGCTCTCGCTATACATGGTTAGTCACAAGCACAAGTGTATATATGGAGTATGAGTACCTAGGAGCTCAAACCTCACCTTTTAGCAAATGTTGGAAACTAGTGGCCCAAGCCAAGAGAAACCGATAGCAAAAAGAATGAAGTGACTTGAGTTGGAAAGATCCCAAAAACACGCTCCAAAACACACACGGCTTATGGGTGGATGGCAATGGGTTAGAAATGTGGCGAGAAAACGACAAATCAAAAGAAAAGTATGTTGTAAAACGTGGAGAAGAATCAAAGAAAAAGTTAGCACGAAAACAAAACCTAGTGGAGGAAAATGATATGGTGGAAACGAAAAACACACACACACAAATGATAAATGGGGTTAGTGCGGCCAATGGACGAGCGGAGACGAAATGTACCTATCGAAGACTAAGCTCAATGCCACACCAACGCAAGGAGGACGCTAGCTCGAACTGCAATTAACAAGAGGCAACAAGATTCACAATGTGGCAACCGGTCACTATCTTCTCTCTCGCAACTCGAAGCTATGAGTTCCTACAAATGATATCAATTGGCATCGATCTTTGCTTCTTTTGGCTCTTTTTGCTTCTTTTGCTCTTTCTCCTCTCTTTTTTTTTTGATTTTTCGCTTTTTGATGATGATGATGCGGAGATGATTCCCAAATGCCAATGCCTACTCGTAGCTAGTCTCTCACAAGCGCAAAACTCGCACTCTCGGTGCCACAATGGGATGCCAAGCGGTGTAAAAGAACTAGTCCAAGTAGGTAAGGTACACAAAGGATGGGGTTAGTTCAAGCGGAAGCAAGTTATACCTATGATGTGGATGATCTCGGACTTGCGGCCGGTGGATGTCGATGTCGTGTGGATCCGATGATGTAGATGCGTAGGCGATGTCGATGGCGACGCGTAGGAACTTGCCTCACTCAAATCGGAGCAACGATGACAAAGAAAAACAAGATACAAAATCTGTCCAAGAATCGAAGAGCAGGATTTTTCTGAAATTTTTGCTCAATTTCGAAATTTCTCCCAAATCAAGAAAAAATTTGGACAAATTCAAGAAATGTGGCTGAATAGAAAGGTGGGGAATGGTTTTTTGCAACAAATCTATGAAACAAAACCACGAAAAACTCAACAAATCAAGAGATCGGTCGAAATCCCTTTCGGCTATTTTTGGTCAAATTTTCGAATTTATGGTGGATAGAAGAAAAATTGGTGGTAGGGGAGGGGTGGGGTGTCGGATTCGTGTCAATCTAGCTCTGGATACCAGATGATGAGGTGTTGACCTCTAAGTTGGCCCGATCTTCACGAATCAACAAGAACGAACGAAGAACGCACGAAGAACGCGATGAACACGATGAACACGAGAGGGGGAATCGAGGGGAAAACGAGGGCAAACGCGCGGAAACACAAAAGGGGGAAGATAACTCGTGAAGCCTACGAGGGATCGCACACCCAAGTCAACAACACGCTAATTGAAACCGATTCCTCTCACCGGTCGGTCCACCGATCCAACAGAAGCCGCAAGGGAAGGTTGGCAAGCGCTACTATAATCACAAGGTGAAAGAGTAACTCCTTGGAGAGATCTTGATACGGTCCTAGATAGACATCGTAGGAGTAGCCTCGTAAGAGGAGTCACCTCACAAGAGGGATACAAGGGAAAAGCCCGAAGTTCTCAAATCATCCCTAACCCTAGATCTAGCCACCGGGGTCCCTTATATAGCTCGGGGAAGAAACGGGGGTGGAAACGGTGCAAAAACGGACCAATTCCGTGCATTTTGGGGCCACGCCGGCCTGGGGGGCGCAGAGGCCGGCCTAGAGGGGTGGCCGGCCTGGGGCCGGGGTGGGAAGGAGGCAGGCCGGCCTGCAGGCCGGCCCCTTCTGTTGGGTGCCCGGCCTGGGGCCGGGGTGGGGGAAGGCAGGCAGGCCTGGAGGCCGGGGCGCTCGGGTAGGGGGCCGGCCTGGGAGGCCAGCCCGAGGGCGGGGTGGGCGAGGGGGAGGCCGGCCTGCTCTGTGTGGGGGCCGGCCTGAGGTGGTTGGAGGCCGGCCTGGCCGGGGGTGAGGCCGGGAGGCCCCGTTTCCCTCCATTCTTCCTCCTCGGAACTCCGATCTTGACGCCGTCTTCACCCGCTTCTTTCCTAGCTCCGTGTGCACCTTCTTGGATGTGTTCTTGAGCATCTTGGGCACCATATTGGGTATCCATGTGGTGATCCCACCTATGCATGTAGAGGGGTATTTCATGAGGTAGAGCACCGTTCACCAAGTCACCGGAAACATACGGAGATAGGAGTGAGTTCACCTTGTTGCGTATCGATGTTGTGCTTGGTTGAATACGGTGGGCTACATCAGTAAGGGAATATTGTTCATACAAGACCCATTCCACACTCTAACATACATGTTATGGCATACCATGGGACTTGGTGGCATTCAGACGCTCCGGAGCCCCTCTCCGGTGAAACCCTAGCCCCGCCGGGAAAAAAGACAGAACTACGGTTCTGTCCCCTCTACGTGATCCAGAAGGGGGTAGCAAAGTGTAAAGAATTTCATGGTTGTGTTAGGTTAGTTCCAAGGAACACCCAATTTAGTGGTGGGGCCCACCTTTTGGCAAGATTCCCCCCCGTTCTGCCAGATCCGGGTGTTTTGGGCTCTAAGTAGTCTTGGAACCTGCTAGAGAGAATCCGACGCCGGTGAAGCCCTAACACAAGGAACGAGGGAATCTTGGGAATACAAGACACATGCCACACTATAACACACATGGTATCGAATACCATGGGACTTGGTGGCATTCATACGTTCCGAAGCCCCTCTCGGGAGAAACCCTAGCCCCGTTGGGGAAAAAGAAGGAACTACCATTCTGGCCCCTCTACGTGAGCTGGAAGGGGGTAGAAAAGGGGAACCAATTGATTGGTTGTGTTAGCTTATGTGACGCCCCGAGATCGGGCACTATGCATATTTCAGCATTCCCGCCAAAATCCCCATAATAACCGATTCCAGGTTGCCACTTGTGATAACATTACAACAGTTCACGAATAATCCACAACAACAAGAGAAAAGATATTGTAACATCCCAAGTCTGAAAAATAGCCATTAGAATGTTTGCTCTCTTTTATTTTATGTTTTGCATCATGGCATCATGTTGATTGCATTTGTTTTGCTTGTTTTCCTTTTGTTTTCCAACTGTTTTCATTTGTTTTCCTTCATTTTCTATTTGAATTTCAAACCAAAATTCAAACCTTTTGTTTCATCCTTGTGATGTTACAATTTCCAAAGTGATATTTCAAATCAAAACAATTATTTGCTTCCATTAAATTTGTGATTCCAAACTATTGTTTTATTTCTATAAAAATGCATCCAATAATCAAACCTTTTTTAAATTCAATTATGATTTTCTTCCAAACAACAACCCTTTTGAAAGTTATGAAAATTGCAAAACAAATCACTCCATTGTTTCCATCAAACCATAAGGTTCAAATAAAACTCCCAATTGTTTCCATGAAATAATAAAAAGCTCAACTCTTATTTGTTATTTGATAATCCACTTAATATAATTTGCATTCAAACAATTCCAATCTTTTGTTCCATTTAAACACTAATGTGCACCTTAGTTAAAATCTTGTTTTCTATAATGCACTTAATAATAAAAATTCATCCAAATTTGATTTAAAGTACAAACAGCACCATTTTCAAATTGTGAAAAACACCAAAACAAATGTGCTCATTTGTTTCCAAATAAACTCATTTGATCACCCTATTTTAAAATATTTTCTCATTAACCAATTAATCATAAAATTCAATCAAATACCCTGCAAGTTCAAACAGCACCAAATTCCAAGTCATGAAAACTACCGAACCATTCTAATATTTTAATCCAATTAATAATAGGGTTCACCCTATTAAACTTGTTGTTTTAAAATATTCATCAATTAACTTGCAAATTATTCCAATTCAAACCAATGTGCAAAAACAACAAATAAATTTGAATTTCAAAAACTTAAGTGGCCAAGTGGTAGGTGTGGGAATAACAAACCCACATGATTTTTTCCAAATTTTTATCAAATCAAAAAGCTATCTTTTGCTTCCATTTTCTAATTGCTACAAAAAATAAATTGGAACAAATAATTAAAAGGGAGAGAGAGAGCACAGCAGCCAGCCCATCTATTTTCCCCAGCCCTTTTCCCTTTGGCCCAACTTTTTCCCAGGCCCGATACCCCCTCGTGTCGTTATCAACCTCTGTACGGCGCCCCATCCCGAGCTCCACGTATGCAGAGACCATGGAGGAACGGTGATCTTCCACCTCCCCCCTCCCTATAAACCTAGGCCGATCCCTAACCCTAACCCTGCTTTTCTTCCTCCCTCTCCTTCTCCCATCTCCGCCATCATCCCATCTCCTCCACCTCCCTCTCTCTATGTTACTTCTCTGCAACCACCTGCTGCCATGGCCGGATTTTCGTTGAAGGTTTGGGTGTGGTTGTGGTCACCGTCAAGGGCAGCCCGCCGCGGGAATGGAAACGCCATGGAGCCCTCTTCCTCCTCATCACCTCGGCACGGGCCGGGACTGCCCGTGGCGCCGCCGCCATCTCCCCCAAGTCGCCGGCGACCTCACCCTGCTGCTGTCCCGACCTGCCCCGATCCGCCATCCTCTGTCCGCTCGGGAGCCCTCAAGGTGAGCGCTCCGTCCCCGCGCCTCACCTCCCTCTCCCTTCCCTTCTCTCCCCACACCGCATCCCCCTCGCAGCAGCCCCCCACGGCGCCCCCTCCGGTGAGCAGCAGACCGGCAGCCATGTCCCTGTCTCTGTCGAGCAAAAGAATTAGGTTCAGTTACGTGCAGTTTTCAGGTTCAGAGAAAAATCCCGCGCAGCTACGCCATATCCACCCCCGATTCCCTTCCTATCCACAAGCCAGCGCACCACCCCAGTGGTCAACACCCCTTGCGCGCGCACTGGAGGTGCTGGGTTCGATCCCCCCTCACCCACCTTTTATTCCACCTTTTATTCTTTGTTTTCTTTTTCTGCCAGAATTTCAGCAAACTAGATCTGAACCATTACTTCTAAATTCCATATAAAATTGAATATCACTCCAATTTGAACGATTCAAAATCCTGTGAACTCATAATTTTGTGCTCTTTCCAGTAATGTCAAATTTGCAATATGTTTCTGTAACAATTTCTGCACTAAATAATTAATTACTGAAAATGCAATAAAATTTGTAAACTTTGGAATTTCATAACTTTAGTTCTACTCATCCCATTTAAGCACACTTGAGCTCTAAAAATTTGTCTTAACAAACTCTCCACATTGGTATTTTATTTGGACACAATTGAATTAAATTTGAACATGTTTTCCTCTGTTTACAAAAAGGGGCAGAATAAGAATGATTATAAAAACTTGCATAATAAATTCAATAATCACCCAAAAATTATGTTTGATAGCTCTAAATGTTCAATGAAACCTTTTCTACATGTTTTAAACCTTTTCAATGCAATTTGTTACTGTTTTGAATATTTTAAATTGGTGAAATATTTGGATTCTTGTTTAATTCACTTAATTTTGCAAAATTCATAACTTGCTCATAAAAATTCCAAATTCCACAAACTAAATATGTTTTCCAATCAACTTTTCATGTACTTTCCAAATATAAATTTTGTTTGCTGTTTTGAATTATTTAAATTGCTGAAAACAACTGTTTCTTAATTATTGCCTTTAAAATTGCCAAAATAATAACTTGCTCATTTTAAATCCAATTTCCACAAATGAAATATGTTTTCCATGCAAAATTAAACCACCTTTTCAAATATAAAATTTGTTTCATGTTTTGAATAATCAAAATTGGTTAAATGATTTAAACCTTGTTTAAATCATTTAATATTGTTAAATTCATAACTTGATCAAATCAAATTCTTTTTGAACATGCAAAATATGTTTTCCAACCATAAAAGTATAAACTTTTCAAATATGAATTTGGTTTAATGCTTTGAACAAATAAAAATTCAAATAAGTTCATGTTTGAATTAAATTCATTTAATTCTTGCTTAAACTTGTTTAATTCAAAATAATTTATTTCAAATCCTTTTTCAACAATTGAAACATGTAATCCACTTAAAATTTGGTGTTCTTTTCAAATATAAACTTTGTATTCTGTTTTGAACAATTTAAATTGGTGAAAACAACAAATCCTTGTGTAACACCTTTAAGAACCAAAATTTCTTAACTTAATAAATGAATTTCCAAACTCGGTAAACCTTATTTCCAATTGCTTCTATTGTTGTTATTTTGCTGTTTTCCTCATCCATGCATCATGCTAATCCACTTTCACATGATGCTTAGTTGTAGAACAATTAATTCAACCATAATTCATGGGCTTTTCATATGCAATCCAATTGCATGTGGGTCCATTTAATCATTTTGTTATCTTGTCAACTAGTTTATTTCTATGCATCAATTAAATGGTCATGCATCATCCCATGATTGTGCACTATGCCATGTTATTGATTGTTTATCTTTCTTCATTTTTTGTTTGCTTCTTCCCGGATAAACGACGACGTTGAGACCGACGATACTTACGACACCCCTTCTAAGGATCTAGCTCAGTACCAGGCTACTGGGTTTTGCAGGCAAGTTATCACTCACATGAACCATCGTGTTCCTTTCAACATTGGTTACCGATACTTTCCGTTTTCTATTCTGCTAGCCCTATGATTAGTTGCTTCTGTTACGAACCTATCACATGTATCCTTTAACCCTGATATTGCCTCACCTCCATACCTATAACCTTTTGTTTGAGCCCGTGTCTTACTAGCATGCTTAGGTTGTTTTGCTCGAGTCTGTTACCCGTTACTTTCTGTTACTATATTCCATTATGTTCCGGGGGCTCGATGTTTAATCAATCAATCATGCTAATGTTATTGTTAACTAATAATTTGATGATAAGGCACCGACAGGAGGCCCTTTGTGGTTTTGAGGCCTGCTAGTGTCGACCCTAATAGGAAAAGGGTCTTGTCTACTGATCCATGATGAGCGCACTACCCGCATGTGGGAAGCGAGTATGGGCGCCCCCCTCAATTTGATTGGATTCGCATCTCGTCCAAATCGCCTCATTTAGTTCGGGTTTTCCATTTGCTGCATGCATGATCTTGCGAGCCCTTGGTACCCGGGTGGAACTTTCGTAGTCGGCATATAGGGGGACACGTTCTTAGAGTGCTATGAGGGTCCATTTTCTTCTGGGCTCGATTAGCCGTGTGCCCAAGGTGCTTTGGGCTTGATGCGAAGAAGAGTTGAGTTGTGTTGAGTACCTCGCTTGGTGGGTTTGATCCCCGTCTGGCGGGTTATTCATACGTGTACGGCCAAATTGGTGCAACCCTGCAGGGATAAATCTTCTCGAGAAGCCGTGTTTTCCGCGGTTATGGATTACTTGGTGAAAGTACTGGCTAACAAGTACTCAGGACAACTTAAACCTAATGATTAACAACCTTACACCCAATGATTAACAACTTGACTAGTAATAGGCTTATTGACACAATAATATGAACCATCATTATTTCAACTGTGTGAGTTATCCTCAGATTGCTTCTTTGGATAAGGGGCGAGATCCAGGATGGGTTTGTTTGGAGTTAGTTGATAAGTTGGTTACGATACACGATCTTATCTCCTTTCTGATAGCCGGAAGTTGTAGTATGTTCTGTAGTTGGTTAGAGCAGCCAGTTGCAGCATCTTTTATATCCCCTTCCTTCCGTTGAACCCAAAGCATCTGTGCTTGGTGTTGACGGGTTACACTTTGGTGAACTGTGAGTCTTGCTTGCCAGTACGTTTATGTACTGACCCCTTTGGGGCTGTGGTTTACGCAGACGACGTTTCCAAGGATCTACATGGTGGCTACTACGTGGAGTATGACGAGACTGCTGACGAGTAGATAGCGGACCCGGGCAGGATCCGAGACTTCGTGGATGGGCTCCGTCTTTTCGTTTCCGGCCTCTTAGGCCTATTTGGTTCTTGTCTGTACTCAGACATGTCGAATGCTTCCGCTGTGATGTAATGATGAATTGTTGGGACATGTGTCCTCTAGATGATTGTATTTGCTATCTCTGCTCTAATGAGAGCTATTTGCAACTTATTTCAATCTTTTGTGTCGTAGAGATCTGTTGTGATATCAGTTGTTCAACGCCGTTGACGTACCATGTGTGTATGGTTTGAAGTACGTCAATGGAAGTATCCTGATTTCTATGGGATAGTTTACGTCGACGCTGAACAAATAGGGGTTGGTTGTCACACATACGTGTGTTGGCCTACTCGTAAGAGGACGCGGGTGCCGGTAAGCCCCGTAATCCAATCTACTACTGTTCAACGGAACGGCGAGTATCCTTTAGAAGTCCGGGTGCGACAAATGGTATCAGAGCCTGTCTGCCTGTAGGATCCCTTTTTACTGGTCGCTGTTGAGTCTAGAAACTATTTTGTAGCTATATAGGAAAAATGAAACGTGAGAGTAGGAATTCTGTTCTTTTTCTTCTTTCCCCACCCACCCTCCCTTTTCTGGTAAGGAAGTGCAACGTTGTTTTCCCTTCTCATCTAAAACTTTCAAGTTAGGATTTCACGAATTCTGGTTTCTGTAGGATGGTTATATCTACTAGACCATAGGAATGGAGGTGGTTGTGACATGATTTATCGTGTTGCCTACTCATGATTCAGAACGGAGGCGTGTAAGCCCCGGAAGCAGATCCTCTATTCCTTAAGCAGTAGATATTGATCCTTTAGAAGCCCGGATGGGTTTTTCCGTAGTACCTCAGGAGTGTTTTGATCTCGTGGTTTTCCCGGTGTTACTTCGTTATCCTGTTCTTCTCAACATCCTTTTCGTCCGTTGAAATCTTGTTGTTGTTTTCCACTTCAATTCTTCTACCGGCGTCTAATCAAAACTTCCCAAATATCAAGTCTATCTGGCCAGAAAGGTTGTTGTTGTTGTTTCTGATTCCAGGCTATGAGAGCTGGCATTCCTATAACCTGGGGTTGTTTCGAGGAAACATTCCTGAAGCACCACATTCCAGATAGTCTATTCTCCAAATGAATCAAGTTTTATCCAGCTATACACCCTCAATACAAAACCTCTCCCTTTACTTAAAATGTTACGGTGGTTTCCAAATTCCCTGACGTCTTTCCAGAAGAGTTGCCAGGGATGCTTATCGTTTTGAACTTCCAGAAAAACCATCCAAGGTGCACGATGTGTTTCACGTGTCACAGCTCAAGAGGATCTTCGTAAGAAGTTTCCGGACCTTTTCTTTTCTCAGTAGGAATCTCGGGGCGCGATTCCTTCAAGGGGGGCGTTTTGTAACATCCCAAGTCTGAAAAATAGCCATTAGAATGTTGCTCTCTGTTATTTTATGTTTTGCATCATGGCATCATGTTGATTGCATTTGTTTTGCTTGTTTTCCTTTTGTTTTCCAACTGTTTTCATTTGTTTTCCTTCGTTTTCTATTTGAATTTCAAACCAAAATTCAAACCTTTTGTTTCATCCTTGTGATGTTACAATTTCCAAAGTGATATTTCAAATCAAAACAATTATTTGCTTCCATTAAATTTGTGATTCCAAACTATTGTTTTATTTCTATAAAAATGCATCCAATAATCAAACCTTTTTTAAATTCAATTATGATTTTCTTCCAAACAACAACCCTTTTGAAAGTTATGAAAATTGCAAAACAAATCACTCCATTGTTTCCATCAAACCATAAGGTTCAAATAAAACTCCCAATTGTTTCCATGAAATAATAAAAAGCTCAACTCTTATTTGTTATTTGATAATCCACTTAATATAATTTGCATTCAAACAATTCCAATCTTTTGTTCCATTTAAACACTAATGTGCACCCTATTTAAAATCTTGTTTTCTATAATGCACTTATTAATAAAAATTCATCCAAATTTGATTTAAAGTACAAACAGCACCATTTTCAAATTGTGAAAAACACCAAAACAAATGTGCTCATTTGTTTCCAAATAAACTCATTTGATCACCCTATTTTAAAATATTGTCTCATTAAGCAATTAATCATAAAATTCAATCAAATACCCTGCAAGTTCAAACAGCACCAAATTCCAAGTCATGAAAACTACCAAACCATTCTAATATTTTAATCCAATTAATAATAGGGTTCACCCTATTAAACTTGTTGTTTTCAAATATTCATCAATTAACTTGCAAATTATTCCAATTCAAACCAATGTGCAAAAACAGCAAATAAATTTGAATTTCAAAAACTTAAGTGGCCAAGTGGTAGGTGTGGGAATAACAAACCCACATGATTTTTTCCAAATTTTTATCAAATCAAAAAGCTATCTTTTGCTTCCATTTTCTAATTGCTACAAAAAAATAAATTGGAACAAATAATTAAAAGGGAGAGAGAGAGCACAGCAGCCAGCCCATCTATTTTCCCCAGCCCTTTTCCCTTTGGCCCAACTTTTTCCCAGGCCCGATACCCCCTCGTGTCGTCATCAACCTCTGTACGGCGCCCCATCCCGAGCTCCACGTATGCAGAGACCATGGAGGAACGGTGATCCTCCACCTCCCCCCTCCCTATAAACCTAGGCCGATCCCTAACCCTAACCCTGCTTTTCTTCCTCCCTCTCCTTCTCCCATCGCCGCCATCATCCCATCTCCTCCACCTCCCTCTCTCTCTGTTACTTCTCTGCAACCACCTGCTGCCATGGCCGGATTTTCGTTGAAGGTTTGGGTGTGGTTGTGGTCACCGTCAAGGGCAGCCCGCCGCGGGAATGGAAACGCCATGGAGCCCTCTTCCTCCTCATCACCTCGGCACGGGCCGGGACTGCCCGTGGCGCCGCCGCCATCTCCCCCAAGTCGCCGGCGACCTCACCCTGCTGCTGTCCCGACCTGCCCCGATCCGCCATCCTCTGTCCGCTCGGGAGCCCTCAAGGTGAGCGCTCCGTCCCCGCGCCTCACCTCCCTCTCCCTTCCCTTCTCTCCCCACACCGCATCCCCCTCGCAGCAGCCCCCCACGGCGCCCCCTCCAGCGAGCAGCAGACCGGCGGCCATGTCCCTGTCTCTGTCGAGCAAAAGAATCAGGTTCAGTTACGTGCAGTTTTCAGGTTCAGAGAAAAATCCCGCGCAGCTACGCCATAACCACCCCCGATTCCCTTCCTATCCACAAGCCAGCGCACCACCCTAGTGGTCAACACCCCTTGCGCGCGCACTGGAGGTGCTGGGTTCGATCCCCCCTCACCCCACCTTTTATTCCACCTTTTATTCTCTGTTTTCTTTTTCTGCCAGAATTTCAGCAAACCAGATCTGAACCATTACTTCTAAATTCCATATAAAATTGAATATCACTCCAATTTGAACGATTCAAAATCCTGTGAACTCATAATTTTGTGCTCTTTCCAGTAATGTCAAATTTGCAATATGTTTCTGTAACAATTTCTGCACTAAATAATTAATTACTGAAAATGCAATAAAATTTGTAAACTTTGGAATTTCATAACTTTAGTTCTACTCATCCCATTTAAGCACACTTGGGCTCTAAAAATTTGTCTTAACAAACTCTACACATTGGTATTTTACTTGGACACAATTGAATTAAATTTGAACATGTTTTCCTCTGTTTACAAAAAGGGGCAGAATAAGAATGATTATAAAAACTTGCATAATAAATTCAATAATCACCCAAAAATTATGTTTGATAGCTCTAAATGTTCAATGAAACCTTTTCTACATGTTTTCAACCTTTTCAATGCAATTTGTTACTGTTTTGAATATTTTAAATTGGTGAAATATTTGGATTCTTGTTTAATTCACTTAATTTTGCAAAATTCATAACTTGCTCATAAAAATTCCAAATTCCACAAACTAAATATGTTTTCCAATCAACTTTTCATGTACTTTCCAAATATAAATTTTGTTTGCTGTTTTGAATTATTTAAATTGCTGAAAACAACTGTTTCTTAATTATTGCCTTTAAAATTGCCAAAATAATAACTTGCTCATTTTAAATCCAATTTCCACAAATGAAATATGTTTTCCATGCAAAATTAAACCACCTTTTCAAATATAAAATTTGTTTCATGTTTTGAATAATCAAAATTGGTTAAATGATTTAAACCTTGTTTAAATCATTTAATATTGTTAAATTCATAACTTGATCAAATCAAATTCTTTTTGAACATGCAAAATATGTTTTCCAACCATAAAAGTATAAACTTTTCAAATATGAATTTGGTTTAATGATTTGAACAAATAAAAATTCAAATAAGTTCATGTTTGAATTAAATTCATTTAATTCTTGCTTAAACTTGTTTAATTCATAAATAATTTATTTCAAATCCTTTTTCAACAATTGAAACATGTAATCCACCTAAAATTTGGTGTTCTTTTCAAATATAAACTTTGTATTCTGTTTTGAACAATTTAAATTGGTGAAAACAACAAATCCTTGTGTAATACCTTTAAGAACCAAAATTTCTTAACTTAATAAATGAATTTCCAAACTTGGTAAACCTTATTTCCAATTGCTTCTATTGTTGTTATTTTGCTGTTTTCCTCATCCATGCATCATGCTAATCCACTTTCACATTATGCTTAGTTGTAGAACAATTAATTCAACCATAATTCATGGGCTTTTCATATGCAATCCAATTGCATGTGGGTCCATTTAATCATGTTGTTATCTTGCCAAGTAGTTTATTTCTATGCATCAATTAAATGGTCATGCATCATCCCATTATTGTGCACTATGCCATGTTATTGATTGTTTATCTTTCTATATTGTTTGTTTGCTTCTTCCCGGATAAACGACGACGTTGAGACCGACGATACTTACGACACCCCTTCTAAGGATCTAGCTCAGTACCAGGCTACTGGGTTTTGCAGGCAAGTTATCACTCACACGAACCATCGTGTTCCTTTCAACATTGGTTACCGATACTTTCCGTTGTCTATTCTGCTAGCCCT
Organism: Alopecurus myosuroides; assembly: GCA_028641055.1. NCBI lineage: Eukaryota > Viridiplantae > Streptophyta > Magnoliopsida > Poales > Poaceae > Alopecurus > Alopecurus myosuroides. The sequence goes on from CM054060.1 coordinate 24,666,719, forward strand.
ATGATTAGTTGCTTCTGTTACGAACCTATCACATGTATCCTTTAACCCTGATATTGCCTCACCTCCATACCTATAACCTTTTGTTTGAGCCCGTGTCTTACTAGCATGCTTAGGTTGTTTTGCTCGAGTCTGTTACCCGTTACTTTCTGTTACTATATTCCATTGCTCGAGTCTGTTACCTTAATCAATCAATCATGCTAATGTTATTGTTAACTAATAATTTGATGATAAGGCACCGGCAGGAGGCCCTTTGTGGTTTTGAGGCCTGCTAGTGTCGACCCTAATAGGAAAAGGGTCTTGTCTACTGATCCATGATGAGCGCACTACCCGCATGTGGGAAGCGAGTATGGGCGCCCCCCTCAATTTGATTCGATTCGCATCTCGTCCAAATCGCCTCATTTAGTTCGGGTTTTCCATTTGCTGCATGCATGATTTTGCGAGCTCTTGGTACCCGGGTGGAACTTTCGTAGTCGGCATATAGGGGGACACGTTCTTAGAGTGCTATGAGGGTCCATTTTCTTCTGGGCTCGATTAGCCGTGCGCCCAAGGTGCTTTGGGCTTGATGCGAAGAAGAGTTGAGTTGTGTTGAGTACCTCGCTTGGTGGGTTTGATCCCCGTCTGGCGGGTTATTCATACGTGTACGGCCAAATTGGTGCAACCCTGCAGGGATAAATCTTCTCGAGAAGCCGTGTTTTCCGCGGTTATGGATTACTTGGTGAAAGTACTGGCTAACAAGTACTCAGGACAACTTAAACCTAATGATTAACAACCTTACACCCAATGATTAACAACTTGACTAGTAATAGGCTTATTGACACAATAATATGAACCATCATTATTTCAACTGTGTGAGTTATCCTCAGATTGCTTCTTTGGATAAGGGGCGAGATCCAGGATGGGTTTGTTTGGAGTTAGTTGATAGGTTGGTTACGATACACGATCTTATCTCCTTTCTGATAGCCGGAAGTTGTAGTATGTTCTGTAGTTGGTTAGAGCAGCCAGTTGCAGCATCTTTTATATCCCCTTCCTTCCGTTGAACCCAAAGCATCTGTGCTTGGTGTTGACGGGTTACACTTTGGTGAACTGTGAGTCTTGCTTGCCAGTACGTTTATGTACTGACCCCTTTGGGGCTGTGGTTTACGCAGACGACGTTTCCAAGGATCTACATGGTGGCTACTACGTGGAGTATGACGAGACTGCTGACGAGTAGATAGCGGACCCGGGCAGGATCCGAGACTTCGTGGATGGGCTCCGTCTTTTCGTTTCCGGCCTCTTAGGCCTATTTGGTTCTTGTCTGTACTCAGACATGTCGAATGCTTCCGCTGTGATGTAATGATGAATTGTTGGGACATGTGTCCTTTGGATGATTGTATTTGCTATCTCTGCTCTAATGAGAGCTATTTGCAACTTATTTCAATCTTCTGTGTCGTAGAGATCTGTTGTGATATCAGTTGTTCAACGCCGTTGACGTACCATGTGTGTATGGTTTGAAGTACGTCAATGGAAGTATCCTGATTTCTATGGGATAGATTACGTCGATGCTGAACAAATAGGGGTTGGTTGTCACACATACGTGTGTTGGCCTACTCGTAAGAGGACGCGGGTGCCGGTAAGCCCCGTAATCCAATCTACTACTGTTCAACGGAACGGCGAGTATCCTTTAGAAGCCCGGGTGCGACAGATATATACAAGATGACTCAAACGAGTCAAGGATACAACTGATACAATACAAAGATCCAAATAACAGCGGAAGAAACAACATAGCGTCCGGCTACGGACAAGATACGAATTGGACTAAGAGTCCTGAAGATAACCGAGGGCGTCCAAATCCCTGCTCAGGCCAAGCCGGAGGGATTCCCAAGCTAACGTCGTCAGACTTCAAACCTGTTGACTGCAATGTTGAATATGCAGCCACGAAAAAGGATTCGTGGGTCAGTACGGTTAAGTACTGGCAAGTGGATAAACCATACTCACAAGATACCGGCGTAACCAGTCATCACAAGATACAAATACTTTGGGTTCAACGGAAAAGGAAGGGATTATTGCAAATAAGCGGCAGCGGGCTGCACTAACCAACTACAGAGACTCACTACAACATCCGGCTAAAGGAGGGGGATAAGATAGCGTATCGTCACCAACTAGTACTAACCATCCAAACAAACCCATCCAATGTTACCCCCTACTAAGGAAGCAACCCAAGGATACTCACACTGTTGGATTAATGATGGATCAAGTTATTGTGTCAATAAGACTATTACTAGTCAAATTATCATTGGTTAGGTGTAAGTTATTCTGAGTACTTGTTAGTCCAGTACTTTCACCAAGTCATCCATAACCGCGGAAAACACGGCTTCTCGAGAAGATTTAACCCTGCAGGGATGCACCAATTTGGCCGTACACGTAAGAATAACCCGCCAGACGGGGGATCAACCCACCAAGCGAGGTACTCAACCCAACCCAACTCTTCTTCGCATCAAGCCCAAAGAACCCCGTGCAATTGAGCGCACGGCTAATCAAGCCCCACGAAGAAAAGGGGACCCTCATAGCACTCTAAGAACGTGTCTCCCTAAATGCCGACTACAAAAGTTCCACCCTGGCCTGGGTTCGCAAGATCATGCATGCGGCAAATGGAAAACCCGAACTAAATGAGGCGATTTGGACGAGATGCGAATCGAATCAAATTGAGGGGGGCGCCCATACTCGCTTCCCACATGCGGTTAGTGCGCTCATCATGGATCAGTAGACAAGACCCTTTTCATAATTAGGGTCGACACTAGCAGGCTTCAAAACCACGCCGGGCCTCCTGCCGGTGTCTTATCGTCAAATTATTATTACCCAAAACATTAACAGGTTGTTGATTGAATTGAAACCCAACTATCAAACTAAACAGGTGATAAGACGGACAACAAGACTTGAGCGCAAACAACACTAAGCATGCAACTACGACACGAGGGCCAACAGGGTAAACAGACAACAGTTAATAGGAAGTGGAAGGAAGGCTATATCATGGCTGCAAGGTAAACATATGATAGGATCGAGACACAAGCATCGAATCAACAGGCTAGAATAAGAACAACGGAAAGAATCGGTAACAAGTGATGAAAGGCAGACATTTGGCAGCAAGTGAGTATACTTGCCTGAGATCCAGCAAGTAGAGGTACATCCACAGAACTTGTCTTTGCTCACATCATCTCAACGTCCTATCCGGGAAGAATCAACGAACCTCGAACGAACACCGGATGCAACAATTACTACTACGGCAAAAGATCCAGCATGATCAAGATATGGATGCATGCCAAGTTTAAAGATGCATCAAGATAAACTAGTTGACATGATAACATGTTTAAATGGACCCATATGCAATTTGGATTGCTTATGGAAAATCCCATGAATTAATGTTGAATTAAATGATCTACAAATAACCAACATGTGAAGATGAATTAGCATGATGCATGGATGGGGAAAACAGAAAGAAAACAACCATAGATTCAATTTGAAATGAAGTTTACCAAGTTTGGAATTTCATTTATTAAGTTATGAAATTTTGGTTCCTTAAAGGTGTTACACAAGCATTTTTTGTTTTCACGCATTTTAATTGTTCAAAACAGATAACAAAGTTCATATTTGGAAAGAACACAAAATTTTAGGTGGAATACATGTTTCAATTATTGAAAAAGGAATTAAGATGAATTAATTATGAATTAAACAAGTTTAAACAAGATTTAATTGAATTTAATTCAAGTATGAAATTATTTGAATTTTTATTTGTTCAAAACATAAAATGAAATTCATATTTGGAAAGGTTATGCTTTTCTGGTTTGAAAACATATTTTATATGCCCAAAAAGGAAATTAATTTGACCAAGTTATTAATTTAGCAATTTTAAATGATTTAAACAAGGTTTAAGTTATTTAATCAATTTTAATTATTCAAAACATGAAACAAAGTTTATATTTGAAAAGGTGGTTCAATTTGGCATGGAAAACATATTTCATTTGTGACATTTGAATTAATATTGAATTAGTTATGAATTTCACCATTTAAATGATTTAATTAAAGCATTAAGTAATTGCATTAATTTTATTTATCGAAAACAGAAAACAAATGTTATATTTGGAAAGAGCATGAAATTTTGGTTGGAAAACATGTTTTGAGTATTTAATTTGGAGCAACCATTTGAAAGTTATTAATTATGCCATTTAGGTTGTCATTTTTAAGGATTATTAAATAACCTTAATTTTAATTGTCCAAATTGCAGAACAAATGTGATAAACAGAAAGTACATTGAATTTTGACTGAAAAACATATTTTAGATTTTCAATTTGGAGTTGTTTTGCAGTTTCTAGAGGTAAAATAAAAACAGGGTCCAAACTGTGATTTTTAGGGACCTGGATGTGAAGGAAACAGTGGGGCATGGTCTCTCTGCGAACACCGTGCCCAAAAATGAGACTGCACCAAGCCACAGCTACCCTGGGTCGCTAACAAGCAGGCCCATGCCACGGTGGCGCACACGCGGCGCGGGTGGAAGCCACGCAGGCCAGCACGGTCAATGACCAGTGGGGCCCGCCCTTTCGCGAGGAAAACCGCAAAAAGATGGGCTAATTGCGCCCGCGGGGACTCGATCTCCTGCCCTCGCGGATGCGCGCGCAGGTTCAATGCCACTGGGCTGGGCTCACGGTGGTGATACGTATGGGATCCGCAGGTTTTTGAGGGGAAACTGACAGCGTTTAATTTTTTTTTTAACTGACGATCCAACGCATCGTTCTTCAGTTACGGACAGGGGTGGAATAGGGGAAAGGATCGCCAGGGTTCCACGTCGAGGCCGCGCGAGGGCTGGCACAGAGCAAGGGGGAAGGGGGCCTAGGCCAGGAAGGAGTGCTCACCATGGCGGGCTTCAGCGGACGTGGAGAAAGGAGGCGGGGAAGGAGATGCCGCTGTCAGGGGCGACGAACTCTGACGGCCGGAGAAGTGCGGCGGAAAACGACGACGGCGCGGCGATCCTGGTGGCTCCCAGGCCCGGCCGAGGCAGCGCGGGAGAAGAAATATGTTCCCCGAATCCATTCCCGCCGGGAGGACGGCTCGACGACGAGCATGGCGGCAGCGCCATGGCATCAAACTTCCGGCCACAGAGGCGTTTGACAGGAAAATTCAGAATTATCAGAGGAGAATTTGGAGGTGTTGCTAATTGGAGGGGATCTGGAAGAGGAGGGAGATGGCGGCGGGGATGAATATGGTTAGGGTTGAAGGCCTCCTCGGCATCTTCTTGTAGAGGGGGAGAAAGGAGCAGGTGGGGGGTGCTGTGGTCTTTCCGCCATGGCTGTCGTCAGCCATCGTATGGAGGTGGGGATGAGGCTGAGGCCGAAAGAGAGAAGAGAAGGGCCTAGTGGGCTGGGCCGGCCTGCTCCTCCCAGGGGCTGGCTTGCTTTATTTTTTTTTATTTCTGTTATCAATTTTTTTTGTAGAGAATTGGTGATGGAAAAAGGGGAATTTGAGGGAGTTAAAAGGACCAAAAAAATATGGAAACAATTTATCTGTTGATATAAATGCCAAAGCACAAGGGCACCAAAGTTGGATTTTGAAAATTTCAAACTTAGTTTGAAATTTGAATTTTAGGTGAATTTGAACCAAATTTGAAATTGAGGGAGTTTTAAGATTCCAAAAATCACGGTTTTGGTTTCTTTGCACTTGGCATTCAAAATGCCCAAGTGTGGAAGTTTTTGTTTTTGAAAAAAAATTGAAAGTTTGTTTGGGTTTTAAATTTAAATGACATTAGGGTGAATTGGTTTGCAAGTCAAGATGCAAATGGTGCATGATGCAATGCAGATGCAAAAGGGAAACAAACATTTTCTACTTGGGGAAAAAATCCCCCGGGTGTTACAGCTTAGGCCCAAGGAACACCCAATACGGTGGTGGGGCCCACCTCTTGGAAAGATTCCTCCCCGTTTTGCCAGTTCCGCCAGAGAAGATCCGACACTGGTGAAGCCCTAACACAGGGAGCGAGGGAATCTTGGGAATACAAGACCAATTCCACACTATAAAACACATGGGACTCGGTGGCATTCAGACTATCCAGAGACCCTCTCCGGAGAAACCCTAGCCCGCTGGGGAAAAAGGTGGAACTGTCGTTCTGGCCCCTCGAAGCTGGAAGGGCGTAGAAAAGTGGAAACAATTGCCTGGTTGTGTGAGGTTAGGCCCAAGGAACACCCTATACAGTGGTGGGTCCCACCTCTTGGCAAGATTCCCCCTCTCCCGCCAGATCCGGAAGGTTCGGGCTCTAAGTAGTCTTGGCACACGCGAGAGAGAATCCGACGCCGGTGAAGCCCTAACACAGGGAGTGAGGGAATCTTTGGCATAAAAGACCTATACCACACTCTAACACACAGGGAGTGACCGAATCTTGTTCACACACGACCAATGCCACACTATAACATACATGTTATGGCATATCATGGGACTCGGTGGCATTCAGACGCTCTGGAGCCCCTCTCCGGAGAAACCCTAGCCCCGCTGGGAAAAAACACATAACTCTGGTTATGGCACCTCTACGTGAGCCGGAAGGGGGTAGAAAAGTGGAAAAAAAATCTTGGATGTGTTAGTTTAGTTCCAAGGAATACCCAATATAGTGGTGGGGCCCACCTCTTGGCAGGATTCCCCCCGTTCCGCCAGATCCGGGAGTTTCGGGCTCTAAGTAGTCCTAGAACCCGGTAGAGATAATCCGACTCCGGTGAAGCCCTAACACAGACCGCAAGGGAATATTGGACATACAAGACTCATTCCACACTATAAATATATGATATGGAATACACTGGCACTTGGTGGCATTCAGACGTTCCGGAGCCCCTCTCCGTTGAAACCCTAGCCCTGCTTGGGAAAAAGACGAAACTGTCGTTCTGGCCCCTCTACGTGAGCAGGAAGGGGGTAGAAAAGTGGAACAAATTTCTTGGTTGTGTTTGGTTAGGCCCAAGGAACACCCAATACAGTGGTGGGGCCCACCTCTTGGCAAGATTCCTCCCGTTCCGCTAGTTTCGGAAGTTTCGGTCTCTAAGTAGTCCTAGAACCTGCTAGAGAGAATCCGACGCCGGTGAAGCCCTAACATAGGTAGTGAGGGAATATTGGGAATACAAGACCCATTACACACTCTAACACACATGGTATGGCATACAATGGGACTTGGTGGCATTCAGACGCTCTAGAGCCCCTCCCTAGAGAAACCCTAGCCCCGTTGGGGAAAAAGACGGATTTGTCGTTCTGGCCCTTCTAAGTGAGCCGAAAGGGGGTACAAAAGTGGAACAAATTAATTGTTTTTGTTAGGTTAGGCCCAAGTAACAACCAAGGACAGTGGTCTGGCCCAACTCCTGGCATGATTCCCCCCGTTTCCCCAGATCCGGGAGTTTCGCGCTCTAAGTAATCCTAGAACCCGCTAGAGAGAATCTGACGCCGGTGAAGCCCTAACACAGGGAGTGAGGGAATCTTGTTCATATAAGACCCATTTCACACTCTAACATACATTTTATGTCATACCATGGGACTCGGTGGCATTCAGACGCTCCGGAGCCCCTCTCCGGAGAAACCCTAGCCCAGCTGGGGGAAAAGACAGAACTGCGGTTATGGCCCCTCTACGTGAGCCGGAAGGGGGTAGAAAAGTGGAAAAAAATCTTGGTTCTGTTAGGTTAATTAGTTCCAAGGAATACCCAATACAGTGGTGGGGCCCACCTCTTGGCAAGATTCCCCCCGTTCCGCCAGATCCGGGAGTTTCAGGCTCTAAGTAGTCCTAGAACCCGCTAGAGAGAATCCGACGCCTGTGAAGCCCTCACACAGTGAACGAGGGAATCTTGGAAATACAAGACCCATTACACAATATGACACACATGGTATGGCATACCATGGGACTTGGTGGCATTCAGACGCTTCGGAGCCCCTCTCCGGAGAAACCCTAGCCCTGCTGGGGAAAAAGACGGAACTACCGTTCTGGCCCCCTCTACGTGAGCCGGAAGGGGGTAGAATAGTGGAAGCAGTTTCTTGGTTGTGTTATGTTAGGCCCAAGAAACACCCAATACAGTGCTGGGGCTCACCTCGTGGCAAGATTCCCCCCGTTCCGCCAGATCCAGGAGTTTTCGGCTCTAAGTAGTCCTAGAACCCGGTAGAGAGAATCCGACTCCGGTGAAGCCCTAACACGGGGAGCAAGGGAATTTTGGGCATACCAGACTCATTCCACACTCTAAAATATATGGTATGGAATACCCTGGGACTTGGTTGCATTCAGATGTTCCGGAGCCCCTCTCCGTAGAAACCCTAGCCACGCTTGGGAAAAAGACGGAACTGTCGTTCTGGCCCATCTACGTGAGAAGTAAGGGGGTAGGAACGTGGAACAAATTTCTTGGTTGTGTTTGTTTAGGCCCAAGGAACAACCAATACAGTGGTGGGGCCCACCTCTTGGCAAGATACCTCCCATTCCGCCAGTTCTGGGAGTTTCGGTCTCTAAGTAGTCTTAGAACCCGCTAGAGAGAATCGAACGCCGGTGAAGCCCTAACATAGGTAGTGAGGGAATCTTGGGCATACAAGACCCATTAAAAACTCTAACACAAATGGTATGGAATACCATCGGACTTGGTGGCATTCAGACGCTCTGGAGCCCCTCCCTAGAGAAACCCTAGCCCCGCTAGGGAAAAAGACGGAACTGTCGTTCTAGCCCTTCTACCTGAGGCGGAAGGGGGTACAAAAGTGGAACAAATTACTTGTTGGTCTTAGGTTAGGCGCATGTAACAACCAAGACAATGGTATGGCCCACCTCCTGGCATGATTCCCCACGTTCCCCCAGATCCGGGAGTTTCGGATCCAAGTAATCCTAGAACCTGCTAGAAAGAATCCGACGCCAGTGAAGCCCCAACACATGGAGTGAGGTAATATTGGGAATAAAAGACCCATTACACACTCTAAAACACATGGTATGGAATACCATGGGACTCGGTGGCATACAGACGCTCAGTAGCCCCTTTCCGAAGAAACCCTGGCCGCGATGGAAAAAAAGACGGAACTACCGTTCTGGCCCTCTACGTGAGCCGGAAGGGGGTGGCAAAGTGGAACCAATTGAATGGTTGTGTTAGGTTAGGCCCAAGGAACACCCAATAAAGTGGTGGGGCCCACCTCTTTGAAAGATTCCCCCCGTTCTGCAAGATCTGGGAGTTTCAAGCTCTAAGTAGTATTGAAACCCGCTAGAGAAGATCCGACACTTGTGAAGTCCTAACACATGGAGCGAGGGAATCTTGGGAATAAAAAACCCATTCCACACTATAACACAGATGGTATGGCATACCATGGGACTCGGTGGCATTCAGACGCTCCAGAGCCCCTCTCCGGAGAAACCCTAGCCCCGTTGGGGAAAAGACGGAACTGTCGTTTTGGCCGCTCTAAGCCGGAAGGGCGTAGCAAAGTGTAACCTATTGCTTGGTTCTGTTAGGTTATGCCCAAGGAACACCCAATACATTGGTGGGGCCCACATCTAGGAAAGATTCCCCCCGTTCCGCCAGATCCGGGAGGTTCGGGCTCTAAGTAGTCCTGGAACCCGCAAGAGAGAATCCGACGCCGGTGAAGACCGAACACAGGGAGTGAGAGAATCTTGGGCATACAGGACCCATACAACACTCTAACACACATGGTATGGCATACCATCGGACTTGGTGGCATTCAGACGGAAGGGGTAGCGAAGTGGAACAAATTTCTTGGTTGTGTTAGGTTAGGCCCAAGGAACACCCAAGACAGTTGTATGGCCCACCTCTTGGCCTGATTCGCCCCGTTCTACCAGATCCGGGAGTTTCGGGCTCCAAGCAGTCCTGGAACCCTCTAGAGAGAATCCGACATTGGCGACACCCTAACACAGGGAGTAAAGGAATATTGTTCATACAAGACCCATTCCAAACTCTAACATACATGTCATGGCATACTATGGGACTTGGTGGCATTCAGACGTTCCGGAGCCCCTCTCCGTAGAAATCCTAGCCCCTCTTGGGAAAAAGACGGAACTGTCGTTCTGGCCCGTCTAAGTGAGCAGGAAGGGGGTAGAAAAGTGGAACAAATTTCTTGGTTGTGTTTTGTTAGGCCCAAGGAACATCCAATATAGTGGTGGGGGCCACCTCTTGGCAAGATACCTCCCGTTCCGCCAGTTCTGGGAGTTTCGGTCTCTACGTAGTCCTAGAACCCGCTAGAGAGAATCCGACACCGGTGAAGCCCTAACATAGGTAGTGAGGGAATCTTGGGAATACAAGACCCATTACAAACTCTAACACAAATGGTATGGCATACCATGGGACTTGGTGGCATTCAGACGCTTTGGAGCCCCTCCCTAGAGAAACCCTAGCCTCGTTGGGGAAAAAGACGGAACTGTCGTTCTAGCCCGTCTACCTGAGCCGGAAGGAGGTACAAAAGTGGAAACAATTACTTGTTTGTGTTAGGTTAGGCCCAAGTAACACCCAATACAGTGCTGGGGCTCACCTCTTGGCAAGATTCTACCCGTTCCGCCAGATCCGGGAGTTTCGGGATCCAAGTAATCCTAGAACCCGCTAGAGAGAATCCGACTCCGGTGAAGCCCTAACACGGGGACCAAGGGAATATTACGAATACCAGACTCATTCCACACTCTAAAATATATGGTATGGAATACCCTGGGACTTGGTTGCATTCAGACGTTCCAGAGCCCCCTCTCCGTAGAAACCCTAGCCCCGCTTGGGAAAAAGACGAAACCGTCGTTCTTGCCCATCTACGTGAGCAGGAAGGGGGTAGAAAAGTGGAACAAATTTCTTGATTGTGTTTGGTTAGGCCCAGGGAACACCCAATACAGTGGTGGGGCCCACCTCTTGGCAAGATTCCTCCCGTTCCGCTAGTTCCGGTAGTTTCGGTCTCTAATTAGTCCTAGAATCCGCTAGAGAGAATCCGACGCCGGTGAAGCCCTAACATAGGTAGTGAGCGAATATTGGGAATACAAGACCCATTACACACTCTAACACACATGGTATGGCATACCATCGGACTTGGTGGCATTCAGACGCTCTAGAGCCCCTCCTAGAGAAACCCTAGCCCCGCTGGGGAAAAAGACGGAACTGTCATTCTGGCCCTTCTACGTGAGCCGAAAGGGGGTAAAAAAGTGGAACAAATTTCTTGTTTGTGTTAGGTTAGGCCCAAGTAACAACCAAGACAGTCGTATGGCCCAACTCCTGGCATGATTCCCCCCGTTCCCCCAGATCCGAGAGTTTCGAGCTCTAAGTAATCCTAGAACCCGCTAGAGAGAATCCGACGCCGGTGAAGCCCTAACACAGGAAGTGAGGGAATATTGTTCATATAAGACTCATGCCACACTCCAACATACATTTTATGGCATACCATGGGACTCGGTGCCATTCAGACGCTCTGGAGCCCCTCTCCGGAGAAACCCTAGCCCAGCTGGGGAAAAAGACAGAACTGCGGTTATGGCCCCTCTACGTGAGCCGGAAGGGGGTAGAAAAGTGGAAAAAAAATATTGGTTGTGTTAGGTTAGTTCCAAGGAATACCCACTACAGTGGTGGGGCCCACCTCTTGGCAAGATTCCCCTCGTTCCGCCAGATCCGGGAGTTTCGGGCTCTAAGTAGTCCTGGAACCCGCTAGAGAGAATCCGACGCCTGTGAAGTCCTCACACAGTGAACGAGGGAATCTTGGGAATAAAAGACCCACCACACTATAAAACACATGGTATGGCATACCATGGGACTTGGTGGCATTCAGACGCTTCGGAGCCCCTCTCCGAAGAAACCCTAGCCCTGCTTGGGAAAAAGACGGAACTACCGTTCTGGCCCCTCTACGTGAGCCGGAAGGGGGTAGAAAAGTGGAAGCAATTTCTTGGTTGTGTTATGTTAGGCCCAAGAAACACCCAATACAGTTCTGGGGCTCACCTCTTGGTAAGATTCCCCCCGTTCCGCCAGATCCGGGAGTTTCGCGCTCTAAGTAGTCCTAGAACCCGGTAGAGAGAATCCGACTCCGGTGAAGCCCTAACACGGGGAGCAAGGGAATATTGGGCATAACAGAATCATTCCACACTCTAAAATATATGGTATGGAATACCCTGGGAATTGGTTGCATTCAGACGTTTCGGAGCCCCTCTCCGTAGAAACCCTAGCCCCGCTTGGGAAAAAGACGGAACTGTCGTTCTGGCCCATCTACGTGAGAAGTAAGGGGGTAGAAAAGTGGAAAAAATTTCTTGGTTGTGTTTCATTAGGCCCAAGGAACAACCAATACAGTGGTGGGGACCACCTCTTGGCAAGATACCTCCCATTCCGCCAGTTCTGGGAGTTTCGGTCTCTAAGTCGTCCTAGAACCCGCTAGAGAGAATCGAACGCCGGTGAAGCCCTAACATAGGTAGTGAGGGAATCTTGGGCATACAAGACCCATTAAAAACTCTAACACAAATGGTATGGCATAGCATGGGACTTGGTGGCATTCAGACGCTCTGGAGCCCCTCCCTAGAGAAACCCTAGCCCCGCTAGGGAAAAAGACGGAACTGTCGTTCTAGCCCTTCTACCTGAGCCGGAAGGGGGTACAAAAGTGGAACAAATTACTTGTTTGTCTTACTTTAGGCCCAAGTAACAACCAAGACAATGGTATGGCCCACCTCCTCACATGATTCCCCCCGTTCCCCCAGATCCGGGAGTTTCGGGATCCAAGTAATCGTAGAACCCGGTAGAGAGAATCCGACGCCGGTGAAGCCCCAACACATGGAGTGAGGTAATCTTGGGAATAAAAGACCCATTACACACTATAACACACATGGTATGGCATACCATGGGACTCGGTGGCATTCAGACGCTCAGTAGCCCCTTTCCGGAGAAACCCTGGCTGCGATGGAAAAAAGACGGAACTACCGTTATGGCCCCTCTACGTGAGCCTGAAGGGGTGGAAGAGTGGAACCAATTGAATGGTTGTGTTAGGTTAGGCCCAAGGAACACCCAATAAAGTGTTGGGTCCCACCTCTTTGAAAGATTCCCCCCATTCTGCAAGATCTGGGAGTTTCAAGCTCTAAGTAGTATTGAAACCCGCTAGAGAAGATCCGACACTGGTGAAGTCCTAACACATGGAGCGAGGGAATCTTGGGAATAAAAAACCCATTACACACTATAACACACATGGTATGGCATACTGTCGTGGGATAACCACGGCAGACGTTACCGGGGGTAACTGATCTTGGGGCAAGACGACACAGGCGTTTGGGAGAGGGTTTAGCTCAGAGGAAAACATGACGGAACTCGATCTGGTAGCCGGCAATCAAGTCGCCGAGTCTCCGATCTCAATATATTAACTTGATCTCTCGTATACACTGGATGCTCGATATCAAGCGGTACAGCTAGGGTTCTTAGATCTCTCTCAACTAGACCTAGGGGTCGGTTTATAAAGCACGCGTACCCCCCTGGCTTACTCTCCAAGGCGCACCCTGAATCCTACCCGGACACCGCATACAAACTCTAACTTTCCTTTGCCGTAACCCACAATCCGGGTTACGGGGCCTACAAACTTGGGCCTTCTAGAAGTTTCTTTATCCTTAGCCGGATCTTGCGCAGCGTCCTTTGGGCCGGGTTATGCCTTGGAGTTGGCCTACCGGGTTAGTATCCCTCCATAAGTAGTCCCCAGAATAGCTTGGGCTTCACGGATCCTTCCTTGAAGCGCTTGCTATTCCCTGCAAATATATCAAACACACAAGTGTATGGAGGCCGGGTTAAGGTGCTTTGATAGATTGCTAGGCCTAACTCCATGGTGGCCATATAGTAACCCGGCTTTCCTCCAAGCATACTGCTCAGATTTCCGAGTCAAAACCCTGATAAAAACGTCAAGATTATATACTTTTACTCGATAATTGACCCTGGTTTCACGGAGTGGATCTCTTTCTCTTTTTTGCCCGGATACCTCGCTCAATACCTGAAGCATATCTCGCAAAATCCGCACGGATAACCATTACCCCATAATTTCTGGCTTCTGGCCGTTAGAATAGGTTCACCCTCACCTTATAAATAGTGCTCAGAGGGTAACCTAGAATCCGACGCCTCACTCCAACTTATCCCTTCCTTTCTCACACCTTGTGCTCTCGCGACGCCACCGCAAGAATCTAGGGCTCGCCACCGGAACAAAGCCACCATCGGCCGTGTTCGTTCTCAAGCCATCCGCGCCGCCACCAAGCTCCATCCCCGCGCCCTCGTCCTGCTCTTCCAAGAACCGCAAAGGGGCATTCAGACCACGCCGCCCATAGCCATCGTATTGGGCTTCCAGTATCTCCCTGTAAGTTCCTTGTACTTGCTAATTTAGCCCCGCAATTTTATGATTCATCCTGGATTGGATCTTGGTCAACCCGCGGGTCGTTTCTCCCGCCACACCGGATTAGATGGCTTAGAGGCTTTCCAGCTCCTTTAATAACCCATTTGATGATCACACACCACCCTCCTACCATTATTAATCACCAATTTCTTCGTAGAATCATTCGCAAGTTTTCCAATCTAGATCCATTTCACCCCAACTTTCCGCACATATCATTGACACCCGGAAAATCCCCCTTTTCCGGTTCTTTTGCTTGCAGTAGATACATGGGCAACCATCCATCTTCCTCAGACACTTTTCAATACGTAAGTGAACAATAATTTCTAGAGTTGTACTTAATACCCGGATAACCCGCAACCTCCACACCGTGATGTGATACCCGGATAATTCTTAGTTTTCATTCTTTCTTGATACTCCAGGTGCATGCTCGGATAACTTAATATTCCCAAGTCTTATTTCCTGTATCTTTCCTCCTTGTGTTTGCAGGTTGATCCCATGGCTCCCAAAAGGCAAGGGAAACAGCCGGCCCAGGCGAAAGCAACCCAATCCATATCTGCCGATTGGGGGCGATCCACAGTCACAAAGGCCAAGCTGGAAGAGCTGGTCGAGTTGGGGATCCTCCCCCCTCAAAAGGACATTCGCTGGAGGGCGCCGGGCGACGAGACCCGGCCCACACCCACCGACGGCGAGGTAATCTGTTTCGTGGAGCACGTGACCCGGGGATTCCGTCCTCCGGGTCAGCCTTTCTTCCGTGAGGTCCTGAGCCACTATGGCCTCAGGATATTTGACATAGGGCCTAACTCTATGTTGAATATTACTCACTTCATTGTCCTATCCGAGTCATACTTGTGCACTCCGCCAAGTTTGACTCTCTTTATTGAACTCTTCCAGTGCAAGCCATGCCGCGAAAGCGGTGATGGAGCACTTCTCACTTGCGACGGGGTATCCATCCAACGCCGCAAAAACTCCCCAATGCCAACCCTTAATCTGAATTCCCATGTCAAACACTGGCAACTATCCTTCTTCTACTGCCACGTCACCTCTCCACCCGGCGAGAAGAGACTGTCGGGTTACTCGGAGGGCCTCCTCAATACCTCCGAGAATTTCAATGCTTTCGCCCCTGACTCAGACAGGGAGGCAATCATACCTTTGCTAGCTAAGTTAGCCGTTCTCTCAGCCCAAGGCCTTCTTGGGCTCAACTTAGTGAAAACTTGGGTTGACTTCCGTATCCAACCTAATTCTATCCGCACCAAATTGATGTGCGAATACTCAGGGCACTCCACAGATGCACTCCGATATTCCACCAAGAGCTTTGCAGCCGGGTTTACCAACAAAACCATCAAGGGTTTCCTGACGGAGAAGCTGGAAGTGATAAAAAACATCGCCGGGTTACCTCCGTTTACTCGGGAGAACCCGGCCCCAGCGGTAAGACCCGATGCTCATAAGCTTATTTCTTCATCTTGACTCGATACTTCTCCTAACTCTTATTTCTTAATCATCAATTATCGAACTCGTCATACTTGAAGGATTCTCTTCCAGCCAAGCGCAGAGTGACTCGGAGCTCCCCGGGTGAGGATCCTCTTAACCCGGGCATCTCCACCTCCCCCGTCCATCGTGCCAGTGCTCCTCCGCCTCGTCCTTCCAATTCTCCTCAGCGCCACCCCTATCCTAACCATCCACGCGCCGGGCAATTCCGGGTTCCGCTAACGGTTCCTTTGACAACTTCGTCTGCTTCCAGCGGCGAACTCCCGCCGGATTACACCGAAAATACTGGGTAAGTTTTTGCTATATGACATCCTTTGATACCTGACAATTTTCAATCACCATTGCTAACTGCCTCTTCTCATCTTTCTTTAGTGCTCAAGCCACCGTTAGTGACCCGGAGAATGTGGAGATGGATAACCGGGAGGCGGATAACCGTCAGGCAGAGGAGCCGACTGAGAACGTAGACGCCACGACCGGCGGTGATACTGAGAACAACCAGGAACAAGCCGCCGAGTCTCCTGAGTCATCCGAACCAGTGGACGAGGAGATCGAGGTTCCGGACACAAGGATGGGTTCTCCCAACCCGGATACTCAGACTATCCGGGTCTCAACTCCCAGGGCGGGGAGAGCTCCCCCATCAGGTGACCAGGCTGCCGGCTCTTCCGGTGCCCGACCCGAGGACCTGACGTTTGACCAGATGCTCAAAACCCTGCGCGCTTTGAGGGCTAATGAAGAAAACATCTTGGAGGCTTTAATAGCCAAACACGAGGTAAGCCCGACTAATATTGCTTGTGTCCTTATCCAGTCCCCAAGTTCCGAGTGAATTAATTCACAATTTGCTTGGAACTTTACGATATAAGCGACTGATAACTTACCCCTTTACCCGGCTAATCCTTCCTTGCATCCATGCAGTCCTTCGTGACTCAATCTGAGGAGAAACTGACCAAGGCCGCCAAGCTCCTTGAAAAGGAGGTGGCTCTATGTGAGGCGGCCGAGGCTGAAGCCAGGAGGAGCAGGACGATAATGAAGAAGTATAGGAGGAGGGCTCACACAACAGAAGATGATCTGACGAGCCTTTCTGTTCAAATTGCTGATACGTACCGTGCTTTGCTTGGTACGCTTCTTCATCCGGGTTATTCTTTTGATAAATAGCCGGAATTTCCTGACTCGTGTTTCCATTTCTGCAGGCCCGGATGAAGTGATGCCGGACGAGGGTGACATTGCCAGGCTGAAAACTATCAAGAGCGTAATCCGGCAGCTATGCGCCGGAACCAAATGGATCCTTCAAGAAATACGGTGGCCGGGTAAAGGGCATGGCGACCTGAAGAGAATGCTAGATACTTGCTCCACTATCCCCGAGTGGATTTGGCACTGGAAACGCTCGTCCTGCCGGGTTGGAGTAACCCGGGGTCTTGCACTTGCCAAGGCTTACTTCCCTAAGCTCGAGCTAGCCAAGCTTATGGGCGGTTTCCCGGAATACAAGCTTGATGTGTCCAAGTTCTCCGTGAAGGATTTCCAGGCCGTCCAGAAGGAGGTCCGTTACCCGGCCAGCGTGATTGCTGACGGCTTAGATATCGATTCCCTCGTTCCTGCTTATGATGCTGCTGGTGAAGCTATTAAGTCGGATCTTCCTGAGCCGTATGACATGCTTGCCCGATGGAAGGAGGAAGCTGCTAAGTTGAGGGAGGAGGCTGCCAAAAAGAAGGCTGAAGCCGACTCTGCGCCCGCTACCTCCACACCCGTCGTTCCTCCTCCTGCGCGAGCCGGCACTGCTGAACCGGGTGCTGCTGCTACCCCAAGTGACGGCAAGGGTAAGGCGAAGATGGATGCCGGGGCTTAGGATGCCGAGTGATACCTGTTCCTTCGTGCCACTTCTCATGCGTCAGTCGGCCGATGTGCCGTTTAAACAATTATTTTTTGGATGGTGCGCCTGTGCACCTTTGATATCATTTACCGGGATTTTGTAATGCACGCTAAAGTCTTGATACACTCTATTCCTCTTCGGAGCTTTTAAATTTATTCACTTTTGAACTCATTTGCACTAGATATCCGACTTTCTTTATTGTTCCTTTTGTGAAACTCGGTTTCCGGGTTTCATGGGTGTTGACAAGCGGACTTGCTTCGAAGTCCCCAAGCCCCCAAGACTCGGATGTTTGGACTTTTTGAGCTTTAACAACTAAGCAATTTTTCTCTTTCTCAAAATCCCGAGTCCCCAAGGCCCGGATTTCTGAGTTGGGGATACGTGATTTTTTAAAGAGAACACATTGTTTGTTGCTAAATCCAAAAAGCCCAGAGCCGTTTCACATAGGTTCTGAAGTTATGCTTAATAATCGTTGAGTTTCCGGCTATTAGCCCTGTACTCTGCATAACTTGTGGTTTAGATGACCCTTTTGACTATCTTGTACTATAAGCCGGCTTTCGCATGGATATCATGTTGTTACATCTGTACGAAGACAGGGTCAACCAAGCCCCATTGGGCTTGATGGCTGATTGTAATCGTAAGCGAGCAAATCATGCCATTTTAGTGCGAGTCACATCGAGCTTAAGTAAGAAAAGTCAAGAAAATTTGGCTCCTTTGTCCGGTTATAAGATTGCAGCCGTACTCGTTTGCGAGTAATCGGCCCTCATAACTCATAGGCATCAAGGCCGGGTCTTTGAGTTTGCAACTGTGCTATTCAAGCAATCAGCCCCCAAGACCTGAATATATGCAACGTACTGAGACTGAAGAACATAAGAATAACCACCTCTTTACTTGATATGAAAAAGTTAGGTCAGCAAGCCGCCTCATTAAAAACCCATCCAGTCCCCAAGGGTACCCTGGATAGGAAAAGAGTACGTCTGAAACCTGCTGCCTGTTACATCGTGCAATTCCTCTTGCCAATATAGTCTTTACTAAGTATAATATGGACGTCGCTGAGCCACGTTCCATGGCCTGTCTCTTTCTTGCATAGATGAAGTGGTGTGAGCGGTGTCATTAACTGTAGCCGACTCCTCCCTTGCATCTACCAAGTAATACGATCCATTGTGCAGATTCCGGCTTATGATAAACGGTCCTTCCCATGGCGGTGATAATTTGTGTTTTCCTTCGTTTGACTGTACCAGGCGCAGAACCAGGTCTCCTTCCTGGAAGACCCGGGTTTTCACGCGCCGGCTATGATACCTCCGTAAACCTTGCTGATAAATGGCTGATCTCTCCAGGGCTTGTTCCCTTTGTTCTTCTAACATATCTACGGCGTCCTGCCGGGTCTTTTCGTTCTCCACTTCAACGTAAGCTGATACTCGCGGTGAATCATGGATAATGTCACTCGGTAACACTGCTTCCGCACCATAGACCATGAAGAAGGGTGTCATTTGAGTGGATCTGTTAGGTGTAGTGTTGATACCCCAAACCACGGAAGGAAGTTCTTCGACCCATGCGCCAGCAGCCCTGATACAGGGGACTCGCAATCGTGGTTTCAATCCGCGGAGCAATTCTTGGTTTGCCCTCTCCACTTGTCCGTTGGCCTATGGATGAGCCACTGATGCTACATCAAGCCGGATTCCATTGTTGCCACAGAACTTTTCCATCTCACCAAGGGACATGTTGGTTCCATTGTCGGTAATTATGCTGTGGGGATACCCAAACCGGTAAATAATTCTTTTCACGAACTTGACTGCTGTAGCTGCTTCACAATTAGTAACTGGCATAACCTCAACCCACTTGGTAAACTTATCAATAGCCACTAAAAGATGTGTCTTCTTGCAAGGTGACATATGAAAGGGGCCAACCATGTCCATCCCCCAGACAGCGAACGGCCAAGTTAACGGGATGGTCCGTAATTCCATAGCCGGCACATGGGTTTGGCGAGCGTACCTTTGACATCCGTCACACCTTGCTACTAATCGTTCCGCATCTGCTAGAGCCGTGAGCCAGAAAAATCCGTGTCGATAAGCCTTGGCCACAAGGGATCTTGTGGATGCATGATGCCCGCAATCGCCTTCATGGATTTCCTTGAGGATCTGCCGGCCCTCTTCTGGTGCCACGCAACGCAAAAAGACCCCCGCGGTGCTTCTCTTGTATAACTCCCCGTTGATGATAGAATATCCCTTTGCTCGCCGCAAAATTTGCCTTGCTAACACTTCTTGCTGTGGTAACTCGCCTCGTGATAGGTAGGCCAAAAATGGTTCTGTCCACTCTGGGATAGCGCGTACAGTGGCCACGAGTCCTAAATCCGGGTCTTGACTTGCCAATTCCTCCTCTGACTCGGTTTTAACTGATGGCCACCATAATTCGTCCAGGAAAACGTTGGGTGGGACCGGCTCTCTGCGCGAGCCGAGTCTAGCGAGGGCGTCGGCTGCCTCATTCTTTCTTCTATCTATGTGCTCCACCTCATACCCGGAAAAACATCCCGCAACCCTATCAACTTCCCTGCGGTATGCTGCCATAGTTGCGTCCTTTCTATCCCAAGTTCCTGACACCTGCTGTACCACAAGGTCTGAATCTCCGAAGCATCGTATCCTCTTGATGTTCATCTCCTTGGATACCTTTAAGCCATGCAATAGGGCCTCATACTCGGCCACGTTATTGGAACAGTCAAAGTGAATTTGTAGTACGTAACTCAATTTGTCTCCTTTGGGTGATGTTAGCACCACCCCAGCTCCTGATCCTTCATACTGCTTTGATCCATCAAAGTGCATGGTCCATGACTCGGAGTTTGGAACCGTGGTAGTCATGCCTGTGTGTGTCCAATCATTAACGAAATCGACCAAAGCCTGAGATTTGATTGCTGACCTGGGCTCGTAGCTGATGTGATAATCCCCCATTTCTATCGCCCATTTGGCTATTCTTCTGGTTGCATCCGAGTTTCTAATGATATCCGACATTGGTATTGAGCTAACCACGGTTATGGGGTGTTCCTGGAAATACGGCTTCAGTTTCCGGCTGGCCATAAAGACCCCGAAAACCAGTTTTTGCCAATGCGGATAGCGCTGTTTTGCCTCTGATAATACTTCACTGACATAATAAACCGGTCTCTGGACTGGATAACCTTTCCCATCCTCTTTACGCTCCACAACCACTACTGCACTGACGGCTCGGGGGCCAGCTGCCACGTATAGCAACATAGGCTCTTTAGGTCCCGGGGCAGCTAGCACTGGTGCTTCAGATAGCTGCTTCTTTAGTGCCTCGAACGCCTCATCCGCCTCTTGATCCCATACAAACTTGTTGGATTTCCTCAAGAGCCGGTACAAGGGTATTGCCTTTTCTCCGAGTCTTGATATAAATCGGCTCAAGGCTGCTACGCAGCCCGTGAGCTTTTGAACATGCTTCAAATTTTCCGGTTTTTTCAGACCTTGGATAGCTTTGATTTTGTCCGGGTTTGCCTCAATTCCTCTATCGGAAACGATAAAGCCAAGTAATTTCCCGGCTAGGAATCCAAATACGCACTTTGTTGGGTTAAGCTTCATCTGATACCTCCTTAAGTTCTTGAACGTTTCCTTCAGATCGTCAATAAATGTTTCTGCCTTCCTGGTCTTGATAACCACATCATCCACATAAGCATGGACGTTGCGTCCAATTTGGTCCTCGAAGCACTTCTGAATACACCGTTGATAAGTTGCAACAGCGTTCTTCAACCCAAATGTCATGGTTTTGTAACAGAAGGCCCCAAAAGGGGTTATAAACGATGTTTTCTCCCAATCCTCCCTCTTGAGTTTAATCTGATGATACCCGGAATAAGCGTCCAGAAAGCACAATAGGTCACTCCCAGCTACTGCATCTATCATCTGATCTATCCTTGGTAATGCGAACGGATCCTTTGGGCAATGCTTGTTGAGACTCGTAAAATCAATACACATTCTCCACTCATTGGTCTTTTTCATCACTAGCACCGGATTTGCTAACCAGTCTGGATGAAATACTTCCATGATGAAGCCGGCTGTCAATAGCCGAGCAATTTCTTCACCTATAGCTTTCCTTCTCTCCTCATTCATCTTCCTCAAGCCCTGCTTCACAGGCCTGGACTTGGGGTCTACATGCAAACTGTGCTCTGCCAACTCTGTAGGGATACCCGGCATGTCGCTAGGTGTCCAGGCAAATACGTCCGCATTTGAACGAATGAACTCCACAAGTGCCTTCTCCTGCTCGCCGTCTAAGTTAGAGCCTATAGTAAATTGCTTAGTGGAATCACCTTCAACAAAGTCTATCATCTTGGTGTCTTGTGCTGCCTTGAATTTTGCTCTTTCGTCCTCAGTATTCGGCCTTTTTAATGCGGTCCTGTCCTCCGGGTCTACTTGAGACCGATAATACTTGAGTTCCTCTTTTCTGCAAGCCTGCTCGGCCATTACCGAATCTCCTTCGTCGCACTCGGCCGCTATGTCCCGGTTTCCATGTATGGTGATGGTTTGCTTAGGACCTGGAATCTTCAGTTGTAGATACACATAACACGGCCTGGCCATGAATTTGGCGTAAGCCGGTCTTCCAAATAGTGCGTGATAAGGACTGCGCAATTTGACTACCTCGAACGTGAGCCACTCCACTCGATAATTATCCGTTGATTCTCCGAAAGCTACCTCCAATGCGATTTTCCCCTCGGGACATGCCGAGTGACCCGGCACTATTCCATGAAAAATTGTTGAGCTTTTCTGCAGCTGGGACTCCTTGAGACCCATGCGTGAAAAAGTTTCCCAGTACAAGATATTGATGCTACTTCCACCGTCCATCAGGACCCTTTTTAACTCATAACCATTAACCTGTGGTGCGACTACCAATGCTAAGACTCCCGGGTGCTCTACTCTTTCGGGTGATCTCTTCTGCTCCATGTTATCTCTTGTTCCACCCATCTCAGGTGTTCCGGAACAGCCGAGGAAACCGAGTTCACAGCTTGCTTGAGTATCTTTTTGTTCCTATCAGAAGTTCCTGTAGTATGCACATGATATTGTCCTTTTAAATCAGGCGTACGTACCATACCGATGAAGACGCTGATCCGGCCGATTGTCACGACGGATCCGGATTCGAGGTGATCCGACTCTGGCCCCCAGCCGGAATCGTCCACCGTCTTTTCTCCTTTGTGGTCGATGTAGATCTCGCCGACGACAAGATTCTCCATGTTCTTCCGAGCTTCTCCCGTGATGTAAACACCTTTGGACGCAGGCCCCACGGTGGGCGCCAACTGTCGTGGGATAACCACGGCAGACGTTACCGGGGGTAACTGATCTTGGGGCAAGACGACACAGGCGTTTGGGAGAGGGTTTAGCTCAGAGGAGCACATGACGGAACTCGATCTGGTAGCCGGCAATCAAGTCGCCGAGTCTCCGATCTCAATATATTAACTTGATCTCTCGTATACACTGGATGCTCGATATCAAGCGGTACAGCTAGGGTTCTTAGATCTCTCTCAACTAGACCTAGGGGTCGGTTTATAAAGCACGCGTACCCCCCTGGCTTACTCTCCAAGGCGCACCCTGAATCCTACCCGGACACCGCATACAAACTCTAACTTTCCTTTGCCGTAACCCACAATCTGGGTTACGGGGCCTACAAACTTGGGCCTTCGAGAAGTTTCTTTATCCTTAGCCGGATCTTGCGCAGCGTCCTTTGGGCCGGGTTATGCCTTGGAGTTGGCCTACCGGGTTAGTATCCCTCCATCGCATACCATGGGACTCGGTGGCATTCAGACGCTCCATAGCCCCTCTCCGGAGAAACCCTAGCCCCGCTGGGAAAAAAACGGAACTATCGTTTTGTCCCCTCTAAGCCGGAAGGGCGTAGCAAAGTGTAACCAATTGCTTGGTTGTGTTAGGTTATGCCCAGGGAACACTCAATACATTGGTGGGGCCCACATCTAGGAAAGATTCCCCCCGTTCCGCAAGATCCAGGAGGTTCGGGCTCTAAGTAGTCCTGGAACCCGCAAGAGAGAATCCGTCGCCGATGAAGACCTAACACAGGGAGTGAGAGAATCTTGGGCATACAGGACCCATACAACACTCTAACACACATGGTATGGCATACCATCGGACTTGGTGGCATTCAGACGGAAGGGGTAGCGAAGTGGAACAAATTTCTTGGTTGTGTTAGGTTAGGCCCAAGGAACACCCAAGACAGTTGTATGGCCCACCTCTTGGCATGATTCGCCCCGTTCTGCGAGATCCGGGAGTTTCGGGCTCTAAGCATACCTGGAACCCTCTAGAGAGAATCCAACGTCGGTGACACCCTAACATAGGGAGTAAAGGAATATTGTTCATAAAAGACCCATTCCAAACTCTAACATACATGTTATGGCATACTATGGGACTTGGTTGCATTCAGACGCTCTGGAGCCCCTCTCCGGAGAAACCCTAGCCCCGCCGGGGAAAAAGACAGAACTACGGTTCTATACCGTCTATGTGATCCAGAAGGGGGTAGCAAAGTGGAAAGAATTTCTTGGTTGTGTTAGGTTAGTTCCAAGGAACACCCAATATAGTGGTGGGGCCCACCTCTTCGCAAGATTCCCCTGTTCCGTCATATCCGGGTTTTTCTTGCTCTAAGTAGTCTGGGAACCCGCTAGAGAGAATCCGACGCCGGTGAAGCCCTAACACAGGGAACGAGGGAATCTTGGGAATACAAGACACATGCCACACTATAACACACATGGTATCTAATACCATGGGACTTGGTGGCATTCAGACGTTCCGATGCCCCTCTCTGGAGAAACCCTAGCCCCGCTGGGGAAAAAGAAGGAACTACCATTCTGGCCCCTCTACGTTGGAAGGGGTAGAAAAGGGAACCAATTTATTGGTTGTGTTAGCTTAGGCCCAAGGAACACCAAATACAGTGGTGGGGCCCACCTCTTGGAAATATTCCTCCCCGTTCCGCCAGATCCGCTAGAGAAGATCCAACACTAGTGAAGCCCTAACACAGGGAGTGAGAGAATCTTTGGAATACAAGACCAATGCGGCACTATAAAACACATGGTATGGCATACCATGGGACTCGGTGGCATTCAGACGCTCCGGAGACCCTCTCCAGAGAAACCCTAGCCCGCTGGGGAAAAAGGGGGAACTGTCGTTCTGTCCCCTCTAAGTTGGAAGGGCGTAGAAAAGTGGAACCAATTGCTTGGTTGTGTGAGGTTAGGCCCAAGGAGCACCCAATACAGTGGTGGGTCCCACCTCTTGGCAAGATTCGCCCTGTCCCGCCAGATCCGAGAGGTTCGGGCTCTAAGTAGTCTTGGAACCCGCGAGAGAGAATCCGACACCGGTGAAGCCCTAACACAGGGAGTGCGGGAAACTTTGGCATACAAGACCCATACCACACTCTAACACACATGGTATTCCATACAATGGGACTTGGTAGCATTCAGACGCTTCGGAGCCCCTCTCCACAAAAACCCTGGCCCCGTTGGGGAAAAAGATGGAACTGCCGTTCTGGCCCCTCTACGTGAGCCGGAAGGGGTAGAGAAGTGGAACCAATTCCTTGGTTGTGTTAGGTTAGGCCCAAGGAACACCCAAGACAGTGGTATGGGCCACCTCTTGGCATGATTCCCCCGTTCCGCCAGATCCGGGAGTATCGGGCTCTAAGCAGTCATTGAACCCACTAGAGAGAATCCCACGTCGGTGAGGCCGTAACACAGGGAGTGACCGAATCTTGTTCATACAAGACCCATGAAACACTATAACATACATGTTATGGCATACCATGGGACTCGGTGGCATTGAGACGCTCCGGAGCCCCTCTCCGGAGAAACCCTAGCCCCGGTGGGAAAAAACACAGAACTGCGGTTATGGCCCCTCTACGTGAGCCGGAAGCGGGTAGCAAAGTGGAACCAATTTCTTGGTTGTGTTAGGTTAGGCCCAAGAAACAACCAATACAGTGCTGGGCTCAACTCTTGGCAAGACTCCCCCCGTTCCGCCAGATTCGGGCTCTAAGTAGTCCTAGAACCCGGTAGAGAGAATCCGACTCCGGTGAAGCCCTAACATAGGGAGCAAGGGAATATTGGGCATACAAGACTCATTCCACACTCTAAAATATATGGTATGGAATATTGGGCATACAAGACTTGGTTGCATTCAGACGTTCCGGAGCCCCTCTCCGTAGAAATCCTAGCCCCGCTTGGGAAATAGACGGAACTGTCGTTCTGGCCCATCTAAGTGAGCAGGAAGGGGGTAGAAAAGTGGAACAAATTTCTTGGTTGTGTTTTGTTAGGCCCAAGGAACATCCAATATAGTGGTGGGGGCCACCTCTTGGCAAGATACCTCCCGTTCCGCCAGTTCTGGGAGTTTCGGTCTCTAAGTAGTCCTAGAACCCGCTAGAGAGAATCCGACACCGGTGAAGCCCTAACATAGGTAGTGAGGGAATCTTGGGAATACAAGACCCATTACAAACTCTAACACAAATGGTATGGCATACCATGGGACTTGGTGGCATTCAGACGCTTTGGAGCCCCTCCCTAGAGAAACCCTAGCCTCGTTGGGGAAAAAGACGGAACTGTCGTTCTAGCCCTTCTACCTGAGCCGGAAGGAGGTACAAAAGTGGAAAAAATTACTTGTTTGTGTTAGGTTAGGCCCAAGTAACACCCAATACAGTGCTGGGGCTCACCTCTTGGCAAGATTCCACCCGTTCCGCCAGATCCGGGAGTTTCGGGATCCAAGTAATCCTAGAACCCGCTAGAGAGAATCCGACTCCGGTGAAGCCCTAACACGGGGACCAAGGGAATATTAGGAATACCATACTCATTCCACACTCTAAAATATATGGTATGGAATACCCTGGGACTTGGTTGCATTCAGACGTTCCAGAGCCCCTCTCCGTAGAAACCCTAGCCCCGCTTGGGAAAAAGACGAAACCGTCGTTCTTGCCCATCTACGTGAGCATGAAGGGGGTAGAAAAGTGGAACAAATTTCTTGATTGTGTTTGGTTAGGCCCAGGGAACACCCAATACAGTGGTGGGGCCCACCTCTTGGCAAGATTCCTCCCGTTCCGCTAGTTCCGGTAGTTTCGGTCTCTAATTAGTCCTAGAATCCGCTAGAGAGAATCTGACGCCGGTGAAGCCCTAACATAGGTAGTGAGCGAATATTGGGAATACAAGACCCATTACACACTCTAACACACATGGTATGGCATACCATCGGACTTGGTGGCATTCAGACGCTCTAGAGCCCCTCCTAGAGAAAGCCTAGCCCCGCTGGGGAAAAAGACGGAACTGTCGTTCTGGCCCTTCTACGTGAGCCGAAAGGGGGTAAAAAAGTGGAACAAATTTCTTGTTTGTGTTAGTTTAGGCCCAAGTAACAACCAAGACAGTGGTATGGCCCAACTCCTGGCATGATTCCCCCCGTTCCCCCAGATCCGGGAGTTTCGAGCTCTAAGTAATCCTAGAACCCGCTAGAGAGAATCCGACGCCGGTGAAGCCCTAACACAGGAAGTGAGGGAATATTGTTCATATAAGACCCATGCCACACTCCAACATACATTTTATGGAATACCATGGGACTCGGTGGCATTCAGACGCTCTGGAGCCCCTCTCCGGAGAAACCCTAGCCCAGCTGGGAAAAAAGACAGAAAACTGCGGTTATGGCCCCTCTATGTGAGCCGGAAGGGGGTAGAAAAGTGGAAAAAAAATCTTGGTTGTGTTAGGTTAGTTCCAAGGAATACCCACTACAGTGGTGGGGCCCACCTCTTGGCAAGATTGCCCCCGTTCCGCCAGATCCGGGAGTTTCGGGCTCTAAGTAGTCCTGGAACCCGCTAGAGAGAATCCGACGCCTGTGAAGCCCTCACACAGTGAATGAGGGAATCTTGGGAATAAAAGACCCATTCCACACTATATAACACATGGTATGGCATTCAGACGCTTCGGAGCCCCTGTCCGGAGAAACCCTGGCCCTGCTTGGGAAAAAGACGGAACTACCGTTCTGGCCCCTCTACGTGAGCCGGAAGGGGGTAGAAAAGTGGAAGCAATTTCTTGGTTGTGTTATGTTAGGCCCAAGAAACACCCAATACAGTGCTGGGGCTCACCTCTTGGCAAGATTCCCCCCGTTCCGCCAGATCCGGGAGTTTCGCGCTCTAAGTAGTCCTAGAACCCGGTAGAGAGAATCCGACTCCGGTGAAGCCCTAACACGGGGAGCAAGGGAATATTGGGAATACCAGACTCATTCCACACTCTAAAATATATGGTATGGAATACCCTGGGAATTGGTTGCATTCAGACGTTTCGGAGCCCCTCTCCGTAGAAACCCTAGCCCCGCTTGGGAAAAAGACGGAACTGTCGTTCTAGCCCTTCTACCTGAGCCGGAAGGGGGTACAAAAGTGGAACAAATTACTTGTTTGTCTTACTTTAGGCCCAAGTAACAACCAAGACAATGTTATGGCCCACCTCCTCGCATGATTCCCCCCGTTCCCCCAGATCCGGGAGTTTCGGGATCCAAGTAATCCTAGAACCCGGTAGAGAGAATCTGACGCCGGTGAAGCCCCAACACATGGAGTGAGGTAATCTTGGGAATAAAAGACCCATTACACACTCTAACACACATGGTATGGCATACCATGGGACTCGGTGGCATTCAGACGCTCAGTAGCCCCTTTCCGGAGAAACCCTGGCCGCGATGGGAAAAAAGACGGAACTACCTTTATGGCCCCTCTACGTGAGCCCGAAGGGGTGGAAGAGTGGAACCAATTGAATGGTTGTGTTAGGTTAGGCCCAAGGAACACCCAATAAAGTGTTGGGTCCCACCTCTTTGAAAGATTCCCCCCATTCTGCAAGATCTGGGAGTTTCAAGCTCTAAATAGCATTGAAACCCGCTAGAGAAGATCCGACACTGGTGAAGTCCTAACACATGGAGCGAGGGAATCTTGGGAATAAAAAACCCATTCCACACTATAACACACATGGTATGGCATACCATGGGACTCGGTGGCATTCAGACGCTCCAGAGCCCCTCTCCGGAGAAACCCTAGCCCCGCTGGGGAAAAGACGGAACTGTCGTTTTGGCCCCTCTAAGCCGGAAGGGCGTAGCAAAGTGTAAGCAATTGCTTGGTTGTGTTAGGTTATGCCCAAGGAACACCCAATACATTGGTGGGGCCCACATCTAGGAAAGATTCCCCCCGTTCCGCCAGATCCGGGAGGTTCGGGCTCTAAGTAGTCCTGGAACCCGAAAGAGAGAATCCGACGCCGGTGAAGACCTAACACAGGGAGTGAGAGAATCTTGGGCATACAGGACCCATACAACACTCTAACACACATGGTATGGCATACCATCGGACTTGGTGGCATTCAGACGGAAGGGGTAGCGAAGTGGACCAAATTTCTTGGTTGTGTTAGGTTAGGCCCAAGGAACACCCAAGACAGTTGTATGGCCCACCTCTTGGCATGATTCGCCCCGTTCTGCCAGATCTTGGAGTTTCGGGCTCTAAGCAGTCCTGGAACCCTCTAGAGAGAATCCGACATCGGTGACACCCTAACGCAGGGAGTAAAGGAATATTGTTCATACAAGACCCATTCCAAACTCTAACAGACATGTTATGGCATACTATGGGACTTGGTGGCATTCAGACGCTCCGGAGCCCCTCTCCGGAGAAACCCTAGCCCCGCCGGGGGAAAAGACAGAACTACGGTTTTGTCCCGTCTACGTGATCCAGAAGGGGGTAGCAAAGTGGAAAGAATTTCTTGGTTGTCTTAGGTTAGTTCCAAGGAACACCCAATATAGTGGTGGGGCCCACCTCTTCGCAAGATTCCCCCTGTTCCGCCAGATCCGGGCACTACTAGAGATTTTCTTACAGCAGCATATCCTACCACAGGCGAACAAGAAAAACCATGCGCCTGGGCTAATTAGCGCAGGCGAACAGGTAAACGGTGCGCCTGGGGTAAGCCTGTTACCGCAGGCGAACCAAACTCAGCCGCGCCTGGGGTAAAGTGTGGCAGGGCCACCACCGCAGACCCCTGGCACTTTTCCTTTACCCCAGGCAAACAGAATACCGGTTCGCCTGCGGTATAACAAATACCCCAGGCGAACCCGGGAAGAAGCACCTGGGGTAAAAAGTGGACTGGGTAGCTCCTGTTAGCGCAGGCGTACGACATTTTCTGTTCGCCTGGGGTAGCACCACTTAGCACAGGCGCATCCCATGCCATATTTGCCTGGGGTAATCTTTGTCCTCAATATAAGTGCGGCCAGCCACCCACCACCACCCCTATCCACCCCACTCACTCACTCACTAGTCCAAACTCGAGCCATTAGTGCTCCTAGCTCAATCCCCCACACCCCTCCACCATTTTTAGCTAATTTAACCAATCATGTTTGTTATATTTTAGCTAGTATGCTACCCCACTTTCCCTCTTCCAAATCTCTCCACTAGATCTACTAACCGGACACTAGATCTCACCACAAATGCACCACTAGCTACTTCTAGATCTATCACTCTCTTATCGGTCATCTCTCCGGTGATCTTCGACGTCGTCATCGCGTCTATATATTTTGCATTGTGTGTCATCTTAATAGGTGCGTGGGATTGGTCGGTGGATGAGAATTCGTTCTCTTTTTCATTTTATTGTGTTGCCATGAAGATGAGTTGCCAATGTTTTGCCGAAATGTTGATTCATTTCCTTTTCGGCAAATTTCTGGCGCTCCGCGTTACACCTTTTGTAGGAAGGTCATACCAAAATTTTCCGTGAAAACCGGATCTAGTTAATGAAACATTTCTCTCTTGCATTTTTTAGCAATGGTCATTGCGATGAGGACAAGCGTGGTGCATAGGTACGTGCGACGCGCGACGGCCGAGATGCATCGGAACAACCGCACCGAGATAGAGTGTCCGTGTCGGAAATGCAAGCTGGGGTCTTTGTTCAAACCAGAATCTGGTAATGTGGAGAAGCACCTGCTCAGGTATAGTTTCATGGAGGGCCACACTAAGTGGATGGATGATGATGAAGACGATGATCACGTCGAGACCAATTGGGCGGCGACATGTGAAGATGATAAGGAGGAGTCTGAACATGGCAATGGAGAGGACGAAGAGGCTGTCGACGAAGACGACTATAACGAAGAAGAAGGGAGTCATGGTGATCAACAACATGAAGACGAGGACATGAACACTCCGCTAACTTCAGTCGTGCGGGACCCTCATGTTCAAGATCTTCTTCTCAAGAACACGTCGACCGACGCCAGACGTAAATCTAAGATCACGCAACTAGAGATAGACTCTGCAACTCCGTTGTATGACGCAAGTCGCGGGGCGGAGGAGTCATGCTTGAGAGTAGCTCTGGATCTTCTAGAGATGAAGGAAAAACACGGATGGACCGACACAAGCATGGACGATCTTGTGCGATACCTGAAGACGCACTTACCTGAAGGGAACACATGTGCTAGTAGTCTACAGGAGGCCAAGAAAATCGTGTGCCCCCTCGTTTTACCGCACACAAAATACCACGCTTGCGTCCGTGACTGCATAATTTATCGTAACGAGCACGCGGACCAGATCAAATGTCCGGTGTGCGGTGCTGATCGTTATAAGAGGGGGACGAAGAAAGCTCCTAGGAAAGTTGTGTGGTACTTTCCACTCATTCCCCGTCTGCAGCGGTACTTCGTGGACCCCAAGGAAGCAAAGCTCATGCGCTGGCACGAGGACAGAAAGAAGGCGGTGCTGAGCGATCCAGAACGTGTTGAAAAACCAGTGCTAACAAACCCTTCGGATGCACGTCAGTGGAAAGCATTAGACGCATTCGATGAAGAATTCGGGAACGACCCAAGGAACATCAGGCTTGGTGCGAGCACCGACGGTCTCAATCCGTTTGGCAACCAGAGCAGCAAACATAGCACCTGGCCCGTGTTTGTATGGATGTACAACCTCCCCCCGTGGCTGTGTCTGAAGAGGAAGTACATACACATGAGTATGCTGATTCAAGGGCCGACCCAGCCAGGGAGCGATATCAACCTGTATCTCGAGCTATTGAAGGAGGAGCTAGACACGTTGTGGGAGGAAGGGGTGGAAACATGGGACGCCTTCAAAGAAGAAACATTTCGTATGAGAGCCGCACTGATCACGACGGTGTAGGACTATCTCGGATACGGATATATTGCGTGTCACGTGTGCCATGGACACAAGGCTTGTGTCAGGTGCATGGAATTTACCCCGTTTCTACAGCTACACAAGGATCCCGGATTTTCTAAAACCGTATACATGAGGCATCGAATGTGGCTACCACAGAACGGCCCGTGGAGAAAGCGCGGAGACCTGTTCAACGGTAAAGATGAGCTCTATCTACCTCCACGCAAGAGAAGAGGAGAAGAGATCGATACTCTATTGAAGAATTGGAAAACGTGTCCTCCGTCGGGAAAGGTACAGAAGCGGAAGCGAGGAGAGAAAAAGTGTCCTCCGCCAGAAGGACCGCTCTTGGGGGTATGGAAAAGGAGGTCCGTGTTTTGGGACTTGCGGTACTGGCCAATCCTCGGAGTGCCTCACTGCCTTGATGTCATGCATATCACGAAGAATGTGTGTGAGAGCTTGCTTGGCACCCTGTTCAACATGCCAGATAGGACCAAAGACGGGCCAAAATCAAGATACGACCTGATGGTCCTGAATATCAGGAGAGAGCTTCACTTACCGCCTTCTACGCGTGAACAGACGGAGGAGGACGAGGATGAGGTGCAGGAGATGGACGACCGCAAGCGGAAAAGGGCTAAGAAACACCAAACTCACCGCCTGAAACCCTCTTGCTTCACTCTATGCCCCGACGAGCTCGCGCAAATATTCACATGCC
Organism: Alopecurus myosuroides; assembly: GCA_028641055.1. Classification (NCBI taxonomy): domain Eukaryota; kingdom Viridiplantae; phylum Streptophyta; class Magnoliopsida; order Poales; family Poaceae; genus Alopecurus; species Alopecurus myosuroides. The sequence continues at coordinate 24,699,223 of CM054060.1, forward strand.
TCCTCGGAGTGAAATTTCCCTTAGGCTACGCGGGGCTGATAAGTAGATACCTAGACGCGGAGAAAAAAATCTTCAGCGGGGTGAAGTCTCATGACTGTCACGTGATGATGACGCAGATACTTCCTGTTGCAATCAGAGGGATAATGGAACCGCACGTCCGTCAAACGCTCACTGGCCTCTGTAACTTTTTCGACGTCATCACTCGAAAGTCGATAAGCGTGAAGAAACTCGGAAGGCTGCAGGAAGAGATCGTCACCATCCTATGCGAGCTTGAGATGTTTTTCCCACCTGCCTTCTTTGATATTATGGTACATCTCTTGGTCCATATCGTGGACGATATCACCAATCTTGGGCCGGCATTCTTGCACAACATGATGGCGTTAGAAAGAATGAACGGGATCATCAAATCATTCGTTCGTAACAGGGCACACCCGGATGGAAGCATCGTCCAGAGATTTCTCACCGAAGAATGCATCTCTTTCTGCAAGAATTTTCTAGGCGATGAGAAGCCAGCTGTTGGTTTGCCCGCAAACAAGCACGTTGATAGGTTCATGGGGGTAGGCCACAACACTGGCAAAAGGGTAATCGACGCGGACTCCTGTGGTCGGAGAGCCGATTTTGAAAGGGCCCACCTAGTAGTGTTACAACACATCGACGATGTCGACCCTTGGATAGAAGAGCACAAAACCGCGATAAAAAACAGTGCTCGCAGGCCGATGAAGGAAGATGATATATTTAGAGCACACAACTCCTCTTTCGCGACATGGTTCAAGAAGCAGATTGATGCCGATCCCCCGCCAATGACATGTGAGAAAGATAAAATTGTATTGGCCTTGTCATATGGCCCCGCGCCCAATCTGATGACTTATCAAGCATACGACATCAATGGGTACACATTCTACACGGAGGAAAGAGACAAAAGTAGCGACTATCAAAACTCGTCTATAACGATGGAATCTTACACGGGCGAAGAGATTAGAAGATACTACGGAAAGATCGAGGAAATCTGGGAGCTTGACTACGTTGGGGTAAAGCTGCCGATGTTCCATGTTAGATGGGCTACAAACGTCACGAAAGAAGACGAATATTTCACCACTATGTCGATGTCTGAAGCCAACAAACCCAAGTCCAAGAACCCCACCGCGCAAAATGAGCCCTGGGTATTGGCTAAGCACGTGGAGGAATGCTTCTTCATAACCGACCCGGCAAAGCCTAGTCGTGTTGTCGTAAGGAGAGGAAAAAGGGCCCTCGTCGGAATGGATGGAGTCGCCGATGAGAAGGACTTCGACGGCTTAGTCGGAGGCCCGATGATGGAAGAACCCGGTGAAGACAATGCACCATACACCACAAGAAGAAGCAGGACCACACTACCTAGGGCAGGTCTTCCATTCACAAGAAGAAGTCACGATATGGCGGTCACGTGTTCAACATCGACCAAGAAAGGCAAGAGTAAGATTGTGACGAAAGGTTGAGAGAGGGAAATACTCGCGATATGTGCGATATAACATGATAATAGCTACTATGTACAATGTGTTTTCAGAGAGAAACACTTGCGGTATCTCGCTAAATCAATCTATTTACGCTCGATGCGACACTAAATATTTTTGCACATGTTAACTTTCATATGTATGTAATTTTTAAGTGAAAAACAATGTGGGAGCCCCATATAATAGCATTCGTATTGCTCGATGTGTCCCGGGCCGGGGTGGGCTGTGTAATTTAGAAAATCTTAGCACAGGCGCATATGTGTGAATATGCGCCTGGGGTAATCTTTATCACATGCGCTTCTGAGAGAACATGCGCCTGGACTAAGGCTATGTGGGCCCGCGCAAACCAAAACCCTAAGAATTTTAGCGCAGGCGCATCTACTAGGTTATGCGCCTGGGGTATGGCTCTGTGGGCCAGCGCATAACAGGGCATCAAGCGAAGCACATTGGTACCGGTTTGTGATACAAACCGGTTCTAAAGGGTCTGTCCCCTGGGCCCCCCTCCGTGCAGAAAATGGCCGCAAGGCCTTTAGGACCGGTTCTAAAAGTTTAGCGCAGGCGCATTTTCTAGGTTGTGCGCCTGGGGTATGGCTCTGTGGGCCCGCGCATAACGAATCGCTACGAACTTTAGCGCAGGCGCATTTTAGTTTTGTTCGCCTGGGGTAAAGGGTAGCGCAGGCGCATATCACTCGTTGTGCGCATGTAAGTCCTCGCAAATCACTCGTTCCTTTCTCTCTAGATCTTGCGCGCCCGCACACTTCCTCTCGATCCCCAAACCGCACGCCGTCGTCGTCTCTCTCATCGCACGCCGCCGTCGTCGTTGTCGAGCAGCAGGAGGAGGACCGGGAGCAGCAACAGGAGGAGGAGCAGGAGCAGCAGGGGAGGAGGAGCGGGAGTACGCCGCGCGCCGTCCCTCTCATCGTCGTCGTCCACGCCGGCCGTCGTCACCCACGCCGCCGTCGCCCACGCCTACGACGAACCCAGGTCAGCCCCCCCCTCTTCCAACGCCCGTGTGCAGTAGTGTTGCTTTCCCCTGCAAACTACCCCTGCATCTAGACATCGATCGATGTCCATGGCCCTGCAGTTGCTGCTACCGTGCTTTCCCCTGCAGTTGCTGCTACCGTGCCCCATACAAACGCATGTATAATCAAATTCCACCGAATGATGTCCACGGCCAAATCAATAAAATGAGATGCACATCCCAGTGCTAATTTATCAAACTGTTAAGTGGTAGACTGAATAAAATTTGTAACTTGCTTGCAGTTGCTTGCATATGTGTTTTTCTCAGGTTTGGGCTGGGTATATAAATACACATACACTTATTCAGATTGTAGAGTGCACAAAACAGGGGTTATATCATTGTGTCATCTTCATTTCAGAAATTATTACCTACGGTTTTTCAGCTTGTAGAGTGCACAAAACAGGGGTTTATCTCAAAAATGCTGATGTTGCTTTGATAAATGCTGCTGTTTCTAGTGTTTCAAATTTAGTCTTTGCTAGAAGTACTCTAGTGAAACTATTAGCACAAGCAATAATTTATCTATTCCAATATGTTCAGTTTAAGTGGTTTAAGTTACTCCAGGAAGCAAGTTCTAAATTCTTGCTGAAATTTTAGTTAACAAAGTTTGCATGACACAAATTGCATGATTACACAGATATATGAATTTCCTGGGAGTTTTTGTGCCATGTGATGACAGCAATGCAAGAAACTGTTTTTGTGGCCATGTGTGCATTCAATTTATGTTGCAGGTACATTGAGTGCCAATGTTTTGCCGGAACGTTGATTCATTTCCGTTCCGCCGAATTTCTGGCACTCCGGCACAACCATTTATAGCCGAGGTCATGCCGAATTTTTCCGGTGACTAACCGTATACGTTTTCTCTACTGCTAGGCATGTCTTCTTCTACTACGGATCCGGCTTTATTGGACCACTACATCCTTATGGCCCAAGAGTCGCAAGAGGAAGATCGGACACAAACTGACGAGCTCCCCGATGTCGAGCCCCACAATGATGACGGGCTCACCGGTGGCGAGGAGGAAACCACTGATAGTGGCGCCGGGGGTCCCTCAGGGAGCAGCACGACGGGAAAGAAGCGTCGGCAGCGAGCTCCGAACAAGGTCGGCACCGTTCGAGAGAAATTCACGGAGGTGGATCCTTCCAGTGGCACGCCTGTGATGCCATTGGACCTTGTGAAGGGGTACTTCCTCCAACTTGGCGCGATCCTTCGAGACGTCGTCAATGTCAATGAGCCGACTCTCAAGAAGAAGCCAACTCTACGCGCCCAACTCATCTCGAGGCTGCACGCGCGGTACGAGTTCCCTCCCCCCTACAACAACGAGAATCTGAAGGGCAACCTGGTGAACAAAATCGCCCTCACTAGATTCACCAAAGCCCTGAGCAATTACCAGGCTATGGTGAGGGCGATGATTAGGGACGAGGAACCATTCGAAGAGATCCATTGCCACTTCCCGCGGATTACGCCCGATGACTTCAAGACTTTCCTAGAGAACCAGTCGCTTGATTTCACTAAGAATCAAACGGATTGGGGGAAGGAGCTAGCGTCGAAGAACATCGGTCACCACAATCTCGGCTGTCGTGGCTACGACGGGAAGGAGGCAGTTTGGGCGAAAGAGGACCAGGCCTACATTGAAAAAGGGATTGAGAACCCTTACGCCAAGTATGCCCATGACCCGCAATTCCAGAAATTCATGAGGTCGAGGTACAGAAAAGTAACTCCGAACGGGGAACTTGTCTCGGACCCGAAGATGGTGGAGGGTGTTATTTTGGTCACGGACGATAGAGTGAAGAATGTTGAGAAGCTAGTGGTAATTAATTTACCATTTCATGCAACTCATCATCATCAAGTCCATGATTTTATTCTAGTACGAAACCATTTCCAAACCGTTCATATGTTGCTTTTGCAGCTAGAAGAACAACAACTTGAATCTTCCTCGTCGCAGACGTCGACGGCCAAAGTCGCGTGGGATAAGCCTTTCATCAGGGGGTACAACAAGGCAAAGAGCCAGGACCCTCTGAAAAGGCCGCACTTAGGCCGTATCACCGGCGGCGGACTTAATAAGAAGCACGCCAACTATGGCTTGGCTGAGCCCAGCACTAAGGAGTCACGGGCGGCGAAGAAGAGCGAGAAGACGGAGGCGCTGAAGAAGAAGGTACATGACTTGGAAACAAACATGGAGAAGAAGATTGAGAAAACAGTGGGGGAAAAGATGAATGCGCTCATCCCCGCCGTATTTGAAAAAATATGTGGCTACATCGCCTGGGGCTCACAGGGGCCGTTACCGACGTTCAACATACCGTCGATGTTGGTCGTGCCCGCCGCGGCCGCCGCCGGTGGTCCGTCGACGTCGGCCGTGCCTGTCGCCCCCGCCGTGCCCGACGCGCCTGCCCCCGATGGACCGTCGGCCGTGTCCGGCGCGGCCACCACCCCGTTGCTCGACGAGCCCACCATCACCTGTGGTCCGTCGACGTTAGCCGAGCTCAATGCCCTCACGGTAAATTATTGACCGTCTCAAGCTGTAGCCAGTTCAATATAACCCTACTCTCTGACCTATCCATGCATGTTATTGCAGGCTGACGCGACGGGATGCACCTTCCTGCTAAAAGTGGGCAGCGAGTTGAAGGATGTTGCAAAGGGGAGCATCTTGCAGCCAGTATCCCGCAAGTACCACTGCAGAGATATACCGACCAACGAGCTTCTGGTTCGTGTCGATCTGTTGTTACCGGGATTCGAGAACTTGTATCCTCCTAATCAACCCGCCGATGCCGACAGCGAGCTGAATCTCGGCCAACTAGACAATCAAATCTTGCTATGGCCGAAAGCCCTTATTCGGCTGAACACGACGTCAGGATCGGCGCCAAGCCAAGCCATGACCGTCACCACTACACCGGTTGCGCCCGCGGCAAGCCAACAAGACAAGGTCCAACATGGCAATGTCCTCTCTCCACCTCCGGTGGATCCTCCTCCTCCCGAGCACGAGACGTCCAATGACGAGCAACATCACGAGCATGAGACCCATGACGACTACATGGATATTGAACTTGCTCCCATGTCGCACCCGGACTTCTAGAGGATACTCGCAGTTCCGTTGAACAGTAGATGATTGGATTACGGGGCTTACCGGCACCCGCATCTCTTACGAGTAGGCCAACACACGTATGTGTGACAACCAACCCCTACTGTTCATCGTCTACGTAAACCATCCCATAGAAATCAGGATACTACCATTGACGTACTTCATACCATACACACATGGTACGTCAACGGCGTTTAACAAAATGATAGCACAACAGATCTCTAAGACACAAATAAATAGAAATAAGTTGCAAATAGCTCTCACTAGAGCAGAGATATCAAATACAATCATCTAGAGGACACATGTCCCAACAATTCATCATTACATCACAGCGGAAGCATCCAAACTGTCTGAGTACAGACAAGATCCAAATAGGCCTAAGAGGCCGGAAACGAAAAGACGGAGCCCATCCACGTAGTCTCGGATCCTGCCCGGGTCCGCTATCTACTCGTCAGCAGCCTCGTCAAACTCCACGTAATAGCCATCACGGGGATCCTCGTAAGCGTAGTCTGCGGAAACCACAGCCCCAAAGGGGTTAGTACATAAATGTACTGGAAAGCAAGACTCACAAGATACCATAGTGTAGCCGTCAACACCAAGCACAGATGCTTTGGGTTCAACGGAAGAAAGGGTGATACAAAAGATGCTGCAGCGGGCTGCTCTAACCAACTACAATAACATGCTACAACTTCCGGCTAACAGAAAGGAGATAAGATAGCGTATCGGAACCAACTACTTCTAACTCCAAACAAAACCCATCCTGGATCTCGCCCCTTATCCAAAGAAGCAATCCGAGGATAACTCACACAGATGGATTAATGATGGTTCAAGTTATTGTGTCAATAAGACTATTACTAGTCAAGTTATCATTAGTTAGGTGTAAGTTGTTCTGAGTACTTGTTAGCAAGTACTTTCACCAAGTCATCCATAACCGCGGAAAACACGGCTTCTCGAGAAGATTTATCCCTGCAGGGGTGCACCAATTTGGCCGTACACGTAAGAATAACCCGCCAGATGGAATGCCTCCCACCAAGCGGGGCACTCAACACAACTCAACTCTTCTTCGCATCAAGCCCAAAGAACCACGTGCTGTGCGTGCGCGGCTAATCGAGCCCCCACGAAGAAAAGGGGGACCCTCATAGCACTCTAAGACCACGCCGCCCTAAATGCCGACTACAAAAGTTCCACCCTGGCCTCGGGTTCGTACCTGCATATGCGTGCATCAAATGGAAAGCCCGAACTAAGTGTGGCGATTTGGACGAGATGCGAATCGAATCAAATTGAGGGGGCGCCCATACACGCTTCCCACATGCGGATAGTGCGCTCATCATGGAACAGTAGACAAGACCCTTTTCCTAATTAGGGTCGACACTAGCAGGCCTCAAAACCACGCCGGGCCTCCTGCCGGTGCCTTATCATCAAATTAGCATTACCTCATTCATTAACAGGTTGTTGTTTAAACATCGAGCCCCAGAACATAATAGAAATATAGTAACAGAAAGTAACGGGTAACAGACTCGAGCAAAACAACCCTGAGCATGCTAGTAAGACACGGGCAACAAGCAATGGGGTTATATGTGTGGAGGTGAGGCTATATCAGGGTTAAAGGATAACATGTGATAGGTTCGTAACAGGAGCAACGATTCATAGGGCTAGCAGAATATACAACGGAAAGTATCGGTATCCAAGGTTGAAAGGAACACAATGGTTCATGTGAGTGAATACTTGCCTACAAACTCAGCACCCTGGTACTGAGCTAACTCCTCAGAAGTAGTGTCGTAAACCTCGTCTGTCTCAACGTCGTCGTCTATTCGAGAAGAAGCAAACAAACAACACAGAGAGACAAACAATCAATAACCTGGCATAATGCACAATCATGGGATGATGCATGTCAATTTAATTGATACATCAAAGATTAAGATAGTTGACATGGTAACACAATTTAAATGGACCCATATGCAATTTGGGTTGCATATGGAAAGCCCATATATTAAGGTTGAAATAGTTGTTCTACAACTAACCATCATGTGAAAGTGGATTAGCAAGATGCATGGATGAGGAAAACAGAAAAATAACAACAATAGAAACAATTTTGAAATAAGGTTTACCAAGTTTGGAATTTTATTTATTAAGTTATGAAATTTTGGGTTCCTTAAGGGTGTTACACAAGCATTTGTTGTTTTCACCAATTTTGATTGTTCAAAATAGATGACAAAGTTCATATTTGAAAAGAACACAAAATTTTAAGTGGAATACATGTTTCAATTATTGAAAAAGGAAATAGAATGAATTACTTATGAATTAAACAAGTTTAAACAAGATTTAATTGAATTTAATTCAAGTATGAATATTATTTAAATTTTATTTGTTCAAAACATTAATTCAAATTCATATTTGAAAAGTTTATACTTTTCTGGTTTGAAAACATATTTTATAAGTTCAAAAATAATTTAATTTGAGCAAGTTATGAATTTAGCAAATTTAAATGATTTAAACAAGGTTTAAATTATTTAACCAATTTTAATTATTCAAAACATGAAACAAATTTTATATTTGAAAAGGTGGTTTAAAATGGCCTGGAAAACATATTTTATTTGTGTTATTTGAATTAAGTTTGAATTAGTTATGGAATTAACCAAAATTAAGATGATTTGTTTGAATTTGAAATTTGAATACATTTGAAATATTCAAAACAGAAAACAAATGCTTTAATCATGTAGAGAATTAAATTTGGTTCAGTAGACATATTTCATTTGTATTATTTGGATTTGGAAATTAAAAGTTATTTGCATTTTAAAGTTAGGGACCAATCTGTAAAAGAAATGGACTTAAACTGTAAAAGAAAAAGCAGAAACCCTTTTACACCACGCAGTGAACTAATCTAGGTCACTGCCAGTGGGCCCTGGGGCCAACGTGGCCAGCGTGGCAGCAGTGGTCGCTGACAGGGGGCCCTGCCTGTCAGCGCCCTAGCGAAAAAAGGGTGGATTTTTTATCCTGCGGGAGGGGGGACTCGAACCCTGGGCTCGGGCTCGCGCACGCAGTGCTGAACCACTGCGCTGCTGTTCGATGCTTGTCAGTAGGGGATGCGCGGTGTGGATATGGTTCAGTTACGCGATGTTTTTAACTGAAACTGAATTTCAGTCATCTGAAACTCGACAGAGAGGAACGGTGGCCGGCGGCGAGCTGTTGCTGCGCTGTCGTGGATGCGTGGGCTCGTGTGCGGGTGCTACGGTGTGCAGAGGTGGTCGCGATCGTGCAGGGAAGGAAGAGGGAGGAAGGCACGGTGCTCACCTCGAGGGATAGAAGGAGAAGCAGGGCTCGGGGCAGAGGTGGTCGCCGGCAACAGCACGGATGGCGGCGGCGCTGTAGGGGTTCTCCGGGGCTGCTCGGGTGTCGCAGAGGGAGAGGGTACAGCGGGGAGCCCGTTCCCGTTGCTAGCCAGCAAGGAGGAGGAGCATCACGGCGGCGATCATCGGAATTCAGAAGAGGGTGGCGCGGTGGCGAGGTTCAGATTTACAGAGAGGTGGGTGGAGAGGAGAAATGGCGACGGCGGCGCGAGGGAAACGAGGTGGAGAGCTAGGGCTAGCTCGGGGAGCCCTAGGGCAGGGTTTTAAAGGGGCGAGGAGAGCGCGTTGGCCGTTCCTGCTCCGCTGCTGTCGACGTGGAGGTGCCCGATGTGCTGCCGTACAAGTTGACGACGACAGGTAAGTGGCAGTGGGCTGGGCCTGGTGGGTGCAGCCCACTGGCTGGCAGGCCCCTCTCTCTCTCTGTTTCTTTTTTTTTTTTGCTGGTCTGTTTTTTTTTTGCTGAAAGGAAAGGAGGAAAAAGAATAGGTTTTAGGATTTAGAAAATTTTAGGAAAAATTTGTAACAACTATTTAGGGTCACAGCAACATTGTGCAACCTTTGGTTTTCAAAATATTTCAAATATGTTGCTGTTTGAAAAATGATTGAATTTAATTGAATATTTGAATTAAGTGATTAATTGAACTTAAACAAATTAAAAAAGCCTTTTAAAATTCATGCTTATTTGAAACAATTGATGGATTTGTTTTGTAAGTTTCATAAATTTCAAATGGTTGCTGTTTGGAATTTTATTTGAATTTGAATACAAATTGAATTAAGTGAATTATTAAAAGGAATAAATCACTAGTTTGAGCTTTCCATTTTAATGGAAACAAATGGTTGTTTTTATTTGAATATTTTTATTTGAAATTGTAACAGAGCAAGTATGAAACAAATATTTGAATTTGGTTTGAAAATTCCAATAGAAAACAATGGAAAACAAATGGAAAACAGATGCCAAAACAAATGCAATGATGATGTCATGATGCAAAACATAAAATAACAAGAAATAAAACATTCTAGGGGTTGTTTTCATACTTGGGATGTTACAAAACGCCCCCCTTGAAGGAATCGCGCCCCGAGATTCCTACTGGGAAGAGAAAAGGTCCGGATACTTCTTGCGAAGATCCTCTTCGGTCTCCCACGTTGCCTCTTTATCGGAATGATGGGACCACTGCACTTTCAAGAACTTGGTGCTCTTGTTGCGAGTCTTACGCTCGGTCTCATCGAGAATTCGAACAGGGTGCTCCTCATAAGATAGATCTTCTTGCAGTTCAATGGAATCATGATCAACTGCACGATCTGGATCTTTGAAACACCTCTTGAGCTGTGACACGTGAAACACATCGTGCACCTTGGATAGTTTTTCTAGAAGTTCAAGACGATAGGCATTTTCTGCACGCCTTGAGAGAATGTTGAAAGGACCAATGTATCTTGGTGCAAGTTTTCCTTTCACACCAAAACGATGAGTGCCTCTGAGGGGAGTTACACAGAGATATGCCTTGTCACCAGGTGCATAGATCATATCCCTGTGCTTGCTGTCATAGTAGCTTTTCTGACGAGACTGAGCAATCTTGAGATTGTCACGAATGATGCGAACTTTCTCTTCGGATTCCTTAACAATGTCAGGGCCTAAGAGTGAACGTTCACCAGCTCCTGACCAATTGATTGGACTCCTGCATCTACGGCCATAGAGAGACTCAAATGGTGCCATGCCTAGGCTTGCCTGGAAGCTGTTGTTGTAGGAGAATTCAGCATATGGAAGGCATTCCTCCCATTTCATGCCAAAGGATAGACCACATGCTCTGAGCATATCCTCGAGAATCTGATTGACTCTTTCGACCTGCCCTTGAGACTGAGGATGGTAGGCTGTGCTGAACAGAAGTTTGGTGCCCAATGCTTCTTGAAATCTTTTCCAGAAATGAGAAGTGAATATGCTTCCACGGTCTGAGCTTATTTCCAATGGAACACCATGAAGAGGAACAATCTTTGCTGTATAGAGCTCTGCTAACTGGCTAGCTGAGATTTTTTCTTTGACAGCAAATAAGTGAGCTACCTTGGTGAGACGATCAATGACAACGAAGATTGCATCGTTGCCCTTCTTGGACTTTGGAAAACCAGTGACGAAGTCCATTTCAATCATGTCCCACTTCTACTCAGGGATTTTCAAAGGTTGGAGTAGACCGGCTGTTTTCTGATGGACTGCCTTAACATGTTGACAAACGTCGCATTCAGAAACGTATTGAGCAATTTCACCTTTCATGCCAGGCCACCAATACAGCGTCTTGAGATCCTGATACATCTTTGTACTTCCAGGGTGTATGGAGAGAGGAGTTTCATGAGCCTCCTTGAGAATGACATCTTTGAGACTTTGAACTTGAGGAACTGCAATGCGTCCTTCAAAGAACACAGTTCCTTTGTCATCAATTAAGAAGGACTTAAATTTCTCCTTGCCTTCTTTGATGTGTTCTACCATCTTCTTGATTTCAGCATCACGAAGTTGTTCAAAACGAATCTTGTCCTCGAGAGTTGGACTGGCTATCAAGTTTGCAAGATAACCTTGAGGAACAAGACCAAGGTTGAGCTTCTGGAATTCTTCATGAAGTGGAGGTTGGCTTTCCATGATCATGAGATTATTGCAATACGACTTGTGACTGAGAGCATCGTCCATAACATTAGCCTTGCCTGGAGTGTAAGAAATGGTGAGATCAAAGTCTTTAATCTTTTCAATCCATCTCCTTTGCCTGAGGTTTAGATCTGGTTGAGTGAAGATGTATTTCAGACTCTTATGATCGGAAAAGATTTCAGTGCGATTACCCAACAAGTATTGCCTCCATTTCTTGAGGGCAAACACAACTGCTGCAAGTTCAAGGTCATGTGTGGGATAATTGAGCTCATGTGCGTTCAACTGACGTGAAGCATAAGCCACAACTTGACGTTCTTGCATAAGAACTGCACCTAGACCTTGGAGAGATGCATCGCAGAATATTTGGAAAGGTTTGGTAGTATCTGGGCCAACCAGAACTGGTGTAGAAGTGAGTTTAGTCTTCAGGAGATTGAAACTTTCATCACATTGTGGATACCAAACGAACTTCTTGTCCTTCTTTGTGAGATCAGTGAGAGGTTTCACAATCTTGGAGAAGTTTTGGACGAAACGACGGCAATAGCTAGCTAAGCCAAGGAAACTTCTTACTTGCTTTACCGTCTTAGGAGGTTTCCAATCAACAATTGCTTTAACCTTTTCTGGATCAATGGCTATGCCCTTGGCAGAGATGATATGACCAAGGTAAGCAACTTCTGGAATCCATAACTCACATTTGGAGAACTTGGCATATAGACGATGCTCGCGAAGTTTCATGAGAGTGAGACGAAGATGTTCTTCATGCTCTTCCTCGGATTTTGAGTAGACCAGAATGTCATCAAGATATACCACAACGAACTTGTCGAGATATTCACGGAAGACATAATTCATGAGTCGAGAGAATGTCGCCGGTGCATTGGTGAGACCAAAGGACATGACGGTGAATTCATATAGACCGTAGCGAGTGGTGAAGGCTGTCTTTGGAATATCCTCTTTTCTGATCTTTATTTGATGGTAACCCATTCTCAAGTCCAACTTGGAGAATATTGAGGCTCCAGCTAGTTGATCAAAAAGATCATCGATACGAGGAATTGGATACTTGTTTTTTATTGTTTTCTCGTTAAGAGGACGATAGTCAACAACGAGTCTCTTTGTGTGATCCTTCTTCGCAACGAACAGAGTTGGGAAACCCCAAGCGGAGGAACTAGGTTGAATGTAACCTTTTTCCATGTACATATCGATTTGCTCCTTTAACAGTTTCAGTTCAGGAGGAGCTATCTTGTATGGATGCTTAGAGATTGGAGCAGTACCTGGTTCAAGCTCGATCACGAACTGAACTGCTCTGTCCGGAGGCATCCCTGGCAACTCTTCTGGAAAGACGTCAGGGAAGTCGCAAACCACCGGAACATTTTCAAGTAGAGGTAGAGGTTTTGCATCAAGGGTGCACAGCTGAATGGAACTTGATTCATTTGGAGAATAGTCTATCTGGCCAGAAGGGTGGAACAGAGTTATTGACTTTTGAGCACAGTCAATCGTAGCTTTATTGGCCTTCAACCAATCCATACCAAGAATGACATCAATGTCAGAATTTCCCAGCAGTATGAGAGAAGCAAAGAATACGTGGCCTCCAATTAGAATTTGATTTCTGTGACTGATCTTAGACGTTTGCATAGTTGCTCCAGGGGAGTTTACTACTAGCGGGGAACCCAAACCAACAAAAGGGAGTTTACCTGCTGTCGCAAAGATCTTTGACACGAAAGAATATGATGCTCCGGTATCAAACAACACTTTAGCTGGAATAGAGTTTACGGGAAATGTACCGAGAACGACGTCAGGAGATTCCTCAGTTTTGTCGATCTTGACATGATTCACCCTTGCGGTCCTCCCGACAGGCCTGTTGTTGGAGTTGAAGGCCTTAGGCGGGGGAGCGCGCACCATTGCCTGGTTTGTGTTAGGACGAGGTGGTGGTGGATGTAGCTGCCTCTTCGTGCACTTGTCAGCGTAGTGCCCCGTCTGCTTGCATTTGTAGCAAGTGACGACACGAGGAGGCCCTGGCCTTGGCTGCCCCATCGAAGCCCTCTGATCATGCATCTGAGCAGGGTTGGGTGGGCGGGGAGCGAAGCCTGGAGAAGCTTGGGTGTATGGAGCCCGAGTGACAGCACCATTTGGCACCCAGATGCGGCGCTTCTGCGGAGGGGTGGTCATGTTGGAGGAGGAACCACCCTCACGAGAGTGCTTGCGAGACTCCTCGAACGCCTTGCGCCCATTTTCTTCATTGAGCGCGGTGTTAACGAGCTCCTCGAAGTTGTTGGCCTTGATGTTGGTGAGGGCGTACTTGAGTTCCGGGTTAAAACCTCTGCGGAACCTTGACATCTTCTTAGCCTCAGTGGACACCTCATCACCAGCGTAACGAGCGAGGCGATTGAACTCACTCTGATAGCCAATGACGTCCAGCTTGCCTTGCTTGAGAGAGCAAAACTCTTCACGCATCCTTTCCATGAGACCATCTGGAATGTGGTGCTTCAGGAAGGCTTCCTTGAAACAACCCCAGGTGATTGGATAGCCAGCTCTCATGGTCTGGTAGTTTTCCCACCAAGTAGCTGCCTGGCCCTTCAGCAGATAGGATGCATACTTGACCTTGTCTTCCTCAGCAACGTGAGCAATCTCCAGAGCCTTAGCTATCTCACGGATCCAGTCATCAGCATCCAGAGGCTCGCGTGTGGCCACGAAAGCTCTTGGGCCCAGACTGAGAAACTCCTTGATACTGACTCGTGGAGCATTCTGGTTGTTGTGCTGATTAGTCTGGAACTGGGCCATCTGCGTCATGACTTGAGTCATCTGAGTCAACAGCTCCGTGATTGGCGGTGGCTCAGGCGGGGTGTTCCTTGTTGGCGGCATCCTGAATGGAAATGCATTTTTTAGCACAACAATAGAAAAGGATAGACTTGGAAACCGAAAGAGAGATTATTCCGACGCATGAATAGATAACCAACAGGTACATCATCACATGTTCAAATACATCAGAATATCCAACACACCACAAATGGTTCGAATGCCAAAGGATAACTACACATAGCTAAGAATGGATACATCGGTACTCCCATGCTCATCACGCAGGACGGCGACTAGGAGTACGGCGAGAGGTACGGTGAGGAGCACGCCCACGAAAGTAGGTAGAACGATGATCCACATAGATCTGACGTGGTCCGAGAGCGACTCTAGGTGTGGTGAAGTACATAGCGTCGACTCCCTGTGCTCCAAAGCGTGGAATCCCCGTGTAACCAGCACCGAGGTTAAGGAGTGGACCTCTGATCGGCTCGTAACCTCCAGCATCTGGCAAACGACGACCAACTGGCTGATCGAAACGTGCAAAGCGCACATCTCCAACAAAGTCTGTGGTGTACGTCGCCAGACGAGTCAAAGCAAGGTAGAGCTGCTCTCTGACTGAAGCCAACTCCTGAGATAGTGTGCTGGCAACTGCGTCACTGTGCCTCACAAACTGAGCGGTGGTGTGCAGCCTGGAGTTATCATGCTCGTAGACATCGAAGTTGTCGTAGAGAGTGAAGTGAGCTCCCTCCGAAGTGATGTAACCACGGGGGATGTGGCGATAGATAGAAACGTCAAATCCCCAGTAGTCCGCACGAAGGACGGCGAGACTCACATAAGCTGCCTGCTGCACGGCCATATCCACTGTGGAACCTACTGCCTCGTAGCGGTGGACTACGCTCATGCCATCATCTGACAGAATGTAGACGATAGCCTGGTAGTAGGTCTGGTCAAACTCTCGCTGCTGCTCGTAGACCTGGTACTCTGGTGCCCAACGGAACCCCAGATAAGTGATCATGTCCCTCAGCATCTCCGGATAACCGACGGTGCTCTCGCAACGAGTCATACAAACCACCTGCGGAAAGAACCTGAGATCCATCTGCAGATGATTGGGGAAGTTTTGATTAGACGCCGGTAGAAGAACTGAAGTGGAAAGCAACAACAAGGTTTCAACGGACGAAAAGGATGTTGAGAAGAACAGGATATCGAAGCAACATCGGGAAACACGAGACCAAAACACTCCCGAGGTACTACGGAAAACCCATCCGGGCTTCTAAGGGATCAATATCTACTGCTTAAGGAATAGAGGATCTGCTTCCGGGGCTTACACGCCTCCGTTCTCAATCGTGAGTAGGCAACATGATAAATCATGTCACAACCACCTCCATTCCTATGGGCTAGTAGATATAACTATCCTAGAGAAACCAGGATACGTGACAACCTAACTTGAAAGTTTAGATGAGAAGAGAAAACAACGTTGCACTTCCTTACCAGAAAAAGGGAGGGTGGGTGGGGAAAGAAGAAAAAGAACAGAATTCCTACTCTCACGTTTCATTTTTCCTATATAGCTACAAAATAGTTTCTAGACTCAACTGCGACCAGTAAAAAGGGATCCTACAGGCAGACGGGCTCTGATACCATTTGTCGCACCCGGACTTCTAGAGGATACTCGCAGTTCCGTTGAACGGTAGATGATTGGATTATGGGGCTTACCGGCACCCGCATCTCTTACGAGTAGGCCAACACACGTATGTGTGACAACCAACCCCTACTGTTCATCGTCTACGTAAACCATCCCATAGAAATCAGGATACTACCATTGACGTACTTCATACCATACACACATGGTACGTCAACGACGTTTAACAAAATGATAGCACAACAGATCTCTAAGACACAAATAAATAGAAATAAGTTGCAAATAGCTCTCACTAGAGCAGAGATAGCAAATACAATCATCCAGAGGACACATGTCCCAACAATTCATCATTACATCACAGCGGAAGCATCCAAAGTGTCTGAGTACAAACAAGATCCAAATAGGCCTAAGAGGCCAGAAACGAAAAGACGGACCCCATCCACGTAGTCTCGGATCCTGCCTGGGTCCGCTATCTACTCGTCAGCAGCCTCGTCAAACTCCACGTAGTAGCCATCACGGGGATCCTCGTAAGTGTAGTCTGCGGAAACCACAGCCCCAAAGGGGTCAGTACATAAACGTACTAGCAAGCAAGACTCACAAGATACCATAGTGTAGCCGTCAACACCAAGCACAGATGCTTTGGGTTCAACGGAAGAAAGGGTGATACAAAAGATGCTGCAGCGGGCTGCTCTAACCAACTACAGAAACATGCTACAACTTCCGGCAAACAGAAAGGAGATAAGATAGCGTATCGGAACCAACTACTGCTAACTCCAAACAAAACCCATCCTGGATCTCTCCCCTTATCCAAAGAAGCAATCCGAGGATAACTCACACAGATGGATTAATGATGGTTCAAGTTATTGTGTCAATAAAACTATTACTAGTCAAGTTATCATTAGTTAGGTGTAAGTTGTTCTGAGTACTTGTTAGCCAGTACTTTCACCAAGTCATCCATAACCACGGAAAACACGGCTTCTCGAGAAGATTTATCCCTGCAGGGGTGCACCAATTTGGCCGTACACGTAAGAATAACCCGCCAGATGGAATGCCTCCCACCAAGCGGGGCACTCAACACAACTCAACTCTTCTTCGCATCAAGCCCAAAGAACCACGTGCTGTGCGTGCGCGGCTAATTGAGCCCCCACGAAGAAAAGGGGGACCCTCATAGCACTCTAAGACCACGCCGCCCTAAATGCCGACTACAAAATTTCCACCCTGGCCTCGGGTTCATACCTGCATATGCGTGCATCAAATGGAAAGCCCGAACTAAGTGTGGCGATTTGGACGAGATGCGAATCGAATCAAATTGAGGGGGGCGCCCATACACGCTTCCCACATGCGGATAGTGCGCTCATCATGGATCAGTAGACAAGACCCTTTTCCTAATTAGGGTCGACACTAGCAGGCCTCAAAACCACGCCGGGCCTCCTGCCGGTGCCTTATCATCAAATTAGCATTACCTCATTCATTAACAGGTTGTTGTTTAAACATCGAGCCCCAGAACATAATAGAAATATAGTAACAGAAAGTAACGGGTAACAGACTCGAGCAAAACAACCCTGAGCATGCTAGTAAGACACGGGCAACAAGCAATGGGGTTATAGGTGTGGAGGTGAGGCTATATCAGGGTTAAAGGATAACATGTGATAGGTTCGTAACAGGAGCAACGATTCATAGGGCTAGCAGAATAGACAACGGAAAGTATCGGTATCCAAGGTTGAAAGGAACACAATGGTTCATGTGAGTGAATACTTGCCTGCAAACTCAGCAGCCTGGTACTGAGCTAACTCCTCAGAAGTAGTGTCGTAAACCTCGTCTGTCTCAACGTCGTCGTCTATTCGAGAAGAAGCAAACAAACAACACAGAGAGACAAACAATCAATAACATGGCATAATGCACAATCATGGGATGATGCATGTCAATTTAATTGATGCATCAAAGATTAAGATAGTTGACATGGTAACTCAATTTAAATGGACCCATATGCAATTTGGGTTGCATATGGAAAGCCCATGAATTAAGGTTGAAATAGTTGTTCTACAACTAACCATCATGTGAAAGTGGATTAGCAAGATGTATGGATGAGGAAAACAGAAAAATAACAACAATAGAAACAATTTTGAAATAAGGTTTACCAAGTTTGGAATTTTATTTATTAAGTTATGAAATTGTGGGTTCCTTAAGGGTGTTACACAAGCATTTGTTGTTTTCACCAATTTTGATTGTTCAAAATAGATAACAAAGTTCATATTTGAAAAGAACACAAAATTTTAAGTGGAATACATGTTTCAATTATTGAAAAAGGAAATAGAATGAATTACTTATGAATTAAACAAGTTTAAACAAGATTTAATTGAATTTAATTCAAGTATGAATATTATTTAAATTTTATTTGTTCAAAACATTAATTCAAATTCATATTTGAAAAGTTTATACTTTTCTGGTTTGAAAACATATTTTATAAGTTCAAAAATAATTTAATTTGAGCAAGTTATGAATTTAGCAAATTTAAATGATTTAAACAAGGTTTAAATTATTTAACCAATTTTAATTATTCAGAACATGAAACAAATTTTATATTTGAAAAGGTGGTTTAAAATGGCCTGGAAAACATATTTTATTTGTGTTATTTGAATTAAGTTTGAATTAGTTATGGAATTAACCAAAATTAAGATGATTTGTTTGAATTTGAAATTTGAATACATTTGAAATATTCAAAACAGAAAACAAATGCTTTAATCATGTAGAGAATTAAATTTGGTTCAGTAGACATATTTCATTTGTATTATTTGGATTTGGAAATTAAAAGTTATTTGCATTTTAAAGTTAGGGACCAATCTGTAAAAGAAATGGACTTAAACTGAAAAAGAAAAAGCAGAAACCCTTTTACACCGCGCAAGGAACTAATCTAGGTCACTGCAAGTGGGCCCTGGGGCCAACGTGGCCAGCGTGGCAGCAGTGGTCGCTGACAGGGGGCCCTGCCTGTCAGCGCCCTAGCGAAAAAAAGGGTGGATTTTTTATCCTGCGGGAGGGGGGACTCGAACCCTGGGCTCGGGCTCGCGCACGCAGTGCTGAACCACTGCGCTGCTGTTCGATGCTTGTCAGTAGGGGATGCGCGGTGTGGATATGGTTCAGTTACACGATGTTTTTAACTGAAACTGAATTTCAGTCATCTGAAACTCGACAGAGAGGAACGGTGGCCGGCGGCGAGCTGCTGCTGCGCTGCCGTGGATGCGTGGGCTCGTGTGCGGGTGCTACGGTGTGCATAGGTGGTCGTGATCGTGCAGGGAAGGAAGAGGGAGGAAGGCACGGTGCTCACCTCGAGGGACAGAAGGAGAAGCAGGGCTCGGGGCAGAGGTGGTCGACGGCGACAGCACGGACGGCGGCGGCGCTGTAGGGGTTCTCCGGGGCTGCTGGGGTGTCGCAGAGGGAGAGGGTACAACGGGGAGCCCGTTCCCGTTGCTAGCAAGCGAGGAGGAGGAGCATCACGGCGGCGATCATCGGAATTCAGAAGAGGGTGGCGCGGTGGCGAGGTTCAGAGTTACAGAGAGGTAGGTGGAGAGGAGAAATGGCGACGACGTCCCGAGGGAAACGAGGTGGAGAGCTAGGGCTAGCTCGGGGAGCCCTAGGGCAGGGTTTTAAAGGGGCGAGGAGCGCGCGGTGGCCGTTCCTGCTCCGCTGCTGTCGACGTGGAGGTGCCCGATGTGCTGCCGTACAGGTTGACGACGACAGGTAAGTGGAAGTGGGCTGGGCCTGGTGGGTGCAGCCCACTGGCTGGCAGGCCCCTCTCTCTCTGTTTTTTTTTTGCTGGTCTGTTTTTTTTTTTTGCTGAAAGGAAAGGAGGAAAAAGAATAGGTTTTAGGATTTCGAAAATTTTAGGAAAAATTTGTAACAACTATTTAGGGTCACAGCAACATTGTGCAACCTTTGGTTTTCAAAATATTTCAAATATGTTGCTGTTTGAAAAATGATTGAATTTAATTGAATATTTGAATTAAGTGATTAATTGAACTTAAACAAATTAAAAAGCCTTTTAAAATTCATGTTTATTTGAAACAATTGATGGATTTGTTTTGTAAGTTTCATAAATTTCAAATGGTTGCTGTTTGGAATTTTATTTGAATTTGAATGCAAATTGAATTAAGTGAATTATTAAAAGGAATAAATCACTAGTTTGAGCTTTCCATTTTAATGGAAACAAATGGTTGTTTTTATTTGAATATTTTTATTTGAAATTGTAACAGAGCAAGTATGAAACAAATAATTGAATTTGGTTTGAAAATTCCAATAGAAAACAATGGAAAACAAATGGAAACAAATGGAAAACAAATGCCAAAACAAATGCAATGATGATGTCATGATGCAAAACATAAAATAACAAGAAATAAACATTCTAGGGGTTGTTTTCATACTTGGGATGTTACATCCCATTGACGATTTCATAAATCAGTTGGATGGCGAGAAGCCGGTTCCTCCGGAGTTACCCGCCAGAACTCTTGATATCCAGAAGAAGGTAGATGGTGGAGAGGCCGGTTCTTCTGAGTTACCCACCAGAAAACCGGATATCCAGAAGAAGCTAACCTATTCCCAAGAAACTCCCGAGGAGCAGACGACCTTTACGGCTCCATAGCCTACGCTGGTTACCCCGAATACACTCCATGCTACGGCCGCGGAGGCGGTAAAACAAAGCGGCACTCCCATCCGCTTGAGGCCGAAGAAGAATCGGAAGAGGCCGGTAGCCAAGAAGAAGAAAGGTGGTGCCTCCTCTAGTAGCCAGCCAGCGGCCGCCCGAGTCCTGGACCGTTTGCCGCCCGCCGTCCCGTGGAGGAAGGTGCATGAGAGAGGACAGCCGATGCTGCCGCCAGAGATTGTCGCTGTCATGGGTGGTGACATGAGGACCATCCACGACGGGATTTTGTTCAAAGAGAATGAACTTCTACGTGAGAAACATCCCTCCTACCCGCTATATGTGGTCAAGGTGCCCCGATCCGTGGGCTTTGTGGATTCAAATCCCGCAGAGGTGTTCTTCATCAGATACGAAGACATATTCAGGGACTTCCACTTGGGAAAGCTAGACCGAAGCATTGTCCGCCTGGTATCGCTCAGCATGGCGCACGATATGGTCATGGAGAATACCCCGCACATCGCGATTATGGACCCCTACTACATGAATGAGGACTACTTGCGGTCACATGCGGACCGGGTTCTTATCACGACTTACATAACGGGGTTTTTGATAGATAACAAGGATAAGAACGCCATTCTCATGCCATACTTTCCCAAGTAAGTAGTCCTCTCCGCTTCACGTCGTTACATTCTTTCTAAAACCTCCTTAGTATTCCGATTGATGATATTGATGGCTTATTCGAAATGTTCTGCGCAGAAACGGAGGATGCGTACTCATCGTCATGGAACCGCATTGGTCGCAATGCACTTATCTCGATGCGGGTAGGGCGGTGCAGAAGGACTACACCGACATAAGAGTTGTTCTTAATAGTGCCCTCAACGGCTTCGCCGCCGATTTAGGCAAGCCCCTAAAAAAGGAGAAAATAGTCCGAGGCGCCTACGTGTGCACCCACGTAACAAGCTTCCCCTGCCTCACGCAATCGGAGCAAGAATCTGAGTTGGAAGCTTGGTATGTCATCTTTCAGATGAGTGAGTACTTAAAGGATGCCCAACAGGCCCAGCTACCAAGTCATCTCCGAGACCTGACCACAAAGATGGCCAACACCCCCGATGAATATGTGCGGGCTGAGTTCCGTCGCATCCAGCGGAAGATCTACACGATACTCTCACCGGATGTCATCAGTCGGGGTGGCTTGTTCTTCCACGGCCACGCACCACCGAGCAACCGTGACATAGAAGCACACCTACGAGAGCAACGTGACACCCGGACATTCAACACGCTAGAAGGCGTTCGTCCGTTCCCGCCGAGACTATAGGATTGACAAAATGTTAGTATACAGTTGCATCATATAACTTTTAGTCCTTTATTTGTCGTGTTTTATTCGTAAACCTTGATGCTTCTATTTTTTGATAGTTATTTGCGGTCTATTATCACTTTCGATGCTAAACTCGTATTTTTGTCCTATGCACAGATGACATGGTATGTTGTGTATGTCGGTAGGGTTCCCGGAGTCTACGACGACTGGGACCAATGCCGGAGACAGGTGCACGGTTTCAGCGGCAACAGCTACAAGGGGTACAAGACCATGGTGGAGGTGGAAGCTCGATACGCCACTTACCTAGCGAGAGAGAAGACGGAGAAGACGAGGGCCCGGATGACCACCTTCGCCATCGCCGTGCTTATACTCCTTGTACTCCTAGTGTTGATGCTACTTGTTGTTTTGCTTGTCTAGATAACTAAACTATCGATTTGTTTGAACTATGTGTACTCCTCTAGTGTTTGAACTATGCTTGTAACTAAACTATCGCTTCAAGACTACTTGGTGATGATCAAGACTATTGTTCGAGACTATGTGTTGATGATCGAGAATATTTCTGTTATTTTGCTATCATTTTCATATTTATTTCTGTCAATTTGCTGTAATTATGTTATTTTCGTTTCTTTTATTTTTTGACACAACAAAACCATACCCCAGGCGAATCTTTACCCCAGGCGCACAGTGCCTGTTCGCCTCAGGTAAAAGATTTACCCCAGGCGCACAAGTCCTATTCGCCTGGGGTATGTCAACTTACCCCAGGCGCATTTTGAGGTTCGCCTGCGGTAAATCATTACCGCTGGAGATGTGGTCACAGGCGAACCAATATTCGCCTACGGTAGCATAATTTGGTTCGCCTGCGGTAGCCTTTTCCCTAGTAGTGGGGTGTTTCGGGCTCTAAGTAGTCTTGGAACCCGCTAGAGATAATCCGACGTCGGTGAAGCCCTAACACAGGGAGTGAGGGAATCTTGTTCATATAAGACCCATGACACACTCCAACATACATTTTATGGCATACAATGGGACTCGGTGGCATTCAGACGCTCTGGAGCCCCTCTCCGGAGAAACCCTAGCCCAGCTGGGGAAAAAGACAGAACTGCGGTTATGGCCCCTCTAGTGAGCCGGAAGGGGGTAGAAAAGTGGAAAAAATACTTGGTTGTGTTAGGTTAGTTCCAAGGAATACCCAATACAGTGGTGGGGCCCACCTCTTGGCAATATTCCCCCCGTTCAGCCAGATCCGGGAGTTTCGGGCTCTAAGTAGTCTTGGAACCCGCTAGAGAGAATCCGACGCATGTGAAGCCCTCACACAGTGAACGAGGGAATCTTGGGAATACAAGAACCATTCCACACTATAAAACACATGGTATGGCATACCATGGGACTTGGTGGCATTCAGACGCTTCGGAGCCCCTCTCCGGCGAAACCCTAGCCCTGCTTGGTAAAAAGACGGAACTACCGTTCTGGCCCCTCTACGTGAGCCGGAAGGTGGTAGAAAAGTGGAAGCAATTTCTTGGTTGTGTAATGTTAGGCCCAAGAAACACCCAATACAGTGCTGGGGCTCACCTCTTGGCAAGATTCCCCCCGTTCCGCCAGATCCGGGAGTTTCGGGCTCTAAGTAGTCCTAGAACCCGGTAGAGAGAATCCGACTCCGGTGAAGCCCTAACACGGGGAGCAAGGGAATATTGGGCATACCAGACTCATTCCACACTCTAAAATATATGGTATGGAATACCCTGGGACTTGGTTGCATTCAGACATTCCGGAGCCCCTCTCCGTAGAAACCCTAGCCCCGCTTGGGAAAAAGACGGAACTGTCGTTCTGGCCCATCTACGTGAGAAGTAAGGGGGTAGAAAAGTGGAACAAATTTCTTGGTTGTGTTTTTTTAGGCCCAAGGAAGAACCAATACAGTGGTGGGGCCCACCTCTTGGCAATATACCTCCCATTCCGCCAGTTCTGGGAGTTTCAGTCTCTAAGTAGTCCTAGAATCCGCTAGAGAGAATCGAACGCCGATGAAGCCCTAACATAGGTAGTGAGGGAATCTTGGTTATACAAGACCCATTAAAAACTCTAACACAAATGGTATGGCATACCATGGGACTTGGTGGCATTCAGACGCTCTAGAGCCCCTCCCTAGAGAAACCCTAGACCCGCTAGGGAAAAAGACGGAACTGTCGTTCTAGCCCTTCTACCTGAGCCGGAAGGGGGTACAAAAGTGGAACAAATTACTTGTTTGTATTAGGTTAGTCCCAAGTAACAATCAAGACAATGGTATGGCCCACATCCTGGCATGACTCCCCCCGTTCCCCCAGATCCGGGAGTTTTGGGATCCAAGTAATCCTAGAACCCGCTAGAGGGAATCCGACGCCGGTGAAGCCCCAACACATGGAGTGAGGTAATCTTGCGAATAAAAGACCCATTACACACTCTAAAAACATGGTATGGCATACCATGGGACTCGGTGGCATTCAGACGCTCAGTAGCCCCTTTCCGGAGAAACCCTGGCCGCGATGGAAAAAAAGACGGAACTACCGTTCTGGCCCCTCTACGTGAGCCGGAAGGGGGTGGCAAAGTGGAACCAATTGAATGGTTGTGTTAGGTTAGGCCCAAGGAACACCCAATAAAGTGGTGGGGCCCACCTCTTTGAAAGATTCCCCCCGTTCTGCAAGATCAGGGAGTTTCAAGCTCTAAGTAGTATTGAAACCCGCTAGAGAAGATCCGACACTGGTGAAGTCCTAACACATGGAGCGAGGGAATCTTGGGAATAAAAAACTCATTCCACACTATCACACACATGGTATGGCGTACCATGGGACTCGGTGGCATTCAGACGCTCCAGAGCCCCTCTCCGGAGAAACCCTAGCCCCGCTGCGGAAAAGACGGAACTGTCGTTTTGGCCCCTCTAAGCCGGAAGGGCGTAGAAAAGTGTAACCAATTGCTTGGTTGTGTTAAGTTATTCCCAAGGAACACCCAATACATTGGTGGGGCCCACATCTAGGAAAGATTCCCCCCCCCCGTTCCGCCAGATCCGGGTGGTTCGGGCTCTAAGTAGTCCTGGAACCCGCAAGAGAGAATCTGACGCCGGTGAAGATCTAACACAGGGAGTGAGAGAATCTTGGGCATACAGGACCCATACAACACTCTCACACACATGGTATGGCATACCATCGGACTTGGTGGCATTCAGACGGAAGGGGTAGCGAAGTGGAACAAATTTCTTTGTTGTGTTAGGTTAGGCCCAAGGAACACCCAAGACAGTTGTATGGCCCACCTCTTGGCATGATTCGCCCCGTTCTGCCAGATCCGGGAGTTTCGGGCTCTAAGCAATCTTGGAACCCTCTAGAGATAATCCAACGTCGGTGACACCCTAACACAGGGAGTAAAGGAATATTGTTCATACAAGACCCATTCCAAACTCTAACATACATGTTATGGCATACTATGGGACTTGGTGGCATTCAGACGCTCCGGAGCTCCTCTCCGGAGAAACCCTAGCCCCGCCGGGGAAAAAGACAGAACTACAGTTTCGTCCCGTCTACATGATCCAGAAGGGGGTAGCAAAGTGGAAAGAATTACTTGGTTGTGTTAGGTTAGTTCCAAGGAACACCTAATATAGTGGTGGGTCCCACCTCTTCGCAAGATTCCCCCTGTTCCGCCAGATCCGGGTGTTTCGGGCTCTAAGTAGTCTTGGAACCCGCTAGAGATAATCCGACGCCGGTGAAGCCCTAACACAGGGAGTGAGGGAATCTTGTTAATATAAGACCCATGACACACTCCAACATACATATTATGGCATACCATGGGACTCGGTGGCATTCAGACGCTCTCGAGCCCCTCTCCGGAGAAACCCTAGCCCAGCTGGGGAAAAAGACAGAACTACGGTTATGGCCCCTCTACGTGAGCCGGAAGGGGGTAGAAAAGTGGAAAAAATACTTGGTTGTGTTAGGTTAGTTCCAAGGAATACCCAATACAGTGGTGGGGCCCACCTGTTGGCAATATTCCCCCCGTTCCGCCAGATCCGGGAGTTTCGGGCTCTAAGTAGTCTTGGAACCCGCTAGAGAGAATTCGACGCCTGTGAAGCCCTCACACAGTGAACGAGGGAATATTGGGAATACAAGACCCATTCCACACTATAAAACACATGTTATGGCATACCATGGGACTTGGTGGCATTCAGACGCTTCGGAACCCCTCTCCGGAGAAACCCTAGCCCTGCTTGGGAAAAAGACGGAACTACCGTTCTGGCCCCTCTACGTGAGCCGGAAGGGGGTAGAAAAGTGGAAGCAATTTCTTGGTTGTGTTATGTTAGGCCCAAGAAACACCCAATACAGTGCTGGGGCTCACCTCTTGGCAAGATTCCCCCCGTTCCGCCAGATCCGGGAGTTTCGGGCTCTAAGTAGTCCTAGAACCCGGTAGAGAGAATCCGACTCCGGTGAAGCCCTAACACGGGGAGCAAGGGAATATTGGGCATACCAGACTCATTCCACACTCTAAAATATATGGTATGGCATACCATGGGACTTGGTTGCATTCAGACATTCCGGAGCCCCTCTCCGTAGAAACCCTAGCCCCGCTTGGGAAAAAGACGGAACTGTCGTTCTGGCCCATCTACGTGAGAAGTAAGGGGGTAGAAAAGTGGAACAAATTTCTTGGTTGTGTTTGTTTAGGCCCAAGGAAGAACCAATACAGTGGTGGGGCCAACCACTTGGCAATATACCTCCCATTCCGCCAGTTCTGGGAGAAACCCTAGCCCCGCTGGGGAAAAGACGGAACTGTTGTTTTGGCCCCTCTAAGCCGGAAGGGTGTAGCAAAGTGTAAGCAATTGCTTGGTTGTGTTAGGTTATGCCCAAGGAACACCCAATACATTGGTGGGGCCCACATCTAGGAAAGATTCCCCCCGTTCCGCCAGATCCGGGAGGTTCGGGCTCTAAGTAGTCCTGGAACCCGCAAGAGAGAATCCGACACCGGTGAAGACCTAACACAGGGAGTGAGAGAATCTTGGGCATACATGACCCATACAACACTCTAACACACATGGTATGGCATACCATCGGACTTGGTGGCATTCAGACGGAAGGGGTAGCGAAGTGGAACAAATTTCTTGGTTGTGTTAGGTTAGGCCCAAGGAACACCCAAGACAGTTGTATGGCCCACCTCTTGGCATGATTCGCCCGGTTCTGCCAGATCTTGGAGTTTCGGGCTCTAAGCAGTCCTAGAACCCTCTAGAGAGAATCCGACGTCGGTGACACCCTAACACAGGGAGTAAAGGAATATTGTTCATACAAGACCCATTCCAAACTCTAACATACATGTTATGGCATACTATGGGACTTGGTGGCATTCAGACGCTCCGGAGCCCCTCTCCGGAGAAACCCTAGCCCCGCCGGGGAAAAAGACAGAACTACGGTTTTGTCCCGTCTACGTGATCCAGAAGGGGGTAGCAAAGTGGAAAGAATTTCTTGGTTGTGTTAGGTTAGTTCCAAGGAACACCCAATATAGTGGTGGGGCCCACCTCTTCGCAAGATTCCCCCTGTTCCGCCAGATCCGGGTGTTTCGGGCTCTAAGTAGTCTTGGAACCCGCTAGAGATAATCCGACGCCGGTGAAGCCCTAACACAGGGAACGAGGGAATCTTGGGAATACAAGACACATGCCACACTATAACACACATGGTATCTAATACCATGGGACTTGGTGTCATTCAGACATTCCGAAGCACCTCTCTGGAGAAACCCTAGCCCCGATGGGGAAAAAGAAGGAACTACCATTCTGGCCCCTCTACGTGAGCTGGAAGGGGTAGAAAAGTGAACCAATTTATTGGTTGTGTTAGATTAGGCCCAAGGAACACCAAATACAGTGGTGGGGCCCACCTCTTGGAAAGATTCCTCCCCGTTCCGCCAGATCCGCCAGAGAAGATCCAACACTAGTGAAGCCCTAACACAGGGAGTGAGGGAATCTTGGGAATACAAGACCAATTCCGCACTATAATACACATGGTATGGCATACCATGGGACTCGGTGGCATTCAGATGCTCCGGAGACCCTCTCCGGAGAAACCCTAGCCCGCTGGGGAAAAATGGGGAACTGTCGTTCTGTCCCCTCTAAGCTAAAAGGGCATAGAAAAGTGGAACCAATTGCTTGGTTGTGTGAGGTTAGGCCCAAGGAA
Organism: Alopecurus myosuroides; assembly: GCA_028641055.1. NCBI lineage: Eukaryota > Viridiplantae > Streptophyta > Magnoliopsida > Poales > Poaceae > Alopecurus > Alopecurus myosuroides. The sequence goes on from CM054060.1 coordinate 24,727,301, forward strand.
CACCCAATACAGTGGTGGGTCCCACCTCTGGGCAAGATTCGCCCTGTCCTGCCAGATCCGAGAGGTTCGGGGTGTAAATAGTCTTGGAACCCGCGAGAGAGAATCCAACGCCGGTGAAGCCCTAACACAGGGAGTGCGGGAATCTTTAGCATACAAGACCCATACCACACTCTAACACACATGGTATTCCATACAATGGGACTTGGTGGCATTCAGACGCTTCGGAGCCCCTCTCCACAAAAACCCTAGCACCGTTGGGGAAAACGATGGAACTGCCGTTCTGGCCCCTCTACGTGAGCCGGAAGGGGTAGACAAGTGGAACCAATTGCTTGGTTGTGTTAGGTTATGCCCATGGAACAACCAAGACAGTGGTATGGGCCACCTCTTGGCATGATTCCCCCCGTTCCGCCAGATCCGGGAGTTTCGGGCTCTAAGCAGTCATTGAACCCACTAAAGAGAATCCCACTTCGGTGAGGCCCTAACACAGGGAGTGACCGAATCTTGTTCATACAAGACCCATGCAACACTATAACATACATGTTATGGCATACCATGGGACTCGGTGGCATTGAGATGCTCTGGAGCCCCTCTCCGGAGAAACCCTAGCCCCGGTGGGAAAAAATACAGAACTGCGGTTATGGACCCTCAACGTGAGCCGGAAGCGGGTAGCAAAGTGGAACCAATTTCTTGGTTTTGTTAGGTGAGGCCCAAGAAACAACCAATACAGTGCTGGGCTCACCTCTTGGCAAGATTCCCCCCGTTCCGCCAGATCCGGGAGTTTCGGGCTCTAAGTAGTCCTAGAACCTGGTAGAGAGAATCCGACTCCGGTGAAGCCCTAACACAGGGAGTGAGGTAATCTTGTTCATATAAGACCCATGACACACTCCAACATACATTTTATGGCATAACATGGGACTCAGTGGCATTCAGACGCTCTCGAGCCCCTCTCCGGAGAAACCCTAGCCCAGCTGGGGAAAAAGACAGAACTGCGGTTATGGCCCCTCTACGGGAGCCCGAAGGGGGTAGAAAAGTGGAAAAAAATTCTTGGTTGTGTTAGGTTAGTTCCAAGGAATACCCAATACAGTGGTGGGGCCCACCTCTAGGCAAGATTCCCCCGTTCCGCCAGATCCGGGAGTTTTGGGCTCTAAGTAGTCCTGGAACCCGCTAGAGAGAATCTGACGCCTGTTAAGCCCTCACACAGTGAACGAGGGAATCTTTGGAATACAAGACACATTCCACACTATAAAACACACTGTATGGCATACCATGGGACTTGGTGGCATTCAGACGCTTCGGAGCCCCTCTCCGGAGAAACCCTAGCCCTGCTTGGGAAAAAGACGGAACTACCGTTCTGGCCCCTTTACGTGAGCCGGAAGGGGGTAGAAAAGTGGAACCAATTTCTTGCTTGTGTTATGTTAGGCCCAAGAAACACCAAATACAGTGCTGAGGCTCACCTCTTGGCAAGATTCCCCCCGTTCCGCCAGATCCGGGAGTTTCGGGCTCTAAGTAGTCCTAGAACCCGATAGAGAGAATCCGACTCCGGTGAAGCCCTAAGACGGGGAGCAAGGGAATATTGGGAATACCAGACTCATTCCACGCTCTAAAATATATGGTATGGAATACCCTGGGACTTGGTTGCATTCAGACGTTCCGGAGCCCCTCTCCGTAGAAACCCTAGCCCCGCTTGGGAAAAAGACGGAACTGTCGTTCTGGCCCATCTACGTGAGAAGTAAGGGGGTATAAAAGTGGAACAAATTTCTTGGTTGTGTTTGTTTAGGCCCAAGGAACAACCAATACAGTGGTGGGGCCCACCTCTTGGCAATATACGTCCCATTCCGCCAGTTCTGGGAGTTTCGGTCTCTAAGTAGTCCTAGAACCCGCTAGAGAGAATCGAACGCCGGTGAAGCCCTAACATAGGTAGTGAGGGAATCTTGGGCATACAAGACCCATTAAAAACTCTAACACAAATGGTATGGCATACCATGGGACTTGGTGGCATTGAGACGCTCTGGAGCCCCGTTTGGGAAAAAGACGGAACTGTCGTTCTAGCCCTTCTACCTGAGCCGGAAGGGGGTACAAAAGTGGAACACATTACTTGTTTGTCTTAGGTTAGTCCCAAGTAACAACCAAGACAATGGTATGGCCCACCTCCTGGCATGATTCCCCCCGTTCCCCCAGATCCGGGAGTTTCGGGATCCAAGTACTCCTAGATGCCGCTAGAGAGAATCCGACGCCGGTGAAGCCCCAACACATGGAGTGAGGTAATCTTGCGAATAAAAGACCTATTACACACTCTAAAACACATGGTATGGCATACCATGGGACTCGGTGGTATTCAGACGCTCAGTAGCCCCTTTCCGGAGAAACCCTGGCCGCGATGGAAAAAAAGACGGAACTACCGTTCTGGCCCCTCTACGTGAGCCGGAAGGGGGTGGCAAAGTGGAACCAATTGAATGGTTGTGTTAGGTTAGGCCCAAGGAACACCCAATAAAGTGGTGGGGCCCACCTCTTTGAAAGATTCCCCCCGTTCTGCAAGATCTGGGAGTTTCAAGCTCTAAGTAGTATTGAAACCCGCTAGAGAAGATCCGACACTTGTGAAGTCCTAACACATGGAGCGAGGGAATCTTGGGAATAAAAAACCCATTCCACACTATAACACACATGGTATGGCATACCATGGGACTCGGTGGCATTCAGGCGCTCCAGAGCCCCTCTTCGGAGAAACCCTAGCCCCGCTGGGGAAAAGACGGAACTGTCATTTTGGCCCCTCTAAGCCGGAAGGGCGTAGCAAAGTGTAACCAATTGCTTGGTTGTGTTAGGTTATGCCCAAGGAACACCCAATACATTGGTGGGGACCACATCTAGGAAAGATTCCCCCCGTTCCGCCAGATCCGGGAGGTTCAGGCTCTAAGTAGTCCTGGAACCTGCAAGAGAGAATCCGACGCCGGTCAAGACTTAACACAGGGAGTGAGAGAATCTTGGCCATACAGGACCCATACAACACTCTAAAACACATGGTATGGCATACCATCGGACTTGGTGGCATTCAGACGGAAGGGGTAGCGAAGTGGAACAAATTTCTTTGTTGTGTTAGGTTAGGCCCAAGGAACACCCAAGACAGTTGTATGGCCCAACTCTTGGCATGATTCGCCCCGTTCTGCCAGATCCGGGAGTTTCGGGCTCTAAGCAGTCCTGGAACCTTCTAGAGAGAATCCGACGTCGGTGACACCCTAACACAGGGAGTAAAGAAATATTGTTCATACAAGACCCATTCCAAACTCTAACATACATGTTATGGCATACTATGGGACTTGGTGGCATTCAGACGCTCCGAAGCCCTCTCCGGAGAAACCCTAGCCCCGCCGGGGAAAAAGACAAAACTACGGTTTTGTCCCGTCTACGTGATCCAGAAGGGGGTAGCAAAGTGGAAAGAATTTCTTGGTTGTGTTAGTTTAGTTCCAAGGAACACCCAATATAGTGGTGGGGCCCACCTCTTAGCAAGATTCCCCTTGTTCCGCCAGATCCGGGTGTTTCGGGCTCTAAGTAGTCTTGGAACCCGCAAGAGATAATCCGACGCCGGTGAAGCCCTAACACAGGGAACGAGGGAATCTTGGGAATACAAGACACATGCCACACTATAACACACATGGTATCTAATACCATGGGACTTGGTGATGGAGGGATGATAACCCGGTAGTCCAACGCCAAGGTGTAACTCGGCCCAATGGACGCTGCGCAAGATCCGACTAAAGATAAAGGAGCTTCTGGAAGGCCCAAGTTCGTAGGCCTCGTAACCCGGATTGTGGGTTACGGTAAGGAAAGTTAGGGTTTCTCGTATGCGGTGTCCGGGTAGGGTTCAGGGTGCGCCTTGGGAGGAAAGCCAGGGGGGGTCCGGGTGCTTTATAAACCGGCCCCTCGGTCTAGTTTAGAGATCCAAGAGCTCTAGCAATATCGCTTGATATCGAGCATCCAGTGTAACACGAGAGTTGAGTTAATGTATCGAGATCGGAGACTCGGCGACTTTATTGCCGGCTACCAGATCGAGTTCCATCATGTTTTCCTCTGAGCTAAACCCTCTACCAAACGCCTGTGTCGTCTTGCCCCAAGATAAGTTACCCCCGGTAACGTCTGCCGTGATTATCCCACGATAGTTGGCGCCCACCGTGGGGCCTACGTCCAAAGGTGTTTACATCACGAGAGAAGCTCGGAAGAACATGGAGAATCTAGTCATCGGCGAGATCTACATCGACCATGAAGGAGAGAAGATGGTGGACGATTCCGGCTGGGGACCAGAGTCGGATCACCTCGAATCCGGATCTATTGTGACAATCGGCCAGATCAGCATCTTCATCGGTATGGTACGTACATCTGGTTTAAAAGGACAATATCATGTGCACACTACAGGAACTTCTACTAGGGACAAAAAGATACTGAAGCAAGCGGTAAACTCGGTCTCCTCGGCTGTTCCAAGATACCTTAGGTGGTCAGAACAAGATGTAACATGGAGCAGAAGAGATCACCCGGAAAGGGTAGAACACCCGGGAGTCTTAGCGTTGGTAGTCGCACCGCAGGTTAATGGTTATGAGTTGAAGAAGGTCCTGATGGACGGCGGAAGTAGTCTCAATATCTTATACTGGGAAACTTTTTCACGCATGGGTCTCAAGGAGTCTCAGCTACAGAAAAGCTCAACAATTTTTCATGGGATAGTGCCCGGTCACTCAGCGTGCCCCGAAGGGAAAATCGCGTTGGAGGTAGCCTTTGGAGAATCAAAAGATAATTATCGAGTTGAGTGGCTCACTTTCGAGGTGGTCAAATTGCGCAGTCCTTATCACGCGTTGTTCGGAAGGCCGGCTTATGCTAAATTCATGGCTAGGCCATGTTATGTATATTTACAGTTAAAAATCCCGGGTCCTAAACAGACCATCACCATACACGGAAACCGGGATATAGCAGCTGAGTGCGATGAAGGAGATTCAGTAATGGCCGAGCAAGCTTGCAGAAAAGAGGAACTCAAGTATTACCGGTCTCAAGTAGACCTGGATGACAGAACAGCATTGAAAAGGACGAATACCGAAGACGAGAGAGCAAAATTCAAGGCAGCACAGGACACTAAGATGATAGCTTTTGTTGAAGGTGATCCCACTAAGCAATTTACTATAGGGTCTAACCTGGACAGTGAGCAGGAGAAGGCACTTGTGGAGTTTATTCGTTCAAACGCGGACGTGTTCGCCTGGACGCCTAGCGACATGCCGGGTATCCGTACAGAATTGGCAGAGCACAGTTTGCACGTAGATCCCAAGTCCAGGCCGGTGAAGCAGGGCCTGCGGAAGATGAATGAGGAAAGAAGGAAAGCCATAAGACAAGAAATCGCACGGCTGCTGACAGCCGGCTTCATCATGGAAGTATTTCACCCGGATTGGTTAGCAAATCCGGTTCTCGTGATGAAAAAGACCAATGAGTGGAGGATGTGCATTGATTTTACGAGTCTCAACAAGCATTGCCCAAAGGATCCGTTCGCACTACCAAGAATAGATCAGATCATAGACGCAGTAGCTGGAAGTGACCTATTATGCTTTCTGGACGCGTATTCCGGGTATCATCAGATTAAGCTCAAGAGGGAGGATTGGGAGAAAACATCATTTATAACCCCTTTTGGGCCTTTTGTTACAAAAATATGACGTTTGGATTGAAGAACGCTGGCGCAACTTATCAACGGTGTATACAGAAGTGCTTTGAGGACCAAACTGGACGCAACGTCCATGCCTATGTGGATGATGTGGTTATCAAGACCAGGAAGGCAGAGACATTTATCGACGATCTAAAGGAGACGTTCAAAAACTTGAGGAGGTATCAGATGAAGCTTAACCCGACGAAGTGTGTATTTGGAGTTCCAGCTGGGAAATTACTCGGCTTTATCGTTTCCGAGAGAGGAATTGAGGCAAACCCAGATAAAATAAAAGCTATCCAGAATCTAAAAAAACCGGAAAATTTGAAGCACGTTCAAAAGCTCACGGGCTGCATAGCAGCCTTGAGCCGATTTATATCCATACTCGGAGAAAAAGCAATACCCTTGTACCGGCTCTTGAGGAAATCCGATAAATTCGTGTGGGATCAAGAGGCGGATGAGGCGTTCGAGGCACTAAAGAAGCAGTTATCTGAAGCACCAGTCCTAGCGGCCCCGGGTCCTATAGAGCCCATGTTGCTATACGTAGCAGCGGGCCCCCGAGCCGTTAGTGCAGTAGTGGTTGTGGAGCGTAAAGAGGATGGGAAAGGTTACCCGGTCCAGAGACCGGTTTATTACGTCAGCGAGGTATTATCAGAGGCAAAGCAGCGCTATCCGCATTGGCAAAAGCTGGTTTTCGGGGTCTTTATGGCCAGCCGGAAACTGAAGCCGTATTTCCAGGAACACCCCATACCAGTGGTAAGTTCGATACCAATGTCGGATATCATCAGAAACTCGGATGCGGCAGGAAGAATAGCCAAATGGGCGATAGAGATGGGGGATTATCACATAAACTACGAGCCCAGGTCAGCAATTAAATCTCAGGCTTTGGTCGATTTCGTTAATGACTGGACACACACAGGCATGACCACCTTTGCTCCAAACTCCGAATCTTGGATCATGCACTTCGATGGATCCAAGCAATATGAGGGATCAGGAGCTGGAGTGGTGCTAACATCACCCAAAGGGGACAAATTGAGTTACGTGCTACAGATTCACTTTGATTGTTCCAACAACGTGGCCGAGTATGAAGCCCTATTGCAAGGCTTAAAGGTAGCCAAGGAGATGAACATTAAGAGGATACGATGCTTTGGAGATTCGGACCTTGTGGTACAGCAGGTATCAGGAACTTGGGATAGAAAGGACGCGACTATCGCAGCATACCGTAGAGAGGTTGATAGGGTTGCAGGATGTTTCTCCGGATATGAGGTGGAACACATAGACAGAAGAAAGAATGAGGCAGCAGACGCCCTCGCTAGACTCGGCTCGCGCAGAGAGCCGGTTCCACCTAACGTCTTCCTGGATGAATTATGGCGACCATCAGTTAAAACCGAGTCTGAGGAAGAACTGGCAAATCAAGACCCGGATTTGGAGCTCGTGGCCACTGTATGCGCTGTTCCCAAGTGGACAGAACCGTTTTTGGCCTACCTATCACGAGGCGAGTTACCACAGCAGGAGGTGTTAGCAAGGCAAATTTTGAGGCGAGCAAAGGGATATTCTATCATCAATGGGGAGTTATACAAGAGAAGTGCAGCAGGAGTCTTTTTGCGCTGTGTAGCACCAGAAGAAGGCCGACAGATTCTTAAAGAATCCATGAAGGTGATTGTGGGCATCATGCATCCACAAGATCCCTTGTGGCCAAAGCTTATCGACACGGATTTTTCTGGCTCACGGCTCTAGCAGATGCGGAGCACTTAGTGGCAAGGTGTGACGGATGTCAAAGGTACGCTCGCCAAACCCACGTGCCGGCTATGGAATTGCGGACTATTCCGTTAACTTGGTCGTTCGCTGTTTGGGGTATGGACATGGTTGGTCCCTTTCACATGTCACCTTGCAAGAAGACACATCTTTTGGTGGCCATTGGTAAGTTTACCAAATGGGTTGAGGTTATGCCAGTCACCAATTGTGAAGCAGTTACAACAGTCAAATTCCTGAAAAGAATTATCTATTGGTTCGGGTATCCCCACAGCATAATTACTGACAATGGAACCAACATGTCCCTTGGCGCGATGGAGAAGTTTTGTGGCGACAATGGAATCCGGCTTGACGTAGCATCAGTGGCTCATCCGCAGGCCAATGGACAGGTGGAGAGGGCAAACCAAGAGTTACTTCGCGGACTAAAACCACGACTGCGAGTCCCTTGCATTAGGGTTGCGGGTGCATGGGTCGAAGAACTACCTTCCGTGGTTTGGGGTATCAACACTACACCGAACATATCTACTCAGATGACACCATTCTTCATGGTTTATGGTGCGGAAGCAGTGCTGCCGAGTGATATTATTCATGATTCACCTCGAGTATCAGCTTACGTCGAGGTAGAGAACGAGAAGACCCGGCAGGATGCCGTAGATATGTTAGAAGAACAAAGGGAACAAGCCCTGGAAAGATCAGCCATATATCAGCAAGATTTACGGAGGTATCATAGCCGGCGCGTGAAAACCCGGGTCTTCCAGGAAGGAGACTTGGTCCTGCGTCTAGTACAGTCAAGCGAAGGGAAACACAAGTTATCACCACCATGGGAAGGGCCGTTTATCATAAGCCGGAATCTGCACAACGGATCGTATTACTTGATAGATGCAAGGGAAGAGTCGGCTACAGTTAATGACACCACTCATACCACTTCGTCTATGCAGGAAAGAGACAGACCATGGAACGTGGCTCAGCTACGTCCCTACTATACTTAGTATAGACTGTATTGGCAAGTGGAGTTGCACGATGTAACAGGCGGCAGGTTTTCAGACGCAATCTTTTCCTATCCAGGGCACCCTTGGGGACTGGATGGGTTTTTAATGAGGCGGCTTGCTGACCTAACTTTCGCATATCAAGTAAAGAGGTGGTTATTCTTACGTTCTTCACTCTCCGTATGTTGTGTATATCTAGGTCTTGGGGGCTGATTGCTTGAATAGCACAGTTACAAACTCAATGACCCGGCCTTGATGCCTATGAGTTATAAGGGCCGATTGCTCGCAAACGAGCATGGCTGCAATCTTATAACCGGACAAAGTAGCCAACTTTTCTTGACTTTTCTTACTTAAGCTCGATGTGACTCGCACTAAAGTGGCATGATTTGCTCGCTTACGATTACAATCAACCATGAAGCCCAATGGGACTTTCCTGACCATGTTTTCGTATAGATGTAACAACATGATATCCACGCGAAAGCCGGCTTATAGTACAAGATAGTCAAAAGGGTCATCCAAACCACAAGTTATGCAGAGTACAGGGCTAATAGCCGGAAACTCAATGTTTATCAAGCATAACTTCAATACCTATGTGAAACGGCTCTGGGTTTGGGCTTAGCAGCAAACAACTTGTTCTATTGGAAAGACTACACATCCCAGACTCGGCATTTTTGGCCTTAGGGGCTGGGAATTTCGAAAAAGGAAAAGTTGTTCAGCTGCTAAAGCTCAAAAAACCCAAACATCCGAGTCTTGGGGACTTAGAGAAAAAGTCCACTTGTCAAAATCCATGAAACTCGGAAACCGAGTCTCACAAAAGGAACCATAAAGAAAGTCGGATATCAAGAACGAGTGAGCTCAAAGATGGATAAATATAAAATCATCCGAACATTCAGAAGAGGCACAAGGCGTATCAAGAACTTAAAGTGCATTACAAATTTTGGTACCAGCATCAAAGGTGCACAGGCGCATCATCAAGAAAAAATTGTTTAAACGGCCTATTGACCGACTGACGCATATGGCACAGCATCAGGTAGCAGGTATCACTCGGAATTCTGGGCTGCGGCGTTCATCTTCTCCTTGCCCTTGTTATTACTATTGGTGGCAGCAGCACCCGGATCAGCAGCATTGCCGGCTCGCGCAGGAGGAGGGACGACTGGTGTGGAAGTAGCAGGCGCAGAGTCGGCTTCAGCCTTCTTTTTTGCAGCTTCCTCCCTCAACTTGGCAGTTTCCTCCTTCCATCGGGCTAGCATATCGTACGGCTTGGGAAGATCCGACTTAATCGCTTCACCATCAGCACCATAGGAAGGGACAATGGAATTGAGCTCCAAGCTGTCAGCAATCACGCTTGCCGAGTAACGGACTTCTTTCTGGATGGCCTTGAAATCCTTCGAGGTAAACTTGGACCCATCACGGTTGAATTCCGGAAATCCGATCATCAGCTTGGCCGGCTCAAGCTTAGGAAAGTAAGCCTTAGCCAGGGCAAGCCCCCGGGTTACCCCAACCCGGCAAGATGAACGCTTCCAATGCCAAATCCACTCGGGAATGGTAGAGCAGGCGTCCAGCATCCTCTTCAGGTTGACGTGCCCAACACCCGGCCAACGTATTTCTTGAAGGATCCATTTGGTTCCGGCACATAGCTGCCGGATAACGCTCTTGATGGTTTTCAGCTTGGTAATATCATCATCGTCCGGCATCACTTCATCCGGACCTGCAGAAAGAATTGAGAGCACGATTAAGGAAAACCGGCTATTTATCAGAAGGGTAACTCGGATTATGAATATTATGCTAAGAATCATACCGATCAAAGAGCGATATGTATCAGCAATCTGAGCAGAAAGATTCGTTAGGTTATCTTCAGCTACATGAGCCCGCTTCCTGTACCTCCTTGTGATCTTCCCACTCCTCCTGGCCTCAGCTTCAGCCGCCTCACGCAGAGCCACCTCCTTTTCAATACGCTTGGTGGCCTTAGCCAATTTTTTCTCAGACTGGGTCACGAAATCCTGAGTGGAGATACAGGGATAAATTAGTCGGAAATATTGTGAAGTTCCACGCAAATTATCAAGAAATTCACCCGGAACTTGGGGACTAGATAAGGATACAAGCGATGTTATTCGGATTTACCTCATGTTTTGCTATCAAAGATTCCAGGATATTCTCTTCGTTGGCCCTTAAGGTGTGAAGGGCACTAAGCATCTGGGGGAATGTCATGTCTTCAGGCTTGGTGCCAGAAGAGCCGGCAGCTTGATCGTCTGGACGAAGAGTTTTTCCTGACTTTGGGGTCGAGACCCGGACCGTGTGGGTCTTCGAGTTTGGGGAACCCGTCCTTGTCTCTGGGATCTCGATCTCCTCATCCACGTCTTCAGATGATTTTGGAGACCCGGCTTCCTGGTGAGCCGGGTCACCGAAGGGGCCTTCTCCCTGGATATCGCCAGCTTCATCGCCAGTCGCGGCGTCTAGTTTGTCAGCCAGCCCCTCCGTTCCCGGGTCGTTCGTTTCCATGTTCTCCGGGTCACTAATTGTGACCTGGGCGCTAAGGAAAAAAGATAGAAGCAGTGAGTAATAATGGTTGAAAGTTATCAAGTACGTAAGGGTATCACGCGGTAGAGACTTACCCGGTATTCACCGCGAAATCTGGTGGAAGCTCGCTGCTGGAAGCGGACGAAACTGTTGCAGGAACCGATAGTGGGACTCGGAACTGCCCGGCCAGAGGATGGTTGGGAGAAGGGTGGCGCCGAGGAGAATTGGAAGGACGAGGCGGAGGAGTACTGGCATGATGGACTGGGGAGGTGGAGATGCCCGGGTTAAGGGGATCCTCACCCGGGGAACTTCGAGTTACCCTGCGCTTGGCCGGAAGAGAATCCTTCAAGTATGACGAGTTCGATAATTGATGGTTAAGTTGGCGCATGTTATCAAAGGAGTAGGGTTTTGAGGACATAGAGGAGAAAGGAACCTTGGACACTACCCCTCTGGCCTTCCTTTTGGTTTCGACTGCTAATTCTTGGTCGGACTCCGTAGCCTCCGGGTCATCCTCGTCCTTCTCATCTTCGTCCTCCGGCCCTGCAAGCCGAGTATGTATCAATGGAAAAAGTTAGGTGGGAGGAAAATGATGCAGGTAAAGGTGACACAAGATCCGGATAAATACCTTCGTTATTGTCAGCCGGCTCATCTTCTTCTTCCGGGTCTCTGGAAGAGGGGGAGGTTTCAACTCTCCAGAAAGCGTCATCAGCCTGAGACAAAGAGATGAAATTATGAGCTAGAAGCGGTATCAAGTCAAGGTGTGGAGATAAGCTTACAAATGTCGGGTCTTACCGCTGGGGCTGGATTTCCCGAGTAAATGGAGGTAACCCGGCGATGTTCTTTATGACTTCCATTTTTTCCGTCAGGAAACCTTTGATGGTTTTGTTGGTATCGCCGGCTGCAAAGCTCTTGGTGGAATATCGGAGTGCGTCCGTGGCATGCCCCGAGTACTCGCACATCAATTTGGTGCGGATAGAATTGGGTTGGATCCGGAAATCAACCCAAGTTTTCACTAAATTAAGCCCAAGAAGACCTTGGGCGGAGAGGACGGCTATTCTAGCTAGTAAAGGCAGGATTGCTTCCCTGTCCGAGTCAGGGGCGAAAGCATTGAATTTTTCAGAAATATCGAGGAGACCCTCCGAGTAACCCGGCAGTTTCTTTTCGCCGGGTGGGGAAGTGTCGTGGCAGTAAAAGAAGGATAATTGTCAGTGTTTAACATGGGAATTCAGATTAAGGGTTGGTATTAGTGAGCTCTTGCGGCGTTGGATGGATACCTCGCTGCAAGTGAGAAGTGCCCCGTCACCGCTTTCGCGGCACGGCTTGCACTGGAAAAGTTCAATGAAGAGGGCCAAACTTGGCGAAGTGCACAAGTATGACTCGGACAAAACAATGAAGTGAGTAATATTCAACATAGAGTTAGGCCCTATGTCAAATGTCCTGAGGCCGTAGTGGTTCAGGACCTCACGAAAGAAAGGGTGACCCGGAGGACGGAATCCCCGGGTCACGTGCTCTATGAAACAGATTACCTCATCTTCGGCAGGTGTGGGCCGGGTCTCGTCACCCGGCGCTCTCCAATGGATGTCCTTTTGAGAGGGGAGAACTCCCAACTCGGCCACCTCTTCCAGCTTGGCCTTTGTGACTATGGATCGCCCCCAATTGGCGGATATGGATTGGGTTGTCTTCGTTTGGGCTGGCTGCTTCCCTTGCTTTTTGGGAGCCATGGGATCAACCTGTAAAATACAAGACAAAGAAGTACAAGAAATGAGATTCGGAAATCATGAATTACCCGGGTGTATGCAAGCAGTATCGAGAAGATATGAATATTAAGAATTATCCGGGTATCATGCCGCAGAGCGAAGACTACAAGAATTATCCGGGTACTAAGTGTAATTATGGAAGCTATTGGTTACTTACGTATTGAAAGGTGTTTGAGGAGGACGGATGATTGCCCATGTATCTACTGCAAGCAAAAGAACCAGAAGAGAAGGATTTTCCGGGTATCAATGAAATGCACGGAAAGTTGGGATGAAATGGATCTAGATTGGAAAACTTGCGAACGATTCTACGATGAAATTGATGACTAATAATGGTGGGGGAGTGGTGTGTGATCATCAATCAGGATATTGGAGGAGTTATCGAGCATCTGAGCAAGTTTAAACCGGCGCCACAAGAAAAAAATTTCCCGTGGGTTGACCTAGATTCAATCTAGAGTAAATCGAAAAATTGCGAGATTGAATTAATGGGTACAAGGGACTTACTGGAGTGAATTGGAGTAACACGCGGCGGCGGCGAACGGCGCGATCTGGATATTCCTTCACAATTCCCGGTGGGCAAGATGAGGGCGCTGCGGCGGAGTTCGGCGGCGGCGCGGAGCGGTTCGGGAGCGAACGTAACCGGCGGCAGTTTGGCTCCGACGGCGAGCTTGAGATTCTTGTTGTGGTGTTGCGCGGGCGTGAGAGATGAGGAAGGAGAAGGAGTTGGAATGAACCGTTGGGGGCTAGGTTGTCGCCTGGGTCCTTATTTATAAGGAGTGGGTGGATAAACCTAGTCCAACGGGTGGGGTCCGGGAATTTCGGGATAACGGCTACCTGCACGGATTTCGTGATATGTACTTTCAGTGCTGGACGAGATACCCGGACCGAGATAAGAGAGAGATCTTCTCTGTAGCATCGGGGTCAGTTATTGAGTAAAGTAAGCCGGATCTTTGATATTCTTATCAAGGCATTGACCCGGAAAGCTAAGCAAAAGACTTGGAAAAGCCGAATTACTATATGGCCACCATGAGTTTGGCTTAGTTGTTTATCAAAGCAATTTAACCCGGCCTCCATGATTTTGTACGCTTGGTAATTTTGCGGGGAATAGCGTGCGCTTCAAAGAGAACCTCGTGAAGCCCCAAGCTATTCTGGGGACTACTGATGGAGGGATGATAACCCGGTAGGCCAACGCCAAGGTGTAACTCGGCCCAATGGACGCTGCGCAAGATCCGACTAAAGATAAAGGAGCTTCTGGAAGGCCCAAGTTCGTAGGCCTCGTAACTCGGATTGTGGGTTACGGTAAGGAAAGTTAGGGTTTCTCGTATGCGGTGTCCGGGTAGGGTTCAGGGTGCGCCTTGGGGGGCAAGCCAGGGGGGTCCGGGTGCTTTATAAACCGGCCCCTCGGTCTAGTTTAGAGATCCAAGAGCTCTAGCAATATCGCTTGATATCGAGCATCCAGTGTAACACGAGAGTTGAGTTAATATATCAAGATCGGAGACTCGGCGACTTGATTGCCGGCTACCAGATCGAGTTCCATCATGTTTTCCTCTGAGCTAAACCCTCTCCCAAACGCCTGTGTCATCTTGCCCCAAGATAAGTTACCCCCGGTAACGTCTGCCGTGATTATCCCACGACACTTGGTGTCATTCAGACATTCCGAAGCACCTCTCTGGAGAAACCCTAGCCCCGATGGGGAAAAAGAAGGAACTACCATTATGGCCCCTCTACGTGAGCTGGAAGGGGGTAGAAAAGTGAACCAGTTTATTGGTTGTGTTAGCTTAGGCCCAAGGAACACCAAATACAGTGGTGGGGCCCACCTCTTGGAAAGATTCCTCCCCGTTCCGCCAGATCCGCCAGAGAAGATCCAACACTAGTGAAGCCCTAACACAGGGAGTGAGGGAATCTTGGGAATACAAGACCAATGCCGCACTATAATACACATGGTATGGCATACCATGGGACTCGGTGGCATCCAAATGCTCCGGAGACCCTCTCTGGAGAAACCCTAGCCCGCTGGGGAAAAATGGGGAACTGTCGTTCTGTCCCCTCTAAGATGGAAGGGCGTAGAAAAGTGGAACCAATTGCTTGGTTGTGTGAGGTTAGGCCCAAGGAACACCCAATTCAGTGGTGGGTCCCACCTCTTGGCAAGATTCGCCCTGTCCCGCCAGATCCGAGAGGTTCGGGCTCTAAATAGTCTTGGAACCCGCGAGAGAGAATCTAACGCCGGTGAAGCCCTAACACAAGGAGTGCGGGAATATTTGGCATACAATACCCACACCACACTCTAACACACATGGTATTCCATACAATGGGACTTGGTGGCATTCAGACGCTTCGGAGCCCCTCTCCACAAAAACCCTAGCCCCGTTGGGGAAAAAGATGGAACTGCCGTTCTGGCCCCTCTACGTGAGCCGGAAGGGGTAGAGAAGTGGAACCAATTGCTTGGTTGTGTTAGGTTAGGCCCAAGGAACACCCAAGACAGTGGTATGGGCCACCTCTTGGCATGATTCCCCCCGTTCCGCCAGATCCGGGAGTTTCGGGCTCTAAGCAGTCATTGAACCCACTAAAGAGAATCCCATGCCGGTGAGGCCCTAACACAGGGAGTGACCGAATCTTGTTCATACAAGACCCATGCAACACTATAACATAAATGTTATGGCATACCATGGTACTCGGTGGCATTGAGACGCTCTGGAGCCCCTCTCCGAAGAAACCCTAGCCCCGGTGGGAAAAAGCACAGAACTGCAGTTATGGACCCTCAACGTGAGCCGGAACCGGGTAGCAAAGTGGAACCAATTTCTTGGTTGTGTTAGGTTAGGCCCAAGAAACAACCAATACAGTGCTGGGCTCACCTCTTGGCAAGATTCCCCCCCCCCGTTCCGCCAGATCCGGGAGTTTCGGGCTCTAAGTAGTCCTAGAACCCGGTAGAGAGAATCCGACTCCGGTGAAGCCCTAACACAGGGAGTGAGGGAATCTTGTTCATATAAGACCCATGCCACACTCCAACATACATTTTATGGCATACCATGGGACTCGGTGGCATTCAGACGCTCTCGAGCCCCTCTCCGGAGAAACCCTAGCCCAGCTGGGGAAAAAGACAGAACTACGGTTATGGCCCCTCTACGTGAGCCGGAAGGGGGTAGAAAAGTGGAAAAAATACTAGGTTGTGTTAGGTTAGTTCCAAGGAATACCCAATACAGTGGTGGGGCCCACCTCTTGGCAATATTCCCCACGTTCCGCCAGATCCGGGAGTTTCGGGCTCTAAGTAGTCTTGGAACCCGCTAGAGAGAATCCGACGCCTGTGAAGCCCTCACACAGTGAACGAGGGAATATTGGGAATACAAGACCCATTCCACACTATAAAACACATGTTATGGCATACCATGGGACTTGGTGGCATTCAGACGCTTCGGAACCCCTCTCCGGAGAAACCCTAGCCCTGCTTGGGAAAAAGACGGAACTACCGTTCTGGCCCCTCTACGTGAGCCGGAAGGGGGTAGAAAAGTGGAAGCAATTTCTTGGTTGTGTTATGTTAGGCCCAAGAAACACCCAATACAGTGCTGGGGCTCACCTCTTGGCAAGATTCCCCCCGTTCCGCCAGATCCGGGAGTTTCGGGCTCTAAGTAGTCCTAGAACCCGGTAGAGAGAATCCGACTCCGGTGAAGCCCTAACACGGGGAGCAAGGGAATATTGGGCATACCAGACTCATTCCACACTCTAAAATATATGGTATGGCATACCATGGGACTTGGTTGCATTCAGACATTCCGGAGCCCCTCTCCGTAGAAACCCTAGCCCCGCTTGGGAAAAAGACGAAACTGTCGTTCTGGCCCATCTACGTGAGAAGTAAGGGGGTAGAAAAGTGGAAAAAATTTCTTGGTTGTGTTTTTTTAGGCCCAAGGAAGAACCAATACAGTGGTGGGGCCAACCTCTTGGCAATATACCTCCCATTCCGCCAGTTCTGGGAGAAACGCTAGCCCCGCTGGGGAAAAGACGGAACTGTCGTTTTGGCCCCTCTAAGCCGGAAGGGCGTAGCAAAGTGTAAGCAATTGCTTGGTTGTGTTAGGTTATGCCCAAGGAACACCCAATACAATGGTGGGGCCCACATCTAGGAAAGATTCCCCCCGTTCCGCCAGATCCGGGAGGTTCGGGCTCTAAGTAGTCCTGGAACCCGCAAGAGAGAATCCGACACCGGTGAAGACCTAACACCGGGAGTGAGAGAATCTTGGTCATACAGCACCCATACAACACTCTAACACACATGGTATGGCATACCATCGGACTTGGTGGCATTCAGACGGAAGGGGTAGCGAAGTGGAACAAATTTCTTGGTTGTGTTAGGTTAGGCCCAAGGAACACCCAAGACAGTTGTATGGCCCACCTCTTGGCATGATTCGCCCCGTTCTGCCAGATCTTGGAGTTTCGGGCTCTAAGCAGTCCTGGAACCCTCTAGAGAGAATCCGACGTCGGTGACACCCTAACACAGGGAGTAAAGGAATATTGTTCATACAAGACCCATTCCAAACTC
This sequence comes from Alopecurus myosuroides, assembly GCA_028641055.1. NCBI lineage: Eukaryota > Viridiplantae > Streptophyta > Magnoliopsida > Poales > Poaceae > Alopecurus > Alopecurus myosuroides. Next base: position 24,744,503 of record CM054060.1, read on the forward strand.
TAACATACATGTTATGGCATACTATGGGACTTGGTGGCATTCAGACGCTCCGGAGCCCCTCTCCGGAGAAACCCTAGCCCCGCCGGGGAAAAAGACAGAACTACGGTTTTGTCCCGTCTACGTGATCCAGAAGGGGGTAGCAAAGTGGAAAGAATTTCTGGGTTGTGTTACGTTAGTTCCAAGGAACACCCAATATAGTGGTGGGGCCCACCTCTTCGCAAGATTCCCCCTGTTCCGCCAGATCCGGGTGTTTCGGGCTCTAAGTAGTCTTGGAACCCGCTAGAGAGAATCCGACGCCGGTGAAGCCCCAACACATGGAGTGAGGTAATCTTGCGAATAAAAGACCTATTACACACTCTAAAACACATGGTATGGCATACCATGGGACTCGGTGGTATTCAGACACTCAGTAGCCCCTTTCCGGAGAAACCCTGGCCGCGATGGAAAAAAAGACGGAACTACCGTTCTGGCCCCTCTACGTGAGCCGGAAGGGGGTGGTAAAGTGGAACCAATTGAATGGTTGTGTTAGGTTAGGCCCAAGGAACACCCAACAAAGTGGTGGGGCCCACCTCTTTGAAATATTCCCCCCGTTCTGCAAGATCTGGGAGTTTCAAGCTCTAAGTAGTATTGAAACCCGCTAGAGAAGATCGGACACTTGTGAAGTGCTAACACATGGAGCGAGGGAATCTTGGGAATAAAAAACCCATTCCACACTATAACACACATGGTATGGCATACCATGGGACTCGGTGGCATTCAGGCGCTCCAGAGCCCCTCTTCGGAGAAACCCTAGCCCCGCTGGGGAAAAGACGGAATTGTCGTTTTGGCCCCTCTAAGCCGGAAGGGCGTAGAAAAGTGTAACCAATTGCTTGGTTGTGTTAGGTTATTCCCAAGGAACACCCAATACATTGGTGGGGACCACATCTAGGAAAGATTCCTCCCGTTCCGCCAGATCCGGGAGGTTCAGGCTCTAAGTAGTCCTGGAACCCGCAAGAGAGAATCCGACGCCGGTCAAGACTTAACACAGGGAGTGAGAGAATCTTGGGCATACAGGACCCATACAACACTCTAACACACATGGTATGGCATACCATCGGACTTGGTGGCATTCAGACGGAAGGGGTAGCGAAGTGGAACAAATTTCTTTGTTGTGTTAGGTTAGGCCCAAGGAACACCCAAGACAGTTGTATGGCCCAACTCTTGGCATGATTCGCCCCATTCTGCCAGATCCGGGAGTTTCGGGCTCTAAGCAGTCCTGGAACCCTCTAGAGAGAATCCGACGTCGGTGACACCCTAACACAGGGAGTAAAGGAATATTGTTCATACAAGACCCATTCCAAACTCTAACATACATGTTATGGCATACTATGGGACTTGGTGGCATTCAGACGCTCCGGAGACCCTCTCCGGAGAAACCCTAGCCCCGCCGGGGAAAAAGACAGAACTACGGTTTTGTCCCGTCTACGTGATCCAGAAGGGGGTAGCAAAGTGGAAAGAATTTATTGGTTGTGTTAGTTTAGTTCCAAGGAACACCCAATATAGTGGTGGGGCCCACCTCTTCGCAAGATTCCCCTTGTTCTGCCAGATCCGGGTGTTTCGGGCTCTAAGTAGTCTTGGAACCCGCAAGAGATAATCCGACGCCGGTGAAGCCCTAACACAGGGAACAAGGGAATCTTGGGAATACAAGACACATGCCACACTATAACACACATGGTATCTAATACCATGGGACTTGGTGTCATTCAGACATTCCGAAGCACCTCTCTGGAGAAACCCTAGCCCCGATGGGGAAAAGAAGGAACTACAATTCTGGCCCCTCTACGTGAGCTGGAAGGGGGTAGAAAAGTGAACCAGTTTATTGGTTGTGTTAGCTTAGGCCCAAGGAACACCAAATACAGTGGTGGGGCCCACCTCTTGGAAAGATTCCTCCCCGTTCCGCCAGATCCGCCAGAGAAGATCCAACACTAGTGAAGCCCTAACACAGGGAGTGAGGGAATCTTGGGAATACAAGACCAATGCCGCACTATAATACACATGGTATGGCATACCATGGGACTCGGTGGCATTCAAATGCTCCGGAGACCCTCTCTGGAGAAACCCTAGCCCGCTGGGGGAAAATGGGGAACTGTCGTTCTGTCCCCTCTAAGATGGAAGGGCGTAGAAAAGTGGAACCAATTGATTGGTTGTGTGAGGTTAGGCCCAAGGAACACCCAATACAGTGGTAGGTCCCACCTCTTGGCAAGATTCGCCCTGTCCCGCCAGATCCGAGAGGTTCGGGCTCTAAATAGTCTTGGAACCCGCGAGAGAGAATCCAACGCCGGTGAAGCCCTAACACAGGGAGTGCGGGAATCTTTGGCATACAAGACCCACACCACACTCTAACACACATGGTATTCCATACAATGGGACTTGGTGGCATTCAGACGCTTCGGAGCCCCTCTCCACAAAAACCCTAGCCCCGTTGGGGAAAAAGATGGAACTGCCGTTCTGGCCCCTCTACGTGAGCCGGAAGGGGTAGAGAAGTGGAACCAATTGCTTGGTTGTCTTAGGTTAGGCCCAAGGAACACCCAAGACAGTGGTATGGGCCACCTCTTGGCATGATTGCCCCCGTTCCGCCAGATCCGGGAGTTTCGGGCTCTAAGCAGTCATTGAACCCATTAAAGAGAATCCCACGCCGGTGAGGCCCTAACACAGGGAGTGACCGAATCTTGTTCATACAAGACCCATGCAACACTATAACATAAATGTTATGGCATACCATGGTACTCGGTGGCATTGAGACGCTCTGGAGCCCCTCTCCGAAGAAACCCTAGCCCCGGTGGGAAAAAGCACAGAACTGCGGTTATGGACCCTCAACGTGAGCCGGAACCGGGTAGCAAAGTGGAACCAATTTCTTGGTTGTGTTAGGTTAGGCCCGAAACAACCAATACAGTGCTGGGCTCACCTCTTGGCAAGAGTCCCCCCGTTCCGCCAGATCCGGGAGTTTCGGGCTCTAAGTAGTCCTAGAACCCGGTAGAGAGAATCCGACTCCGGTGAAGCCCTAACACAGGGAGTGAGGGAATCTTGTTCATATAAGACCCATGCCATACTCTAACATACATTTTATGGCATACCATGGGACTCGGTGGCATTCAGACGCTCTGGAGCCCCTTTCCGGAGAAACCCTAGCCCAGCTGGGGAAAAAGACAGAACTGCGGTTATGGCCCCTCTACGTGAGCCGGAAGGGGGGTAGAAAAGTGGGGAAAAAAATGCTTGGTTGTGTTACGTTAGTTCCAAGGAATACCCAATACAGTGGTGGGCCCACCTATTGGCAAGATTCCCCCGTTCCGCCAGATCCGGGAGTTTCGGGCTCTAAGTAGTCCTGGAACCCGCTAGAGAGAATCCGACGCCTGTGAAGCCCTCACACAGTGAACGAGGGAATCTTGGGAATACAAGACCTATTCCACACTATAAAACACATTTTATGGCATACCATGGGACTTGGTGGCATTCAGACGCTTCGGAGCCCCTCTCCGGAGAAACCCTAGCCCTGCTTGGGAAAAAGACGAAACTACCGTTCTGGCCCCTCTACGTGAGCCGGAAGGGGGTAGAAAAGTGGAAGAAATTTATTGTTTGTGTTATGTTAGGCCCAAGAAACACCAAATACAGTGCTGAGGCTCACCTCTTGGCAAGATTCCCCCCGTTCCGCCAGATCGGGGAGTTTCGGGCTCTAAGTAGTCCTAGAACCCGATAGAGAGAATCCGACTCCGGTGAAGCCCTATCACGGGGAGCAAGGGAATATTTGGCATACCAGACTCATTCCACGCTCTAAAATATATGGTATGGAATAACCTGGTACTTGGTTGCATTCAGACGTTCCGGAGCCCCTCTCCGTAGAAACCCTAGCCCCGCTAGGGAAAAAGACGGAACTGTCGTTCTGGCCCATCTACGTGAGAAGTAAGGGGTAGAAAAGTGGAACAAATTTCTTGGTTGTGTTTGTTTAGGCCCAAGGAACAACCAATACAGTGGTGGGGCCCACCTCTTGGCAAGATACCTCCCATTCCGCCAGTTCTGGGAGTTTCGGTCTCTAAGTAGTCCTAGAACCCGCTAGAGAGAATCGAACGCCGGTGAAGCCCTAACATAGGTAGTGAGGTAATCTTGGGCATACAAGACCCATTAATAACTCTAACACAAATGGTATGGCATACCATGGGACTTGGTGGCATTCAGACGCTCTGGAGCCCCTCCCTAGAGAAACCCTAGCCCCGCTAGGGAAAAAGACGAAACTGTCGTTCTAGGCCTTCTACCTGAGCCGGAAGGGGGTACAAAAGTGGAACAAATTACTTGTTTGTCTTATGTTAGGCCCAAGTAACAACCAAGACAATGGTATGGCCCACCTCCTGGCATGATTCCCCCCGTTCCCCCAGATCCGGGAGTTTCGGGATCCAAGTAATCCTAGAACCCGCTAGAGAGAATCCGACACAGGTGAATCCCCAACACATGGAGTGAGGTAATCTTGGGAATAAAAGACCCATTACACACTCTAAAACACATGGTATGGCATACCATGGGACTCGGTGGCATTCAGACGCTCAGTAGCCCCTTTCCGGAGAAACCCTGGCCGCGATGGAAAAAAAGACGGAACTACCGTTCTGGCCCCTCTACATGAGCCGGATGGGGGTGGCAAAGTGGAACCAATTGAATGGTTGTGTTAGGTTAGGCCCACCTCTTTGAAAGATTCCCCCCATTCTGCAAGATCTGGGAGTTTCAAGCTCTAAGTAGTATTGAAACCCGCTAGAGAAGATCCAACACTGGTGACGTCCTGACACATGGAGTGAGGGAATCTTGGGAATAAAAAACCCATTCCACACTATAACACACATGGTATGGCATACCATGGGACTCGGATGGCATTCAGACGCAACAGAGCCCCTCTCCGGAGAAACCCTAGCCCCGATGGGGAAAAGACGAAACTGTCGTTTTGGCCCCTCTAAGCCGGAAGGGCGTAGCAAAGTGTAACCAATTGCTTGGCTGTTTTAGGTTATGCCCAAGGAACACCCAATACATTGGTGGGGCCCACATCGAGGAAAGATTCCCCCCGTTCCGCCAGATCCGGGAGGTTCGGGCTCTAAGTAGTCCTGGAACCCGCAAGAGAGAATCCGACGCCGGTGAAGACCTAACACAGGGAGTGAGAGAATCTTGGGCATACAGGACCCATACAACACTCTAACACACATGGTATGGCATACCATCGGACTTGGTGGCATTCAGACGGAAGGGGTAGCGAAGTGGAACAAATTTCTTGGTTGTGTTAGGTTAGGCCCAAGGAACACCCAAGACAGTTGTATGGCCCACCTCTTGGCATGATTCGCCCCGTTCTGCCAGATCCGGGAGTTTCGGGCTCTAAGCAGTCCTGGAACCCTCTAGAGAGAATCCGACGTCGGTGACACCCTAACACAGGGAGTAAAGGAATATTGTTCATACAAGACCCATTCCAAACTCTAACATACATGTTATGGCATACTATGGGACTTGGTGGCATTTAGACGCTCCGGAGCCCCTCTCCGGAGAAACCCTAGCCCCGCCGGGGAAAAAGCCAGAACTACGGTTTTGTCCCGTCTACGTGATACAGAAGGGGGTAGCAAAGTGGAAATAATTTCTTGGTTGTGTTATGTTAGTTCCAAGGAACACCCAATATAGTGGTGGGGCCCACCTCTTCGCAAGATTCCCCCTATTCCGCCAGATCCGGGTGTTTCGGGCTCTAAGTAGTCTTGGAACCCGCTAGAGAGAATCCGACGCCATTGAAGCCCTAACACAGGGGACGAGGGAATCTTGGGAATACAAGACACATGCCACACTATAACACACATGGTATCTAATACCATGGGACTTGGTGGCATTCAGACGTTCCGAAGCCCCTCTCTGGAGAAACCCTAGCCCCGCTGGGAAAAAGAAGGAACTACCATTCTGGCCCCTCTACGTGAGCTGGAAGGGGGTAGAAAAGTGAACCAATTGATTGGTTGTGTTAGCTTAGGCCCAAGGAACACCAAATACAGTGGTGGGCCCACCTCTTGGAAAGATTCCTCCCCGTTCTGCCAGATCCGCCAGAGAAGATCCAACACTAGTGAAGCCCTAACACAGGGAGTGAGGGAATCTTGGGAATACAAGACCAATGCCGCACTATAATACACATGGTATGGCATACCATGGGACTCGGTGGCATTCAGATGCTCCGGAGACCCTCTCCGGAGAAACCCTAGTCCGCTGGGGAAAAAGGGGGAACTGTCGTTCTGTCCCCTCTAAGCTGGAAGGGCGTAGAAAAGTGGAACCAATTGCTTGGTTGTGTGAGGTTAGGCCCAAGGAACACCCAATACAGTGGTGGGTCCCACCTCTTGGCAAGATTCGCCCTATCCCGCCAGATCCGAGAGGTTCGGGCTCTAAGTAGTCTTGGAACCCGCGAGAGAGAATCCAACGCCAGTGAAGCCCTAACACAGGGAGTGCGGGAATCTTTGGCATACAAGACCCATACCACACTCTAACACACATGGTATTCCATACAATGGGACTTGGTGGCATTCAGTCGCTTCGGAGCCCCTCTCCACAAAAACCCTAGCCCCGTTGGGGAAAAAGATGGAACTGCCGTTCTGGCCCCTCTACGTGAGCCGGAAGGGGTAGAAAAGTGGAACCAATTGCTTGGTTGTGTTAGGTTAGGCCCAAGGAACACCCAAGACAGTGGTATGGGCCACCTCTTGGCATGATTCCCCCGTTCCGCCAGATCCGGGAGTTTCGGGCTCTAAGCAGTCATTGAACCCACTAGAGAGAATCCCACGTCGGTGATGCCCTAACACAGGGAGTGACCGAATCTTCTTCATACAAGACCCATGCAACACTATAACATACATGTTATGGCATACCATGGGACTCGGTGGCATTGAGACGCTCCTGAGCCCCTCTCCGGGAAACCCTAGCCCCGGTGGGAAAAAACACAGAACTGCGGTTATGGCCCCTCTACTTGAGCCGGAAGCGGGTAGCAAAGTGGAACCAATTTCTTGGTTGTGTTAGGTTAGGCCCAAGAAACAACCAATACAGTGCTGGGCTCACCTCTTGGCATGATTCCCCCCGTTCCGCCAGATCCGGGAGTTTCGGGCTCTAAGTAGTCCTAGAACCCGGTAGAGAGAATCCGACTCCGGTGAAGCCCTAAAACAGGAAGCAAGGGAATATTGGGAATACAAGACTCATTCCACACTCTAAAATATATGGTATGGAATACCCCGGGACTTGGTTGCATTCAGACGTTCCGGAGCCCCTCTCCGTAGAACTGTCGTTCTGGCCCATCTACGTGAGCAAGAAGGGGGTACAAAAGTGGAACAAATTTCGTGGTTGTGTTTTGTTAGGCCCAAGGAACATCCAATACAGTGGTGGGGGCCACCTCTTGGCAAGATACCTCCCGTTCCGCCAGTTCTGGGAGTTTCAGTCTCTAAGTGGTCCTAGAACCCGCTAGAGAGAATCCGACGCCGGTGAAGCCCTAACAGGTAGTGAGGGAATCTTGGGAATACAAGACCCATTACAAACTCTAACACAAATGGTATGGCATACCATGGGACTTGGTGGCATTCAGACGCTTTGGAGCCCCTCCCTAGAGAAACCCTAGCCTTGTTGGGGAAAAAGACGGAACTGTCGTTCTAGCCCTTCTACCTGAGCCGGAAGGAGGTACAAAAGTGGAAAAATTTACTTTTTTGTGTTAAGTTAGGCCCAAGTAACAACCAAGACAGTGGTATGGCCCACCTCCTGGCATGCTCCCCCCGTTCCCCCAGATCCGGGAGTTTCGGGATCCAAGTAATCCTAGAACCCGCTAGAGAGAATCCGACGCCGGTGAAGCCCCAACACAGGGAGTGAGGGAATCTTGGGAATACAAGACCCATTATACACTCTAACACACATGGTATAGAATACCATGGGACTCGCTGGCATTCAGACACTCAGTAGCCCCTTTCCGGAGAAACCCTAGCCGCGGTGGGAAAAAGACGGAACTACCGTTCTGGCCCCTTTACGTGAGCCGGAAGGGGGTAGAAAAGTGGAACCAACTGAATGGTTGTGTTAGGTTAGGACCAAGGAACACCCAATAAAGTGCTGGGGCCCACCTCTTTGAAATATAACCCCCATTCTGCAAGATCTGGGAGTTTCAAGCTCTAAGTAGTATTGGAACCCGCTAGAGAAGATCCGATGCTGGTGAAGTCCTAACACAGGGAGTGAGGAATCTTGGGAATAAAAAACCCATTCCACACTATAACACACATGGTATGGCATACCATGCGACTTGGTGGCGTTCAGACGCTCCAGAGCCCCTCTCCGGAGAAACCCTAGCCCCGCTGGGGAAAAAGACGGAACTGTCGTTTTGGCCCCTCTAAGCCGGAAGGGCGTAGCAAAGTGTAACCAATTGCTTGGTTGTGTTAGGTTATGCCAAAGGAACACCCAATACATTGGTGGGGCACACCTTAGGAAAGATTCCCCCCGTTCCGCCAGATCCGGGAGGTTCGGGCTCTAAGTAGTCCTGGAACCCGCAAGAGAGAATCCGACGCCGGTGAAGACCTAACACATGGAGTGAGGGAATCTTGGGCATACATGACCCATACAACACTATAACACACACTTGTATTGCATACTATCGGAGTTGGTGGCATTCAGACGCTCTGAAGCGCCTCTCCACAGAAACCCTAGCCCCGTTGGGGAACAAGATGGAACTGCCGTTCTGGCCCCTCTACGTGAGACGGAAGGGGTAGCGAAGTTGAAAAAATTTCTTTTTTGTGTTAGGTTAGGCCCAAGGAACACCCCAAGACAGTGGTATGTCCCACCTCTTGGCATGATTCGCCCTGTTCTGCCAGATCCGGGAGTTTCGTGTTCTAAGCAGTCCTCGAACCCGCTAGAGAGAATCCAACGTCGGTGACGCCCTAACACAGGGAGTAAGGGAATATTGTTCATACAAGACCCATTATACAATCTAACATACATGTTATGGCATACCATGGGACTTGGTGGCATTCATACGCTCCGGAGCCCCTCTCCGGAGAAACCCAAGCCCCGCCGGGAAAAAAGACAGAACTACGGTTCTGTCCCCTCTACGTGATCCAGAAGGGGGTAGCAAAGTGTAAAGAATTTCATGGTTGTGTTAGGTTAGTTCCAAGGAACACCCAATTTAGTGGTGGGGCCCACCTCTTGGCAAGATTCCCCCCGTTCCCCCAGATCCGGGTGTTTCGGGCTCTAAGTAGTCTTGGAACCTGCTAGAGAGAATCCGACGCCGGTGAAGCCGTAACACAGGGAATGAGAGAATCTTGGGAATACAAGACACATGCCACACTATAACACACATGGTATCGAATACCATGGGACTTGGTGGCATTCAGACGTTCCGAAGCCCCTCTCGGGAGAAACCCTAGCCCCGTTGGGGAAAAAGAAGGAACTACCATTCTGGCCCCTCTATGTGAGATGGAAGGGGGTAGAAACGGGGAACCAATTGATTGGTTGTGTTAGCTTAGGCCCAAGGAACACCGAATACAGTGGTGGGGCACACCTCTTGGAAAGATTCCTCCCTGTTCCGCCAGTTCCGCCAGAGAAGATCCGACACTGGTGAAGCCCTAACACAGGGAGCGAGGGAATCTTGGGAATAAAAGACCAATGCCACACTATAAAACACATGGTATGGCGTACCATGGGACTCGGCGGCATTCAGACGCTCCAGAGACCCTCTCCGGAGAAACCCTAGCCCGCTGGGGTAAAAGGCGGAACTGTCGTTCTGGCCACTTGAAGCTGGAAGAGCGTAGAAAAGTGGAACCAATTGCTTGGTTGTGTGAGGTTAGGCCCAAGGAACACCCAATACAGTGGTGGGTCCCACCTCTTGGCAAGATTCCCCCTGTCCCGCCAGATCCGGAAGGTTCGGGTCTAAGTAGTCTTGGAACACGCGAGAGAGAATGCGACGCCGGTGAAGCCCTAACACAGGGAGTGAGGGAATATTTGTCATAAAAGACCCATACCACACTCTAACACACATTGTATGCCATACAATGGGACTTGGTGGCATTCAGACGCTTCGGAGCCCCTCTCCACAAAAACCCTAGCCCCGTTGGGGAAAAAGATGGAACTGCCGTGCTGGCCCCTCTACGTGAGCCGGAAGGGGTAGAGAAGTGGAACAAATTGCTTGGTTGAGTTAGGTTAGTCCCAAGGAACACCCAAGACAGTGGTATGGCCAACCTCTTGGCATGATTCCCCCTGTTCCGCCAGATCCGGGAGTTTCGGGCTCTAAGCAGTCATTGATCCCACTAGAGAGAATCCCACGTCGGTGAGGCCCTAACACAGGGAGTGACCGAATATTGTTCATAAAAGACCCATGCCACACTATATCATACATGTTATGGCATACCATGGGACTCGGTGGCATTCAGACGCTCCGGAGCCCCTCTTCGGAGAAACCCTAGCCCCGCTGGGGAAAAACACAGAACTGCGGTTATGGCTCCTCTACGTGAGCCACAAGGGGGTAGCAAAGTGGAAAACATTTCTTGGTTGTGTGAGGTTAGTTCCAAGGAGTACCCAATACAGATGTGGGGCCCACCTGTTGGCAAGATTCCCCCCGTTCCGCCAGATCTGGGAGTTTCGGGTTCTAAGTAGTCCTAGAACCCGGTAGAGAGAATACGACCCCGGTGAAGCCCTAACATAGGGAGAAAGGGAATATTGGGAATACAAGACTCATTCCACACTCTAAAATATATGGTATGGAATACCCTGGAACTTGGTGGCATTCAGACGTTCCGGAGCCCCTCTTCGGAGAAACCCTAGCCCCGCTTGGGAAAAAGACGGAACTATCATTCTGGCCCCTCTACGTGAGAAGGAAGGGGGTAGAAAAGTGGAAAAAAATTCTTGGTTGTGTTCGGTTAGGACCAAGGAACACCCAATATAGTGGTGGGGCCCACCTCTTGGCAAGATTCCTCCCGTTCTGCCAGTTCCGGGAGTTTCGGTCTCTAAGTAGTCCTAGAACCCGCTAGAGAGAATCCGACGTCGGTGAAGCCCTAACATAGGTAGTGAGGGAATATTGGGAATACAATACCCATTACACACTCTAACACACATGGTATGTAATACAATGGGACTTGGTGGCGTTCAGATGCTCTAGAGCCCCTCCCTAGAGAAAACCTAGCCCCGATGTGGAAAAAGACGGAACTGTCGTTCTGCCCCTTCTACGTGAGCCGAAAGGGGGTACAAAAGTGTAACAAATTTCTTGTTTGTGTTAGGTTAGGCCCAAGTAACAACCAAGACAGTGGTATGACCCACCTCTGGCATGATTCCCGCCTTTCCCCCAGATCCCGGAATATCGCGCTCTAAGTAATCCTAGAACTCGCTAGAGAGAATCCGACGCCGGTGAAGCCCTAACATAGGAAGTGAGGGAATCTTTGGAATACAAGACCCATTACACACTCTAACACACATGGTATGGCATACCATGGGACTCGATGGCATTCAGACGCTCAGGAGCCCCTTTCCGGAGAAACCCTAGCCGCGATGGGAAAACGACGGAACTACCGTTCAAGCCCCTCTACGTGAGCCGGAAGGGGGTACAAAAGTGGAACCAATTGAATGGTTGTGTTATTTTAGGCCCAAGGAACACCCAATAAAGTGGTGGGGCCCACATCTTGGCAAGATTCTTCCCGTTTTGCCAGATCCGGGAGTTTCGGGCTCTAAGTAGTCCTAGAACCCGCTAGAGAGAATCCGACGCAGGTGAAGCCCTAACAAAGGGAACGAGGGAATATTGGGAGTACAATACCCATGCCACACTCTAACACACATGCTATGGCATACCATGGGTCTTGGTGGCATTCATACGCTCCATAGCCCCTCTCCGGAGAAACCCTAGCCCCGTTGAGGAAAAACACCAAACTGCGGTTATGGCCCCTCTACGTGAGCCGGAAGGGGGTAGCAAAGTGGAAAAAATTTCTTGGTTGTGTTAGATTAGTTCCAAGGAATACCCAATACAGTGGTGCGGCCCACCTCTTGTCAAGATTTCCCCCATTCCGCCAGATCCGGGAGTTTCGGGCTCTAAGTAGTCCTAGAATCCGGTAGCGAGAATCTGACTCTGGTGAAGCCATAACACAGGGAGCAAGGGAATAATGCGCATACAAGATTCATTCCAGACTCTAAAATATATGGTATGGAATACCCTGGGACTTGGTGGCATTCAGACGTTCCGGAGCCCCTCTCTGGAGAAACCTATCCCCGCTTGGGAAAAAGACGGAACTGTTGTTCTCGCCCCTCTACGTGAGCAGGAAGCTGGTAGAAAAGTGGAACAAATTTCTTGGTTGTGTTTGGTTAGGCCCAAGGAACACCCAATACAGTGGTGGGCTCACCTCTTGGAAAGATTCCTCCCGTTCCGCCAGTTCCGGGAGATTCGGTCTCTAAGTAGTCCTAGAACCCGCTAGAGAGAATCCGACGTCGGTGAAGCCCTAACATAGGTAGTGAGGGAATATTGGTCATACAATACCCATTACACACTCTCACACACATGGTATGGCATACCCTTGGACTTGGTGGCATTTAGACGCTCTGGAGCCTCGCCCTAGAGAAACCCTAGCCCCGTTGGGGAAAAAGACGGAACTGTCGTTCTGGCCCTTCTACGTGAGCCGAAAGGGGTACAAAAGTGGAACAAAATACTTGTTTGTGTTAGGTTAGGTCCAAGTAATAACCAAGACAGTGGTATGGCCCACATCCTGGCATGATTCCCCCCGTTCCCCCAGATCTGGGAGTTTCGCGCTCTAAGTAATCCTAGAACCCGCTAGAGAGAATCCGACGCCGGTGAAGCCCTAACACGGGGAGTGAGGGAATATTGGGAATACAAGACCCATTACAAACTCTAAAACACATGGTATGGCATACCATCGGACTCAGTGGCATTCAGATGCTTAGGAGGCCCTTTCCGGAGAAACCCTAGCCGCGATGGGAAAACGACGGAACTACCATTCTGACCCGCTACGTGAGCCCGAAGGGGGTAGAAAAGTGGAACCAATTGAATGGTTGTGTTATGTTAGGCCCAAGGAACAACCAATAAAGTGGTGGGGTCTACCTCTTGGCAAGATTCCCCCCGTTCCGCCAGATCCGGGAGTTTCGGGCTCTAAGTAGTCCAAGAACCCGCCAGAGAGAATCCGACGCTGGTGAAGCCCTAACAAAGGGAAAGAGGGAATATTGGGAGTACAATACCCATGCAACACTCTAACACACATTCTATGGAATACCATGGGACTTGGTGGAATTCAGACGCTCCAGAGCCCCTCTCCGGAGAAACCCTAGTAGCGTTGGGGAAAAAGATGGAACTACCGTTCTGGCCCCTCTACGTGAGCCGGAACGAGGTAGCAATGTGGAACCAATTTCTTGGTTATATTATATTAGTACCAAGGACCAGCCAATACAGTGGTGGGGCCCACCTCTTGGAAATATTCCCCCTGTTCCGCCAGATCCGGGAGTTTGGGGCTGTAAGTAGTCCTAGAACCCGCTAGAGAGAATCTGGTGCCGGTGAAGCCCTAACAGATGGAGTGAGGTAGTCTTGGGAATAAAATACCCATGACACACTCTAATACACATGTTATGGCATACCTTGGGACTTGGTTGTATTCAGACACTCTGGAGCCCCTCTCTGGAGAAAGACTGGCCCCGGTGGGGCAAACACAAAACTGCCATTCTGGCCCCTCTACGTGAGCCTGAAGGGGGTAGCAAAGTTGAACCAATTTATTGTTTGTGTCATGTTAGTCCCAAGGAACACCCAAGACAGTGGTAGGGCCCACCTTTTGGCAAGATTCCCCTCGTTTCGCCAAAACCGTGAGTTTTAGGCTCTATGTAGTCCTGGAACCCGCTAGAGAGAATCTTGGGCATACAAGACCCATGCCACACTCTAACACACATGGTATTGCATACCATGGGACTCGGTGGCATTCACACGCTCTGGAGCCCCTCTTCGGACAAGCCCTAGCCCCGGTGGGGAAAAAGACGGAACTGCTGTTCTAGCCCCTCTACGTGAGCCAGAAGGGCGTAGCAATGTAGAACCAATTGCTTAGTTGTTTTAGGTTAGGCCCAAGGAACACCCAATACAGTGGTGGGTCCCACCTCTTGGAAATATTCCCCCCGTTCCACCGGATCCGGGAGTTTCGGGCTCTAAGTAGTCCTTGAACCCACTAGAGAGAATCCGACGCCAGTGAAGCCCTAACACAGGGAACGAGGGAATCTTGGGCATACAAGACCCATGACACACTCTAAAACACATGTTATGGAATACCATGGGACTTGGTGGCATTCAGACGCTCTGGAGCCCCTCTCCGGAGAAATTATAGCCCAGCTAGGGAAAAAGACGGAACTGTCGTTCTCGCCCCTCTACGTGAGCCGGAAGGGGGTCGAAAAGTGGAACCAATTGCTTGGTTGTGTTAGGTTAGGCTCAAGGAACAACAAATACGGTGGAGGGGCCCACCTCTTGGCAAGATTCCCCCCGTTCCGCCATATCTGGGAGTTTCGGGCTCTAAGTAGTCCTAGAACCTGCCAGAGAGAATCTTGGGCATACAAGATTCAGTCCACCCTCTAACACACATGGTATGGCATACCATGGGACTTGGTGGCATTCATACGCTCCGGAGCCCCTCTCTAGAGAAACCCTAGCCCAGTTGGGGAAAAAGATATAACTGCCGTTCTGGCCTTTCTACGTGAGCCGGAAGGGGGTAGCAAAGTGTAACCAATTGATTGTTTGTGTTAGGTTAGTACCAAGGAACACCCAATACAGAGGTATGGCCCAACTTTGGCATGATGTTCCCGTTCCGCCAGATCTGGGAGTTTCGGGCTCTAAGTAGTCCTGGAACCCGCTAGAGAGAATCTGACACTAGTGAAGCCCTAAGACATGGAGTGAGGTAACACTACTAGGAAAAAGCTTACCCGTGACGCACCATTTGGCTTATCCGTGACGCACCATGGCGCGTCACGGCTATCACGCCGCGCCTATTGAAAATAGCCGTGACGCACCTGTTTTTGGTGCGTCACGGCTATCTTTCGTTACCCGTGGCGCACCTGTTTTTGGTGCGTCACGGCTATTGATTTCGAAATTTAAAAAAAAAAGCGGGACAGATCCATCTAGATCTAGATCCAGATCTGGCCGTCCAAAATTTTTAAATTTTGAAAAACGAAAACAGAGTGGTCGCCGGAGTGGATGGTGGGTGGAGGGTGGTCGCCGGAGTGGAGGGTGGTCGCCGGAGAGGATGGTGGGTGGAGGGTGGTCGCCGGAGTGGAGGGTGGTCGCCGGAGAGGAGGTGGCCGTGGTAGTGGAGGAGGTCGCCGGAGAGGAGATGGCCGCCGGAGAGGAGGTGGCCGCCGGAGTTGAGGTGGTCGCCGTAGAGGAGGTGGTCGCCGGAGTAGAGGTCGCCGCCGGAGTAGAGGTCGCCGCCGGAGTAGTCGCCGGAGTAGACGTGAGGTGGTGGTGGTGGTGGTGGTGGTAGGAGGAGGAAAGGGAAGAGAGAAAGAAGAGAGAATGGAGAGTGGAGGAAGGAGAAAGGAATGGAGAAGAGTGGAGGAAGTAGGAGGAAGGGGAGTATATATAGGTGGGTGGCCCTCCCGGATTCGAAATTTGAAAATTTCTGCCCAGACTTAGCCGTGACGCACCATACATGTGGTGCGTCACGCCTATCTTTTTTTATTTTTTTATTTTTTTTAATTTCTAGTCAAAAATCTTCAAACGGCTATAACTTTTTTTCCTTTCGGAATTTGGAGAATCTAAAAAAGGATCACAGGCCGAACGATACGTGAGCCGGAAGGGGGTAGAAAAGTGGAACCAATTGCTTGGTTATATTATTTTGGGCCCAAGGAACACCCAATACAGTGTTCGGGCCCACCTCTTGGCAAGATTCACCCTGTTCCGCCAGATCCGGGAGTTTCGGGCTTTAAGTAGTCCTCGAACCCGCTAGAGAGATTCAGACACTGGTGACGCCCTAACACAGGGCACGAGTGAATATTGGGAATACAATACCCATACCACACTCTGACACACATGGTAGGGCATACCATGGGACTTGGTGGAATTCGGACGATCCGGAGCCCCTCTCCGGAGAAACCCTAGCCCCGATGGGGAAAAAGACAGAACTGCCGTTGTGGCCCCTCTACGTGAGCCAGAAGAGGGTAGCAAAGTGGAAACAATTTCTTGGTTGTGCTAGGTTAGGCTCAAGGAACACCCAATACAGTGGAGGGCCCCACCTATTAGCAAGATTCCCCCGTTCCGCCAGATCCGGGAGTTTCGGGCTCAATGTAGTCCTGGAACCCGCTAGAGAGAATCTGACGCCGGTGAAGCCCTAACACAGGGAGCAAGGGAATCTTGGGCATACAAGATTCATGCCACCCTCTAACACACATAATATGGCATAACATGGGACTTGGTGGCATTCAGACGCTCCGGAGCCCCTCTCCGGAGAAACCCTAGCCCCGCTGGAGAAAAAGACGGAACTGCCGTTCTGGCCCTTCTACGTGAGCCAGAAGGGGGTAGCAAAGTGGAACCAATTGCTTGTTTGTGTTAGGTTAGTCCCAAGGAACACCCAAGACAGTTGTATGGCCCACCTCTTGGCATGATTGTCAGATCCCGGACCCAGAGATATACATACTGTTATGTGCTCCTAGTCATGTACCCATAAGGGCTTCAGGGTTACCAGCCCCGGAAGCAACAAACAACGGCAGGCAGACCGGATTCATCGGCACGCAGGCCGGATCACCATAGTACTACTACTCCTTGTTTCCATTCTAGTTATGACCCACAAGTATAGGGGGTGTATCGTAGTACTTTCGATAAATAAGAGTGTCGAACCCAACGAGGTGCAGAAGGTGTTGACAAGAAGTTCCGATAAAGGAATAACTATAAATACTGGAAAATAGATTTGTAGGGTTTTTTGATATTGCAGATAAATAAAGTGCGAGTAAATAAAATGCAGTAGTAATAATTGCAGCAAGTGGCCCAATCCTTTCTTCAGCAAAGGACAAGCCGGCGAGTTTACTTATGATTAACAAACGTTCTCGAGGACATACGGGAGGTTTCTGTCAAGTGCTTTTGTTCCATGCAGCTGAATAATTTTAGGTGTTTTGATAAGAGTTCTGGGGGTGAACCAATGATAATGTACCGTCCCATCCAAGACTAATACATACTTGTGATTATACCCCTTGCAAGCATCCGCAACTACAAGAAAGTAATTAGGAAATAAATCTAACCACTGCTTTAAACTCCGGGATCCTACGCTCCCTCGTGCAATGGTTTCCTAAAGGGGGTTTAGGTTTCTGTCACTCCGGCAACCCCACAATTAGTAGCCAAATACACGATGCATTTCCCTAGGCCCATAAATGGTTAAGTATCATGTAGTCAATGTTCACATGACACCACTAGAAGAATAACACCACAACTTAAATATCAAACATTAAATATTACTCAACATTACTTCACTACTAACAACTTGACTTCTCCCATGTCCTCAAGAACAGCACGAACTACTCACAACACATCATATAGATCATGATCAGAGGTGATATAATGGATCATAACAATCTGGTCATAAAGTGCAAACACCGATAAATCTCACGAGCATCAACTACTAACAAGTAATCCACACCAAGAGAGAGATCTAATGCAAAACAACGATAGAGGCCCCTAATTGTTACAGAGGGATGAAGGTGCATGATGAGGGTGACGGTGCTGGTGGTGATGATGATGATGATGACGATCTTGATGATGCCCGGAGTGATGACGGTGCCGATGGCGGTTATTTCCCCTCTCCGGAGAGGAATTTCCCTGGCAGATTTCTCCCTGCCAGAGATCTTTTCTCTCTCGAGTGATTTCCGCCCCGCGGCGGCGGCGGAATAATTCTTCTAGGATATAATGAGGCTTAGGGTTCCCTCGGGGCCAGGCACGCCAAATATGACCCCCAGAGGTGGGACAGGGGCGCGCCACCCCTAGGTGTGGGCCCCTGGTGGCCCCCCTCTGGCTCTCCTTCTGGCTGGATTCCTCCTCTAAACTTTTAGGAACCCCCGGATGTCCCCCTTCTTCTTATGATCTTCTGAAATATGGTATCTCGACGATGCTTTTTCCACTAGATTTCTGGTCCCGGTGTTTATTCTCCAAAAAATTATAAAACATGCAAAATAAGATAAAATAACATAATAGATGCATCATAACATGAAATATATCGATGAATAACAGAAAATTATGATATAAAATAGTGATGCAAAATGGACGTATCAACTCCCCCAAGGTTAGACCTCGCTTGTCCCCAAGCGAAACTGGACTCAGAAAACATAACCATAGATTTATGGAGTGAAGAGTCGATAAATAAAATACGGACAAGAAGCATCACATTTACCTACGCACCAATCATTACAGACAGCAACTTCCTCTCATATAACTTAACTTGAAACAATTAAAGGGAGTCACAAACAAATATGCAAAAGAGAGAATCAAAATTGGTAATGGCAAACTTCGTTCTTGGTTAGAGAACATTTAATGAAATTATACTTATCTTAGGTGAAGTCTTTATAACCAGGTTTACAGTGTTGGGCTTAACATGTTTAATTATAACAACTCTTTTACAGTGATTCATAGCTTTCAAAGTAATATTCATTCAGATAATAAAGCATGTGCTAAACAAAGAAACATGGAAAACATGATTGAATAAATCAACATATAGATGATGAGAACACAACAACTCAAATGCTTGCTGGAGACAGAAGGAAATGGGTTTACTGACTCAACATAAGAGTAAAAGATAGGCCCTTCGCAGAGGGAATAATGGATCACTCATGTGCTAGAGGTTTTATTTAATAAAACAGAGTTATAAAAGTTTGACACTCCTCCCATCCATCTTACACAAACCATGGCTAACCGAATCCTCGGGTGCCTGCCAACAATCACAAATCGTGGATGCGTATGCTAGAGTCAACGAATGGCAAACAGAAAATACAATACGTCACAAGCCAACTAGACTCACAAGAGCGGCTCCCATAGAAGGACGCAACTGGTATAGAAGGTCATCCCTCTTTCTCTTTTGTTTACACAATTATGATTTGACTGATAATTCAGGGGCAAAAAGAGTGAAGAGAATTTGTATTATTATTTGGGGCTGGGAACCCCGCTGCCAGCTCTTCGGTGTGTGAGTCCAATCAACAAGTGAGATAAATATTCTCTATTTGCGTCCTCATGAGCTAAAACAGGAACAAAAAACAGGAGTAATTTGAAAGTTTTAAAGGTAGCACATGAGCAATTTACTTAGAGTGGCGGTGAAGTACCACATGTAGGAAGGTATGGTGGACATAAATGGCAAGGTTTTGGGGTTTTAGGTTTGGATGCACGAGAAGCATTCCCTCTCAGTACATGGTTTTTGGCTAGCAAGGCTGGGTAGAAAGCATAAGAGTTGAAGGAAAACAAACAAATATACATATGATGAAACCAATCATGAAATCTTCATTGAAAGCACAAGCGATCTTAACTTGTGAATACTAAGTTTATGAGCTAATAGGCAAATTCCTCTATCTTATACTAGCAACTCAAATTATTTCTGCTGACCCAAGCTAAGTTTGCCAAAACCAACTAGATTAACTTGATGATCTCTAGAGTGATACCAAATACTAATAGCAAGCTCAATCATATGACAGAAATTGAAAACTGAAATAATGTGCATAGAAAGTAAATGATGAAACTTCTCATTAATATTTCAAACCGGCAACTCACACCAACGGATACAACGATAACCAACTAGGGAGATACACTTCCATACTGCAAACCATCCTATATGATAACTTCTCTACTCATGATATGACTCTACTGGAAAGGTAAAAAGATGAAAGATAGTGATGTGATACCGCGGCACTCCCCGCAAGCTTGGAACAAGCCGAGGGGATGCCAAAACCAATGACGAATCAATTCTTCGATGGTGGTGAAGGTGGAATCACTCGGAGAGGAGTCAGAAAGCATTTTATGATACGATGAAGCTCAATGTTTTCCGCTTCCAGAATTGCTACCTCGGCCTTAAGAATATGATATTGTTCGTAGAATTGATCGGCAACCCGGTGTGCTTCAGCTATCACAGGGAACACGTTGGGGTCTTGATCCTGAGGAACGATACCCTGCACATTATGAAAGTAGCGACGCTAAGGGTTAATGAATCCCACAAAGGTGGGGTTCCTCGTTGGTGCTGGTGCAGCCCTCTGGATCTCTTCCCTCAAACTGTTGACCATGTCTTCCCTCCTTGCATCTATCTCTTCCTCCGTCGCCCATCCCGCGAAAGCACTCTCATGGATGTCTTGCTGGATTTGTCAAAGACGACGTGCAGCGTAATCCTCAATGCTAGAGCTGAAGGAGGACATCTTGACCTAGAAACTTCGAACTCCTGCTAGGAAAATAGCTCGAAACAGAAACACGGCGATAAAACGATATACAGACCTCGGGGGATCCGGGGGATTATATAGCAAAAGGTTTCATAATGAAAGGAAAGTCCAGGTCGAAAATGAGTCGGAGAGGGGCTCCGGGGCGCCCACACCATAGGCTGGCGCGGCCAGGGGTGGGCCCACGCCACCCTATGGTGTGGAGCCTCTGGACTCCGTCTCCCACTCGTTTCCGTCTCGTAATTTTTCATATTTTCTAAAAACAGTAAAAATATAAGTTGAAAGATGTTTCGTGAACATTTTCTTACCAAAACTGTTACCTATTCGAAAACTGACCCTGCAGTTTCTGAAATATGCTTCTTAATAAACTCCTCCGGGATCATGGCTTGAATAGAATCAACATTTTCATTATAAGGATCTCTGGAAATATAATGCTTGAGTCTTTGGCCATTCACCACTTGTGAAGAGTTGTCTTCAAGGGAAATTTTTTTAATTTCCCCCGAATGATATACCTCTTCAATAACAAAAGGTCCGTCCCATCTCGAGAGTAATTTTCCTGCAAAAAATCCGAGACGAGACCTCTACAATATCACTTTCTCACCAACATGAAATTCTCTTTTAATAATTCTCTTATCATGCCACCTTTTAACTTTCCATTTAAAGAGCTTAGCATTTTCATATGCTTCACTCCTCCATTCATCTAAAGAACTTAAGTCAAGCAACCTTTTCTCACCAGCAAGTTTAAAATCTCTATTTAGGTCTTTCACTGAGATTTGTGTTCTAATTCTAGGGGCAAGTGACAAGATTTTTCATAAACCATTTTATAAGGAGACATGCCCATGGGATTTTTATAAGCAGTTCTATAAGCCCACAGGGCATCATTTAATTTCTTAGCCCAATTTTTCCTAGATTTGTTAATAGTCTTTTGCAAGATAGATTTGATTTCTCTATTTGATAATTCTACTTGCCCACTACTTTGAGGATGATAGGGTGAAGCAATTCTATTATTAGCATCATATTTAGCAAGGGTTTTTCTAAAACCACCATGAATAAAATGAGAACCCCCATCAGTCATAAGATATCTAGGTACACCAAACCTAGGGAAAATAATATCTTTAAGAATTTTTAATGAGGTTTCACCATCAACACTTTTAGTAGGTATAGCTTCTACACATTTAGTCACATAATCAACAGCAACAAGAATATGAGTGTAGCCTTGTGAAGGAGGGAAAGGACCCATAAAGTCAAAACCCCAACAATCAAATGGTTCAATAACAACAGAATAATTCATAGGCATTTCATTACGTCTAGAAATATTTCCAACCCTTTGACATTGATCACAAGATAAAACAAATTTTCTAGCATCTTTAAAGTGAGTAGGCCAATAAAAACCTGATTGTGGAACTTTATGTGCAGTTCTATCTCCAGCGTGATGTCCTCCATAAGCACTACTATGACATTTTCTCAATATATCTCGTTGTTCATTTTCAGGATCACATCTTATCATAATATCATCAACACCTTGTTTATATAAGTGTGGGTCATCCCAAACATAATTCCTCAAATCATAGAAGAATTTTCTTCTTTGCTGGGCTGTAAAGGTAGGAGGCAAATACTTCGAAACAATAAAGTTAGCATAATCAAGATACCATGGACTCTCTTGAGAGCTCACTTTTATTGCAGCGTAAAATCGTTCGCAAGTTTTCCAATCTAGATCCATTTCACCTCAATTTTCCACGCATAACATTGACACCCGGAAAATCCTCCTTTTCCGGCTATTTTGCTTGCAGTAGATACATGGGAAACCATCCGTCTTCCCCAAATACTTTTCAATACGTAAGTGACCAATAATCTCCATAGTTGTACTTAATACCCGGATACCTCGCAATCTTCACTCCATGGTGTGATACCCGGATAGTTCTTAGTTTTCATACTTTCTTGATACTCCAGACTCGGATAATCCAATACTTCCGGGTCTTATTTCTTGTACCTTTTTTCCTTGTGATTTGCAAGTTGATCCCATGGCTCCAAAAAGGCAAGGGAAACAGCCGGCCCAGGCGAAGACAACCCAATCCATATCCGCCAATTGGGGGCGATCCACTGTCACAAAGGCCAAGCTGGAAGAATTGGCCGAGTTGGGGGTTCTCCCCCCTCAGAAGGACATTCACTGGAGGGCGCCGGTTGACGAGACCCGGCCCACACCCGCCGACGGCGAGGTAATCTGTTTCATAGAGCACGTGACTCGGGGATTCCTCCCTCCGGGTCACCCTTTCTTTCGCGAGGTCCTGAGCCACTACGGCCTCCGGGTATTCGACATAGGGCCTAACTCTATGTTGAATATTACCCACTTCATTGTCCTATCCGAATCATACTTGTGCACTCCGCCAAGTTGGACTCTCTTTATTGAACTTTTCCAGTGCAAGCCGTGCCGCGAAAGCGGTGACGAAGCACTTCTCACTTGCGGCAGGGTATCCATCCAACGCCGCAAAAACTCCCCAATGCCAACCCTTAATCTGAACTCCCATGCTAAACACTGGCAACTATCCTTCTTCTACTGCCACGACACCTCTCCACCCGGCGAGAAGAGACTGCCGGGTTACTCGGAGGGCCTCCTCAATACTTCCGAGAATTTCAACGCTTTCGCCCCTGACTCGGACAGGGAGGCAATCATACCTTTGCTAGCAAAGATAGCCGTTCTCTCAGCCCAAGGCCTTCTTGGGCTCAACTTAGCGAAAACTTGGGTCGACTTCCGGATCCAACCCAATTCTATCCGCTCCAAATTGATGTGTGAATACTCGGGGCACACCACAGACGCACTTCGATATTCCACCAAGAGCTTTGCAGCCGGGGATACCAACAAAACCATCAAGGGTTTCTTGACGGAGAAGCTGGAGGTGATAAAGAACATAGCCAGGTTACCTCCATTTACTCGGGAAAACCCGGCCCCAGCGGTAAGACCCAATACTCATAAGTTTATTTCCTCATCTTGACTCGATACTGCTCCTAGTTCTTATTTTCATCTTTATGTCTCAGGCCGATGATCCTTTCTGGACAGTTGAAACCTCCCCCCCTTCCAGAGACCCGGAAGAAGAAGATGAGCCGGCTGACGGTGATGAAGGTATTTGCCCGGATCTTGTATTATCTTTACTTGCATCATTTTCCTCCCATTTAACTTTTTCCCACGGACGCACACTCGGTTCGCAGGGCTGTAGGACGAAGATGAGAATAACGAGGATGACCCGGAGGCTACCGAATCTGATCAAGAGGCAACAGTTGGAGCCAAGAGGAAGACCAGAGGGGCAGTGTCCAAGGTTCCTTTCTCTTCTATATCCTCTGAACCTTACTCCTTCGATGCCATGCGACAACTTAACCGTCAATTATCGAACTTGTCGTACTTGAAGGATTCTCTTCCATCCAAGCGCAGAGTAACTCGGAGTTCCCCGGGTGAGGATCCCCTTAACCCGGGCATCTCCACCTCCCCCGTCCATCGTGCCAGTGCTCCTCCGCCTCATCCTTCCAATTCTCCTCGGCGCCACCCTTCTCCTAACCATCCACGTGCCGGGCAATTCCGGGTTCCGCTATCGGTCCCTTTGACATCTTCGTCTGCTTCCAGCAGCGAGCTCCCGCCGGATTACGCCGTAAATACCGGGTAAGTTTTTGCTATATGACATCCTTTGATACCTGACAATTTTCAATCACCATTGCTAACTGCCTCTTCTCATCTTTCTTTAGCGCTCAAGTCACCGTTAGTGACCCGGAGAATGTGGAGATGGATAACCGGGAGGCGGATAACCGTCAGACAGAGGAGCCGACTGAGAACGTAGACGCCGCGACTGGCGGTGATATTGAGAACAACCAGGAACAAGGCCCCTTGGGCGATCCACTTCACCAAGCTGCCGGGTCTCCTGCTTCATCCGAACCAGTGGACGAGGAGATCGAGGTTCCGGACACTAGGATGGGTTCTCCCAACCCGGATACTCAGACTGTCCGGGTCTCGACCCCAAGGGCGGGGAAAACTCCTCCATCAGGCGACCAGGCTGCCGGCTCTTCCGGTGCCCGACCCGAGGACCTGACGTTTGCCCAGATGCTTGAAACCCTGCGCGTTTTGAGGGCTAATGAAGAAAACATCTTGGAGGCTTTAATAGCCAAACACGAGGTAAACCCGACTAATATTGCTTGTGTCCTTATCCAGTCCCCAAGTTCCGAGTGAATTGATTAACAATTTGCTTGGAACTTTACGGTATAAGCGACTGATAACTTGCCCCTTTACCCGGCTAATCCTTCCTTGCATCCATGCAGTCCTTCGTGACTCAATCTGAGGAGAAACTGGCAAAGGCCACCAAGCTCATTGAAAAGGAGGTGGCTCTGCGTGAGGCGGCCGAGGCTGAGGCCAGGAGGAGTAGGACGATAATGAAGAAGTATAGGAGGAGGGCTCACACAGCAGAAGATGATCTAACGAGCCTTTCTGTTCAAATTGCTGATACGTATCGTGCTTTGCTTGGTACGTTTCTTCATCCGAGTTATCCGTCTAATAAATAGCCGGAGTTTCCTTACTCATGTTTCCATTTATTTCTGCAGGTCCGGATGAAGTGATGCCGGACGAGGATGATATTGCCAGGCTGAAAACTATCAAGAGCGTTATCCGGCAGCTATGCGCCGGAACCAAATGGATCCTTCAAGAAATACGGTGGCCGGGTAAAGGGCATGGCGACCTGAAGAGAATGCTAGACGCTTGCTCCACTATCCCCGAGTGGATTTGGCACTGGAAACGCTCGTCCTGCCGAGTTGGAGTAACCCGGGGGCTTGCGCTTGTAAAGGTAGGAGGCAAATACTTCGAAACAATAAATTTAGCATAATCAAGATACCATGGACTCTCTTGAGAGCTCACTTTCATTAGGAAAACTATCATTAACTGGAATAGGGTCATCAGAGATATTTTCTAATCTAGACAAATTATGAGCAACGGGATTTTCAGCACCCTTCCTATCCACAATATGTAAATCAAACTCTTGTAAGAGAAGCACACATCTAATAAACCTAGGCTTAGCATCTTTCTTTTCCATAAGGTACTTAATAGAAGCATGATCAGTATGAATAGTAACTTTAGTATCAACAATATACTGCATAAATTTATCACAACCAAAAACTACAGCTAGGAATTCTTTTTCAGTGGTAGCATAATTCTTTTGAGCATCATCAAGAGTTTTACTAGCATAATGAATAACATTTAACTTCTTATCTATCCACTATCCAAGAACAACACCTACAGCATAATACCTAGCATCACACATAATTGCAAAGGGTAAATTCCAATCAGGTGGTTGAACAATAGGGGCAGATATTAAAGCCTTCTTTAAAATTTCAAAAGCTTCTCTACACTCTTCATAAAAAACAAAAGGTACATTCTTTTGAAGATGATTAGTAAGAGGCTTTGATATTTTAGAGAAATCTTTAATAAACCTTCTATAGAAACCCGTATGACCAAGAATACTACGAATACCTTTGACATCCCTCGGACATGGCATTTTCTCAATAGCTTCAACTTTAGCTCTATCAACTTCAATACCTATATATGTGCCTTTGGAATGGATTGAACAATAGGAAAAGTGACTTGGAACCTGTGGATGTGCCTTTGGAATGGATGAATTAGTAGAAAAAAGTGACATGGACCGTATCGATGACCTGAAACTATTTAGTTTATAATGTGCACATGTTTAGATGCTGAGGTGCACCTGTTGTGATGTGAACCCTATCAATGACATGAAACTATTTATTTTATGATGTGAGACTGTTGTTATGATGGCGGGGAACTTTTGTGATGCTGGTGTGAACTGGTGTTAATTCTAATTATTATAAATCTCCTATTTGTCTCTCTTGTAAGTACGACTGTTAACAATTGATTGTGGTTACTTGTGATTTGTTTCATAAAAAAGCTTGTTATTTATTTGATGATTTGGAAGATTATGTGCATTCTTATATTTGGAGGAAGTGGCATATTATCTGTAACACCTGGGGTGTTACCCTAGATAGAAAGTTGGTTGTTGCATTGCATCATATGCATCACATTGCATTGCACCATGTTTGCATCACAACTGAAAATTCAAAACAATTTTAAACTTCCACACCTTGCTCAAAATTTCCAATTTCAAAATTGCAAACTAAACCCCTTATTTGTTTTGCAATAGTTGAATTTGTTTTAATCCAATTGTTTGTTGATACAATTTTCCTTTTATTAAAACCCTAATGGCTAATTCCAAAAATTCAAATCAAATCAATCTTATTTATCATATTTCAATATGGGTTTAAATATTAAAATTTGGCAAACAAATTAAATCAAATAATATTTGTGATTGCTTGAATTTGTTAAATAAAACTTTGCTTATTTCCAAAAATTCCCAAAAATCAAACCTTAATTGGAATTCAACTAACACATTAAAAATCAAATTAATATTCTAAATTTTGAAGTTAATGTTAACATTACTTTTTATTTGCTGTTTTGCAAATTAACCACATTTAGTTCTAAAATAAGAAGAAACCCCAAACCCTATTCACCTCTCTCTCTCTTTCATGCTTTACAAAAAAAAAGGCAAAAAAAAAATAGAAAGAGAGGAGTGGGGAGGCAGGCCAGCCCACAAGGGGCAGCCCACCTACAACCCGAAGTAGTCCCAATACTGTATCACCCCCAACCTCCGTACAATCGATCCCCCATGTCGCTTTCATCTGCAGAGAAAGACAGCAGCAGCACGCCCCTCCCCACCTGCCCCTCCTTTATCTCCCCCTCGAGGCCCCTCCAAACCCTAGACTGCCCCTTCTCCCCTCCTCCTTCTCCCATCGCCGCCACCTACCTCTCTCCTCCTCTCTGTTTAATTTTCTGAAACCTCGAGAGGACCTTCCATGGATGATTTTCGCGAGCTCGTGCACCGCCGTGTGGCCGCCGCGGAGGGCTACTGTGGGCGGGAATGGAACCATGGTGGGTTCCTCGTCGACTTTCGTGAAGGCGCAGAGGCGAGAGGAGGCCCGAGGTGGCGACGCCGTCAAGGTTTTTCCTCCGCCGCCGAGCCCTGTCGCCACCGCTTCCTCGCCATCGGCAGCAGCAGCGTCTCCTCGACAGTAGATCGAGGTGAGCACCCCACCTCGACCCACCTCCTCCCTCTCGCTACTTCCCTTGGCATCGACCGTCATCCACGTCTCAGACCACGGCCATCGCGCGGACCGGCCGCGAGCAGCAGCTCGCCGGCAGCGGTCGTACCTGTCCGACAGTTTTCGGTACACGTTCAGTTCAGGGAAAAACCACTTCGAGTCTGAACCCCTTAATCTTTCGGGCCTGTATGCCATCACAAAACCCGCAGTAGCCCAATGGTTGGCTCCTCTGTCCGCGCAGCGCAAGCACCAGGGATCGAATCCCCCCTGGCGCGCGAGCCCTTCTTTTTTTGTTCTGTCGCGGTTGCAGAGGAAAGACCGCATCTGTCTGTCCCTGTAGTTGGCAGGAACACTTCTTCAGTTTCGTCAGGTACCGATCGCGCTGATCCTTCTTTTACAGCGAGCCTCGCTCTTTAGCGCACACATAGCAGCGTCCCAGTGGTTTGATGCTCGATCTATAGCTGTGAAGACCCAGGATCAAGTCCTGGGCAAGGCGCAGTCCTTTTGTTCTTGTAAAATTGTGTACCTGCAGGTCCCTGTTTGTCTGCTCCTTATACCTCCTGGTTTGTATTCAATCAAAAATCTGAGCCTAGCCCAGTGGCTCTATCTCTGATCTTCTTCCTAGTAGATCCCTGGTTCGATCCCCACATCAAGCAGAATATTATTTTGCCCTGACTGAACTTTTCTGCGTATTGGTTCAGTTAACACCCAAAATACATCTCTATTCGAACCTGTTGCAGTTCAGATATCAAACAACAGAATGACCTATTGGTTAACAGCTCAATCTGCCATATGTTACACCCAAGTTCGAGTCCTGCTTCTATCATTTTTCTTGCCTCGTTTCTCTTATTTTTTTTTGTCTATAATATGTCAATCTTATTAATTCCACAACTCATGTTTTATAACTCCAAACAATATGAACTTTATGTCTATTTTTATCAGAAAAATGCAAGGAATATTAATATGCCATTTGTGTACTGTTTTGAATTTCCCAAATGCATTTAAAATTCAAATTTGAATAATTCAAATGCAAATTGCTAAATTCAATAAATAATTCATACTAATTCCAAATAAGGCAAATAAAATATGTTTTCCATACCATTTTGAATAACCTTTTCAAATATAAATTTTGTTTCATGGTTTGAATAATTTAAATTGCCTAAATAATTTAATACTTGTTTAATTCATTTAAATTTGATAAAATCATAACTTGCTCAAAATAAAATAATTTTGAACATGCAAAATATGTTTTCAAACTATCAAAGTGTGAACTTTTCAAATGTGAGTTTGAAATTATGTTTTGAACAAATAAGACTTCAATTAAATTCAATATTGTTTTAAATCCATTTAAAACTTGTTTAATATTGTTTAATTCATAATTAACTTATCCTAACTCCAATTTCCATATTTGAAACATGTAATCCAACTAAAATTTGATGTTCTCTTCAATTGCAAATTTTGTTATTTGTTTTGAACACTCTAACTTGATGAAAACAACAATTGCTTGTGTGACATGTTTAAGTAACCAAACTTTCCAATCTTAACCAATAATTTCCAAACTTGTTAAACCTTATTTCCAATTGATGTTATTGTTGTTATTTTGTAGTTTTCCTCATCCAAGCATCATGCTAATCCACCTTCATCTGTTGATTAGTTGGAAAACAAATAATCTAACCATAATTCATGGGCTTTTCATATGCAACTCAAATTGCATATGGGTCCATTTAAATCTGTTTATCTTGTCAACTAGTTTACCTTGATGCATATTTAAACTTGTCATGCATCCATATCTAGATCATGCTGGATCTTTTGCCGTAGTAGTAATTGTTGCATCCGGTGTTTGTTCGAGGTTCGTTGCTTCTTTCCGGATAGGACGTTGAGATGATGTGAGCAACGACAAGTTCTGCTACCTTGCGGGATCTCAGGCAAGTATACTCACTTGCTGCCATATGGCTACCTTTCATCACTTGTTACCGATCCTTTCTGTTGCTCTTATTCTAGCCTGTTGTTTCGATGCTTGAGTCTCGATCCTATTATATGTTTACCTTGCAGCCATGATATAGCTTTCCCTTCCACTTCCTATCAACTGTTGTTTGTTTACCCCGTTGGCCCTCGTGTCGTAGTTGCATGCTTAGGTTTGTTTGTGCTCGAGTCTTGTTATCCTTTGTCGTATCACCTGTTTAGTTGATAGTTGGGTTCCATTTCAATCAACAACTTGTTAATGTTTTTGGGTAATAATAATTTGATGGTAAGGCACCGGCAGGAGGCCCGGGTTAGGGTTTTGGAGCCTGCTAGTGTCGAAACTAGGAAAAGAGTCTTGTCTACTGATCCATGATGAGCGTGCTCACCGCATCCGGGTGGTAGTATGGGACCCCCCTCGACTTAGACCTGATCTGTAGCTTGTCCGAAGAGCCACACTTAGTTCGGGTGTTCCATTTTCTCCTTTGCATAATGGGTTGGCCCCCCTTGGTTACTGATGATGATGATGATGCATATAGGGCGAGGCCTGTAGTGCCGGGGTGTTGTGTCCTGCGGGAGTTTTGCACACCTGCGCTGAGTATTCGGCTGCGTGGCTGGGACCTTATAGCTCCGTGGCTCCGAGGATGGGTTGTAGAGATGGTTTGGGTCGTGTCAAGCCAACCTGAGTTTTAGTTGGTGGCTTGAGTGTGTACGGGTACTGGAGCACACCCTGCAGGGATAAATCTTCTCGAGAAGCCGTGTTTTCCGCGGTTATGGATTACTTGGTGAAAGTACTGGCTAACAAGTACTCAGACAACTTACACCTAATGATAATAACTTGACTAGTAATAGTCTTATTGACACAATAACTTGATCCATCATTAATCCAACAGTGTGAGTTATCCTTGGGTTGCTTCCTTAGTAGGGGGTGACATTGGATGGGTTTGTTTTGGTGAGTAGTTGTAGTTGGTTACGATACGCTCTCTTATCTTCTTTCTGTTAGCCGGAAGTTGTAATGTGTTTCTGTAGTTGGATAGTGCAGCCCGTTGCCGCTTATTTGCAATAATCCCTTCCTTCCCGTTGATCCCAAAGTATTTGTATCTTGTGATGACTGGTTACGCCGGTATCTTGTGAGTATGGGTTTATCCACTTGCCAGTACTTAACCGTACTGACCCACGAATCTTTTTCGTGGCTGCATATTCAACATTGCAGTCAACAGGTTTGAAGTATGACGACGTTAGCTTGGGAATCCCTCCGGCTTGGCCTGGGCAGGGATTGGACGCTCTCGGTTATTTTCAGGACTCTTAGTCCAATTTGTGTCTTGTCCGTAGTCGGACGATATATTGTTTCTTCCGCTGTTATTTGGATCTTTGTATTGTTCAGTTGTATCCTTGACTCGTTTGAGTCATCTTGTATCTATCTGTTTCTGTTGTAATTGTGGAATATTCGTGAACTATTGTAATGTTATCACCAGTGGCAACCTGGAATCGGTTATTATGTGGATTTTGGCGGGAGTGCTGAAATCTGCATAGTGCCCGATCCCGGGGCGTCACAAATGGTATCAGAGCCTTGGTTCTGATTCCCGAGATTGTTTCGATACGAATGGTTATCGAAGCAACGGGTCCGCAAAGCCTGTAGGTTAAACCTCGCTAACGGTCGTTGTTTCTAGAGTGTCGAAAACTATTTATGCTAAACTATTTTGGAAAAACATCTCAATAGGATTCTTGTTTTCTCCTTATCTCTATTCTATTCCCCTCCCATCTTATTTGTTTTGGAGTCTACTCTCGTACTCAATCTTTCAAAGTGTTAGGATCCTACGTGGGTTGGACGTTTTCTGAGCCGTTAACCTAATAGGTTCGATCATCGGAAGATTCCTGGTGGAAGAACATCGTCGTCACTCCGAGCAAGAATCCCTTGTTAGTGGTGTCGAGGAGATCAACTGGAAGCATGAAGAATCGATAGTCGAACTTCTTTCCCCTCCCGGGTTAGCAGGTGGATTGCGAGGGCGCAATCCCTTGTTAGTGGTGTCGTCTGTAACACCTGGGGTGTTACCCTAGATAGAAAGTTGGTTGTTGCATTGCATCATATGCATCACATTGCATTGCACCATGTTTGCATCACAACTGAAAATTCAAAACAATTTTAAACTTCCACACCTTGCTCAAAATTTCCAATTTCAAAATTGCAAACTAAACCCCTTATTTGTTTTGCAATAGTTGAATTTGTTTTAATCCAATTGTTTGTTGATACAATTTTCCTTTTATTAAAACCCTAATGGCTAATTCCAAAAATTCAAATCAAATCAATCTTATTTATCATATTTCAATATGGGTTTAAATATTAAAATTTGGCAAACAAATTAAATCAAATAATGTTTGTGATTGCTTGAATTTGTTAAATAAAACTTTGCTTATTTCCAAAAATTCCCAAAAATCAAACCTTAATTGGAATTCAACAAACACATTAAAAATCAAATTAATATTCTAAATTTTGAAGTTAATGTTAACATTACTTTTTATTTGCTGTTTTGCAAATTAACCACATTTAGTTCTAAAATAAGAAGAAACCCCAAACCCTATTCACCTCTCTCTCTCTCTTTCATGCTTTACAAAAAAAAAAGGCAAAAAAAAAAATAGAAAGAGAGGAGTGGGGAGGCAGGCCAGCCCACAAGGGGCAGCCCACCTACAACCCGAAGTAGGCCCAATACTGTATCACCCCCAACCTCCGTACAATCGATCCCCCATGTCGCTTTCATCTGCAGAGAAAGACAGCAGCAGCACGCCCCTCCCCACCTGCCCCTCCTTTATCTCCCCCTCGAGGCCCCTCCAAACCCTAGACTGCCCCTTCTCCCCTCCTCCTTCTCCCATCGCCGCCACCTACCTCTCTCCTCCTCTCTGTTTAATTTTCTGAAACCTCGAGAGGACCTTCCATGGATGATTTTCGCGAGCTCGTGCACCGCCGTGTGGCCGCCGCGGAGGGCTACTGTGGGCGGGAATGGAACCATGGTGGGTTCCTCGTCGACTTTCGTGAAGGCGCAGAGGCGAGAGGAGGCCCGAGGTGGCGACGCCGTCAAGGTTTTTCCTCCGCCGCCGAGCCCTGTCGCCACCGCTTCCTCGCCATCGGCAGCAGCAGCGTCTCCTCGACAGTAGATCGAGGTGAGCACCCCACCTCGACCCACCTCCTCCCTCTCCGCTACTTCCCTTGGCATCGACCATCATCCACGTCTCAGACCACGGCCATCGCGCGGACCGGCCGCGAGCAGCAGCTCGCCGGCAGCGGTCGTACCTGTCCGACAGTTTTCGGTACACGTTCAGTTCAGGGAAAAACCACTTCGAGTCTGAACCCCTTAATCTTTCGGGCCTGTATGCCATCACAAAACCCGCAGTAGCCCAATGGTTGGCTCCTCTGTCCGCGCAGCGCAAGCACCAGGGATCGAATCCCCCCTGGCGCGCGAGCCCTTCTTTTTTTGTTCTGTCGCGGTTGCAGAGGAAAGACCGCATCTGTCTGTCCCTGTAGTTGGCAGGAACACTTCTTCAGTTTCGTCAGGTACCGATCGCGCTGATCCTTCTTTTACAGCGAGCCTCGTTCTTTAGCGCACACATAGCAGCGTCCCAGTGGTTTGATGCTCGATCTATAGCTGTGAAGACCCAGGATCAAGTCCTGGGCAAGGCGCAGTCCTTTTGTTCTTGTAAAATTTTGTACCTGCAGGTCCCTGTTTGTCTGCTCCTTATACCTCCTGGTTTGTATTCAATCAAAAATCTGAGCCTAGCCCAGTGGCTCTATCTCTGATCTTCTTCCTAGTAGATCCCTGGTTCGATCCCCACATCAAGCAGAATATTATTTTGGCCTGACTGAACTTTTCTGCGTATTGGTTCAGTTAACACCCAAAATACATCTCTATTCGAACCTGTTGCAGTTCAGATATCAAACAACAGAATGACCTATTGGTTAACAGCTCAATCTGCCATATGTTACACCCAAGTTCGAGTCCTGCTTCTATCATTTTTCTTGCCTCGTTTCTCTTATTTTTGTTTGTCTATAATATGTCAATCTTATTAATTCCACAACTCATGTTTTATAACTCCAAACAATATGAACTTTATGTCTATTTTTATCAGAAAAATGCAAGGAATATTAATATGCCATTTGTGTACTGTTTTGAATTTCCCAAATGCATTTAAAATTCAAATTTGAATAATTCAAATGCAAATTGCTAAATTCAATAAATAATTCATACTAATTCCAAATAAGGCAAATAAAATATGTTTTCCATACCATTTTGAATAACCTTTTCAAATATAAATTTTGTTTCATGGTTTGAATAATTTAAATTGCCTAAATAATTTAATACTTGTTTAATTCATTTAAATTTGATAAAATCATAACTTGCTCAAAATAAAATAATTTTGAACATGCAAAATATGTTTTCAAACCATCAAAGTGTGAACTTTTCAAATGTGAGTTTGAAATTATGTTTTGAACAAATAAGACTTCAATTAAATTCAATATTGTTTTAAATCCATTTAAAACTTGTTTAATATTGTTTAATTCATAATTAACTTATCCTAACTCCAATTTCAATATTTGAAACATGTAATCCAACTAAAATTTGATGTTCTCTTCAATTACAAATTTTGTTATTTGTTTTGAACACTCTAACTTGATGAAAACAACAATTGCTTGTGTGACATGTTTAAGTAACCAAACTTTCCAATCTTAACCAATAATTTCCAAACTTGTTAAACCTTATTTCCAATTGATTCTATTGTTGTTATTTTGTTGTTTTCCTCATCCAAGCATCATGCTAATCCACCTTCATCTGTTGATTAGTTGGAAAACAAATAATCTAACCATAATTCATGGGCTTTTCATATGCAACTCAAATTGCATATGGGTCCATTTAAATCTGTTTATCTTGTCAACTAGTTTACCTTGATGCATATTTAAACTTGTCATGCATCCATATCTAGATCATGCTGGATCTTTTGCCGTAGTAGTAATTGTTGCATCCGGTGTTTGTTCGAGGTTTGTTGCTTCTTCCCGGATAGGACGTTGAGATGATGTGAGCAACGACAAGTTCTGCTACCTTGCGGGATCTCAGGCAAGTATACTCACTTGCTGCCATATGGCTACCTTTCATCACTTGTTACCGATTCTTTCCGTTGCTCTTATTCTAGCCTGTTGTTTCGATGCTTGAGTCTCGATCCTATTATATGTTTACCTTGCAGCCATGATATAGCTTTCCCTTCCACTTCCTATCAACTGTTGTTTGTTTACCCCGTTGGCCCTCGTGTCGTAGTTGCATGCTTAGGTTTGTTTGTGCTCGAGTCTTGTTATCCTTTGTCGTATCACCTGTTTAGTTGATAGTTGGGTTCCATTTCAATCAACAACTTGTTAATGTTTTTGGGTAATAATAATTTGATGGTAAGGCACCGGCAGGAGGCTCGGGTTAGGGTTTTGAAGCCTGCTAGTGTCGAAACTAGGAAAAGAGTCTTGTCTACTGATCCATGATGAGCGTGCTCACCGCATCCGGGTGGTAGAATGGGACCCCCCTCGACTTAGACCTGATCTGCAGCTTGTCCGAAGAGCCACACTTAGTTCGGGTGTTCCATTTGCTCCTTTGCATAATGGGTTGGCCCCCCTTGGTTACTGATGATGATGATGATGCATATAGGGCGAGGCCTGTAGTGCCGGGGTGTTGTGTCCTGCGGGAGTTTTGCACACCTGCGCTGAGTATTCGGCTGCGTGGCTGGGACCTTATAGCTCCGTGGCTCCGAGGATGGGTTGTAGAGTTTGTTTGGGTCGTGTCAAGCCAACCTGAGTTTTAGTTGGTGGCTTGAGTGTGTACGGGTACTGGAGCACACCCTGCAGGGATAAATCTTCTCGAGAAGCCGTGTTTTCCGCGGTTATGGATTACTTGGTGAAAGTACTGGCTAACAAGTACTCAGACAACTTACACCTAATGATAATAACTTGACTAGTAATAGTCTTATTGACACAATAACTTGATCCATCATTAATCCAACAGTGTGAGTTATCCTTGGGTTGCTTCCTTAGTAGGGGGTGACATTGGATGGGTTTGTTTTGGTGATTAGTTGTAGTTGGTTACGATACGCTCTCTTATCTTCTTTCTGTTAGCCGGAAGTTGTAGTGTGTTTCTGTAGTTGGATAGTGCAGCCCGTTGCCGCTTATTTGCAATAATCCCTTACTTCCCGTTGATCCCAAAGTATTTGTATCTTGTGATGACTGGTTACGCCGGTATCTTGTGAGTATGGGTTTATCCACTTGCCAGTACTTAACCGTACTGACCCACGAATCTTTTTCGTGGCTGCATATTCAACATTGCAGTCAACAGGTTTGAAGTCTGACGACGTTAGCTTGGGAATCCCTCCGGCTTGGCCTGGGCAGGGATTGGACGCTCTCGGTTATTTTCAGGACTCTTAGTCCAATTTGTGTCTTGTCCGTAGTCGGACGATATATTGTTTCTTCCGCTGTTATTTGGATCTTTGTATTGTTCAGTTGTATCCTTGACTCGTTTGAGTCATCTTGTATCTATCTGTTTCTGTTGTAATTGTGGAATATTCGTGAACTATTGTAATGTTATCACCAGTGGCAACCTGGAATCGGTTATTATGTGGATTTTGGCGGGAGTGCTGAAATCTGCATAGTGCCCGATCCCGGGGCGTCACATTATCCAACAAAAAGGTCAGACTAGACTGACAGCTGGGCCCGTGCAAAAAAATGTTAGGAACAACCGTGAGAGAGCGCGGTCGCTGCCGGTCAAACCAGTCAAACATGGCAGTATGTGTGGTCCGATGAAAATTCGCGACGTTCTACATGACCAAGCAAGTTTCGTCGAAAGCAGCTGGGCTCTTAGTGGGCTACTGGGCCGGAGACAAAAATCCACGACGTAGAACTAGCAAAAAGTCGCGCAAAACCAGTCTGCGACGGACCAAACCAAAACGTCGAGAGCAAACTCCACTTTTCAGCCATCCGCGACGGAAACACGCGACGTTATCAAAACGTTGCGCTCAAAACGTCCCTGATCGCACGGAATTTGGTAGTGTGTGTCAGCACTGGTTTTTCAACATGTTATGGATCACTCAGCACCGCCTTCTTTCTTTCCGTGTGCCAGCGCATAAGCTTTGCTTCCTTGTGGTCCACGAAGTACCGCTGCAGACGGGAATGAGTGGAAAGTACCACACAACTTTCTTAGGAGCTTTCTTCGTCCCCCTCTTGTAACGATCAGCGCTGCACACTGGACATTTGATCTGGTCGGTGTGCTCATTACGATAAATTATATAGTCACGGACGCATGCGTGGTATTTTGTGTGCGGTAAATCGAGGGGGCACACGATTTTCTTGCCCTCCTGTAGACTACTAGCACATGTGTTCATTTCAGGTAATTGCGTCTTCAGGTATCACAGAAGATCTTCCATGCTTGTGGTGGTCCATCCGTGTTTTGCCTTCATCTCTAGAAGATCGAGAGCAACTCTCAAGCGTGACTCCTCCGTCCTGCGACTTGCGTCATACAACGGAGTTGCAGAGTCTATCTCTAGTTGCGTGATATTAGATTTCCGTCAGGCGTCGGTCGACGTGTTCTTTAGAAGAAGCTCTTGAACATGAGGGTCCTACACAGCTGAAGTTAGTGGAGTGTTCATGTCCTCGTCTTCTACATGTTTTTTTATCATCATGACTCTCTTCTTCTTCATAGTCGTCTCCGCTGGCAGCCTCTATGTCCTCTTCATTGCCATGTTCACACTCTTCCTCATCTTCACATGTCGCCGCCCCATTGGTCTCGTCGTGATCATCTTCTTCATCATCATCCATCCACTGAGTGTGGCCCTCCATGAAACTATACCTGAGCAGATGCTGCTCCACATTAACAGTCGCGGGTTTGAACAAGGACTCTAACTTGCATTTTTGACACGGACACTATAACTCGGTGCGGTTGTTTCCATGCATGTCGGCCGTTGTCGCCTGCACGACAAAACATATGTCATTATTTAGATCCGGTTTTCACGGAAAATTTTGTCGTGACCCTTGCTAAAAAAGGTAACGCGGACCCGAAACGGAAATTAATCAACATTTTGGAAAAACATTGGCAATTCATCCTCATGGCAACACAACAAAATAGATCGAGTTCTCCGGCCTGCACCAACCAATCTCACACACCTATTAAGACGACACACAATGCAAAATATATAGACGCGATGACGAAGTCAAAGATCATCGCAGAGACGACCGATGAGAGAGTGATAGATCTAGCAGTAGCTAGTGGTGCATTTACGGTGAGATATAGTATCTCCGGTAAGTAGATCTAGTTGAGATATGGAAGAGGCCAAGTGGGTAGGGTAACTAGCTAAAATATATCAAACATGATTGGTTAAATTAGCTAAAAAGGGTGGAGGGATGTGGGGGAATGAGCTTAGAGCACAAATGGGTCGAGTTTGGAGGAGGGATGAGTGAATGTTATGGATAGAGGGTGGTGGTAGGTGGCTGGCCGCACTTATTCAGGAAAACAATTACCACAGGTGAATCTTTGCCAAATGCGCCTCGGGTAGTGCCTTTTACCGCAGGCGAACAAGGGTGTATGCGCATGCGCTATGGGGGGAGGGGGTGGGGGCAGCGGGCTAGCAGTACCACAGGCGCATCGGCTCCTTATTCGCCAGCGCTAGGGTACCTTAGCGCATGCGAATTTAGTGCGCATTCGTCGGCGGTACAGGCACAATGCCTGGGGGTTCCCCTGCCACCTTTTACGGCGGCATACAGAATTCCTATTCGCCTGGGGTAGTTTCCTTACCACAGGCGCATGGTATACTTGTTCGCCGACGTTGCTTAACGCAGGCGCACAACCTTGTCTTTGCGCATGTGGTGCGATATGCTGCTATAACCATTTCCCTAGTAGTGCAATGTCCCGTTTGTAACACCCCGGCCACCTCGTAGCCGGCGGCTGTCACCCTTGGTAGCTCTCTAGGATCTCTAGACTGGCCCCACAGACCAACACTGTCTTTGCGCCTGTGGTGCGATATGCTGCTATAACCATTTCCCTAGTAGTGCAATGTCCCGTTTGTAACACCCCGGCCACCTCGTAGCCGGCGGCTGTCACCCTTGGTAGCTCTCTAGGATCTCTAGACTAGCCCCACAGACCAACACTAGTCTTTACCGCGCACTTTGTCCTCACTCATGCGCACCCGGGTAGGACTTCCCGGTCGGTCACCCATCCTCAAATTGCTCCAGGCCAAGCACGCTTAACACTGGAGTTCTTTCAAGATGAGCTTCCAGAAAAGAAGTTGCAACTTGTTGATATGAGTATCCTATTAATCCTATTGAGCCCTGCGCCAGGATCTCACATCCTTCCCCCCTTAGAAGACCGACGCCCTCGTCGGTCAACCTACAGTCCAGGAACTTCCCCTCTTGGCACTCGTCTGTGCGCCCAGTGTCGGCACATGTCCCACATGTCCACCCACTGACCCGCACACGCCCGTGTAACCACGAGGGTCGGCTCTGATACCAGATGTAACACCCCGGCCACCTCGTAGCCGGCGGCTGTCACCCTTGGTAGCTCTCTAGGATCTCTAGACTGGCCCCACAGACCAACACTAGTCTTTACTGCGCACTTTGTCCTCACTCATGCGCCACCCGGGAAGGACTTCCCGGTCGGTCACCCATCCTCAAATTTCTCCAGGCCAAGCACGCTTAACACTGGAGTTCTTTCAAGATGAGCTTCCGGAAAAGAAGTTGCAACTTGTTGATATGAGTATCCTATTAATCCTATTGAGCCCTGCGCCAGGATCTCACACCGTTCCACCGGTCGGAAGATGGCGACAACTCCAGTGGCTAGGATCAAGGGGCGGCGGCGATTGAACGGGATGGTTTGCGTTCTGATTGGGGGGAGGGGATCCATATCGGAGAGAAGAAAATAAATAGTTAACTGGTACAATTACAATATTGTTGTATTATGTGAATTGGTGGAAGGGCAAAACGGTAAAAAGACACGATGGACCTTAAGAAGACTTCCTCTCTTTATTATTATGTAAAGATTATATATTATATATATATAGAAACCCTATTTGGCACCCTGGGTGCAGAAAATTTATTTTGCACCCACAATTTATTTTATATTCTCAAGTCAAAAATTTATGTTACGTATGCAATGTTTTACGTTCATGTTTGATCCGTAAGAGAATACTCGACATAAATATGAAAAAATATGAGTCATACCAACATAAAAGTTATAAAAACAACATAGAAATATGTAATTTTTTTGTACCATCATGTAAATAAAAGGTTTATGTCATGTATATATTTTCTTACGTTCTATTCGACATAAGGAATACGAAAAAAATTACGTGACGTAAAAATCATATACGGTTCAAAAGATACAAGGTGGGTGTACAGGGTGTGTCAAATAGTGCGACTAATAGATATATATATATATATATATATAGGACTCCTATTATATACTCCTGGGTGTACGTACTCTCATATTGAATATACCTCACATACGAGCATATTATACCTCTTTATTGTTTTTTATATACCTAGTTAATTATTCTAAGATACCTCAATACAAGTTTTGAGAAAAAAATATCATCAACATACTCAGTTTTTTAAATATACCTTTATGCATACATAAAAGCAGTATATGTGCAAATAATATAAAATATGGAGATTTAAATGAAAAATTTCACATAACTCAATTTGGGGTATCTAGTATTGAATAATTAAGTATATTAAAAATAATAAAGAGATATATTTGATTGATCTATGTGGTATATTGAACGCCGTGAGTACGTACACCCAGGTGTATAGAACCATTTTCCTATATATATATATATATATATATATATACAGTTGTTCATACAGAAGCATGGGCACCATGGAGCATCTGTTAATATATATATATATATATATATATATATATATATATATATATATATATATATATATATATATATATATAGACACCCTATTCAGCACCCTGGGTGTAGAAAACTTATTCTGCACCCACAAATTTTTTTTATGTTCCCTAGTCAAATATTTATATTAGGTATGTAATTATTTACGTACATGTTTGATCCATAAGAGAATATTTGGCATAAAAATGAAAAAAATATGAGTCATAGCAACATAAAAGTCATAAAAACAATTTAAAAATGTGTATTTTCTATAAAAAAATTGTGGTGTCACGTAAGTAAAAGGTTTATGCCATGTATATATATATTTACGTTCTATTCGACATAAGGAGTACGACAAAATTTACGTGACGTAAAAATCATGTACGATTCAAAAGATACAGGGTGGGTGTAGAATAACTAGTCTGCACCCTGGGTGTCAAATAGCGCGACCCTATATATATATATATATATATATATATATATATATATATATAGGTAAATTAACAGATGCTCCATGGTGCCCATGCCTACAATATATATATATGTAAATTAACAGATGCTCCATGGTGCCCATGCTCCTGTACGAAATACTGTTCAATTTGTACAGGTATATAATATGGATATCTTAGATACATGTACCTTGGGTATGTACGACGTATATATACCTGTAGGTATACATACCTAAGGTATTTACGTACCTTACATACCTACAATACATATACCTAAGTGTACGTGTACCTGTCAGGTATGTATATATACCTATATGTATACGTGTACTTTTAAGGTACGTATACCACACTATGTGCATACCTACGGGTATATATACGTGCTACATACTCAAGGTATACATATCCGAGGTATTCATGTTGTCTACGTACCTAAAATGTACGGTATTTTATACTGGTGCCCATGCTTCCAGGTGCCCCATTTGGGCTTCCTATATAGGTAAATATATATATATATATATGGACGCGGATTTGCTACCATGGGTGCTAGCTGTGCATATCCTGAGAACCGTCGGATATAGAGAGTATCCAATCTGATTGCTTTTGGATGTATCCTATAGTGTTCCTTGAGTTTGGCGGTGTCATGTCCATCCGTTACATGCATGCCGTGCTAGTTAGTTTGAAAAACTCCTCACAACGAGTGTGTCAGTCTGTGCTCCGCGCAGTGTTGACAGAAACATTTTTTTTGAATCTTTTGGGATAGTGCGTAGTGGTTTTGCCTCGAGCAAGAAACAACAAAAGAGTAATTTTTTTATCCAAGCTAATAGAAGTAGCCGTGTGATTTTTCTTCCGTCGGCATATTACTAATGTCTTTTTTCTTCCGTGTCAAAAGTGTCTTCCGTCCATCTGAGTGCTGAAATCTTAAGCGAGCTAGCCCATGCAGCATCCAATCTCACACATACTTTTTTCCATCAAACGAGCACCATTGTTTTTTGCTACGCATCCAATCTAGCACTTACTTTTTCCCATCAAACGAGCACAATTATTTTTTTGCACGCATCCAATTCTGTACTTACTTTTTTCCATCAAACGAGCACCATTATTTTTTG
Source organism: Alopecurus myosuroides (assembly GCA_028641055.1). NCBI lineage: Eukaryota > Viridiplantae > Streptophyta > Magnoliopsida > Poales > Poaceae > Alopecurus > Alopecurus myosuroides. Next base: position 24,786,453 of record CM054060.1, read on the forward strand.
CTACTATTATCTTGTGCGGCGTCAGGACATGCGCGGGAAAACAACATGTGGCTGGGTTTAAAAAGTCAGGCTGCAAGTAAAATAAAGACAACACCGAAAAAAATGTTCAAAGCGGTGGACTAGGTTGCTTGATTACAGCCATATCATTTTGGCGCCAAGAACCATAATTTGTTTGTTCTCCCGCCTTTTCCTTCTCATTTTTTCTTGTCATTTGGCTACCCATCGATCACTGGTACGCATCCAATTCTGCACTTACTTTTTTCCATCAAACGAGCACTATTATTTTTTGCTACTATTATCTTGTGCGTCGTCAGGACGTGCGCGAGAAAACAACATATGGCTTGGTTTAAAAAGTCAGGTTGCAAGTAAAATAAAGACAACATTGCAAAACATGTTCAATCTCTAGGGTATTGCATGCACGGATGGCAAAGAATAAAAAGGATCAGAGTGGTGTTTCGCATGCAGCTAGCTATACAGAAAAATCAATGAGGCAGAGGGGTGTAGGTGATGGAAAAAAACATATGAGCCACAATTTTCTACGGTAATAAGCTTCAATCTCTAGGGTAATACATGCACGGATGGCAAAGAATAAAAAGGACGAGGGTGGTGTTTCGCATGCAGCTAACTATACAGAAAAATCAATGAGGCAGAGGGGTGTTGGTGAGGGAAAAACATATGAGCCTCAATTCTCTACGATAATGAGATTCAATCTCTACGGTAATGCATGCACGGATGGCGGAGAATAAAAAGGATGAGGGTGGTGTTTCGCATGCAGCTAGCTATACAAAAAAAATCAATAGAGCAGAGGGGTGTTGGTGAGGGAAAAATCAATGAGCCTCAATTCTCTACGGCAATGAGTTTCAAACTCTACGGTAATGCATGCATGGATGGCAGAGAATAAAAAAGATGAGGGTGGTGTTTCGCATGCATCTAGCTATACAAAAAAAATCAATGAGTTTGTGCTCTCGGTGTGACGCCGTGAGCTTCTGTCGTTAGGAAATTATGCTCTCTCTATGCTCTCTATACATCATCTAATGGCCAGATGTGCATGCAGAGCTACCACCCATGGTAGCCCGCTATTTCCCATATATATATATATATATATATATATATAGGCAAAATGGTTTCTACTCCCGGGTGTAGCTACACCCACGTCTCATATACTGCCGTACAAAGGTACGTGTCATACTTGTTCGGTTTGAATATGTTCATATACTATATCTAAGATAGTTCAAAACAAGTTACGTGAAAAATATAAAATTGTGCATGTAGTTTGCACTATATATTCAAAATATTGGTATATATATACGTTTAAAAGGAGTATATAGAAAAATTACACATACTATATAAAAATAGTATATATACTGACAAAATAGTAATATATACTTCATACTGCCCATACATACTCTCCGGTATGATAGATACTACATACATCATACTAAACATATGTGGGTGTAGCTACATCTGGGAGTAGCATAAATTTTACCTATTTATATATATATATACACACACACACCCTAGCGTACGTACTCTCACATTCGATATACCACATATCACAATCGCTTATACCTATTTATCATTTTTGATATATTTTAATATTAAATGCTATATATACCCAGGAGTATATAATAAGAGTCCTATATATATCTATATAGGTTACCCGATATACAACCTATAGATGCTGATTTTCGATAATAATAACTTGGCGAACAACCAGATCTCTAAAAATCACCAGCACATGCACGCAACGACGGATCACGTTTCCAATCGTGCACTTTGACACGCAATGGAAGGGAGATGTGAAACGCAGCCTTGGAGATTTTGTTTTTCTTCCAATCAAAAGACAGTCTGATGGAAGGTCATGAAGAAGACAAGACCAGTTGTGCACTACATGGAACAAAGAAATAACATAATTTTTTAATGTTGATAGGCGAGACCAGATAAATCGAAACGAAAGAAAAACACACGAGGACAACAACTGATCAAGAAGATTATTTTGTTATTGTTGCTATCTAAACAAGATGCCAGACGCAGCTTTGAATATTTTGTTGTTGTTACTATCAAAACCCATGTTATTTCTTCTTCCAAATGGTTGGGGAACTGTCCGCGATCGAAGATGATGGAGACATAGGATGGAGTAGGAAGTAACCTACATCAAACAAAGAAGTGACATTAACTCGATAGCCGGAGCCTTACGCGACGAATTACAGTTTCTAGATCGTACATTTACAACACAGTAGGAAAGCTACCACCTGCTACTGCCCGCTCGTCACTAAAATCTCCATGAACAGTAGTCAGGTAGGAGAAAAGTCAAGCAGCTAGCTGAACCATGGGAAACCAGTACAGAAGTTTACACCATCTATTGTGATGCAGTTTACTACGCATCTGATAGAGACATCTTAATAGAGAAACGTCCAGATATCAGACAAGATAGGGAATGTGCTGTCGCAATCCTGCTACACGGCCACATATTATGAGTTGTGATGAAGTTTTGTACGCATCCGTTTGTGGTGAAATTTTACATAAATAACTTTTTTGGCGTAGTGAATTTACACTCTGACAGGGCCGGTCCTGAGGGGGGGATGGGAGGGGCGGCCGCCACGGCCCCAAAAATTTAGGAGCCCTTCCCCAGGCATGTAACGCATACCTATGTTGCAGGACTGCTGCCTGCAATGCATTTTAACAGGAAAAACAAGCTGTGCGAAACAATCAGACGGAAACAAGGTAAGCATTGCAAGAAAAAGGGCATATGGGATAAATGGGCCATGGGGTCGTGGGTCGGCGCGGGAAGGTATCTAGTCACATCTAGTCGCAACGTCGGAAGGACGAAGAAGGGAAACCATTGCTGCAGTCAACTCGGCTCTTCGGTCCTTTCTTTTACATCGCTCATTAGCCTCCATGTAGCATCGAGCACGAAATTCTCATCCCCAATTTGCCGCCCCTGCCGTAATAATTTTGATGATTAATCGATATCTCACCGATTTGAATTCTTGGGCCCCAATCATGATTAATACGCCACACATTTTGGCTATTTTCTTTCTCCTCTTGGGGCGCAGTACACACATCGCTAATTTTGACCAAAGTCAGGTATATAACATTAGTCTCTACCTACACATACAAGGTGCATACTTGAATTTTTTATGTAAATTTTTCTTTCTAGCATTTTGTGTTATCATGATGTTAAGATCCATCTGTTAGAGCTATAAGGAAAATAGAGAAATGTGTGGATGACTTGGTGGTGCTAAAATTTCGTTGAGTATCGCATCTTATTTATTGTGCCATGACAATCAAACCAGCCAAAAGAAGCTTTTCAAAATAAAAATTGTTGAAGTGTCACTAATGAGAGTATAAGTGGTTTGTCAACATTATGCATGGAGAAGAAATTGTTGGATGACATTGACATCGAACCTAACAATTAGCGTAATATGTATAAATTTTCAAGGTAATATGTATAAATTTTTTAAGAAAATTTCAAGGTAATATGTATAAATTTTCAAGGTAAATTTGTATAAAAGCATAATATTTGCGTCGACAAGTTTTTTAAGAAAATTTCAAGGTAATATGTATAAATTTTCCTTGTGCGTGCTTTTAATTAAAAAAATACAAATATTACGATGCCTCTATTAAGGGGCCCTAAAAAAATTCAGAAAATAACCCTATGTCATAACGCCCGCCTATAAGGTGTATGCTCTATAGCATAACGCGAGTAACCTGCGGCTTTATTGATCGTGCCAACGTGGACGAAGACTTCCACATGGCATGACCATAACGCCCAAGACGAAGGCTTTATGCGCTTTAACGCCGTGGTCGGTGTCGTTACACATTTTAATGCCCTGATCGAGGGCGTTATGCGAAGAGGTCAGTGAGGCCGGGACAGCCACACGCAACCCTCCAATCCCTCAAAATCTTTGTGATTTATTCGTGGAGTTCGGCTTCTCTCGCTTCTCCAAGGTAATCTCCTCCCTTTCCCTTCGTTTTGTCCAAGAAAAAAAATTCTACTTAGTCAAATTGCTCCCCTATTTTGGAAACCCTGCAAATTAGTTTTTGCCACCCTAATCACTAAATTGGTTAGTTTCTTGTTGATGTGTGGAGCATATGTGGTTGTTACGATGATCTAGACCTAAGAATTTTGAGGCAAACCCTACATATTTTTAGTAGGGCCTATCCCTCACCCTAACCATAGGAATTATTATGTTAGGACCTACTTGTTAGCTATTATGGCAATATAATCATTGTCGTGGTTTTGTTTTTCTATATGTTTTTCCTTGCCAGAGAAATACTAGTTTGGAGATTAGTGGCATCCCTCCAGTAGATCTGCAAGTAATTTCATACTCTCTGGCTGAAGTTACAAGTGAAAATCAAATGCTTTCTGTCCTCATAATCTCTGTTAGGGCAAAGCACACAGAAATCATCATCAGAAACATGCCAATATATTCTTTTGAGTAAATCCCTTGTATTCAATCTATCTTTAATAAGCAACCAGGCAAACACCTTGAATTTCATTGTGCAAACAGACTCCCAAAGCCAGTGGAAAACCGCTGGAATAGAAATATGTTTGAAAATCATCTTATAGAACTGAGAAGATGATTATTAACTTCCCCATTTGTAAACCCAAATATCCTTTTTATTAGAAGGATGATTAGATCTAACCAGCCGTAGCATATACTGGAACTCAGCAAAAGCCTGCTGAGAAAGTGTCAACTGAAATAAAGAAGAATGATCTTGCAGTGCAAGAACATTAGCTGCAGAGATATCTTCTTTGAGCACAAAGGAAAACAAACGAGGGAACATGATCTTAAGGGGGGTCATAGCACCGTCCACATCCCATTTATCCAACCAAAATAAAAAATATGAACAATCCCCTAGGGATACAGATGCCACAGCTCGAAAATTATCCACCAGTTTTAAAATGTCCTTCCATCAAAAAGAGCCAACTAGGTTTTCAGCATGAGGAACTTTCCCTTCATAATATTTATTCCAAATTAGATCCACCAAGGCAAGTCCCTCTTATTATAAAATTTATCCATAAATTTAATAAGCAATGCAACATTCTTCTTCTGGAAATCCACAATGCCAAGACCCCCAGATTTTTCACTAGTAGGAAATGCCTTATAGACACTACAAAATCGCTGGCGAAGCTAAATTTAAGATAGCCACTGATATTACCGCTGGCCAAGCGATTTATACGTTCGCCAAAGCTACTTTGCTTATCAGTGGCGAACATGTCACTTTGTTCGCCAGCGGTAAGTGTGGGCCCGGTGGCGCGCGCGACAGCAACCACCGTTGGCGGGCGTTTTTGTGCTTCGCTAGCGCTAACCTATGGGCCCAGCGCGCACGTTAGCGCTGGCGAACACGCCAGCTCGTTCGCCAGTGGTAACCTGGGCAAACTAGCAATAATTGAGCCACCCATCTCTCCCACCTCCACTCTTCTCAACTTGTACCTTCTCTCTCTAGCTCAAACTCCCTCTTATTGATGTCAATTTTTCCAACCTCCTCCTCTCTTTTCAACCAACTAAAACTATTTTAGTTGATAGATCTAGGCCTATCTCCCTCCCAACACCATTTCTATTCAAAGTTTTCCCCAGAAGATTCTTCCTGGATGTAGATCTATAATTACCTCCCCCTCCCTCTCCAAAGCTCCGAAAATCTTCGGATATCATCTCATGTGCTCATCTAATCATTTTAGGTGCGATTAATGAATATATATAAATGGGTTTGTATGAAATTTGTCCGGATTATGCGCGATGTGAAATATATGTGTGAAATTTGACCAAATTAAATATGGTCGCGACATGGTGACGCTATATGTCTGAAATTTTGGAATGAAATTGAGTAGCCAACTATTCCCGAAATGTTGATTCACTTCCGTCTCGGCAAATTTTGGAATGAAATTCAGTAGCCAACTATTCCCGATTTGTAGGAAGGTCATGCCGAATTGTTTTGTGAATACGACATGGAGTGAAATTTTGGAAATGAAAATGAGTTGCAACTATTGCCAGAATATTGATTCATTTTCGTCTCGGCAAAGTTTGGCACATCTCTAACCTCCGATTTGTAGGAAGGTCATGCCAATATTTTCGTGAATATCGATATATATATATATATATATATATAGACACCCTATTTGGCACCCTGGGTGCAGAAAATTTATTTTGCACCCAAAATTGTATTTTATGTTGCTAAGTCAAAATATTATATTACATATATAAATATTTACATTTATCTTGATCCATAATAGAAAAATCGGCGTAAATAAATAAAAAAGATGGTTCATAGCGACATTAAAGTCATAGAAATAGCATAAATATGTCTATTTTTGTTATAATTTTGTAGCATCACATAAATAATTTCTTTATGACATGGATATATTTTATTACGTTCTACTCGACATAAGAAGTTCTACGTGCAACTGCGGTGGTTCGATGGGCACCTCGTCATCTTCAAGGGCTGGGAGGAGTTCGCCCAGAGTATCAATCTTGGGCTGGGCGATCTCTTGTTCCTGGAGTTCGACGGAGTGGGCTTCAAGGTCCTAATGAGCAAGCAGGAAAAATCCACCAGCATGTCTTCTTCTTTGATGTCCACCAGCAGTACTGATGATGATGTTGACATGAACTTGTTGATGTATGCTTGTAGGGGCAGTATATTTGATGCCCTTACTGCTTTTGGTGCCAGGGGTGTGTACCACTGGCTTAGGTACTAACCAGTTGCAGAGATTGCACCTGATGAACTCCTTTCTTTTGTGCTAGGGGAGTGTACCCCTCGCGTAATTACCTGTATGCTACATGTTAATTACCTAATATGCTATTAGTGTTGCTGTTGATGTGTGTTTGTTGTGTGTGCTCTTGCTGTTACTCTGTTCTTATTCTTTGCCTGAACCAGAGTTGGTAACCTCCCCAAATTTGAAAGTGCTAAGTGGATTTGGTGTTAGTGCATCAGAGAATGGAACCAAAGACCGTGCACTCGTTGCTACATGCCTAGAAATGGAGTCTGCAGCATACCAAACGCAGTGTCACTTTCGACCCTGTTCTCTGATGCAGGCTACCAAACAACTCACACAACGCGAACGTGTATCATCTCGGCATGGCCAGGCCCTAGCCGGCATGCCCCCTGCAACCCCAAAAGGGTTGCAGGCTACCAAACGCCCCCTTAGTTGCATGGTCGTTGGAGACGGCATGTGACGATGACGGAGAAACTCGCAGCTTCCTGTCGTAGGCAGCCAAGAAGATCGATATTGAACTAATTTTCACCTGAATTTGAAGGCTACGCAAAGTAGGGATTTATTGGTCTAATTGGGTCCAATCTACCAATTTACGAAATTGAAAATTCAAAATTTAAACTAAAGAAAAATCGATCAGATCATTGATCTTGACCGGGTTCCGCAATATTCCCTTGAACGGGTGCCGCAATATTCCCAAGGAGAAGAGATCAATCTCCCCAGGGGTGCCGTGCGGCCAACATGGTTTAGAATCCTATGATCGGCTTCGTGAGTATAACCGCTCTGATATCATGTAGAAAGTTATGAAACCCAATATTTTGTTATATTGACTTTTCCCTTATATGAGGGTATATAAGGAGCTACACGGAGCGAGATAGATTTGGATTAAAACAAATGCTCGCTCCGTATCAAAATGTTGGATGGTTTCCCGTTTTCTAGACAACATGTATCTAGACATGTTTTAATATAACCTGGACATATATGTATACACTAAAACGTGTCTAAATACGTTTTGTCTAAAAAAACACTAAAACATCTTATATTTTGATACGGATGAAGTAGGTTACAAGAGTGCTCGTATACTACTAATTCTTATATATACACGTATTGTATTCTAATAGTTTCCACATAAAAAAGAGTTGAAAAAAATTGCAAGTCCCTTTACTTGCCCTCTGCCCTATTGCAAAAAAGAAAATAAAAAATAAAAAAAAAGAAAACATGAAAACAAAAACAATCAACGTACTACAATTATAAACGCTACCCTTGATGTGCAGGAGCACCAGCCTTAGAGTGACAGCTGCCGAAACGCGATCTGTCAAAGATTCTCCCGGAGCCGAAACGTACGAAAACCGGCCGGCGATGGCAGTCACCAACCCATCTACGTAACTGCAATTTTTTTCTTTTTGAATAAGAAGTAACTGCAATTCAACTGGGACCACTCACCAAGGCCTCGATGGAGACATCTCAAAATAGAGAAACCTGCAGAGATCGGAGGAGATAGGCAATGTGCTGTCGCAATCGTGCTGCACGGCCACATATTATGAGTTGTGATGAAGTTTAGTACGCATCCGTTTGTGGTGAAATTTTACGTAAATAACTTTTTTGGTGTAGTGAATTTAAAATTCAGAAAATAACCCTATGTCATAATGCCCGCCTACAAGGTGTATGCTCTATAGCATAATGCGAGTAACCCGCGGCTTTATTGACCGTGCCACCGTAGACAAAGACTTTCACGTGGCATGCACCATAACGCCACAGACGGAGGCGTTATGCGCCGTGGTCGGGGTCGTTACACATTTTAACACCCTGGTCAGGGGCGTTATGCGAAGAGGTAAGTGAGACCGAGACAGCCACACTTCACCCTCCAATCCCTCCTAATCTTTGTGATTTCTCCATGAAGTTCGGCTTCTCTCGCTTCTCCAAGGTAATCTCATCCCTTTCCCTTCGTTTTTCCAAGAAAAAAGTTTCTATTTAGTCAAATTGCTCCCCCTATTTTGAAAACCCTAAAAATTGGTTTTTGCCACCCTAATTCCTAAATTGGTTAGTTTCTTGTTGATGTGTGGAGCATATGTAGTTGTTACGATGATCTAGACCTAACAATTTTGTGGAAAACCCTACATATTTTTAGTAGGGCCTATCCCTCACCCTAACCCTAGGAATTATTATGTTAGGGCCTACTTGTTAGCTATGATGCCAGTATAATCGTTGTTGTGGTTTTGTTTTCTAGATGTTTTTCTTTGAGTTCTCTGACTGTAGGGCAGAAGCCCCACAACATCCCCTAAATTTATTAAAAGGAAAAAGGTTTATGTACAAGTGTTATATACAATTTGAATAAACAAGAAAACAGGAAACCAAGGCTCTAAGGAAGAGCCCTAATCCAAGCTAATAAAGCATGTAGGAACTTCTTCTTAATTCTATGCTGCAGGAGATAGATATCATGAATGAACCCAGCCTTCCATCTTGCAAAATAAGCTCTCTCATGATAAAAAAAAGACTCCATTCCTCTGTATCCAAATATGCCTGCAAGACACAATGACCATTTAAGTAAAAATTGGATTGCCAAAACTTTTCCTTGCCAGAGAAATACTAGTTTGGAGATTAGTGGCATCCCTCCAGTAGATCTGCAAGTAATTCCATACTCTCTGGCTGAAGTTACAAGTGAAAAATAAATGCTTTTTGTCCTCATAATCTCTGTTAGGGCAAAGCACATATAAATCATCATCAGAAACATGCCAATGTCTTCTTTTGAGCAAATCCCATGTATTCAATCTATCTTTAATAAGCGACCAGGCAAACACCTTGAATTTCATTGTGCAAGCAGATTACCAAAGCCAGTGGAAAACCGGTGGAAAAAAATATGTTTGAAAAACAACTTATAGAACTGAGAAGATGAGTATTGACTTCCCCATTTGAAAACCCAAATATCCTTTTCATTAGAAGGCTGATTAGATCTAAGAAACTGTAGCATCCTGGAACTCGGCAAAAGCCTGCTGAGAAAGTCGCAACCGAAATAACGAAAAATGATCTTAAAGTGCAAGAACATCAGCTGTAGAGATATCTTCTTTGAGCACAAAGGAAAACAAACGAGGGAACCTGATCTTAAGGGGAGTCATAGCACCATCCACATCACCTTTATCCAACCAAAATAAAAAGGATGAACCATCCCCTAGGGATACAGATGTCACAACTCGAAAATTATCCACCAGTTTTTAAATGTCCCTCCACCAAAAAGATCCAACTAGGTTTTCAGCATGAGGAACTTTCCCTTCATAATATTTATTCCAAATTAGATTCACCCAAGGCAAGTCCCTCTTATTATAAAACTTATCCAGAAATTTAGTAAGCAATGCAACATTCTTCTTCTGGAAACCCACCATGCCAAGACCCCCTGATTTTTCACTAGTAGAAAATGCCTTATAGACATCACATAATCGATGGTGAGGCTAAATTTAAGTTAGCCACTGATATTACCGCTGGCCAAGCGATTTATACGTTCCCCAATGCTACCCATCTTATCGCTGGCGAACATGCCACTTTGTTCGCCAGCAGTAAGTGTAGGCCTGGTGGCACGTGCGGCAGCAACCTCCGCAGGCGGGCGTTTTTGTGCTTTTCTATCGCTACCCAGGTTACCGCTGGCGAACGAGCTGGCATGTTCGCTGGCGCTAACCTAGGGGCCCAGCGCACATGTTAGCGCTCGGTAACCTGGGCAGACTAGCAATAATTGAGCCACCCATCTCCCCCACCTCCAGTCTTCTCGACTTGTCCCTTCTCTCTCTAGCTCAAACTCCCTCTTATTGATGTCAATTTTTCCAACCTCCTTCTTTTTGCAACCAACTAAAAATATTTTAGTTGTTAGATCTAGGCCGATCTCCCTCCCAACACCATTTCTACCCAACGTTTTCCCCAGAAGAAACTTCCAACATGTAGATCTAGAATTAACTCTCCCTCCCTCTCTAAAGCTCCAAAAATCTGCCGTTATCATCTCGTGTGCTCATCTAATCATTTTAGGTGCTATTAATGAATATATATAAATGGATTTGTATGAAATTTGGCCGGATTATGCAAGATGTGAAATATATGTGTGAAATTTGACCGGATTAAATATGGTCGCGATATGGAGACGCTATATTTTGAAACTTTGGAATGAAATTGAGTAGCCAACTATTGCCGGAATGTTGATTCATTTCCGTCTTGGCAAAGTTTGGCACTCCCTAACCTCCGATTTGTAGGAAGGTCATGCCGCATTTTCGTGAATACGACATGGAGTGAAATTTTGCAAATGAAAATGAGTTGCAACTATTGCCGGAATGTTGATTCATTTCCGTCTCGGCAAGATTTGGCACTCCTCTAACCTCCGATTTGTAGTAAGGTCATGCCAAATTTTTTCGTGAATATATATATATATATATATATATATATATATATATATATGGTTATAATATTATCTTGGTACCGCATGCTTGTGCAGGCGACAAATAATTGTGGTCGTTATGAGTGAACGTGTCGTGCATAGTTACTTGAGACACGTGATAGAAGACATGTTACAAAATGGCCGCAAGGAGATACGATGTCCATGTTGAAAGTGCAAACTAGGGGATTGGTCAACCCCTTTACCGGAGATTTGCTCATGCACCTCCTCACGTATGGTTTCATGGATGGACACAACAGTGACTGGATAAGTGATGATGAAGATGATGAAGTACATGGGGCGGCGGAAGGAAATGATGTGCAGCAGGACAATAACAACGATCGACAAGAACAACAAGACAAGAGACTCATGATCCCGCACATGATCATGGAAAAGATGGTGAACAAGACGTGGCCGAAGACGAGGACACGGGGACACCCCTAACGGAAGTTGTGCGGGAACCTCATCTCAAAGAACTGCTTTAAGGAAGACGACTAACTCGAGATCTGTTGCTAGAGAGAAATCTAAGCTGGCGCACCTAGAGATAGACTTGAAGACCCCGTTCTATCCAGGCTGCAGTCCGGGAGAGTCCCGCCTCAGAGTAGCGCTCGATGTTCTGCAGATGAAGGCGAGATACCAAATGGAGCGACATAAGCGTCGACGCAAGCCTGCAATACTGACATGATATCCTTCCAGAGGGCAACACGTGTCCTAAAAGTTGCGACGAGGCCAAGAAAGTCGTGTGCCCCTTTGATTTACCGCAAGAAAAATACCATGTGTGCATGAACAATTGCTACATTTATCGGAAAGAGGACGCGGACACGACCATTTGTCCAGTTTGCAGCACCGCTCGACACAAGAAAAGGAAGAAGAAAGCTCCTCGAAAAGTTGTGTGGTACTTTCCGCTTATTCCCCGTCCGCAACGGTATTTAGTGGACCGCAAGGTAGCAGAGCTCATGCGCTAGCACGCGGAAAGGAGGAAGAAAGTTTTCAAAGATCCATAGCGGAATGAAAAGGTAAATTTGACACATACTTCGGATGCATCCAATGGAAAGCAATTAACGGTGAATATCCAACATTCGGGGCGGAGGCAAGGAACATTCAAGTTGGGTGTGAGCACCGACGAACTCAATCCATTTGGCAACCAGAGCAGCACGCATAGCACCTGGCCCGTGTTTGTATGGATATACAATACCCCCCATTGGTTGTGCATGAAGAGGAAGTATATTCACATGAGTATGCTAATTGAAGGGCCGAAAAACCAGGCAACGACAGAAATCTATACCTGAAACTACTTAAAGGTTAGTTGGACATGTTATGGGTTGCGGAAGGGGTCAACACATGGGGCGCCTTCGGTGAACAATATTACCCAATTAGAGTTGTCTTGCTTTATACGGTTCACGACCTACTCGGCTACGAATATGTGGCGGGCCAGGCGTGCCACGGACATAACGGTTGCGTGAGGTGCATGCATGACCCCACATTTATGCAACTTCTGAAAGATCCCAGGTCTTCAAAAACAGTCTTTGTTGGCCATCGAAGGTGGCTACCCAACAAAGACCCGTGGATAAGGCGACGAGACCTTTTTAACGGTAATGATGAGCTCCGGGGACCTCCATGTAAGAGGTGCGGTGAAGAAATCTACAAGGTGCTGAATGATTGGAAGGAATGCCTAGCGCTCAGAAAGAAGCAAAAAACGCCAAAACCGCTCCTAGATGTATGGAAGACAAGGTTAGTGTTTTGGGACTTGACATACTATCCTATTCTCGCTACGCCTCATTGTCTTGATCTGATGTGTATCATGAAGAATGTGTTTTAAAGTTTGTCTGGCACGCTGCTCAATATGCCGGAGAGGACAAAGGACGGGGTGAAAGCAAGAAACGATCTAAAATATTTTGGTATTAGGGAAGATCTTCAGGGGGGACGCTCGGATGATGACGACGACGACCAATCGTCTAATGAGGAGACGAAGGGTCGCAAGGCCAAAAGGGTTAAGAGGAATGACTATTACTGCCCCCCTCCTGCTTCACTCTTGGTCTGGACGAGATCACAAAATTGATGATGTACCTTCTTGGGGTCAAAGTCCCTTTCGGTTACTTAGGGCTAATAAGCAGATTCCTAGACACGTAGAAACAAAAGTTCAACAGGATGAAGTATCATGACTGTTACGTGATGATGACGCATATACTTCCAGTTGCGATTCGCGAGGTAATGGACAAGCATGTCCGGGTTACCCTGTTTGGCCTCTTTAACTTCTTTGAAAATCGATCACGGGGAAGCAGATCTGAAGGCTGCAGGAAGAGATTGTCGTGATACTATGCGAGGTTGAGATGTACATTCCACCATCATTCTTTGACATTTGTGTTCATCTGTTGGTCCATATCGTGGATAATATCATCCATCTCGGGCCGTTGTTCCTCCACGACATGATGCCATTTGAAAGGATGAATGGGGCCATCAAAGGATTTGTTCGTAATAGGGCCCGTCCGGATGGAAGCATCGTTCAGGGCTTTCTCACCGAAGAGTCCATCTCTTTCTGCACGAATCATATTGACGTGGAGGACCATGTTGATCTACCTAGAAACAAGCACATTTGCAAGCTCGATGGAGCAGGTCACAAAAATGGACGTAGAGAAGTGCATATGGCTCGAGCTTGCCGATACACCGACTTTAACAGGGCAAACTTAGTAGCTCTCCAACACATTGACATGGTCGATACTTGGGTGGAAAAACACAACAGCACGATTAGGAAAAAGTACACTGACAAAGGCAAGCGAAGGACCGAAGGAGAAATAATCAGAGAGCATAACTCCACTTTCTTGCGTTGGTTTAAAGATTAGATTGTCGCTAACCCACCGCCAAAGGACTGTGCGAAAAATAAACTCTTGTATGCCTTGGCCCATGGCCCCGCTCCCAACCATGCGATGTTTCAAGCATATGATATCAACGAGTTCACTTTATACACGGAGGAGAAAGAAAAAACTTCGGATTATCAAACCTCAGGGGTAACGAAGGAATCCTACACCGGTGACAAAAAGTTAAGATACTACGGAAGGATCGAGGAGATCTGGGAGCTTAACTACTCTGGAGAGAAGGTGCCGATGTTCCGCATCAGATGGGCTAGGATGTCGACCTTCAGAAAAGAAGACCAATACTTCACCACCATAGTTATTCCCGAAGCCAGCACTTCATCAAGCGCGAACGTCACAGCGCTAAATGAGCCATGGGTATTGGCTAAGCATGTGTCTTAATGCTTCTTCATAACAGACCCGTCAAGGCCTAGCCGTGTTGTCGTGAGGAGAGGGAAAAGAAATATCATCGGAATGGATGGAGTCATTGATGAGGACGAGTTCGACACGTTCGGCGACCCAAATATTGACGATGATCAAGAAGATGATGATGATAGTCACGCAACATACACCACAACAAGAAGAACCACGCTACCAAGGCAGGGTCTTCTATTCAAAAGAAGAAGTCATGATGTGCGGCTAAATTATGCAACTGCGATTAAAAAGGTCAAAAAGACGAAACGCTCAGAAACTATGTATATGGATCAACTGATGTGATGTGCAATTATTTTAAAAACTTGTATTAATTGAAATTTGTTTGAAATGCACAAATGACGCATGCATTTTAAAACTAATTTGTAATGTGTTTGAATTATTATAAATGAAATTTGTTTGAATAATTTAAACAAATAAAGAAAAGAAAAAAATGAGGAAACATAAAGGAAATAATGGAAATTAAAATAAAACAATAGAAAACAAAAATAAAACAAAAAGGAAACAATAGAAAACAAATAGTGAAGTGTTCCATGATGAGGTTTCTCGGAAGGGGTATCCATCTCTCTAGGATGAACCACGGGGAAGGTTAACATGGGGAGTGCTTTGGGGCGAGGACACGGAGTTTGCCCAGGTTCAGGTTAGCCGGAGAGGCTCCCTACTTCCTACAAACAACTATGACGGCAAAGCCGGACACAGGTTACAATTATCTAGGGAAGATTTAGTGTATGGCTAAATCCGGCCTTATATAGTGAGCCGGGTCGGATCATACAGGAACACGAACCGTACAATATCTTAACCCTATTAATCTACGGTCATCTGGCCTCTAAGGGGCGCAGATGGGCCTCAAGGCCACCATTGTGGATGCGGTCCTCTGCTTCATCCCTTCTTGGCCTCATTCTATGGGCCTGCCCTTCAGGTCTTTCTTTTGGATCCCTATAGATAACCCATTCTGGATATCTCCGACAGTAGCCCCCGCGAAGGCTAAGGAACTTTATTTCTGTCGTTGGGTTCCGTCAAAACATGAATGGCGGAAAACGGCTCCTGAGTCTTCCCCCTTTCTCATGGTCAAACTTGAACATGATCTGCCATCCAGAGAAAAGACGAATCTTCTATGTGAAGTTTCCCTCGTGCAGGTGTTTCCATTCTGGGCGGAGAAAAAAAAGGCCAGAACACAATTATAGGTTCATTAACACTGTAAGAAACGACAACGAATGATGGTTCCGTCAATTCAGGCGCTGTAATTGAGGAGCTATTCGTGCGGGAACGGTCATAAGTGTGACACCCGATCAAACCGTGCCACACGGCGTGCATCCAGTCATACGACCGTTAGGGCTGAGGTAGTCGTCCAGGGTTATATAAACCCTCACGGTTGCCACCTTTTCTCTTCTTTTTCCCCACTTGCTTCCTGTCACTTCTTCGCGCTCGAGCTCTCTCTCTCTCTCTCTCGTACTGAGAGCGCACACCCTCAAGCACCAAGAAAGAAAAACTCCGGCGATCCTTTAAGATAAATGGACTCCAGGGATCTCTGTTCCGGCGATGACAGGAGTGTCGTGGAGGACATATCTTCCATGGCGGCTGCGGCGGCGGCGGCGGCTTCCGGGGAGGCACACCTCTCGCCTTCCGTGTTGCCCACGGCCTACCTGTTGCCCGGCGGCGCTGCTGACCTTAGCTCGGCCCCCACCGCGTCTGCAGTAACAAAGCAGAAAGAAAAGGCAACGGATGACACCGCCGCAGTGGAGCTCGATGGGGCTGAGGAGGAAAGTGCCTCCGGGTATTGGATTCCCAGCTCCATTAGAACGCCGGAGCTCCAACGATATGAAGACCACAGATTTCTCCCGACAAAGAAATGTCTTAGCGCGGAAGCCGATTCCGAGCCCAAGCCACAGGCCGGCGAACGCGTTGTTTTGCTGTCCCACATTCAGCGCGGGTTAGGCTGCCTACCCTCTGCTTTCTTTCTCTCCCTTCTAGAGTATTACAGCGTTCATCCTCATAACCTTCGCCGGAAGAGGGAACATTGGTTTCCAAAGTTCCCAAATCCGAGTTTGTAAAGCATTGGTCGTTCGCGTTTTTCTACGTGCAAGACGTGCCCTTCCCGAAGAAAGCAACGGGGCTTCCGCCGTTTGTCAATGGCACAACGACCCCAAAGGATAGCTGGAAGGAGGACGCCGTCCGGACGCTTCCAACAAATTTAGAGAAAATCAAGCGGCGGATCACCAGGCTCACAACAGCGGATCCCGAACTCAGCGGGGCAGACACAGTCCTTTGCTGGTTCGTTCGCAGGGTCCATCCCCTTGCACACCGGGAAGGAACACTGATGTGCGAGTACGCGGGGACATCAGATCCTCTCAGCTGCACCCCGTTGCTGCTCGAATTATCAGAGCTTGATTCCTCCATCAATCTCCTCATCAGCGTCCAGGGCCAGTACAATGAGCTGGTGCCCGTGTACTCAGCAGGAAATCCGCCACCCGCAATAAGTTTTTTCCTCTCCTTATTTTTGCATTTGGTTGGGTCATTGATCACGATCTAACATGCGTTTGCCAAATTTGTTTGTAGTTTGCCGAATTTCTGGACGAACATCTCTCCTCTCCAGGGGATCTGGTGGGAAAGAAGAAGCGGAAGGATAAAGCGTCTTCCGACGTCCTGGAGCCCCCCAGGGATACGCGCAAGCGGTCGCAGGTTATAAACCTGGAGGGGGCCAACATCGAATCCTCCAAGTAAGTTCTTGCCTTTTTTATTGGCATTTTACTTTTCAGCTATTTGGTTTTTTTTCCCTCCTTTGTTCTTTTTCTCGTTTTTTGCCCTATTTCTTCTTCCCTTCCTTTCTAGGCTTCAACCCATTTCTCTGAAAGGGCGGAAGATAGTTTCTGGCTGGAAGAAGAAATCTTCCGAGCATATTCATGTCATCCTAGAACACGGTCCTTACGTCGATCTAACGGAGGTAGAGCCCAGCCAGCCGGAGGCCTCTACTGGAGATGACTTGTAAAGGGCGGAGGCATCCAGGAAGAGCCTCGTTCGTCAAAGCAAGAAGACGACGGGTCGTCCGGCTTCTGGGGGACTCGTACCTCCCAGGGTAAAGGAGGAGGTTTTTTACGAGAATGCCAAAGTCATTCCGAGGTTATTGCACTTGCTTGTGCTCGCCCCGCTTCCGAAAGCAAGCATGGCGCCAACCATCTCGTACATTTCTCTGGATGGATTCACGCCCCCCCCCCTGAAAGAAGTGATGGACGAGGGATTCGGCTTCCTGGAAAGCCAGTTTCAGCGCTACAGCAAGGATTTCCTTGAAATGATGGGACGCGTCCTTCATATGAACACGGTAATATCCTTATCCCTATCCCCCGATTAATTCTTCGATCATTTTGTCGGATAGTTACTCTCAATTCTCAAGGATGTTGATTTTTATTCCTCTTGTTCTTTCTTGCTTTCTGTCCTAGAAGACGACGGAGCAAGCAAACACGGAGGTGTTTTCCGCTTTGACGGAAATCAAAAAGAAGATGCGGGAAATGATTAAGTTGGTGAAGAACAAAAACCAGCAGCATTCCGATCTTCAAAAGGAGATGGAGAACAACAAAGTTTAGCCTCTCATTCCGTCTTTCCGATTTGATTTTTGTCATTTGGCTTTTCTCATAAGTCCGAGTTTTGCCATTCGGTTTCATTCTGATTCTGAGTTTTTCCTTGTCTTCTCCTTCTTTAGCCATTATTGAATCTGCTAAGGAAGCTCTCATCAGCGCCAGCAATGCGCAGGGTCTGCATGATGAAAACCTTCGCCTTGCAAAGGATTTGGAGAAATCCAATCAGGATGTTGTGCTTTGCAAGAAATACCTTCACGAGGCGGAGAAAAAAATGGCGGAGCAAGCGTCCCAGGCTGCTAAGAACGCTGATGCCATCTGGGACCTCCAGAAGAAGTTGGGGGATGCCCTGGATGCTCTCAGGGTCCTAGACACTGAGTTGCTCGGTAAGTTCTCCTTGAAACTTCTTTTGCGGCTTTTTGTCTTTTGCTTCTTTGTCTAACAACAAGTTTTTTTTTCCAGAGGAGGAGGACAAGACCATTTCTAGGATCGATAACATCCGGTATTTTGTGGCCTACCTCATAGTGATTCTGGCGGCCGGGGAGAGGTTCGTTGCTAAATTTCTCCCTGACAAACAGCTGGAGCGGGTCACGGAGCTTCCAAATGCTCTGGATGTCGCCGTTGAGGCGTAGGACGGCCTCCTACGTTCGGTTGTCCGTGGTGGGGCAAAGATGGCACTTGGCCTTATTTGTTTCCATTGCGTGGACTCTGAATGCCGGTGCTTGGCAACTAGCGTCCCTACATCCCTTCTTCCCAATGCGTTGAAGAGTTTTTTGACTCTGTCAATGGATACGCCACCAAGATCGCTGGAATGGTGTCCATTGGGACTTTCTTCCTGGAAGAGGAATTTCCAAAGACACTAGAAGACCCGTGCACATCTGATGAAGACAACGACAAAGAGTATAGCCAGGCGTAGGCCCTACGAGGCAAAAGACAGAAAAAGTTGCATTATCTTGTACCTTGGATGCTTTTGTAATGTCAAACCTATTTGGTGTTCTTTTGTAAAGATATATGCAAAGTTATGCTTTTGTCTTCCAATTTTTCCTTAGTATTTTATTATACTGCTTTCTGGGAATGTTTGCTTCCGTCTTTCGAGTTATCTGGCAATGATGCGTCCACTGGTAGAAAATAGGCCTTCCATACGCCCCCATTAGTCCCCAAAATAATCGACCCGCGACCATAGGGGTCTTTAGTCGCGGTTCGGGAGGAGACCCACGACCAACAGTCTGGGCCCAGCGCGCTAGGTCCACAGCTGGCGGACGGGAGGGGCTTTAGTCCCGGTTGGCCAGGCCAACCGGGACTAATAGGTCCTCAGGCTGGCCCCAAGGCCTTTAGTCGCGGTTGTCCAGGTGAACCGGGACTAAAAGCCCATTCCTATATATAGGACTCAGCTGGCTGCACTTGGCCACATTTGGTGTCACTTCTACTCACAATATTCACAAGGGGTGGTGGGTTTGCTTTTGGTTCCTACTATGCACACAAGATGTTTGATGAAATGCCCGATAGCATGAAACACACATGATATGAAGTTTCCGAGCCGCACATGAGCATTTTCATTTATTTTACCTCCGCGATCGCGGTTAGCAACTTGAACCTTTCATGATTTGTATTATTTCCAGCTAGTTAGTTTAACAAATGCATGATGGTTAATTATATACTTTATATAATAATAATGCAGATGAATCGGCAATGGATGTACGGTAACTGACTCTCCGGCGAGTTCACTACGGGTTTGAAAGATTTCCTCGTAGTGGCAAATGCGAACAAGCAGCGAGGTTTTATTATCTGTCCATGTGCTGAATGTAAGAATGAGAAGGGTCACACTAGTGGAAACATGGCCTTTTGTCCCGGGTCGTAAGGGCCAGTTGTCCCGGTTGTGCCACCGGGATGGGCTAGCCGGGACAAATGGCCTTCCCCATTGGTCCCGGTTGTGCCAGGACCCGGGATGATAAGGATAGGCCACGTGGCGAACCTGGGCCAGGGGTCGGCCAGGGAGTTCGTCCCGGTTCGTTCAAGGGACCGGGATGGATACTTTTTAAAAACAAAAAAATATAGCCGTCAATTTTACCCTGCCGCGGCAGGTTTATTTTCGTTTCGTTTTTTGGGCTCCTGTCTCCCAATCCCCAGCCGGCCTCCCCCTTCCCCAACCGCGTCTAGGCCCACGTCTTTTATTAAGCCCACTGGCCACATTTTTTTGGTCAAAAGGGCCCACTGGCCCGCGTCTTTTATTATGGTCGGTCAACGGTTCGAAAGGGCCACTAGCCAGCGACCTAGTGGCTGGCTCGCCTGGTCCCTTAAATTAAGACCACAGGGGCGGTCAAAGGGCCCACTGTCGCCTCGTCTTCTCGCCCCGCCTCGGCTTCCCGCGCCCCCACTTCCCCACGCGCGCGTGCCACAGCTGCAACCGCCGCCACGCCTCGGCTCCCGCCCCGCCGCCTGCCCACCTGTGGCAGCCACCCCCCTACCAGTGCATCTCCTCCGACGAGGAGGACGAGTAGATCGGCGCCGGTGCGCCCCCCCTAGACTAAGCTGCCCCCCCTAGACTAAGCAACCCCCAAGAAAACGGCCGGCCGCCTGTGGCCGCGCTGCCGCCCCCTTTATGCAAGTACGGCCGGCCGCCTGTGGCCGCGCCGCCCCCTATCTATGTAAGCAAGGCCACTGGCCTTTTTTAATATAAGTTGTGTGCCCTAGTCTACCGTGTCCCTAGCCCATCCCCACCGGCGGTCCGCCGGCGGGATCTGTCTACTCGTTCCCGCCGCCGGGCAGGGCTCGCCAAGCCATGTCCACTGTCCTGGGGTGTTCGTTCCGCCTGGAGAGAGGGCCGCGATTTTTATACACCCGGGCCTCTAGTCCCGGCCCATGCCACCAACCGGGACTAGAGCCTCTTTGGTCCCGGTTGGTACCACGGGCCGGGACCAAAAACATATTTCGAATTTTGGGGGTGGCACCCTGCGCGCCAAAAAGTTTTTAGCGCCAAAGTTTGAAAATTATTAAGTTTGCACATTAACAACTTCTATATACTTTCGAATTTGACAAAAATTTCAACATGAAAAACACTAGAATTTGCATAACTAATTTAAATCCATTTTGCGTTTAACTAAATAATTTTTCTAACTATTGAAACTATTAATTATTTTACCATTTGTATATAATTTGAATATAAAAATGTTACAATTTTTGTTTTCTCTCGTGATCTTCCGAGTTAGTCCAGAGCATACAAGGCATCCCGGGTGATTTATATAAAGTTCGACAAAGCGAGTTGTACCTTATTGACACGGTGAATTTGAGATCTTCGTCTCCCTTTATCCCGACCCCCGCTTGAAAACATAGTAACTTCCGTGTACGCGGCAAGCCTCAGCGGGAGCATCAGACTTAAAACAGAGACGGGCGGTCGGGCGGGGGAGACCGCGCCGTTGCTGTCGCGCTTTCCTCTCCTCTGCTCGTCCGCTGTCTCCGTCGTGCTCCCCTCCGCCTTCAACATTTGGGATCTTCGTTGTTCAGTTAGACGTTTCTCCTCCAAAAATTTATCATATCTGTTAAAGAAGTACCGAAGCTCTATTTCTGTTTTAAGGATATCTGTCAGGATGGTATCTCTGCTATCGCTTCGAAGTGTGACTGCAATATTTGCGCAGAATATATGACACCCATAAGGCAAAACCCATTTTTCTCTATCCTCATACAATCTACTTAGCCACTCGTTATCCTTCAGATTGTACTTCGCCAAGACCTACTAAAATCATGAGCGAAAGTTTCCGAACAGTGCAGTATATCCCTTAATACTTTCATTGCATTTTGATATATATCCGAGCGGTGGACAGTCCCTGGCCAAGCAGAAGCAACTGCATCCCCTATCGATGTAAAGCAGTCAGTCAAAACTGTTTTCGGCTGTTTATGCTGGTTAACTCCAATGAATAACAATAGAGGCCTGCCATAATCACTTGTTCTATACCGTGTGTCAACACATACTACATCTCCAAAGTAGTTATAATCCTGCAATATCTGTCAGGATTGTATCTGTACTATCACTTCGAAGTGTTCCTATAATATCTGCCTACAGTTATCTCATACTCGGATATGGGTCATAGTTGTCAGCTTTTTACCGGTCAATACAAAATACTGATCAAACAGAACTATAAGATCATGTATTCCACGCTTATTATTACACATCACCAATAGACGGAGGAGAGAGAAACAGAAAAGTGGGTGGGTGTGCTGCTGGTTGGAATAATAATGAAGTCAGGCTGGTCATAGTTGTCAAGCACTCAATGCTTGCCGGCTTTTGACCGATCAATACAAATTATTGGTCAAACTTGCACCTACTCCATTCATAATCACAGAATATGTATAAATATCATTTTGGCTAACAAATCTCGTTCATACTGCGTTATAAGAACTATGATCATGTATTCCACGTTTATTATTACACATCACCAACAACATCCCTATCTAGTCTTCTGAATTTTCTTCGTGTCCCTTGCTTATGATCGCTTCGGCCGTAACCATGGAGCATCTTCATTATTTAACGGGATGGTGGGGTCAGCTTTCACTGTGAAGGGTGGAATTTCAACAAACTTATTATAATCTTCTGACATGTCTGTCGTGTCCTCAATTCCCACGATGTTTCTTTTCCCTGAGAGAACTATGTGACGCTTCGGCTCATCGTATGATGAATTTGTTTCCTTATTTTTTCTTTTCTTCGGTCTGGAAGACATGTCCTTCACATAGAAGACCTGAGCCACATCATTGGCTAGGACGAATGGTTCGTCATTGTAACCAATATTGTTGAGATCCACTGTTGTCATTCCATAAAGCGGGTCTACCTTTACCCCTTCTCCATTCAGGTTGACCCATTTGCACTTGAACAAAGGGACCTTAAAAGAAGGTCCATAGTCAAGTTCCCATATCTCCTCTATGTAACCATAGTATGTGTCATTTTTTCCATTCTCGTTTGTTGTATCAAAGCGGACACCACTGTTTTGGTTGGTGCTCTTCTTATCTTGGGAGCTCGTGTAAAATGTATTCCCATTTATCTCGTACCCTTGAAAACTCCCAATAGTCGAAGATGGTGACCCTGCCAACATGTATAGCTGATCTTCAACAGTGGTGTCATTTATAAGACGTGTTTGCAACCAACTTCCAAAAGTCTCCATGTGTTCGCGTTTAATCCATGAGTCATATTTCCCCGGGTTTGCAGACCTGTCGCACCCGGACTTCTAGGGGATACTCACAGTCCGTTAAACAGTAGATAAATGGCTTACGGGGCATACCGGCACCCGCATCTCAATATGAGCAGGCCAACACGTAAATGTGTGACAACCATTATCTTACTATTCATCGTCTGCGCAAACCATCCCATAGAAATCCAGATACTTCCATTGACGTACTTCAAAACATACACACATGGTACGTCAACGGCATTGGAACAAGTGATATCACAACAAATCTCTACGACACGAAAGATTGAAATAAGTTGCACATAGCTCTCATTAGAGCAGAGATAGAAAATACAATCATTCAGAGGACACATGTCCCAACATATCATCATTACATCACAGCGGAAGCATCCAAAATGTCTGAGTACAGACAAGATCCAAATAGGCCTAAGAGGCCGGAAACGAAAAGACGGAGCCCATCCACGAAGTCTCGGATCCTGCCCGGGTCCGCTATCTACTCGTCAGCAGTCTCGTCATACTCCACGTAGTAGCCACCATGGGGATCCTCGGAAACGTAGTCTGCGGAAACCACAGCCCCAAAGGGGTCAGTACATAAACGTACTGGCAAGCAAGACTCACAGTTCACCAAAGTGTAACCCATCAACACCAAGCACAGATGCTTTGGGTGCAACGGAAGGAAGGGGATATAAAGGATGCTGCAACTGGCTGCTCTGACCAACTACAGAGTTACTACCACTTCCGGCTAGCAGAAAGGAGATAAGATCGTGTATCGTAACCAACTATAGCTAACTCCAAACAAACCCATCCTGGATCTCGCCCCTTATCCAAAGAAGCAATCCGAGGATAACTCACACGGTTGAAATAATGATGGTTCAGATTATTGTGTCAATAAGCCTATTACTAGTCAAGTTGTTAATCAATGGGTGTAAGGTTGTTAATCATTAGGTTTAAGTTGTCCTGAGTACTTGTTAGCCAGTACTTTCACCAAGTAGTCCATAACCGCGGAAAACACGGCTTCTCGAGAAGATTTACCCTGCATGGATGCACCAATTTAGCCGTACACGTAAGAATACCCCGCCAGATAGGAAATGCACTTCCACCAAGCGAGGCACTCAACACAACCCAACTCTTCTTCGAATCAAGCCCAAAGAACCTTGGGCACACGGCTAATCGAGCCCCAAAGAAAAGGGACCCTCATAGCACTCTAAGAACGTGTCCCCCTATATGTCGACTACAAAAGTTCCACCCTGGCATGGGCTCGCAAAAACATGCATGCGGCAAATGGAAAACACGAACTAAATGAGGCGATTTGGACGAGATGCGAATCGAATCAAATTGAGGGGGGGCGCCCATACTCGCTTCCCACATGCGGGTAGTGCGCTCATCATGGATCAGTAGACAAGACCCTTTTCCTATTAGGGTCGACACTAGCAGGCCTCAAAACCACGCAGGGACTCCTGCCGGTGCCTTATCGTCAAATTATTAGTTAATAATAACATTAGCATGATTGATTGATTAAATATCGAGCCCCCAGAACGTAATAGAAATAGCAACAGAAAGTAATGGGTAACAGACTCGAGCAAAACAACCCTAAGCATGCTAGTAAGACACGGGCAACAAGCAATGGTTATAGGTATGAAGGTGAGGCAATATCAGGGTTAAAGGATACATGTGATAGGTTCGTAACAGAAGCAACTAATCATAGGGCTAGCAGAATAGACAACAGAAAGTATCGCTAACCAATGTTGAAAGGAACACAGTGGTTCATGTGAGTGAATACTTGCCTGCAAAACCCAGTAGCCTAGTACCGAGCTAACTCCTTAGAAGGGGTGTCGTAAGTATCGTCGGTCTCAACGTCGTCGTTTATCCGAGAAGAAGCAAACAAACAAGGCAGAGAGATAAACAATCAATAACATGGCATAGGTGCACAAACATGGGATGATGCATGATAGTTTAATTGGTGCATCAAAATAAACTAGTTGACAAGATAGCAACATGATTAAATGGACCCTCATGCAATTTGGATTGCATCTGAAAAGCCCATGAAGTATGGTTGAATTAATTGTTTTACAATTAATCATCATATGAAAGTTGATTAGCATGATGCATGTATGAGGAAAACATGAAAATAACAACAATAGAAACAAGTAGAAATAAGGTTTACCAAGTTTGGAAATTTGCTTATTATGTTATGGAATTTTGGTTCCTTAAAGGGGTTGCACAAACATTTGTTGTTTTCACCAAGTTAAATTATTCAAAACAGATAACCAATTTCATATTTGATAAGAACACACAATTTTAGGTGGAATACATGTTTCACTTGTTGAAAAAGGATTTCAAATAAGTTATTTATGAATTAAACAAGTTTAAGCAAGAATTAAATGAATTTAATTCAAACATGAACTTATTTGAATTTTTATTTGTTCAAAACATTAGATGAATTTCATATTTGAAAAGCTCATACTTTTAGGGTTGGAAAACATATTTTATAGTTTCAAAAATAAATTAATTTGACCAAGTTATGATTTTAACAATATTAAATGATTTAAACAAGGTTTAAATCATTCAACCAATTTTAATTATTCAAAACAGAAAACAAAGTTTATATTTGTAAAGGTGGTTTAATTTTGCATGGAATACATATTTCATTTGTTGAAATTAGATTTAAAATGAGCAAGTTATTATTTTGGCAATTTTAAATGCAATAATCAAGAAACAGTTGTTTTCAGCAATTTAAATTATTCAAAACAGCAAACAAAATTTATATTTGGAAAGTACATGAAAAATTGATTGGAAAACATATTTAGTTTGTTGGATTTGGAATTTTTATGCCCAAGTTATGAATTTTGCAAAATTAAGTGAATTAAACAAGTTTTCAAATATTTCAACAATTTAAAATATTCAAAACAGTAAACAAATTTTATATTTGGATAGATCATTTAATTCGGTACAGAAAACATATTAAAAATGTTGAATTTGGAGTTGGGATGAATTACTTATGCATTTTACAAGTTAAGGTGCAAATCTGCCATTTTTATCACCTCTAGGGACTTGGAAAATATTTTACAGGGGCTAGAATTAATCAACAGGGACCTATTGGTGATTCTGAGATGTTGCTGTGACCAAAACAAAGCAAAAAAAAAAGTTGGTTTTATTTTGTGGGAGGGGGGACTCGAACCCCCCACCTCCTGCTGCGCAAAGGGGTGCTGTTACCAGTGGGGTGTGCCGCTGCTTGTGATAGGGAGGGGGCTTCGGGGGGTATGAGGTGTGCTCGCGGGACTTAACTGAACCTTTGCGTAACTGAACCTGCAGGTCCAGATCGTTGTCTTCGACAGAGGCAGCGATGCTTGCCGTGGCCTTGGGGCGCTGTGGGCTGCGGCGGTGCTGTGTGCGTGCGGGGTGTGGGGTGTGCTGCGGGGTAGCGAGAGGGGAGGAAGGAGTAGCGAGAGGGGGAAAGAGGAGCGGGAGGCGCTCACCTCGCTGGTACAGAGGGAGGCGACGGTGGCAGGTCGGGGCAGCAGCCGGCGGGAGACGAGGATGGCGGCGGCGATGGGAGGCCTCCTGGCCCGAGCCGAGGGGGTGGAGAGGGAGCCCGCGGTGGGGCGACCCCATTCCCGCCCTCGCCGCGGCCGGAGGGGAGCTCGATGGCTGGCGATCGCCGGAGGGAGGGAGCCATTTTTTCGGGTGGAATTTCAGGTGCAGTTACAGAGAGAGGAAAGAGCAGAGGGTGGAAGAAAGGGAATGGAGGCGGTAGAGGGAGAAGGAGGGAGAAGGGAAAATAGGGTTAGGGTTAGGGAGCAGGGGCTAGGTTATAGGGGGGAGGGGAAGCTCACAGCCGTTGGCTGTTCTTCTCTGCAACGTGGGAGCTCCAGATGGAGTCCGTACGAGGAAGAAGAGGACCCCAAGGGGTATGGGCCTGTGAGGGGGAGAATTGGTGGGCTGGGCTGCTGGTTGCTCTCTCTCTCCCTCTTGTTAGTTTTTTTTTTCTTTGCTCTCTTTTTTTTGCTGATTTGGAATAGGAAGAGAAGGAGGGGTTTTGGGTTAGGAAAAAGTTTAGGAAAAAGTTTGTTTTAGTTATTTAAGTTAGCAGCAACCACTTGCCAACATTTGGTTTGCCAAAATTCAAATCATATTGTTATTTTGGTAATTGATTGAATTTGTGATTAATTGATTATTGAAAACAATATTTTAAATAGGGTGAACCCTATTGTTAGTTAGAACAAATTATTAGGGTTATTTTGTTGATTTTCATAAGTTGATAATGGGTACTGTTTGTGAATGATTTGAAATTTAAATGCAAGTTGGAATTGGGTGGATTATTAAAGAACCACTTAATAGTTGAGCTTTTTATTTTCATGGGAGCAAATGGGAGTTTTATTTGAACCTTATGGTTTGATTGGAAACAAATGATTGATTTGTTTTGCAATTTTCATAATTTTCAACATGGTTGTTGTTTGGAAGAAAATCATAATTGAATTTGAAAAGGGTTTGATATTAAATGAATTTTTGATAGAAACAAAACAACAGTTTGGAATTACAACTTTAATGGAAACAAATAATTGTTTTGATTTGAAATATCATTTTGGAAATTGTAACATCACAAGTATGAAACAAAAGGTTTGAATTTTGGGTTGAAATTCAAATAGAAAACAAAGGAAAACAAATGAAAACAGTTGGAAAACAAATGAAAACAGAGGAAAACAAAAGGAAAACAAGCAAAACAATTGCAATAAACATGATGCCATGATGCAAAACATAAAATAACAGAGAGCAAACATTCTAATGGCTATTTTTCATTCTTGGGATGTTACAAAACGCCCCCCTTGAAGGAATCGCGCCCCGAGATTCCTACTGAGAAAAGAAAAGGTCCGGATACTTCTTGCGAAGATCTTCTTGAGCTGTGTCACGTGAAACACATCGTGCACCTTGGATAGTTTTTCTGGAATTTCAAGATGACAGGCATTCCTGGCAACTCTTCTGGAAAGATGTCATGGAATTTGGAAACCACCGGAACATTTTCAAGTAAAGGGAGAGGTTTTGTATGGAGGGTGTATAGCTGAATAGAACTTGATTCATTTGGAGAATAGTCTTTCTGGCCATAAGGGTGGAACAGAGTTATTGATTAGACGCTGGTAGCAGAACTGAATTGGGAAGCAACAACAAGGTTTCAACGGACGAAAAGGATGTTGAGAAGAACAGGATAACGAAGCAACATCAGGAAAACGAGATCAAAACACTCCTGAGGTACTACGGAAAAAAAAACCCATCCGGGCTTCTAAAGGATCAATATCTACTGCTTAAGGAATAGAGGATCTGCTTCCGGGGCTTACACGCCTCCGTTCTCAATCATGAGTAGGCAACATGATAAATCATGTCACAACCACCTCCATTCCTATGGTCTAGTAGATATAACCATCCTAGAGAAACCAGAATACGTGAAAACCTAACATGAAACTTTAGATGAGAAGGGAAAACAACGTTGCACTTCCTTACCAGAAAAGGGAGGGTGGGTGGGGAAAGAAATAAAAGAACAGAATTCCTACTCTCACGTTTCATTTTTCCTATATAGCTACAAAATAGTTTCTAGACTCAACTGCGACCAGTAAAACGGGATCCTACAGGCAGACAGGCTCTGATACCATTTGTCGCACCCGGACTTCTAGGGGATACTCACAGTCCGTTAAACAGTAGATAAATGGCTTACGGGGCATACCGGCACCCACATCTCAATATGAGCAGCCAACACGTAAACGTGTGACAACCATTATCTTACTATTCATCGTCTGCGCAAACCATCCCATAGAAATCCAGATACTTCCATTGACGTACTTCAAAACATACACACATGGTACGTCAACGGCATTGGAACAAGTGATATCACAACAAATCTCTACGACACAAAAGATTGAAATAAGTTGCACATAGCTCTCATTAGAGCAGAGATAGCAAATACAATCATTCAGAGGACACATGTCCCAACATATCATCATTACATCACAGCGGAAGCATCCAAAATGTCTGAGTACAGACAAGATCCAAATAGGCCTAAGAGGCCGGAAACGAAAAGACGGAGCCCATCCACGAATTCTCGGATCCTGCCCGGGGCCGCTATCTACTCGTCAGCAGTCTCGTCATACTCCACGTAGTAGCCACCATGGGGATCCTCGGAAACATAGTCTGCGGAAACCACAGCCCCAAAGGGGTCAGTACATAAACGTACTGGCAAGCAAGACTCACAGTTCACCAAAGTGTAACCCGTCAACACCAAGCACAGATGCTTTGGGTGCAACGGAAGGAAGGGGATATAAAGGATGCTGCAACTGGCTGCTCTGACCAACTACAGAGTTACTACCACTTCCGGCTAGCAGAAAGGAGATAAGATCGTGTATCGTAACCAACTATATCTAACTCCAAACAAACCCATCCTGGATCTCGCCCCTTATCCAAAGAAGCAATCCGAGGATAACTCACACGGTTGAAATAATGATGGTTCAGATTATTGTGTCAATAAGCCTATTACTAGTCAAGTTGTTAATCATTGGGTGTAAGGTTGTTAATCATTAGGTTTAAGTTGTCCTGAGTACTTGTTAGCCAGTACTTTCACCAAGTAGTCCATAACCGCGGAAAACACGGCTTCTCGAGAAGATTTACCCTGCAGGGATGCACCAATTTAGCCGTACACGTAAGAATACCCCGCCAGATAGGAAATGCACTTCCACCAAGCGAGGCACTCAACACAACCCAACTCTTCTTCGCATCAAGCCCAAAGAACCTTGGGCGCACGACTAATCGAGCCCCGAAGAAAAGGGACCCTCATAGCACTCTAAGAACGTGTCCCCCTATATGCCGACTACAAAAGTTCCACCCTGGCCTGGGCTTGCAAAAACATGCATGCGGCAAATGGAAAACACAAACTAAATGAGGCGATTTGGACGAGATGCGAATCGAATCAAATTGAGGGGGGCGCCCATACTCTCTTCCCACATGCGGGTAGTGCACTCATCATGGATCAGTAGACAAGACCCTTTTCCTATTAGGGTCGACACTAGCAGGCCTCAAAACCACGCAGGTCCTCCTGCCGGTGCCTTATCATCAAATTATTAGTTAATAATAACATTAGCATGATTGATTGATTAAACATCGAGCCCCCAGAACGTAATAGAAATAGCAACAGAAAGTAACGGGTAACAGACTCGAGCAAAACAACCCTAAGCATGCTAGTAAGACACGGGCAACAAGCAATGGTTATAGGTATGAAGGTGAGGCAATATCAGGGTTAAAGGATACATGTGATAGGTTCGTAACAGAAGCAACTAATCATAGGGCTAGCAGAATAGACAACGGAAAGTATCGGTAACCAATGTTGAAAGGAACACAGTGGTTCATGTGAGTGAATACTTGCCTGCAAAACCCAGTAGCCTGGTACCGAGCTAACTCCTTAGAAGGGGTGTCGTAAGTATCGTCGGTCTCAACGTCGTCGTTTATCCGAGAAGAAGCAAACAAACAAGGCAGAGAGATAAACAATCAATAACATGGCATAGGTTCACAAACATGGGATGATGCATGATAGTTTAATTGGTGCATCAAAATAAACTAGTTGACAAGATAGCAACATGATTAAATGGACCCTCATGCAATTTGGATTGCATCTGAAAAGCCCATGAATTATGGTTGAATTAATTGTTTTACAATTAATCATCATATGAAAGTTGATTAGCATGATGCATGGATGAGGAAAACAGAAAAATAACAACAATAGAAACAAGTAGAAATGAGGTTTACCAAGTTTGGAAATTTGCTTATTATGTTATGGAATTTTGGTTCCTTAAAGGGGTTACACAAACATTTGTTGTTTTCACCAAGTTAAATTATTCAAAACAGATAACCAATTTCATATTTGATAAGAACACACAATTTTAGGTGGAATACATGTTTCACTTGTTGAAAAAGGATTTCAAATAAGTTATTTATGAATTAAACAAGTTTAAGCAAGAATTAAATGAATTTAATTCAAACATGAACTTATTTGAATTTTTATTTGTTCAAAACATTAGATGAAGTTCATATTTGAAAAGCTCATACTTTTAGGGTTGGAAAACATATTTTATAGTTTCAAAAATAAATTAATTTGACCAAGTTATGATTTTAACAATATTAAATGATTTAAACAAGGTTTAAATCATTCAACCAATTTTAATTATTCAAA
The DNA here is from genome assembly GCA_028641055.1 of Alopecurus myosuroides. NCBI lineage: Eukaryota > Viridiplantae > Streptophyta > Magnoliopsida > Poales > Poaceae > Alopecurus > Alopecurus myosuroides. Next base: position 24,817,806 of record CM054060.1, read on the forward strand.
ACAGAAAACAAAGTTTATATTTTTAAAGGTGGTTTAATTTTGCATGGAAAACATATTTCATTTGTTGAAATTGGATTTAAAATGAGAAAGTTATTATTTTGGCAATTTTAAATGCAATAATCAAGAAACAGTTGTTTTCAGCAATTTAAATTATTCCAAACAGCAAACAAAATTTATATTTGGAAAGTACATGAAAAATTGATTGGAAAACATATTTAGTTTGTTGGATTTGGAATTTTTATGCCCAAGTTATGAATTTTGCAAAATTAAGTGAATTAAACAAGTTTTCAAATATTTCAACAATTTAAAATATTCAAAACAGTAAACAAATTTTATATTTGGATAGATCATTCAATTTGGTACAGAAAACATATTTAAAATGTTGAATTTGGAGTTGGGATGAATTACTTATGCATTTTACAAGTTAAGGTGCAAATCTGCCATTTTTATCACCTCTAGGGACTTGGAAAATATTTTACAGGGGCTAGAATTAATCAACATGGACCTATTGGTGATTCTGAGATGTTGCTGTGACCAAAACAAAGCAAAAAAAAAGTTGGTTTTATTTTGTGGGAGGGGGGACTCGAACCCCCCACCTCCTGCTGCGCAAAGGGGTGCTGTTTCCAGTGGGGTGTGCGGCTGCTTGTGATAGGGAGGGGGCTTCGGGGGGTATGAGGTGTGCTCGCGGGACTTAACTGAACCTTTGCGTAACTGAACCTGCAGGTCCAGATCGCTGTCTTCGACGGAGGCAGCGATGCTCGCCGTGGCCTTTGGGCGCTGTGGGCTGCGGCGGTGCTGTGTGCGTGCGGGGCGTGGGGTGTGCTGCGGCGTAGCGAGAGGGGAGGAAGGAGTAGCGAGAGGGGGAAAGAGGAGCGGGAGGCGCTCACCTCGCTGGTACAGAGGGAGGCGACGGTGGCAGGTCGGGGCAGCAGCCGGCGGGAGACGAGGATGGCGGCGGCGATGGGAGGCCTCCCGGCCCGAGCCGAGGGGGTGCAGAGGGAGCCCGCGGTGGGGCGGCTCCATTCCCGCCCTCGCCGCGGCCGGAGGGGAGCTCGATGGCCGGCGATCGCCGGAGGGAGGGAGCCATTTTTTCGGGTGGAATTTCAGGTGCAGTTATAGAGAGGAAAGAGCAGAGGGTGGAATAAAGGGAATGGAGGCGGTAGAGGGAGAAGGAGGGAGAAGGGAAAATAGGGTTAGGGTTAGGGAGCAGGGGCTAGGTTATAGGGGGGAGGGGAAGCTGACAGCCGTTGGCTGTTCTTCTCTGCAACGTGGGAGCTCCAGATGGAGTCCGTACGAGGAAGAAGACGACCCCAAGGGGTATGGGCCTGAGAGGGGGAGAATTGGTGGGCTGGGCTGCTGGTTGCTCTCTCTCTCCCTCTTGTTAGTTTTTATTTTTATTTTTTTCTTTGCTCTCTATTTTTTTGCTGATTTGGAATAGGAAGAGAAGGAGGGGTTTTGGGTTAGGAAAAAGTTTAGGAAAAAGTTTGTTTTAGTTATTTAAGTTAGCAGCAACCACTTGCCAACATTTGGTTTGCCAAAATTCAAATCATATTGTTATTTTGGTAATTGATTGAATTTGTGATTAATTGACTATTGAAAACAATATTTTAAATAGGGTGAACCCTATTGTTGGTTAGAACAAATGATTAGGGTTATTTTGTTGATTTTCATAAGTTGATAATGGGTACTGTTTGTGAATGATTTGAAATTTGAATGCAAGTTGGAATTGGGTGGATTATTAAAGAACCACTTAATAGTTGAGCTTTTTATTTTCATGGGAGCAAATGGGAGTTTTATTTGAACCTTATGGTTTGATTGGAAACAAATGATTGATTTGTTTTGCAATTTTCATAATTTTCAACATGGTTGTTGTTTGGAAGAAAATCATAATTGAATTTGAAAAGGGTTTGATATTAAATGAATTTTTGATAGAAACAAAACAACAGTTTGGAATTACAACTTTAATGGAAACAAATAATTGTTTTGATTTGAAATATCATTTTGGAAATTGTAACATCACAAGTATGAAACAAAAGGTTTGAATTTTGGTTTGAAATTCAAATAGAAAACAAAGGAAAACAAATGAAAACAGTTGGAAAACAAATGAAAACAGAGGAAAACAAAAGGAAAACAAGCAAAACAATTGCAATCAACATGATGCCATGATGCAAAACATAAAATAACAGAGAGCAAACATTCTAATGGCTATTTTTCATACTTGGGATGTTACAAGACCGTACAATATTCTTGTGTTCCTCGAGATACGTAGCCATGAACATAGAATTTTGTAGAACTGTGTAGTGTGCTTTGGTCAAAGAATGCCCGTCCCTAGGTATCATTGTTTTCTTTCCCAGCGTTCCTTTTCCCCTCAGTCTCCCCTCATGACGCGATTCAGGAACACCAATTGTCTTAAGGTCAGGAATAAAGTCAACACAGAACCCAATGACCTCCTCTGTTCCATAGCCCTTCGAGATGCTTCCTTCTGGCCTAGCACGGTTATGAACATATTTCTTCAAGACTCCCATGAACCTCTCAAAGGGGAACATATTGTGTAGAAATACCGGACCAAGAATATGAATCTCTTCACATAGGTGAACCAGGAGATGAGTCATAATGTTGAAGAAGGATGGTGGGAACACCAACTCAAAACTAACAAGACACTGGACCACATCCCTCTGTAATCTTGTCAGACTTTCTGGATCGATTACCTTCTGAGATATTGCGTTCATGAATGCACATAGTTTCACAATGGGTACTCGAACATTTTCCGGTAGAAGCCCCCTCAATGCAATCGGAAGCAACTGCGTCATAATCACGTGGCAGTCATGAGACTTCAGGTTTTGGAATTTTTTCTCTGCCATGTTTATTATCCCCTTTATATTCGACGAGAAGCCAAACGGAACCTTGATACTGTAAAGGACTTCAAAGAATATTTCCTTCTCTGCTTTAGTAAGAGCGTAGCTGCTTAAGTAATGACGCCTATCTGTGTGCTTGTTGCTTGGGTCTTTCATACGTTGCTGGTCCTCCCGTGCTTCTGGCGTATCTTTGGACTTCCCATACACGCCCAGGAAGCATAGCAGATTGACACAAAGATTCTTTGTCACGTGCATCACGTCGATCGAAAACCGGACCTCTAAAACTTTCCAATAGGGTAGCTCCCAAAATATAGATTTCTTCTTCCACATGGGTGCGCGCTTATCAGGGCCGTACGGAACTGGTTGGCTGCCAGCAGCCTTACCAAAGATTACTTCTAGGTCCTTGACCATATCGAATATATCATTACCACTACGCAGCTCAGGCTTCTTCCGGTTATCCGCCTCACCTCTGAAATGCTTCCCTCCTTTCTTTCTTACGGGATGCTTGATCGGAAGAAATCTACGATGCCCCAGGTATACAACCTTTTTACATTTATCCAATAAAACACTGTCAGTATTATCTAAACAGTGTGTGCATGCATTGTATCCCTTGTTTGTATGTCCGGAAATGTTACTAAGAGCAGGACAATCATTGATGGTTACGAAAAGCAACGCCCGTAGGTCAAATGGCTTTTGTTCGTTCTCATCCCACACACGTACACCTGGTTTGCCCCAGAATTGTAAGAGTTCTTCCACTAATGGCCTTAGATACACATCAATGTCGTTGCCAGGTTGCCTCGGGCCTTGGATGAGAACTGGCATCATAATGAACATGCACTTCATGCACAACCAAGGAGGAAGGTTGTACATACATAGAGTTACATGCCAAGTGCTATGACTGGAGCTCTGCTCCCCAAAAGGATTAAAGCCATCTGTACTTAGGCCAAACCATAAGTTTCTCGCCTCTCCTGCAAAGTCTGGAAAGTCTCTCTCGATCTTTCTCCACTGTGATCCATCGGCGGGGTGCCTCAACTTTCCGTCTTTCTTACGGTCTTCTTTGTGCCATCGCAACAACCTAGCATGCTCTTTGTTTGTAAACAGAGGTTTCAGCCGTGGTATTATAGGAGCATACCACATCACCTTAGCAGGAACCCTCTTACGGGGGGGCTCGCCGTCAACATCACCAGGGTCATCTGCTCTGATCTTTTACCGCAGTGCAGTGCATATCGGACATTCATCCAAATTCTCGTACTTCTCACCGCGGAAGAGGATGCAGTCATTAATGCATGCATGTATCTTCTGCACATCTAATCCTAGAGGGCAGAGAGCTTTCTTTGCTTCGTACGTACTCTCAGGCAATTCGTTATCCTTTGGAAGTTTTGGCTTCATTAGTTGAAGTAAACTCTCAAATGCCTTCTCAGTCACACCGTTCTGTGCCTTCCATTTCAGCAACTCCAGTGTGGTACCGAGCTTTGTGCTACCATCTTCGCAATTTGGGTACAACAATTTTTTGTGATCCTGTAACATGTTGTCCAGCTTCAACCTCTCCAATTTATTTTCACAGTCTTCCCTTGCATCAGCAATAACTCGGCCAAGATCATCATCGGGCTCTTCTGATGCCTGTTCTTGATCACCTCCTTCTTCTCCATTCTCTTCCATTGCAGTATCATCGTATTCAGGGAACAAAGGATCTTCTTCTTCTTCTTCTTCATCGTCTTCCATCACAACCCCTCTTTCTCCATGCTTCGTCCAACAATTATAGCTGGGCATGAAATCTCTCCGAAGTAGATGGCCGTGAATGATTCTTTCGGAAGAGTGCTCTCTGACGTTCCGACAAGCAACACATGGGCAACACATGAAGCCATTATCTTTGTTCGCCTGAGCTACAGCAAGAAATGCATTCAGGCCTGCCATATACTCGGAAGTGCGTCGGTCACCATACATCCATCGCTGCCGTGCATCCAGCTGCATCGTATAATTAAGTTTATCAAAATACATTACAATAACATATTAATACGACAAATACTACTTTTTTATGTATCAGTTACAGATGAAAAAGATAAGTTTGTTAACCTCGGTCGAAGATACCATTTTCAGTGAGCTTATGTGCGGCTCGGGAATTTCGTCGAACACCTCGTGTGCATAGTAAAATAAAACACACTAACACCACACTCTCTCACACCTCCAAGCAAAACAAAAGATGGAAGGGGGGAGGGGCTGGGCCAGTATATATAGGGGAAGGGGGGCATTGGTCCCGGTTCGTGGACTGAACTGGGACAAATGTTCATGCGCGTGCTACGTGGCATGTGGCTACGCATTGGTCCCGGTCCGTGGCACGAGCCGGGACCGATATGTCCCCCAGGAACCGGGACCAATGCCCCCAGGCGATTCCTGTTGCCCCGGGTGCACGAACCGGGACCAAAGCATGGCATTTGTCCTGGATTCGGTTGCAACCGGGACAGCTGCCCCCTGGCCCCCTGGACGAGAGGGGTTGTTTCCACTAGTGTCACTCCTCCTCAAAAGTCGTTCACATGCACCTGCTTCGGCACGACTGCCACGTATGAAGGTCCCGTCTGGCTTCTCGTCGAATATAAAGGGAATAATAAACATGGCAGACAAAAAGTTCCAAAACCTGAAGTCTCACGACTGCCACGTGATTATGACGCAATTGCTTCCGATTGCTTTGAGGGGGCTCCTACCGGAAAATGTTCGAGTAGCCATTGTGAAGCTATGTGCATTCCTCAATGCAATCTCTCAGAAGGTAATCAGTCCAGAAGATCTACCACGGTTACAGAACGATGTGGTCCAATGTCTTGTCAGTTTCGAGTTGGTGTTTCCACCATCCTTCTTCAATATCATGACGCACCTCCTGGTCCACCTAGTCGAAGAGATTTCCATTCTCGGTCCTGTATTTCTAAACAATATGTACCCCTTCGAGAGGTTTATGGGAGTATTAAAGAAATATGTTCGTAACCGTGCTAGGCCAGAAGGAAGCATCGTAAAGGGCTATGGAAATGAGGAGGTAATTGAGTTCTGCATTGACTATGTTCCTGACCTTAAGCCGATTGGTATTCCTCAATCGCGGCACGAGGGGAGACTAAGTGGAAAAGGCACGATCGGAAGGAAATCAACGATATGTATGGACGGTCATTCTATGACTGAAGCACACCACACAGTTCTGCAAAATTCGAGCTTGGTGGCTCCGTACTTCGAGCAACACAAGAATATCTTACGCTCGGACAACCCGGGGAAGCCTGAATCATGGATTAGAAAGGCCCACATGGAGACTTTTGGCAGTTGGTTGCGAAAACATTTAATGAATGACAATGATGTTACATGTTGGCCAAGACACCATCTTCGACTATAACGACTTTCCAAGGGTACGAGATTAATGGGAATAGATTTTACACGATCTCCCAAGATAAAAAGAGCACCAACCAAAACAGTGGTGTCCGCTTTGATGCAACAACCGAGATTGGGCAAAAGGTCACATATTATCGTTACATAGAGGAGATATGGGAACTTGACTATGGACCCTCCTTTAAGGTCCCTTTGTTCCGGTGCAAATGGTTCAAGCTAACAGGAGGTGGGGTAAAGGTGGACGAGCAATACAGAATGACAATGGTGGATTTCGACAATCTTGGTTACCTTGACGAACCATTCGTCCTAGCCAAACATGTCGCTCAGGTTTTCTATTTGAAGGACATGAGTAGCAAACCGAGGAAACGGAAAGATAAGAAAACGATCAGTACATCATGCGATGATCCAAAGCGCCACATTGTTCTTTCAGGGAAAAGAAACATCGTGGGAGTGGAGGACAAGACAGACATGTCAGAAGATTATAATATGTTTGGTGAAATTCCGCCCTTCAATGTCAACACTGTCCCAAGCATTAAGTTAAATGATGAGGATGCTCCATGGATACGGCCAAATGGTAAGAAGGCGGGGACACAAGGGAAGAATTGATGTGTAATAATTTATTGTACCAAACTTTGTTGAATGGATCATGTGAATTATATTATCTCTGATGTGTTTAAGACTAACTCCTTTGCAAAATATTTGAGAAAACGAGTGGAAAACATGGAAAACAGAAGGTTACTTAAATGTCTCAAAACCTTGTGAGATAAAATATCTGATTTCATAACTTTTATTAAAAACAGAAAACAGACGCGCTAGCGCGCCGTAGTGTCGCCGGAATACAAATTCTTTTATTAAAAAGAGAGAGCAGACGAACACTACTACTTCTCGTCGTCATCGGGGAACTCGTCGGTGACCTCCTCCGGGTCATCGTCGTCGGCGAACTCGTCGGTGACCTCCTCGTCGTCGTCGGAGGTGCATGATGGTATGTCGGAGATAGGCCCCCACCTCGGATCGTCGGAGGCCCAGACTTCGCCGGCGCGGTCGGCCCGACGAAGCTCTTGCAGCGCCTTCGTCCTCGCCTCCCGAGCGGCATCTAACGCGAGGTGGCGTTCGAGGCGGCGCTCCGCCCGCTCAGCCGCGCGGGTCTGCCAGAGCTCCTCGTCGGCGCTCTCCTCCCCCGGGTTGTTCCGGTAATACTCGCAGACGACGCGGTCTTCCCTGGCGTCGACTAGGCCCTGAAACGCGCGGTGGCGGAGGTGGAGGTGGTCGGCGGTAGTGATGATCTGCGGCTTTGGCGCCCTGGCCTCCGCTTCCCAGACGGAGTGGCAGTCGTTGAAGTTCATCAGCGACCGCGGGCGGTTGAGGCGCCAGGCCGCTGCGTCCCAGGAGCGGGCGGCCTCTGCCGCTTTCGCAAAGGAGCCGAGGGGGATGCGGTCGTCCCCCCAGCGGATATCTGCGCTGAACATTCCGTTCTGCCGTGCTCGGACGCTGCGGAAGCCGGTGGTGCTGTTCCTCCTCGGAGGCATGGTGGAAGCGCGACGGTGAAGAGGGATGGAGATGACGCGCTCGAGGCGCGACAGCTTATACCGTGCCCTCCAGGCCACGCGTCACAACTCCCGCGCCACGCATCACAACTCCCGTGCCACGCGCCACCATAACACAATCCAAGCATGGATGGATGTGTTAAGGGGGGGGTGTAGAACAAAACAATCGGTATCGCCATCATACAGCCCCACCGTGGCTACTGGGTGCAATATGCATACCAAATGCACGGCAGGACGTATGATGGCGAATCCGGATGTTTTGTATTTGCTCGATGAACTGACTGGTGTATGAAGGTGGGCTATATATAGGGTCCTCTGACTCACAAAGTGTTGTGCTAGGGTTTGGATCCAACGGTTAAGAAACCACCTCATCCAATGGCTCACAACAGCTCGAAAGAAACACACCGTAGCCCTGATCGAACGGCTCACAACAGCTCGAAAGAAACACACCCCGGATCCAACGACTCACAAGCGCTTTAAAGAAACACACGATCCGTGTGATTCTATCTGATTGGTCCAAACGAAACCCTAACCCATTTAGTCCCGGTTGGTGTCCCCAACCGGGACTAAAGGGATGTTTTCTTCTCGCTATATATATGTATGCATTGCCACACCATTGGCATAAACACATACAAACTCACCACTCTCTCATGGCTTCTACTGTACCCACTCTAACATTCATCCAGGCGGAGGCACTTTCCGCCTCGAACTACCCCTGCCCGTGCGGCTACAACGTTCCCACCGGTTGGATGCTGAGCGCCGGAGGAGTGTCGGTCCCTCCTCTTCCTCAAGGTGTGGCGCGTCCGGCGGCCATCCCGAACCACTACTATCACGAGCTCACGCCGGAGCAGCGGAGGAATCCCAGTTGGCATCCAAATAACCAGCATACTTGGGATGCCTTCTTCATCAATCGGCGTGAGAGGGCGCTCGCCAGGTATGACGAGGACGGCCTGCCTCCTGGGAACTTTCACGAGGCCGGTCGTCGGCTATGGTGGTCCGGCCGGACTCTACAGAGCGTCATGGACTACATAAGGGCCGGCAATATCCCCCGCCTGCGCTACCCTCAGGCCCAGTCCTGGAGTCGTGATCCTCCGAGTATTAGTTATTTTTTCTGAATTTTTTGATATATTATTTGTATTTTTAAGATTTAAAAAAGAATTATTTTTATTTTTCTAAATTTTCTGATATATTATTTGTATTCTTAAGATTGGGAAAAGGAAAAGTATTTGAGTAACCACCTTTAGTCGCGGTTTGTGTCACGAACCGGGACTAAAGGCTCGTTCTGCGCGGGAACGAAAACGCCGCGAAAAATTGCACCTTTAGTCCCGGTTCGTGACACCAACTGGGACTAAAGGCTGGACCTATATATGTGCGATCTCTTCCTGCCCCAAAATTTTCTAAGTCCCAAACCCTCGTCTTCCTCACGCCGGCGCCCGCTCGTCTTCTGCCCCGTCGCCGTCGCCGTCGCCCGCTCGTCTTCTGCCCCGTCGCCGTCACCGTCCCCCGCGAGAGGACCGCGCCGTCGCCGTCGCCGTCGCCGCGCCCTTCTCTCCACCGCCTCCACCCTGCTCGTCCTCGAACCAACGCCCTCGAACGCCCTCGAACCGTCGTCGTCCGGTAGGTTCCCCGCGGGCCTCGCGCCGCCCTCGAACCAACGCCCTCGAACGCCCTCGAACCAACGCCCTCGAACGCGCCGCCCTCGAACCAACCCCCGCGGGCCAGATTCGCCGCCGGCGAGACCACAGTGGCCGTGGCCTCCTCCCCATCTCCGTTCCCTCCCCCGTGGCGAGCAC